>CM060977.1:52108294-54608294 GCA_030765065.1 Deroplatys truncata | reverse complement strand
ATATTTAATATTTTTGTTTGCCTCGGCTGCGTCAGTATTTATTTTAGAGGCATGGATATCTTGGCAGGGTTGTGATGCGACAAGAATGTAGACTTATACAGATTATAATTTTACTTCACTCCTTTTATTAATGCTTGACACGATTTAAATAACACTTCACTGATATAGAGAGAGAGCTGTGAGATGTTTTATTAAATACTTGCAGTTTTTAATTCGTAAACTATTTTTCGTCTCACACGAATACGTATTAAATCTCGCGTCCAGGAGGATGTGTCTCGCGTCCAGTTAGGAACACTGTTTGCAGATAACTAAACTTATTTCAACTGTCTAAACTTGTAAATTTCTGTATTTCAAGTCTCTGATTGGCTATTCCTAATCTAATAGAATACCTTTGTTTAACTAAAGCTTTTTCTGGTTGTTGATTGGCTATTTTTTAAACTGTCTCAAAATTTACATTATTGTTGCTCCAATAATGACTAGTAGCATTTAAACTTTCAAATTCATTATTGCCTCAAGGTTACCTCATTGTTAGCAACTTTTAACTTATTATTCTCACAGCTCCTACTTTATATTAAATTACGTAATATAGTCACATAACATTATTAAACATGGATACAATAATATAAGCATATGTAATGACTATTATATCATTTGACTGAAATCATTTAAGTGTTAAAAATACTGCCCCTAATGCACTAATAGAAAATAATTTAATTCTAACGCACCTTTAAGGGTACATAAATATAATAAGAATCGAATTTTGTTTAATCCTGTCAACTTTGCGGCACCAGTTGGTACCATATATTTGTCCTGAGTGTAGATTAACCGTCATGAAAGTAAATAACTTAACACGTGTGCTCAGGTTTGAGTCAATCGGCAATCCTGAATTCTTGTTAATGGGGAATTGGTTATTAAATAACCGATGACACCTCCCACGCACACACACATAGGTACTCTTACATTCAAAAACAGACCCTGGGCATATCGTGAAATGTGTTTGTTTAAAGACAACTTTCTGAAGTACAACTGGGAATCGAACCCGGAACACCCTATATAGCCGGCAATTTTTCTACCGAATGAGCTGTGGGACCAGTAATAACAATTAGTGTTCCTTTTCAAACATTGGTCTTTCATTTAGCGGTCTCGTTTCTGTCGGTATGTAGTCCCCTTTACAGTTCTGTTTAGGCAAACCTTTTGGCATCCGCGCTATCCGGTATAAACTAACTTCAATTAAGGACGGCTTGTGTGGGTCACCTAGTATGTAGCTCTTATGTTATTAAATACGAAAGTTTAAATGCCAGCTGCAGTGTTATCTAAAACGTTTCTAAGCTATTCCGAACGATGACTTATCCACCGCCAAGCACTTATAGGCTATGCAACACTTCCAGAACTTTGTAGCGTTTTTCTCTTCGTCGATGGTGAAGTGGGTTTATTATCTGTGATAATATCGTCCAGCAGAGTCGTCGCAGTTGTAGGGTCCAGGTTGAATCTCAGGGTCGATCCTTCTCTTCTCGGCTATGAAAATTAATTGTGGGTAATGTCCAAGGATACGGGATGCAGGTATATGGTGCACCATAGGAAAAACACGATAATTCACTTTCAATGATGCTGTCCGAATCACTACGCCACCTGCAAGTTTATTATGCCGCACTAAAAATATTCCCTTTGTTAATCTGCTATTCTTTTGTTTTTTTGTTTTTTTTTACTTCCGCGACATTACTCGTGTTCTTAACTAGGTTCTCGCGCGCCGATTTTTGATCTATCACTTGACTTCTTTTCAACGCCAGAAATAATCATATATTTAGTACTTCACTTGTTTAACTGCTTATAGATTACAATACTTTCCTATGTCTTATTATTTTCTATCATTGATATAGACTGCGAGGAATTAAAATCTCGACTCGCGAAACGTAACTGTTACATGATTTCTGAGCGCCACGGGACTCGACTTGTTACGCACAGATTTAGACTTCGAACTCAACTGAAAACCCTGAACCGAACTGAACTTTTTCGTCTCCCCATTAATCTTTATATATTGCTAGCAGCAAACCTTCGTGATTTCTGCACGTCGCCAATCTTTATCATCATCCCATTGGTTATTTTCCTTTCTGCTATTTTGTTGTGATTTCTCATTGGTTACTTCAAACATTTTGTATTTTTAACTGCCTTTTAAAAGACGTTGTGTATCCCCAACGTCTCGCCGGAACTCCTAACTGGACACAATAGACAATGCGTTACCCACGCCACCGCGTTTGAAATATACCTAATAATGACAGGAACGGTCTCTAAACTTTATTTTCTGCGGAAAATCTTGCAAGTAACACTGCATGATTACGGGCTCATTTATTACTCAATATACACAAGGTTTATAACATAGTGGTAGTATCCTACGGGCTTTCTAATTGTGCTAATTTCAATTCTATAATGCCAAAACTGTGGAATTTGGTCAATTTTGATTTCAATTAATGTCTGATAATATATTAATGAGTAATATTTAACTATTTATTTTCTGACCATCAGAATTATCGTCTCAACTTGTAAGACTGTCGGTGGGGAAGGTTAAGGAAGTGAGACGTTCTGCCAGTGTTTCACATCTTTTTGAGTGAATATGAGGTGATTTTTGATCCGTTATTAACAATAGCCGGAACTGTAGGAAATTACAATTACAAGGAGTAAAGGGGAGGATTAACAACGAAAAGCGTCTGTCACTGTACAATAATTTCATAAAGAACGGGGGGCACGGAAATGAAATTAATTAAATCGACAATCGAATTTTAAAAGCTGCTCCTGAAACTTCGGGTAAGCTTATTATAAATATTTAGAAGCCGTGTGAAGCGATCTAATGTCGGTATGTCTGCACGTAATGGCCGTGCTTACGGCAGGCTAGACGACGCTCGTTGTCATCGTGGACGAAGTTGCTCGTCGATACTTAACCTCCAACCTCTGGATTTTTAGAGCCTGTCTTCCATCCTCGGCTAGCTATACTTTTTTCGGATTCTTGAGATTTTTTTTAGTGTGGAGTAAGTTGTGATTCCGAGGTACAGTGAACATTTGTGGAAAACATCCGGTAGGATAGGACTAGAAGCGGAGGGGGTCTTGGCACCTAGACCTTCGCAGATCTTTTGTGTATAGCCCCTGACGGGGCGCCCTCGGGAGGGAAGGATGAGGTGAGAGGAGAAGAAGGCGACCGGACCTGGAGGCACGGCAGGCAGAGGGCAAGGTCCCTACCTATCATTTACAGATTTGAACTCATCGGGTGCTTGCTGGTGCAACCGGCGCCCCTCTCTCCTGTAGGCTTACACATCCCCTGGGAGGCCCGGGACCCGGAGACCCCTCGCAGTCCGGGGACGAAGGTTCCCTTAAAGCATCCTTTTTCCCTGCCATGCACACGCCGAGACCTTCCGCCGACACTTGCAACCCTGAAAAAGACCAAGCAGGTGAAATGTGAAGTGAAATGACAATGGGAATGAAATGGAGGGACAGGAAATCCGGGGGATTTAGTGATCCTTCCCAAAATTCGCCTGGCGACGCAGGGAAATCCACGACCTCCCGAATGCGGGCCACAGACGTAACCGCCTAAGCCATCCCGCTTGGTAAATATCCGGCATGAATACAACGGAGTGGTCGTAATGCATTAATTATATTTACAGGAACTAACTGATGTGTCAATTCGGTGTAATGAGATAATAGAATAACTGTTGACTTATTTTCTATCTTTCGTCTTGATGCATTTGTATTAATTTCGACGATATCGATAACAGTCAGGGACCGGATTCTGAATGACTTTTGTATAACTGGTGAACCGTAAGAGAGAGAGAGAGACAGAATCTTACTGCACAAAAAATTTAGATATCGTTAGATCACTCAGTTAATACTAAATAAATTTTGTTGTGTAGTTAACCATTTCCGAGATATTCCTTCATATTTGTTGCATTTTAAAATACGTGTGCTTTCTCAAATAGGAAGTCATTCTTTTTTTTCCGTTGGTCATGCTATCGCTTAAGACCTACTGTATTCTCCTAATCACGTTGTACCTATAAGGAACTATATAATAAGACAATTTCTGCAAATGTTTATCTCGATTAACACGTAGCAGATAGAATAATAGGCTTTTGTAAGACGAGTTTGGACAAGAGTAAGTAGAGAAAGTCATGTCATCAGATTTTTTGTAACCATTATGTCTTTTTTACTTTACTAGGTAAGAGAGCGTGATTTGTCGTTGTTTCCCTCTGGCTAGCTGGCGCCGATCTCTCAATAACCTTTGGTCATAGCCGCTGGTCACAATATTGGAAATTATATCCTTGTGCCGTCACGCTCACTCACACTTAGCGTCAAATGATTAGCCGGCGCTCCAAGAGGAGGGGAGAAACGAACCGGTTAGAAACAGCGTAATGCAGGGCAAGCAATTCCCAGTAATACAGTTACGATACATACGTTTTTGCAAGAATAGTGTGTGGAAGCTGTAAGCAATACTGACTATGAAGTGATGCCAATGTAACACATCAGATTTTTTAAAAATATTATTTGTAGTTGATTTATTCATTTTCTCAGTTTTCTGATCTGTTAAAGCGCATACTTTTTCTCTCGTGTGTCCTAGAACATAGAAGTTGCTCAGAGAGTACATTATACAAAGTCAGATTTACATATTTACTGATCTTTTACATCTGTATTTCCCAGATGCATTTTCGTTTACTTTTCATTTGAAAGAATAGGTATAGGTTATACAACGAAGGGGGACACCTCGGTACTGCGACCTGCATAGAACTGTTTTGGATGTCACCCCCCGGAGGAAGGGATGAAGTGAGGGAACCACAAGAGGCTACATGCTTCGGGCAGACAGGCGGAAGCCCCTAATAGTTCCAACTCGAAGACTTGTCCCGCTGTTGGAGTTGTCTTGAGAGGGCGATCAACAACCTACCGAGTAAGCAGGCCTCTAGTATCCACGGGGAATAGTTTCCTTTGAGCAAGCATCCGCACCCTCTGTCCGGAACCGCCATATGCCACAAAACCTAGAATCACACCTGAAAGATGAGAAGGAAATGGTTTGAAAGGGAAATAATGGAAAAGAAATCGTGATTAATGAGAAACCATCCCAGAACTCGCCTACTAACCAGGATAAACCACGAAAAACCCAAGGTCAGAATGAGCGCTCGACGGGAATCGAACTCTAGTCTTACACGTTACCACCATCTCGCTCGTTATTTGAAAGCAACATGTGCCTTGAAATAATTTCACGGATAGAAGACAAGAAGTACGGTTACCCTACCACAAAGTAACGAAATAGGTCCTCGGTCTGTTTAACTTAATTACTCTTTTGGGTGTTGTTTAATTTAACATTCATGGTTATATCTCTGTTAACAGCCGGGGAAATCTCTTGAGAAGCATTACTGAACGGCAGTCCACGAGATCTTTGCGCTTGCAAGTAATAGGAAACAGACATTAGTGGCACTGTGGTACATTCGGTAAATAGGGAATTCCATGAGCATTTCTTGCTTTTCTACTGTTTATCTGTAGGCAGAGGAAGTATTGCACTCGGATCGAAAATCCAATTTTGCGAAATACGTATTTGAGCTCCTCAGAATCTATGAAGAAATTATAAAAATCTGATGTGTTACGTTCACATAACTTTCTCTAGCCTCTATCGTTTATAAGTGGGTATAAATATCATTCTTAAAGTTATTTTTCTAGCAGCTTCATTTTAACCAAGATAAACTTTTAAAAAAATTCTGATGTGTTACACTCACATGACTTTCTCTACTCTTGTACAAACTATTTTTACAAACGCTTATTCTCCATATGCTTCATGTTAATCGAGATATCGAGATGTTAATCTTATTACTAATTTTCTTGTAGATGCAAGGGGAATTGCTAACCTTTAAGCGATAGTCAAATATTTTAAGAGCTGGTTGCTATGTGGAGTATTCTATTCTCTTTGCATTACCAAGACAAAAAAAATGAATAACGAATTTCCATTTGAGAAAAATTATAAGTATTGGAAAATTTAAGGGAAATAACAACCAATGGCTCGAAAATGTATATGACATAAATTGTGTATTTTAACACGCGATCTACATTTTTTGTGTAGTAAAATTTTGTCTCTTATGGTTTACCAGTTATGCAAAATTCGTTCACAATGAAGAATACTTTTGGAGACATTCCCAGAAAATTCAGATATACATTTCATTTTTCATGAAAATATCCTAAACATATGATGTTTTAATCAAAATCGTTAGAGCCATTTTTGAGAAAATTAAAATTTTCGAAAAATTTTCCATGTAAACGGTAATCTGGGGTGGGGGTTTTTCTTGAAAACCTTCGTGTCGCATCTCTGGAAGATACTGAACCTAAATACCAAGTTTGATGTTTATCCAACTGTTCGTTTCTGAGTTATGCTGTTCACAGACACACACACACACGGACATGTTTCCAAAAATGCTTTTTTTTGCATTCAGGGGCTCTCAAAACATACATTTCCGGTGAAATCTCGGTATCGAATTTTTCGGTGGAATATAATACTTCCCCTACTTACTTACGTGGCAGAGAATGTAAAAATGGGTCTAACGATTTTGTTTAAAACACCATATATTAAAGATATCTACATACGGATAAAATGCATATCTTGAATTTTCGGGGAATAGCCTTTGAAGTCCTCTTCATTCAGAGAATTTTGTACAATATTGTATAACTGGTAAACTTAATCGATGGGCGAAAATGTACAACACAAAAAATGTAGATCTCTTTAAAACACACAATTTATTTAAAATAAGTTTTTTTGTGGTGTAAGCCGTTTCTAAGATATCCGTTATTAATGTTTCGAATTGTTCATTTCTTGGTCATTGTATAAAATACTTTCAACATTCAGTTGTTTGTAGCGATTGCATGGAATGTTAAAGCAGCGTATAGCGTCTCGTTCGTAGCGTCTCGTTCTTCAACATTAGACTATCACTGTTCCCTTTGCATCTATAACGAAATGTTTGTAGCTATTTCTGCAAATGTTTATTTGTATTAAAATGTAGTAGATAGAAAATAATCTTGAGTAAAAATAATTTGTGCACCCACTAATAAACGATATAGGATAGAGAAAGTCACGTGACTGTATCACATCAATTTTCTTTCTCTACTACGTATAGTAAGTAGCGGAAGTATTGTATTCCACCCAAAAATTCGATACCGAGATTTCACCAGAAATACATGTTTTGAGACCCCCTGAATCCAAAAAAAAACATTTTTAGAAACATGTACAATCTTGTGTGTGTGTGTGTGTGTGTGTGTGTGTGTGTGTGTGTGTGTGTGTGTGTGTGTCTGTGTGTCTTTGAACAGCCTAACTCAGAAACGAAAAGTCGGATAAACACCAAACTTGGTATTTAGGTTCAGTATCTTCCATAGATGCGACACGAAGGTTTTCAAGAAAATCCCCCCACCTCGGATTACCCTTCACATGGAACATTTTTCGTAAATTTTAATTTTCTCAAAAATGGCTCTAACGATTTTGATTAAAATATCATATGTTTAGGATATTTTCATGGCAAATGAAATGTATATCTCGAATTTTCTGGGAATGTCTCCAAAAGTATTCTTCATTGTGAACGACTTTTGTATAACTGGTAAACCATGAGAGAGACAAACTTTTACTACACAAAAAATGTAGATCGCGTTAAAATACACAATTTATGTCATATACATTTTTACTTTCTCTACTACGTACAGTAAGTAGGGGAAGTATTGTATTCCACCCAAAAATTCGATACCGAGATTTCACCGGAAATGTATGTTTTGAGACCCCCTGAATCCAAAAAAAGCATTTTTGGAAACATGTCCGTGTGTGTGTCTATGTGTCTGTCTGTGAACAGCATAACTCAGAAACGAATAGTCGGATAAACACCAAACTTGGTATTTAGGTTCAGTATCTTCCAAGAGATGCGACACGAAGGTTTTCAAGAAACTTCCCCCTACCCGAGATTACCCTTTACATGGAACATGTTTCGAAATTTTTAATTTTCTCAAAAGATGGCCCTAAGGATTTTGATTAAAATATCACATGTTTAAGATATTTTTATGGCGAATAAAATGTATATCTTGAATTTTCTAAGAATGTCTCCAAAAGTATTCTTCATTGTGAACGACTTTTGCATAACTGGTAAACCATAAGAGATAGACAAAATTTTACTACACAAAAAATGTAGATCGCGTTAAAATACACAATTTATGTCATATACATTTTTTTTGTTGAGTGAACCATTTTCGAGATATTGCTTGTTATTCCCTTAAATTTTTCTACATTTTCTCAAATGGGAATTCGATATTCATTTTTTTTTTGTCTTGGATATGCAAAGAGTATTATTCTGTGGCAAAGAGAATGGTGCTGCATCTAGCAACCAGCTATTAAGATATATGTCGATGCTTAAAGGCTACTGCATTTCTATATTGCCCTTGCAATTACAAAACAAGGGGAACACAGTACGTCTTAAGCGATAGTCAAATATTTTTAGAACTGGTCGCTATGTGTAAAATTTAATTCTCTTTGCATGTCAAAAGATCGTTTCTGCAAATGTTTATCTCCATTAATAATAAGAGCTTGTATAAAAGTAGAGAAAGTCATGTGAGTGTACACATCAGATTTCTTTAAACATAATTATCCATATAAAATTTAAAGTACTAGAGAAATTAACAGCTGATGTTAGTTCTAACTTATAACACATAATTCGCACTCCTCTCTCAGAAATCCTACTGTGCTTGACGTATTCCACAATTTAATAATGTGACAGGAAAGCGCGGGGCACTAAATCAGAGATGTTTTACCAAGTTCAGAAGATCTCATCCATCTACTTCTCGACGCCGTGCCGTCGGAAGACACAAAATGTTAATTGTGTGTGTACTGTAGATTATTTGGCAACAACGTTTTTGGCAGCGTTAATCTACATGCACTGCTAACAAGGGTCAAAGTGACGCGTTCACTTGGGGAACCAACGACTTTATATTTATGTTTACATCCCTTGCATTACAACTTGTTGCCCGTGCACATCAACTGTAACATATACATTAGTACCAGCATTTAGGAGTCCTCTATCATCGTTTTACTTACTCAAAGTAAAATCCTGTTTTGTTTGCCCAGCCTTCAGTAATGCATGTGACCCTTAAATGAAGAAAAAGATTCCGCAATGTGAATATCCACGAACTTTTACATCAGAAAACTGAGTGTACAACGGATATTAAGTGCAGAGATAGAAAATGTTATTACAGCGTCTCCTATACGTACACAAAATGTGATTCGTGTGAATAGATGGTTATAGTCTCAAATTTTAAGAGTGGTAGGGGTACACAAGCAGCAACTTCCGCAGTGTTGTCGCATTTCTGGCTCTATCGTCATATTAAACTACATAAATCTTTAAAATATCAAATTGTGTTATTGCACATGCGTTTCCTTTCTTATGCGTTTATTATGTGAATGAATTTATATTTTAATTTCAGTGCCATGAAAGTTATAAACAAATTGCATACATCCGAACTTTCTTTGATCTTGATTACTGAAACCATAATAGGATTTACGCTTCACATAGTTGGCATTGCTTCTCCCTTCTTTGTACATTGAAGTAGGTAGTTGCTGCTACGTATGGATTCAGTTTGAAGTTGAGGTTTTCTTTACGTTGTTTGCACCACGTATTGACGTCAATTTGAAGTAGATCGTATTGAAGGAGTTGTATTATAGTTCAACTGTTGGGGCGCCGAACTTGTAGTAGTTGCAATCGCACGTATAGTACCCGATTTCCGGTAGCCTTCGCCCCAAGTTTAAAAATATTAGCTTCGTAATTCGACTGTTTCTTTAGATATTATATATTTATGTTTGCCTCGGCTGCGTCAGTATTTGTTAAGAGACACGTTTCTCTTAGCAGGGCGTGATGCGACAAGACTGTAGGCTTATAAAGATTTTAAGGTTTATTTCACTCCTTTTTATTAATCTTTGACACAAATTAAATAGCACTTCACTGATATAGAGAGCTGTGAGATTAACTTGCATTTTTAACACGTAAACTATTCTCGTCTCACACAAATACCTATAAAATTTCTTGAGGACACGTTTTGCGTCTGCTTAGTAACGCTGTCTGGAACCAACTGAATAGATTTCAACCGCACAAACCTGTAAATTTCTGTATTTCAAGTCTGCGATTGGATAATTCTAGTCCAATACCTTCATTTAACTAAAGCTTTTCTGCTTGTTGATTGGCTATTTTTTAAACTATCTCAAAATTTACATTATTGCTGCTCCAATAATGACTAGTAGTATTATTAAACTTCCTTACTCATTATTGCCTCAAGGTTACCTCATTGTTACCTCATTGTTAGCAACTTTAAACCTATTTCTCACAGCTCCTACATTATTAAATTACGTAATATATTCACATAACATTATTACACATGGATACAATAATATAAACATTTACAATGGCTGTAATATACACATTTTTTAGATATTGTTACATACACATTGTTTTAAGGCGGGCTGTTATTGAATTTATACATTATATAATTACACTGAAATTATTTAAGTGTTAAAAATACTGCATCAACATGTCTAATATAGTTGAACCAAAGCGTACTATCACAATTATTTCAATTGATTTTCTATCAAACAATGCACTTCAATACCATACTTCCTCCCAAAAGCATTTCTAGATTTGACTTTTCAGATTAGTTAAGAAAAAAATCTGTTCTATGGGATTTTGTATGCCATTGTGTTGTATATTAAATGAATGGGAGACAGCATTGCAGGTTTGCAATGTCAGCTTAGTCGTGTGTCTTCTTTAGCAATCGACTTTGTTGGAATAGGCAACTCAAGTGACATCAGAGATGGTAAAATATTTATACTGACTTATCATTACATTACACAGGACTACTTGCTGCTGTTCCAGTTATTTTATTTAAACGCGTTCTGGTGTTGTTAACACTGTCACCGCGTGCGAGACAAGTGTATTTGGTGTACTAACAGTTAACTTTGATAGTTACGTCGGTCTAACCGACATACCTTTTGTGTATTATTAATTTTATACTTCATATAATATTATAATGTGTACATGTAACGTAGCTGAACTGCTATGACACCCACAATACTTCAGTGACTCATTATGATCTTACTCGCCGGCGCGCGCAACTCCCCTATCGCCTATACCTTTAACGCCTTCAAAGAGTACAATAAGCATTAACCCAACATTCCACTAGGATGCATTCCCCAAATAAACATGAAATATGCGTATTTAAAATAAATTATGTTCATTGTAATGTTAATATTCTAAACTGAGTTCATTTTCTTTGTTTCAATGTGGTTGTTTTCACGTTACGTGCAAAAAATATCGATAAATATGTGTGGACTCGACAGTGCTGCCATCGATTGCACTACTGCAAACACGTTCAAGGTCCTGCCATCAGTGCTGCCACCAATCAGCATTTAATTACACACAATTAACAAGGTAATATCAAAATTTTGAAATTATAGTGTGATCGACCAAAACCAGTCGTATAAAACTTGCCTAGACTCGCTACCGCTCGTTTCATAAACATACTCCCAACTTAATTACTATTGTTATAGTCTTGTTGCATAATATAATCTTATAAAATCCATATTAATGTAATTTCCATAATACCTCACAGTATCGTCCGTCATGAATCAGATATCTGAAGATTACCTGTTGGGTAGCTGCTTTGATGTATATATCCGCAACTGTACGTTGTGTACTAATGGTTAAGACTGCGGTCTCTAACGAAGAGATTCCGAGTGAGAATCCCGTTTCCGTCTGCAGAGTTTTATATTTGTAATACATACTGTACTTTACATATACACGTATGCACAGAGCCACTACTCGTAACTTATATTTGTATCACCCCGGGAACCCCTGCAACGTACAATCCACATTACCGGCGCGCCGTGCAAACTACGAGATATACAATAACTTCAAGAAGTGGATGGGATTTCGGGAACATAATGCATAACAGCTTTGTTCTCAACTTATACGGAAAGAAAACTCTAAGAAAGCCTTTCGGAGAAAAGTTGTGTGTTACTGAAGTTCATACCGAGCGGAATGGCTCAGCAGTAACGTCTGTGGCCCGCATTCGGGAGGTGTGGGTTTGATTCCCGAGGCCGACCTTCCTGACCTATTGGTTTTTTCGGGGGTTTCCCCGGGTCAATAAGCGAATGTTGGGAAGATTCATTACACTCCTCGAATTTCCTGTCCATCAATTTCACCTCCATTCTCATTTCACTTCACTTTTCTCTGCTTGGTCTGTTTCAGGGTTAAAAGTGTCGGCGGGAGTCTCGGCATTGCATGAAAGGGAAAAAGGATGCTCTATGTAACACTTCGTCCCCCGTAATGGGGGCGGTCTCAGAGTCCTGCCCCCCCAGGGCTGTGGAAACCCACAGGGGAGCCGGTTGCATCAACTGCCAGCTGGGGAGCTTAAATCTGTAAAAGTTAGGTACCCTGTTCTCTGACCGTGCCTCCTGGTGTGGCAGGATCTTGTAGGTCGAGGTACTGAGTCCCCCTCCGTTCCTTGTCCTAGTCCTCATCCTAGTCCTTCCGAAGTTCGTGATTTAATAGCGAAAAGTAGAAAACGTTTATGACAAGAAAATTCCAATCATATCAAACATGTGACGCAGGTAACTCTTTCAGCCCCACGTTTAGGCGCAGTATGACGCAGCCACGCTACGCCTCACGGTTGCTGCTTGTCTCCTCCCAGTTGGTTCTTCTTTTGCCACGGCTGCTCCAGCATGAAACCTTAACCTCAGGGTATGCGTGGGTGTGTACACAGAAACACACAAACGCTGTCTTGGAACACTTTTATTCACTATTTAAAATAATACTTTAGGTTTGCTGATCACTATTAAATGCATACGATGATACTTTGTCTTTACCAAGACCGAAGAATATTAACTACAGCTTCTACCCTCTAGCATGTTCGCCACCATTCTTCTCCACACGACGAGAAAGTCGTCCTGCACTCACCAGGCACTCAGGCAGACTGACTTTCACCACCGCTGCACAAGGAAAACCCACCCTAAACTTCCCCTCTCTCCCCTCAAACTTAGCGTCATGAAGCTAGAGTGGCCTTCACCAGGCTAAGTGCAGCTGTACTCGGCTGTTTACCAGGAAAAACTTGCTTCAATGGTATTTACCCTTTCTACCTGAGGTTGGTACCTAATTAACAAAACTGTGCCTGTCTGGTCTTTCTGTCGCTTTTAACAGTCAACAATTCTCACAATGCTTCTCCTTTTTATACATACACTGATTTTAAATACATTATTACTTATTTTATATCGCTATCCTTCTCAGAATATTATGATAATTATTGCCTTTATAATTCCGGCTTCACATGTATCAACAAAACAGAAACAATAACGTACTGTGGGAGGTGTAAACTCTTATAACTGACAAATATTATCGGAATAATATCTGTTGATCGAAATATGCCATTTCTGATACAAAAATATAAATGCATTTTTACTTTCTCTACAATGTGTAGTAACTATGGGAATTATCGTATTCCACCCCAAAATTTGATACCGATATTTCAACGGACGTTTTTCTAAAAATGCTTTTTTTGGATTCAGGTGGCCTCAAAACATGTTTCTTTTGAAATCGGTATCGAATTTTTGAATGGAATGCAATACTTCCCCAATTTACTTTATACGTAGGGAAAGTAAACATGCAGCACTATAAATGTATGTATATGTATAGGTGTAAGTATACGCAGGGGACACCTTGCGCACTGCGACCTAATAGATCTATTGTGGCTTTCACCCCCCCCCAAGATGAAGGGATGAAGTGAAGGAACCACAGGAGCCTACAGGCCGCATGTCACAGAGACGATCTGCCTAGAGACGGCGATGAACAACCCGTCAACCAGGCAGCCCTCTGGTGTCCATGGGGAATACTCTTTCCTTTGAGCATGTTATCAGCGTCATCTGTCCTGCACTGCCATAAACCACGGAACCTAGAAGCACACTTCAAAAATGAGTAGGAAACGGAATGAAAGAGAAATGATGGCAAGGAAATCATGGTTGATAAACCATCCCAGCATTCACCTTTTACCACGAAAAACCAAGGTCAGAGTAGTGGTCGATGGGAATCGAACCCGGGACTTCGTGAATGCGAGCCTCGCGCGTTACCCCGGAGTCATCTCGTTCGGTGATGCAGTACTACGAGGGGCACTATTTATATTTTGAGCCTAATAATTAAAACAAAGTAATTTCTGATTGAAAACTGCTTTATTGTTTTTCAAAATATTCTCCTTTATGATCAATACACTTTTGCATCCGTTTGAACCATTTGTCAAAGCATTTATTCCAGTCTTCTTGAGACACCTACAATACATGATTTTTGAAGGCATCAACGGCTTCTTCTGCCAACAAAAATAGTTGTCCACGCAATTTATTCTTGATGTTCGGGAACAAAAAGAAGTCATTTGGTGCCAAATCAGGACTTTATGGCGGATGACCTATTAATTCGATTTTTTGAGCCTTCAAATACTCTGTTGTTAGACGAGATGTGCGTGCGCTCGCATTGTCTTAATGAACGATCCTACGGTTCTTGTTGGTTTACCTTACTTCACCGAAGACTTCCGGCAAACAAATGGTTGTGTACCATTCGGCATTGAGCGTTTTACGTTCCTCTAAAGGCACTGTTGCCACATGGCCAGTTTTGCTGAAAAATCAGGCGACCATTTGCTTCGAAGTGCTTCGAGTGCGAACAAATTTTGTTGGATTTGCTTCATCTTGAAACACCCATAAAGTCGACTGCTGTTTACGTCCCCGCTCATACGTATAGATCCATGATTCGTCACCTCTTACAATCTTATATACATCTTTTGAGGCACCGCCATTGTATTTCTTGAGAATTTTTGTACACCAATCGACACGAGCATCTTTTTGAGATTGCGTCAAATTATGTGGGATTCAATGAGTGAAAACCTTTTTCACGGCTAAATAATCACGCAATATTTTATATATGCTGGTGGAACTAATGCCTAGGGTTGCCTCAATCTCACAATATGTCGCATGAGGAGCTTTCATTATTAGTTTTTGTACAGCATCAATGTTTTCTGGCACAACAACGGATTTTGGGCGTCCTTCACGAACTTCATCATTGAGCGAACGGCGGTCACGATTAAATTCGTTATACTAGCGTTTCGCAGTCGCAAAGGATGGAGCTTCGTCGCCAAATGTGGAAGTAGTTGATCGGTGCACTTTTGTCTTGATAATCCACGTCGAAATTCGTGTTAAACCATTGCATGAACATTTTCACGAGTTAAATCCATGTTTTTGTTGACACACAATTTTAAAGTTAGTGTAAACAAAACAAATGACGCTCTATTGACAAAATGTTTGAAGTAGATTATGGTAAAATATGTCAAACTTTCCATTGGAAACGTCAGATGGCACCTACAACATTCAGGGTTGCCAAGGCTCAAAATATAAATAGTGCCCCTTGTACTTTAAAATGTATTTTGCCTACAGTGGCGAAATATATATATATATATAAATTAATGAAAACTCTAATTTATAAGAATGCACAAAAAAATTAACATGTTATATTTTGGCAATTTTCAAAAGCTAATCCCCCCTTAATCATAAGTTTCAGTATGGAAAAATTCAGGGGATATCAAAATATTTAGTTCTGTAAATATCTAATAGAATTTTTCGGTGAAACACAGCTGCCGCATGTAAGCGTATAAAAACTAAATAATGCGAAAATACATAAACAATTACTAAATTGCATGCAAATAAAATAAATCATTTAAAATATCTCACTTTTGCATATATTTTATCTACTTCAAAAACACTTTCCACTCAAAGATATACTGCGTATTTATTATCAGATATTTGACCCAACACCTCGTTTACTGCCTCGAAGCTTAAAGCCAATAGAAGGTGGTTTATTTTTAAGTACCTCTTTAATCACATCCCTGGCAGCAAGAGAGACTATGTCCTACAACACATACCGGTTCTAACCGGTGTCATCATGATCACATTAGATGTTTCTAACGCTCTCAGAAAGCCTCTAGTCCCTAATACTACAACATATATTTCAGAACCTTATCGTATACACGTTTGTGTAAAATTAATCCAATGCTTTTAATAAAATTCAATAAAACTTAATTCCTAGTGTATCTATTTACTGGTTGAAAGGTAATTTACTGCCCTTTTACTTTCTCTACCACTTACGTGGTAGGTAGAGGAATTATTGCATTCCAACCAAAAATTTGATACTGATATTCCGCCAGAAATACACGTTTTAAGACTCCCTGAATTAAAAAAGCATTTTTGGAGAAACAAAAAGTCCGTATATATGTGTCGGATAAATAACACACTTAATATTTAAACTCAGTATGTTTCAACGATGAGTTTTTAAGAAAATACCCCATCTCAAACTACTTTTGAAGAAATTGTTGATGTTTTTGGTTTCCGCAAATAATGTCTCCAACGATTTTTATTTGGATGACAATAACATGTATAACTTATATTTTCTGAAAATAGCCAGTGAAGTCATCTTCATTCGGAAAAAATGTTTGTATAGTTTTATATAATATTAAGAGATAGACAAAAACTTGTACACAAAAAATTTAGGTTTCCTTAAAACACGATTTATTTCAAATCACTTCTTCAAAAACCAGCCATTTCCGACATATCTGTTATTATTTCTTTGAGTTTTTCAATACTTTGTTATATGTTTAAACTGCTGTCGCTATTCAGTTGTGTCCCGCGATGTCAGAAAATAGTATGAAATTTCAAAGCCAGCATATAGCGACCCGCTTTTAAAAATGTGACTATCCAATCGGTTTTCTCTGTCAATAATTTATCTGCAACGAAATGTGTAATGGAACTATTTCTGTAAAGTTTTATCATGATTAACATAAACTAGATAAAATATAAGCCTTCGTAGGAATAGTGAGTAGGAACTATATAAAATATACGATAGTGGGTAGGAAAAGTCATATGAATGTAACGCATTAGAGTTGTTAGAAATTATACTGCTATTATTAAATTTCCGACGCAATGCAACTCTGTTAGATGTTATGAACTGCTTAATTATCATAATTCAAAATCAACTTTTACTGATATTAATTTAAAACTTTTCTTTTATTATTATTATTATTATTATTATTATTATTATTATTATTTAGGCATTAGACCTCACTATACGTTGTGTCTCATTGGTCCGACCATCTTTTCTTGGTTCTTCCAACTCTTCCTTCCCCTCCCGGCTTGTACTTTAAAATCTTCTTTGGTATTCTTTCGTTACCCATTCTATTAACGTGGTCTTCCCATGTCTGTCTATAATCAGCCATTTTATCATTTAATTCATATATTTCCAGACGATTACGAATGTCTTCATTATACAATCTCTCTCTTTTTGTAACTCCTAGACATCCTCTCAAAAATTTCATCTCTACTGTTTGTATCCTACTAGGTGTTTTTGTAACAAGGGTCCAAGTCTCACTGTCATATAATCCACATGGTAACGCCATATTTTGTAAAATTTCATATATGTGTCCCTCCTGACCTTGCCTTTTAATGTTCTTCTGATAGTCCCACACATGCGATTAAATGTTTCAATCTTCTGTTCTGCATCTATCTCTCTTATATATGATAGGTCACACCCTAGGAATTTAAAGGAGCTCACTTGTTCAATTATTATTATTATTATTATTATTATTATTATTATTATTATTATTATTATTACTACTACTACTACTATACTACTGATACTGTGACATCTTCTACTGGTGCTAATGTAGACAAAATTATTCTAAGCATAATGGATGCCATGAGGCAGTATTTTTAACACTTAAATAATTTCAGTCTAATTATATAATATGTAAATTCAATAACAGCCCGCCTTGAAGCAATATGTGTATGTAATAATTTGTAAAATGTACGTAACAGTCATTGCATATGTTTATATTATTCTAAACATGTTCAATAATGTTATGTGAATGCATTACGTAGGTAATTTAATAATGTAGGAGCTGTGAGAAATAGGGTTAAATGAAGGTATTCTATTGGAGTAGGATTAGCCAATCAGAGACTTGAAATATAGAAATTTACAAGTTTAGACGGTTGAAATCAATTCAGTTGGCTCCAAACAGTGCTCATAACCAGACGTGTTGCCTACAGACAGTGATTGTAATTGGATGCGTTGCTTGTGTGTCCTCAAGAAATATAATATGCCTTCGTGTGAGACGAAAAATAAGTTTACGTGTTAAAAAGTGTAATTAATTAATAAAAAGAATATCACAGCTCTCTATATGAGTGAAGTGTTATGTTAATCGTATCAAGTATTAATAAAAAGAAGTGAAGTAAAATTATAATCTGTGTAAGCCTACATTCAACCCTGCCTAAGAGAAACGTGTCTCTAACAAATACTGACGCAGCCGAGGCAAACATAAATATATAATATTTAAAGAAACAGTTAAATTACAAAGTTAATATTTTTTTAAACTAGGGGCAAAGGCTACCTGAAAGTACATTTGGGGCGAAGGCTACCGGAAACTATTTACTATACGTGCTGTTGCAACTACTACGAGTTCGGCTCCACAACAGTTGAAATATAATACAACTCATATAATAAAATACCTTCTTCAAATTGGCGTCCATAGATGGTACAAACAATACAGCTTCCTCAAACTGGCTTTCAATATCTAAAGAAAACCCCTACTTCAGCCATTATTATTTGCAAATTATGAATTTGCAGTAATGTCGAATTAACAGTCTATCCATCAATTCGAATACATATCTAATATATTATGGTATCCATTAAAAAATGATTATTTTCTCTACTACATACATAGTGGGTAGAAAAGATATTGCATTCCAGCCAAAAATTCGATACCGAGATTTCGTCGGAAATGCATGTTTTCAAGTCCCCTAAATAAAAAAGCATTTTAGGAGGAGGTAAGTGTGTGTGTGTGTTCGTGTGTGTGTGTCTCTTCTCTTCTCTCTCTCTCTCTCATACCTCAAAAACGAAAAGTCGGATAAACACGAAACACCCTCGTTTCTTGCAATGGAAGTTATACGTATATTAAGCGGAGGCTTGTATCGATTAATATAATGGTGAATTATTTGAATGATTTGGAAATGGGTTCGGCAGAACCAGAAGAAATTTTGCAAGCAACGGAGAGGTATGTTATATAGAAAGGTATGATTGTGTAAGTAACCATGTTTTCAGCATTGGTGCTATGAAGGTCAAACAACAGGAAGGCCAAACATCATAGATTAGAACTCACCATTGCGCCTGTCCGAATGTACACTGCTTTCATCCGGATATTTTATAATTTAATATTCAGAGCTGCCTGTTATACAGGGTTATTCAAAAAGAAGGAAACAGACTTTAAATATTTATTTCTAATGAACGACAATAAATAGCGTCACATACGACACATCATTGAATAGAGGAAAGTTCAAAGATTTAAGCCCCCACCTATTAGTTCCATTCAGTACCTACAGCGGTGCTGTGTTTGTTTACGAGAAAATGGCGACGCCACAGGAAAAGACGTTTTGTGTGCTGTATTATGCAAAGAGTGAATCCATGGTTTCATTGGAGCGTGCATTTTGTTGTAATTTCAACAACGAGCCGCCTCAATTTACAATTGATACAATAAATTCGTAGAAGATGGTTGCGTATGCAAACGGAAAAGCACTGGTCGTCCTCGCATAACAAATGGTAATAATTTTGAACACATAAAATAGCATTTTGAACTTTTCTCTATTCAGTGATGTATCGCATGTTTCGCTATCTGTTGTCGTTCATTAGAAATAAATATTTAAAGTCAGTTCCTTCTTTTTGAATAACCCTATATTGCAACAAATGTTAAAAACTCCAATTTTAACACTTGTTTCATAAATAACTTTCGTGATCGAGTGATCAATAAACATCAGCAAAACTCGAATTGTTAATCTTAAAAATTTACAAGGAGACAGTCACATTTTATTGGTCCACTTTCCTCCGGTATCGCAACCGAAGAAATAAATGCTTATTTTTCTTGCAGAGAATTATGGTTGGGAAGTTCTGCCTCCCAATATCAGCTACTATCTCATTTTGGATAACACTTTTTCTTCAGTAAATCTTTTAGATGCTGACATGCTAACACTGCAGGCATTTTTGGCACATAGTTTGTTCCCGGTTATCTATATCTGCTCATTTCTCATGACATCATTCTCATACATGTGGTACACCCAAGCCATTTCTCTGGCTGATTATTCTTGGAAAATAGCCATCCCCTGAGGTTACTATGTAATTCTCTAGGATTGTAACAGAACAAGTTTTTTGCTATATTTTGCTCTACTTAAATGACCTACACGAAATTTGGTGTGTACATCTCAGAAGATTTTCATCATGGTTTCTGTAGCCTGCATTGTTTTATTTGGACAATGTATTTTTCTAGCGCTGTGTGAATAGAAGCTAACACCTTGGCTCTTACGATCAGAGTAAAGCCTTTGATAGCAACCTCATTATCTGTTTGTGATGAAATTTAATCACCATCTAATTCGAGGAATTAAATGGAAATCATTTTAATCTTCTGTATCAAATCGCTCACATGTTGTTGAAATTAATGATATTCGTTCTAATCCGGCTATGATGAAGTTTGGCATACCTAAGGGATGTATTTTGGGGCCTCCTTTTTAATAATGATTAATGACTTACCTGCTAATGCCTAATGTCAAACTTATACATTATGCGGATGGTTTTATTTTTTCAATTACTCGCGGACTTTGCAGAGTTAAATAACAATATTTTCTAATAGATATATAAATTAAATTTACAAATGACTTAGAACTGTACGTCAATTGAAATTGAGGTATGATATTTAACTTCACCAAAAGTTACATGGCAAACTTCTACAAAATATATTTGTAAAAGATTATGTATATTAATTAATTTATTTATTAAGGGATGTTATAAATAAGTTACCGTAAACCTAATTTAAACAAGTTTATTTCGTTTATTTTGAGAACATAATTAGGTATGGTTTACAATGCATCTAAATGCTGTTCTAAAAGATATTTTATTATCGCAAAAGGTCATAAGAACAATTGCTAGGTACGTCTTCATCTGACCCATCCTGCAAACCTTTATTTGTAATAGAAAGAATTTTAACTATTCACAATTTATAGATATATCTTGATCTTTTAATGTTTTTAAAGAAAAATATCGCAGATTATGAACCCAGAAGTGCATTTCATTATTACAATACAAGATATAATTTTAATGCGAGATTAATGCAATTTTCTAGGCTAAGTAAAATATATTAGAATCGTGTTTAATGCAATTCATGTATACAATATGCTCCGCGAGAAGATAAGAAATTCCCATCGATCGCCCACTCCGACCTGGGGTTTTTTGTGGTTTTACTTGGTCGGTAGGCGAATGCTGTGGCGGTTTCCCATCTACCACGATTTTACTTTCATTCCATTTGCTTTTCGTCTTTCAGGTGTACTTCTAGGTTTCATGGCGTATGACGGTGCTGGACAGAGGTGCGGATGGACGCGAGGGCTGCTTGGTCAACGGGACGTTCATCGCCCTCTCAGGCGATACTTTGGGCTGGGTCTTCAAGCCTGGAACTGTTAGGGACTTCCGTGCGTTTCTGTCGCCTATCTGCTTGTGGCCTGTAGCCTCCATTCCTGGGGAGAGGTAGCCACAATATATCTATCTAGGTCGCAGTGTGCGAAGCGTCCCTTTCCGTTGTACAACCTAACCTAAGGTTAAAAGAAAGCCATTTTATAATGCGCAGGAGTGTTTCAGTACCATTTACAACTTTTAATTGCTTTCTTACCACCTACATATAAGGTGCGTTGCAAAATGATAAGATCAACTAAAAAAATAAAATAAATTCTGCAATACGCCATCCTGGTACCTTGTTTCTTACATCAGGACGTGTATTCCAAATTTGTTATTTATTTAAATATTTCTTTCAATTTATACATATTATTGTATATATTTTTCTTATGTTCTAATGAATAAAAGTAGAAAATCAAATAGATGCAATAAGTAAGCTAAAAATAATAATTAAATCAAAACTATAATCATTACAGTTAAAATTCAAATCAAAGTAATATATTCAAACTACTGTTACTGGATCCAGCTATTCCCAATTTCTAAACTGAACAAAATAAGGCTAACAGGTCTCTATTCCAAATTAAACTATATTCTAACCACTGGTATTCAGTAGTTAAGGTACTGATAACCAGTACCCAAATACACTTAATATAAATATTAATTTTCAACTAATGAAAACAATTTCTTTCAATATCATACCAAGTTCTAAGTGTTATGTATAATATTATTTATTCTATTTATCCCTACTAATAATTTTAACAAAATTCAAAATTCTATCTGCTATTTTTTTAAACTACTACTTTCAATGCATTTTCCTCAAAATGTATACTTTAACCTTTCAGTTTTCTTAATATACTTTAAACATTTTACAGTACATAGTAACTTTATTAAACTTATCACTCAATCTGAATTAAACTTATATTTCCTGTTCACTTCACTTAACACAATAATCACTATATTTATTACTTTGCTATAAAATCATTATTTCACTTTCTCTTTAAGAATCACATTTAATTTCACTTAACACTACATTCACTTTATCTCCAATTGCTACCATTCACTCCAACTGGTGAAACTCGTCATGCATAGAAAAAAACTAAAATCAAATATATATTTTACTTAAGTGCACAAAATTATATTACCTGTATCGTAGGGCCAGTTACAGGTTGGAAGACAGAAAATAGTCCTGTTGCAAAATGATAAGACCAGGCTGAGTATTCCGTTATCTGCGTATTCATACGCTGTGCTGAAGCTAAGGAGGGAGTACCTTCATATGAGTTGTGTTTGTGAAGAGTGCGCGGGAACTAAAGTATGGGTAGGAAGGCGGGACTGTCCAGCTTCGAAGAAAAATTGAGTTTTATTTATGGACGCTCTTTAACTGCTGTGGTCCTTAGCGTCCCATTCTATATTGGGCGTGAAACACCGTTAATTTTGCTCAGAGAGCTCTCTATCAGGCTTGAGGTTCTTTTACGTGCCGTAAATCTACGACACGGGACCACCGACTTTACTTTCCTTCCGAAGGAAGCCATGCTAAGGATTTTTACGCCCGAACCCGCGACCTCGGGAACTAGAGGCTAGCGCGGTACCACTAGTCCACAGAGGACGACGTCCAGCTTCGAGCAAGGTCAAGTTAAAGCGTTAAAAGAAGAAACATATTCGTCTTGGGAAATAACAAGAAGGCTTTGCAGGTCACCACGAGTGATAAATAACTTCCTGAAGCTAGGAAATAATAATTTATGGAACAAAAAGGTTGTCTGAAAGACCTCAAATATCTATACCTCAACAAAACAGGCAAATGATCAGAAGACTCAGTGCTGGTGATTCATCTCTGGGACAACTTGCTCGTGATTCCACCGTCAATATTCACAAATTGACGTTGTCCAAAGACAAACAAACAAGCGTGTTAAAATACAAGAAACGGAAAACGCAACCCCATTTGACGGTCTGTCATAAACAGAGACATGTTGACTGGACCAAGGAACACGTCACCTTGAAGGAAGAATGGAAGCATGTAATATTCAGTGACGAAAAGAAATTCAACTTAGACGGCCCTGATGGCTGGGTATGGTTGGCATGACCTCAAAAAAAAAGAAGAGAAAAAGTTTTCAAAGAGGCAGCAAGGGGGGAAGTTTCTGATGGTATGGAGTGGATTCGGATATGGAGCGAAAGCAATTTTGCATTCTCTGCAGATCGTATGAAAGCCATGCATTATCAGACATTGCCTGAATGGCCCTTTTACCGGTTGCACAGAGGATTGGAACAGTGGATTGGATATTTCAGCAGAACAATGCAAGTATCCACACTGCTGGATCCTCAAGAAATTGGTTTCGTCACCAAGGTGTTACTGTTATTGAATGTCCTGTCGTTTCTCCAATCCCAAACTCCATGGAGGACGTATGGGGAACCTTGTGCAGATCTGTTTATCGTGAACGGAAAGCAGTATGCCAATGTGCAGGAATTAAAAGACTTCTGTGATATCTGCATGGAAAGAACTTGAACTGCCAGTGTTACAGAAACTTTTAAAGAGCATGACTGGTGTGTGTTTCAGTTATCTCTGAAAAAAAATGACTCATTTATAGGATATTAAAGACTAGCGGTCTCATCAGTTTGCAACAGGATTGTTATTTGTATCCACCAATACTTTTGGAATGCTTTTTCTTGTAACTAATCATACTATAAAAATCATATAATTTTATGTACATAAGTAAAAAAATCTGATGTGAAACACTGATGCAGCAATTTGTATCATAAATTATTTAAATGTAAGGAATGATTATAGTATGAATATGCATTTTTATGTGACATTAATTTGAGATACTTGTTGATTGTAATTATTGTTGAGAAGTGGGTTTATAATGCCTTACTGAAACTGACAATAATAGCGTGCAATAATGCAGCGAGGGGGTGAGCTGTTTATCATTATTAGAGACGAGGAAGTTACGTAATGTTGGCGCGTTTTTCCTTTAGAATTTGCTGGAACATTATACCTAGAGCATATGTATTCATAATTTTCATTGGATATAAAAATAGACGCTAATGTTGGCGCGTTTTATTAGCCAATAGCAGCTCAGTTATAATCTTTAGGCATATCGGGGTGTAGGAGTATAAAAAGGGCTAGGTTAGAGATAGACCCCGTCAGTTCGTCGAAAATATTTGTATGCTACACGTCGCCTTCATTCCGTCAGTTCACCGAAAATATTTGTATGCTACACGTCGTCTTCAGTCCGTCAGTTCGTCGAAAATATTTGTATGCTACACGTTGCCCTCAGTCCAGCAGAAATATTTGTAAAGTATACGTCGGCTATTGATTCGCAAGTTACGCGTAGCAGAGTTAGGAAAATTCTCAAGTGTTGTAAAGTTAATTATACAAAAGGTTGAAGTACGTGAATTAAAAGTGATCAGTAAGAAGTTGTTATAACAGTTTCAGTTTGGCGAGTGTCTAGATCAATGTGTAAATGTGATAGTGAATGTGCTCGACAATAAAAGTGTAAAACAAATTCTTTCATCAGTGTTATCTTTGGATAAAAGACTCCTTTCCGTTTACACAACCTGTATAAAGAGATGTGCTCGACCAAAAAGATCATAGCTAGCCGGAGGACAGTAAACAAAAATTAAATAAAATAACAGTCGCATTCTTTCAAACAAACACTAATACTACCGCAAATTGCTAACACCAGATGGAGCTACAAACCTAACAAAGAATCACATCACAAAAAATGGCTTCACCACGTGAAGTAAACACACATACACAAACATTATAAGTATACCGTCGCAAATTGGCTCCCAAACGTAGGGCTCAACAAATAAATATAACAGAAGTATACCACTACAATACTCACATGACTTTCTCTACCCTCTATCGTTTATTCTTACGAAAGCTTGTTTTTTATCTATCTACTTCATTTTAATCCGAATAAACCTTTGTAGAAATAGTTACATTACACATTTCGTTATAAATACAAAGAGAACAGCGATAGTCAAATGTTTAAGACTGGACGCTATATGCTGGCTTTAAAATTCCATACTGTTTCCACGACAACGCGTGAAACAACTGAATGTTGACAGTATTTAAGAGAATGACTATGAAATGAACAATTCAGCCATTAATAATGGATATATCAGAAATTACTTATGCCATAAAAAACTTGCTTTAAATAAAATGTGTGTTTTAAAGAGATCTACATTTTTTGTGTAATACGTTTTCATCTATCGCTTAACGTTTGCCAGTTATATACGATTATATAAAATTTCTTCCGAATGAAGATGACTTTGCAGCCTATTCCCATAAAATTAAGATATACGTTTTATTTATCATGTAAATATCTTTAAATATGGCGTTTTAATAAAAATCGTTTGCCGTTTTTTAGAAAATCAAAGCTTTTAAAAAATCCTCCATATAAAATTGTAGTTTGGGGTGGAAGATTTCGTCGAAAATTTTTATGTCGCAGCTTTGGGAGGTACTCCTAAATACTAAGTTTGGTATTTATCCGACTTTTCGTTTTTGAGTCATGCTGTTCACCGACACACATATGCACGGACATTTTTCTAAAAATGCTTTTTTGGATTAAGGGAACCTCAAAACGTATATTTCCGATGAAATCTCGATACTCGTACCTACCACTACGTACTTGGTAGAGAAATTAAAAATAATTTCATACGGATACTTTTAATATATAACGGTGCAAGTGAATCCGTCATGGCAAAGATAGTCATATGAATGATATCACGTCAGTTTTCTAAATTTACTTAATTTCATAGGTTTTTATTGTAAGAAAGTCTATAAAGACCTTAAACACTTTTCGTGTTATACTTAAGTATTTGTATTGTAAATTCGATGCGGCCAATTATATATTATACGTAAAGATAATAGGTGTTATTTATACTATTACTGTTGTTGTAAGAATCAAATGGACTGTGGAAAGAAAAGCCACTGTGTTTCAAGGTAAAACATAACCTATAAAAGCTGTAGCTATTACTAAGAATATAATTATAACTCCAACCATTCTATTGGGTTGATTATAAATGTTATTTATTAAATTAATGTAATGGGTTGAATTAAGTGAACTACACAAGGTTTTTCGAAAGTAGCCCTAGTTTAAATTAAAGCTAAATAGAAGATCTTTTAGACAGTGTCAGACATTCAACACTCTTTTCTGCGATATACACTTAGTCATATTTGATTCTTCCTTTTTAGGAGCGAAATTTTTTAGATGTAGGAAAATGATTGGAGTGGACAGTTATGCGTATTATTGTAGATTGCTCTTCCCTTTTCGTCTGGCCAGCTGGCGCTCTATCTTTCTCTCCCTCCCTCCCTCCCTCTAAGAATAGTAAGCAGTTAAATAATTACATAGCAAGTAGTGGAACAATTACTGCCTTTATTCCTATTTGACAAACAATTTACCACACTTCGTAGCTCCCGAAGAATTGGTCTGCATAATTAATGCACTCCTATTCCACTTCTCGGAAACCCCACATTTCCCCGTTTAAATGATATACAGCCATGCGGTATTAGAAACCAAAGCGATGAATCATACAAAGAGAACAGCGATAGTCAAATGTTTAAGAACTGGACACTATATGCTGGCCTTAAAATTCTATACTGTTTCCATGCAATCGCGAGAAACAATTGTATCTATTTTTGCAAAGGTTTCTTTGGATTAAAATGTAGTAGAAAGAAAAAATAACTGATGTGTTGCACTCACACGACTTTCTCTACTCTTGTAAAAAGTATTTTTACAAACGCTTATTCTCCATTACTTCATGTTAATCGAGATAAACATTTGCAGACTCTATCTTATTGCTAATTTTCTTGTAGGTGCAAGGGGAATATGGTGGCTTTAAACGATAGTCAAATCTTTTAAGAGCTGGTTGCTATGTGCAGTATTTCATTCTCTTTGCATGTCCAGTACATAAAAAAACGAATAACCAATTTCCATTTGAGAAAAAGTATAAGTGTCGGAAAATTCAAACAAATAACAAGGCTGTCTCGGAATATCGCTGGTTCACTCGATAAAAAAAATGTATATGACATAAATAGTGTGCATTAACAAGATCTACATTTTTTGTGTAGTAAAATGTTGTCTGTTTCTTACGGTTTACCAGATTTAAAAGTCATTCCTTTATGAAGAGGGCTTCCCAGAAAATTCAAGATATACATTTCATTTTGCATGAAAATATCTTAAACATGTGATATTTTGACCAAACTGGTTAGCCACTTTTGAGAAAATCAAAATTTTCAAAAATGTTCCATGTAAAGGGTAGTCTGGGGTGGGGGATTTGCTTGAAAATCTTCGTGTCGCATATTTGAAAGATTATGAACCAAAATACCAAGTTTTATATTTATTCAACTGGATAAATTTATGGAACTGGAAACGTTAGGGGTCCCGTCCATGTTTGCGCACATCGTCATCTGGATCTGGTTGCCCTTGGGTTGTGTTGCCGGCCTCTGTCAGGTATGCGAACTTAGGAAAACCTGGGAGAAATCTCAGTCAGGGAGGACGTCGTGGTGTGATTTGAACCGCGAACCTCCCTCGGGCGTCCAAGCCTTAACGACCTATCATCCGTATATGTATACACCTTCTGCCTGTTCCAGGTAAGCGGTAGAGAAAATAAAAATGTTAAATGAAAGTCGCAACCCCGTCACAGTTTAACTTTGCTGCACAATTACTATTATAAAACAGAATACAATGATATTAGCCCTTGTGCCACCACTGCTGCAGTTCTGCAAACACTGATACATAAACTTTGCAGCACTCCAAAAATGTCTGATGCGATACATTCACATGACTTTCCCTACCCTCTATCTTTATTAGTGGATATACAAACTTCTTACTAAAGCTTATTTTTCTATCTACTACATTTTAATCCAAAAAAGCCTTTGCAGAAATAGCTGCATTACACATTTCGTTACAGATACAAAGAGTCACATTTTTAAGAACTGGACGCTATATGCTGGCCTTAAAAGTCAATACTGTTTCCATTACATCGCGAGAAACAGCTGAAGTTTGAAAGGACTTTGAGAATGGCCAAGAAATAAACAAATCGAAGCTTTAATAGCGGATATCTTAGAAACAGCTTATGCCACAGAAAAAAACTTATTTTAAGTAAATTGTACGTTTTAAAGATATCTACATTTTTTGTATAGCACGCTTTCGTCTACCCTTAACTTTCCAGGTTATACAAGATTATACAAAATTCCTTCTAAATGAAGAGGGCATCACAGGCTATTTCCAGGAAATTCAAAATATACATTTTATTTTTATGTATATCTTTAATTTGTGATATATTAATCAAAGTCGTTAGCTTTTTTTAAAAAATCAAAATTTTCGGAAAAATGTTCCACGTAAACGGTAATTGGGTTGGAGGAATTTTCTTGAAAATCTTTCTGTCGAGTCTTTGGATGGTACTGAACCTAAATACCAAGTGTGGTATTTATCCGACGTTTCGTTTTTGAGTTATGCTGTTTACAATCACACAGAAACACTGGCTCACACAGGGACCTTTTTCTAAATTTTTTTTTATTCCGGTGAAATCTCGGTATCGAATTTTTGGGGTGGAATGCAATACCTTCTCTACCTACTGTGTATGTGGTAGAGAAATTAAATTGTCTAGTGCACTTCAAAACAAAACTACATTTTCTAGAGGCGAAGTTTGCACTTGCTATTCTCAAACATAACTATGTGTCTACATACAGTTTGTAAGCACCTGGCTGCTATTGTTTTCCGGAAAATAATGAGTCGCCTGTCCTCGACAACATCTCGACTTCTCTCCCTCTCTCTCTCTCTCTTCATACAGAGAACCGCAGTTCTCTACAAGGACCCTTTATCAACATTCTTAGCAATTATAATCAACACGTAGAAACAAGATTCTTGTACCGTACAGAAACTCTCAAGAATCCCAGATTGTCAGAGAACAGGCAGATCTGAGGATTGGAAAACGCGTTATCGTGTAGACCTTACTCAGCGTGCAAGGGTGGGTTTTATCACTTTTATTTTAGAACAGTTAGAAGCGTATTACATCTAGTAATGTAATTTGGAGGACAATTGCTTCCTGAGCAAGGGAGGAGTGATAATAGGAGGAAAAAGAAAATCAACAAGGTTTGCTTCTGATATGTCAACGCTAGCAGCTAAGGAAAATAACTTAAACAAGGTTATTATAAAGCTAAATAACAATATTTAGGAGTACAGGACGAAACAAAAGGCAAAAATCTGATGTGTTACGCTCACATGACTTTCTCTACTCTTGTACAAACTATTTTTACAAACGCTTATTTTCCATATGCTTCATGTTAATCGAGATATCGAGATGTTAATCTTATTGCTAATTTTCTTGTAGATCAAGGGGAACATGGTAGGTTTTAAGCGATAGTCAAATCTTTTAAGCGCTGGTTGCTATGTGGCCCAGGACATAAACAAATGAATAAGGAATTTGAGAAAAAGTATAAGCATTGGAAAATTTAAGGAATAACAAGCAATATCTGGAAAATGTTTCACTCAACAAAAAAAATGTATATGACATAAATTGTGTATTTTAACGCGATCTACAGCTTTGTGTAGTAAAATTTTGTCTTATTTCTTAATCGTTTACCAGTTATGCAAACAATGAGCACTTTTAGAGACATTCCCAGAAAATTCGAGATATACAATTCATTTGCCATAAAAATGTCTTAAACTTATGGTATTTTATTCAAAATCGTTAGACACTTTTTTGAGAAAATTAAAATTTTCGAAAAATGTTCCATGTAAAGGATAATCTGGGTTGGGGGATTTTCTTGAAAACCTTCGTGTCGCATCTCTGGAAGATACTGAACCTAAATACCAAGTTTGGTGTTTATCTGACTGTTCGTTTCTGAGTTATGCTGTTCACAGACACACACACACACACGGACATGTTTCCAAAAATGCTTTATATGCATTCAGTGCACCTCAAAACATGTATTTCCGTTGAAATCTCGGTATCGAATTTTTGGATGGAATGCAATACTTCCCCTACTTACTATACGTAGTAGAGAAAGTAATAATGGTTATTGCAACAAAGGCATGTTTCTAATGCTGCCCACTTGCTCTACTACCTCAGCTTAATTTGTGTCAAATTAATCTTTTCGTAGCATCACTGCCATTGCCTACCTCTGACTTTGACAACTCATGTTGCTTCTTATGGCATGTCCAAAGTATCTAACGTTTAAGTCGTTTTACTTAAAACCTAACTTCAATTGGTAAATCTATTTCCTGTTTTACCATTAGTCTTATATTTACAGTTTAGCTTCAAAAATGTTTTTACTCAAATAAAATTATTGCAACAATTATCTTCTTCCTAATCTTCTTTGGGTTAATTAATTACTCCAGTCACCCATAAATGTTGCCCATAAAGGTAGGGCAAGGTACAAAGTTATTACTATGTGCCTTGTTCTAGTAAAAATGGGAAAAGTGCAAAGTTGCAACATGGAGTATTTAAATAATGACTAACGTTATTAAACGTTTTATTTGATACAAATTCTGAATTTTCATGAGCATTTCATTTTTCCTGTTGCACAAAATTTAGTAAAATAAATACTAAGGCTGTTAACATAAAATTCAAGATGAACATTTTGTCACGCAGATAACTGAATCATATGGTGTGAAAATCAAAAGTAACGAAAAATATCCATGTAAAGGATAGTTTGGTGGCTAATTTTCTTGAAAACCTGCATGTCACATCTTTGGAAGACGAATTTAAATACCAAGTCTGGTATTTATTCGATCTTTCCTATTTCGCTTATGCTGTTCACAAACATGAGCATGCATGCGCGGCGGACCTTTTTCTTATTCCACATTACGCTCCAAATGTTATAAATACCAGCGAGAAAACCTGTCTCTAAGTTTTGGGAGCTGAACTGGAAAGAGGTTTGAGGAGAACAGGCAAGGGGTCAATATGGGTAAGAGGTGAAATAAATGACAAACATGGAAAAGTGTCAAAAGAAGACATCAACCGACAGGAAATAGAATCGGATTGTAAAATTAAATCTTCTGCAAGTCTAGCAAATAAAATAAAGTTGAATTGGGGTGAAAAGGCATTTATACATAGGAAGACAGAAAAAATCAGGAATGGCATGGTTTAGACTGGCAGGCTGGAGGGCACAGTAAATAGCTGACGATGCTGGCAGCTTAATCTGCCCATTCTGTGGTCTGGATAACACTGGGTACATATTTTGGGAGAATGCGCACAGTGAGAACCAGCGAACAATCATATTTACAGAAAAAATGCTTAAGTCCTGCTGGAAGGAGAATGGCATGTTGGGATCTACTGGCTGATCAGAGGAAGTAGTAAAACAAGACTTCAGCAATAATTTGGCTAAAGTGCATCAAGCTAGATCAAATGTATTCAGTTAGTCAGAGGTAACGCATCTCTCTTTCTTCTTTCTTTGCCTTCTTTTTCTTTTATTTCTTTTTGTCACATTTAATTTGTATCTTATTATGCACGTACGGTCAGTGACCCATGCACTAAGTATTTGTGTAATAACTTTTAATAATTTTACACCAATAAATATACCCTATATATCTAATTCTGATTTTAGTCAAGGACCTCAAAATATGTATTTCCGTTGAAACCTTGATATCGAATTTTTGGGTAAAATGCAATATTTCCTGTACCCATTATAAGGTGATAGAACGAGAGTAAATATGATGTAGATATATGTACCTAATTTTCAATTTGAATAGCTTTTGTCTTTGGTCGTTTTATTGTATCCAGATTTGAGAGAATATTTAAACCTAAAGGGTAGTTTCTTGAGGAGTGTTTACTAATAAGGCATTAAAAGCAAACATATTCTTCGAAGACTAGCAATGTCAATTTATTTTCCAAAACTTGGATATTTTTACTTTCTCTACCACGCACCTAATAAACAGAGACCAAAAATTCGATATGTATATTTCGCCGGAACTACGTGCTTTGAGGCCCCTGAATCCAGAAAAGTATTTTGCGAAAAAGGTCAGCACGCGTGCGTGTGTGGATGTGTTGTGAACTCAAAAACAAAAACTTTGTATTTAAGTCCAATGTCTTTCAAAGATGCGACACGAAGATTTTCAAGAAAATTCCTCGCCACAAACTACCCTTTGCATTGAAAATTTTTAGATTCTTTTTTATTATCTCAAAAATTATTTTATTTGAATACCATATAGTTAAGTATATTACATGCCAAATAAAATTAATATCTTGAGTTTTCTGGGAATAGCTGTGAAGTCCGCTTTATTTGGAAGGAATTTTGTATGATTTTTGTATAACTGTTACAACATTAAGATATACACAAACAATAAAAATGTAATTCTCTTTAAAAAACACAATTTCTTTCAAATAACTTCTTTGTGGTATAAGACATTTTTGAGATGTTCGTTATTTTAGGGTCTGAACTTTTCAATACTTATCATTTCCTTTATTGAAGTATTGTAACCTTTCTTTCTCGCGATGTCATTCAACGAGCATGGAATTTCGAGGGCAGCATAATATAGCGACGCGTTTTTAAACGTTTGACTAACGCTTGAGAAATGTTTGTTGCTGTTACGTATGGAAAGTCAGTTTGAAGATGATGTATTATAGTTCAACTGTTGGGGAGCCGAACTTGTAGTAGTTGCAACCGCACGTATAGTAAACAGTTTCCTGTAGCCTTCGCCCCAAATGTACTTTCAGGTGGTCTTTGCCTCGAGTTTTTTTTAAAAAAAATATTAACTTTGTAATTAAGCTGTTTCTTTAAATATTTAATATTTATGTTTGCCTCGGCTGCGTCAGTATTTATTTTAGAGACATGGATATCTTGGCAGGGTTGTGATGCAACAAGAATGTAGGCTTACACAGATTATAATTTTACTTCACTCCTTTTATTAATACCTGATACGATTTAAATAACACTTCATTGATACAGAGAGCTGTGAGATTCTTTTTATTAATTAATTAATTAATTACACTTTTTTAACACTTAAACTTATTTTTCGTCTCACACGAATAAATATTATATTTCTTGAGGACACATTTTGCGTCTGGTTACTAACGCTGTCTGCAGGCAATTGACTTCTAGATTTGTAAATTTTGTTATATTTCAGTTTCTGATTGGCTAATCCTACTCCAATAGAATACCTTCATTTAACTAAAGCTTTTTCTGGTTGTTGATTGGCTATTTTATAAACTGTCACTAAAATTAGATTATTGTTACTCCAAGAATCACAAGTAGTACTGTTAAACTTTCTTACTCATTATTGACTCAAGGTTAGCTCATTGTTACCTCATTGTTAGCAACTTATAACTTATTATTCTCACAGCTCCTACATTATTAAATTATGTAATATATTCACATAACATTATTACACATGGAACAATAACATAAGCATATGCAATGACTGTTACACACATTTTACAAATTATTACATACACATATTGCTTCAATGCGGGCTGTTATTGAATTTACGTATTATATAATTAGACTGAAATTATTTAAGTGTTAAAAATACTGCCTCACGTTACACCCTTTGTACCTACAACGAAGTGTTAACAAAACAATTAATGCAAGCGTTTATCTCAATTAATTGAAGTAGCAAGAATAGTTTGTAGAAGCAGTATTGATTATTCTTTCGGTAGAGGAAGTTATGTGAATCTAACGTATGAAGCATTTTCACCTGATTATGGAGTTTTATATTTGCATTTCGGCGTTATTACGCACAAACTGTGACAGCGTGGTACTGATTTGATCGCGGCGATTTCCTTCGCTACAAGTTGAATGCTTTCCGGCGGTAAGTACGATTTGAGACCACACGCTTACATTAGTATCCAATAATAGTGCTAGTTCTGCTCAATGTTGACATGGCTTCTATTGAATTTCTGTGAATGCAGCGTGCAAATCTGCTTGTGGAACCCTACACTCACAGAAATACAACAGAAGCCATGTCAACATTCGGCGGAGCTAACTAGTCTTATGCAAAAATCTGATGTGTTGCACTCACATGACTTTCTCTACTCTTGTACAAACTATTTTTACAAACGCTTATTCTCCATCTACTTCATGTTAATCGAGATATCGAGATGTTAGTCTTATTGCTAATCTTCTTGTAGGTGCAAGGGGAATATAGTAGGCTTTAAGCGATAGTCAAATCTTTAAGAGCTCGTTGCTATGTGGAGCATTCCATTCTCTTTGTATGTCCAGGACATAAAACAAAACAAATAATGAAATCCCATTTGATAAAAAGTATAAGTATTGGCAAATTCAAACAAATACAATGAATATCTCGGAAATGGTTGACTAATAAAAAAAATGTATAAAACATAAACTGTGTGTTTTAATGAGCTCTACATTTTTTGTGTAGTAAAATTTTGTCTCTTTCCGTTTACCAGTTGTGGTAAAGTCATTCAGAATGAAGAAGACTTTTGGGGACATTCCTAGAAAATTCAAGATATACATTTCATATGCCATAAAAATATCTTAAATATATGATATTTTAATCAAAATCGTTTGAGCCATTTTTGAGAAAATCGACGTTTTCGAAAAATGTTCCATGTAAAGAGTAGTCTGGAATGGGGGATTTTCTTGAAAATCTTCGCGTCACATCCATAAACATACTGAACCGAAATACCAAGTTTGGTGTTTCTCCGACTTTTCCTTTTTGAGTTATGCTGTTCACCGACTGACAGAGACATGCACGGACATGTTTCCAAAAATGCTTTATTTGGATTCAGGGCACCTCAAAACATATCTTTCCGGTGAAATCTCGGTATCGAATTTTTGGATGGAATGCAATACTTCCCCTACTTACTATACGTACTGGAGAAGTAAAAAAAAATGAAACGAGAGGTGCTGTCTATACAAAAAGAATAAACAAAGAAAATGTATGTGGGAGAGAGGGTAAACTCGAAACCATTCAACTGATTTTGATAATTATGTGCTGTTCTTCTCGACGGTCATAGGCTACATCATACCTAATTTCAACTCCCAAATGAATAAAAGACTAAACCGAAAGCCAGTATATTGAGCCGTATGCAATCTAGTAGGTTATACTTCTACCCTTAGAATATACTATAATTGTCATGTATAAAATGTAGGAAAGGAGTTTGCTTTCTAGGCAATACTAAGAAAAATCACACCATCGCCGACACATCCAACCCTCAAATAGACCAAGTAAAGGGGTGAAGGATAAATTACATGATTAATGGAACGAAATGGAGGGACAGGAAATTCTGGGAATGAAGAAAGCACTCCAGCAACCGCCTGGCGACGCGAGAAAACCCCGAAAAAAAAACCCATGGTCAGAGTGGGCCGTCGCCGGGGATCGAACCCGGAACCTCCCGAATGCGGGCCACAAACGTTACCGCCTGAGCCATCCCGCTCAGTTGGAAGATGCTGAACTTAAATATCAAGTTAACTGACTTTTCGTTTTTAAGCTATATTGTTCATATACTTAGACCTTTTCTAAAAGTGCCTTTTGGAGTTCAGAGCGCCTCCAAACTTATATTTCCAGTGAAATCTCGGTACCGAATTTTTGGGTGGAATACAATACTTATCCTACTTACTATACGTAGTAGAGAAAGTAAAAATTAGTCAACCGATATTTGTACTTAACTACTGAGAAGATTCTTTTTCTGGACTGTTACAGACTATGAGCAATTTTCAAAACGTTTAACCCGGTGGCCTGAGAGTGGGGAATCGTCATATTCACCACTTTTGTATGTTGATGTTGGAGGTTTCTGTATTCTCTTACGAAATCTTATTTTTTTATCTGCTTCATGCTTATCAAGATAAACCTTTGCAGAAATACTTAGATTGCACATTTCGTTGTAGTCACGAGAGAGGTAGAGGAAACCGAATGGATAATCAGATGCGTAAAAGCTAGTCGCTAAATGCTGTTTCCATGATGTCGCAAAAACTGAATAGCGACAGCACTTTGAAAAAAATCTGATGTGTTACACTCACATGACTTTCTCTACTCTTCTACAATCTAATTTTACAAACGCTTATTCTCCATATGCTTCATGTTAATCGAGATATCGAGATGTCAATCTTATTGCTAATTTTCTTGTAGATGCAAGGGGAATATGGTAGCTTTTAAGCGATAGTCAAATATTTTAACGCTGGTTGCTATGTGGAGTATTCTATTCTCCTTTGCATGTCCAGGACATAAAAAAAATGAATAACGAATTTGAGAAAAAGTACAAGTATTGGAAAATTTAAGGAAATAACAAGCAACATCTCGAAAACGGTTCACTCAACAAAAGAAATGTATATGACATAAGTTGTGTATTTTAACGCGATCTACATTTTTTGTGTAGTAAAAGTTTGTCTATCTCTTATGGTTTACCAGTTATGCAAAAGTCGTTCACAATGAAGAATACTTTTGGAGACATTCCCAGAAAATTCGAGATATACATTTCATTTCTCATGACATTATCTTAAACATATGATATTTTCATCAAAATCGTTAGAGCCATTTTTGAGAAAATTAAAATTTTTGAAAAATCTTCCATTTAAAGGGTAGTCTGGGGTGGGGGGATTTTCTTGAAAACCTTCGTGTCGCATCTCTGGAAGATACTGAACCTAAATACCAAGTTTGGTGCTTATCCGACTGTTCGTTTTTGAGTTATGCTGTTCACAGACACACACACACACGACACACACACACACACACACACACACACACAGACACACACACGGACATGTTTCCAAAAATGCTTTTTTTGGATTCAGGAGGTCTCAAAACATGTATTTCCGGTGAAATCTCGGTATCGAATTTTTGGGTGGAATGCAATACTTCCCCTACTTACTATACGTAGTAGAGAAAGTAAAAATCAAACCATTAATAACGGTTATCTCGGAAATAGTTGATACAACAAAAAGGTTATTTCAAATAAGCTGTGCGTTTTAAAGAGCTCTACATTTTTAGTACAGTATGTTTTTCTGTATCTCTTACAGTTTATAGTTATACAAAACTGTAGAAAATTCCTTCAGACTTCAAAGGTTATTCCCAGGAATTTTTGACCATTTTGAAAATCAAAATTTCGAAAAATTTTCCGTTCAGAAAGTTTGGGAGTATTTGTAGAACATTTTGTTTTAGTTTCAATTCAGACACACACACACGCACACACACCAATATTTTTTGTTCATGAGGCCTCAAAACATGTATTTCCAGTGAAATCTTGGAGTTTTGGTAAGAATGCAATACTTTCTCTTGGCTATTACAGTAGATGGCAAAGAAAGTAATAAAATCCGAAAAGAACGCATAAACACAGGTATTCAGAGAATAGACAGTACATCCAGAGCTTATAAGGATAATATAGGCACAATGAATGAAACCAAACCAACCTCAGGTGATCATGGAAGAAGACGGCGCTTCCAAGGAAATATCCGTCGTTACCTGTGAAGCGGTTAAGGAAACTGCTGTTTATTCTGTTAAATTTAGAGGGAAAGCCTTGAAGTAAACACGCATAGTTTTGATGCAGTCTTCTACCAAGGGAAAGATGTATGTGAATGAGTTCATCCATATACAGTTACGAAGAATCATCCATCTTCTTAGCCTTCAACGGAAAAACCCCTTCGCTTTTTTTCATTCGCGCATCCTGAACAATCTTTTCCTCAGTAAATATGACGTGTTTACACGAAAACCTTTCGACATTTTGTTTTCATTTTCGTTCATAAATCTTGACGTATTTTCCATCAGAACTGATAGGTTGGAAGTGGAGCGTAGCGGACGGCAGTGGAATGGAGTCAGCATCAAGGGAAGATAAAGATGACAAACGCTATTTCTCTGGCACTGGTTCATCCTTGTTCTTTGTGAAAGAATGACCCTGTATGTGTCAGGTTACCCGTTTGTCAGGCAATAAAACCCAAGCTTCGCGGCCAGATTTCTTTTGCCGACGTGAAGTAAAAGGGGAAAGGAAATATCTTAGTTTCGTGTTTGTTTCTTTCTCTGTCATGTCAGTAAAGACATTTCATTCACTAGATTTTTCACAGGATACCGTCACGAAAAGCAGGAAAAGAGAATAAAATCAGATCACAAAGCAAGAAAATGCCAGGCTTGGATTGGTTTCAAGGTATTTTCGTAAACTATATGTTTCAGTGTATGTAGTACAAATTGGAATCTGTTCCATTCTTTTATTGCTAAAACATGATATATAATTTAATTTGGTGTCATAGAACTTACGATCTGACAGTGGACAAGCCAGGATGATACTCAAATATTCTCCTTCTTCCAGCGATGAGTAAACTATTCAGCTAATGGAGATTTCAAACCAGGTGTATTTGGAACAGTAATAGCTTTCTGTCTGAGCAAACTTGAAGGCATTTTTTGAAATGGCTCTGAATGATCATATTCAATACTTATTCTAGGTTTAAGGAGATTAATTACTGGTAATCGCATTTTTAAAAATTCTCAATCAATTTTAACACACAAATAAGCAATAAGTTTCATTTCTATATATTTTCACTTCCTCTTTGAGCATAACTAAAAAAAACGAAAAGTCTGTTAAATATCAAGCTTTGAGTTCAGCATCTTCAAAGTATACAACACGAAGATTTTAGAAAAAATTCCCCATCACTAGCTACCCTTTACATAGAATGTTTTTCATTCTTCTTAAGTTTTACTTTCTCTACCACGTAAAGTAAGTAGGGGAAGTATTGTATTCCACCCAAAAATTCGATACCGAGATTTCACCGGAAATACATGTTTTGAGGCCCCTGAATCCCAAAAAACATTCTTAGAAATAAGCCCTCTGTGTCTGTATGTGTGTCTGTGAACAATTAACTCAAAAACGAAAAGTCAGATCAACAAAAACCTGGGTATTCAAGTTAGGTGCTATCTATCTAAAGATGCGACACGAAGACTTTCAAGAAAATCCCTCCACCCTAGACTACTCTTTACATGGAACACTTTTAGAAAATTTCGATGTTCTCAAAAGTGGCTGTAACGGTTTTTATTAAAATATCATATATTTAAGATATTTTTATGGCAAATGAAATGTATGCCTTGAATTTTCTGTGAATGTCCCCAAAAGTCCTCTTCATTCTGAATGACTTTTGCATAACTGGTAAACTGTAAGAGTTAGAAAAAAATTTACTACACGAAAAACGTAGATCTCGTTAAAACACAATTTGTCATATACAATTTTTGTCGAGTGAACCATTTCCGAGATATTCCTCGTTACTTGTTTCAATTTTCCAATACTTTTACTCAAATGGGAATTTGTTATTCTTTTTTATGCCCTGGGCATGCAAAGAGAATGTAATGCTCCACATAGCAACCAGCTCTTAAAATATTTGACTATCGCTTAAAGCCTACCATATTCCCCTTGCACCTAAAAAAAAATTAGCAGTAACATAATTTCTGCAAATGTTTATCTCGATTAACATGAAATAGGTGGAGAACAAGCGTTTATAAAAATAGTTTGTACAAGAGTAGCAAAAATCATGTGAGTGCAACACATCAGACTTTTTTTTTCAAAAACGATCGTATTGATTTTGATTAAAATACCATATGTTGACATATTTGCACGAATAAAGTGTATATCTTGAATTTTCTGTTGAATAGCCTGTGAAGATCATTTCATTTTGGTTGAGTTTCCTTTAACTATGAAACTATAATATATATACAGACTTTCTTCAGAAAGAATTTAGAGCTTATTAAAATATAGAACTTAAGTTAAATCACGCCTTTGTGGCTTTAGCTGTTTTATTTCCTGTAATTCGTCAACATTTACAGTATTTTGAACTACACCCTTTTACAATGTTATGACAGTACTTTCGGTTTCTCATCAGGCCATGCAAAGAGTGTACAAAATTTAAATTATAGATAGTAAACTTCTTTTTAAACATTTGTTTTTGTGTCTACATCCTGTATTCTTCTAGACAGTTGCAACAAAATTTGCATTGAAACCATTTCGAACAGTTTTATCATAATAATAATAAAAAGAAAAGATAAGCCTTTTTACTAATAATTTGCAGAATGCATATAAAAATAAACTATAGTGAATAGAGAAAATGGACTGATTGTAATGTATCAGATTTTTTTTAATAGCATTACGAGTAATTGTTTTTCGAAGAATGTTCAGATACGCCAACTTGTATTTCTTATTATTATTTTGTTCTGTAAATAAAGTGTGTAATTATTAATATAATTCTGAGTCGAACTAATATTCAATGCTCCATTTATTACTGGTATTCACCTAGGACGCGTTTCGTTAGGACCTTCCTAACATGATCAGCTCATCATGGAATTTTCACCCAACAACAGAATGGTATCCTTTGACGTGATCTCTTTGTTCCCAAGTGTGCCAAGAGACAAAGTAATGGATCACATGCAGAGATGACTTCAGTCCCTACAGTTAGACCAGGATATTATAGAATAATACCTTCAGTTAACGAATATCTGCGCTGAACAGTACCTTTTTGTATTTGATGGAAAGTTCTTCAAACAAAACTAAATTACAAACTCTTTCTCCCTAATGTTAAAAACTGTTGTATAGATGTGTGAATTACATCTGGTAGGTGTTACACTGAAACTGCTTAATTTTAGGATCCCACAATAAAGGTTTCTATTGAAAAAGAGAAGGGAAATGAAATATATTTCCTAGACTTGAAAATAATCAAAAGACACAATAAACTAGAATTTGGCATATATAGGAAAGAAAAACACACAAAGTTTCATAAAATCAGGTGGACACAACCCAAGTCAACATAAGCACGTTGCCATCAATAGTTTAACTCACAGGTTGGTCAATGTTCCATTAAACAAAACAGAATATACCACAGAATACAATCATATAGTTAACATTGCAGAATATAATGGTTACAGGGCAGAATTGGTCAGAAAGAAAGTTGATAAATTCAAAATACAAGAGATGCAGACAGATAACTACACTTTCTCCAATTAGCAACAAAACCTTACACAGGAAATTTACATACCATCCTAGAGCTGCATACCTTTTCCAAACTGTCTTTAAAGAATACAACATTACTTGGCACCAGAACAAACTCAGTGTAAAAAAGATCCTGAAATAAAAAAACAGACAAAAACACACCCACAGACAAACATTCAGGTGTTTACTGTATAAATCGCAAAGATTGTGAAAACTTCTACATTAGAAAAACTAAAAGGTGTCTGAATATTAGGCTTAAAGAACATTTCAAGAACATTAGACACAAAGAAATAGACAAGTCTGCAGTGACGTACCATTTTTGGAAGGAGAACCCTGATATAGAACAGGAAATTCGTTTATTAAAAAGTGTTCAGGGTCCAACAGCATTATCTACATGAGAAAGGATCTCCACAAAGAAATATGAAGGAAAACTTGTCAATTTTGACGCCACATTTGACAAGAACCCAAATTTCCAGTTCGTCAGGTCACAGAAAGAGACGCTTCAATCGTCATCAGGGAGTTCGCCAAATCAAAATCCAACAGCCGACATGAGTGGTGTTCGGAAGATCCTAACGAAACGCGTCCTAGGTGAATACCAGTAATAAATGGAGCATTGAATATTTTTACTCAAAATTATATTGAGTCTCTTAGTCCATACAGATTAAAATTTGTAATTATTGTTGCATGAGATATGTCATCAAAGTATGAGAAAGTAGTATTTTAGAAGGAGTTGTATTATATTTCATTTGGTGGGGAGCCGAACTTGTAGTAGTTGCAACCGCACGTATAGTACCCGCTTTCCGGTAGCCTTCGCCCCAAATGTACTTTCAGGTGGCCTTTGCCCCAAGTTTAAAAGATTATTAACTTTTTAATTTGACTGTTTCTTTAAATATTATATATTTATGTTTGCCTCGGCTGCGTCAGTATTTATTTTAGAGACGCGATTCTCTTGGCAGGGTTGTGATGCGACAAGAATGTAGGCTTACACAGATTATAATTTTACTTCACTCCTTTTATTAATGCTTGACACGATTTAATTAACACTTCACTGATATAGAGAGAGCTGTGAGAGGTTTTTATTAAATACTTGCACTTTTTAATACGTAAACTATTTTTCGTCTCACACGAATACGTATTATATCTCTCGAGGACGCATCTTGCATACGGTTACAATCACTGTCTGCAGGCAACTGACTTCTAAATTTGTAAATGTTTCTCCTTTTCAGTTTCTGATTGGCTAATCCTACTCCAATAGAATACCTTCATTTTATTAAAGCTTTTTCTGGTTGTTGATTGGCTATTTATTAAACTGTCTCTTATTGTTGCTCCAATAATGACTAGTAGCATTTAAACTTTAAAATGCATTATTGCCTCAAGGTTACCTCATTGTTACCTCATTATTAGCAACGTTTGGCCTATTTCTCCAACTCCTACATTATTAAATTACGTAATACATTCATATAACATTATTGAAATGTATACAATAATATAAGCATATGCAATGGCTGTTACATAATTTTACAAATTATTACATACACATATTGCTTCAAGGCGGGCTGCTATTGAATTTACATATTATATAATTAGACTGAAATTATTTAAGTGTTAAAAATACTGCCTCAAGTAATAATTAAATTGTAAATATTTTCTCCCAATCTTCTGAAGAGAAAAAGATTTAGATTGGAGAACAATGTAGCCCCTTTTTAATATGATAACGTTTCAAAAAAGAGAAAAGTGTTTTATAATGAAACTTTTTAACTGTTACTCAGAGATGATGAGATTTGATTAATGAAATTCATTTCACAAACATTAAAGAGTGAATTAAACTAATTTAAAAGTTAAAAGGTATTTTCGATGTACAATTTGGCAATTGTTAAGGCGCAATATAATTTCGTTTTGGACATCTGTTGTTACTCCTAGAGGTATCTCTGTACTTTCCTTCCTTATTCTGGAATTTGGAGTATGTTTTGAAAAGGCTATTATCTTTCTTAAGTTACATTACGCATTGCTTTTGAGATACTCGACTCGTACATCTCTCGACCGTGCATACATACATCCCTCAACTCTGTATAGTAAAGCCTGGTTCACAATAACCCATACAAGATTTTGTTTCACAACAGCCCGGTAACGAGAACTGCAATAAATGATCATATCGATCTGAAGTAGAATATTTGTTGGTAGTTGGAAAATGCTTCATGTTTATCTGCACAACGTATGGGAGCCAATTTGTTGCGGTCACTTCGTGTTATCTATTGTTGGGCGCCTGTTATTGAATTAATAGTTTGAATTTTGGGTTATTTGTCCTCCGGCTAGCTATTATTACTACTCAGTTGAGCATATCTCTTGAACAGGGTGTGTAAACGGAAAGGATTTGTTACTGAAAGATAACACTTATAAAAGAATTTGTTTTTACACTTTTATTACCGTCACAATTAATTAATTTCACATATTGACTCTTGATACGCGCCAGACTGAAACTGTTATATTTCTAATATCACTATAATCACTTATTTACTGCACGTTATTAATTCGCGTATTTCACATTTATAACTAACTTTACGACGCGAGAGATTTTGTAGAATTGCGCGACGTATAACGCGTGAACTATTCTCTTAAACTGTGCGACGTATAACCTTTGTATGATTCTATTGGACTGAGCGACGTTTACCTCGTGAATTATTCTGTCAAACTGAGCGACGTGTAATGCGTGAATGATCCTGTTGAACTGGACAATACTTGCAAACAAACAAACAAATGCGTAATTTAGGTTAGCCTAGGCTAACCATGGCCGGTTAGGGTTTATGTCCCTCTTCAGCCTAATGGTTAATTTTTATTTGGGGTGGCGTCGACCCTCCGCAGTCACTTGGCAACAGCAGCTTGATGGTAATGATGGTTTGGGGGAGGGGGCAGGCGCCGAGTGTCGAGTCTTGGGTTTTGCTGTGGGGACCATTGCTTTTTAGTTTTGTGTGTCTATGTATTGGATTTTTAATTATTATATATATATATATATTTTTTAAGGCTATCATAATTTTGTGTGCCCTTCTTCTTTTTTTTTAAATCTTTTTTTTTTGTGTAAATAGAACACACTTCTCGGTCTGGTGTTTGTATTTGTCTTGGGACTAGGGACAATACTTGCATCTGGCTTTAGCTTTTTATACTCCCTCACCCCGATATGCCTAAACATTATAACCGAGCTGCTATTGGTTAATAAAACGCGCCAACATTAGCGTCTATTTTTATAACCAATCAAAATTACGAACACATATGCTCTAGGGAAAATATTCCCTCCATTTTTAAGGAAACGCGCGCTACTCTGACGTCATTTGCTTGCCTCTTCTAATTAATAAACAACTCACCCCCTCGCTCATTGTTGCCCGCTCTTATTGTCAGTTTCAGTGAGGCCGTGTAAACTTATTTCCTAACAATGCTTATAATTAACAAACATCTCAAATCAATGTCATACAATAATGCTTATTTACACTACAATCACTCTGGCATTTACAATGTTGTGATATAAAATACTGCGTCAGATCACAGAAGTGTAAAGTCAATTTTGGGCATTGGAATTTCATTAATTGTTTTTAACTGACCAGTTATATTTTTCCCCCTGCTCCAATTCAGCAACATAATGCCGGTTAACCAACGTCAAAATTCGATAGAGTAAATATTTGTATTATAGAACAGATATTGTCTAAATGCAGATCGTTACATCTCCGATTGCTCTAGTCTTACCAAGCTTTCGTTCCTATATTTAATGGCGTTCACTAAAGTTGTTTGTTGTTCTTTGTCAATTTCTACCGGATTTTTCTGTTCTTTGCAGTTTTTAGGCAATATCCAATTTTGAGTTGCGTTCAACAAACTAGAGATTACCCTTTTACTAGAAGAACCGACGCTCAGTGGATCTGCGCGTGTCGGGATCTGAGGTTAGGACGCATATATGCTAGAATTTCTTCCAGTTTCATATTTCTAGCTTATCATTAGAGAGAGCACTAGCGGCTGTTTCATGCCACGGCCTAGAATATCTCTACAACGAAGAGTTCAATGTGCATAATATGTATGTATCTAATATGCTGTGCTCCGGAACGAGAACGAGCATAAAACTTGGTGAAGTAATCTTTCCAGTTCGTGGAGCCCGGAAAATTTTCCCGTCAATTGTGAGCGCTCGCATTAAAATATATGTATTTCTCTTTGTTCTCGTTCTGCTTACCATTCTCGGATGTTGTGAACCGGCATTTGGTTGAGATTATTATTATTATTATTATTATTATTATTATTATTATTATTATTATTATTATTATTATTATTGTCGCAATACAGTAGTTATTCTTATATCTCTTATCTCCGAGATTCCATTAGTTTATTTACATTCTGGTAGCCGCAGATTTGTAGCAAAGCATTCATCTCCACGAGAGAATGAATAGTCATTCGCAAGTGCTAACAGTCTTGCAGGGAAGATGGACGTTAAACAGGCATTATTTTATCACATTTGTAAGGCATTACATAAAATCGTATTTGAGCGGATTGGACTGCGAAGCGCAGGGGCTTCGGCACCGATCCAGGAATGAGGATACTGTACCGACGCCCCACGAGAAAGGGATGAGGTGAAGGGAGAACCGGGTGGCCGAAACCAGGAGTGACGGCACAGCAATGTCAGGGTCTCTACAATTTCCAGATATAGTGCCTCGGAAGTCGAACAGGCACAGCAGGGATCCCGCCTCACATAGAGTCCAACGTCCACCGAGCGGGCAGTCCTTATAACCCGACAACCAGCCGAAGGCCGAGGGACAGAGGAAGTTCACAGAGCGCATCCTTTTCCTCTGCCGCGCTGCACTGAAACACCATCGCCAACACTTTCTACCCTGAAATAGACCAAACGGGTTGAAGGATGAATGAAATGATTAATGGAACGAAATGGAGGGACAGGAAATTCGGAGGATAATGCCGCGAACTTCCCTGTCCCCTATTTTCTGTCATTTCATGGTCGTATTTCAGGGTTTAAAGATCAGGCAAGTGGACGGCGGCCGAGGAGTGTGGCGCTGGAGTTTGCTTCTGAAACTGTCTGTCCTTGGGGTTCGTGGTGCAATGGGCCTTCAGAAGACCCCTTCATGGGGAGAGGCAGGCCAGCGTAAGAATGCAATGTCTGGAAACATTAGGAACCCTGCCTACGTGCGAACCTGCCGCCCCAGATCTGCCTGATAACCATAACCATCATCATCGTCCTTAAGAACGTCAGGCAACGTCAGAAACCGCCTTTCCAAACGTTCGCACCCCAGCGTGGGTCGCGCCTTGCGGTTTGAGAACCAATGACCTAGTTCAATAGCTTCAGAAGTTGGATTACTGATCACAAACACACGTCAAGACACAGTGAAAAGGCTTTAAGTAATACAAATGTTTGGCATCTATGCTTAGAGAAAATAGCTTGGAAAGACAAGATAAAGAATGGACAGATTAAAGAAAGACATAAAATGCAATCATTCGAACAAATAGTTGGAAGGGAAAAGGACGTATTAGCCCATACTTGACAAGGATGAATGAAGGAAGGATGCCAAATAAGGCTCTGGAATGAAAGAACGAGATAGAACGAGAAGATAGAATAAAAAATGGTGCAGGAAAGAAAGAAGCTGCCTAGAGACAAATGGCAGAGAAGGAGAGGTTAGGGGTGGTGTGAAAGAAATGTGGCTTCAGTGATTGCATAGTGCTTCTGCTTATAAAACAGTAAAGCACGTAACACTGGCAGCTTCAAAAAGTACAAACATGTGGGATTGGTGTTACGTGCCGTTGAAAGAATCCCTCCTAATCATGGAACATTACATTTTGTTTTGTCACTTGGCTTAAGTTTTCACTGTCACTTCACTAATGTGTTTTAGTTCAGTTCTCGCTGTCACTTCATTAATGGGGATCTATTAAATTTTTGCTGTCACTTCACTGGTGTGATTTAGTTCAATTTTCATTGTCACTGCACTTTTCCTCAAGGCGTAATGAAACACGTGCGAAGCAGTCTATTCTTCCTTCCGCTTCTCTCGCTTGGGCGTCAAACAAGGACGTCTCTAATCTCTCGCAGTAGCAGCACTCACTGTAGGTCACAACCGTCGTAACCACCTCATTCGTAGAACCAGTACTTTATGTCAAGAACAACTTGTTCTCTCACTCACTGACACACTCGCGAGCACGTTCGCTTATACATTAGCCGCTGGAGTTTTCGAGGGAGTTCTAGAATGTTCGCGGGAGGCAGGAAGAAAGAAGCTTGCAGAATAATCTTATTCCCTCGATAGCGCTTTTGGTATTTACACTGGGCGAAAGCGTTACTCTGTCTACTTATATCCCCTTATCTCTTCAACCGGACAGTCGGTTTTACACCTTCGTCCCGATAAGCTCGGATCATAGTAGTTGCGTCACAATACCGACGAAGATAAGGGAAGGGCGGGCTCAAGGGGGGTTGAGGCGTGCCACCGCCCAGGGCGGCAGGTTTTAAGGGCGAACAAAATTTAAAACGTGAACAAAATATGTGAAAATATTATGGAATTACAACTCATACTTAAAATCTAGCTACTTTCTAGTTATTTTTTGTTCTGGAAGTGGTGATAAATAAAGCGCCAGGGTTGGTCATTGATGCGACCCTTATTGATAATCCCGTGTGAATCAAATGTTCAACGTTATTCACCACGTTTATAAACAGGAGTGTTTCATCAACCTACTAGCTTTAGTTTATTTACTTGCTTTGGTAACTCATGAACCTCTCAGGCAAGTAATCGCCCTAGTGGTATCTAGGGATGGACAGAAAAGAACGTAACTATTACCTTTGTGTAACGGTTACCAAAGTAACGAGTACAAAGTAACTAGTTACCCAATAACGTTTACCAAAGTAACGAAGACAACTAGATCAGTGAAGAAACGAGACGGCTACTGAGCCTGGATGACAGCATTCATTGCATGTGCGTGGCATTGGTATCACTTATCGGGAACTAGTTACCTCAGTATTCGTTTACAACTTGAGTCATCCTCGCACGGAGTTGCAAGTACATAACATGATTATTACAGCGCGTTGCTTATCACTTCGAATGTAAGTTCCAGGCCACAGATGACAAGTAGTCAGCACTCAGGCACTGCATGTATTGTATTAAGATGTTTTACATACGATTATAGGTGCACGAGTTTTTACACTAGGGGTAGATGGATATAAATAAACAATTAATGCTGTTTAATAGCAAAATATCGCGGGCCGCTAATCTCAAATGACATCGTTCATATTGAAACGTAGCTGCATCCAATCGTTACTGGTAAGCGTTAATGTAATGTAACTGCAAATGTGATAACCATGAAAATAAATAACTTATAGTTACTGGTAACCGGTACATGTAACCTTAACTGACTGTAACTGCAACAGTTATAACCGTTACTTGAAAATAACTGTTGTAAAGTCGCTGTTTGTGCAGTCAGTTACTTCTTGTTTTGTTAGCCTACATTGTTAGTAACCACTGTTTTTAACTCCAGAGAAACTCAATTGGACAACAATAAGAAGACATATCTACGACTACTATATCCGAAATGAGCAACCTACCACACACACACACACACACACACACACACACACACACACACACACAAACGTATTTCTTCACTTAAAGAAGCAGAGCTATTTCAGGGAAGCCTTAGCTCTTTGAACAAGGTTTTCCATGAACTCGGATTTAAGTTCAAGACAATAAATAAGATAAAAAAATCGGATGTGTTGCACTCACGTGACTTTCTCTACCCTCTATCTTTATTAGTGAGTGTACAAACTACTCTTACTAAAGCTTGTTTTTATATCTACTACATTTTAATCGAGACAAAGCTTTACAGAAATAGCTACATTACATATTTCGTTATAGATACAAAGAGAACAGCGATAGTCAAATGTTTAAGAACTGGACGCTATATGCTGGCCTTTAAATTCCACGCTGCTTCCATACAATGCCACAAAAAGCTTATTTGAAATAAAATGTGTGTTTTAAAGAGATCTACATTTTTTGTGTAGTACGTTTTCGTCTATCACTTAACGTTTACCAGTTATACAAGATTATACAAAATTCCTTCCGAATGAAGTGGACTTCACAGACTATTCCAGAAAATTTAAGATATACATTTTAATTTTCATGTAAATATCTTTAATATATTTTAATCAATATCGTTAGAGCCATTTTTTAGAAAATATAAAATTTCGAAAAATGTTCCATGTAAAGGGTAGTAAGGATTGGGGTATCTTCTTCAAAATCTTTGTGTCGCATCCTTGGAAGGTACTGAACCTAAATACCAAGCTTGCTGTTTATACGACTTTTCGTTTTTGAGTTGTGCTGTTCACACACACACACACACGCGCGCGCGCGAGGACTTTTTTCTAAAAATATTTTATTTTATTCAAGACTTCAAAACATGTATTTCCAGTGAAATCTCGGTATCGAATTTTTGGGTGGAATGCAATACTTTCCCTACTTACTATACGTAGTAGAGAAAGCAACAAGGTCCTCCATGATCTCGGATTCAAGTTCAAGACAATAAATAAGAGAAAAATAATACTCGAAGGATCCAATATTGAAGCCCTAAGAGCATTATTTTTAAAATCAATGCAAAATAAGTATTTGAGCGAAATCGTATGGTTAACTGAAATGTGGTTAAACGCCGGCCACACATATCAAATGGTATGACATACTGACGACAGGGGCTGAAACATCTCATTTTTTATGGCCACCTACTACTACTATTTCTACAAATGGTTTAAAGATCAGTTACATCTTAACATCTCGCGTTACTATTATAGACAGTGGCCCCATACCACAGTAGCACAGTAGCACACTAACAGTAGCACTAAAGTATAAGCTGATTTTTTTTCGTCCTGAACCCGCTTATACGTATGCGCAGTAGCATTTATTTTCTGGGAGGGGTTTTGGGCCAGTAGTAACAGAGCACATAAGGTGATATCACCACGTGTTACGCATTCCTGTTGTTCCACGCAAGGGAAAATTGCCAGCCGTTCTCCCCCACCTTAGACTACCTTCTCCTCTGCGTTTCTGCAAGGTCAGGTCAAAAAAATCGACCTATACAAATGGTACGAGGCAGTTCCAGAAGTACCCGACCTGACTTATATGTAGCGGTTGTTGTTTCAAAAAATGACTATGGAGGAAACTACCACCCTTATAAAGCTTAAGTTTGAAGTTTGACGATGCTACGTTGTTTAGTAATTGTTTGGCAGCCACCAATAGCCATCTCTCAGCGAATTTGTAAACATGAATAAAACTGGCCATCGTTATGTGATACAATACTTTCATTTGAAAGGTCTTAGTCCAACCAATATTAAAGCTGAGCTAGATTCTACTCTGGGGGAGTCTGCTCCTTTGTTTACAACAGCAAAATATTGGGTGGCAGAGTTTAAGAGAGGCCGTACGAGCTGCCAAGACGAACAACGCAGTGGTCGACCAAATGAGGTGACCACGCCAGAAATTGTGAAGAAAATCCACAAAATGGTATTGGATGATCCGTCAACTGTAAGTCTGCAAGCTAGCAGACATCGTAGGCATTTCAAAAAGTGCTGTACATCGCATACTAACTGAAAATTTAGACATGAGAAAGCTGTGCATAAGATGGGTGTCGCGTTTACTCACAATGGAACAAAAGCACGTCGTGAGGATGTTTCAGTCCAGTGTTTGGCTATATTTCGCTGCAATAAAGCCAAGTTTTTTGCGTCGATTCATAACATGGGTCCATCACTTCACACCTGAGACGAAGGAACAATCAAAACACTGGATTGAAAGGGGAGAATCGGCTCCAAAGAAGACGAACACAGTTCCATCTGCAGGCAAGGTAATTGCGTTAGGTTTTTGGGATGCGCTTGGGATGATTTTCATTCATTATCTTCAAAAAGGAAAAGTAATCAATGGCGAGTATTATGCAAATTATTGCAGCGTTTGAATGATGCAATCAAGCAAAAACGGCCGCATTTAGCGAAAAAGAAGGTTCTGTTTCATCAAGACAATGCACCAGTTCACACATCCATTATCGCCATGCCCAAAATCAATTAGTTAAAGTTTGAATTGCTCCCTCATGTACCCTATTCACCAGAATTAGCCTAGCCCCCCTGATTATTTTCTGCGTCCAAAGTTGAAGAAATTGCTTGGTGGTAAAAGATTTGCCAACAATGAAGAGGTGGAGTTTGCAGTTGATGGCTGTTTTGCAGAACTCGAGGTTCTCACTATAAACAGGGTATCGAAGCTATTGAACATCGCTGGGAAAAGTGTATCGAGCTGAAAGGAGACTATGTAGAGAAATAAAGATGTTCTTTCCCAAAATGTTTGTTTTCTTTGTTAGGTGGGTACTTCTGGGACAGCCCTCATAGAGTGGCTCACTAGCATAATGTGGCATGTAACATTACAAAGAAATAAGGAAAACTTGTCAACTTCTGTTACTCTCAAATGAAAACAACTCCAGGTCTAAACCAGGTCTAGATTATTAACCAGTGCAGTCGACCGTCAAGTGTATTTTCATTTTTTTAGTTTTAATCTCCTAATGAAGAAAAATGTTGAATATTTTTACTGTGTGTGTTTTATCTTTCACTCGGAGTAATCTCATTTCACCACATGTACCTCTTCTTGGTATTATTTATTGATTACCCCTACAAATAAATATATTTACTTTGGGTGAAAATAAGTGGTCATGGAGGACTGACATTGCGGATAAAACTTAGCTGTCTAAAAGCATGAGGGGGCAGCACTTGCAATTATCGCACGGGGTGACAAAACTCCTGGAGCTGGTGCAAGATAAGGACTAGATGAATGGCATTCCTCCACATCATAGTTCTTTCATAACTATATTATGTTTTGAAGAAGTCTGTTGCTTCACGTATGGAAAGCCAATTTGAAGTAGGAGTTGTATTGTAGTTCAACTGTTGGGGAGCCGAACTTGAAGTAGTTGCAACTGCACGTATGGTAAAAAGTTTCCGGTAGCCTTAGCCCCAAATGTACTTTCCGGTGGCCTTTGCCCCCCAAAAAATGTTTAAAAATATTAACTTTGTAATTTGACTGTTTCTTTAAATATTATATATGTATGTTTGCCTGGGCTGCATCAGTATTATTGTTAGATACGTGTTTCTCTTTACAGGGTTGTGGTGCAACTGAAGAATGTAGGCTTACACAGATTATAATTTTACTTCACTCCTTTTATTAATGCTTGACACGATTTAAATAACACTTCACTAATATAGAGAGAGCTGTCAGATTTTTTTATTAATTACTTGCACTTTTTAACACGTAAACTATTTTTGTCTCACACAAAATATGTATTAAATTTCTCGAGGACACATCTGGCGTCCAGTTATGAGCACTGTCTACAAGCAACACGTCCAGTTATGAGCGCTGTTTACAAGCAACTGACTGGATTTCTACCGCCTAAATTTGTAAATTTCTGTATTTCAAGTCTCTGATTGGCTATTCCTAAACCAATAGAATACCTTAATTTAACTTTAGCTTTTTTTCTGATTGTTGATTGGCTATTTTATAAACTGTCATAAAAATTACATTATTGTTGCTCCAAGAATGACTAGTAGCATTATTACACTCATTATTGCCTCAAGGTTACCTCATTGTTAACAACTTTTAACTTATTATTCTCACAGCTCCTACATTATTAAATTACGGAATACATTCACATAACATTATTACAGTATACAATAATATAAACATATACAATGACTGTAATATACACTTTTTATACCTTGTTACATACACATATTGCTTTAAGGCGGGCTGTTATTGAATTTATATATTATATAATTAGAGTGAAATCATTTGATACGGTAATTTGTATCACAAATTACTCAGATGTAATTAATGATTGTAATATGAATATGTATTTTTATGTGACATTGATTTCAGAGGTTTATTAATTGTAATTATTATTGGTAAATAATAATATACGGCTTTACTGAAACTGTCAACAATAACGCAATAATGCAGCGATGGGGTGAGTTGTTTATCATTACCGGGAACCAGGAAGTTACGTAATGTTTCGCGCGTTTTTTCCGTTTAGAAGCTTCTAGAACATTTCCTAAAGCAATATGTATTAGTGGTTTTCATTGGATATTAAAATAGACGCTAATGTTGGCGCGTTTTATTAGCCAATAGCAGTTCATTTATAATCTTTAGGCGTATCTTGATGCAGGCCTATAAATAAGCCAGGTTCGAGGTAGAGTGTCCCCCAGTTCAACAGAATTCTCAGTACTCTTCACGTCGGTCTCTCAGTTCATTTATTTCGCCAAGTTACACGCAGCAGAATTACGAGAATTATTATAAAGTATTATACATTTAAAAAAATTACATAAAGTTGAAGTATGCGAGTTAAAAGTGATAAGTAAGAAGTTATTACAAACAGTTTCAGTTTGGCGAGTATCCAGATCCATATGTAAAAGTGTTTGTGAACGTGTTCGGCAATAAAAGTTATAAAACCAATTTCTTCATCAGTATCATTTCTGGATAAAAGATTCCTTTCCGATTCACACCCTGCAAGAGATACAAGTTCTACCAAGATAAGATGATAGCTAGCCAGAGGACAATATACTAAACTTAAATTCTTTCGAACACTAATTCATGCAAATTGCTAACGCCAGAGGGAGCTACGAACCAAACAAGGAGTGACGTCACAAGATGGCAACGCGTGGAGTAAAGCAACACAACATATGATCTACAAGTTCTAATTTCTTACACTATAAATATTACGTAAGAAACATTTCCGTCGCACATTTGTTAAAAATACTGCCTCAGTTTTTACTTTCTCTATCAGTTACCTAGTAGGTAGAGAAAGTATTGTATTCCATCCATAAATTTAATGTTGAGATTTCACCGCAAGTGCATGTTCTGCGACCCCTGAGTAAAAAATATTAGAAAAAATCTGTGTGTCTATGTGCATTTGTGCATGTGTTAGAGAGAACAGAATAACTCAAAAACAAAAGGTCAAATAAATACCAAACTTGGTATTTAAGTTCAGTATCTTCCAAAGATGCAACATAAAGATTTTCAAGGAAATCCGCCCATCCCAGACTACTCTTTACATGGAAAAGTTTTGGAAATTTTGTGTCAATCAAAAATGGCTCTAAAGATTTTTATTAAAATACCTAAGATACTTACTTGACAAATAAAATATATATCTTCAATTTGCCTGTGAAGTCTACTTCATTTGGAAGCAGTTTTGCATAACTTTGTATAACTAATAAAAGATAGACAAAAACGTACTTCACAGAAAATGTAAAATTTTTCTTTAAAATGTGCAATTTATTTCCAATAACTTTTTTTTCTGTGGCTTTGCCATTTCTGATTTATCTATTATTATTGATTTGAATTTTTCATTACTTCATTTTGTTTTAAAGCACTATCACTATTCATTTGTTTCTTGCCATATCTTGGAAAGAGTGATTATTTCAAGGCCTGTATATCCACTTTGAATCAAATGTGTAATTAAATATTTCTTCAAAGTTGTATGTCTATTAAAATAAAGCAGATAGAAACATAACCTATCCTAAGAATATTTTATAGAACTATATAAATATAAACCATAGTAGAAAGAGAAAGTGATGTGAATGTAATACATCAGAATTTTTTTCACGGTTAAACCTTCTGGAGGAAATCATTAAAGATAACATAAATGTAACAAAGATACATAACAACTTGCATTTCATTTCTCCCTGAAATCTTTCTTCATAATTACCAGTCCAAAATCACTACACCTTAGTTATCTAAAAATTATTACTGAAAACTTTCTTAAGTATTAAACTCTGGCTATAGGAAATAAGTGAGATGCTTTAAAACAATGAACATTTTTGACAGCATGTCGCTGTAACATGCCACTGGTTCATTTATTCATTAGCAGAAATTGTAACAATGCTGAGATTTACAACATCACTTATACGAATGAAGATTAACAGTCTGAATCGAACATTTCAAACTTTCATTTTTATGACTGGAGTTCAGGCAGTGGTTCTGTCAGCATTGTTGTTGAGTATTTATATGAAAACTCTTTATGTTGCAGATGCCGCTGGCTGAGAAGGGTCCCAGTTTTCTAAACGTGCTTGAAGTGGATGATCCAAAACTATGTGTGCTTATGCACCTAATGACTCCTATGGAGCCCATTGAACCAGTTTTAGAATCGCCATTGGCTAAACCTCTTGTTCAACAAAAGACAGCTGCTAGTGATTTACTTACAGAGGTTGGCTCAGCCAAAACTGCCATGGAGGGTATGCTGCTCTCAAACATGGAAAAAAATGGTAAGAATTTCATTTCATTGATCAGTGGTCAATTTTAAGAGTTAGAATTTAATTTTTCTAGTGATAATCTAGTTCAGGAATTGCAAAAATTTCATAATGGGGCCACATTAACCATCAGAGAATAAATCACGGGCGAATCCATATAAGTTTAAAACACAAATAATAAACTCGCAAGCATGAGGCACACAGATCAGATTAGTTTTCAAACACAGTGTTTTATTAAACTAAAATCTACACTTGCATATTAATAACTGATCTAATTATATACCTAAAACAAATTATCAGTCTTCCATTCATAGTCCCATGACAATGTATATTGCCACCTGTTACATGAAGAATTTTTGCATTAATAGCAGCTCATATTCAATGAGAAAAATGAAACTGACTTCTCAGTGTTATAATTGCAGACATTTGTATTTCTAATTTTGGCAGCCTGTCATCAAAATCGACTCTTAAGTGCTCATAAGTCATAGCAGACCTATGTTTACATTTTTGAAAATGTCTTTTCACAGATATACCTTGATGTGAACACTGATATTAGACCTCGTGCACAAGGAAATGTGTCACTTGGTAGACAGTTGTAAAAGTCAACCAAATTAACTTGTATTTGTCCCTTAGTAGGTCATTTACACTGTACATCAATTTAAAATCTGAGCACTTAATTTTGTCTAATTGTTCAAAATCATGAATAAATTAATTTAATACAGGTGCACCTTTTCTTTTTATTTATATATTTTTTTAAATTTGTCGGCTGGCCAAACAAAAGCAGCTCTTGGGCTAGGTTTGGCCTCTGAGCCATAATTTGACAAATCCTGATCTAGCTGGTCATTAGCCACTAGTTTGTTGCATGCAAAGTACAATACATTAAAGTTTGACATTTAAGAATTAAGGTGTTATCTTGGTATTTGAAAAGAGTAGAAAAAATGCTGCCTATATTTATGGCATTTTGTGTTTATTATTATTCAGTCATTTTTACAATGCATAACGTCTTCTGACAGTCAAATACAATTACATACATATACATATATAATTTGAACTAAACATTTAATACCAATTAATGCTATTTCATTCTCCATTCATTTTTCTTCTTGTAAATGTCTTGTATTCGTTCCTTCCATATTTCCCAATTTCCATGTTGTTTGTGATTATCCTCTTTTTCTTTTTCTTGCTGGAGTCCATTTGAGTGTAATTTTTGGTAATCTTTCTTCATTTATTCACATTAAAAGTGCATACCATTGTAGTTAGCTTGCTGAAATATCACAAAACATACATTTTGTAATAGCAAGTTTTTATTTTAGTATTGTTCTGAGGCAGTATTTTATATCACAACACTGTGAATGCCAGAGTGATTGTATGACAATGATTTTAGATGTTTGTTAGCTATAAGCATTGTTAGGAAATAAGTTTACATGGCCTCACTGAAACTGACGACAGGAGTGGATAACAATGAAGCGATGGGGTGAGTTGTTTATCACTTTGAAGAGACAAACAAATGACATCAGGGTAGCCTGCCTTTCTTTAGAAATGGAGGGAATATCTTCCCTAGAGCATATGTTTTAGTAATTATGATTGGCTGACAAAACAGACGCTAATGTTGGCATGATTTAGTAACCAATAGCAGCTCTATTATAATGTTTAGGCATATCAGGGTGAGGGAGTATAAATTCTTGAGCCAGAGGCAAGTATCGTGCAGTTTTACAGAATCTCTCACGAGGTACACATTACGCAGTTCTACAGAATCATTCACGAGGTACACATCGCACAGTCTTGAAGAATCTATCGTGAAGTGCACATAATACAGTTTGGAAGAATCTCTTGAGTCGTAAAGTTAGTTACAAAATGTGAAGTACGTGACAACTATTACGACAGTAATTACATTCGAAAATATAACAGTTTCAGTCAGGCATGTATAAAGATTAAAGATGTGAAATTAATTAAGTGTGATGGCAATTAAAAGTGTAAAAACATATTCTTTTATCAATGTTATCTTTTAGTAACAACTCCTTTCCATTTACACACCCTGTTCAAGAAATATTTGCTCGACTGAGTAATAATAGCTAGCCGGAGGACAAAGAACCCAAAATTAAAAATAGTAAAACAATAACAGGCGCTCAGCAAATAAGATAAAACACAAACAGATTTCTGCGACAATTCCTAATTCTGTTCTTCCCATAAAACTCAGTCATAACGATGCCAAAAGTTCATTTCCATTGACATTTTCTGTTTTAATGTATGCATTAGTTAATTGTAAAATTTCTGAACTATATAGAGCTGCACAGTGTTGTTTGTTTCTTCATTAATATGTAGATAAGTTTATATTTTAGATTTATATAATATAAGTTTTTAAACTTTATGCATGTATAATTTTGTGCATCAGCTTTTGCATTTATTTTAGATTCCTTTAAATCTTTTATGAAAACATACATTGATAAATTTACTATACAACATTTGATGACACATTTTGCTTTATTAGGCAGTCTTTAAATAAAATAAACTTGCATTATTTATTTATGTAAGAAGTTTTATTCCTGCAATTAATCCTGGTGGAATAAATAAGAGCATCGAAATGAGAGCATGTTAGGCTTATTTGTAGACAATTAACATTTAAAAATATTCAGGAATGACAATAAAGTACATGCCTAATTACATGTCTATAATGCTTTTCATTAGGTGGTAGAAAGAAAAATAAGCTTTTGTTTGAAATTCATGGAAACCATATGAAATTATGTTCTCTTAAGACATGAGGCAAATATTTTATTTAAGTGTGTGTGCTTTGTGTTTCATAATTACAAATCCATTATGTTTTATTATCAAATGATTAAGAATATCAGAATGTTTCAAAAAGAAAGAATGCTTCAAGAATACCTGAAAAATAAATAAACCAAGCAAGTTGGTATAGGCAATAGAGTCTGTGACATGTATTTGGGAGGTTATGGATTAAAATCTCCTGTATCAGACAATCTGATTGAGGATTTTACATGGTCTCCCTCAGTTGCCAGTTAAGTACCAGTTTAGATATTCAGTACCACAATACAAAATTCCACTTACAGAGCAAAAGAAATGGAAACGAAAGTAAATGGTACAGAAGGTAACTACGTACCTCATACTTCCATTCAGCCTCACAATGGCTACATGTATACTCGTGGAACAGCCACAGTTCCACGATCCCAAAGTTCACATTCTACCAGAACCCAATAGCATCAAAACAGATGGTAAAGCAAGGCAACTGTGCAGTTGAGGCCATCTATCAGCAAGTTTCTCAAGCAGACAGTAAGATGGTTATCCAACTAAGGCTATCTGTCAGGCATACACTCACTCAGGTGAACTAAGAAACCTACAGTAACCATCATGTTATGATCAAGAACTTGAAGCAATGTTTAAAAGTCCAACAGTCCAAAAGAGAAAGAAAAAACAACTGCTTTTTTCTGAAATTATAGATAACATACAAAAAAATGAACACCATATATACATAAAACATCCAGAGAATAATTAACATATTAATTAATATGTGAATATGTAATAATTAACACATATATAAATACTATATATAAATAATTTCTTTATTTTTTTTATTTATGGACACTGTTTAACCACTATGGTTCTTAGCGTCCCATTTTATATTGGGCATGAAAGACTGGAAATTTTGCTCAGAGGCCTCTTTATCAGGTTTGAGGTTCTTTTACATGCCATAAATCTATGACACAAGACCACTGGCTTTGCTTCCCTTCCGAAGGAAGCCATGCTAAGGAATTTCAGGCCTGAAAAAAAATTCATCACCCTCTGCCGGATTTGAATCTGTGACCTCGGAAACTAGAATGATACCCCTAGACCACAGGGGATGACCCCTCCCCACAGAGATATATATCACATATAACATACAGAGAATAATTAAAACAGAAATTAATATTTTTATGTCAAATGGCTTTAATCATCAATCATCGCAGCCACATTTTTATTGTTTTTCTCTTTGAGTATTGAAAAACTTAATAGAACTTCTGGTGTAAAAAAAATTTACTTTCACCAGAAATACATGCTTTGAGACCCCCCGAACCAAAAAGGAAGCATTTTTAGAAAAAGGCCTATATAGGTCCGTTGGTCGACCATGAGGTGGCCAAAGTGTGAAGGAAAAGCACTATACAAAGCCTGCTTAGTCTATATTTTAATGTAAGATTACATAAATTTGTGATTGAAAGTGTAAAAGTCTCTTTTTAATACTATGTTATCTTCAAATACATTGTTTATCCACACAATTTGTGTCATAATAGTATTAAAACTAAGCAGTGGCCAGGAAAAAATCTGTTTGTCAAATTCCAGCTTCTGCTGCTACTCTGCAAGCTATTTAGAATAAACATAAAAAAACATTTAAAAGCATTTACATTGACAGCTATGTATGGTGAATATTATGAGGAAACATTGTATTTTATTGTGTAATTATATTTTGTTCTTCTGTTTCCAGCACAATTCCCATTCATCTCATATTATGTAATTAACACCAGTCAAACAGATCCTCTAGATTTTTTCCGAAATCTTCGAGCAGCATCATTACGCAAGTTTGATCCCCGCAGCTTGAGGTACACTGCTGCACATACTCTGGATCTGTTTAACGAAGTAGCTACTATTGCAAGACCACCCCTTGATCCAAGCTCCAAGCGACCGCATTCCACATCTACGGGTTATATTATTTCTGTGTACAAAGTGTTTGAGGGTGATGATGGTGAGAAATTTGAGAAGAACTGGCTGTACTGGACAGGTATATTTGTTTTAAATCTCAATGAGCAAGTTGCTTTAACTGCAATTTATGGGGTGATCTGTTTGGAGAGACATGAAATAAAAATGTGTCATAAAAATCGCTTCTATTTGTTTTTCTGTAATTTATAAATATGTTCTAGAAAGATGGGAATTTTTGTTTAGATTAGACTACAAAATCCCCACTATTATGAACCTGGCACATTTCTTATATTTTTTTTAGTAGTACGAGGGCTGATCAACAAAGACTGAGACTGATATTTTTTCACAGATATTTATTACTCAAATTCAATATTTACATGATCTTTTTCAAAGTAGTCCCCTCCTGCTTCAATGCACTTTTTATACCGTCTCTGCCAGTCCTTGTACATGTGCTGCAGACCATTCTTTGTCAGGTCCTTGAGAATCGCCTCACTTTTCTTGAGCACTCCTTCAGAGTTCTCAAATCGAATACCCCTAAGCTTTGCCTTTAGTGATGGGAATATAAAAAAGTCACAGGGTGCAAGATCGGGGCTATAAGGTGGATGTGGTACACAGGTAATGTTGAATTGAGCCAGAAACTGCATGACTTGATTTGCGACGTGAGGCCGTGCATTGTCATGATGAAGTAGCCACCCAGTCCGAGAAAGCTCTGGTCGTTTCTTTGCAATGTGCTTCCTCAGTGTAGCCAATACTGACGTGTAGTATGCTGCTGTAACAGTAGTGTGAGGGGGAACGGCATGCTGGTAAATCATTCCATTACAGTAAAAAATGTGATCACCATCACTTTCCTTGCAGATGGAACAACTTTTGCCTTTTTTGGTGATGGAGAACCTGGCGATTTCCACACTGTGCTGGCTTGTTTTCCTTCAGGATCATAATGATGCAGCCATGACTTGTCACCGGTGATAATCGATTTAAAAAATGCATCACCTTCATTGTCTGGTATGAGAAATGCACGTAGGGTCTACAAAATAGAGCATTACTACCAACCTACCAATACAAGAGTGCTGCCGCCTACCAACATTATACATAAAAACCCACTCTTTTCAAATATTTATGTTACAGATACGAAACTATCACAGAAGCTACAGGAAAAAATCAGTCTCAGTCTTTGTTGATCAGCCCTCGTATTTAAACCCTTTTTACTGCATATGGGACCACAGGCAGTGGACACTGATGATACCTGAAATGGACTGTTGGAAAAAGAAATTTGGGAAGGAAACGTTCCAGGCCTAAGTTTAGGGTACCTTGCTAGCATTTGCCAATTATGAGAACTGAGGAAACAGAAAAAACCTGTCAGGGAGGATAGTCCCGGCAGGATTTGAACCACAGATCTCCAATGCCATAATGACCTTGTCTACCTGTGTCAGTTGACAGTTCTCTACAGCCTTCTGTACATACACAACACACTATTAAATTCCAGTGAAGAAATTTGGGCTGTATGGGATGTGAAAAATTTGAAGGCCACATAACTGACCCATCTCAAGGCACCAGTAGTTGCTGACTGTGGCATGCAAATAATTATGGATATCTTTTGTCCTCTGAGGTGGTGCATAGTCATATTAGAACAGGATATCCATGTTATCTTCCTGTTGCAGATTAGGTGTGAACATTTAGCATGCAGATTTAGTTTATTACAGAGCTATGAATGACATTTTGTTTGTTTTAGTTGTTGCTAAGCAACCTTTGTTTCTTATAGGATATCAATGCTGTTGCAAAATCTCTAGAATGTATTTACAGATCAGAGAAAGATACACAGTACTAATTAGTATGTTACTCTGTTTTCACTTTTGATTTTCTCAGGCATATAAGAAGTGTTAAAAACACAGTTTCTATGCTCAAAATATACTCTCATATATGTATAAGCTCAGATTATTATTAAAAAAAAAAAGTTAGTATATTTTGGCATTTGCACCGTAAATGGATGGATTAGCTCTGTGTTATTTTTGATTCTCAGTTTCATTTGTAATACACTGTTGGATCTATTATGGTATACACTAATTTGAAGTAGCTCCAGATAATAATTTAGAGGACTGAAGTCCAAGTTAGAGTAGAGAAAATTAAAAATTAAATTAACAATAAATAAATTAGCCTATCTGTGTGTAGGAGTAATTTACAGATGCAAAAGTAGGTACAGATAGCATTTGGGAAAGCTGCCATGCTGTTGACAAACTTTGTATACCTGTGGATGCAATTTTTTTCAGGCTATGTCGAGAGATTGATATACATCCAACAAATACACCATTTAACATTTTAATGAAGCACTCAAATAATAAAATTATAGGCAATATTCCATTCCATTATTGATTTATGTATACTGGTGTTTAAATCTTAATATGATATTTCAAAGACCAACTCCGGCAGCAAGAATCTTTTTTATATTCCTTTTAATGCCTGTGCAGCTCAAGCACTGGTTATGCCCCCTTTCCTGCTGCTCTGTCATTTAATTCTGGAGCAATAGAATATCTTGTTGACAGAGACTATATGTAATTTAGTTGAATAGTGAATGCAAGACCTTATGGTATTGCTCAAATAACAAAGTTGGAGTGTGTGGCACATGTCTACAAGAGAATGGGGTGCCAACTATGGCAGCTTAAGCACAAATGGAGATGGAAGAACCAACGAGTAAAATACACAGACAAAAGACCATTATGGGAAAGCAATCACAGAAAATGTGGTTGACGTGGATAAAATAAGAAAAGCAGTGTGGGATCCTTCTTTACAACGCTTCTACTAATGTTAATTAATTGTTTTTCCACACATGCCATGATTGACATAATAGTGGTTAACTGTGAAGCCAGGACTTAAAGTACTTAAGAAATTGTAAGTTGCCATTGGAGTATGTTATCTCAGAATGAATTTGAGAATGCCTTGTGGTTTACCAGGGAAAATGAAAGTCAGGGAAATTTAATGTTATACTGTCAGGTTATCATAATAGCTCAGTTGGTCGAACCAGCAGCAAAGATCCGTAGTTCAGTTTGATTCTATCTTTCTAACTTCTACGGATGCCCAACCTATCCACAGATTCTCTCCTAAAGACAAAGCAGTCCTTGTAGGTTAGACTACATACATCGCTGTCATTGTGAAACAGTTATGGAAAAATTGGAACACATCTATAGAAGTTTTGCTCATCCAGATCTGCTAAGGAAATGTCTTCATGGTTGTACCCAAAACAGCCTCATCTGGACTAGAATACTAAAAAATGTGTTTGTGGGATGCAGTACCTTTAAAAATAGGTGTTCTGGGAGCAATGCTGTCCTTCAATGTGGGAAATATTGAAATGGCCCACGTGCTACAGCAGCTGTAAAATTATTCTAGCTTCAGTGCAATGCTGTAAGGCTCAGAGATGTGAAATACAACTGAAGTGATGCCAAAGGAGGCAATAAAAAGCAATAGAAGACCAATGATCCTTAAATTTGTGCTGGAAATTCTTAACTAGCGCATAAGAGTTTTGTTGTCCCAAACTTTAAACCCTTTCCTCTCTGTTGACATTTTGAAATGTTTAGATAAACTCAGTGTAAAAACTCTCCTAAATCGATTTTTACCATATGTTTCTTAACAATACTATATATATAAAATTTGGACACTTGGAAGACAAATTAGTTAAACAATGAAATTATTAAACTCAAACTTAAATACATAAATGGACAAAGAGAGTTTGAAACATCTATGAAAGTTTCATTCCTTCATCTTTAATGGCTTAAATTCATTACTTAGGCTCTTAAAAGAACAAAATTTATTTTTCCCTATTTTCCAAAATAACAAACTAGACCCTTTCCTTATAAGACAAACAGCATCTTTCTTATAATCTAGAGTTGTATGTTTGTTATTCTTCTGTGATTTTTTCAGGAGCAAGAATGCTGTATCGATATCTACCAAAATCTGCAGGCCTCAGGCGAATCACATTGCACAAATCTATATCAAGTGGTGACAAGCTGTATCTTCTGTTGTGTGAATGCTCCAACTTCTTAGAAAACCTTTCAGCAGCTGCACTATTACTTCCAGCACTCAGGGCTCGACTGTGTGGCTACACTGGTCTCTATCGCACCACTGCATCTTTCTGAGCAAACAACGAAGGCATAGCTTTATGTTATTAGCTATGTACCTCCTGGACTGCATGGCTGAAACAATTTTAACTTCTGCAAACACTTTATCTGCAGTTTTATTTTTACACATAACTAAAGACTTGTTATTTGCTTCAGGTGCATTACCTGAAAGTTACTGCAGTCATAGGCTACATTTGCTATGAGTTTGATAATGGAAAGGGGGCTGGTGCCACCTGATTTAAAAAACGAGAAGAAACAGTGTATTAAGAATGCATTACACTGTATTTCCTAGTACAAACATATGCACTGCATATGAAATTGTATAAAATGTGATGTTTATAATGATTCTTGATTTATCCTTTTTGTTCTTATCTCCCATTGTCCTATCCACTTTTCTCTTGTGTTTCAAAACTGTTTTCAATTTAAGTGTAATAGTTTGGCTGGTGAATTGCTAATGAAAGTTTAATTTATCAGCAACTTAAAGTTTAAGCTGTTTTGTACACTTATTTATGTTTTATTTTGGCCTTAAGCACTGGTTCACCCAATTATCTGATGACCAAAGCAGCAACAGTGAATGCATAATCTTATAGGCTGCAACTCACAGCCAGCCACAAATATCAGGGACTGTAGGGTAGTACAAGACCCACTAGAAACTGCAGAGCAGAACTAAACAGCAGTGATTGTATCTGAAACAAAGCCTAGCCTGTCTTCTTTGAAGGTGATTATGTACACACAATGGTTTTTAGTCCAATGGACAATCTTGATAGCATCTAATGCATTTAGACCTTAAATGCTTAATGTAGTGTGTCTGCTGGAAATACATGCTTCTGAGGACCCTTAAACGCAACCCAGAAAGACATTTTTAGAAAAACTGTGTGTGTGTGTGGGGGGGGGAGGGGGAAAGAGGAGACAGACAGTAGTACAACTCAAAAGCTGAAAAGTCAGATAAATATGCAAGCCTTTGGTTTTTATGAAACTCTCCTTACCATAAACAATCTATTATATTTTTATTTCTGAAAATGACTAATAATTTTGATGAAAACTTTGTAATCTATTTTGTATAAGCAATCACTGAAGTATATGAAATTAAACCTTGAAGTAATATACAGTTAAGTGGAATGGTAACCCTTTTAAAGCAGCGTTCAAGTTGATTTAACACTAAATTTGTTATGTTTACTATATAACATGTTTCGCAGATTGGAGGATGCAGACAACATATGTGCAAAACATGTCCTATAATAAGTAAGGAGATGAGTAAAGAGAGTTTAGGTTAAATTAGCTCAAACGTAATTTTAAAAAGTCAATGAAATATTCTTTATTTTTATTGGATCTCATATGCCTAACTGGGAATCCATACAGCTATGTGTATGAAAAGTGTAGGGCTCATTAGAATATATGCCTTTGTTGACTGCTTTTTAATGGCATTAGCAATTTCCAAAATATTGTTGTATTTTGAAACCTTCACACAATGAGTAGGTACTGTGTCAGTGCTCTGCATGTGTATGTATTACCCAATTTGAAAACATTTCTGAATTTATACTTACCACAAAAAAAGTGGATATTAGGTTTCCAGAATATATCTTTGCTGATTGCATGGGGTTTTGTGCATTGGCCAGGCTGACTACTCTCCCCAATCACGACTGCCTGCTTGTTTTAAGTTTGGTGTGCAATTGGTGCAAGATGCATTTTTGGTGTAATGTTTTATGAGTAGACGACAGATGGACAGAGGCACCAAAATGACCTTCTGACACTATGTTTTCATCAGCTGATTAACAAGAGAAATCTGTGTGGTTTAAGAAGATTCCACCACTATTCATATAGTGAAGGAATCCATGAGTAAAATTACAGAAGTGTTTCAAGGCAGCGTTATAGTGCTGGTATATGACCCTCTTACTCCCTGAGTCTAACCATCTATGATTTTTATTTGTGGGGTAGCCTGAAGGAAAAAGTGTAGAAAAAAGTCCTCACACATGGAAGAATCCAAGAAAAACATTTCAATGAAATCGGGAAGATTCAGCAGCGAAACTAAATTGTATGAATTGGAATGTGTTAACCTGTTATGGCACCTGTTTAACCAATGAAAGATGACATTTCCAGCATTTACTTTAAGCTAAGATTTACATGGTTTTAATAAGTGAAGTCAGTACAGCCACCTGAGGCACATCCAACTGCCAAGATGCAAAAAGGATGTATTCTGGAAGCCCTGTATAGGAACAGTGTGTGTGTTAGAGCACCTATGAGTATACGTAATTGGTTGTGAAAGTTTTGCAACTGCTATACATCTGCTTCTTCTTTATTTGTTCTTTCCTATTATTTAGTTCAGTTTTCAATACAAAACAGTCATGCTATGTACGAGGGCTGATCAATAAAGACTGAGACTGATTTTTTCCTGTAGCTTTCTTGAGAGTTTCCTGTCTCTACCATGAATATTTGAAAATAGCGGGGTTTCATGCACAATGTCCATAGACGGCAGCACTCTTGTATCGGTAGGTTGGTAGTAATGCTGTATATTGTTGACCCTACTTGAATTTCGCATACCACTCGACACGAGAGAAGCAATAAAATTTTGTTTTTGTTTAAATCATACATCCTCTGAAACTTTGAAAAAGCTGAAGCAAGCATATGGTGAAGATGCACTATCTCGTGCAACAGTGTTTAGGTGGTTCAAGGACTTGAAAGAAGGGCGAGTCCTCTGTGCTAAGCAAGCTGTGCTTCGGCTTCTGCTATGACTGAAGTCAACATCAACACAGCTGCTGTGATTGTTGTTCTTCCTCACACTACTGCTACAGCAGCGTACTACACACCAGTATTGGCTACACTGAGGGAACACATTGCAAGGAAACATCCAGAACTTCATCAGGATGGGTGGCGACTTCATCACAACAACGCATGGCCTCACGTCGCAAATCAAGTCCAGGAATTCAACATCACCTGAGTACTGCATCTGCCTTATAACCCCAACTTCTTTTTTATTCCCATTACTAAAGACAAAGCTCTGGGGCATTCAATTTGAGAGCACTGAAGCGTGCTGAGGAAAAGTGAGGCAATTCTCAAAGACCTGACAAAGAATGGCCTGCACCATGTGTTCGAGGACTGGCAGAGATGCTATAAAAAGTGCATTCAAGTAGGAAGGGACTACTTTGAAAAATATCATGTCAACATTGAAATGGAGTAATAAATACTGTGGAAAAAAAATCAGTCTCAGTCTTTATTGATCAGCCCTCGTAGTAACCCATATCACACAAGGAGTGATTATTTACATTATTAGGCTCATGGTGTTTATCCATTTGAGCCCCCTGTGATTATCTTTCTAAATTGGTATATAAATAGATTTTTGGTCTATAGAAACAAGGTAAAAGTCATTCTGTTAGATTTTCTGCCTCTTGGGAGGTAATGTGATTTGAAATTGGAATTCATATATGCTGCTCTGAAATACACCTCGACTCTGGCTATAGGCTACATCTGACATTCATATTATCATACTGACATTGTAGATCTTTTGTAATGTTTATGCATGGATGTTATATAGCTAGGACCATCTTAATCAGTGATAATTTGAATTTGAAACAAAATGGTCTGGACAAAGCATCCTGGAGCAGTACAAATATGCCACAACTGCTGCATTTTCACATTCTTTACCACACACACTGAACTAGGAGTTGTATTGTTATTTGCACCATGCTTTGGATGTCAATTTTAAGTAGGTTGTTGCTTCACGTATGGAAAGCGAATTTGAAGCAGGAGTATTGTAGTTCAACTGTTAGGGAGCCGAACTTGAAGTATTTGCAACCCCACGTATGGTAAAAAGTTTCTGGTAGCCTTCGCCCCAAATGTACTTTCTGGTGGCCTTTGCCCCAAATGTTTAAAAATACTAACTTTGTAATTTGACAGTTTCTTTAAATATTATATATTTATGTTTGCCTTGGCTGCGTCAGTATTATTGTTAGAGACATGTTTCTCTTTGCAGGGTTGTGGTGCGACTGAAGAATGTAGGCTTACACAGATTATAATTTTACATCACTCCTTTTATTAATGCTTGACACAATTTAAATAACACTTCACTGATATAACGAGAGCTGTGAGATTTTTTTTATTAATTACTTGCACTTTTTAACACACAAACTATTTTCGTCTCGCACGAATACGTATTAAACACTTTGAGGACACAGTCTGCAGGCAACTGAACTCTAAATTTGTAAATTTTGCTATATTTCAGTTTCTGATTGGCTAATCCTAGTCCAATAGAATACCTTCATTTAATTAAAGCTTTTTCTGGTTGTTGATTGGCTATTTTTAAACTGTCTCAAAATTTACATTATTGTTGCTCCAATAATGACTAGTAGCATTATTAAACTTTCTTACCCATTATTGCATCAAGGTTACCTCATTGTTACCTCATTGTTAGCAACTTTTAACTTGTTATTCTCACAGCTCCTACATTATTAAATTACATAATATATTCACATAACATTATTACAGTATACAATAATATAAACATATACAATGACTGTAATGTACACTTTTTATATATTGTTACATACACATATTGCTTTAAGGTGGGCTGTTATTATATTTTATATTATATAATTTGACTGAAATCATTTTAAGTGTTAAAAATGCTGCCTCAACTCAATGCATGACACAAAGCATTGTTTTGAGGATATTTTGAAAAGTCTGCTTTTTTTTTCGTAATGTATCCAACCTTTGCAATGCGTATATCAGCATATCTTTCAAGATTGATGAACCAAATTGTTGGTACACAACAGAATGCAATTTCATTATAAAACCCCGATCATGTAGTTTTTGTGTTGCTTCCATGGCTAATATTGTATTGCTGAATAATTCTTCCAGTCTTTAGATTACAATTTTATACTGCCTAAAAAAACTATATGTCTAGGGGTTGCCAAATCTTGTTTTTGGAAGAATGTTTTGAGTCACAATTTTCTTGTTGTGTAACATCCTTATTTTCTAATCATCAAAGATGTCAATATTATTCTGTCCAGTCCAAGAATCCAAAGGAACAATGTCATTTGTAACATCAAATGACCCATACCAATTCTGTATGCTTTATGTGTTGGTGCAATACTGGAATAAGTGCAAGTTTCAAATCACAATATCTTGCGACGGGCGTAAAAGCTAGCAGAATGACTTTTACCATGTTTTTATTGACTAGAAAGCTACCTTTATATCAATTTAGAAATAAATTGGATCTTTCGACTTCAGGTTTTTTCTTCTAAACATAAATATTTATTAATAATTCTATTAAGATTAGAATTAACTGTTTTAATTTTATTTATTATTTTATATTATTATATAGTGATGCTAAAAGGGTTGCTGTTGGGTACTTTGTAACTTGAAAAGCATTAAAAAGTTGAAGTTTACAACATAAAATTCACATATGTCAAATAAACTGCAGGGTAAAAATGCACAAAAAGATCAGTTTTAATTCTTAGTAGTGACATTTCATTTCATATGCATCCCCTTGCATGATATGAGAGTAAACATAACTTTTAGGTGCATTAGAGTTTGACTGTCACATCCAACGTTATGTTGCTCCTGTTGATACTATTTAGCCCAGCTGGCCATGACCAATATGTCCGTCATCAGATAATTGGATGAGCCTTATAAGAGAAACTTCTACATTCTATGTAAAACAAATATGACTAAAGAACATTCTAAACACATTATGCCAGAATAAAGGGTTACAGTATATTACAAGAGTTGTAGTGGAACACAATTATTCAACTGTAGGTATTTCGAAAGCCTTGGAAGAAATAAGAAGTACCTAAGTATTTTGTCCTTTGTATGTAGCTCCTTTATTTTTGCACTTTTCAAAGAAATTTTCAATCTTTATTGTATTTAGCAGTGATAATGCCATGTCTGCTTATTATTCTTTCAATTCTCAAACTTCCCTTTTGGAAATTTCTGGTGACCCAGTACTTCAATCAGATTTTAACATTTTAAAATCTTCCTGTAGTAAAAATCCCAATGTAGGGAAGATTTTTTTTTTATATAGCTCATAATAAATTATAAAGAATCATTAAAGTAAAACAACTAAATAAAATTTACTAGAAATTTCAGTTTTAATATCCTTTTATAATGTGCTTTTGATAAAGTTGTGGTGACACAAAGCCATATGGTTATATCTGCTAGCTGGTTTGTGTACTGTGTTGTATTCACTCTGAAATATGTGTTGATTATCCTAGAGTTGATTTAACTAGTAATATCTAAGTTAATGTTTATAAAGGAATCGATACACTTAAGCAGGTGAACAAAGCTTACTGCATTGGCCCACAAAGCATTCTGAGGGATAATGTAGCAAGTGAAACAAGTTAACATATTCAACATATTTGAATCATACATTTTCAATAAATTATGTAATTCATTTTGTGCTTAACTGTATTTATTTCCATTTAATATTTCTTCAGCTATATTACAGAGTGTTTCAATATAATATTAGCCTCTTAACATAAAAGAGTATATTGGAGTATCTTTTAATTTTCGCAAAATAATAAAACTCTGACTATACTCAGGTGTACCATTTGCAAGCAACGTATGTTTTAAAAGACCAAATTTACCTATTCTATCTCTCTCTCTTTTTTCCCATAGTTCATTGATACTTCTTCTAGATTTCATTGTAATTTCATTTTTGCAACACCACTAGATGGCAGGATTACTGCTTCTGTATGTACAGAACGATTAAAAATCATGTCATCTAGTGGCCTTGAGTTTTTGACATATATTTTTACCAACAGGTGTCTGTGAATCAGACAGTTATTTAATTTTATTTCCGTATGTTTTATTGGTACTAAAGATCTTTGTTTCAACCAAATCTCACAGTTTTTTGTGCTACTTCCTTGCTCTTTATGAAAATCGAGAGTAATGAAGAGTTCAATATTGAACTGAGTATTTAGTGTTGGAGTTCATTTCGTGTTTATTTCTTAGTGCTTCAATGCCCAGTACTTGTTTTTTTATATGTAAGCTCAGAAAAACATAACAGGGTTTAAGCATATGACAAGTATACTTGGGATTTTATTGTAGGGGATATTCAGAGATTAATATGCCCATTATTAAGCTCTTAAAAATAAGTTTCATTGTTACTATCATTATTGTATCTAACTTAATATTTGATTTTTGACAATTAAAAAATAGGTAAAAAATAAACAGGACTTTATAAATAATCTGAATGTTAAGAGGTTAAAGTAATTCCTTTTTACAGTACAGTAAGCTCAGATCTTTTGCAAAACATAAGTTTTCCAAGATAAAAATAGTAAAACATAACACACCCATTTTTTTTAAGATTAGACACTGTTTTTGTTATAAAAATTTCTCATTTCTGAATTTGAAAGTAAGTGGGGAACCTCATTTATTGAATGTACAGGGGAAGGCTACTGGTTATGTTATACCCAGTCAACTTCATATTTTTAATACTAATATAAAACTCTCATAAAGAATAATAAGCAGCATGGAAGTGTACCACAGAAATAGTTGCAAAAAGAAATAGGTTTATCATTAAATTAAATGCAAAAACATTTCAATATGACAATTCAATCAAGGGCCCATCTTATGTAAAAGTTTATAACTTCAACACAGGAATACATTTTAGTTATTTATTGTCTATATTGTATAGTAAATCAAACTATAAAAATATTCCTTATTTATACTCATATATATGATTATATATGTAATATTATGTATATATGATACTGCATATATGATTACATGTGAATTATTGTAAGAGCAATTCACATACTATGGTGATTCAATACAGAATCATTTTTTATTTGTTTGAAAAAAATGTTGTACTGTGTTTTTGTTTCATATCTGAAATATGTTCACACAACTACTATCCTAAAGAAATACATCATTTACATTTCAACAACACCTATCATCATCTGTGAATAATTTATTACCCTGAAATCACACATAAAATCCATAGATATGCACCTCTGTTACACTGTAGTTTTGAAAACATTTTGCAATGCTGGGAGCTTTATTACTGAAATTATAAAGAAGGGTTATGGAAACTATGTACATGTTAATATTATGCTTATTCTTGTTGTAATAAATACAAAGACCAAATGGAACCTACAGTGGTGAAAGTACAAGGATGGTATCACAGGTTGTTTACCGTTTCATAACTTCAAATGTTGACATAAACATTAGACTGATTAGCTAACTAGAATGTTATGCTTTATTATGTTTGCAGATGAATCAGACTTTGAAGCAAGGCAGGCATGTATATCTACAGAGCGATTGTTTTGTGGCCCAGTCATGATTACATATATGCATGATTCACTTGCACTGCAATGAACTTATTGTTCCCCTAGCTCACTAGCGATGAATGACATGCTCAAGGCTACACTTATCAGCTGTGAATGTCAAATGTCAGTTGCTACCTTCTATTCTTACTGTAAAGATTAGAGTTTGTTCATTGTGCATCTCAAAAGGAAACCTTATTCAAACATCTGTGTTGTGTGTGAATTACTTTAGAGTTTTCTTACTATTTTTTCTGTTCTTGTCTTGTTATTAGTTGATTGAAATGCTTACTGAAAAATTCACAGTTGAACAAAGAATTTTTATGTACAATACATACTAAAAACTAAATCATGTAGACAGGCATGTAGACAATTTCAGGAGAAATTTCCTAGTATTCCAGTTTCAAATAGAGATACCTATTATCAGATGTCTATTTAATAATTTTAGAACCATGGTATCACTATACACTAAACTTAGAAGTGAAAAAGATATTCTAACAGAGAAAAAATTGACAAAATTGGTGCATCATTCGAACACTCTCCAAAGAGGTCTCCAAGACATGTTTCACAGCAAAAGTGTGTTTCAAAAATCTCTGTTCATACAGCTCTAAACTTTTAAAATTGAAATCCTACAGAGTAATCATTGTGCATGAATTGCAACCTCACGATGACAAGAAATGCCAGGAATGTCTCAGTGCAGATGGATGCCACTTTCAACACAACTTTAACAAGGTTAGTGCTCATTATAGTTCATGTTACTATTACTCGTGAAGTGTGTAATGCAGGAGCTTTAGATAGGAAAACCCATCTGGTGTAGTAGAATAGTGTACAGAGCATGCATACATGCAATCAGACCATGCCATAAAACGACCACCCTGTATATGCACATACAATAATGTATAGCCAATACATACTCTTAAGAACCTACAGTTTTGATGATAAATGGGAAAATTTGCACCAAAACAAAACATCATTGATAGAGAATATCAAGAAGAGTGCCCTCAGAGAGATGCAGGAGAAGTTCATTTGTATTTCTGTAAATTAACAAAAACACTAATTCAAATCAGCATTATACCAGTATCATATTTCTGTATGTTACAGTTAAAATCCAAAACCATCAAAATCAGTTTTAACTAGATAAATAGAGATGCTGGTTAAAATAAGTCACAAAGAGCACTCTGGGTATAGGCCAGGGATGGTGAACCTATCACACAGTTTGTGACACACCCTCTTGAACACATTAAATTATTATCATTATTATTGTGATTATCATTATTAAATTCACTGTTTCTAAAATTCTAGTAATATACAAGTCACTGCCATTATCTTCCAACAGAATAGGAGAATTTACAGTTAAGTCCTCCAAACCTTTTATTTCCTTCACTCAATCAGGGAAATTTAAGTGCTAGTTAATAGTAGTTACGTGAACTGTACATATATGTATTTTATTCATATGAAATGGCAAAAAAATATATTTTCTTTTTGTTTTCTTTACTGTGGTTTCATTGCACAAAAACATAATCTTAAAAAAGAATATTATCTGGATTTCTCAAGAACAGTGGAAAGTAATGGAATTTCAAAACAATACAAAATTAACATAATGCATTGTTTTCAGATTAATCATAAAAATACTTGTTCTTTTATAAATGAAGAAAGAGAAGAGTTTGTTTCACAAAAAGCCAAACAAAACATAACCCCGCCCCCCCCCCCCCAAAAGTAGTAGTTCTGTGAAGGTAAGACCCGTCAAAAAGTTTCAGAAAAGAGTAGGGTGAGCAACTAATTTCTTCTCCACTAGAAATATACTTTCATTTTTTTCATTTTTAACATTATACTTTAATAAAAGAATCTATTTCAATTAGTTCCACAGGATTATAATATCTTTAATTGCATTAATACATATATATTATCAAAACTTAACATTTTAAATGTAATTTTTGCATATCTGTAAAATGAAATTACTGAAAAAGCATTCCAGTGCCATTACAAGTGATGGTATCTATTAAGTAAATACTATTAAATATTAAGTAAATATTACATCATAAAATTTAATTTCAACAGTTTTTAAAAGGAGGTTTTCATGACAGTTGTTTAATGGAAAATAAGAGGTAGCACAATAGACTATAACAATAAAGCTGACTTTAACAGCACACTAACCAGGTAAGGTTCACCATCACCCATATAGGATTGAGGCAGAGGAGAATTTTAGCATTATGGCTAAGTCTAGGCCTATTGCATCTATTTAACCTCTGGGAGGAACGGATGAAGTGAGAGAATGGCTAGATCTGATGGTGGCAATGCAACGGGATACAAGCTCGAATATTGATGACAGAACAGAAACAATTGTTCCTAAAACTACAACTCCACCCACACCATACAATTCTGAAAGATGAATGAGATATGGAATGAGGGATACAAAAAATCATGGAATGTCATTCCAGCACTTGCTTAGTGACCAAAGGGTAATCAGGATGGTCTGCCACCTCAGGTTTTGTACCTGTTACCTCTCAAATCAAGTTCAGGGGCATCCTGAGGCAACCCATTTGGTTAAAAACCCAGGATCCCTCATATGGCAAGCAGTACGCTACAGGTCCAGTCATTAGCACTCTTAGGTTGAAATAGTTTTAATGGTTAACATTTTGTAATTTTTAGTTAAAGCTGGTTTTAACTAAAAGAATGTTACTTTAGATTAGTTAGTATATAAAGACAGCATTTAACATTTTCATCTATTGTTATTTTGACCTAACATCAGTTTTCATCAATTCAAACAAGGCAAGCTTCATGCAAACATACCCATATTGATAATGAATGTATGAAAATCTTCCAAATTTCTTGTCACCCATGTTATATATAAATAAACAGACAGAAGGCCAATAGATGATACCTCAAAAATTGTGACTACATGCACTCTTTCTGTAGTTGCTCTTTAGCTTTTCTCTGCACATAGCACTTCAATTTATGGAGTGTAAATCAGCTGCTTCTCACTTACAGTTACTAACTCATGTGTCAAACTCAGGACTCGCCTCTCCTCACACAGACAGAACTTGCAGAGTACACGGTGGAATATCACAATAAGCTTGTCAGGGCCAGCCATCAAACTTCTTTCATACTTGAAGGACCTTCAAGAAGGTTCAGAATAGGCCAGGAGGAAGGGTAGTTCCAGAAGCTTCTACTCGCATCCCAATAAGAGCTCCAGACAGTTTGAAAGCTGAAAGCACTTGCCCCTCTCTCTTTCCAATGATATGCCAGTTAGCACTAAAAACATAAAGTGGGGCAATCTGACAGAGGCATCAACACACTATCAGGATCAATCTGTATATTGCTTTGAAAGATTACTTACAATATATGTTTGTTTGTTTTTAATAGTATTTTAATGCTTGTTCATAGTATATATGCCACCACAGGTGGTGGATACTGATGATAAATGAAATGAAATAATTATTGGGATAGGAAATTTGGGAAGAAAACATTCCAGGCCAAGTTTAAGGTAACTCCCTGGCATCTGCCAGTTATGAGGTCTAAGGAAAATCTGGAGAAAATCTCATTCAGGAAGGAAAATCCTGGCTGGATTTGAACAGCGGACCTCCCACTCATGAATCCATGCTATAATGAGCTTGGCTATCCATGGCGGTGCAAATATTCAAACATTACTTAACAGACAAAGAGATAAGTGTGCAATTAGGGATGGCAAACTGAATAAGAGGGAGATAACAAAGAGTTAAAGCTTTGATTATAAGAATATGTATAAAAGTTTTAAGAAAGAAAACAAAATAATTTTTTTATTAACAGATACTAAAGAAATGTTGTGGCCTACAATATTTGTTAATGCTGTTGCTTTTTATAATTTCCAATGTATCTCTTAGGTATCCTTTTTAATCCAAAGTCAAATATTTTAACATAACCTATTATTAAAGTGAAACATCTATCTGAAATGTTCACATTCAGGTTCATTTTCCTCTAATACAGGTTATTCAGAAGTCTACGAAACATTTTAAAAATTCATAACTATCAAATACAAAAAGGATAATGGATATTTTTATATTAAGATAAAGAGAAACGCTCAAGTTTTGTTACGTACCCACCTCACAGTTGCTCAATGTGTCCACCTTTGCTGATGCCACAGACATCCATGTGGTAATGCATCTAACCCCATATGCATTGCAGCATGCGATAGTCAACCAGAGCCATGCAACTGTAAACTAGCAGTAAATCATGGCAATTAAGTGGAGGCTTTCTGTATTAAAACAACTTGGAGAGTTTCGCTTTCTCTATTGGCATACAAATTATAATGATCTGTTGCATACTTCATTTGTCATTATACTTTAAAATGTTTCACAGACTTATGAATAACCCTGTAGAATGCATTAATCTATGTTAAAATCACTTATAACTAATTCATATGAGATTAGTTTACATGAGGACTACAAAATGTTTGCATTAAAACTAGTTATCTTCCTAAGAGCACCCATATTATCAGACCCTAACTGAGTTTAATTGGAATATCTCTTTAAACTAGTTGTTTCTATTTAAAACTGCTTTTTATGGATTTCAGCTTTTAACGGTAACATACACAGTTGATCGATGATGTTTAGCTTGCATTTTTGAGTTAGTTCAGCTTAGAAATCAGCAAGTGTGGCTGCTGGCTTCATAATTGTAACATTCAACCCAAATACATTGACTGCCCTGTTACCTTTGACAATTCTAAAGTTAAACTGCCAAAATACAAATTTACAAATGTATACTAGTAACCTATTTTGTTGAAGCTAACACAATATAATACATTCATTGAAAATGTATTGGTATAGCTAGAAAAAAAAAAAGCAGAACTTCATATTTTCAAGTGTTTGGCAAAATTAAGTTAAAAATCTGCAATATTGTTTAATAAATAATTCTTTATTGAAAAATCCAAATTTTAAAATTTTATCTAGAAAAAAGAAGCATAATACATAAGTAGAACTAAATAATGTTGACAAATATTCAATGCAGAGGTATTAAAATTGTCTTAATTATGTTTTTTTGTCCCTGTAATGAAAAACTTATTTTGGTGTAACCAGATTTCAGTAAACATTCACAATAAATTATATTCAGATTGAGTTATTAATAACTAATTGAAGATTAATAATAAAAGCCACCAGTTTTAAAATACACGATACTAAATTTAATATTTATAAGTACTATTTTCTGAGCACGAATGTAAGGAGTTATCTAACATGTGCTTTTCAGCCACCTGGGACTACCTCTAAAGTAAGACAGGTGTTTGAGGGCCCAGGATCTTCAAGGATATTGATAAGTTTAGGAAATAAAATATCAGAACAGTAGATTATATGGGATTTTATGGTGAACATAGGCTCACCTAGAACTCTGTAATTAGGCAGGCCTGTCAACCAGCACTTGTCAGAGGGCCTGAATTTGTGTGGAAAGCCATGCATCCACCTTACTGGCTAGATCGGTGTTGTGAGGTAACACTATATCTCTGGCCATTCTATATTTCTAGTATTATAACAGGGTCATGCAATTAGAAATTTGAACATTGAAGCACATTCCTGTTCATTCAGTAAGTTAAGCTAAGGAGCACCAGCTAGGAAAAGTCATTCTTTTTATAGAGCTTTAATAATAATTAAATCAAACAACCTAAAACTAGACATACTTCAGGTAAACGCCGGAGTTCATGTAATGTTTTACTATACATTGAAAACATTACTGTCCAGAGAAAGAAAGACATACCACATTTATCTTTAGTTCGCATTATGCATGCATACATATATCAAATCAGTGAAAACTTTTAAAATACAACACTAACAAATGTTCTAATAACCATACTGCATCCATCAAAAGATTATACCAACCTCATTGTTTCTTATTCTATAATGCAATGTTTACAATGAAATTTATACTATACATGCAAGCTTTGTTAGGTGCTGCCTCTATAGGAAACAATGGACAGGAGTGGAGTGGAGTGGAGTGGAGCGCATCTGGTAGGTTCATGGTGAACCTAAGTGAGTTTGCTATGTACCTACCCTTGGAAGGGCTTTACCATAGGTAGGATGGATTGTTGTAGGGTGACGGTTTGGTGTTGAGGTTGGAGGTGTGATGGGAGGTAGCTCTATGTTTTAATAGGCTCCTCATTGGCTGCCTTTTCAGGAGCAGCGCCAGTACCCTGCTACGCTGCTGTTTATTTTCTTTAAATTTTTGGTTGGTTAAATTTTGTTGACCACTCCTATAGGGGAGGGAGGGAGTACTTAGTGTCAGCATGTTTTTGCTGTTGGCAGGTGTGGACAGGGGAGGGTGAAGAATGCTTGTATTTTGCAATACTACCAACCAAAGAGAGTGAAACAAGCAAGTGGAGAAAATGAGAAAACAACAAACTCAACTTAAACAATATTTACTTCAGTCATTAGAAGTAGATTTGAACTAACTCGCAGTTCACTTAATAATAATCCTAAGCCTAATCCTAATCTTTATTGCTCATATACTTGTTTTACACAAATGTCAAGCATTGTTCAATTCATTCATTGAATGTATATATTTCTTAACCAAATACATTTTTAATTCCTTCTTGAAGGTTAATCCATTTAGTTGTTAAATACCTGAAAAATCATTTAGCTACTTAAAAACTAAATTAAGTGCTTGAATTAGTTCAAATCGACTCCTAGATAATTATGTTATTCCTTCACTGTCAATAGCTTCGAAATATCATTCATAATATTTACTTTATACATATTCATAAATTAAACAAAAATAAATAGAGGCACAATCTATTACTGTCATTCCGCATGCACTTCATCATTCCAAAAAAACATTAGTAGTAATATGAGAAAAGTGTACAAAGGAACTCGTACACTATTTATATTAAGCTATTTTCCTGGCTGATGTCCATGTTTTTAAAATTATTATCCTCTGTGCTGTTGTGCCATAACCAAACATTTCTCTTAGCACTGTGGTTAGTATCTTTAATGGCAGGTCCATAGGAAATTCCTGGAAGAGATTGATTTTCATGAATTACTTTTGCCTGGTTAGGGTGGAAAGGAATGTTCTAGAATGTTTGGTCATGTCTTGTTTACTATAACTGGTTTCCAAGTCCCATTTACCTGCATCCATTACCTTTATTTATTTTAGTGAGATGTTCTGTATCTACCAATTCAGATTAAATTAAAATATTATTATGCAACACTTCCATTTTGTCAAATCTGATTCTGTAGCTTTCAGTAAAGCATTGTTGGCAATGTTGATCTTTTTGTTTGCTAAGTCTGAGCATGTCCTTGGTATTCACTAGGAACTTTCTAATGGATCTTCTAGTCGTGCCAATAAATATTTTTTCCAACTCGCAAAGCATTTTATAAATTTTCATTGTATACTTGGATCTTTAATGCAACTAAATGTTTGGTCTCTTTTTGCTATACATTGACCATGTAGTTCAGATGATTTCTGATAAATCAAAAGGTAATCATAACAAAAGGAAGAAGCACTGTTTCAGATTTCTTTCAGTACCCTGCTGCAGGAAGTAGAGATGGAAAAATGGTTATTCTTAGTAACAGCTCTGAAAAGTTCCAAAAAATACTAGATACCAATAACAATTCCAATATAATAGTCAAGCATGTCCATGTGTATTTACTCATAACCTAAATAGCAAAATACTTGGTCTACCATCACTTGTTTGCCTTAGGTGTCTGCATTGTCATGCTTCTTCATTCTACTAAACGCACTGATAAAGATATGTGATCTCCACCCTTCTCTCCCACTCCCCTATATTCAACTCTGTCTGCACAAATTTGTAAAGCACGTTAACAACAAACAAATATGTGTATTTCTAAATACTTATTCTAATTACTGATCACTTAACCCATATTAAAGGACTTCACATCATTTATCATTTTAGTAACCATCTTTATATCTGTTATATTGATAGTGATAAAATTGTGTCTCGTGTAACTGCTTTCAATAGCATCACAAAGGAATAATTAAATATCATTGGCCAGAAGATTTCTAATGGGATTGTGGTTTTCACTGTGCATCCAAGCCTATTAACATTTGTTAATGTAAATTAACAAATGTGTAAATTTTTAAATAACCTGAAAAGCTTATGTATTGATCATTGAGACTTTAATGTGGTACACTGTATGTGCCATATTATTAAACACACTCTATTGGAGCTTTGTGGGGAAAGTTTTGACGTCTCCCATCATATTACATAGGTACTTGTAATTATTATGTTGTAATGTAATGAGCTCTCTACCATTAGTGTGTTACTTATTGTCATACAATATTCAAGTGATCACATTAGTGAAGTTTGGAAGACTGTTAGTTTGGAATTGCATAACTGGACCTTAGATTTACTTTTTGGAACCATTCCAAGAATGAAACAGCTCTAAAATAGCATGTTATTTTTTTTTCCTACCTCTGATAAAAAGTTACAGGAGTGTCATTGATGAAATAATGCAGGAAAATTGTGGCAGGACGCAAAAAATATTTGTTGTGTACTAAAAACGTAAAAGAAAGTAAATAAAGAAAAAGAAAAAAGCATGCAAGAAACAAAAATTGTAATAAAAAATGTTGCTGATTAGTATCACCACAGCACTCCATCTAGTGAGGGAGAAATTACACTGTGGTTGACTATCACTCCTTTCAGTCAGTTGCTGGAAGGGCCTTGTCATCCAGCTGACTAATCATTGCTGACCTAGGAGTAGGTGTTTCTGATGTGATTTGTCTGCAAGCCCTGCCATTATTGTCTCAGAGCAGTGTGTGTCAATCTGGCTGGCTGCCGCTGCGGTCTCCTGCCAAAACAGTTATAATATCCTCCCAATCGCCTCGCATTCTCATAGTTACAATTACAATGATAAGAAACACATAGCTTATCCTAAGAGAAGTTGGAAATGGTGCCCTTCTCTTCTCAGGAAATTTTCATTCACATCAAGAGTTCAATATCCAAAGCTGAGTAAATTTCTCACTTAATGTTTTCTTTTAGTACTTAAAATCTTGCATATACCTTATTTTCCATGTGATCATCGAGTCGGAGTTAATTTCTGTAATGGAATTTTGCGAACTGATAAAGTAATTGACCAACACTTAATGGTTCCAAGTATATGGCTATGTTTTGTTGCAAAATAACATATATTGGAGTACAGAGAAACCCGATAATTGATGTGAAGTAAATGCATACAGAATAATGGGACGTATATTTTTTAAACAAATAATAAATGCAAAGGTACAGGAATGACTTACACCATTTTTTGAACAGCTGACATGTTGAATGTCTACTACTGTGCATTATTGAGTCATTAAATTTAAGTCAGGAAATTTAAGTCAATAATCATTAAAGAATTATGGCCCTCACGATGACCTGATTTAACCGTATGCGATTTTTGTCTATGATGGAATTGAAAAAATATGGAATGTGCAACAAACCCCAATACTTTGGAAGAACTAAAAGAAAACATCAGCTGAGAAATTCACTGTTTCAGATATTGAACTCTCCAATGTGAATGAAAATTTCTGCAGATACAGAAGGATAACATTTCCAACATCTCTCATAAGCAGCTATGTGCTTATTATCATTGTAATTGTAACTATGAAAACATGGAGCAGTTACGGGGATATTATAAATGTTTCAGCAGGAGTCTGAGCTGTAACAGTTGGCACCAAGCAGCCATGCGGTGGCCACAGTATGAAAGAAAAGCGCTGTATAATATATCAAAGGACTGCTAAAAACTTGAGCAGCAGTTCTTGTAATCCAGAGCACCCAAGTAGGGGCAAGTTGCATGGATCAAGTTTTTCTGGAGTTTCTCTTTATCCTGCAAAGACACTTTAAGAGTAATTCTTGGCTCTTTTAACACCAGACTCATTTGGACACCCATTACACATCACTCCTTTTAGAGAATTTTGGTGTTTCCATCAACTAGATGAAAACATTGCTTCAATGTGCATACGGTAAAGGCACTTTCCAATTTAAATGCTGCTGGCTACAAAAACCTACTGACAAAAGTTGAGAGAGCCAAGTGCCCAAAATAACTTCTATGTATAGTATTTAGAATTTCATTGTAATTTGCATTTTATTTTCTGTTTCATATTCAATTTTAATAAATAAGTAAGAGTAAAAAAACTTTGAAAACTGTAAAAACCATTTTATACACTTTAGACACATGCCTGTATGAGCATGAAATATACCTTATATAATAGCACTTTCTAAACTTTAAGTAATAGAACACAGAATGAATTTTACCACAGTAGTGAAACAATCATATTATTGAACTGTATTAAATGAAATATTTCATTTAAAATGCTACAAAGGGAGGAAAAAATGGTTATATGTGAGTTTACTGTACTACTTTCACCACTTAAATCTAGTTTCTGTGAAACTAAGAACTTAGTATGAAAGATAAGAATTTTTAAATTGAAGGAAGGAACATGTGTGATATTTTTAAACATTCTTTGCTTCATAATCTATTGTAGTGATAGCTTTGCACTAATCAAAGTCAATTCTAGCTCTATATAACTATAAACATCAATTTTAAGAGAAGTAGAGTTTAAGTAGTCTTAAAATAAGCCAAATATTAGGATATACATATATTTTAAATTTCTAATGACTCTGGTTTTTAACTCTTGCATCGTCATTGAAATCTTAGGCAGTAATGCAGTATACAATTATTGTAATGAATATTGTTGCCACTTATCCTCATTCCTAAATAATATATTATGATCAAGCTTGGAGCATAATTCTTAAATCTCAAGCTTTTAATGATAATTAGTTTATAGGCAAAATTTTTATTTTGATATAGATAAAATATTGTGCATGCTGCTTAATTTTATTAAGTTACATTTTTTTATAAACCTAGTAACGGGTTATAATAAATAATAAGCAGGATTTCAAACTCCTTTAACATTTTTATGCACATACAAATGTGCAACAAAAATTATGTAGAAACGAATTAGAATACAGTACAATAGAACCATTACATTTTAGAATTGGATCTTCATGTTTACAATATTTTAGATGAAATATAGAACCAGAGTTAAAAATACCAAGAATTTTAGTCATAATATAACATTTTAGAAAACAGGTAGCAGTTTTATCTCATTAATATACCTGCAAAAACTAATGACAGAGGTTACATGATTCTTAAATAGATTTATATCATTATATACATAACCAGAAAAGAGAAGAATGGAAGAAAAGCTTCAACAACAGTCAGATTTATCCTTTGTAATAACAGGATGCTGTCCTGTTTTTTTATCTCCACAAAAGTTAATTAAATGTATGTATTATATACATTACAGAAGTTTTCAAGGACACTCTACTGACATGTCACATAAATGATTTTAGAACATGTTGTAAAAGCAAATGTTTAAGTTATCATGAAAAGCACATATGTATATTTACTTATAACATTGTTCAGTTTGTTAATATAAAACATAACTCTCAAATTAACAATTGAAACTAGCTGTATTTTGAAGTGAATTTATAGTAATTATATAGCAGGTGATGTAATTAAAAATACTCCACTTCCTGTTAGGATACAAATGTGATATGTCGACTGCTTGAAAATCCATTATTGTATCCTGTTGTATCAAATCAAGTAAACAGCTCCAACAATGGATACTTTCATGCAGCAATGAATTATTGAAAGTCCTCTATGTCTTATTTGATACAAGAAAGCACAGAAATTCTGGAAGCATATATGGAAGAGGTTCATTTAACCCTGCAGTAGTCGCATGCAGTTTCACAGTCTGCAAGAAAGTCTTTTTTTTCGTTCCCTCTAAACTCCTTGAACTTAGGAATCACGTGACCCATATATGTGCCTTCCTGTAATCAGCAGTATTACATTATTCCTTTGATTTGTGCAGAGGTTATGGAATGGTCAACAATTGTGGACTAACAGTCCTGTGCAAGCAATGCTGCTGGAAATTATCTGCATTGTTGCTGTTATCAGAAATAGTAAAAGTGAGCTATTACAATCATACAATAGCTTATCCTCAAGGGTTTTCTCGTTATTAAAGGTTTACTTTCTATTAGCCATGTTATTTTGTTACCTTAAAGCCAGTGAATACTTTTTACCTATCTATTTTTTTGCAAAATGGATCCTTATGAAACAGTCTGAAAGAATCACGAATATTATTGTTGCTATTTTGCAAGGAGTGACTGAAATCTATAATGTGAAGCCCTGCAGTAACCAATGCATGTATTTCATACTGTTTACAACATTATTATACAGTATTTGTTTGTGAATTTGAAGCATGCATAGCATATTAATAAACTCATAATGTTAGTAGAACTGACAGGATTTATTGTTTTATAAAATATATGTACTTAGTAAATTAAAATTCAAACATAGTAAAATGTATATTCTGCTTTACTTTGTTGTTATTTAGTTAAGTCCATATTTTTCCCCATGCAAACACATAGTCCACAGCGACTGCTAACGGTGCAAAACATTGCATGACTACTGCAGGGCTAAGAAAACCCGTGAAATCTTGAGGGACAAATTTTCAGGAGATTTATACAGTATTTAAAAGGTGGCATGCTACAGGAGCTGTGCAAAATGCCAAAAGACAGAGTTAATTCAATTTGAATGCCAGAAGTTATTGAGGGCATTCATCAAAAAGTATTTAAAGTCCAAAGAAGTTAACACATATATTGGGCAACAGGCAAATGTAAGCAGGAGTGGTTGCCAGCATATAACCCTGTGCTTACACAGGCTACTTTTAATTGCATCACCCTGTATAACTACAGAATCAGCACAAAAATATTACTTGATATTCATAGCTTAGTACAGCAACTTTACTGGAAAGATGAAAAGCTGAATCTCACTAAAAGAAAGCCCACATGGTTGGAATTGAACCACAGAACTTTGTTCCTCTGTGCCAATGCTCTTACCATGATGAGATGCCTTTATGTGCATTAAATCCTCTCATTTGATTTAATTATCCCAATAAACTTTAAGGCAATCTCAAATACTCGAGATATACCATAAAGGCCTTTAAGGGGTTTTCAAGTCTTATTCAACTTTTCAACTTAGCACCTTATATCCCTTGTGTGAAAAAACCATTATCAAGCAATTTTTCTGATAACAAAGTGTTAAGGCCACATTTTTCTTTAAGATTATAGAGACAAATTGTTGTTATTGCAAGATTTCTCTGCAAGGTCTGTAACATTCATAAATTACTTTTTGTATAAAAAAGAGGCAAGCCTAGGGTAAACATGTCATGAGAATGCTATAGCTCTTAAGTAGATACGTCATGTTAAAAAAAAATAAACAAAATACAAACTGAAGTTAACTTTGGAGTAAATACATGTATTCTAACTGTACCAATGCTATACAGTAGTGCTTCATTGACATCATATATACCTGAAGGTCAAAAGAACAAGTGGGCTTCCATTATGTGACCTCTGTTATACAAAAATGCTATAGTAAGGTGATGTACCTTCTGAAGCACAATGTTTTGTAACTTTAATTTTTTTTTCAGAATTGTAACTTTTAACAATGTTCCACTGTAATAGAAAATAAGAAATATGAATTATTTTAGTGCATGATAATATTATTATATATAAAAGCAGCAACATTATTGCAGCAGTTGTGCTCTACAATGCTTGTACAGTTTAAGGGCTCAAAAAGAAGACACTGCTACATAAACATAAATAGGTATTATTTCGTTATGAAAAGGATTTCTTTGAGGCAATGCATCTGTGAAAAACTAAAAATCCACAATTTTCTTCTGATTAACTTGAAATGTTGACAATATATGCAGAACATAAACCATAAAAACACAACATTTTAATGAGTTATGTCAATTCTTGAGATAAAATTATTTTTCTTTATAATTAACCACTTTTGATATGTTAAATTAAAATTATTTTTGTACCAAATGATTTGTTTTAAACAAACAAACAAACAAAACTATAAAGAAATTTTTGTGTAAGTATTGATTCATTTTAATTACTGTTCTAGAAAAAAGTTGTTTTGAATGGATATGTTATGACCTTTTCAAATTACAACCCAAATTACAGAAAATGATCGCAAATTAATTATTTAACATTTTTAATAAATGCACAACAATTTTAAATCCTTATTACCTGAAGCTTTGCTGAAAATTTCAAGCATTTAAATTAAAATATATGATACATGGAGCATTTTGAATAGCAAAACATTCTGGGAAAAAACTGGACTTGAAATTTAACACTATATTTTACCCAAATGGCGTAGGGCCAAGTTTTAAAAATGTCAATGTAGCATTAAAGTACAGGCTATATGATAATAAAAAGAAAACAAAATCATACTTTTATGTTTTTTTTTTGTCTAATTTCACCAATGCATTGCCTTAAACCTGTTAATGGGATTGCCAATCAGTCATTAGTAGTAATGAGTCCTAACCAATCATTTTCATATAATTTGCAAATAACAAACATACTGTTTTTTTCAGTATGTTAATTTCCATGTAAGCTTTTCAACTTGTCCCTCATAAACCTGACAGAAAAAGGAGCAAGATACATTTTTATTTTCAAAACATGACATCCTCACACCATACCCTTGACCAGAGCCTTCCTCTTGCTGCTGGACAGTAACCATTAAAAAAAAAATTTAAAAAAACGTGACCCTCACTAGGAGGGTGAGAAGCAATGTAGCCAAATGTTGTATGTTTTCTGTATTTCCTTCAGCTTCATGAACAGTCAATCTACCTTTGTGTTTGCAAACCATTGAGTTAGTGCACAACATATTGTTCCTTTTCCAACCCTGGATATCACCTGAACCTGAATTTGATGATGTGAATCAATATCAGCAACCTTCTTCAACAAAGACTCCCGTGAAAAATAAAAATAGCTCCATCATTGTTAGAGATGCTAGGTTACGTAAACAAACATTTTCATGTGTGCCACCCGAGAATCATGCTTCACAGTTTAAAAACTGTGCAACTGTGAGGTTTGCTTTAAATTTCAAGCCTTGTAAAAAACCCTCAAAGTTCTGCCGACTTGGGCAGGGTTGGGAACTGAGGCTGTCATGTTTTGAGAAATACTGTATACTGCCATGGTTTAAGGGTCAATTTTTAAGATGAAGTATGACTGTGGTTTTCATGATGTGAAGGTTTGAAAAGATTTGTTTGTAAAGTCAGTAATATATTTTATAAAAGCCTCTTTGAAAACTGACATACATCATCTGCAAATTCACACTAATTGTTTATTTTGAAAGGATATAACTGATCGTGTAACCTCCTATTGTTATAGCTGTTCAATGTTCTCCAGAAACTCCAAGTTTGAAAACAAATTTCATGTTCAAGCTAAGTTGATTTAACATTTAAAAAAAGAAGTAATGAAAACTACAGCTACACTTTCCCTTATAAATGTACCCTAAATGTATTATCAGTTAATAGACTTGAGTTTGATTCCCACAGGGGGCTCAGTTGCCTAAAAGAACTTTTCTTGGTATCTTTTCTCAACAAGTAAGTTCAGACAAACAAATCAGGACTTATGTTTGACATATTTAATGCCATTCACTGTTTTAAGAATCTGTCAAACTTTACACGGGGCACTAAACAGTTATCAAAAAAGAAAACAATAACAGAATCTACCAAATCTATTGTTCTCCTATTCTTCTTGAAATTAGCTATGAATCAACCTCGAGAGCTCTTCTTTCTTTTGGTTTAATTTATTTTCTACTTTATTTTAATTCCAGTTTCTCTATCCTTTTAAGAACTCTTCTTTCTGTCCCTCCTATTTTTTTTAAAAGAAATATTGGTACCAGCAGCATTTGTTTGTGTTTCCCACCTTCAAGTACACTATATTTTAAATTCTATGTTGTTTATTCCCTCTTAATTTGTTGTATGTGTATTGTGTATTAAACCTATTTCATTGAAGTTTGCTATTGCATTTACACACATTGAATAAAATAGCAGCTTGTTATTCAAACCCACTCAATACAAGGGTATATAATAACCAGAATCCATTTAACAATGACATCTGTTACTTTTTCTGTTTTGTTTATGTATAACGCTTTTAAACCATGCTAGTTTCTAGGGTGACCATCCCTATAGTTGGAGGAGGAGCAAGAATACCAAATAAAGTGGGGCATTTCAGGCATTTTGAGAGAGACAGCACAGCATGAAATTGGGTTGTAATTCTTTCTTCTCTTATAAAAATACAAATTCTTTTATTACGCAGATCTAATTTTACTACTTTTTTTAAATTTAGAAACACTAAAAGAACATTAATTTGTAATAAAATAGATCACAAAAGAAAGAAATTATTTTTTTAATAATAGTCCTGCTAATATATTTCTGGAACATTGATAAACTATTTATTCTGTTTCTTTTCTTTCTTTTTTTTTCAGAAAAAGAAGTTCCAAAAATAAAAGTAATTACTTATGGCTCAGTGATTTATTTGTGAATCACACTCTCTTTTTTTCTATTAAAATGTATACTTTCTGGCGATTCTTGCATATGCCAAAATTTCTTCACTTAAGTACTTTTAATTTTGTCCTTTACATTCGTTTTCACAAAATTACAATAAGCTCAGCCAATAACTAAGCCAACAAAAGAAATGAGAGAATCGGTGAAGATGAAAATTTAAGTCAAGAAATCTGCTAACATAAAATTTTGTTACAAAATCTAAATGGTAAATGTTATAATTTAGATAGCAGCATAGGCAAGTTAGAATTATCAAGTATTTAAATCGCAGAAAACTTTACATAAGAAGCAGGCAAACAAAATATTAATGGGGAAAAAATACATTTTTGGACATTTATAGGAATGTAAAAGGAATCAAAATGTGAAACCATACAGAAAAATTCAGATGGGGTGGTCACTCTAGTAAGAAATGATGTTGCACTCTTTTCCCCCCACATGTAAGCATTTCTTACAAATAAACAGCACAACAATTACATGTGGTTTATTATCTGTAGATTATCCAAAAGTACCTGTAATATTATAAATCAAGGGATAATAACTTGCTCCATAGCTGTGTAAACTAGGATCTGCTCTGGCTTGAACCACAAGAAAAATATACCTGTTTTCAAGGAGACTTATGATATATTCTATTGTATATTATGTAAAGTCTATTACTCGCAATTAATCTATTAATAGAAAATTCAGTTAGTAAACCACCACATGCATCACTTAAAGCAAAACTCGTGGATCATTCCCAAAAAGCCAAAAAAAGAATTTTTGGAAACATGTCTGTGAACAGCATAACTCAGAAACGAACAGTCGAATAAACGCCAAACTTGGTATTTAGGTTCAGTATCTTCCAGAAATGCGACACAAAGGTTTTCAAGAAAAATCCCCCCACCCCAGATTACCCTTTACATGGAAGATTTGTCAAAAATTTTAATTTTCTCAAAAATGGCTAACGATTTTGATTAAAATATCATATGTTTAAGATATTTTCATGACAAATGAAATGTATATCTCGAATTTTCTGGGAATGTCTCCAAAAGTATTCTTCATTGTGAATGACTTTTGCATAACTGGTAAACCATAAGAGATAGACAAAATTTTACTACACAAAAAATGTAGATCGCGTTAAAATACACAATTTATGTTATATACATTTTTTTTTCTCTTCTTTGTTGAGTGAACCATTTTCGAGATATTGCTTGTTATTCCCTTAAATTTTCCAATACTTATACTTTTTCTCAAATTTGTTATTCATTTCTTTCTGTCCTGGTAATGCAAAGAGAATGGAATACTCCACATAGCAACCAGCTCTTAAAATATTTGACTATCGCTTGAAGCCTATCAATTCCCCTTGCATCTACAAGAAAATTAGAAATAAGATTAACATCTCGATATTTCGATTAACATGAAGCATATGGAGAATAAGCATTTGTAAAAATAGTTTGTACATGGAGTAGAGAAAGTCATGTGAGTGTAACACATCAGATTTTTTTCCCCTCCAGTGTAAAATTAGTAAAATATAGATACAATATTTGATTGTATGTACCTTATCCATTCATATGAATCATTACTCTCTTGCATCAATTATGACTGCAACTTGCACTGAGCCCCTTGTTAGCAGCTGTTGCAGCATTCTTTTGATAAAAGTTTAACAAAACATTTTGTGTTTATTATGTATTAAAATGAGAAAAATACATGAACACATGTGTACTGAACTTAACGCAATTTATGCTATCCTGTAAGTCATGCTTCTCAACCACACCCCATTTTTTTAATGCATTACAAATGTACATGTCTAGTGCAACTGAAAAGAAAGTGACTTAAATCAAAGTATATGATCATACTATTATATATTACAAAATATGTAGCATAACAAGGATCAAATTTAAAAATAGAATGTAACTTAAAACCACAGCTTATGATGACCTTTTAGAATTACAAGTAAGCATATTAAATGCTACAACCAAAGCTTTAATATTATTTAATACTTGTCACCTGGTTATATTCTCTAAAATCAAAATAGAAACTTGATATAAAAAGTATTCACTCATGTTCCTATGCACTAAACTGAAAGGTATTATGCAGAGAACTATTATTCATGCTTATATTCTAGCTAATGACACCATGAGAATGATTCTCAACAACACTATTGTAACTTCCAGTAGAGTGCTTAAATAATCAATGTTATACTATGGCAAATGAAACCATGCTACACTATGTTAAAAGAAGACTTCACAGGCATTCACCTTTAGTACTTTCTCCCCTCAAGCTGCAAGTGTACTGCTTTTGCATTTTGTTCCAGAGACGAATGTTAGATCACCTTTCTAACATTCCATAGCAGTTTGTTTAAATTAAACTGTATTCTCACAAGAAAGAACAGGATTAACTCTTTTTCCTCATAAGAAGTCTTTCCTTTTTGTGATCATTCACAAAAGTTCATACTCATTAGAGAGGTATTAAACGAAACAAATGCCTACAAACGTTTTTCTAAACCAAAAAGCATTTCACTTGCCTTTCTTTCCTTCACCTGCAAAACGCAGAGGTGATATTTAACCAATCTTGAAGAATGCTCATCCTCTTACATTCTCAATACCTGAGTGCCAATGTTATGAGTGAATTCTTGTAAAAGACTTTGGCTTCAACAACGTCCTTTCTGTAAAATGTGTATCACCATATTGCAATTACTGTATATTTAAAAGAAGCATAAGATCTTATATTGTTACAGTATTTTCTCATATGAGAATTCTGAAAGATATACATATGTATATTGTTTTTCTTCTCTAATGCTAATTTAAATACATTTTACAATATTTACAACAAATGTTCTTTATTCATGTTTCCTAACTTTATTCATCTCACCACTATCCTGCATTATCCTGAGGAGAAATTTTGCTATCTCCTTAATCATTTTTAAGGCCTACAAACAGTGAGAAAAGACATATGAGGGCTATTTTTTTTTAAACCTCTGATAGAACATGAAATCAAAACCAACATGAATAGTAAAATAGTTTTATTAACAAAAGATAACTATACCTTTAAGCTACTTTTCAACATGATCACCATGAAGATTCAAACATTTGTTGTACCTGTGCTCCAGCTTTTCAATACCCTCTGCAAAAACAGTTGCTGCCTGTCTCTTGAGTCAGGTCTTTGGTGTACTTAAGCTCAGTGGAGGTATTTGTATTTATTGTGCTAAGAATTTTACAATTTGATTGTCTACTGAACTTTGGCCCTGGCCACTCATTCAGTAGACAATCACTACAGTTTATTTACAATTTCCCATCAATGCATTCTGTAGACAATCACTACAGATTATTTACATTTTAAAATTTCTTGTCAATAAATTATCTGTTTTTTTTTCAGTTTTTTCATCTCCCATTTCCACTTGTTTTTCACTTTTCACTTATTGATTACTTAACCATCACACATTCACTATAGTTTTCCATTCAAAGTAAGATACGCTACCTCTTACCTTTCTCTATCCACTGTCCAAAGCCATTTATTTTTTACTTTACACAAAAACTGTCCAATGCTTCTAGCATCCTTGCACATCATTTCGATCATAAGTGTATTTCTAGTGATTGTCTCCTCAACCAGTTTTTCATCTGCGGGAAGAGACTAAAATCACTTGGTGCTAGATCTGGGCTGTAGGGAGGGTGTTCAAACACTTCTGTTCCTGAATAACTTCATCATGAACTATCTAAATTTCTTGCTATCTCTAAATTTTCTGCAACCACGCCATTACTCAAAGTTCTCACCATACACACAGCTCATTCTGCAGCAGATTTCCACCACATTATGCTCCTTTGCCTGTAGAAACATAATACTGTATAACTCGCACTTGGTGGGAGTAGAGGACGTCTTTATGTGCCAGTAGCCAAGCTTTAAATGACCTGTTTTGGTCTTGGCAGTGGGCTGATAGTGGTGAGAGGATAGCTAATCATGCTGTGCTAAGTCCCACCTCTTATTACTACTCAAGCCATCTGGCAGCACCATTAGAGGTTAAAAAAAAATTGCCCTTGTATTATGCTGTTGAAAGCTCAGTGAAGAAGTGGCATTGTTTGTGTACCATGAAAAGTGGTCTAACAGGAACTATTTATGTCCTTATATTATGTGTATTCACTTTACAATGAGGAAATCCAGAAAATTTGGGTGCAATGCAATCAAAAGTAATGCTAGAGGTAGATAATTATGGTATCATTAAACAAGGTGCAAAAGGCATGTACACAGGGATTTTGCTACTGCTGTTAGTACGTAGTGTTTAACACCCATTCTTACTACACGACACTACAGGTGGTGGTCACTGGTGATACATGAAATGAAATGATGATTGGGAAGGAAATGTTCCAGGCTTAAGTTTAGGGTATCTCCCTGGCATTTGCCAGTTATGAGGACCTAGAAAAATCTTCAGTTAGGGAGGACAAACTTTGCAGGATTTAAACTGCAACCTTCGACCAACGCCTACAATGATTCCAGAAAGTATTTGCTTCCACTTTAGTAAATTCTAGCAGCCAAATTAATGGAGAGAAAATTCTCATTTTTAATATTCGAAAACAACGAACAATATTACAGTTTACATAGTAAGTTACATAAGGAAGCACTATTAACAGTGAAGTCAATTTCATAATTAAACAATACCATACCATTATTCTAGTTTCACTTTTACACCAGAACTTACTGGGACATGTTTCGGAAACTGCCCCAGTAAGTTCTAGTATAAAAGTGAAGCTAGAATAATGGTACATAGCACTGAATCAATCTGTGCAATCAGTTTCTTTCAAATAGCAATCCTTCCTATTGTAAAATGGCTTTAAAATACAGTGTTTGGTTGAGAAAAAATTACTTCATCAAGACAAACAGAAAAAAATGCACTGTTTTACAGAAGCAAAGAATTGCTTATACAACAATGTATATGATACATGCTTTTGACTGTTGTATTTGCATTCTGAGGGACTAGAAATGCACACATTGTTGGCAAACAATATCAGATATTGTTTCCTTTGTTCTTCTTAGCAATACTATGTCATGCTAAAGGGATGAATAAACAAACGAAAAGAATCTCCTTATTTGAAGGTCTGAGATAGGAAGCAGCATCAAGGAAGCACAAATAGTAGATTTGCTAAGTATTACAGCATGGAAAAGGAAATAATACTGTTGCAAGCAACAGTAGAGGTACCAGAAAGAGAATGAAAATTCAGGAAATTATGAGAAGCAAAGAAGTAATACTGGGGTAAGTAGCTTGTGTCATGTCATTAAGTAGTATTTTTTTTGTATTACTCTCGTGTAAATAAATGCAATGAAATGACTACAAAGGATACTGAAATGATATTCTGTGCTTTTTGTCTTTCATGCTAGTGTTTAAAAAATAGTAAAATGTGTTAAGTTCCCTTTTTCTTGCATTAACCTTCATATAAAGCGGTAAGATCCAAACTAATGAACTTTTTGCCATCTAAACCATTCATATCTCCACCGAAATGGGGAGTTACATTTGAATGTATACTACAGGTCCATGGTTTAACAATCTAAAGTAGAGTCAACATAGCAAAGAAGGATGTTGATGAATTCTTACAGAAGAGGTTCACGAGTGAATGGAGACATGAGACTGAGCTGCAGTTTTATGTCAAGGTTGTGGATGAAAAGTCTGCATTCTGAAGTGAAAACCAAAATGAAAACTAATTTGACTATTTGGAGAAAAAAAGGGACATTGTTTAAATACAGAAATACACTTGTGTTTGTTGAAAGAAACAGCATTAAAGTGTTTACAGAAAAAGTGAAAATGATATTGAAGATTCGTTTTTATTCAAATAAATGCACAACGCAAAGTATAAAACTGCTTTTGTAGAAATTGTTTATTAAAATATCAATAAATATAATTTTTTACCATTTTTTTTTTTAATGTTCAAGACTGTATTTTTAACATAATTGGCTCAAAATGCACTAATTGCAAAATATTTTTAGTTATAAATGATTTTGGTGATATTAGTATTTAGGAAAGTGGCTTTTCCACTACAGTTAGTTATCAAGAACTTTAAAAGTGCCGGTAAGTTTAAGAGTTTTCACCCTCTCTCCTGAAAACTTTTTATTATGCACTTACAAGGGATGTCTCTTGGCTTGAACAGCAATTTCGTGTTCCCATTTTATTTAGAAGCTTTACATGTGAGGCAGTATTTTTAACACTTGAATAATTTCAATTAAATTATATAATTTGTAATTTCAATAACAGCCCACCTTGAAGCAATATGTATGTAATAATTTTTAAAATGTATGTAACAGTCATTGCAAATGCTTATATTATTGTAAACATGTTCAATAATGTTATGTGAATGCATTACATAATTTAATAATGTAAGAGCTGTGAGAATAATAAGTTTAAAGTTGCTAACAATGAGGTAACAATGAGCTAGCCTTGAGGCAAGAATGAGTTTGAGAGTTTGAATGTTACTAGTCATGATTAGAGCAACGATAATGTAAATTTTGTGACAGTTTGAAAATAGCCAATCAACAGCCAGAAAAAGCTTTAGTAAAATGCAGGTATTCTATTGAACTAGGATTAGCCAATCAGAGACTTGAAATACAAAAGTTTATGGGTTTGGATGGTTGAAATATATTCAGTTGCTGGTAGACTTTGGTAGTGACCGGATAGGAAATGAGTTCTCTAAAGAAATATTACGTATTCGTGTGAATCGTAAAATTATGTATACGCGATAACAAAGTGCACGTATTAAATAAAAGAATCTCATGGCTCTTAATATCAATGTAGTGCTATTTAATTTGTGTCACGGATTAATAAAAAAGAAGTGAATTTTAAACTTAAAATCTGTGTAAGCCTACATTCTTGTCGCACCACGCCCTGCTTAAGAAAAACATGTTTCTAAAGTAACACTGACGCAGCCGAGGCAAACATAAGCATAAATAGTTAAAGAAGCAGTTTAATAACAAAGTTAATTTTTTTAAACTTGGAGTGTAACAACAAAAATACATCTTCAAATCAGCTTCTCATACGTAACAGCATATTACATAACAAACATTCTTCTTCAAATTAACACCCAAAGCATGATGCAAACTTCAACAACAGTAACACTACTTCAAAATGACGTCCATATGTGGAGAGAAATAAATAAACAACATAAAGAACAATTCTACTTCACATGCCACTGTGATTAGAATGGTGAAAGCATTCGATTGTGTTACTCTTAGTTTGTACAATATCAGACTTTAAAAATGTACATGAAGTTGTCAACAAAATGCATGAAATAATATGAAGATTCACAATAGGCACATCTGGCAAAAGCAATATCTGGACAATCCTGAGAATCATATTCTTGAATGCCACTTGAATCACATTCTTGAATTCAGCAACATGTATGGGAGTATCGTACACAGCCATTTGCCAGGAATATGAAGCATAGGCTGATACACTGGAGCAGACAACTGGTTTGAGTAACAGAATGCATTTTCATTATGAAAATTCCATTTCCTAATATAGTATCAAAGTCACTGCAGAGATTCCTGTATATACACTACATGATCAAAAGTATCCGGACACCTGGCTGAAAATGATGGACAAGTTCGTGGCACCCTCCATCGGTAATGCTGAAAGTCAATATGGTGTTGGCCCACCCTTAGCCTTGATGACAGCGTTCACTCTCACAGGCATACTTTCAATCAGATACTGGAAGGTTTCTTGGGAAATGGCAGCCCATTCTTCATGAAGTGTGGAACTGAGGAGAGGTATCGATGTAGGTCAGTGAGGCCTGGCATGAAGTCGGTGTTCCAAAACATCCCAAAGGTGTTCTATAGGATTCAAGTCAGGACTCTGTGCAGGCCAGTCCATTACAGGGATGTTATTGTCGTGTAACCACTCTGGGATGAACAGGTGCTCGATCGTGTTGAAAGATGCAATCACCATCCCTGAATTGCTTTTCAACAGTGGGAAGCAAGAAGGTACTTAAAATATCAATGTAGGTCTGTGCTGTGATCGTTCCATGCAAAACAACAAGGGATGCAAGTCCCCTCCAGGAAAAACATGACCACACCATAACACCACCACCTCCGAATGTCACTGTTGGCACTACACACGCTGGCAGATGACATTCACAGGACATTCAACATACCCACACCCTGCCATCGGATCGCCACATTGTGTACCATGATTCATCACTCCACATAACGTTTTGCCACTGTTCAATCATGTAATGTTGATGCTCCTTACACCAAGCAAGGCGTCGTTTGGCATTTTCCTGTGTGATGTGTGGCTTATGAGCAGCCGCTCGACCATGGAATCCAAGGTTTCTCACCTCACGCCTGTCATAGTACTTGGACTGGATCCTGATGCAGTTTGGAATTCCTGTGTGATGGTCTGGATAGATGTCTGCCTATTACTCTTTATGACCCTCTTCAAATGTCGGCAGTCTCTGTCGGTCAACAGACGAGGTCGGCCTGTCCACTTTTGTGCTGTACATGTCCCTTCACGTTTCCACTTCACTATCATATCAGAAAAAGTAGACCTAGGGATGTTTAGGAGTGTGGAAATCTCGCGTACAGACTTCTGACACAAGTGACACACAATCACATGACTACGTTCGAAGTCTGTGAGTTCCACGGAGCATCCCATTCCGCTGTTTCATGATGTCTGACTACTGAGGTCATGGATAATGAGTACCAGGCAGTAGGTGGCAGCACAAAGCACCTAAGATGAAAAATGTATGTTTGTGGGGTGTCTGGATACTTTTTATCACATTGTGTAGGTAGTCTGTTATCCTTCTTGCATATATTTTATATTGCTAGAAGAAATATACATCCAAATGCTGTATGTATTTTGTTGTATTTTGGTGGAATGATTATGCATTCAATATCTTTGCCCGCAAATGATTCATTTATTATTGTTGTGTCCTTGTGAGCACTCCATGCATGACATTCAAGAAAATGGATTTTAAATGGTCTTTTGAACATTTTCCCACTTGTGCTAGCCTCCAAAAGTGTGTTTGGTGGAAGACTGTCTTCAATATACTTTTTAACTTTCGGGCCGGACAAATATACAATTTTTTATAGGTATCCTTTAAAGTCCAACATCTATTGTATAACTATAAGTTGTATTGTGCACAGACTGATCCAAGGCAACTGTTGGTTTTTTCCACTTTTTAGATAATGTCAGACCAGAAGTTAGTTCATAATTAAAACTCAAAAATGAACATAGATTTAAGAAGGAACTTAAAAAATACTTAATTAAGAAATGTATGTATTCCATGAATGAATTGTAAAATTGTAACAGAAATGACTATGCTTGATATTTGTATAAAACAAATCTATGGGCTATAAAGATGACAACGATTATAAATCCACTTTGATCTTTGTTCCAAATGCAGTATGTATGTATTTCGAAACTTGCAGTTTTCTGGTTTACTTCTTCAATAAAATAGGCCCCAGACTGGTGAATATCTTGTATATCTCTGGTTGTCATGAAAGCAGTGATGTGTCTACAGCACATTCTGTATTCTTTCTTGATGTGCTATGAAAGCTGCAGAACATTTCAAATTTGTGTGCGCAATTTCTCTTGCTTTTTGCATTGCCCAAAATTTCAGGTGCCAGTAATAGACACATTTTGCTTCATTGCTTACCATACCAAATTGGGACAGGATGTTTTATTTTATCTCAAGTTCTTTGATTGCTTGTTTCCTCGAAATTGATGTTCATTACATTTTATTTTTCTCCACATAATCAAATATTACTTTAATGTTCATGTACTTTTTATAGATGGATGTCTCTTCAATAATGAGTCAAAACTTTATGTGGAGGTGTATGATAATCATCATCAGGGAAGTATATAGAGGGGGCTTTTTAGAATTCAACCCCCCCCCCAAAACTTCTGACAGTTTTATTTATTTAAATTCTTAGCAAACCATTATGGGAAAATGTCATTGGATAACAGTAGGTCTATTGATAGTAGTACATTTACAAGAAAAAGGGAAACTTAATATCGTCGCCTTACATAGGATAAGGTGACCATACATTGCGGGTTTCAAAGCAGTCTCCGTGTTTTGTGCTGTAAGGCGGAATATTCTCATTATGGTAAGTTTTTCTTGTGTATATAATGTCTCCAAGCAATTTTCTTATCCATGTAACGTCTATATACAGGGAGAGCCAAAAAACTACGAACCGGCTGCGCAGTGTTTTTCCTGTCCGCATCCTCGGCGCCTGTTGCCGTCTGCCACTATCATAGAAAGGTGCGGATGAAACCATACAACATTTTTAAAACTACTTTTAAAGGTTTTACTTACTAACTTTATGAAAAGTGATGCTTAAACTAGCCACTGTTGTTGTCCATACATTTTTGACACCTCTTTAGGAAGCTATCCATCACTCGCCGCAGTTCACATTGAGAAATGCTGGCAATTTCCTGGCAGATATTTTGCTTTAATACTTCCAGGGTGTGTGGGTTTGTCTTCTACACTTTATGTTTTTAAGTTATCCCAGAGATAAAATCGCAGGGGGTTAGGTCGGGGGACCGAGGGGGCCAATAAATTTCTACTAATAATTCTGTCCTCAAAAACACACTTTCAATTGTTTTCATTGAAATATTGGCCATATGAACTGTTGCAGAGTCTTGTTGAAAAAAGGCAAAATCACACTCCCTGTCTGTTAATTCTCTAAAAACAGGTGGCAAAATTGTATTCCAGGCTTCAACTATTGACTCGACAAAAAAATTCCAATTTTTTTCTACTTACAAACAATAAAGCTGGTGAGTAAAGCCTTTAAAAGTGGTTTTAAAAATGTTGTATGGTTTCATCTGCACCTTTCTATGTTAGCGGCAGACAGCAACGAGCGCCAAGGATGCAGACGGGAAAAACACCGCACAGCCAGTTCATAGTCTTTTGGCGCTCTGTGTACTATGGAGTAGGTACATGGTAACTGTGTGGGGTACTGTTAAGTATAGATCTACTTGCAGAAAACCCTCCCCGAAATTTTTTTCTGGGTACAGGCATGATCATCATAAATATGTTCAAGACGTTCTTCCAAAAATTTAGCTAAAATACCTACAGTATTGGATTTCTTTTCTGGCAAAGATTCATACTTACTAGACCTGTTAGCTTCTCTTTGAGGAGTACTGTTTCTGTCACTGACACTACCATTACAATCTTTCGCATTATCATCTACAATCTTTTTCTTCATCCACTATCCTATCCAATGTAATTTCAGTTGAGCAATCAAATGAATTTTCATGTTTCTGAATAATCAAATCCACCAAAAACATTGCAAAATTGTAATCATCCTGTGCTATACAGTCTTCCGTTGGATAATGCCTTCTTAACTTGGATGTCACAATGTAAAACATTCCAGATATTAATAGTTTCATTCAATACTGACACACATATAGCAAATACATCAACTACTTGCTGAGGTAACAAATGATTGAAAGCTTGCTTCAATTTTAACTAATACACGTAATAGAGTTTTTAAGTATAAATACTGACTCACTTAATTAACTGTTTACATCTTCTGGCATTTTTCTTGATTTTCCATTTTATATATTGCACATGCTTTTCAACCTTTTCATGTGTGGGGTTTAGAAAATTAGTTTATATGCATTTAGTAGAGAATCTGTTTTGACAAAATATCTAACAATCCTACTGATATACAATGTCCTTAAACTGAAGAAGGTAAACCTAAAGCACTCACAAAGTTCGCCAAGAACCTTGATAATTACTGACTTTGATACTTATTTCTTCTTTCACATCAAAACCCATTTTCACTGCAAATTCAGGGACTATACATAAAGAATACACTCTATTAAATGCATGTACAATAATTTGGTAAACACTGCACATGAAAAATGGTGTAGTTTTCAAAAAAAGCTATAAAACCAATGAAATGGAAAATCTGGAAAAATGCTGGAACCTGTAAACTGTAACATTTTATGTTCCTTCTATTAAAAATGAGAATGTTCTCTCTGTTCATTTGTTGCTAGAATTTTTGAATTGGAGATGAATACTTTCTGGAGTCATTGTGACCACCATCCCCAGAAAAGAAAGAAATAAAAAAAAAAAGGGAGGGAAAGATGCAAACTTCCAGGGTGCAGAGGATTCACATTTGTTTCTTGTGAAATATGTGGTGTTTTTTTATGATTCGATAAGCTAAAAGTTGTTTAAAAAGGTTTCACGTGTATGCAATAGCCATAATTCCAAAAGAACAGCTTAATGTTTAAAATAAATGTTTTTAAAATAAAAAAGCTCCATTTTGATGAGTTGTTCCTGCACTGAATTTCTGGAAAGTAAAGCACTTAACAATGACTTTGTACTGACGTATTAGTTACTAGTCATTTGTCTGCATATGATGTAGCCAGGGATGACAGATATGTATTTAGTGCCTCCCCCCCCCACCGTGTGCAACTAAGAAATAATTCAGTAGACTTTGTACCTACTGTTGCCATTGCATACTAACCAATCACTAAATTCAGTTTCATTCTCTCAATCCTTACAGAAAATACAAAGCCTTCCATCTGTTTTTATCATCACCTTTGCGTTTCAAATTCCGATCAATTTTCATTATTAATTTACTTCCTGTTTTCCAATAAAATATGTAACCATGTGTTCACGTTCCCTTCACATGTTTCTAACAGAAACCTTTCATTGCTGATGGATATCAATCAAAAGGAAAAAGTAACCGGCATGTCAGTTGTTAATTATTGGACATCATATCAGCCTAGCTGGCCAACCTCCAAAAATCGCCAAAGTTGTAGACAATGAAGCAATTGTAAATGGGGCAGTACCAATACTATCAGCTGTGAGACAATATTTTAATACCTGAATAAATAATAAGTAAATTCAATAACAGCCCGCCTTGAAACAATATGTATGCACTAATTATTTTTAAATGTATATAACAGTCATTGCATATGCTTATTTTTATTGTAAAACATGTTTTATAATGTTATGTGAATACATTACATACTTTAATAATGCAAGAGCTGTGAGAATAATAAGTTTTAAGTTGGTAATAATGAGGTAACCTTGTAGCAATAATGAGTTTGAGAGTTTGAAAGTTACTAATCATGATTAGAGCAACAATAATGTAAATTCAGTAACAGTTTAAAATTAGCCAATCAACAGTAAAGAAAAGCTTTAAGTAAGATGCAGATATTCTATTGGACTAGAATTAGCCAATCAGAGACTTGAAATACCGAAGCTTACAGGTTTAACGGTTGAAATTATGTTCAGTTGTAGTGATCAGATGGAAGATGTGTTCTCTACAGAAATATTACGTGTGAATCGTAAAATATGTCTACGCGTTAGCTAAGTGAAAGTATTAAAGAATCTCACAGCTCTTAAAACGTGTAGTCCTTTATTAAAATGTGCAAAGGATTAATAAAAGAAGTGAATTTAAAAACTTCAATTCTGTGTATGTCTACAATTATTGTCATACTGCACCTTGCCTAAGAAATACATGACTCTACAAACATTACTGACGCAGCCGAGGCAAATTCAAACATAAATAATATATAGAAGCAGTTTTAATAACAAAGTTAAATATTATAGTGTAAAACTTGGAGTGTAACAACAAAATTACATCTTAAAATCAGCTTCTCACACGTAGCAGCATATTGCTTAACAACAGTAACTATTATGTAATCAACAACTTAAAACCGACACCCAAAGCGTATTGCAAACTTCTTAAACAAAGTAACTCCAAGAACAATACTACTTCAAGTTGGCTTTCCAATGCATGAAGCTTAATAAATTACGTAATAATAAATTACGTAAACAAACCATCTTCTTCAGCTGTTATAACAGGGTAAAACTTATTGGGAATTACTTTTTGCAGTATAAATAAATACAGCAGTCAGTATTATCAACTCTAGAAGTGAAAACATTAACATATTGTTTTTTTTTCTTTCAAGTTTCAAAATAGTAAAAGCTACTGAACAATTATCATCCCAAAACTGTCCAGGACATGGGACATTTAGCACAAATCCAGGACTATCCCATAAAATTTGAGACTTCTGGCAACCCTGGCTGTAGCAGACACACAACATAATAATAACTATTCTTTTTTATATTGAATGTTTATCTCAATATTTTCATTGCTGTTTCTTCCAAACCATCCCTTTTTATAATCCAATGTAATTTTTAGAAACAAATAAATAATCTTGCATTTAAGGAAAAAGAGATATTTTAATGTAATAATTTTGATACGCTATTATGACATCACTATGCACACTTTGTTTCACTCGGGATCATGGGTATTTAGTAGTATCTGGGAGAAGCAATACAGAGAGTTTTTAAAAGGAAAGTCATAAACAGTTCTTGCTTTTATTTACAAATAAAATGTATACATAAGTTTTTCCCATTACTAATATTAAAATACATAACACTGATTCTTTAAGCTTGCTTCCAAGGTGAAGTCAGTAGCCTTTTCTGCCTCGGAATCGTGCTCGGTTGTCAAGCTGCGAAAACAAAATTATTTCTGTTAATACTCAACATTTTAAAAATATGTACAAAATCTATAGTTTTCAGTAACTCAATCAATCTGTTACATTGCATCATAAATGTATTCCAAATTTTTAAGCTTTTATAAAATATGAGGAAAGTTAACCAATAGCATTTTGGCAAGTTGCATGTACAGAGAGAGCCAGAAAACTATGAACCACCTGTGCGGTGGTTTTCCTGTCTGCCTCCTCGGCACTCATTGCCGTCTGCCGCTATCATCAAAGGGTGTGGATAAAACCATACATTTTTAAAACTACTTTTAAAGGCTTTACTTACCAACTTTATGAATGGAGATGCTGAAAGCGGCTACTGACGTTGTCCATACACTTTTGGCACCTCTATAGGACGCTATCCATCACTCGCCAATTTTTTTTACATCAACAGTTGAAGCCTGTACATATTGGAATACAATTTTGCCCGCCTTTTTTAGAGAATTAACAGCCAGGGAGCATGATTTTGCCTTTTTTCAACAAGACTCCGCAACAGCTTATACGGCCAATATTTCAATGAGAAAAATTGAAAGTGTGTTTGAGGACAGAATTATTAGTACAGATTTGTGGCCCCCTTGGTCCCCCGACCTAACATCCTGGGATTTCTATCTCTGGGGTAACTTAAAACAAAGTATACAAGACAAATCCACACACTCTGGAAGAATTTAAACAAAATATCCACCAGGAAATTGCCAACATTTCTCAATGTGAACTACAGCGAGTGATGGATAGTTTCCTAAAGAGGTGCCAAAAATGTATGGACAACGGCGGTGGCCAGTTTTAGCCTTTCCTTTCATAAAGTTGGTAAGTAAAGCCTTTAAAAGCAGTTTTAAAAATGTTGTATGGTTTCATCCGCGCCTTTCTATGATAGCAGCAGACGGCAATGAGCGCTGAGGCCTCGGACAGGAAAAACACCATGCACCAGTTCGTAGTTTTTTGGCTCACCTGTACATTAAAAGTGGAAATTCATTTTTATACATATTTCAGGTAGCAGAGTCAAGTACCTCCATACCATACAATATGATGCAGAAATAAAAGAAGTAGTGATGTTAGTTCCTCTCATAAGTCATTTCCTTCTTGTTTTACTCAATTTCAAATTTTATAATAGTTATCTTAGCAAAATATATGTTAGCATGTGTTAAACTGACAACAGCCTCCACCCCTCTGCTCCATTCTCTAAAATTAAGAGCAAATCATCATTGTTTAAATAAATCTCTGTACAAATACAAGTATTTGTCCAATAACTGTTCATAACTTTTGAAATATTAATTTTCCTGTTCCTTTTCAGGGGTAATTTTAAAATAAAATTAGTTTTTATTCCCAAACTATTGGATTAAAAATTAAAAGAAAGAAAATACATTAATATGTGTAAGTATGTCTCTCATATTCTCTTCCCTTGCTCACTGTGTTAAAAGAACATAAAAGATACTTACTATTGATCTCTTGCATTCAAAAAACGTATTACGAAGTGCAAAGCATTCATTTGGTACACTCCCATCATAGGCACTGAGACATTCACGTGGTGTTTTGTGATGCTAAAAAGGAGTAAGCAAATTATAACTTAACAGTAAGAATCATTCTAGAATTAATAGTGAACTATGGGTTAAGAAACATGTACCTGAAGTGCAATTTAATTTAATAGTATTTAACACCTGTTGTTATTACATATGACACCACAGGTAGTAAACAGTGATACATGGAATGAAATGATAATTGGGAAAAGAAATTTGGGAAAGAAATGTTCCAGATCTAAGTTTATGCTCCCTGTTGTTTGCCAGTTATGAAGAATGAGAATGCAGACTAATACTGCCGTTATGATAGCTACTTGAATGAAATTTTAGGGATTTAATTTTTTTTTCTTTACCCTTTACCTTTGATACACAGTCACTTTTTAGTAAGCACATTTTTAAGTCTGCTCGAACTCCTGCACAGGCACCTTTATCCTTCAGCTCTGCACTTTCTTCATATTGCATCATACTGATATCTGAAACATGCAATAAAATTCTTTTCAATTATCCATTCAGATTCAAAATGTTTTTCTTAATGGAAACCAACAAATGTCTCATATAGGTGTTCAATAAAGGGTATTAATAACACCAGCTAAAAAATCCTAGTAATTCCGGTAATGTTGTTGCCAAGGTGTCCCCAATGTCAACTTAAACCAAAAGTCGAATTGCCCTGTTTTGAAACGAGGGGCATGAAAACTGATAACACAGTCAAGGAGTTAGGTTAAGAACACATTATATATACATCTAAAATACTAACTTACATTTATGGAAAAAAACTGTTAACACAATCAACTTTTTAGTGCAGTAGAACCCTTTTTAATTTAATAAATCTCCTCGAAAGTCTTTTATCCTGCAACACTTAACGAAAAATGTTTAAGGCTATTTAATTTCGCAGCTACTTATGCGTTTGTTTATTGTTGGTCAAATGTCAAGTCAAATGTCAACAAACATAGAGCCAACATTGTAATATTGTGCTGAAAAAAGTTTAAATACAAAGTTAAGGTATAGAAATATTGTCAATGCTTAAAACTAGAAATTAATTTATATATTTTTCTGACAAAAATAATGTGGAATAAACAATCTATTCTAAATACTATAAAATGTAATAGGCAACTTAGACAATGAAGTTTCATTGGTTGGCTGAAGCTGTAGATGGTGACAGGCGGATAGTATGGTTTTGTTTTAGCACTTTGGAAAGGATTTTTTTTTCTGAAGTGTAACTCTTTAAGTTTGTCAACAAATAAAAATGAAAGAATGTGAAAATAATACACATATTATGGCATTTTATAAGCGCTCTTGGTGTAATGAAGCAAAAGTATCGTTCTGTGTATGTGATAAAAAGCACCATAACCTCAAACATTTTATTACAGTTATGAATACAAATATACGAAATTAATTGAGCTGAGCAACTTTTCTATAAGTAACAATGTTTTTAACAAATCCAGTGATTCGATATAAAATAAAACATATACATTTCACAGCTCTCAGACGTTTATGCACTGAAAAGTCAAATTGGTTACTTCCTTCAGGTTACGACACAAATATTGCTATATACAATTGTATTGTACAGAAGAAAGTGCCTTTAATACTACAAAATCCAAACATGTGTACATGGTACATGTGTGGGCCTACAGTGTACGACTCGGCGCATTTGGGACATGCTTGGTATGAATTTGTTTGGGTACCCTTGTTTGTATGCTTTTCTCATACTGCGTGACGGTAGTGTCAAAAATATAGGAGCAGGAGTTGAACGCATACTTTTAAGATAAGTTTCAGGTTTGGTTATGTGTAGGTTAACTCTCCATATAAACAGTTTTTTGAAAATTCTGGTTTTAATTCCATCTGAAAAGCATTTATGAACTTACAGCTGTCATCTGACATCCCCATATTGTAAATTTGTTCCATTTGTGGCACGCACTTTACTATGAATAAATCATATGACTTTATTCACCACGATTTCTAATATAGAAACACCAACTTCGTCAAATTTAAACAAGTGTTATAATACAATAAGAACATGAATAAAGTTATATATATATATATATATATATATATATATATATATAAATAGACATATAAAAATCATGTTTCCTAACTAATGTGTTGGAACAAATGAAATAACCAAAATATGAAATTTGACATAATACAAACATGATACATATTATGTAATAAAACTATATCCTTTCAAACTATTTGTCCACTGAATAAAAGCAACCTTGTATTAAGAATTTCTTTAATTATTTTTTTAATGTTGCTACGGTTATTGATTTCTTAAAACATGGAGGGAGTTATTGAATAATTGAATACCATTATAGTGACCTTTTTACTTTCCCTGCTACGTATAGTAAGTAGGGGAAGTATTGTATTCCACCCAAAAATTCGATACCGAGATTTCACCGGAAATACATGTTTTGAGCAGACCCCCTGAATCCAAAAAAAGCATTTTTGGAAACATGTCCGTTCGTGTGTCTGCGTGTGTCTATGAACAACATAACTCAGAAACGAACAGCCGGATAAACACCAAACTTGGTATTTAGGTTCAGTATCTTCCAGAGATGCGACACAAAGGTTTTCAAGAAAATCCCCCCACCCCAGATTACCCTTTACATGGAACATTTTTCAAAAAATTTTAATTTTCTCAAAAATGGCTCTAACGATTTTGATTAAAATATCATATGTTTAAGATATTTTCATGACAAATAAAATGTATATCTTGAATTTTCTGGGAATGTCTCCAAAAGTATTCTTCATTGTGAACGACTTTTGCATAACTGGTAAACCATAAGAGATAGACAAAATTTTACTTCACAAAAAATGTAGATTGCGTTAAAATACACAATTTATGTCATATACATTTTTGTTGTTGAGTGAACCATTTTCAAGATATTGCTTGTTATTTCCTTAAATTTTTCAATACTTATTTTCTCAAATGGGAATTCATTATTCATTTTTTTGTCTTGGATATGCAAAGAGTATTAATCTGTGGCAAAGGGAATGGTGCTGCACATAGCAACCAGCTATTAAGAGATATGTATGTGCTTAAAGGCTACTGTACTTCTATATTGCCCCTGTAAATATATATTCCCCTTACATCTACAAGAAAATTAGCAATAAGAAAGAGTCTGCAAATGTTTATGTCTATTAACATTAAGTAGATGGAGAATAAGAGTTTGTAAAAATAGTTTGTACAAGAGTAGAGAAAGTCATGTGAGTGTAACACATCATATTTTTTTGTATAGGGCCATTCCATGTGGCAGAATGGGAGAATTGGAAGGTTTTATTCCCTGTATTTTTCCAAAAATAACTCTTAAAACAAATTATGAATCTTTATTTTATTCATAACAGAGGATTTCAATCCTAAAGTTAACACGAAAAGTCGAAAAGGGAAAATATCTTGTTAATTGAAGTAAAAATATGAAGTAATCTTCCTGTGATGGAATGGAACATGGACAAAAAGGAAGTTTCCCCCAGAGTTAAAATAACTCCAAAGTTCTGTGAAACTATACAAATGTGCTGTCCCATCATTTCAGTAATGAATAGCCATACAGCAAGTATTAATATAATAATATGGAGAATTACGTGGGAATCATTATTTTTTAGTTATTTTTTACTTATATTATGGAATAGGACAGCTAGTGAGATGGAATGGGACATGTATAAAATGAAAGCTATTGAAATTGCATCTTTCATAAAATAATTATTAAACCAGTGTTACTATGTTGCATTCCATATCAGAACTCATATGATACATAAGTGATGTCTACACCAGGAAATGAAAACCTCTGGTGATTATCTGCGCCAGGAACTGGAAGTACTTTCAATACATCAGAAATTAGAATCCATGAAGTTTCATTACTTTTAAATGCAAAGTTGAAATTTGTGTTGATTTTTCTCATGAAATTGATCTCACATTCAGTATTGTCAACTATTAAGATTTGTGCTATGAAGTTTTTAGCTGTTATTTTTTGTCATAAACTTCACCACTACAAAAGCACCTACTTGAACATTTGAATTTCCTTCCATTGTTTCAATTTGGACACTTCTGCCTGTCACAAAATCAAAGTTGAAACATTTTTTGGACAAAGCACATTATAAGGGGATACAACTTTAATGCACTGCTTAAAATGAGTGTCAGTATCTCTCATTAGCATCAAATTGTGTTGTTTGTTGATCCACTTCATATTTAAAGCAAAATATCACCTCTGCTGTTTTTGACACTTTCCTGGCACAGCAGTAAAAAGTGTGTTTTTCACCTAATACAGCATGCCATACTAATCTCCTCAGTTCTCTGACAACACCATCGATACTGCTCTTTCCATGAGCTGTAGTTAGAAGGTTCCATGTACACAGAACTTCAAACTCTTCCTAAAGATGAGTTAAATTACATAGAGAATAACAGTGTTTAAATTGGCTTGTTGCACATCTGAAAAAATGTAATTGTTGAGAACCCTGGATAAGTTTTCCTGGTCTGAGAAACCAGTCGGTGAAGGAATGTGTTGACAGTATATTTGTCATGTGATATTTTGACAATTACATAATTTATTTACCTTCCAGGACTTATCCAGGTAAACAGCTGTGAAGATTGTGATGTTGGGAGTTCCAATATACTGATTGAATTTCATTTTTACTTTCTCTACTACATATAGTAAGTAGGAGAAGTATTGTATTCCACCCAAAAATTCAATACCGAGATTTCACCGGAAATACATGTTTTGAGCAGACCCCCTGAATCCAAAAAAAGCATTTTTGGAAACATGTCAGTGTGTGTGTCTGTGAACAGCATAACTCAGAAACGAACAGTCGGATAAACATTAAACTTGGTATTTAGGTTCAGTATCTTCCAGAGATACAACACGAAGGTTTTCAAGAAAATCCCCCACCCCAGATTACTCTTTACATGGAACATTTTTTGAAAATTTTAATTTTCTCAAAAATGGCTCTAACAATTTTGACTAAAATATCATATGTTTAAGATATTTTCATGACAAATGAAATGTATATCTCTAATTTTCTGGGAATGTCACCAAAAGTATTCTTCATTGTGAAGGACTTTTGCATAACTGGTAAACCATAAGAGATAGACAAAATTTTACTACACAAAAAATGTAGATCACGTTAAAATACACAATTTATATCACATACATTTTTTGTTGTTGAGTGAACCATTTTCGAGATATTGCTTGTTATTCCCTTAAATTTTTCAATACTTATTTTCTAAAATGGGAATTCGTTATTCATTTTTTTGTCTTGGATATGCAGAGAGTATTAATCTGTGGCAAAGGGAATGGTGCTGCACCTAGCAACCAGCTGTTAAGAGATATGTATGTGCTTAAAGGCTACTGTTTTTCTACATTGCCCTGGTAAATATATGTTCCCCTTACATCTACAAGAAAATTAGCAATAAGATAGAGTCTGCAAATGTTTATCTCGATTAACATGAAGTAGATGGAGAATAAGCGTTTGTAAAAATAGTTTGTACAAGAGTAGGGAAAGTCATGTGAGTGTAACACATCAGATTTTTAAATCTGGCAATTTAATTTTCAGCAAAATCAACCTGAATTACAATTTCTTTGCCATCTACAGCACCTTTCTTCTCTTGAAAATATGTATGCTGTGATTTTACCAAGAAGCAATGTTTTAAAAGCTGGGGTATTTTTTCGGTAGGTTCTTCAAATACTTCACAGACAGTGTTCTCATTAGAATTTGTTCAATTATTTCATCACTGGTGTTCCAAACAAACCACGCTAATATATTTGTATTGTCTGTTAAGGCATTATACTGACTGAGGAGGTTTATGATGCCACAAATATCACATGTGCTTGACATGCAGTTATCATTTTCATGATTGCATACTAATATATTGATTAGTTGTGATGATATTTTAGGAATAGGTACTTTACTGACTGGAAGGGCAAATTTGGATTGCAATGAAAAGAATTTTGATTTCCCACTTTCTTATCAGAGTTCTCCCTTTTTAATATCTGCAATAGTGGTATACATAAATCTTGTCTGAAATTTGTCTTTTTCTTTGTTCTCCCTTACTGTCACAATATCTTTTTTCCCAGGAGCTTGCAGTGATATAAAGTCCCTTTGATAAAATTGCTTAACTAAATAATTAGTCTCACACAGCGTCTTATAAGATATATGTCTAAAGTACACTACTTGCAAAGGCATAACCTGCATATTTTAAAATATACAGTGCACTTAGAAAGTAAATGTTTCTCAGAATCTAAATTAAAACATGCTATGCTGAACTTACTGATGCACATATACTGGTCTGTGACGGAATGGGACAGTTATTAAAAGCTTTCTCTAGAGTTATATTTTTTGTGTTATTTGAGGTCAGGGTGCTGTTGGATGTTTATCACATAAGGTTCACTGATCATACATATTAGCACTAATAAATATTAATTTGTTTCAAAATAAGGGTAAATTGTCATACTTTTGCCCGCATTAGGTCTTACGCTTGCTCTAACGTAATGCTGCCAACATATGAATAATGCCACCGAAGCCGCTAAGATACTCAGCCTCAAGGCATAGCCGAGAGATTGAGGGCCCTCAGCCTCAAAGCGTAGCCGAGGGATGTTTTTTAGAAGGAGAGGAGTGTAGCAAGTTGCAGCCATTGCGAAGCGACGACAGAGCGTAGCCGAGGGATCTGCGCATCTAAAACTCGAATGATTCACGTTCGCAGAAACAAAGCACATTGCATATTTAGTGCATTTCACTTCTTATTTAGGTTGGCAGTACCCACTTTGCATGTGATTTATCGGGAAAATGGCTACGTATGTTGTCTTCCTTACGCGATTTGCCTATATAAGTGAAACACCTAAAACGGGTGTTTAGGTGGGCACCAGATATTGGAGAGACCACATCATGTTCTAAACTCACTCCTAAGTTAATTTATTTCATTATTTTTCACTTATTCCTAATTTAGGTGGGCAAAAGTATGACAATTTAGCCCAAAATAATATAAAAATACACTTTTTCTGTAACAGAATGGGACATTTGAACAATGGTAATTAAAGTTCCAATGTTAGGTACAATATGAAGTTACGTGATCAATAAATTCAGTATAAATCTAGCTAAAGAGTCCATATGTAAATAAAAAAACACTAACTTTCAAAATTATTTAAAACTTACCATTAAGAAATCTTTCTAAAAAATAGCTTCCCAAGCACTTCTTTCAACATTTTTTGTCACCTTGCAGTAAAATCACAATAATAAAGTGATAACAATGTTCCCACTTATTGTTTACACAATTTCTCACAGTTAGGTATCTTTTACTTCAAATTTAAAACCTATCAACCTTGACTTATAAAAAAAATAATTGTCCATTATGTTTAGGTTTTCATGGAATGGCACTATAAACTTATTTTACCCTGTAATGTGTAACTGAAATTTACTTCTAGTATTGTGATCATGAATGTCTGCATTTATGTTGAAACTATTACCAATGTTTCACCTATGTAAATTTATGGAACTGTTAAAATGTTTAATAATTTGAAATAAGGTCTACAGCTTGTGTCGCTGCAAGGGTTTAGCATTAGCCTGATTGCCCTCTTTTGTATTATAAAATATCTATTATAATGCTTGACTTTCCCCAAAATGTTATACCATACGATAAATATGATTGGAAGTATGCGAGGCAGGCTATTTTCAGCACAAGGTTTACTGAAGATCTTAGGGTGTATAATGCAAAACATATTTGGCATAACTTTTTGTCTATAAAATCAATATGCATTCCCCAGTCAGAGTTCAAGAAATTTAATTTTATGTGATAAAGTAGCTAATTCATTTTCTAAAAGAACATCAGGAAAGCTTACATTTTGGTTAACTTGGTGATGAAATCCCACAGCAACACTTAATTTTGTTAATTATACGTTTATTTTCTTTAAACCATCTATGTAATTTGTTGCCATATCAATGTTAGCTTTAAGTGCTTGTTTGTCTTTAGTAGAAATTAACGCTTGTATCATCAGCAAAAAGAGTAAATTTAGCATTAATGAGGCTACTGTTTTCAGCCAGGTCATTAATATAAAGTAAAAATAATATGGGACCTAAAATCGAGCCCTGTAGCACTCCATATTTAAAATTTTTAACACTAAAGCAAGAAGCTTTAATTTTGTTTGAGTTACTGTCTACAAATTCAACTTCAGTTAGATGCTTTCTATTCCTAAGGTATGATTTGAACCACTTTAAAGGAGTTCTTCCTATACCACAATTATACAACTTGTGAATTAGTACATCATAGTCAACCAGATCAAAAGCTTTTGATTGATCAAGAAATATTCCCATGCACTGATTTCCAGTATCTAGTTTTTTACGTACTTCTTCAGTAATGTTTTGCAATGCCAAGCTAGTAGATTTCCCTTGCTGAAACCCATACTGTGCTTTTGATATAATATTATACAGTAAAACCTGTCTTCAGTGGAATTGAACAGGGCTCTCGAACATTTCCATTAAAGATAGGTTTCCGTTTAAAGAAGGTAGGCCTAGGCTACCATTATCATACATGTATTCTCACCTTTTAAACACAATTATTTATTTGGGAACACACAGAAGAATAGTCCTGTCTTGTTGTCATTTGCTATGTTTTCAGGTTCATATCCTTCGATTATTGAAGGTAGTTTAGCAATCCAATCAACGATGGTTTCAATATTAAGGTCACTCGAATCACCACAAAGTTAGTTAAAAATTATCTGATGTCTTTTGTGGAAACTCTGGGTCCATCCATTAGATGCTTTGAATTCAGTCTTACCCAGCTTTTCAGCTACCTGAAAATCGTTGAACACATAATTTTCTTTACTCAATTTATCACGTTCGCTAGCATAAATCACTTTCACTCTCGTGTTAAGATCTAGCACAACTCTTGTTTTCGAAGCCTTGCTGACTACTACTTTCATCACCTATGAAAGTTTAGAGGTGTACTGTTAAGAGCTGACAAGTCATTAGAGCAGGAAATGGAAAGGGAGGAGACAGCAAAAAAAATCTGATGTGTTACACTCACATGACTTTCTCTACTCTTGTACAAACTATTTTTACAAACGCTTATTCTCCATCTACTTCATGTTAATCGAGATAAACATTTGCAGACTCTATCTTATTGCTAATTTTCTTGTAGATGTAAGGGGAATATATATTTACAAGGGCAATTTGGAAATACAGTAGCCTTTAAGCACATACATATCTCTTAATAGCTGGTTGCTAGGTGCAGCACCATTCCCTTTGCCACAGATTAATACTCTTTGCATATCCAAGACAAAAAAAATCTGATGTGTTACACTCACATGACTTTCTCTACTCTTGTACAAACTATTTTTACAAACGCTTATTCTCCATATGCTTCATGTTAATGGAGATATCGAGATGTCAATCTTATTGATAAGTTTCTTGTAGATGCAAGGGGAATATGGTAGGTTTTAAGCGATAGTCAAATATTTTAACGCTGGTTGCTATGTGGCGCATTCCATTCTCTTTGCATGTCCAGGACATTAAAAAATGAATAACGAATTTGAGAAAAAGTATAAGTATTGGAAAATTTAAGGGAATAACAAGCAATATCTCGCAAACGGTTCACTCAACAAAAGAAATGTATATGACATAAATTGTGTATTTTAACGCGATCTACATTTTTTGTGTAGTAAAATTTTGTCTATCTCTTATGGTTTACCAGTTATGAAAAAGTCGTTCATAATGAAGAATACTTTTGGAGACATTCCCAAAAAATTCGAGATATACATTTTAATTATCATGACAATATCTTAAACATATGATATTTTAATCAAAATCGTTAGAGCCGTTTTTGAGAAAATTAAAATTTTCGAAAAATGTTCCATGTAAAGGGTAGTCTGGGGTGGGGGGATTTTCTTGAAAACCTTCGTGTCGCATCTCTGAAAGATACTGAACCTAAATACCAAGTTTGGTGTTTATCCGACTCTTCGTTTTTGAGTTATGCTGTTCACAGACACACAGACAGACACACACACGGACATGTTTCCAAAAATGCTTTTTTTGGATTCAGTGAGTCTCAAAACATGTATTTCCGGTGAAATCTCAGTATCGAAATTTTGGGTGGAATACAATACTTCCCCTACTTACAATCAGCTGTGCCTATGCAGTGAAGGATGAGTGTGACAGGGTTCTCAATATCGGACTGTAGCGCACCCCCCTCCTAGACTGGTCAGGTAGCAGCAAAATTATCATGTTTCAACTTAAACATCATGTACTTAAACTTTCACAAGGTGCCTGAAAATTTTCTAAACTCTTCATTCTGGAACTGGAAGGTTTCCGTTAAAAGGCGTAGTACTTTGACTTCCGCTGTCTGCGTAAGACAGTTTCTGCTTAATAAAGAGAATTTAGCATGTTTTTCGCCATCAAATTCATGATATCATGAAATATTTCCTTTTAAGACAGATTTCCGTTTAATAAGGGGTCCGTTAAAGCCAGGTTTTACTGTATTTATTTAAAAGTGATAACACCTTATTGTAGATCATTTTCTTGATTACTTTAGAAAAATAATGATGAGATAGAAATAGGCCTATAGTTTTCTATCTCAGATTTAGAACCCTTTTTATGCAGAGGCTTAATCTTGAGACTTAGAGGATCATAATGGCAGAATGAAATATAAAGAAAGTCAAGAATATTTGCATGTGAAAAGTATTTTGTTTGTTAATAACTGTTGTAATTAATGTATGTATGAACATTGTTTTTTATTGTAACATTAAATGAACACATTTCTTTTACAGTTGCTACATGAAATTTGACATTATACGTAGAATCTTGGTGAAGCATTTCAACATAAATGTGGTCATGATGATGGGTGTCACAGATATAGATGACAAGATCATTACAAGGGCAAAAGAAAGAAAAGAGAATCCAAAAGGATTGGCAATGGAGTATGAACACGAATTTTTTGAGGATTTGCGGAAGTTAAACATACTTCCTCCTACAATTACTACAAGAGTGACAGACTTTGTTCCACAAATAGTCAATTTTGTGCAAAGGATTATCGACAAAGGACAAGCATATATAACTGAAGATGGTAAGTAAAGCTAGCTTTTTTTAAACATTGTATACTGAACATTTCATAGTGCTTCAGGTAACAGAGGAAGATAGTGCAATGTACCTGCAGGATCTATATTTTACAAGCCAGATGTCCTTGTTTTTGCATGGTATTTTTTGTTTGAATAATTGGTGATGGTGTTTTTATGAGAAGGAGAAAAATGCTGATCTGTTACTTTCACATAACTTTCTCTACCTACTTATTACAAAAATAAATTGCCTGGGTATTAACATTACAATAAAATAGAAGGTACAATAAGAATAAAGATAAGCAAACAAATGAAGAAAATGCTTTGGTTTCAAAGGAATCATTGCATAGACAACATCTACCCAGAAATGATTTCTAAACCTGTTGAGCATTCCTGTGTGTTATGAATCTCGCCATGGCTGTAATAATGCGGGAAACCAGTGCCTCTTCAGAATCAATCTCTGATGAATACACCATAGTCTGAAAATGACTGCAGGAAAAGAAATCCATGGGATTGAGATCCAGAGAATGAGTTGGCCAGGGCATGGTAGGACTGCCTCTTTCAATCCAATGATTGCAGAAAACTAGATTTAGATGCTCCCATACATGTATAGCATAATGCACAAGAGCTCTATTATGTTGGAAATGTTTTGAGCCCAGACATAAAGCAGTATTTCTTCTAAAAGGGCTTGCAATACATACTCCAGAAATGTTTTGTTAGTATCACCACAGAATCAAGAAGGAAAAAGATATGGTCGAATGATGTGGTCAAAGGCAATACCAGTCCATATGTTCACCATAAACTCCTGTTAGTGGTTCTTCTGCACTGTAGCCTGGGAATTTTCATATGCCGATATATGACTGTTCTTGGAGTTTAGAATCTGGCCATCTCTGGTAAACCTCACCTCATCTGTGAACAACAGTAATGCAAACAGTTCCAGTGTTTGCCTTAAGGCTTGTAGTTTTGCAGTTGGAAGGGGTTAAGTTGCTCCTTATACAAGGCTTGCCACACACTTGTGTGGTTGGTGCCCATTGCACATGCAATAGCACAGGTCCTGTTTGACCATTCCTTTTGCAGTATGCAGTATGTTTTCTTTAAATTCCAGAGTGCAACAAGTATGTCTTACACCACAATCTGCTTTATTCGGCACCAGAGAACCACTTTCCTGCAAATGCCAATCTACAGACTCAAAAGTAGTTGATGGGGATACCGTCTTTTGGGATAACTTTCACTGTAAATCTGTGCAGCTATAGAAGTACCACCTCCTGCTTCACTGTACACAAGGTGCATGTCAGTGAGTTCAACAAGAGTGTATTTTTCCTACACATTCCCCAAGTGTTTGGCTACTTCATCATAGTGTTGTATGCTGAAGGCAGGAAATGAGACATGAGTGATGTTACTTGAAGAATACAGTGGTTACCTTTGACTTGAATAAGAAACAATTGTGCCATATGGTGGTGTTAGTGTTCTGCCAGGGGTATCATGCTACCACATTCTCAGTGCCTCTTTTGGGGAGTCTTAGCACTTTGTATTATTACTTAGTTAAAAAATGAATGGATTTGTTCCACCTGGTTAACTATAGTTTCAAATTGTCCATATTGAACTCTCACACAAACATCACCAACCAAAAACTTCAAGCCAGTATTGGTTCACAATCTTCTGCTTAGATGTAGCAGTAAGTGATGCATTGTGAAGTAGTTGTTATTTTAGGGCATTTGCCCCACGTTTTGGGCGTCAATTGAAGTAGGTTGTATTGAAGGAGTTATATTATAGTTCAACTGTTGGGGAGCCAAACTTGAAGTAGTTGCAACCGCACGTATGGTAAAGTTTCCGGTAGCCTTTGCCCCAAATGTTTAAAAAATATTAACTTTGTAATTTGACTGTTTCTTTAAATATGATATATTTATGTTTGCCTCGGCTGCATCAGTTAGAGACATGTTTGTCTTTGCAGGGTTGTGGAGGTAAGAATGTAGGCTTACAAGACTATAATTTTACTTCACTCCATTTATTAATGCTTGACACAATTTAAAAACACTTCACTGATATAAAGAGAGCTGTGAGATTTTTTTTTTGTTATTAATTACTTGCACTTTTTAACACGTAAAACTATTTTCGTCTCACATGAATACATATTAAATTTCTCGACGACACGTTTCGTGTCTGATTAGTAACACTGTCTGCTAGCAATGCGTCCAGTTATGAGCGCTGTCTACAAGCAACTGACTTGATTTCTAGCGCCTAAATTTGTAAATTTCTGTATTTCAATTTCTGATTGGCTAATCCTACTCCAATAGAATATCTTCATTTAACTAAAGATTTTTCTGGTTGTTGATTGACTATTTTATAAACTGTCACTAAAATTACATTATTGCTTCCAAGAATCCTAGTAGTACTACTAAACCTTCCTACTCATTATTGCCTCAAGGTTACCTCATTGTTACCTCATTGTTAGCAACTTTTAACCTATTATTCTCACAGCTCCTACATTAAATTACGTAATACATTCACATAACATTATTGAACATGTATACAATAATATAAACATTAACAATGACTGTAATATACACTTTTTATGTATTGTTACATACACATATTGCTTTAAGGCGAGCTGTTATTATATTTTATATTACATAATTTGACTGAAGTCATTTAAGTGTTAAAAATACTGCCACAATTGTGCATGATGATGGTACTTTGCCTGTTTAAGGGATGAGCATAACATTGTTCCCAGAATGGGAAAAGAAAGAAAGAAAAGAAAAAGAGTTTACCCATTCCAGATTCGAACCTGAGTTCACATACTTATTCTAGTTCACAGTTGATCCACCTAACCACCCAGCCACAGTACAGCTATTGGAATCTTCCTATACTTGTTTAGCCATTCCCCTCAATCTGTTATCCATTGCAGCAGCATACAGCCACACTTTCAGTAATTTTGGTAACAGCAAAATTTAGAAATGCTTATTCAGAGAGTTAAAAGAGAGGTTTAACTAAGTCTCTTATGAACTGTTTTTTTGTTTCTAATACTGACTATTTACATATTTTGGCTCTGATTTTGATTTATTGTTTCCGGTCACTTGAATACATATAACTCAGTAACTTGACTTCATGGACTTGGTTTCTTATCTCAGATTGATTGACTAGGAACTATCTACTGCCAGTAAAAACCATGCGGTTTTATTTATTTACATCCTGTATACTAGAGGAAATTACCTAGATACGATTGCAAAACTAATAACTACAGTCAGTGTTCTAACACTATAGCCTCTGTTAAACTTTCAGAAAGATGCTAAAAAGGAGACTAAGCATATTCTTCTTATGAATTGGTATAAATCTTTTTGAATGGAGTGCTTATACTACTGGTATAAATTAAATAATGTTGGAAATATTAGGATTCCCTTGACTTGACTATTGTAGTGATGGAGTCAGGTTGTAATCGCCCTTAACATTGAAACCTAAGGGTTTGTTGTATTATTATTTCCTATCATATTATTTTAGTTAAATAGTCCCGTCCCTTTAATTAGGGACAGTAATCTGTCCCTGGTGTAGGGAGGAAGAAACTTGGATTCATATTCTGCCACATTGTACTGATAGACCACGAGAAGAAGGCAAGCAAGAGGAATGTGTAACATCAACACTTTCCTGCATCCGTATCATATTTACGCTCGCCGTGTGGATACGATAAGCATGTTAAGGAGGTTATAAACTACTACGCAGTGTTGTCAAGTACTCACCCATGGCAAGAGCCAATGCGTTAACACCTATTATAGCGGTTGCTGTTCTACTAGTATCAGATCTGGCAGCATGGGTGGTTCATTTGCACACATAAACACATTTCGTAGTAAACAATCGACAGTACGTGAGCAGATAAACAGTTACAGAACCCTGCTCGCCTTCTTCTCGTTGTCCAACAGTACTAAGACAGAACAGTTGAGGAGAAAGTATGTGCTAGATTCCTTTGTTAACTCAACGAGATTGTTACAAGTTTATTGGAACTTGCTGGTTGGGAGGGTTGGGGAGGGGGTAGCAGGTGGTGCATTTTTACAAAAGGTTATGCAGGTCAGATTGGAGTATAAGGAAGAGTGTCAAGGGTGAAAGGGGGAGGGTTAGTGGCTAAAGGAAGGCTGTTTGTTTGTTTTATAAACAATAGGTTTATAACAAGTTTTTTTCTCTTCTTCATATTCTTCTTTTTCTGTTTTGTTTGTGTGATATTTGTTAATCTGTTTTTTTCTCTCCTTTTCATTCCTTGTAAATATTATTAACTTTGAAGTTCAGTGTGATAAATATTGTCTGAAAAATATGAACTACAGTGTATTATATAAGCACGTATAGTGTATCTGGCACATGTGATGTATAGACCAATAAACATACCACTCTACTCTACTCTAGGGACAGTAGTTTATTAGCTAAGTTTTCTTTAGGAAAATCATCGTTTGTGTTTACCAGACCTAAAAGTTCATATTTTTTCCTGCCCAGTGTTTCACATAGGATTCCCTTACTCATGGTATGTATTATTTTTGTTTAGGGTCAGTTTATTTCAACACATCAGAATATGAAAGATATGGCAAACTATGTAAAAATAGAAAAATGGAAGACACATCAGACACTGAATCTTCGCTTAAGCGAACTCCACAAGATTTTTGTCTCTGGAAAGCGAGTAAGCCAGAAGAACCATGGTGGCCAAGCCCTTGGGGACCAGGTAGAGGAAGACCTGGATGGCATATAGAATGTTCCAGCATGGCAAGGTAATAGAAATATATGTGAAGCTCCCTCAGGACAATAAACAAAACACAACTCACTCATATATGCCTACTTTCTTGCCCAATGTGCATATTGAGGTTGTTTGCAAGAAGATGCTGTTATTTGTGATGAAATTAATTATAAGTTACATATGACTCATTTTAGCATCACTGTGAGTCTATACAGAAGCTGCTGACCCTCCATTATCCTTTCAGCAAAATGTTTTTCTCTGCAGCTGTGCAAGTAATTTGTTAACTTTGCCTCGTCATCCATCTTTCCACACCTTTCTTAGGGACTGTATTACAATCTAAGGTTAAGGTTCCAATTAGATATTAACTGAGAGTCGGAGCAAATTTTCATATTACGACCTTCGGTTAACAGCTAACCAGGAGTTATTCTTAGTGATGAACTAACCACCACCTCAAAAAATGGCATACCTTCGGCCTTGATTGATAGTCTATAACAATTACAAAGCAAAATATTAGAGCAATATGTATATACCAGGAGAAAAATCAAATAATTAGACTTCTGAAAGAATCATTTCCAAATTTTGGACGAGGATGAATTTCGTAAACGTTATTATAAGACTGTCGAAAGTCGCTCTGGTTCCTTTAATTTCTATTACATTTCTGCTGCATATACATAATACTTTCAGCATTATTCTTAGGCATAGTTTGCTTATTGTTTTATTTTCTTTTTCTTTCTTTGAACCTGAATGACAGTAATACTTTAATATAATGCAACTGATATGACCCGATATTCATGCATCTACCTATTGTGCAAGTAATGTTTGCAAAGTATCAACAGCAAAACTTAACCTTATATTCCAAAATGTCCTATTTTGCTACTAACCTATAGGAAGCCAAAAGCAAAAATCCATTTAAGCTAACATTCCAAAATCATCCAGCATGTTTTCATACTAATCTACACAAGTATATTAATGGTGAAATCCTATATAACATAGGCTTTCCATTTTTTGTTTGTTTTTGGGGGTTTCCTTCTAAGTGTAAGCAATGACTTCATTCACACTACATATAGCATGTTAACAGCGAAACCTATATAATTTAATATTCTAAAATGTTTGAATCTAGCAAAAGCCCTACATTATTCCTATTGTAGCGATACTGAGATGAAGGACTCAGACGTTATTTATATAATAAGAATAGGATCTCGGAAAAATAAATTTGAGAAGAGGGATGAGAAAATTGGGAGATGATTCAGGTTAACGAAAGCTGCACTATAGCTCTATTTTCTATTACACTTATGCAGCGTCAAACCTCTTCATGAGTTTAACTTGACAAACTTGGCGAAATTGTTTCTTAAATGCAGTCGTTACAAATTTCAATGTAACAGTGTAAGCCTTACAGTTAATACCTGCATGCCATCAAACACCTGTTAGAAATAAAATAAATACGATGCTTGAAGGAAATAAATGTAAACCATTTCATTCCTGCCCTCTTTAGTTTCGAATGTTTTAGCAGCAGCGTAAATACAATACATATTAACATATTTTTCTCCAGCCTTCTCTGCTACCAATGCGTTCCTATATTGTATGCAAACTCTATTTTTCCATTAACCTAAATAAACTATATTGAGAGTAAAATACCACATAACCTAACACTCCAAATGCCCTAATCTATTTTCAAGCTACACTACACGAATAGCTATTCCTATTGTACATTATCTCCAAGAACTGTATTAATGGCAAATCATTGTGTTTTAAACATACCAAAATGCTTTTAACCTATTCCATTGTGAACTAAACTAATAGCATAAGCCTTAGAAATGTACCGCTACCTAACCTATACAAATCATATTAACAGCAACTATGCTTTATTACCTTCCTATCCAGCCCATTATCAAGCTATCAGAAACTATCTATATTAATCACAAAAGCCCACCACACCAATTTAATACAAATTTTAGATTTTATTATACACATAAATCAGAAGGCGAGCTCAAGAAAATTACAGTAAAAAGTTTATTTTGAAGATCTAATGCTACAAATTTCCACCTAGATGGCATGAAATCAGACAAGAAAATGTTGTCAACCATACCAAATTGTTAACAAACTCTAGATTAACTACCCTAGAGTTACTTAGCATTTGCAATATGGGGCACTCCATTTAACCAACAGGTAGCAATAACCACAGGTTAGAAAACCTCAGCTTTTAACTGGGGATCATAATACAAGCCCACAATGATTCACAGGATCACTGGTATGCAGTTAGCCCACAGGATATGCCTCCTCCTTGGGTGCATTTTTGCTTTTTCTTCAAAAGTTGGACGTCTCCTTGACTACTACACTTTCCTCTTTGACAACAAGCAGAGCGTACCTTCAATTTTGATTTGACATCCAAATGCAAGTCCATGGCCTCTAATTCGGTCATTTTTTATGCGTTTGTGGAGCTGAAATCACTTTTTCCAATAGCAGTTTTAGTTATATAGATGGCCCCAAGAATGACCATGGAGTTAGGCATGTCTTGTTGTCTACAATCGTTATTTTAGTTATCACTGCATTCTTAGTGTTCTATTTTTACCTTAGAACTATTTGCCCTTTATCAGGCTGTTTACAAGCAGCAGCAGAATTTCTGTTCCTGTATTATCTGTTCAGACTCCCTCAGTTCTTTCCATTCTTTAGTGCAATATATCCAGAACTGTCTCCATACACGGTAATTTGAAAGCGCACACACATTTTGCATGTGTTCCTGACTACATCGGAGTGCAAGGGAATGAGGCTGCTGATGCTGCTGCAAAAACAGGAATTTTAGCGCCCAGATATTTTACTTCTGTAGTTAGTTACCTGTGATAATTTTAGAAATTATTGTCATTGAGCTATTTTAGTGTGCTGGCTTATAGGATGGTAATAAATTATGGGAACTTAAAACACTCTCCCTCGTCTGGACTGCTTCTTCGTGTAATTGTTATTGCAAAGAGGTTATCTTAGCATGATTGTGTATAGAGAACTTTAATTTTACTCATCAACATTTTTTAAAGAATGAGCATGCTCACATTTGTACTTCTTGTGGGGAAAGGCTCTCTGTCTGCCACATTCTACTGAAATTCCCATATTTGGATGCTCTTCGACATTCTGTCCCATTCACTTTCACTCTCTCTGGCATTATTGCTAACTATGCATCCGTATTTGAGTGAGCTTTTAATTCTCTCTGAGTTAGCAAGTACTTGGATATGATTTAATTCTTTTACCAATACATGTTTCTATTTTCACATATTGTCCTTTTCAGCTGTATTAATTTTGGTCCTGCTATCAGGTTTTAGCCAATTACCTTTTGAAGCTAGTACCTGATTTTTAACTTTTATGTTTTAATCAGGCTATTAATATCGTAATTTGCTCTTTGCCCTAAAATCTTACTTCTACCACTATTCTACTATTCATTTTAACAGAAAACATTAGCAAAACACATATCACAAATAGTGTCTATGCTTCACAATTGGCATGGCTACATATACAAATTCTCTTCCCCCTTATTCATCATGTAGTTTCAAGTTGTACACTCATTTGTCGCAAAGTCCTCATAATTGACACATAAGGGATTGTGGTGTGTGAGGGGTGAAAAAGCATAAAATTATATATAATGGTAAAGATTCATTTTCCGGTCCATTATCAGCTGCACATCATTTTTATTTTGGGATATAAAACTCAATCAGGAAAAGTGGATTTTTTTGCATAGTCAGTGCAACTAAACACAGAAATCAAGATTTTTGTTTTGCACACCCAGTCAATTTAAAACCAGTCGGCATTGGAGAAATGGAGCTCGAATTGGGTATTTCTGTGAAGTACTTGGGACAGCCAGGCTTTGTTTACAATATTCTTGTAGTAGTTATAATGGGGAACACAACTGTAATCACAAAATCTTCCGAGAAAATAATTCATATACGAGTTTTCAAACACATGGATGTTTCAGAGTGTTTCAACACTGAATATTTATAACCAAAACACACTTTCTTGATTTATGGTTCTCAGGTGGAGTATGACTAAAGCTTATTACAATGCCACACTTACTGCAACACTTATAGCTCAGTGGTAGAGAATTAGCTTGCTGTTCCTGAGGTTGCAAGTTCAAATCTCCATGGAGATACTCAACGTGTTTTTCCCCTTTCATTTTCAAACACATGAGCAAAAATACAAAATTTTTTAAAGTATGTGGCATTTATTTAGTAGTCCTTCATACAGTAAATGGTAACTATGACATTAGTTTATCAGTCGAGAGGAGTTTTCATACAGAGTTTAATTTTATAATTAAAACTCAAACTGCATTAGTATTATTATTATTATTATTATTATTATTATTATTATTATTATTATTATTAATATATTTTAAGTAAAATGAAGTAACACGAGCAATATTATTTTCAATATTACAGTAAAATGAGTTGTAAAAATAAAAGATAACAATCTACTATGGAGAATCAAACTTGAGCTACTTGCATAAAATTTAAATAGTTTAACCACTGCTCCATGCCAAGCACGGTGTGGAGGTATCCCAAATCAGTGCCTTGTGGCTTGTATTATAAAGTTAGCCAAAGTGGCTCACAGCAGTTGGCGGTTGTGAACCATGGGCTCACTTGAAGGGATTTTGAAAAAAAATGTAACTGCTCAAGAGATCGGCCACTTTTAATTTGACTGAGTGCATATACATAGGTACTCCCACCTCTAATTCTAAGCATCGTCCTCCGTGGTGTAGTGGTTACCATGCTAACCTCTAGTTCCCGAGGTCTCGGGTTCAAACCCGGCGGAGGGTGATGGATTTTTTCGGGTGTAAAAATCTGTAGTATGGCTTCCTTCGGAAGGGAAGTAAAGCCGGTTGTCCCGAGTCGTAGATTTATGGCATGTAAAAGAACCTCAAGCCCGATAAAGAGGCCTCTGAGCAAAATTACAGATCTTTCACGTCCACTATAGAATTGGACGCTAAGGACCATAGCAGTTAAACAGCGTCCATAAATAAAACTCAATTTAATTTTTCTAATTCTAAGCAGATTACCCTGGTTTTTTAAATTTTTTCTTAAGTCAGCCCAAAGCCCATTGTTACTTATGTATGTTCTTGCAGTCCTTTTGGTATATGTATTTATATCTTCTTGTTTATATTTATTTATATCTTTGTAACCTATATTTTTTTCTCAGCTTCTTGCACAGTATCACTTTGGTGATGGGCAACCACCAAGTAGAGGAAGTTGAACAATACTTCATTCTAAACAGAACAAGGCAGTCCAGGAAGTACCAGACCTTACGTGTAGATAGCGGTTGTTTTTTCAAACAAATGACCTTATAAAGCTTAAGTTTGAAGTTTGACAATACTATGTTGTTTAGTAATTGTTTGGCAGCCATTAGTAGTGAACTCACTCAGCAAATTTGTAAACATGGATAAAACTGGCCATCGTTTTGTGATATAATACTTTCATTTGAAAGCTCTTAGTCCAACTAATATTAAAGCTGAGCTAGATTCTGCTCTGGGGGAATCTACTCCTTCATTTACAACAGTAAAATGTTAGGTGGCAGAGTTTAAGCGAGGTCGTACGAGTTGCCAAGATGAACATCGCAGTGATCAACCAAATGAGCTGACCATGCCAGAAATTGTGAAGAAAATCCACAAAATGGTATTGGATGACCGTCAACTGAAAGTGCACGAGCTAGCAGACATCATAGGCATTTCAAAAAGTGCTGTACATCGCATACTGATTGAAAATTTCGACATGAGAAAGCTGTGCACAAGATGGGTGCCACATTTACTCATAATGGAGCATTGTGAGGATGTTTCAGTCGAGTGTTTGGTGATGTTTCGCTGCAATAAAGTCGAGACTTTGCATCAATTCATAACCATGGATAAAACATGGGTCCATCACTTCACACCTGAGATGAAGGAACAGTCAAAACAGTGGATTGAAAGGGGGGAATAAGCTCCAAAGAAGGCAAAGACAGTTACATCTGCAGACAAGGTCATGGCGTCAGTTTTTTGGGATGCTCGTGGGATAATTTTCATTGATTACCTTTAAAAAGGAAAAGCAATCATTGGTGAGCATTATGCAAACTTATTGCAGCATTTGAATGATAAAATCAAGCAAAAACAGCTGCATTTAGTGAAAAAGAAAGTTTTGTTTCATCAAGACAATGCATCAGTTCACACATCCATTATCGCCATGGCCAAAATCAATGAGTTAAAGTTCAAATTGCTTCCTCATGCACCCTATTCACCAGACTTAATCCCCTCTGATTATTTTCTGTTTCCAAAAGTTGAAGAAATGGCTTGGTGGTAAAATATTTGCCAACAATGAAGAGGTGGAGTCTACAGTTGATGGCTATTTTGCAGAACTCAATGCTTCTCACTATAAACAGGGCATCAAAGCGATTGAACATCACTGGGGAAAGTGTATTGAGCTGAAAGGAGACTATGTAGAGAAATAAAGATGTTTTTTCCCAAAATTTTTGTTTTCTTTGTTAGGTCAGGTACTTCTGGGACAGCCCTCGTAAAATAGGTGAATGTGTAATACATTTTTGCCTAGCATAACTTTATAGAATTTCTTAAAAGCATGTAAAGCTAAGCCAAGTCAATATTTTCATTTGCAGTCATGTATTTGGCACAAACATTGATTTGCACAGTGGAGGAATAGACCTACTTTTTCCACATCATGAAAATGAAGAGGCCCAAAGCTGTGCTCACCATGGAGTAGACCAGTGGGTGAACTACTGGATGCATTCTGGTACGTAATGTTATAGCACCATGAAAATAAATAGTCTTAAGTAAATTTTAAGGAAAGTTGTAAGTACCTTTTTGTCCCATTCTTTTTTATTTTCTACTGACCATGACTTTTTTACTAGAATACAATGATTACCATTACAGATTCATTTATTGGAACATGTCTAAAAAAATCTTATGTATTATATTCGCATGACTTTCTCTATCTCCTATCGCTTATTAGTGTATATACAAATTATTGCTTCAAAAGTTTATTTTCCTATCTACTTCATTTTAATTGAGATAAGCTATTTCCAAAAATAGCTGCATTATATATTTTGCTATATATAGATACAAAGAGAACAGCGATAGTCAAATATTTAAGAACTGGACACTATATGCTGCCCTTAAAATTCCATACTCTTTCCATGCAATCACAAGAAACAACTGAAAATCAACAGAACTTTAAAAGAATGACTTTAGAAATGAACAATTCAAACCATTAATAACCGATATATCAGAAATGGCTGAAGCCACAAAAAAAGTTACTTGCAATTGTATTTTTAAAGAGATCTGCATTTTTTGTGTAGTACATTTTTATCTACTGCTTAACATTTATTGGTTATACAAGATTATATCAATTTCCTTCCAGATAAAGAGGACTTCACAAGCTATTTCCACAAAATTCAAGATTGTTATGTAAATATCTTTAATATATGGTATTTTAATAAAAATCGTTAGAGCTATTTCCTAGAAGAAAAAAATTTCGAAAAATGTTCCATGTAAAGGGTAGTCTGGGGTTGGGGGATTTTCTTTAAAATCTTCATGTCACATCTATGGAAGTTACTAAACCTAAATACCAAGTTTGGTATTTATCCGATTTTTAATTTTTTAGTTACGCTGTTCACACACATGGACCTTTTTCTAAAAATGCGTTTTTTGGACTCAAGGTGCCTCAAAACATGTATTTGCAGTGAAATCTCAATTTTTGGGTGGAATGCAATAGCTTGTGTACCTACTATGTACATTGAGAAAAAGTAAAAATTGTGCGGAACATGGAACTTTTAAAGAATAATTTTTACTTTACTGGATATTACTAGCAATTATCTGCATATTATGTTTTCTTCTAATATGTAATAACCAAGGTTTTGTTGATGTTAATATCTAATACTTCAAACATAATTTCATCATTTATTTTAATAAAGGGTACAGAAATGCAACATATGAAACAAAATATTGTACATAAGTAATAAAGAAAGTGCTTTTATGGAACTTGTTTTGAAATTCCTGCTTCATCTGACCACCCAGGCATAAACATCCCACTCATACCATAAAGAATAGTAGTTATTTAAATGAGATTTTAATAATTTCCTCTCATGTAAATTGTTGCAGGCCATCTGCAAGTCAAAGGAAACGAAAAGATGTCCAAGTCACTGAAAAACACAATAAGCATAAACGAGTTTCTGAAGGCGTATACTCCTAACCAGTTTAGAATATTTTGCCTCCAGTCACCGTACAGAAGTGGTGAGTATAACATATTTGTGCATAAAGATGTATCAAATTATGTAATGGTTTTAGATGACATAGCATCAAATAGGTTTTAACGCGGTCAGTTTTAGTTATTACTACTATAAAATGAGAATAAAGTCTGTTCTGGGATTTTAGCAAATGATCCATTTGATGTTTTGCTTAAAATTGCACCACAGCATCAGAGTCCGTGACTTGCATTTCCTGGATTGCAGCAAATTCACTAACATTTTGCCTTTCATTAATATACCAGGTGGAAAGAAAGTCATTACATTAATTTAAACCAGTTACATATCTCATTATTTGGAACATATTTTGTATTTTTCAGTCTTTTCCATTTTCTGCGGATATATTTTAGATTTTTCAAGAACATAAAATGCACATGCTGGTATCGTGGCAGCCGACCAGTAGCTTCGTTTTCAAAACTAGAAGTAGGTTATGCGTAAACAGGTTTTCACTTTTGCTATATGACACATGGCGATTATCCACTAAACACACCTTGGGTTCTTTTATCACTAAACCTGTGAGTTTCAATGTATAGTACGATGTTACTCTAATAATAATGACTCAACTTCTAGTGGAGCTGAAATAAACGTGATGTGCTTTTCACTCAGCGACCATGAAATGCTTTTTGGATGATGAAGACATTACTTCTATGCTGTTAATGTAGGCCAATAGCTATCAAGTTGTATTTGTCATTTCTCCAAAACATAATAATATTAATAATAATAATAATTTATTTCATCCAGTTTATCATACATCTGATTTTGGACATGTCAAAACAAATACATCTTTACAAATCCTTTAAATCATACAGACATTTGTTTATTAGATACACCCTCAATTTCCTTTTGAATTGCTGTTTAGAAACATCAACTGCAGATTTGATTTCCAGTGGTAATTTATTAAATAGCGTGATTCCAGAAATATATAAATCCTTTAAAGATACACTTTTTTTTACAGTATGCCTAAAGTAGTCCAAATTTCCTCTTGTATTATGTTCATGGATCTGGTTGTTTTTAATTGGTTTGTACTTATCTATTACATACATTATTGTTCTATATGCATAGAGAGAGTAAATAGTAAGCAATTTATTGTTAACAAAGGTTTCCCTACACGATTCCCTTGGTTTTAGGTTAAACATGATTCTGATGCATTTCTTTTGGTATATAAGTAATTTATCCATATGCATTTTTGCAGCAGCACCCCAGATTTCAATCCCATAGAGTATGTGTGGATAAAAACATCCATAATATATTAGTTTCAATATGTTACCATCACTATGATTGTTGAAATATCTGAGTAGATACACTGTTTTACTAATTTTAGCACATATATGTTCAATATGCTCTGCCCATGTTAGCTTGTTATCAACAATAAGACCTAAAAATTTATGTGATTTTACATCCAGAATATTATTATTATCGACTTTTAGTGATATTTTACCATCATTTTTATTGAATTGCATCACTTTAGTTTTTTGCATGTTACAGTGTAGATTTATCGATTTGAAGTAATTCAGCAAAGAGAAGGTGGTATTGTTTATGGTAGTATTTAATCCTTCTACTGTTTTATTCCAGCATACAGCTGTGGTGTCATCTGCATAAGTTATCACTGAAGTATTTGGTGGATTTTTAATGTCATTAATGTAGATAATAAATAATAATGGTCCCAGCACAGTGCCTTGTGGTACGCCATATTTCACAGATCCCAAATGTGATTTGATTTGTTGTATACATCGCCCTTTTTTGTATGTTATTTCCGTAATTTGTTTTCTTCCAACCAGATAACTACGGATTAGGTCCAGGGGTAATCCTCTTATGCCATAGTTTTCCAATTTACTAATTAATATATTATGGTTGACACAGTCAAAAGCCTTAGATAAATCAAAAAATAATGTACCGACCGTCTCATTGTTTTCTAAATTCCCAATTATTTCATGTACAGACTGGTTAATGGCAGAAATGGTGGATTTCCCTTTTCTAAACCCATGTTGAAACTTCCTTAATATATTGAATTTACTTAGATAATTATCTAGTCTTAACAGCAGGATCCTTTCAAACAATTTAGCTATCTCCGATGTTAAGGCTATAGGTCTATAATTGTCAATATTTAGTTCATCCCCTTTTTTGAATACTGGTCTGATTATCGCTAGTTTCAACATTTCTGGAAATTGTCCCTGTTCAATGGAGAAATTAATCAGATAGGTTAATGGTTTTACAATAACATATTTACATACTTTTAATAGAAATGAGCTGATTTCATCCCACCCACTGCTTTTTTTACTCGGCAGGTTGTTGATTATATGAATTATCTCATCTTCTGTAACTGGTCTGAGAAAGAAAGAAGCATTTGTCATGGTATTAATATTGGCATTTACAGAGTTTGGTCTACTAGCTATCCGTGTAGGTGCATTTATGAAATAATCATTAAATTGTTTACTTATAGTGACCGGATCATGAACCACTTCCCCATTTATGTTCAGTTTTATGTTTTTATATAATTCAGGATATCTTCTCGCTTCATTTATTAAGCCCCAGGCTGTTTTACTGACATTTTTGGATTTTCTCATGCTTTCTCTATATGCATTTATTTTAACAGCTATCAAATTACTGAGATACTTATGTCTCATAGTTTTATATTTATTTTTATAATACTCCAGTGAGGAACTTTTATACAGTACATACATATCTTTCATTTTTTCTTTCAGTTTCATTGTTGTTAATGGTAATTTTACTTTTTTCTTTGCAGTGTTATTTACATTCACATTTATTTTTGGACATGTAGCATCAAGATTCAATTTAAATACATTATAAAACTGTTTCCATTTATCATTTACATTACCAGTTATATAATGCACATTCCCAGTCTATTACAGCTAAACTATTTATTAAGTTATTTAAGTTTTCACTACTTAAGTGTCTTACTGTTCTACTTACTTTACTCACTATTTCATATTTGGATACATTAAAGTTAGTCAGTTGAGCATAGTGATCGGAGATATAGGTTTCTAAAACCGCAGAGGATATTTCTGTTACATTGGATGCAATATGGTCAATGGTAGATGAAGTACTATCAGTTACTCTAGTGGGTTCTTGAATTAAATCTTTTATATTATATGAATTAAAAACCTCTTTTAGGCGTTTGTATGATTTATCATTAGGGTCTAGGTTAATATTAAGATTACACCACTCTTTTGTCATGTTTTTACTTTCTCTACTACGTACAGTAAGTAGGGGAAGTAGTATTCCACCCAAAAAGTTGATACCAAAATTTCACCGGAAATACATGTTTTGAGACACCCTGAATCCAAAAAAAGCATTGTTGGAAACATGTCCGTGTGTGTGTCTGTATGTGAACAGCATAACTCAGAAACGAACAGTCGGATAATCACCACACTTGGTATTTAGCTTCAGTATCTTCCAGAGATGCGACACGAAGGTTTTCAAGAAAATCCCCCCACCCCAGATTACCCTTTACATGGAACATTTTTCAAAAATTTTAATTTTCTCAAAAATGGCTCTAACGATTTTGATTAAAATATCATATGTTTAAGATATTTTCATGACAAATAAAATGTATATCTTGAATTTTCTGGGAATGTCTCCAAAAGTATTCTTCATTGTGTACGACTTTTGCATAACTGGTAAACCATAAGAGATAGACAACATTTTACTACATAAAAAATGTAGATCACGTTAAAATACACAATTTATGTCATATACATTTTTTTTTGTTGAGTGAACCATTATCGAGATATTGTTTGTTATTTCCTTAAATTTTTCAATACTTATTTTCTCAAATGGGAATTCGTTATTCATTTTTTTGTCTTGGATATGCAAAGAGTATTAATCTGTGGCAAAGGGAATGGTGCTGCACCTAGCTAGCAACCAGCTATTAAGAGATATGTATGTGCTTAAAGGCTACTGTATTTCTATATTGCCCTTGTAAATATATATTCCCCTTACATCTACAAGAAAATTAGCAATAAGATAGAGTCTGCAAATGTTTATCTCGATTAACATGAAGTAGATGGAGAATAAGCGTTTGTAAAAATAGTTTGTACAAGAGTAGAGAAAGTCATGTGAGTGTAACACATCAGATTTTTTGGATTAAGAGTCATGTGGGAAACAGAACACCTAGTCCCCCCCACCTTCAGTTCAGATATGCTGTTTTGTTTACATCCAGGAGCTGGTTTTCACTCTACTTATCTTGACCTAGCAACATTGCCTATGTCCCCAACAATATTATGTCTGCAAAATGGTGTTTGGAAAATGATTAATTATTTCAAAACTCTGTATGATGTCACAGTTACAACCGAAACTAGGTCAGAAATAGGTTACTCTACCCATCTTACAAGTAACGAACTACTATCTGCATACATACTTGTGGAACAAACCATCTGATTTGCAAAAACATTTTTTTTTTAAAAAATGGCTGACCACAGAACAAAACGCTATTATACTTTTTTGTTTGTAATGCCTCTATGAAGTTCATATTAGAAGGAGTACAATAAGTTCCCTTCCATCCTGTATATAACCTTGTGCACAGAATGTCAGACAGTCACGGCGCCATAATGGAAAATCTGCTAATTTCACAGAAAAAATTTGTAATCTTTATTGGTAACATGATGCTAACATTGAATCTGAAAGGAAAATTTATTCCATCATTTCTTTCCTTTTTATAAAACTTTTATATTCTATGTTAATGTCTGACATGACTATGCAATATATAATAAAACATCAGAAAATCTGTTCATAGCATTTTAAAATTATAGTGCTTTACTCCTCTTAAGAAGACAAACAATGTTACACAAAAATTCTGTTACCTTCCGGGAAAACCTCTTTTGGAGTTCACGAACAACTCTCACCAGTATTGTGATGTACTGATCACTTTTCATCATACCTGCAACTGGAATTAAAGGTCCTAGTCCTTCGTAGGTGAAAAAGCCCCAAAACATTTTCTTCTCAGGGTGTTTTACAGTCTGTTGAAAATGTGCTGAAATTGCAGGTTCATTATTTGCTTCACGCACATACTGAACCCTCTGACCTTGCACTTTGAAATGTGCTTTTTCCCAGTCTTGCAGTATCCAATTTCAATGAGCACATGCTCATAAGAAGCGTTTCATATGCATTGCTTGTGTAAGAAGTTGTTTCTTCACAGGTTTTCAGGCTTTTCTTCCAACTGCTAAAAGTCTACAACGGACATTAGATGTATCTAGATTCATGAGCCAGGTCCACAACAGTGAGCTTTGGGTATGTTTTGCTAAGGAGAAAGCGGTCATCAGTTGATGAAGTTTTCCTTCTCTGACCACATTTCCACCTTTTCTTTGGTATAATGGAGCCAGTCTCTTTGTACTGATGAATAATTCTATACTGCATTCACTCTTAGGTTGATCCGCGCCAAAACAAGTGCACATGGGTGCAACACTGTAGCAATGCGTTCAGGAAAGTAGTCTCATGCTAATAATCTAAATTTTAGAATGAATTTATCCTTAAATGGTATAATATTCTATACATATTCCTTAAAGTCTAATTAATGCTAATTTGTACCATTAAACAGAGCTACAAGTCCCAACATGCAATTCATATATGTACCTGACACCCGGGTATGCTCAGAATATTGTTTGTAGCAGTTTCTGTTTAGTATCACAGCGGACAGTGATTTGCTCTTGCGTTTTCATCGATTTACGTAAAGGCATAAGCGGACAAACCATTGACTAGTGAAAAAACAGTAGGGTTGGAAGTTTGTTGTAAGTTATGTCAGAAATATCTAAACTTCCCGTGAAAGAAGTGGTGGAATTAACTTCTGAGTTCACTGGTGTTTCGAGTACAAGTATAAACAGTGCTCGTTAAAAAAAATCTGAAACAGGAAAGTGGTTACATGTGGGAAAAACAGGAAGTGTGTGAAATACGTGATGCAAGAATGTAACAAAATCACGTTACAATATAGAATTTTTTTTTTAAAAATGAGCCCCCAACAGTTGATAAGTGTCGCTTCCAGGGAGCGAATAAATGTAAGATATCTCATACCTATTACTTTCTTTTCACTCGTTTCTTTTAGAATTAACTATTATTATATGTGCAAACATTTATTTTGTTGCAAATATGAATCTTATCACCTTCAACCCTAACAGAGTATGCTAGTCATCGTTTAAGTTGTCAGACCCTGTTCTCTTTGTATTACTGCCTGTGCCTGTGCTCTGTCACATGGTCGTGAAAGTATGGGAGTATTTCTGGCGCGAATGGCGGAGGGCTACATTATAACGGTGCATGCTTACCTAGGTTTTGTTTTGGTGCAGATCAACCTAAGAGTGAATACAGTTTATGTACAGTGGCTACACCAACACCGAACTTTGTAGCTATCTCTCTTTGCATCATAGAAGTATTTAGTGCTAATGCCAGAATCACACTTCACTTCCTGGGAGTCGATCCATCAAAGACCGAAATTCACAAATATTACAAGAGAACTATAAAACTCCACCACATTCAAATAAATGCACATTTGAACTGACAGCCAACTACCGCACAACAATTGACATGTGAAACAACAAGCAACAATGGCCAAAGTGCATTTGATTTCATTATAAGCATAGTGCTGACAACTGTTTGGGAAAATGCAGCAAAATTTACCTTGTTTCGATTAATTCACACGGGACTGTATATATAGTTAGTTTTGTCATCGATTGATAGCTCTTAAACTAATTGTGCTGCAGGAGGCCGTTGTTTCTGTGGTGTGTAAATACTGCTGTTGTAAATTTTCTTCCTCAGTACCAGAAACCAAGTCATGTTAATCTCAATTGTTTCTTCTTTCTGATTAAAAGTATTGCATTTATGAAGTTCTAGGCTTCACAATGCAATTGGGTGTAATAATCTGTATTGTGTTGAACACTTTTACACCATCAAATCAGATGTCATGGGCCATCTAGGCTGTGTTCAGCCACCATTGATTTTGCTACCTGTCCCAGTATGCAATGCCTCAGGTCCATTAATTCATGTGCCTATGGTTCTCCCCATGCTACTGATATATACTTTGCTACAATCATATAGAACTTTATAGATACCTTTAAGTCAGCAAAACATACACAAGATCCTATCTCTGCAATGAGTATTTGTTTGGTCTCTATCTGCTCATGTACCTGAAACCAGGGATGGGAAATAATTGAATAAAAGTAAGCAAATTACTGCCGTCATCTTTGCTAATACTCCCCATATTGGCCTATGGCATTCAGGGGTTACCACATTTCACCAAGCGATGAGTGACCTCATTTCTGAGTTGAAGGCACCCAGCTGGTGGAGTTTGTTACCCCCTATGGTAAGGTGCGATATCAAAATGAGAGGACATACAGCTTTTACCGTGGACCCAAACATGTTAGGCCATGTAGATACTTCACATGAGCAAGTCAGAGGTGAAGGAATGACTTAAAATCGCCACCCCAGAGTCAGGAAACAAACCCCGGACCCTCAGTATGAAAAGATCATGTTTAAAAACATTGCCAGATATAAATGTCAACTGGCTTGAAAGAATTGACACTGCCACAGTAGAAAGCAAGATGTTGTATAGGACAGAGGTATGGGGAGTAGATGATGCTTGGAGAGAGGTTGATGAAGTCATTAGAACTGTTTGCAAATATGTTTGATAGCATCAGCAAATGGGGCAGCACAGCTAGAACTTGGTATGTACTCCAGCAAGATTAAAATTTTCACAAGAGCTATGAAATATTTATATAGAATGTCCAATCTGGAAGATAGCAATATTATCAAAGAATATTTTCATTTACAAAAGAAAAGTGAGTGGAAAGAGTCATGGTTACTAAAAATTCAGAAGTTACAGAACAGTTGGGTATGGGAGCTGCATGGATAAATGCAAAATATCACATTAGAGGCTTTTGGAAAGAAGTAGAATTAAGGCTGGAAGATATTGACAGACAAGATATTTTTGGCAGTACAAGAGAGAAAGGTTCCTTGAGGATATATAGGGAAATAAAAAAATATGGAAGATGGAAACGTACATAGAGATTGAGGCAGTATTTTTAACACTTAAGTGATTTTAGTCAAATTATATAATAAAAAAATATAATAACAGCCCGCCTTAAAGCAATATGTATATGTAACAATATATAAAAAGTGTATATTACAGTCATTGTATATGTTTATATTATTGTATACATGTTCAATAATGTTATGTGAATGTGTTACGTAATTTAATAATGTAGGAGCTGTGAGAATAATAAGTTAAAAGTTGCTAACAATGAGGTAACCTTGAGGCAATAATGAGTAAGAAAGTGTATAATGCTACTAGTCATTCTTGGAGCAACAATAATGTAATTTTTGTGACAGTTTATAAAATAGCCAATTAACAACCAAAAAAAAGCTTAAGTTAAATAAAAGTATTCTACTGGATTAGGAATAGCCAATCAGAGACTTGAAATACAGAAATTTACAAATTTAAGCAATAGAAATCAAGTCAGTTGCTTGTAGACAGCGCTCCATAACTGGACGTGTTTGTTGTAGACAGTGTTCCTAACCAGACGTGAGATGTGTCCTCGAGAAATTTAATGCATATTCATGTGAGATGAAAATAGTTTTACATGTTAAAAAGTGCAAGTATTTAATAAAAAAACAAATCTCACAGCTCTCTCTATATCAGTGAAGTGATATTTAAATCGTGTCAAGCATTAATAAAAGGAATGTAGTAAAAATTATAATCTGTGTAAGCCTACATTCTTCAGTCGCATCACCTCCCTGCTAAGACATTCATGTCTCTAAAAATATAAATACTGATGCAGCCTAGGCAAACATAAATATATAAATATATATATTTAAAGAAACGGTCAAATTACAAAGTTAATATTTTTAAATTTGGGGCGAAGGCTACCAGAAACTTTTTACCATACGTGCGGTTGCAACTACTTCAAGTTCAGCTCCCCAACAGTTGAAATACAATACAACTCCTACTTCAAATCGGCTTTCCATACGTGAAGCAACAACCTACTTCAAGATATACAACAAAATGGATGAGAAGGATTTGCATAGACAAGAACAGGAGTTAGAACTTGAAAAGCATAAGACATGACAAGGATGTAGTAAAATGTCCAATATGTGGTGAAGTGAACACAGATTTCCACTGTATATATACTGTAATCCAACGAAAACATGCAGAGAACAATTTTGGCAACAGAAATGGAAAAACTTGGATGGGGAATTATTAATAAGTAAGATTCTGACTGTAAAAGGGGACAAAAATATAAAAGCTATGGGTAACTATTTGGGCATGGTCAAAGAGAAATGGTTAAGAATGTCTACAAAGAAGATGGGACTAAAGGCAAACGAAATAGACAAACAATGTAAGCAAATAGACAATGGGTCATCAATGCAGGAAAACCAGGAGTTGTGTATATTGAGACCATAGATTAGCATAGGCAAGCAACCAAGAAGTGAATCTATGGTATAAATAGCCTAAGATTTTCACACATTATTATTATAATCTAAAATATATGTAATTTAATTATGTAATTGTGAGTATTGAGAAATAAGTATTCATTCATTCATACAAAATGTAATTTTTACTCCTAATTTACTTCTTGAAATAAAAATATATGTAATTTAATTATGTAATTGTGAGTATTGAGAAATAAGTATTCATTCATTCATACAAAATGTAATTTTTACTCCTAATTTACTTCTTGAAATAAAATTTTAACCATTACATGTTTGCAATCAATGTACTAGGCAGAGAGACTTTGACAGTATTTTGCATCAGCACTCATAAACACAGTATCTTAATTATATAACTGTTTCACGCATGCTATAATAATTTTATTATAATTCTAAAATGCAGCAGTTTTGATGGGGGGGAAGTCATGTTTTTATATTTACTTGGAATTCAATAACATATTCTTCATGCTGTCATGACTACGTGTGACCTTCTTCTAAGCTTTGTCATCTTAGTTGGAGCCCTGGCTATAATGTGCAATCTTTTATTGTTAAGCTCATCATTAAGATTTAAACAGTATGTCTCTGTGAGTTTGAAATTTGCAAAATGAGTTGAATATTTATTTACACCTATGATACATTTAAAAAATATACTGAGGCAGTAGTTTTAACACTTAAATAATTTCAGTCTAATTATATAATATGTTATATGAATATATTATGTAATTTAATAATGTAGGAGCTGTGAGAATAATAGGTTAAAAGTTGCTAACAATGAGGTAACCTTGAGGCAATAATGAGTTTGAGAGTTTAACAATACTACTTGTGATTTTTGGAAGCAATAATGTAATTTTAGTGACAGTTTATAGAAAGAGCCAATCAACAACCAGAAAATGCTTTAGTTAAATGAAGGTATTCTATTGGATTAGGAATAGCCAATCAGAGACTTGAAATACAGAAATTTAAAAGTTTAGGCGGTTGAAATCAATTCAGTTGGTTGCAGACAGCGTTACTAACGAGACGCAAAAGTGTCCTCAAGAGATTTAATACATATTCGTATGAGACGAAAAATAGTTTACGTGTTAAAAAGTGCAAATAATTAATAATAGAATCTCACAGCTCTCTATCAGTGAAGTGTTATATAAATCGTATCAAGCATTAATAAAAGGAGTGAAGTAAAATTATAATCTGTGTAAGCCTACATTCTTAGTTGCACCACAACCCTGCTAAGAGAATCGTGTCTCTAACAGTAATACTGACGCAGCCGAGGCAAACATAAATATATAATATTTAAAGAACAGTTAAATTATAAAGTTAATATTTTTTTTAAACTTGGGGCAAAGGCCACCTGAAAGTACATTTCGGGTGAAGGCTACCAGAAACTGTTTACTATATGTGCGGTTGCAACTACTACAAGTTTGGCTCTCCAACAGTTGAAATACAATACAACTCCTACTTCAAATCAGCTTTTCCATACGTGAAACAATAACCTTCTCAATACAAATACAACAAAACAGCAAAAACATATTTTAACAATTACATCAACTAAAGTGGTTATCCTAAATTTATAATCTAATAAGTCTAACATTCATCTGTAGAAGGCTTCCTTACATACAACCCAAGGGTTATCTGCTTAATGAAGCTCCCTACTCATTAAATTCCATTATTTACAATTGCTCTATCAATTATATTCCAATTCTCTCATCTTTAACTGCTCTAAATCATTTCTCCCTTACTTTTCCCAAACATCCCCCCATTATTTTATTCCTGTCTATTCCCATATCAGTTAGCATTTTAAGCACTAATTACTTTCTGTTATTTAGCCCATTTTATTCCCCAAATACCCTCCCTCCATTTCGAATTTGCACTTAGTGGATTATGGAACAAGAGGAAAAATGTATTGGTGAAGAGGTTGAGGAATATATAAAGAAAAGTGTCAGTGATTTTCTTAAGATTGGCTTTTGTGACATAATTTATAATTGAGAAAGATATTTTTTCCACTGTCTACTTCAAAAGCATATCATTGTTGAACTGATTTAAGTTACAAAAGTTTGTCGTTTTTTGCACAATATATTTACAGTGAAGTTAAGAAATTTTGTTTTTTGGACATATTTAAAAAGAAAACTAAGTTCATTTTCACACTATTTACAAAAGAAAATAGACTAGGTTATAAACATTTTATTCAGCATAACATACAGCAGAATTTTCAATTATGTAACAAATTGATTGTTTTGTACTGCTGATTTCTGTATGTCATGTGGAATAAGACTTTTGTCGCTTTCCGAACTCATGTTGTTTAAATTTTAATTTAAGAAAGTTGTATATTACAGTAACTGTAAAATGGTGACCTCACAGAACTTTGTTTATTTATGAGTATTTCCTTGGCAATGGGCTCTACTGTCCATTCCAAGCCAGAGTGCCTTTCACTGAAAACAAACTCTTTGTATTATCCGAGCGAAAGTAGTTCGCAATCCCCGCTCCTAATGTCTGCTTGTTCACCTCTCACGTGCTTGTTGAACACTATTTAAATCTATAAAAACGTGCCCTGTGTGAGAATCATAGTTCAAAATGCAACTTGAGATGACAATCAATTTTATAAGATGCGGCAATGAACATTTTACTTACGTTAATCACAATCCTCGGGCAAAAGTGCAACACCCAAATCCGAATCCTCCTTAGATGACTCAGCTGCCATATCGGAATCACAACTACTTTCCAAAATAATGACAAGCTTATCCACAATTCTGCAGCACTGTCGCACTTAAAACAAGTTCCCACATTTGATACTCCTCTTCTACATATGTTCTATTATGTCTGTTTATATTCCCTGCTCACTTTGGGTACACTTCTCACTGAAACGCCTGTAAAATCCAATATTAGTTTCATAATATGCAATAATGCAAGTGTCGGGTATTTTTCTAATAGTGAGTTGAATACATGAAGTGTTGTTTGTTTTTAGCCACTTTTTAATTGTTTCCCGCTTTTGTGTTTGAACAGTTTATTCACACTACAAGCACCTTCCTCTACCACGTGAGCTCAAATACCAACTGACTAAATCACAAGATTTGACCTGAGCTGAGCATATATGTGTTAGCGTATTATGAATGACTGTTCGCTTATCATATTTCCTGTGTTACACAAAGTGTTTATTTGGTACTCAGATAACACCTCTGGGAATTCATTGCTGCATTTCTTGTATATATAAGAGAGTGGCAGTCATGCATACAGTTGGTATTAACAAGCAAGATGCTCTCGGCATTAGCGCAATAGCAGGCGAAAATCATATTTCGTAATCTCTTAACAGCTAGTATATATCCATTACCCTTAACAATGAGTTCTTATGATAACCACAATAAAATGTGCAGTTCTATACCTTTCTTGCTCTAATATTTCATAATACAATACATGTATTAAGGAACTATTTACGTTGGTGTAAGAGTGTGTTCTTGGATTCGTGACAAGTAGAAGCATGTGCTTTTGTTTACATCAGAGGGAACTCTGGTTTGGAATGGACAGTAGTAATGCAGTTTTCACTAAATTGTTTCTTTCTAACTCCACCGCTAATTATGTATCAGGAGACCTTGATCATTAATTGATATGCATCTCCTACACTTGAAAAATGATAAACTAGGGACACAGTGATATACTTTTGAGTAGGTAGTGGAAAAAAATTATGTGTACAACTTTTATAGAAAGCAACACATTTTTGAACTCGCCTGACATGTTTTTCTCACATGTTCAAAAATGTAATGCTTTCACTTGTTGCATAAATAATAAGTAACTGTAATCCATCGCACTTTTTTTCTGTACTTTTCCCAGCATTCTGAAACAATTTCAAGCAAGCATTTATCATGATAAAAAGGAAGTACATACAATAGCAAGTTTTTGTGTGAATAATTTGTAAAAGACTAATTAAATCAAATAACTGTTAGCAAAAGTCATGTGATTACTACACAAGAGATTGGATTTTTTTTTTTTTTTTAAGGAATGGAATATGCAGACAAAAGTATGCAGAACTCAGTAGCAGTTACAAAGAAGATTGAAAGTTTCCTAGTGGATTCAGAAGGTTATATTCAAGGATTCTCCACCTTGGGAAATATTAATGAAGCACTTCTTTTAAAGGTGACTACTACTTACTCAGTACTTCAAGAGCTATGGATTTATGTCATAAGCATATGTTATTGCTTGATTAAACATGCGCTTCTTGCTGGTTTGTGCATCCAATATTTTTACCTTCTCTACTACGTATAGTAAGTTGGGGAAGTATTGCATTCCACCCAAACATTCGATACCAAGATTTCACCGGAAATACATGTTTTGAGACCCCCTGAATCCAAAAAAAGCATTTTTGGAAACATATCCGTGTGTGTGTCTGTGTATGTGTGTGTGTGTGTGTCTGTGAACAGTATAACTCGGAAACGAACAGTCAGATAAACACCAAACTTGATATTTAGGTTCAGTATCTTCCAGAGATGCGACACTAAGGTTTTCAAGAAAATCCCCCCACCCCAGATTACCCTTTACATGGAGCATTTTTCGAAAATTTTAATTTTCTTAAAAATGGCTCTAATGATTTTGATTAAAATATCATATGTTTAAGATATTTTCATGACAAATGAAATGTATATCTCAAATTTTCAGGGAATGTCTCCAAAAGTATACTTCATTGTGAACGACTTTTGCATAACTGGTAAACCATAAGAGATTGACAAAATTTTACTGCACAAAAAATGTAGATCGCGTTAAAATACAGAATTTATGACATATACATTTTTGTTGTTGAGTGAACCATTTTCGAGATATTGCTTGTTATTCCCTTAAATTTTCCAATAGTTATACTTTTTCTCAAATTCGTTATTCATATTTTTTTTTTGTCCTGGTAATGCAAAGAAAATGGAATACTGCGCATAGCAACCAGCTCTTAAAATATTTGATTATCCCTTAAAACCTACCAATTCCCCTTGCATCTACAAGAAAATTAGCAATAAGATTAACATCCCGATATCTCAATTAACATGAAACATATGGAGAATAAGCGTTTGTAAAAATAGTTTGTACAAGAGTAGATAAAGTCATGTGAGTGTAACACATCAGATTTTTTACTTCCTGATTTTCTTTTCCACATACCACAATTTTCAATGTACCTTGAACCATTATGACTCTCTGTAATTTCACAAAATTACATTTTGCTGTAGCCAACGTCTAAATCATTAAAGGAAGTCAGAAGCGCAAGGGATAATTTCAATCAGCCTCTGTCAACACTAATTTTTCATCATAGAAATAGATCGTAAATGTGAACTAAATGGCAGCATTGACAAGCGACTTTTGTTAGTATAAATCAAGAGTATACACCAAATGTAATAAAATTGAATTTTTAACAATTACATTATATAATTGAAGGGTAATTTGCAGAAGAAAGCTGATGTGGTACACTCAGATAACTTTCTATAACTGTTTACATTTCAATTCAATTCTTTATTGCTCATATAAACTTGTGTTACAAGCCTAGAACATAGTCAAAAGCTAATTCATACAAAATACAAGATGTTAAAAAACGTACAAATAAAATCAAAAAGATAGTATTTCTAGTCTATATACAATTTATTTTAATTTAATAGCTCTTCTAGTCTGTATGGGCACCTTTCAATTAGATATTTTTTAGCTGTTTAGCAAAAGAATACCTAAGCAATAAGTATTTAGTTTTGCATAATAGGGATACAATATTCATATGTTTATCTAAAGCATGGAAGAATAAATTCAGAAGTCATAGTAATAACCTCTAGCAAAGAAAGAAAAAGAAAATAATCAGAAAGTTTCAAACATTTTCTGTGAGATGATGCAGTTCTGTTTGGGAAAATATAATTCTATACCATTTTGAAAATGAGAAATACTATGAGAAAATTGATACAAATTGTATAATTTATTGAGCTATAAATTTTTTTCTGAAGTAAGTATTTGTCTATCTCTTATGGTTTCTTTGTTATGTAAAATTATCAAAATTCGATTAGAATGAAGGGGATTCAGAGTGTTCACAGAAAGTTCAAGATATATGTTTTATTTTGTAGTATTATTCTTCTGTTATATTTATTTTGTTGTTGAGCCCCACGTTGTGGTAGCCAATTTGAAGTAACATTATTTGTATATGTTTGTATTTGTGTTTACTTTACGTGGTGAAGCCATCTTGTGACATGATTCATTTGTTAGGTTTGTTAGCTCCATCTGGTGTTAGCAATTTGCGGCAGTATTAGTTTTTTGGTTTGAAAGAATGCTACTGTTATTTTATTTAATTTTGGTTCTCTGTCCTCCGGCTAGCTATTATCCTTTTGGTCAAGCACTTCTCTTTATACAGGTTGTGTAAACGGAAAGGAATCTTTTATCCAAAGATAACACTGATGAAGAAATTTGTTTTACACTTTTATTGTCGAACACATTTACTATCAAATTTACACATTGATCTTGACACTCGCCAAACTGAAACTGTTATAATAACTTCATTACTGATCACTCTTAATTCGCGTACTTCAACTTTTTGTATAATTAACTTTATAACACTTGAGATTTTTCATAACTCTGTTACGCGTAACCTGCAAATTGATATCCGACGTGTGCCGTACAAATACTTTCAACGAACTGGAGGCGACGTGTACTTTACAAATATTTTCGATGAACTGAAGGCGACGTGTACTTTACAAATATTTTCGATGAACTGACGGGAATGCGACGTGTAGTGTACAAAGAATTTTGATGAACTAACGGACCGAAGGACTTTACCTCTAACCTAGCCTCTATTTATACTCCTACACCCAGATATGCCTAAAGATTATAACTGAGCTGCAATTGGCTAATAAAACGCGCCAACATTAGCGTCTATTTTTATATCCAATGAAAATTATGAATACATATGCTCTAGGGAAATGTTCCAGAAGATTCTAAAAGAAAAACGCGCCAATATTACGTAACTTCCTCGTTTCCAATAATGATAAACAGCTCACCCCCTCGCTGCATTATTGCACGCTATTATTGTCAGTTTCAGTAAGGCCGTATAAACTTACTTCTCAATAATAATTACAATCAATATACATCTCAAATCAATGTCACATAAAAATGCATATTCATATTACAATCATTATTTACATTTAAGTAATTTGTGATACAAATTACTGCATCAATTTCTCATGGCAATATGTCAAAACATAATATGATATATTAATCAGAGTCGTAATAGCCTTTTTGAGAAAATAAAAAAATAACAATTTTTACTTTGTCTGCCACCTATAGTAAGTAGGGGAAGTATTGTATTCCCCAAAAATTTGATATCGAGATTTCACTGGAAATACATATTTTAAAGCCCCTGATTCCAAAAAAACGTGTTTTAGAAAAAGGTGTGTGTGTGCATGCATGCGTGTAAAATCCCTCGCCCCAACTACCCTTTACATGGAATATTTTTTTTAAATTTTTGGTCTTCTAAAAAAGGCTCTAACGATTTTGATTAAAATACCATACATTAAAAATATTTACTCGACAAATAAAATGTATATCTTGAATTTTCTGAGAATAGCCTGCGAAGTCCTCTTCATTTGGAAGGAATTTTGTATAATCTTGTACTAGTAAACGTTAAGTGATGGACAAAAATGCACTTCATAAAAAATTCAGGTATCTTTAAAACACGCAATTTATTTCAAATAAGATATCTGTCATTAATGGTTCGAATTGTTCAGTACTTTGTCATTCTTCTAATGTGCCCTATCAACATTCAGTTATTTCTCGTATATAAGGCCCGCACATAGCATCCAGTTCTGAAACATTTGACTATCGCTGTTCCCTTTGCATTTATAACAAAATGTGTAATGTAGTTATTTTTGTAACGGTTTATCTTGCTTAAAATGAAATAGAAAAATAAGCTTTCATTACAAGGTAAGTTTTTATACGCATTAATAAAGGATGTAGGGTAGAGAAATTCATGTGAATGTACTACATAAGACTTTTCTACATATAGAGTAGCTTGTGTTAGAGGAAATTTTGTGAAAATCTTTCTGCTGCATCCTTGGAATATGCCAGACTAAATTCAGTGTTTATCTGACTTATCCTTTTAAGGTCACGCTGTCCATACATACAAACATGTATGTACCTTACCATTGTCTAAAGATCTTTTTTTGAGAGGGTCCTCAAAATGTATACAGTAGAACTTCAATTATTCATTATAATGGAGGGGATGGGGTTGATGGTTAAGCAAAAATGTCAAATCCATCTTACTTAATATAAACAGTAGGTTTATTAATCAGTTACACAAAAAACTCGCTAAACACATTAGTCCTATGTTACATTTCTTGTATATTTAGGAAAATGATAATAAAGGTGATTGTTGTCTGCATGGTAAGAGTAAAGGCTGATTCACAACCGCCTGAAAACAGTAACCAGAACGGAAACAAGAACAGGAAGCAACACACCATACAAGATATTGGTTCACAACAGCCCTGTAACGAGAACAGGAATGCCTATCGATCACAAAGTGAAAGTCAATTTTGCACATTGGGATTTCATTTGTTTTTAACTGACCAATGATATTTTTTCACCTACTTCCAATTTAGCCAACATAACGTGGGTTAGCCAATGTCAAAATTCTATAGAGTAAAGATTATCTATATGTATATCCACTACATTTCCAATCCCTCTAATTGTGCCAAGCTTTCATACCTTTACTTAATGGCATACATTAAAATTGTTTATTGTTCTTTTTTAATTTCCACGGGTTTTTGCTGTTCTTTGTATTTTTTGTCATTGTTTTTGAGCCAGTTTTGAGTTGCATATAAACAAACTACAAATGACCCTTTCACCCATTGGATTTGCAGGTGTCAGGATGAGGTTAGGAAGCACATTTACTACTAATGTCTTCCAGTTTCATGTTTCCAGCTTGCGACTATAGAGAGCACTAGCGGCTGTTTCATGTCATGGCCTCCTAGAATAATCTCTAGACTGAAAATGCACAAAATGGATCTAATATGCCATGCCTGGGAATGAGAACGACAAAGTTTAAAGTTGGGCAACTGTTCTTTCCCAATCCCGGGGCCCAGGAAGGCTTCCCGTTGATTGTGAACGCTCCCATTTGAATACATGTATTTCAACATTCTCGTTCTGGTTACCGTTCTCGTTGGTTGTGAACCAGCCTTAACAGACTTTTGTTCCATAAAACCAATACAAGTGCACACACTTACTCACGTACATGGCTTGGTGACAGTGCTACGTTATGATCACTACTATTCAGAGTAGTCTAATTGCATGACCAGTTTGTGTTTGTAGCTAAAACTTAAGTAATACACAGCTGAAGGCATCAGAACAACCTCTTGACTAGAGAACATACATATTCATTCTGTATTCAATTTTCATGGGGAATTGAAATCAATTTGATACACTTTCCATGATGAATATTGCATGGAAACACAGACTCAGATCGAATTGAACCTTTGATTCCATCCTCTTTGAAAGTAGGGTCGGATCAAATTTTTATTCCATGAAAACCTTGGTGTGTTGAAATCGTATTGAATTGCCAAAGAGTACTAACTTGTACTTACTGGTTATAATATGCTGATTGGTCATATTTTCTTTTTTCTTCGGACACTGAAACTTGTAAAAACTTTTTGCTCTGCTATAAATATGGTTCAAGCCACTGGAATATGAATTTAAAGCCAATTTTCTAGCCAATCTTTCTCCATAAAACGAAATCAAACTATATGTTCCCTCCCACCAATCTTTGCTTCTTTAACCCAACATACAGGCCTATGTTTCACCTGTTTCTCCTGAAGCAATGTTGCGAAATACAAGTTTTAGGTCTGCAATTTTCATAAGAAAATTACTGGTTTCTTTTGTTTCCATCATTCATGCTACAACTTTTTTGGGTGGAACAATAACTGTCAGAAACTAGTACAATAATACACACGACAGGGCTGCTTTTGCCATTTGCATATTCTTTGCAAAACCATAGTAGATACCTAACCTCAAAATCTTTGTCTAAAACATATAACAACATATTAGCATTTATGTTTAACAGGTTTGCCCTTTGCCAAAGTAAGTCCAGTTGCATATTCAAATCAATCTCAATATGTATTGAATTAACATGGAAATGCAGATCGTATTTATTGTGGAATGTGTTCTCCAATCGATTTCAATTCCCAATGGAAACAAAGTAAATGATGCTATCTTGGCACAGGAAGCAATGTTAATTTTTAGAGCAATTTTTATAGAGCTTAGATATATGGCTAGTGAAGGTCTATCAGCAACTAAGATTGTGCAAATAATAGTATTGTTATTTCCAAATAGCATGCAGTTTTTTCTCTTCAAAAACAGAATTAATCAGCTCATGAAGTGTGTTATAGATGGAGCGATTTTAAAAGAATTATGCTTTTAGGCCCTTGCTGATGCCAAGGACAAGGTTCACACTGGACTTTCAGATGATTTCAACACAGCTACAGCACTGAGTGCTCTGATGGAATTGATGGCAGTTGCCAACAAAATGCTTCATCAGACATCAGTAAGTAAACACCATATGTCTGAAACATACAGGCATGAGTTAGAAAGATTACTTTTTCTTTATAACAAATAGGCAGACATATGAGGGTGGTCTGAAAAGTTTCCAACCTAATAAAGATACAAGACGTTTTTTCAGAATTTTTTTTTTTTATTTTTCAACATAGTCTCCTTGTAACTCTACACATTTCTCCCAGCAGTGCTCCCATCTCTGTAACCTGTCCAAATAGTACTCAGCGTTTTTCTCTGCAAAATAATTGTTCACGAAGGTGATTGCCTCTTCATTTGACGAAAATCTCTGTCCTCCGAGCACAATTTTCAGATGAGGGAACAAAAAGAAGTCGCTTGGGGCTAGATCTGGTGAGTAAGGTGGATGGTCAAGCAGTTCAAACCGTAATTCATGGATTTTCGCCATTGCAACCGTTGAGGTGTGAGGTGCGTTGTCATGGTGAAACAGGATTTTCTTTTTCTGCAAATGTGGCCGTTTTTACGCAAGTTCTGCCTTCAGCTTGTCAAGTAATGATGCGTAGTATGCTCCTGTAATGGTTTTTCCTTTTTGAAGATAATCGATTAAAATAACTCCATGACTATCCCAAAAACAGGTCACCATCACTTTCCCAGCCGAAAAAACAGTTTTTTGCTTTTTTTGGAGCCGGTTCCCCCTTTGCAGTCCACTGTTTGGACTGTATTTTTTTTCAGGCGTATAATGGTGTATCCAAGTTTCATCTACAGTAATTAATCAGCGCAGAACTCGGATTTATTGCGCCTAAACTGCTCCAACAGAGCATTAGAAATGTTTATTCGAACACGTTTTATGTCAAACGTGAGCAAACGTGGCACCCAATGTGCAGACAGCTTTCTCATGTCTAAATGTTGATTTAATATGTGACAAACATGTTTTGTTTTGACATGTTCATAGCCTCTGCTATCTCTCTCACTTTAATTCGGCAGTCCTCTAGCACTATTTGGTGAACTTTGGCGATGTTTTCGTCGGTACTTGCAGTTTTTGGACGTCCCGAACGTTCATCATCTCCCAAGCTCTTATGGCCACATTTAAATTCAGCTGCCCAAAATTTCACTGTGGTAAATGATGGTGCAGAGTCCCCATACACAGAATCCAACTCATCTTTGATTTGCGTAGGCATATTGCCTTTCAAAAACAAATATTTAATGACAGCTCGATACTCGAATTTTGTACATTTTCATAAAAACACTCGCATCACCTCACTCAAACGACTGTTACATAACAACTTAGCATCCAAAATGGCTGAAACTTTGGTGAGTAACTGTCAACAGATGAACAATGAAATTCACTAGCTTTTATTTACGAGTGCTGCCATCTTCATGTTGAGGTTGGAAACTGTTCAGACCACCCTCATATATGTCAGCAAGTGCAGTAATACTCAAGTCCTTTCAACCTAAGCTAAGGAGGAGAACTGTTATACCCTTGAAAGGTCAATTTTTAGTAATCCTTTGAGATGTGGCTTGTTATAAATTATTTTAATAATGGACAAATGTAGCCAAAAAGGTTTATGTTACACTATAGATTAGATTAGAAAATAGAGAGTGGTTGCTGGAGTTTTGTCAACCTCCCGCACGTCAGCCTAATAGCTTATTGTGCAACCTCATTGGAAAGGATGCCTTCATTGTTCCCCGAACAAGTTGCAGTATGCTGGTTCCAATGTCAGCATCTTTTTCCATATTTTCCCTGATAATGGAAAGAGTAGGTCTCTTTGTTGCCAGGAATGGGCAGTCAAAAAGGATATGCAAGGCAGTTTCATCATCCTCTTTGCACATTCTACCGTTAAGTTCATTTTGTAGAGGCCTGCTTTACATAGATGAAGTAACCATGTTCAGAAGTTAATGCAACTTGAAGTACATTATTTTTTGGTAGTTGGCAGATGCTTCATGTTTATCTGCACAACGTATGGGAGCCAATTTGTCGCGGTAACTTCGTGTTATCTATTGCTGGGCGCCTGTTATTGAATTAATAGTTTGAATTTTGGGTTATTTGTCCTCCGGCTAGCTATTATTACTACTCAGTCGAGCATATCTCTTGAACAGGGTGTGTAAACGGAAAGGAGTTGTTTCTAAAGATAACACTGATAAAATAATTTGTTTTTACACTTTTATTGCCGTCACTTTTAATTAATTTCACATATTGACGCATGATACACGCCAGACTGAAACTGTTATATTTTCTAATATCACTATAATCACTTATTTACTGCATGTTATTAATTCGCATATTTCACATTTATAACTAACTTTACAACGCGAGAGATTTTGTAGAATTACGCGATGTATAACGTGTGAATGATTCTCTTAAACTGTGCGACGTGTAACCTTTGTATGATTCTGTTGGACTGAATGACGTATTACCCGCGAATACTTCTGTTGGACTGAGCGACGTTTACCTCGTGAATTATTCTGTCAAACTGCGCGTTACCCATCTCTGGCATGGAATTTATACTCCCTCACCCCCCCAATATGCCTAAACATTATAACCGAACTGCTATTGGTTAATAAAACGCACCAACATTAGCGTCTATATTTATATCCAATCAAAATTACGAACACATATGCTCTAGGGAAAATATTCCCTCCATTTCTACAGAAACGCGCGCTAATCTGATGTCATTTGCTTGTCTCTTATAATTGATAAATAACTCACCCCCTCGCTCATTGTTGCCCGCTCTTATTGTCAGTTTCAGTGAGGTCGTGTAAACTTATTTCCTAACAATGCTTATAATTAACAAACATCCCAAATCAATGTCATACAATAATGCTAATTTACACTACAATCACTCTGGCATTTACATTGTTGTGATATAAAATACTGCCACAAACTACTTTGCTTATTCGTGTTGTATCCAATCTCAGGAGAGATGAGGAAAGAGTGTTTCATGGACCTAAGACCAGTCACCTGGCTTGTCTTTGTCCAGGATATGTTTGCTACCTGAGTTGGTGTTTTTCCCTAATCTATGCTTTTACAGAAGTTTTGCCAGTACGTGTACTGATTCCATTCAGGGTATCTCAATACCACTTTTAGCCACCTGATCAGTTTCTCCATTTCTAGAGATCCCCTGATGTCCCGGCACCCACTTCATTTCAAGCCTGTTGCAAGATGGTAGGGCAATCAGAACATTCCTAAACCAACTTTGATTTTGCCTGGTCTGGGGAGAATGCCATTATAACAAACAGCAATAAAGATGATACAGTGAGCCACAACAATTTGTTAAGTGAGTTATTTCCATAAAAATGAGAGTTTAAAACTGTTAACTCAGATTTAAAGAGAATTACAACATTATATGCTGAATTTATTAACAAATTGAGATTTTCCCTTTTGGAGGCTGCCACAAACAAAGTATACCAAACAAGAGAATATAATCACATAATTGAAATTATAAACAATGGAAATAACTGTTAGCAAAGTTGCAGTTATATAAAATATTACCTGAAAATAAATAATCTGCAAATATACATATTTATGGAAATGCCCCTTATCTAAAACCTTTTATATAAAATTTCAAAATCCTGTCAGTCTGCAATTACAGTGAAGTAGCAGTCTTGAACACATAGCTTGCTTTTAAACTTTAATGATTTAACTTTTTATCGTTGTAATGTTCACATGTGTTATGTCATTGTGTTTTAGAAATTAAACATGTAAGATTGCTTCTTCAGAAAAGCGTAATTACTTTGCTCTCAGTTTTCAAAAGTTTGAAAAAAAAAATATCTATCAAGATATCGAGATGTTAATCTTATTGCTAAATTTCTTGTAGTTGCAAGGAGAATTGGTAGGCTTTAAGCGATAGTCAGATATTTTAAGAGCTATTTGCTATGTGGAGTATTCCATTCTCTTTGCATTACCAGGACAAAAAAAAAATGAATAACCAATTCCCATTGGAGAAAAAGTATAAGTATTGGAAAATTTAAGGGAATAACAAGCAATATCTCGAAAATGCTTCACTCAATAAAAAAAAGTATATGACATAAATTGTGTATTTTAACGTGATCTACATTTATTGTGTAGTAAAATTTTGTCTATCTCTTATGGTTTACCAGTTATACAAAAGTTGTTCACAATGAAGAATACTTTTGGAGACATTCCCAGAAAATTCAAGATATACATTTTATTTGTCATGAAAATATCTTAAATATATGATATTTTAATCAAAATCGTTATAGCCATTTTTGAGAAAATTAAAATTTTCGAAAAATGTCCCATGTAAAGGGTAATCTGGGGTGGGGGGATTTTCTTGAAAACCTTTGTGTCGCATCTCTGGAAGATACTGAACCTAAATACCAAGTTTGGTGTTTATCCGACTGTTCGTTTCTGAATTATGCTGTTCACAGACAGACACTCACATGGACATGTTTCCAAAAATGCTTTATATGCATTCAGTGCACCTCAAAACAAAGTTTCCCTATTTTTTTAAAACAAGGAAAACATAGTTACATGAAAAACTTTATTGGCAACAGGTATAGCAATGTTTGAGCTATTTTTTGACATAGTCGCTACAAGAATTGAAACACTTGTCATATCATGGGATCAATTTCTGTATTCCTGTGTCGTAGAAGTCTACCACCTGTGAATGGAACCATGAATGACAGTCGTCTTCAGGTCTTCGTTGTCGTGAAAATGCTGACCGGAGGACAGGAATTTCTTGAGGTGCAAGAAAAGATGGAAATCGCTGGGAGCAAGATCAGGACTGTGTAGTGGATGATCAAACAGCTCCCAACCGAACTCCTATAGAACAGTTGCTGTGCGCTGAGCCATATGTGGACGAGCATTGTCATGGAGCAGCACCTGCAGTAAGCATTCCATGCCTCTTGTTTTGAAAGGCACGTCACAATTTCCATGGTGTTTCACAGTAACTGTCAGCGTTCACTGTTTCATCTCTAGGCAGGAAGTCAAAGTAGAATGCCCTTCCTGTCCCAGAACACCGTGCACAGCACTTTCTGCACTGACACAGTCTGTTTGAATTTCATCTTGACCAGAGATCCATTTGACGCCAAGCATTCACTGCTGCTTGGTTTCCGGGGTAAAGTGCAAAGTCCATGTTTCATCGCCCATGATTCCGTTGAGGAACTTATCGCTGTCATCATGATACCGCTGCAGAAATGTTGTGCTGCTCCTAAGCATTTCGTTTTTTACTCAGGTGTCAGGTTTTTCAGCACCCATCTGGCACATACTTTCCTAAACAGTACGTGCTTAGGGACAATTTTATGCAACAAGGATCACGATATCTGTGGAAAATGGCTGCTGAGCTATGTAATCGTGAAGTTCTCCACAATACGCTGCCGCACCAGGTCAACAAGGTCATCATTGATGAAGGACAGTCGCTCACTGCGCTCTTCATCATGGATATTTTGACGACCTTTGGAAAATTGCGTACGCCAGCGACACACCATCTGTTTGCTCATGATGTTTGACCTGTAAATCTAATAGAGCTGATGATGAATTTTGATCAGTGCTAAGTTTTGTGCAGTAAGGAACTTGATCACTGACCGAGCCTCGCAGGCGGCAGGAGAATGAATAAGAGTCGCCATTTCGAGCCACTCCTGCTGCAGTACTGGCACCAGGCAGGATCTGTCCAGCCAGCATGTGAGTGATACATCATAAATCTGTAATGCATGCCCAATTTTCGCTGCTAAATACATTTACTTTAAAGGAAACAAAATCGGGAAACTTATTTTCTGGACATGCCTTATATATACGAGGGCTGTAAAGAAAGTAATGGCAACATGGTCCCCACATTCACAGGAGAGTAGGTATGAGCCAGTAGGATATGGGAGCGATCAGGTGACTAGTGTCGATGTGTGGTGTGCATTGGTCGGGCTGCCAGTTGAGAGTGTGTTGTTGCTGTGTAGCATTGAAGTGAACAGTGTCAAGTGCACCGCTCTAAAGCATGTTTACCAAAGGCGATCAGTGTTCGTGGATTAAAATCGAGGTTGCCCGTGGCAAAAATGCATCAGCATGTTATCGAGGATTACGTGAAGCCTGTGGTGGGAATGCATTGCCGTACAGGACGGTTGCACGATGGGTCAAGGAGTTTCGTGCAGGTCGGACTGAGACTGCGGAATTGCACCGCACAGGTCGAGCGTCCATTCCGCAAGATCAGATTGACATCGTGAGTGGTCTCGTTGCCATGGACCATCGATGGACTGTCCGGGAGCTATCCGTAGAGGTTGGTCTCAGTCATCAAACTGTGTGGCATATGCTGATGAAATATCTTCACCTGAGGAAAATTGCGTCCCGTTGGGTTCCACATCGACTCGCTGAGGTACAGAAATGGCACCGGTATGCACTGGCTGGCATCCACCTGGACAGATACTGCAATGAAGGAGATGCATTTCTGCAGCGTATTGTCGCCATTGATGAGACGTGGGCACGAGCCTATGAGCTGGAATTGAAGCGTCAGTCGAATGAATGGCAGCACCCAGGTTCACCACGTCCACAGAAAGTTCGACAGGAACCCAGTCAGGTGAAGCTGATGCTGATTGTGGCATACGACTACGAGGGGGTTATTTTTACGCATGCTGTGCCTGAAGGACAAACCGTCAACAGTGACTACTATTGCCGATTTCTGGAGCGACATCTTCGTCCGGCTATGCGGCGCAAAGTCCACGTTTATTGCGAGACAATCACCCCATAGTGTTGCATGACAACGCATGTTGTCATGTCGTAAACAATGTCCAGCTCTTATTGCAACGGTGGCATTGGGAGGTTTTGAAACATCCTCCGTACTCACCAGACATGAGTCCTTGTGACTTCGATCTGTTTCCGAAGTTGAAGGAACACCTCCGGGGCCGCTGATTTCCTGACGTGGCATCTGTAGTCCACACAGTAGGGCGCTCCGTCGCAGTCATCAACAGAGATCGCCTTGCCAACGGTCCCCAACGGCTGCCCTACATTTGGCAAAAGGTCAGGCACTTTGGGGGTGACTACATTGAAGGAATGTAATGCAATTGTACTTGTGAGTTCAATAAATATTGTGTTCTATCAATGTTGCCACTACTTTATTTACAGCCCTCGTATGTAATAGAAGTGTTATGCACATTGAAACATAATACTAAACTAAAATATTACCTAGTCATAATTAGACACTTTAGTCCCACTTATTTAGATTTAAACCTTGGACATGTTTCGAAGGACCTTCGTCATTAGTCGAAGGTCCTCATCATCAGCAATCTGGGTTTAAGCATCTAAATTTGACTCATTAATATTCTATTTTATAGCTACTTATATTTGTGGAAGAAAGTACTTTTAGGCAGAAGCATGGTATCCTATAAAGCTGAGCATATACAAAAACTATTTTATTATATTCTTCATTTATTTATAACTAATCTATTTTTAAATGAAACTGGTCTCCTTTCTAAACAACTATAGCTGTTGATGAAGTATGACAATGTTCCTCTCACTTACCTAATAATTACAAGTTGTATATAATAAATTAACACTCCCTAAGTTCTGAGGGAAAGATAACCCCTCCGCCAAAACAAGCCTATGCCAGGCTTTAGAACAACTACCCAGCAGTTGTGCTCCTATCATAAGGAAAACTCGGGTTGCCTAAAGATTGCAGATTTGATGAGAGGAAGATAGGCAATTTAACAGCATATAAGGATATAAAATTTGTTGTGTTGCATTCACATGACTTTGCTACTTATTCTTCTACAAATTGTTCTTACAAAAGCTTATTTTTTTATCACTTCTTGTTAAATGAGATACACTTTCATTACACATTTACACACCATTAAGCAATAGAGTTTTAAAAAGTGGGTCACTATGTGGTGAAATTCCATCCTCCTTGCATGACCACAAGAAAAAACAAACAGTGATTAACCACTTGAGAAAAGTATGGGTATTTGAAAATTCAAACCATTAACAAAGAATATCTTGGAAATGGTTAACACCACAAAAAGATTTATTTAACATAAATTGTACACTTTAACGAGATCTACATTTCCTTAAGGTGAGTCGAAATTAGTTACACTAACATCACTTAAGTTAACTCAGTTAACATGTTTCGGGAAACAGTTTGTTTCAATCCTTAGAAGGTGTCTGATTGGTCTGTGTTGTTGATGTTTCCATTGTGTTGATTGTCTAACGTGGTGGGGACTTGGTGGCGGTAAATTAAAATTCATTAGCTGTGGGCTGTGTTTCAAAAAAGGAGCATATGAGGTGTGTAAAATATAAATAAACGGACAAATCTGCAGTTTCACACCATTTCTGGACAACCAACCACAACATCAAACTGAAGATTACACTAAACAAACCGACCAAATATGCAACAGAATTAACACATGGGAGAAGACCTTCATTTTGAAACACAGCCCACAACTAATGAATTTTTAATTGCCACCACCAAGATCCCTCTGGAAGTATATTGCATCACCACAATAGACAATCAACACAACGGAAACATCAACAACACAGATCAGTCAGACCCTTCTGAGGATTGGAGCGAACCATTTCCCGTAACATGTTAAGTAAGTAAACTTAAGTGATGTTAGTGTAACAATTCCGACTCACCTTAAGTAAATTCAATAACACATCACTGTTTCTAGCTTCTTTTTCATATATTAATGAGATCTACATTTTTTGTGTAGTAATATCTATCTCTTATGGTCTACGTATTATACAAAAGTCATTCAGAATGAAGAGGACTTCACAGGATATTCCATAAAATTTCAAAATAATCATTTTATTTATCATGAAAATATCTGAAAGATATAGTATTTTAATCAAAATTGTTAAAATCAGTTTTGTGAAAATAAAAACTAATGAAAATGTTTCCATGTAAAGAAACACACACACACACGCACACGCACACACACTTTTCTAAAAATGCCCGTCACTGGATTCAGGAAGCCTCAAAATGTGTATTTCCAGTGAAATCAGTATTGAATATTTGGGTGGAATCAAATATTTCCTGTACTTACTGTAAGTAAGCGTAGAAAAAGTAATAAAAATGTATAGGGTACCAACATAATAATGTGCCTGTAGATTGATCTACAGAGATATCCAACAGGGCCAGCAGATATTTTTTATTAATATTATTCTATGTTATTAACCAGATTTGTGGTTTTTTTATTTAAAAGATAACTGACTAGTCTAAGACACGGTTAATGGAATAAGCAAAGAAATAATTTTTTTTATTTCCAGGAGTATGAAGAGGCAAGACACCCAGCAGCAATAGCAGCTACATCATTATTTGTGAAAAACACAATGGAAATGTTGGGTTTTGATTTCTCATTACAGAAGGTAAGCATATTTTGTGCACACATGAAAGATGCAACAAAATCACACAAAAATATATTAAATAAGCCTCATCGAGATTCAAATACTAGGGCATTTGAAAAATAATGGCAACACTATTGTAACTCAGAGGTCCTAGTAGTGACAATTGTAATCTTGTAGTATATTGTTGAGCAGTCTTTGTTGTATAAATCTGTAGTATTGAAAGTCTCGAAATAATAATATTTTGTGAATACATACACTGTTTCTCATATTCAGTAAGTAATATCACCCTAAAATGATGTTCAGTAGATATGAACAATGGTGCTTCATAAAAATCCAAGTTGCAAGAGGAAAAAATTCAAGACAGAGCTTTAGAGCATTGCAAAAAGCTTGGCAAGGAAGATAGGAATGTCAACACAGAGCAGTGCTGGTAGACCCATAGACGATCTCCATGTTCAGGCTGTAAAGGCTTTATTGCAAGATGACAGATACTGGACATGAGTGGAGATTTCCAGGAAACATGGTATTGCAGCATTGACTGTCCATACCATTTTAAGAAAAAGTTTGTGCCACTGGGTTCTGCACACTCTAACTGAAATTGAAAAATGGCAGCAAATGGAGACAGCAAGAATGCATTTGGAGCGATACAAATACGGAGGTAAGGTCTGTCTTCATTGCATTGTCACAATACATGAGACATGGGTACGTTCATATACACTGAAGCTGAAATGACAATCAAGCAAATGGCAACATACAGTCTCACCACCATCCTCCATGGTATAGTGGTTACCATGCTAGCATCTAGTTCCTAAGGTCACGGGTTCAAACCCGGCAGAGGGCGATGGATTTTTTTCAGCGTAAAAATCCTTAGCATGGCTTCCTTCAGAAGGGAAGTAAAACTGGTGGTCCCATGTTGTAGATTTATGGTACCTCAAGCCTGATAAAGAGGCCTCTGAGCAAAATTAATGGTCTTTCACGCCCAATATAGAATGGGACGCTAAGGACCACAGCAGTTAAAGAGCGTCCATAAATAAAACTCAATTTAATTTTAAACACCCAAAAAGATGCACAGCATTGCAGGATCCTTCGAAACTGATGATTACTGTGTGCTGTGATTATGAAGGCATAATCTTAGTATACACTGTACCTCATGGTATAAGAGTAAATGGAGATTACTACTCGCATTACTTGGAACATCATTTGTGCCCAGCATGGCGTCGTAAACAACTTCAGGCCATTGAGAGTCCTATTGTGTTACATGATAATGCTTGTTGTCATGTAGCCGCAGCAGTGAGGAGTTTGTTTAGAAGGTGGAATTGGTAAGTACTCCAACATCCACCAAATTCATCAGACATGAGCCCTTGTGACTATGACTTATTCTCAAAGATCAAAGAACCTCTGTGAGGCATTTGATTTCAATCAAGAGTTGACGTCCAGAGAGCTCTAGATCGATCAGTGAGAGAGATATCCAGAAATAAGATGCAGTGCGCCATCTTCCAAAGATTTGGCAATGTATTATTGACCTGGCAGGAGACTATAAATGAAGTTTGTAATGTCAAAAGTAATCTAAATAAATTTTTTCTGATGTTATAGAAGTGTTGCCGTTACTTTTTGGATGCCTTAGTACGTAGATGTCTGATTGATCAGGGCACTTGCAATCTGCCAAAGACAAAGTGCTTGAATTCATTTAACTGCAAAGGTATATTAAAATCTCAACTGCTATATTCTCTTTTACAAATGTCCATGCATCACATTTTGTTTAGCTTTGAATGAAAGAATGAACTGAAATAAAGTTTTTACTGAAACTTTTGCTTATAGGTCCCATTTCAACAAAAGTTAACTGTAAGAATAATGTAAACTCAAAAGCTAGATGCTATGTATTGTAATGGAACCATTCACAATGAATCACATAAAAATAAACGCTGAATTAGATATAAACTTAAAAGCTTGCAAGCTTTTAACCCCTTCAGTCCCGATGTTTTTGGGGGAACATGACAATTTTTTTTCAGTCATATTTTCAATATTGAAGCCAAATCAAAGTTTGGTGCCAGTTTTGGTACACTTAACTGTTCAAATAAAACAGTTACAGAATGTACAGTATACTGTACACTGGGTTCCAAGTGTCGCTAGTGTCTATAACAAGTAAAGGACCATTTGCATGCAAAATTATGCTAATAAATAACAGAAACTGTGGTAAGATGTTAAGTAAAGTTTATTATTTTGACTTTACATACATATATAATACTTAAGAAGCATAAAAATGAATTAAAAGTGTTAAACTTCCTGGAATTACACCCTAACGTTTATGAAATTCTGTGAAGCAATTCCTATCTCTATTTATGCATAGATTGACAGCACACTTAATGCACAGAATATAGGATTTTTGCTTGCAATTTAACATTTTGCATCTTGTAGGCTCCTTTTTACCATCATGTTTAGGCAAATGGTCAATCGTGTTCAGTTGTATCTCTCTCAAAAGTCTTTTTTCTGCCCTTTGCTTCTTCACAGCTAATGGTGAGGTAACAGGACTTGAACTTGGCCTTCCTCTTTTTCACCCAGGACTGGTTTTCCACATCTAATTAATGTCTCTGTTACCAGAAATGTGAATTCTAACAGATCCATAGGTTTGCGGAAACCAAACTTTTGAGCATCACTTCTATATTCTAACCAGCTGTTAACAACAGCTAGATCAAGAGCATGAAATATAATGCGTAGAGTCCATTTTTTTGAATGAATAAGTATTCTGTATGGAGCTATCAGCTGATCAAGAAGGTGTACTCCACCCATTCCATTATTGTATCTTTTCACAATTTCAGGCCTTGCTATTTCAACCATTTCTCCGTTTTTCTTGTCCCATCCTTTTACTTTATCTTGTTCACCGATACCAACAACATTTGAAGCAAGTATAACACCTTTATTATCTAGCCACTTCACTACTACAACATCGCCATCAAGACTACTGACCTCCTCTGAATATCCCCTCTCCTGTTATCTGCCATCTTTGTCACTTATCAATGGTGGATCACCAAAGCGATTAATTCTTGCTGTTCCACCTGCATGTATGCTTTTGGATTTTAAAATTTGAAGTAAGCCATAAGAAGAAAAATAGTTGCCATAATAGAGCTCATGCCCAGATTTAACAATTCTTTCACACAAGTGGAGGACAACAGCAGGAGCATATTGCTGTCCAATTCTGTTGTGCTCCCTTGGTAAAGGATGAAGTCATATGCTAAGCCTGACTTGCCACATAACTTCCAAACATCTTTTTCTCACAGCTTCATATATTGGTCTTACTTTAAAAAATCTATCTTTGCAATTTTCTGGTTTTTCTAATACATTTACTAGATGCAAATTGTTTCATAACTGAAAAAACCCTGTTCCTCGACATATTTTTTATAAAAACTGGTAAACCAAACAAACATATCATTCCAGTACATTTTAAACCTAGGAAATTTTAAGCCTGCTATAGCAATGTGTAACCCAAAAAGAGTTTGAATTTCGTTTGCAGTAGCTGGCTGAAAAGATGACAAACCTTACTGTAGAGCATACATATTAGTTTTCTAAGCCATTATTTCATATAAAGAGTTGGTATGTACTGTGTGAGATAGTTAATGGGTGAGGGAATTTCAGCAATGTCTGGTTCTTAGTGGGGTTCAAACTGTGTATCAAAAGAAATTATGGGTTGATGCCTCCATCTTATATGCTTTCTTACTGTAATCATATATGAAGGAGCAACATCTTCAGTATCTGGCTCCTCTGTACCTTCTTTCAGGGAATCATCCTGATCCTCTTCTGGCTGTTCATAAGTATGAGTATTAACAGCATCTACACATGAAAATAGAGGATTATCATATGTAGGAGCGCTTTTCTTGCTAAATCAAATATTTATTAGAAGAAAAGGCTACATAAAACAACTACTAGAGTTCTAACATACCAATTCAAACCAGTTTCCTTTTATTGCTGAAGTCATGTGCAATTTCTTTTTCATCACTTGAGCAGAGCTCATCTATATCAGAAACATCAGCAGATTCAATGTTCTCAGTAAAAGTTCTGAATCATTAGGATCTATATTCCTGTTCTGCTTTGAAGGTCCTACAACAATAAAATTAAAACAATTTATTGGTACAGAACATAACCTATTTGTGTTCTACAAGCTGCTTAAAGCCCATTTTTATCAGAATACAACCTAAAGGACTCTTAAAATAATAGTTAAGGCTACAGTAGTGAGTAAAACATGAATAAAAATACAGCAAATAGGTAGTTCTTTATATTCAGGTTATAATCACTGTTGCAGCATTTTACAACTCCTGAGACCCAATGTGCAGCATACTGTACATGCTAAAATAAAGTACTCTAAAAGCATAATTACCAATGGTATGCATTTACAACAGACATAAGGATAAATTTTGGCTTTTCTGGGTCCATAACTCAATTAAAAGCAAAAACGTTAAATAAACTTAGAATATTAAATACAATTAATCCTTACCAGCTGAAGCCTGCAGTATGCCAGCCATCTTGTGTTCTAGTGCATATAATTCTTCTCACACTCAACAAAGGGCAGACTTTGAACAAAAGGGTGGCGTGCACCATGTTGGAGTATATTGCTTCGGAAGTAACGTTTACTAAAGAAGTCCCCACTATGGAGGTAGGTTACTACGGGAGCAATTTACTCCAAAAGTAATGTTGGAGAGCTCAATTACAATTTACTCTTTTAGTTACGACTGCGGAAGTAAGAGCTTATTACTCCCGAAGGTATTGTTTTGTTTGCGCAATTTACTTGATGCAATCATGAATAAGGTTATGTGCGATAGAAAAATAGGAGAAACGTCAGCGAAAGAGATACATGTTTGTTGGTAGAAATAAAGAAAATCCATTTAAACAATATGAGTGTAAAAAACGTGCGATAACCTGCATTACGTTGGTCTTCAAGCCAGTGAGATATCATCAACACTCACAACTTATGTTCCTAATTACTTTTTATTTTAGGTTTATTAGTTTTTTTATGTTTCTGATTTATGGGAGGTCAGGTTTTTTTTTATATATGTATAAGCTTAGGTTCCTGATTCACGGGAGGTTGCTTTTATTAACGTTTTCAAGAAGACCCAAGTAATGCAAAAAAGCCATGTTATAAAGATATTGGAAGAGAAATGCTGGAAAGTCGTGATTAATGAGTTTAATAATTCTAACGATGGGAAACGTACTGAAGAGCAGCTTAAAATTCTGGAAACAATGTTTCTAATCTTCATTTTGCATCACCGATCACTTGCGCATTGATAGTGAAATACTCTTTCTGATTTCGGAAAAGTTCACCATATTCACGGATGGCTACAAAATAGTAACATGCGTGCAGTCAATTCCACACACAATGTATGGGAAATCTGTGAAAGTAAAGAAGAATTGCATTTTATTTTCTTAACACTCGTGAATATTTATATGTGAAGGTACCTTGCTCTTAACCTCAAAAGCACTCTAACAACACAGTGAAATACACGGCCAGCAGACATGTGGTGAACGTTTATAAGATTGCCTGTAATACCGGGATTACAATGAACTCTACTTAATGTGACATGAAAATGCTGGTAAACTAAAGGTATAATTGACATGCACTTAATGTAATGGGAATGACTCTTGATTCATAGTTCTTTTATTACTTTGAGCTAGTACCGATTGGTTCTAATTGCCATGTGAAATCAAACTTGACGTACCGGGAAGGAAAAGTTTGATGCCAAACTTTTAAGTTACATTGCGTTAAGTCAATTCTAAATATCTTCATTTAATACAGTGTAAGACTTTCACATTACGTTAAATTCATCATAATGCTGGCTCAAGGTTCTGAAGTATTCCGGTACGAAACACTCATAGGACGCATAGCAATAATTGCAATTTGGATTATAGAGCTGAATTTGTGTCAGTTTTGTTGAAATGTTCTCCAAGCAAGTTCAAAAGGCGTGTATAAGATTCTCATTCCTAATACCGAAATGTTCATTGAACTTTCCCTCTCTCTGTATAAGTATCATATGGTTCTCGCATAGCACTATCGCATTTCCATTGTCTTTTTTTTTTTGTTTTTTTTTCGAGATCATCAATGTAATCTAAGTAATCCATGAACGCATCAAAAATATCTTCCTCCAAATACGATACGGTATTCTAGTTCAATTGACAGGTTAGTTACTCCATCCAGGTCGCAAGAGTAAATTCTAACTATATTTGTGCTCTATTTAATTCCGTAGTAACATACTACATGATGGTGCTCTCCGACATTTACTTCTGTGGTAATTTAATTTGGGAGTATCTGAAAGGAATAAAATTCTTTGGAAGTAGTTTACTCTTGCATGGAAATCACCGAGTGTTGACTTGAATAGTAGTTTGCTACAAAAGTAGAGCTTACTTCAGGTTGGTGCATGCCACCCAAAGAGTGTAAAAGAGCATGTATACACTGCATTACAGTGAAGTAAAAATATACAATTTTATTTTACTATGATGCTATAATTATACATAATCAATGTACTGTATAATGTACACCGGGACCAAAAGGCTTAAGTTTATGTCTGCATCAAACATAAGAAACTAGTCAGTCACTGAGCAATTCTCATCACATGATCATTCTGCCATCTCCTATCAAATTTTCTGTTGCCATGTGTTGACTTGCTAATACACCTTCTTTGTAATATCAGGGGCCAGGGATCACTGGGATATCTATAAAAATAAGCAGAAAAATAATTTGTTTTTGCAGATAATGCAAAACATCCTTTAACCTTGTAACTAGCTCTTGCTCATTTTGATAAAAGTACATAACCTCTTTGAGGCAGGTATAGGTGTCCCACTACCCCCCTTTCACCATTTTTAGCAGAACTATATATGAGCCATTTTGAATGCCATATTACTAAATCTTTCCCGCATCTATTCAAAACCTGGTATAGGTACGTAGAGGATATTTTTGCTATTTTTCCAAAAAAAACTTTCAGAAGATGCCTTGAAATTATTGAATTTACAAAAACAGATCTATAAAATTCACAATAGAAAAAGAAGAAAATGGCCAATTACCGTACCTAGACATCAGGATCATCAGAAATAATGCACAGGCATTTACAGGAAACCAACTCACACACAAAATTATATTAAAAACAATAGCTACAATCCTACAAGCCACAAACATGCAATTTTAAATAGCATTACAAACAGGTTAGTACCATACCACTGGAGAAAGAGGAATACCAGAAAGAATACCAACACATTATCCACATAGCCACCATGAATGGATACCAGGAAAAAAAACAATATATAAGAAGTTAAAAAAGTTTGAAAGACAGAAATACATCCAACAAAAGACTACTTTACTCAGGCAACAAAAACCACAAGCATATAGGAAATTCACTTACCACCCTTGGACACATCATAAATTTCAAAGGATTTTCAAGAAATACATCACCCTGTCTCCACAGAATAACCACAATATACAGAAACTACTATGCAACAGAACAAAAAACCCTATCCCCAATGATAAATCAGCTGGTATATATCAAATAGTTTGTAATGAACTGTAGCCTGGTATACATAGGAAGAACCAAAAGAAATCTTGCAATAAGACTTAAAGAACATATGAAGTGCATTTACCAAAAACAGACGGATAAATCAGCAGTAACACATCATTTCTGGTCTTCAAACCACAAAATCACTCCAAACATAAAACTCTTAAAACTGATCAACGGCAGCAATGAATTGGACGTCTGGGAAAAAATACATATTGTCAAACACAGAAATTGCCTAATGAATTTCAAACTACCGCCTCCCAGCAGCCTTTGGAGGTACATCAGTCCAGCACCAGAGAACACCACTAACCACACACATTCTCCAGACAATAACCGCAAAATCAGTTGAAAACATGCTGACGACGGGAGCAAACTGTTCTCCCAAAACGCGTTCAAGTAAGAACATTTTAGTGAAGTAGTGTAACAACTTTCAATACTCTCTATTTTAAATCATCATTAGGAACCCAATAAAAAGCAGTAAGTTAGAAAAGATACCTCCATTCAAGAAATCAGTAATTTAAGAATAACTGTGAAGAAAGATACACAGGAAAAACCAAAAGAAATACAGGTACCAGATTGAAGGAACATCTGAGACATACAAAAACAACCAAATACTGAAATCAGAAGTAGCCTCACCACAAGATAGAAAATAATGTGCACCTGTTAAGATCGGTACAACAACTACTAGAACTGCACTCTGGGAAGAAAAGATCTTTATACTGAAGCAGAGGTGATGAATTTTGAAATTCCCACTGAAGACAATCCAATACAAGTTCATCAATCAACTGACAGAGATCCAGTAAGTCCATGGAATATATCAGCAAATGTCCGATGAAATCTGCTGATGACATAGGCAAACATCACCTATAAAACATAATGATGATGATAATAATTCAGTCTAAGTCCAATACATAATGGAGTCTATGGGAACTGGCCTCGGCCATTTCCACCATAGGCATCCAGATATTACAGTTTATTTTACACTTTTCTCTATATACTGTTTTCAATAACCTCCTTATTTACAGTAATGAGATTAACAAATTAACATTTGTCGACAGACCATTTCCATTTCAACCCAACCTTCCAAAGAAATTCCTCCTAATTCCTTATCTGCAATTGATCTCTGAACATTTTCCTAATCACTACAGCTTTATTACATCTAAGCAATTTTATTTTGATTAGTTTTTTCCTCCACTCATTGGTTCCTGAACAGTCCATCAAAATATGCCCTCCATCTTCGTTATCACCACAGATTGGACATTATCCTTCTTCCCCTCTGCCTTCCTATTCTGTAAGCATCTGCAATCTCCAACCCGTGCAATTTCATTTCCAGCTTTTTTTCTAAAATTTCTATCACTTCTTGAATAGGCCAAATCCCTCTTCTTTCTTCTATACCCGAAAATACCAGATTTAATTTTCAATCTCTCTCTTCCATTTTGTTTATCCTTATCTTGACATATTCCACTTCTCTATTCACTCCTTGGATTTCCTGCTTGATTTCTTCCTTAATTTCCTTCATAACTCCATTCATTGTATTACTTAGACGCATCTCCATCCCTTCCATCTTGCTGATGATCTGCTCTAAAATTGTCTGTTCCTCAACTGGTCTAGGATTCACTTCTATGCCTCCTATCACTAACAGAGTCATGATAACCATTATCATAACAAATATATTGTTTTTTTTTTTCCATTTTCTCCTACTCTATGGTTCCTTAATTTCTTGTTTCCAAAAGAGCTAATTCTAGTTCTATATACGAGATCTGTTCAAAAGATTCTGGAACATTTGTAATTTCGCGCCAATGGAGTGTTGGAGCAAAATATGGTTGGCATCCCTGCACATGCCTTTGTTTAATATGTAACTGCCGGAAGTTTCATTATTCTATGTCTGTTAGTTATTGTTCAGTGCTGTATTGAGTAGAACGTTGTGTCGCTTGGTTTGTGAATTTTGAGGTGGCAGAGTTAGAGGAGCAACACGTCTGCATTAAATTTTGTGTGAAACTCAAGAAAACCTTTACAGAGACACACCAAATGATGCAGGAAGCCTACGGTGATGAGTGCTTAAGCCATACTCGGTGTTACAAATAGTTCACGAGGTTTAAAAATGGCCGGATGGATGTTAAAGATGACTCTCGTTCAGGATGCCCTTCGACGTCTACCAACAACGCTCATGTTAGGAACGTCAACAAAATTGTGCATGCCAATCAAAGACTGACTGTCCCAGAGGTTGCAGAAGATTGTAACATTTCAGCTGGATCATGTCATAAAATCCTGACACAGCATCTTGGAATACATCGTGTTGCCACCAAGTTCATCCCACGGCTCATGAGTCAAGACCAGAAAGACCATCACCTTGTAATCTGTGAAGAGCTTTTGGATCACGCAAATGAGAACAAGAGGTTCCTTAAGAGAATCATAACTGGTGATGAGACATGGATCTGTGGTTATGATATTGAGACCAAGGTTCAATCTTCACAGTGGGTTGGGAAAGGCTCTCCAAGACCAAAAAAAAAGCTCATCAGGTCAGGTCAAATGTCAAAGCCATGCTTTTCTTTGACTTTGAAGGATTAGTTCATCATGAATTCGTACCACAGGGACAAACTTTTAATCAATGGTACTATCGGGACGTGTTGTGATGCCTGCGAGAAAATGTGAGAAGGAAACGGCCTGAAATGTGGTGAGATAATTCATGGCTCTTGCATCACGATAATGCACCTGCACATTCATCCCTGTTTGTGCGTGACTATTGCACAAAAAACAATATCATTGTGCTGCCTCATCCTCCATACTCCCCAGATCTGGCTCCTGCGGACTTTTTTTTTTATTTCCAAAGTTGAAAATCCCATTGAAAGGACGAAGATTTTCAATGATAGATGAGATAAAAGAAAATTCGCAGATGGTGCTTCGTGCAGTCCAGAAAGAGGTGTATCAAGACTGCTTCTGGAAGTGAAAATGTGATGCAGTAATTTGTATCACAAATTACTTAAATGTAAATAATGATTGTAATATGAATATGCATTTTTATGTGACATTGATTTGAGATGTTTATTGATTGTAATTATTGTTGGGAAGTAAGTTTATACTGCCTTACTGAAACTGACAATAATAGCGCGCAATAATGCAGCGAGGGGGTGAGCTGTTTATCATTATTGGAAACGAGGAAGTTACGTAATGTTGGCGCGTTTTTTCTTGAGAATCTTCTGGAACCTTTCCCTAGAGCATATGTATTCATAATTTTCATTGGATATAAAAATAGACGCTAATGTTGGCGCGTTTTATTAGCCAATTGCAGCTCAGTTATAATCTTTAGGCATATCTGGGTGAAGGAGTATAAAAAGAGTAGGTTAGAGGTAGACCCCGTCAGTTCATCAAAATTCTTTGTACACTACACGTCGCATTCCCGTCAGTTCGTCGAAAGTATTTGCACGGCACACGTCAGATATCAATTTGCAGGTTACGCGTAACAGAGTTATGAAAAATCTCAAGTATTATAAAGTTAATTATACAAAAAGTTGAAGTACGCGAATTAAGAATTATCAGTAATGAAGTTATTATAACAGTTTCAGTTTGGCGAGTGTCAAGATCAATTTGTAAATGTGATAGTTAACGTGTTCGACAATAAAAGTGTAAAACAAATTTCTTCATCAGTGTTATCTTTGGATAAAAGATTCCTTTTCGTTTACACAACCTGTATAAAGAGAAGTGCTCGACCCAAGAAAAGGTAATAGCTAGCCGGAGGACAAAGAACCAAAATTAAATTAAATAACAGTAGCATTTTTTTAAACAAAAAAACTAATACTGCCGCAAATTGCTAACACCAGATGGAGCTAACAAACCTAACAAATGAATGACGTCACAAGATGGCTTCAACGCGTGAAGTAAACACAAATACACAAACATTATAAGTAATACCACCACAAATTGGCACCACAACGTGGGACTACAATAATGTTAAATAAATAACATTAGTAAAACACTAGCAAATTGGCTCCCAAATGTGGGGCTAACAAATACAAACATATACAAATAAACCACTTTCAAATGACATTCGGAGTGGTGGATAAATTGTGAAGGAAAGTATTTCGAAAGAGACCATGCACAATAAGTAAAAGGTAAGCTTAGAAAAATGTTGTGGACAAAGTTCCGGAATTTTTTGTACAGACCTCATACACTAATGTCCACACCTATTGTTCTTTACTTCCTTTTTGCTCTAAAGAACTGAAGCTCTCACCACGAACAAACTTCTTCAGCAGCTAGCTTAGCACTCCCTATAAAACATGTTCAGGTAATTAACTGTTTAGGGAAGCAACTCAAATCTAAATTTGACTCACATTGCAGTTTATTATTATAATTTTCACTTCACTGCATACATTTCTGGTCTTTTTGTATTTTGATGAGTAAAAGTGGTATTGCAACATTCAGTGTCAAGTTGTACATATTGAGAATATGTGTTCAGATATTTTTACATGCAAAATGCACTTGTGTTTCTTTATTCTGGCCCTTTTTTCTAGCTGACATAATTTTACACTGGACTGTTTCTGTAAGTCTAACATAAAATATCCTATCACTTGTAATTACATTTGTGTTTCAGGTTGCTGATGTACATGATACTGCGCAGCTAAAGCAAATTATGGACAGTGTTGTTGAATTCAGGAATCAAGTGAGACTTAGTGCTTTACAGCTAATGAAAGATAGTAAAACTGAGGTAATTACAAGGCTGATTTCTTACTTTTGTGCCCTTTGGTGATCATTTCTTAATATGTATACTTAAACATAACAAAGTCAGTAAATGTAGCGTTTATTCACAGGATGACTCTCATAAGAAAGGCAAGACTAGTGATTTCTTGAATGCCTGTGACAGTTTTCGGGACCATCTTCACAAATCAGGAATTTCAGTAAAGGTAAGAATCATATAAACTTGAAGTTGAGCAAGGTTAATTGTGCTGTAGACCAGTCATTTTCAACTGCATGAAGTATCTCCAAATTGAGAGTATCGGGTTTAATTTGTGTCCATAAAATGTACACAATTGCCAGACATTTCTCTGGATATATTTTGTATATTTAGGTGAACTGAATCTTTTCTACAGCTCATAAAATATTTTGCCTTTTGGTGCCTAGGTCTTCGTTAATAGAAAATATGCATTGGAAAGTAGTTTGTTCTTCAGAATTAAACTCTCTGTGATGCACAGGACTTAGAAATATGTCATTGTAGAAGAAACGATACCATAAGAGAAGGAAAAAACAAAACTCATGTGGAAGTTACATTCTAGCTTTCAAAATCTAAAATCCAGCATTAAAATATAACAGGCGGGAGTTTTTTTCTTTTTTGGACATGAAATATATTACGAGGACATGTTTCAGTTAGTTAGTCACACTTCAGTGGTATTTCACTGCAACTTATGCAGGAATGCATGTTGTGTTATATTAATCTTTGCTGCTATTAACCCATTACCTGATGGCCATTTAAACCCCATACTGGTTGTTCCTGGGTACCCAATAAACAGATCTAGGTATTTAAATTGAACTGCAATGTAAATTTTTGCTTTACAGAACAAACCTTTGTATTTTACTTATTTATTATGTTATTTCAATGAAACAAGAACTGAATTAGAAACTTTAAGGGGAAAACAAGAAAAATTAGAAATAAAACCATTAGAGTAAACCTAAATATGGACCCTCTAGTGGAAGAGATAGAGAAAAGAAATTTAAAATGGAATAGTCACCCAATCAGAATGAATGATCAGCATAAAACAAAACAAGTATTTGAAGCAAGACCAGAGGGAAGGAGAAGATAGGGAAGACCAAGAAAGGAACGAGAACAACACATCGGAGAGGTAGCAAGAAACAGAAGGATGGAACTGAATCTGCTGAAGAGAGTCGTACAGGATAGAGAACAGTATAGAAAATGGATAAAAAGCCCAAAAAGGCAAAAGCAGTAACAAAAGGCAACAGGGAAAGGTGAAGAGGAAGAATTGAATTAAAGGATATTAAATGTATTACGCACCAACTATAACAAGCAATACTGTATGTATTTACAAAATACCAAAAAGGCATGTTTTTATTCCAATTTACGAGCTAAAACAGTTCTTATTTTTTCTTCTCGAACACTACCATGATTCAATGCTTGTTTTACATTACAAGCAAACAGATATCAAAGCAAATCAGTTCTGTTTTTCCAGCGCTCTGTTTGTAGCTGACCTAGTGCATAGCATATAGTAAGTCTTGTAATGGGAAAGTAGTGTTTGATGTCATGTAGCAGCCATATCGTTCTTCCTGTGCCAAGAGAGCACGTTTATAGAGGGTGGTGCAGATAAAAGTGGCCCATCTCCCATTTGAATCTGTTAAAATTAAATCAAGCTACAGTACAACAATGGGCAATCTTATGTAATATGAATAATCGGTAGTTGGCATTCCTCTGTCAGCATTTCAGTTTATTTCATCAGTTCATATGCACATTACTGTTCGCATACTGAAGACTCACTTTCTCGATGCAAGAAAGAATTCAAATTTTGGAAGCACATGTGAAAATAGGTTCAATTAACGAATGAGTCCATGATGTCTTCTCTGTAGAGCAAACTGTTAGCAAAAATTTGTGGCCATCACATTCCCTGGATCTAACAATGTGATGTTTTGCTGTGGGAATATTTGAAGAGCAAGGTCTATGAAACAAATCCACACACAATACAGGAACTGAAAGACAACATCAGCCGTGAAGTTGCCGCCAATGATATTGGAACTTTATGCCGGATGTATCTGAATATGGTTAAACGTGCACAGCTGTGTACTGATGCTGCAGGGGGCCACTTTCAACATCTTCAATAATTGATGAGTCCATTTCAGCAATTCGTTTTGTTTGTATATACTCTATACTTACACGGGCCAGTTTTATCTGCGCCACCCTTTATATGAGGATCACTACAAAAGTTTTGAGAATGGACGCAATAAAACATCAAAAATTTAGATCTGATCATTGCATCTTTTTACTTTCTCTACTATGTATAGTAAGTAAGGGAAGTATTGTATTCCACCAAAAATTCGATACCGAGATTTCACCAGAAATATATGTTTTGAGACCCCCTGAATCCAAAAAAAGCATTTTTGGAAACATGTCCGTGTGTGTGTCTGTGAACAGCATAACTCAGAAACGAACATTCGGATAAACACCAAACTTGGTATTTAGGTTCAATATCTTCCAGAGATGCGGCACAAAGATTTTCAAGAAAATCCCCCACCCCAGATTACCCTTTACATGGAACATTTTTCAAAAATTTTAATTTTCTCAAAAACGGCAGTAATGATTTTGATTAAGATATCATATGTTTAAGATATTTTTATGACAAATGAAATGTATATCTCGAATTTTCTGGGAATGTCTCCAAAAGTATTCTTCATTGTGAACAACTTTTGCATAACCGGTAAACCATAAGAGATAGACAAAATTTTACTACACAAAAAATGTAGATCGCATTAAAATACACAATTTATGTCATATACATTTTTTTTTGGTTGAGTGAACTATTTTCGAGATATTGCTTGTTATTCCCTTAAATTTTTCAATACTTACTTTCTCAAATGGGAATTCGTTATTCATTTTTTTGTCTTGGACATGCAAAGAGTATTAATCTGTGGCAAAGAGAGAGTGCAAATACATTCTTTGTACTGTGGCTTCAAGTGGCTCAAATCGTTGACCTCAAATTTTTCTTTCATTTTGGGGAATATAAAAAGGCACATGGGGCTAGATCTGGACTGTGGGGAGGATGGGACAAATATCTGACTCCTGCAGAAAGTGGTTTGTTTCTTGTGTAATGTGGGCAGAAGCATTGTCATGGTGCAATAAAATTCCATGCAAACTAGTCTTAGAACACTTTTTTCTCAGTTCATTAAACACTTGTGGCAGACATTTTGTGGTGCACCATCTGACAGTAACAGTCTTTTGTCCCTCAAGCAGAATCGTCACAATGTGGCCACTTGCTGAGAAGAAGGAACAGATCATCTTCCTTCCAACATTTCTCGTTCGCTTCACTTTTGTCGGGGGATCTTCTCCTGGGAAGACCCAGACCGAAACTGTCATTTAGTTTCTGAATCACACTGGTAAATCCAGCTTTCATCACCTGTTACAATGTTAAATATGTTTTTGGATCTTCCTCCATTGGATTTTGCACATGCGCTTGTTTCTGCTCATTTGTGAGGTGATGAGGACCCAGCGATTGCAGGGGTTCCTGACATCAAGTTTTTCTTTCAGGAGTTTTTTCACTGCTGCTGATCCAATATTTAGGGCTTCTTGAATCTGACCATATGTGTAACAATGATCTTCCCACAACATGCGCTCTGCTTTCACTACATTTTCATCCATTGTTGCTGTAGCAGCTGTCCTACTTGGTTTTCATCTTCTGAACTCTGCATACCATCAATGAATGGTGGATTGCAAAGGGAAAGATCCCCAAATGCACGATGCAGTCTTTCAAGGCATTCTCTCCCCCCTAAACCGGCTTTAAAAATCATAGAAAATCATAGCACAGAAATGCTCTCTCTTGAGGTCCTCCTAGCATGGCATAGCAACACCTACTATACATACACACACAGTGTTGACAATGCATATTGTTGGAGTGTGCCCAGACTTGCACATGTTGCTATCTGAACTTCAATCTGAAGTTAGGAAAAGCTGCTTTGACTTACCACTACTCATTGTTGCCCATTCTCAAAACTTTCAGAGTGATGCTCATGTATTTACGGCTTTAGACAAGATTGAAACTAAACCTGATTGCGCCTGTATGCCACAGGATACTCTTGGATAGGAATTACAAACTTGTTATTCCCAGTTCAAATCGTGGCTTTAACCATTGGTATAGCTTCTAAATTAGCTCATGTAGGATTGATTGATTGATGGAATCTGGGAGACAAAACAAGATGTTCTAATCCAAACTTGCCCGTACCGAAGTCAATTTCTTACTGTGTGGTATCTCTCCCCAGTTATTAGTTTAGCCAAACTGTTGCCTAAATAGTTTTAGGAGTCCCTGAACTAAATGTTTGTTAGATACAATTTCTTTGGGATCTGAGTTCCCCAATAAGTTTTATCATTTATTTTCCAATGCACCACAGTGGAAAATAAGATGCAAGGCAGTTTCATCTTCCCTGTTGCTCAGCCTGCATTTAGGTGATGCTTTTTCAATCCCCATGGTGTGCAGGTGTTTTTTGAAATTCCCATGGCCAGTCATTAAGGCTGGTTCACAACCAACAAGAATGGTAACCAGAATGAGAACGAGAAAGTTGAAATACATGTATTCAAATGGGAATGTTCACAACCGACGGGAAACCTTCCCGGGCTCCGAGAACGGGAAAGAAGAATTGCCCAACTTTTAACTTTCTCGTTCTCGTTCCCGGGCATAGCATATTAGATCCCTATTGTGCATATTAGACTCCTCACTCTAGAGGTTATTCTAAGTGGCCGTGACATGAAACAGCCACTAGTGCTCTCTATAGTCGCAAGCTGGAAACATGAAACTGGAAGGAATTAGTAGTAAATGTGCTTCCTAACCTCATCCCGACACCCGCAAATCTAATCAACGTTGGTTCCTCTGGTGAAGGGATCATTTGTAGTTTGTTTATATGCAACTCAAAACTGGCTATTACCTAAAAAACAATGGCAAAAGCTACAAAGAACAGCTAAATCCGGTGGAAATGAAAAAAAGAACAATAAACAATTTTAATGTATGCCATTAAATAAAGGAATGAAAGCTTGGCATAAGTAGAGGGATCGGAAATATAATGGATATGCATTTAGATAATGTTTACTCTATCAAGTTTTGACGCTGGTTTGGCTAAATTGGAAGTAGGTGAAAAAAGTCATTGGTCAGTTAAAAACAAATGAAATCCCAATGCACAAAATCGACTTTCACTTTGTGATCGATATGCATTCCCGTTGTTGTTTCCGTTCTGGTTACCGTTCTCGGGCGGTTATGAACCAGCCTTTAGGCTGACCATGAGTCTCATCTGCTTCCTGTCCAAGTTCAGGATCGCAGTGCTACTACTTAAACATGGTAGAGGCTTTATAAGCTTGCCATGTTTTTGTTTAAGAACATTTACCCAATAATATGGATCCATGAAAGTTGTAGATAGGACAATGTTAACAGTGAAGTAGACAGATGAAGAATAAAAGAGTCGAAGTATTAAAAGCCTTCACTTATATCATGATGGTAACAAAATTCTGGACTATCGTTTCAGGACTTCAAGGTCCCATCTTCTTGCAGAGATTTCAAAGTCGAATGAGTTGCACAACAGAGCCAAAGTTGAATCTGACCCATGTGGACGATTGGAAGGGACTCAAGTGGTAGTGTTTATAACTACAGGAGAAGCACCAGATGACTACTTCACAAGAGATGTCAGTACAGCTGTGGTATTACAGTCATATTACAGTCATCTGGTGCTCCTCCTGTAGTTATAAAAACTACCACTTGAGGTCCTTCCAATCGTCCACATGGGTCAGATTCAACTTTGGTTCAGTTGTGCAACTCAGTCAATTTTTAAATCTCTGCAAGAAGATGGGACCTTGAAGTCCCAAAATGATCGTCCAGAATTTTGTTACCATCATGATGTAAGTGAAGGCTTTTAATATTTCGACTCTTTTATTCTTAATATGGATCCAGTTTAGCAGCTTGGTTCTTATGGTCCGTTTGGTGATTCCCAAGGCAGGTTCAGGTTCAAGTTGTAGCACCTATCTTGGCTAATTTATCTGCATTTTCATTGCCAACTATACCTGAATGGCTGGGAACCCATGTCAAGGTAACCTTGTTGCATTTCGCCAACCTTTCCAGGGCTTCTTGGCAATCTTTAATGATCTTTGATCTCGTTTTTTATGCAGATAGAGCTTTCAGTGCTGCCTCACTGTCAGAATAAATGTAGACTCTACCATTCCTGTATTGCCTACATAGATTCTCATCCATGCAAGCCCTGATTGCATATACTTCCACTTGAAATACTGTGGTCAGTTCCCCTAGAGAGTAGGATTTCTTTAGTCTTGATTGATCCCCAAATACTCCAGTCCAGTATGGTTCATCTTTGACCCATCGGTAAACCAATAATGTCCCCTGATTGGTGTTGATGTTTTTCTTCCCACAGTTCTTTGCTTTCAATCTTTATCTCAAAAGATCTATCTGAATTGTGGAACTGGGTTTTATTTATGGAAGCTCTTTAACTGCTGTGGTCCTTAGTGTCCCACTCTATATTGGGCGTGAAAGACCGGAAATTTTGCTCAGAGGCCTCTTTATCAGGCTTGAGGTTCTTTTACGTGCCATAAATCTACAACATGGGACCACCGGTTTTACTTCCCTTCTGAAGGAAGCCATGCTAAGGATTTTTACGCTGAAAAAAAATCCATCGCCCTCTGCCAGGTTTGAACCTGCAACCTCAGGAACTAGAGGCTAGCATGGTACGCCTAAGTCACAGACCTTGGGGTTGGGTGAGTACTTTGGTTTCCTTCCATTTGTTCCTTCACATAGATTCAGTGAATCCACCTGGCCTCTGAGCAGAATTTCCAGTCTTTCACGCCCAATATAGAGGACCATAGCAGTTAAAGAGCGTCCATAAATAAAACTCAATTTTATATAAGTTGGGAGGACTTCTTCCCCTCACCATGAAAAAGATATATACACTACGTGATCAAAAGTATCCGGAAACCTGACTGAAAATGATGTACAAGTTTGTGGCGCCCTCCATCGGTAATGCTGGAAGTCAAGATGGTAGTGACCCACTCTTAGCCTTGATGATAGTATTCACTCTCACAGGCATACTTTCAATCAGGTGCTAGAAGTTTTCTTGGGGAATGGCAGCCCATTCTTCACGGAGTGCGGAACTGAGGAGTGGTATCGATATAGGTCTGTGAGGCCTGGCATGAAGTCGGCATTCCAAAAAATCCCAAAGGTGTTCTATAGGATTCAAGTCAGGACTCTGTGCAGGCCAGTCCATTACAGGGATGTTATTGTCATGTAACCACTCCGCCACAGCCCGTGCAGTATGAACAGGTGCTCGATCATGTTGAAAGATGCAATCGCCATCCCCGAATTGCTCTTCAACAATGGGAAGCAAGAAGGTGCTTAAAATATCAATGTATGTCTGCGTTGTGATTGTGCCATGCAAAACAACAAGGGGTGCAAGCCCCCTCCAGGAAAAACACGACCACACCATAACACCACCACCTCCGAATTTCACTGTTGGCACTACACACGCTGGCAGATGACGTTCACCGGGCATTCGCCATACCCACACCCTGCTATCGGACCGCCACATTGTGTACTATGATTCACCACTCCACACAATGTTTTGCCACTGTTCAATAATGTAATGTTGATGCTCCTTACACCAAGCAAGGCGTCGTTTTGCATTTTCCTGCATGATGTGTGGTTTATGAGCAGTCGCTGGACCATGGAATCCAAGGTTTCTCACCTCACACCTGTCATAGTACTTGGAGTGTATCCTGATGCAGTTTGGAATTCCTGCGTGATGGTCTGGGTAGATGTCTGCCTATTACTCTTTACGACCCTCTTCAAATGTCGGCGATCTCTGTCATTCAACAGACGAGGTCGCCCTGTACGCTTTTGTGCTGTACATGTCCCTTCACGTTTCCACTTCACTATCACATCAGAAACAATGGACCTAGGGATGTTTAGGAGTGTGGGAATCTCACGTACAGACTTCTGACACAAGTGACACCCAATCACCTGACCACGTTCGAAGTCCGTGAGTTCCACGGAGCGTCCCATTCTGCTGTTTCACGATGTCTAATGACTATTGGGGTCGCGGATAATGAGTACCGGGCAGTTGGTGGCAGCACAATGCACCTAAAATGAAAAACGTATGTTTGTGTGGGTGTCCAGATACTTCTGAACACATAGTGTATATATATATCATCATTAAGGAACAAGTTCCCTAAATAGCACTCTTAAGGGGCTCATGTAGGAAGTATTAGAGCTTCTGAAATAACCTCAGAAAGCATTGACAGTGATATGGATGTGGACGGTTTTGAAGCTGGTGTTGAGGATGTAGGCAGCAGTGAAGAAGCAGATATTAGTGCTTAGACAGGATTATGGAGTTCTCAAAAACTACTGTGGCATAAAACAACATTTTTCCATAGTACAACCTCTGGTTGTTGGCTTAAAGTGATAGCCAACCAATTGATTTTCTCACAAAGTTTTTAACTGCAGATTTAGTAGCTTTCATAGTTACTGAAACAAAATTGCATATGCATAAAGTGCATTTAAGATCTGACTCCAAAAGGCAAATTAAGACTTAAAAGTAGAATTCAAAAATGGTCAAATGTAATACAGAATGAGATATGCAGATTACTTGGTATTACTATTCCTATGCGTGTTATTCAAAAACCTATATTAGACATTTACTGCTTCACAGATGACATGCTATCAACTCCAGTTTTTTTTGGAATGTGCATGTCAAACAACAGGTTTTCGTCCATTTTGCAGTTTCTTACTGAATGCCCCTATACACATCCATATAGTTTGGACCTGTTTTACATTCAACATCTAATGTCCATATCCGGAAAAAGGTTAACAGAGATAAAGAGGAACTGAGTTACAGAGTGTTCCTTTAAATTATTTTTATTATCAGCACTATGAACAGATTTACACTGCAAACCCCCTAAAACCACCTTAGTAACTGAAAAAATATTATTTTCAGACTTTTCATGGTATCTACACTTAAAGTATTGTAAACCTGTAAACTTTCAAGTTTCTACCATTTATGGTACAGTCTCTGCTTTTTGGACATACCAACATAGATACAGGATAAGATAAGATTTTTATTGTCATTTAAGGTTGCATTACAATTTGAACAAGTCGTCCTCCGTAGTGTAGTGGTTACCATGCTAGCCTCTAGTTCCCAAGGTTCAAAACTTTCAGAAGGCGATGGCTTTTTCGGGCGTAAAAATGCTTAGCATGGTTTCCTTTGGAAGGGAAGTAAGGCTGTGGTTCTGTGTCGTAGGTTTATGGCACGTAAAAGAATCTCAAGCCTGATAAAGAGGCCTCTGGGAAAAATGAATGGTTCTTCATGCCCAATATAGAGTGCGACGCCAAGAACCATAGCAGTTAAAGAGCGTCCATAAATAAAACTCAATTTCAATTTCAACAATTTGAGAGGAGACTCATTCAAACAGGAGACTCATCAAATACATACGCAATGAAATGCAGGAACTAAGCTAAATTTTAATCAGACAATAAATAATAATAATAAAATAATAATGTTTATTATTATTATTATTATTATTATTATTGGTGGTGGTGGTGGTGGTGGTGGTGGTGGCGGTGGCGGTGGCGGTGGCGGTGGCGGCGGCGGTGGCGGCGGCGGCGGCGGCGGCGGCGGTGGCGGTTGTTTCTGTTAATTCTGTTAGTATCTTTAATGTTTCTGATTTTGTCTGCTACTGATCAACAGTAGGCACAATTCAAATTTTTAGGCCTGGCATTGTTGAAAATAATAATAATAATAATAATAATAATAATAATAATAATAATAATAATAATAATAATAATAATAATAATTTGGGGGGTAAATTCAGAAGGTTGCAGAAGAGAACTTTCACACGTATTTCTAAACAGAAATCATTTGAATCAGAAAATTATTATCCTTTAAATAAATAAAAATAAAAAAATATCTGATGTGTTACATTCACATTACTTTCTCTGCCCATTCTTCAACAAACCATTCTTACAAGAGCTTATTCTTCTTTCTACTTCATGATAATCAAAATAAACATTTGCAGAAATGGTTATTTCACATTTCCTTGTAGGTACAAGGAGAAGAAGGGAATACAATAAGCTTAAATGACAGTCAAATATTTTAAGAATGAGTCACTATGTGATGGTTTTGAAATTCTGTTCTCTTTGCAAGATCATGAGAAAAAAAAATCAAATATACCTACTTTTCTCCCATTTGGGAAAAATTAAAGTATTTGAAAATTCAAACAATAACAGGAAATATCTCAGAAATGAGTAACTTAAAAAAAATTACTTCACATAATTGTTGCTTTAATGAGATATAAGTAAGATTTTTTCTATCTCTTATGATTTATCAATTATGCAAAAGTCATTCAGAATGAAGAGGATATCAGAGACTATTCCCAGAAAATTCAAGATATTTCCTTTGTCATGAAAATATATCCAATATATGATATTTTAATCAAAATCATTAGAGGCATTTTTGAGAATCATAATTTTCTAAAAATTTTCTGTTTAAAGGGTAGTTTGGATGGGAAATTTTCTTTAAAATCTTAGTGAACATCCTTTGAATATACTGAACTAAATACCATGTTTGGTATTTAACCAACTTTTCATTTTTGAGTTATGCTGTTCACACACACACAGACACGCATATAGACCTTTTTCTAAAAACACTTTTATTGATTCAGGATGTCTCAAAGTCTGTATTTCTGGTGAAATCTTGGCAACAAATGTTTGGTGGAATATAATGATTCCCCTATGTACTATAGGTAAACAGTAGAGAAAGTAAAATCACAACAAAATATCTTGAACTGTTCCAAAGACAAAGCATTTTAATATTTGTTTATAAACACACGTGAAAAATGGTGGCTGGTATCTCTGGACAAATTTTTTTTTACAAAAAAAAAATACAAATTTCTTACTTTGTCGCAAATTTTGTGCTTACTGAACACTCAGTTAATTTTGCAACCAAAAAATGAAAATGCATACTGGATACTGTCTTCTAATTGATCGAGTGTATGAGGATTTGATGCATCAATTTTATCTTTAAACATTCCTCACAGTAATAATCATGTGAATTTAGAGCAGACCAGTCAGTTACCGTCATTAAAAACATGTAATACAAGTTGATGATTTTCTTGGATTTCTTTCCACAATAGTCCTATCTCATCTAATTTTTCCTCGGTTAGAGATATTGGCTTTCAATGTTTCTTTTGCATAACACAAACTCAGTCTACATTTTTTCTCACAACTCTATTTTGGGTTTGTTAGGAACAGTGACACCCAGGAGAATTTGTGTATAAATTCAAGTCAACAGTTCACATATGACTCAGTTAGAGCAATACTTAACACACAAACATCCACTTGTGCAAGGGATCTCGGGTTTGATTCTCAGTTGAAGGGGTGAGAATTTTTCTTTAACCAAGATTATTTCCTATCCTCCCCAGAACCCCTGGAAGTATGAATGTGTGTTTCGTGTGTGTAATCTAATGTATAAAACCCAAAGGAAAAGAAAAGAAAGGAAAAAAATGTGATGTTTTTACAAACGCTTATTCTCCATCTACTTCATGTTAATCAAGATAAACATTTGCAGAAACTATCTTATTGCTAGTTTTCTTGTAGGTGCAAGGGGAATATAAGTAGGCTTTAAACGATAGTCAAATCTTTTAAGAGCTGGTTGCTATGTGGAGCATTCCATTCTCTTCGCATTTCCAGGACATAAAAAAACCAATAACGAATTCCAATTGAGAATAAGTACAAGTATTGGAAAATTCAAACAAATAACAAGCAATATCTCGGAAATAGTTCATGAAACATAAATTTACATTTTATGTATGAAACATAAATTGCATTTTAACGAGCTCTACATTTTTTGTGTAGAACAGTTTTGTCTATCTCATACGGTTTACCAGTTATGCAAAAGCCATTCAGAATTAAAAGGACTTTTGGGGACTTTCCCAGAAAATTCAAGATATACAATTTATTTGTTAAGAAAATATCCTAAATGTATAATATTTTAATCAAAATTGTTAGAACCATTTTTGAGAAAATCAAAATTTACCAAAAGTGTTCCATATAACACATCTTTGAAAGATATGAACCTAAATACTTTGTTTTGGATTCCGCTGCCTCAAAACAAATATTTCCGGTGAAATCTCGGTATCGAATTTTTGAGTGGACTGCAATACTTCCCCTACTTACTATACGTAGTAGGGAATGTAAAAAAGTAGAAATCCAATGACAATGGTATACGAGTTAACACCATTGCCAATAGGCAGTATATTCCAAAAATAAAACGCTGCCAATGTGGCAATTGCAGTTAAAGGCAGGGGAATAAATGGAAACGAAAAGAAAAGAAAGAAAAAAAGAACACCCAATGTTCTGTAAATTCACTCTTTCGTAGCATTCAACCTCCTCTGCCGGCATTGCCACAGAAAGAAAGAAACACTTGCACATGTCCCAGGGCCCTGTCCATATCGCGAGTTGCTGAGGAACTCTCGTAATACTCAGGTCCAATTATTCATCTTTGAAGAAATACGGAAAAACAATTTTACCATATGTGAGGAAGTGCATGGCTTAGCGACAAACAGTAGTTGCCATGGAATTTATATTATTGCATTTAGAGAATACAACTTCAAGGGCTACATACTCGACCCAACAGTAAGGTTCAAACATCATAAAAGTCAACTGGAAGAACAGCATCTGGAAAAAAAATCTGTGTGTTGCACTCACATGACTTTCTCTACTCTTGTACAAAGTATTTTTATAAACGCTTATTCTTCATATGCTTCATGTTAATCGAGATAAACGTTTGCAGAGATTATCATATTGTTAATTTTCTTGTAGGTGCAAGGGGAGGCTTTAAATGATAGTCAAACATTTTAAGCGCTGGTTGCGATGTGGAGCATTCCATTCTCTTTACATGCCCAGAATGTAAAAAAATGAATAACGAATTTCCATTTAAGACAAAGTATAGGTATTGGAAAAATCAAACAAATAATAAGAAGTATCTTGGAAATGGTTCACCCGACAACAACAAATAAAATGTATGTGACATAAATTGTGTGTTTTAACGAGATCTGCATTTTTTGTGCAGAACAATTTTGTCTGTCTCTTACGGTTTACCAGTTATGCAAAAGCTATTCAGAATGAAGAGGACTTTTGGGGGCATTCCCAGAAAATTCAAGATATACGTTTCATTTACTATGAAAATATCTTAATCATATGATATTTTAATCAGAATCGTTAGAGCCATTTTTGAGAAAATCAAAAAATTTTTAAAATGTTCCATGTAAAAGGTAGTCAGGGGTGAGGCGATTTTCTTGAAAATCTTCGTGTTGCATCTTTGGAAAATACTGAACCTAAATACCAAGTTTGGTATTTATCTGACTTTTTGGGTTACGCTGTTCATAGACAACGGACCTTTTTCTAAAAATGCTTTTTCTTGGATTCAGGGGCCTCAAAAGATGTATTTCTGGTGAAATCTCAATATAGAATTTTTGGGTGGAATGCAATACTTACCCCACCTACCATACGTAGTAGAGAAAGTAAAAAAGAATATCATGAACCTACTGTAGAGTATTACAAGAATAAATATAAACTGTAAGAGGTGATCAGTTTGATGGTAGGAGCACATGGCACTATCTCACAGTGTTTTGCAGAGATATGGAAAGGTTTGCAACTCCCTCTCAGAATTAAACCAATTTTTGCCATTGTTATAATAGGTTTTTTAAATATTTTAAAACATAATTTATGTATATTGCTTTTCAAAATTATAATCAGCTTTAACAAATACATTTCAAAATAACACTTCTTTTAATTATTTAAAAGCCTATTTTATGTTAATATACTCTATCATCTATTACTTTCCATATATTTTAATTGTTATGCTTAATTGTCCATATTGGCAGCCTATAGATTCAAGAGGTTGCTTTTTGTTTTTACAAATACATATTATACTGGGTGGACCATTTAAGTTGACACTATACAATATCTCCAAAACTAAGCATTGATTGCTTGATATTATGGGGGAAAATAAATGCCATTGTGTTTAGTTTGGAGGATGTTGTAATGGTCATTTTAGGGCCAATTTAATTTTTACTTTCTCTACTACATATAGTAAGTAGGGGAAGTATTGTATTCCACCCAAAAATTCGATACCAAGATTTCACCGGAAATACATGTTTTGAGACCCCCTGAATCCAAAAAAAGCCTTTTTGGACACATGTCCGTGGGTGCATGCGTGTGTGTGTGTGTGTGTGTGTGTGTGTGTGTGTGTGTGTGTGTGTGTGTGTGTGTGTGTGTGTGTGTGTGTGTGTGTGTGTGTGTGTGTGTGTGTGTGTGTGTGTGTGTGTGTGTGTGTGTGTGTGTGTGTGTGTGTGTGTGTGTGTGTGTGTGTGTGTGTGTGTGTGTGTGTGTGTGTGTGTGTGTGTGTGTGTGTGTGTGTGTGTGTGTGTGTGTGTGTGTGTGTGTGTGTGTGTGTGTGTGTGTGTGTGTGTGTGTGTGTGTGTGTGTGTGTGTGTGTGTGTGTGTGTGTGTGTGTGTGTGTGTGTGTGTGTGTGTGTGTGTGTGTGTGTGTGTGTGTGTGTGTGTGTGTGTGTGTGTGTGTGTGTGTGTGTGTGTGTGTGTGTGTGTGTGTGTGTGTGTGTGTGTGTGTGTGTGTGTGTGTGTGTGTGTGTGTGTGTGTGTGTGTGTGTGTGTGTGTGTGTGTGTGTGTGTGTGTGTGTGTGTGTGTGTGTGTGTGTGTGTGTGTGTGTGTGTGTGTGTGTGTGTGTGTGTGTGTGTGTGTGTGTGTGTGTGTGTGTGTGTGTGTGTGTGTGTGTGTGTGTGTGTGTGTGTGTGTGTGTGTGTGTGTGTGTGTGTGTGTGTGTGTGTGTGTGTGTGTGTGTGTGTGTGTGTGTGTGTGTGTGTGTGTGTGTGTGTGTGTGTGTGTGTGTGTGTGTGTGTGTGTGTGTGTGTGTGTGTGTGTGTGTGTGTGTGTGTGTGTGTGTGTGTGTGTGTGTGTGTGTGTGTGTGTGTGTGTGTGTGTGTGTGTGTGTGTGTGTGTGTGTGTGTGTGTGTGTGTGTGTGTGTGTGTGTGTGTGTGTGTGTGTGTGTGTGTGTGTGTGTGTGTGTGTGTGTGTGTGTGTGTGTGTGTGTGTGTGTGTGTGTGTGTGTGTGTGTGTGTGTGTGTGTGTGTGTGTGTGTGTGTGTGTGTGTGTGTGTGTGTGTGTGTGTGTGTGTGTGTGTGTGTGTGTGTGTGTGTGTGTGTGTGTGTGTGTGTGTGTGTGTGTGTGTGTGTGTGTGTGTGTGTGTGTGTGTGTGTGTGTGTGTGTGTGTGTGTGTGTGTGTGTGTGTGTGTGTGTGTGTGTGTGTGTGTGTGTGTGTGTGTGTGTGTGTGTGTGTGTGTGTGTGTGTGTGTGTGTGTGTGTGTGTGTGTGTGTGTGTGTGTGTGTGTGTGTGTGTGTGTGTGTGTGTGTGTGTGTGTGTGTGTGTGTGTGTGTGTGTGTGTGTGTGTGTGTGTGTGTGTGTGTGTGTGTGTGTGTGTGTGTGTGTGTGTGTGTGTGTGTGTGTGTGTGTGTGTGTGTGTGTGTGTGTGTGTGTGTGTGTGTGTGTGTGTGTGTGTGTGTGTGTGTGTGTGTGTGTGTGTGTGTGTGTGTGTGTGTGTGTGTGTGTGTGTGTGTGTGTGTGTGTGTGTGTGTGTGTGTGTGTGTGTGTGTGTGTGTGTGTGTGTGTGTGTGTGTGTGTGTGTGTGTGTGTGTGTGTGTGTGTGTGTGTGTGTGTGTGTGTGTGTGTGTGTGTGTGTGTGTGTGTGTGTGTGTGTGTGTGTGTGTGTGTGTGTGTGTGTGTGTGTGTGTGTGTGTGTGTGTGTGTGTGTGTGTGTGTGTGTGTGTGTGTGTGTGTGTGTGTGTGTGTGTGTGTGTGTGTGTGTGTGTGTGTGTGTGTGTGTGTGTGTGTGTGTGTGTGTGTGTGTGTGTGTGTGTGTGTGTGTGTGTGTGTGTGTGTGTGTGTGTGTGTGTGTGTGTGTGTGTGTGTGTGTGTGTGTGTGTGTGTGTGTGTGTGTGTGTGTGTGTGTGTGTGTGTGTGTGTGTGTGTGTGTGTGTGTGTGTGTGTGTGTGTGTGTGTGTGTGTGTGTGTGTGTGTGTGTGTGTGTGTGTGTGTGTGTGTGTGTGTGTGTGTGTGTGTGTGTGTGTGTGTGTGTGTGTGTGTGTGTGTGTGTGTGTGTGTGTGTGTGTGTGTGTGTGTGTGTGTGTGTGTGTGTGTGTGTGTGTGTGTGTGTGTGTGTGTGTGTGTGTGTGTGTGTGTGTGTGTGTGTGTGTGTGTGTGTGTGTGTGTGTGTGTGTGTGTGTGTGTGTGTGTGTGTGTGTGTGTGTGTGTGTGTGTGTGTGTGTGTGTGTGTGTGTGTGTGTGTGTGTGTGTGTGTGTGTGTGTGTGTGTGTGTGTGTGTGTGTGTGTGTGTGTGTGTGTGTGTGTGTGTGTGTGTGTGTGTGTGTGTGTGTGTGTGTGTGTGTGTGTGTGTGTGTGTGTGTGTGTGTGTGTGTGTGTGTGTGTGTGTGTGTGTGTGTGTGTGTGTGTGTGTGTGTGTGTGTGTGTGTGTGTGTGTGTGTGTGTGTGTGTGTGTGTGTGTGTGTGTGTGTGTGTGTGTGTGAGAGAGAGAGAGAGAGAGAGAGAGAGAGAGAGAGAGAGAGAGAGAGAAAACAGCATAACTCAAAAATGAACAGTCGGATAAATACCAAAGTTGGTATTTAGGTTCAGTATCTTCCAGAGATGCGACACGAAGGTTTTCAAGAATATCCTCCCACCCCAGATTACATGGAATATGTTAATTTTCTCAAAAATGGCTAACAATTTTTTATTAAAATATCATATCTTTAAGATATTTTCATGACAAATAAACTGTATATCTTGAATTTTCTGGGAATGTCTCCAAAAGTATTCTTCATTGTGAACGACTTTTGTATAACTGGTAAACCATAAAAGATAGACAAACTTTTACTACACAGAAAGTGTAGATCACATTTAAAATACACAATTTATGTCATATACATTTTTTTTTTGTTGAGTGAACCATTTTCGAGATATTGTTTGTTATTCCCTTAAATTTTTCAATACTTATTTTCTGAAATTGGAATTCGTTATTCATTTTTTTTGTCTTGGATATGCAAAGAGTATTAATCTGTGGCAAAGAGAATGATGCTGCACATAGCAACCAGCTATTAAGAGATATGTCTGTGCTTATATTGCCCTTGCAAATACAAAACAAGGGGAACATGGCCTTAAGCGATAGTCAAATATTCTTAGAACTGGTCGCTATGTGTAAAATGTAATTCTCTTTGCATGTCAAAGGATCGTTTCTGCAAATGTTTATCTAGATTAATATGAAATAGATGGAGAATAAGAGTTTGTAAAAATAGTTTGTACAAGAGTAGAGAAAGTCATGTGAGTGTAACACATCAGATTTTTTTTTTGTCCTAGTAATGCAAAGAGAATGGAATACTCCACATAGCAACCAGCTCTTAAAATATTTGTCTATAGGTTAAAGCCTATCAATTCCCCTTGCATCTACAAGAATATTAGCAATAAGATTAACAACTCGATTAGCATGAAGCATATGGAGAAGAAGCGTTTGTAAAAATAGTTTGCACAAGAGTAGAGAAAGTCATGTGAGTGTAACACATCAGATTTTTTTAAGTGGGAACATACATTTTGTATGTTGTTTTCTCATTAGAAATTGATTTATAAAAAGCTGTTTACTTTGTTATGAGGAATATCAATATCAATTTTATTGTCGTTAAACAGTTATTTAACTGCAATAGACATTGTCAGTGTATACAATAAAATACAAATCAATAATATAAACTACACCTTGTAAACTTTACACCAAAAAGTAAAAATTAAAATTCAATATCAGATACATTAAGATCAATAAATTCATTAATAGAATAAAATGGATTATCCACAAACCAAGAATGCAATTACTAACAAAATATTTTATAGGACAAAACATTTACAACTTGCGCTAGCTTATTAAAAAGTTTAATGCCAATATAGGAGTAACTTTGAGAAGTTTTCTTAAGTCTATGTTGAGAAATATCAATCATTTGACCATTTTGGGTATTATAATTATGAATGTTGGATCTCGTGTCATACATATGTTGATTCTGCTTCATAAAATCCAATACAGTATAAATATACAAATTTATAACAGTCAATATTATATCTTTTAAAATAGAGTTTGCAATGTGTTCTAGTAGATATCTTAGCCATAATTCTTATAGCTTTCTTTTGCACAAGTAATACATCATGGATATATGAGCTATTATCCGAAAGTAAAATACTGTAATTAATAATACTGTGAAAGTATGCAAAATATGAGACATGTATATACACAAAGGGTACACAATGGACTAAATTCCTCAACAAGAATATAACCCTTGACAACTTTGTACATAAAAATGTAATATGTGGCTCCCAAGTTAAAAATCTATCAATAAAAATGCCTAAAGACTTAACATCAGTACAAAGCTTTGGGACGACAACATTATTTAAAGTAAAAATTATATTATTAGTTTTAGAATCGTTAAGTAAAAAATTAATTTCTTGAAATATGGAAACAAAATAAAAAATGTTGTTTCCCAATTACGAAACATAACTTGACCCTCAAATGACCATCCATGGTTGGTCCAACCATTCATGGCGCTCTTCATACACAGCCATTCAGAATTTTTGTTGTTATTTACATTGGTGTAAGAACAATTGTAAAGGGGTTTATACAAACGTTGTTTTGTTTTTTATGAGGAGCAAGAAAACAACAAAAAAAAAAAAGGTAGGTTCCCATTAAAAAAAAAATTAAATTGACTAAAATGACCATCAGAACATTCTCCAAATAAAACACGACTAATGACATTTACTTTCCCCCATAATCTCAAGCAACTTTTATTCACGATATTTGTTTCTACAATGCTTAGTTTTGGAGATATTGTACAGTCTGAACTTAAATGGACCACCCTGCACACACAGTAAACAGACAGCTTCATGTAACATTATTCTCAATGTATACTATGCCACACAATGTTAGACTAACTGCAAATGCTGTTACTCTCCCTAGGTGTGTGAGCTAGGCTACTGCAGAATAAGGTCCATTCAACCCAATAACTGCCTCAACTCAGACCCAAAACTATAACATTTTGCTTAAAATCGTTAATCATTTTTACAAAAATAAATAACCAAATTCTTTTTTAAGCAAAGTTGTTTTGGATGGAGAAAATTGTAGCACATCTTTGCCTTGCACTTTTAAAAATTGCTTAAACAATGCATGATATTTGGTAATGCACTCCCTTCCTCTTTCTCTCCCACCCTCCCTCTCTTTCGCTCTCTCATGTGTGTGCCTACCACAGTGCTTGTTTTGAAAGCCTGCATTTCCATTGAAATCTTTGTGTCACTTCTTGATTCTTGTATCATAGAATGCCTTAGAGAATAAAAAGGAATTATTTTTCGTTTCCTCCATTATCACAAATCTAAGTAATAAATTTTGTAACTTCCTCTATTTATTATTGCTTTCAATAATTTACTAAGGAATTCCTGCAGTGGTTTATGTTGTTCTTACTGGTATTTCTTGTTTGTCAACAGGACCATGGTAAAATGTCTACATGGAAGTTTGATCAGGTAGAGAAAACAAAATAGTAGCTGTTTGTTTCATTAGAAATGTACCATTAAACACAGTAAACACTAGCCAACGGTGGCAATATACTGATGGTTTAGAACAGTATCATCATAATTATCACTCCTTAAATTTTACAGTGTGATAAACATTCCAGTTTTCACAGATCATCATTATAGTGGCAGAGCTGAGAGTCATAAGCATCTATGATTCTTCTTACTAATTGGTGAAAATGTTGTTTTCTTACTTTGGTATTTCATGAATGTTAGTTGTGATAGTATTATTGCAAACCATTATTATTTGCCAGTATTGTTACACCTTCATATTATATACACCAATAAAATGCAATCTCGCTTTGTAAGAATGTGTCATTTTTAATTTTCACTAAGCCATCCTTTCCTTTCTCCAGAGACCTGCTCATTTACCCTTAAAACTGTCGTCCTCCATGGTGTAGTGGTTACCATGTTAGCCTCTAGTTCCTGAGGTTGCAGCTTCAAACCTGGCAGAGGGCAATGGATTATTTTGGGCGTAAAAATCCTTAGCTTGGCTTCCTTCGGAAGGGAAGTAAAGCCGGTGGTCCCGTGTCATAAATTTACAGCACATAAAAGAACCTCAAACCTGATAAAGAGACCTCTAAGCAAAGTTTCCGGTCTTTCACACCCAATATAGATTAGGACACTAAGGACCACAGCAGTTAAAGAGCGTCCATAAATAAAACTCAGTGTAATTTTTACCCTTAAAACTGGCAACTGTGTCTTGAATACAAGCAATCACCTTTTTAGTTCACTGCTCATATAGAATTAAATAAAGATATGATGGCAGTTCCTAAAATAATACATGTGCTGCTATCTATTGTATTGTTAATTTGACTAATTTTTACTAAGTCAATGGAGGTTTAGCTCAATTACATAAAGATTTCTTTGTCTGCAAGTTATTAAAATGAATGACAATAACCAGCCGATTACATTAGTGTCCTAGATAAAAATCTTTTATAAAATTGAAGCTATATGGACATACACCAACAGAATTTTTGTGTATTGCTTGAGAAGTTTGGTTTGTTGGGACTGTACAATAGACCATAGCACCATTTTTCTGTGGCTTATATGTTTTCTAGAAAATAGTATCTGTCGTCTTGGGCATTGATTGTCCTCGATATTAATACTATGTACAAGTTTCACTGCAGAGGCCATTATAGTCAGTGTTTTGGAAGAAAAGAAAAGAAGTGCATAACTTAAGAAGATACAGCACACGAATATGATGTATCACATCATCATTAAATCAGATTTTAAACAAAAAATTTTGTGTTACATTCACATGAATTTCTCTACTCTGTATTGTTTATTAGTCAGTACAGAAAAATATTCTTATGAAAGCTTATTTTTCTATCTACTTCATTTTAATCAAGATAAACCTTTACAGAAATAACTAAATTACACATTTCTTTATAGATTCAAAGGGAACAGTGATAGTCAAATGTTTAAGAACAGAGTGCTATATGCTCACCTTAAAATTCCGTACTCTTTCCAGGCAATCGCGAAAAACAACTGAATGTTGACAGGAGTTGAAAGGATTGATAAAGTATTGAACATTGCGAAACTTTATATCGGATATCTCGGAAATGGCTTATGTCAAAAAAAGTTACTTTAAATAAATTGTGTAATTTAAAGAGATTTTTTGTGTAGTACGTTTTCATCTGTCGCTCAAACGTTTACCAGTTATACAAGAATATATGAAATTCCTTCTGAATGAACAGGCTATTCTAAAAAAATTCAAGGTATGCATTTTATTTGTCATGCAAATATCTTTATTATATGGTATTGTATTCAAAATTGTTAGAGCCATTTTTTCAGGAAATCAAAAATTTTGAAAAATCTTCCATGTAAAGGGAGTTATGTGTGGGACGATTTTCTTGAAAACTTTAGTGTCACATGTTTTGGAAGATACTGGGCTTAAATACTGATTGGTATTTATGTGACTTTTTGTTTTTGAGTTATGTTGTTCACAGACACACACATACGGACCTTTTACTAAAAGTACTTTTTTTTATATAGATTCGGGGGTCTCAAAACATGTATTTCCGATGAAATCTCGGTATCAAATTTCTGGGTGGAATGCAATACCTTCTCTACCTACTCTGTATGTGGTAGAGAAAGTAAAACCTCTGACGTATATTCACATGAATTTCATTATCCACTATCATTTATTAGTGGATATACAAACTGTTCTTACTAAAGCTTATTTTTCTATCTATTACATTTTAGTCCAAATAAACATTTGCAAAAATAGCTGCATTACACATTTTATTATAGATTCAAAGGGAATACTGATAGTCAAACGTTTAAGAACTGGATGCTATACATCGGCCTTAAAATTCAATACTGTTTCCATGACAATGCAAGAAACAACTGAATGTTGACAGGACTTCAAGAGAATGGCCAAGTAATGAACAATTTGAACCATTACTAACAGATATCTCAGAAATGCCGTATGCCACCAAAATTTATTTTTTAATTAAATTGTGTGTTTTAAAGAGATCTACATTTTCAAGTAGTATGTTTTCATAGGCTGCTTAATGTTTACCAGTTATACAAGTTATACAAAATTCCTTCTGAATGAAGTGGACTTTACAGGCTATTCCCATAAAATTCAAGATATACATTTTATTTGTTATGTAAGTATGTTAAATATATGGTATTTTAATCAAAATCATTAGAGCCACTTTTTAGAAAATAAAAAATTTCTAAAATGTTCCATGTAAAGGGTAGTTTGGGGTGTGGGGATTTTCTTGAAAATCTTTGTCTTGCATCTTTGGAACGTACTGAAACTAAATAATAATTTTGGTATTTATCGGACTTTTTGTTTTTTAGTTATGCTGTTCACAGAGACATACACAGACAAAAGTGCTTGTTTTGGTTTCGGGGGGCTCAAAACATGTATTTTTGATGAAATCTCAGTATCAAGTTTGTGGGTGGAATGCATTACCTTCTCTACCTACCATGTACGTGGTAGAGAAAGTAAAAATAGACTGCAGCTTTTGACAGTAATGCAAGATCTAATATTGGCAGTCTGTTGGGCCATCTATTCATCATGAAATCTACCACCCCAATGGGGCATACAGGAATCTCTCTCGAGATTTTCTGTAGTCATTCAACTTTCATGCAGTCAACACTTGCTAGATTACACTAGGGAGAAGCAGGCACTTGTTGACTGTTTTTTTAACGTTCAAATAAACGTTGCAAGATTACTTCTGTGGTCACATGGTTAGTGTTCTGACTTCTCAACCCGTATGTCCTATTTTCGATCAGTAGGGAGGGGGAACTTTTATTTCACTAGAATCATTCTCTTTCCACAGAGTCTGAAAATATAAATGTGGAAGTGATTGTGAGCATGCTTTATAGAAAAGTGCATAAAATCAACATTAAAAACTTACAGTCAACAGGTTACTAAAGTTAAAGGGACCTATACAAATGAAAGAATAAAAAAAGTAAAGAAATATGTACATCACATGGAACCAAATGTTTTATTTCCCTTCTGAAGGAAGCCATGCTAAGAACTTTTACATTGGAAAAAATCCCTCACTTTCTATCAGTTTGAACTGGTGACCATGAAAATAGAGGTTGCCATGGTATCCAAGGAGAAGGATACCAATGCAGGAGGCTTGAGGTTGTTGAGACATAGATTCGGAAACAGGAACGTGCCAGGACCACCATCCCTGACCAGATTTTCTTTTCCTTGCTCCATGTAAATGACAAATGTTGGCGAGGTGCCTGCAGCGTTTCCCTCCCACATTTCCTTTCCTTGTTGTTATTTAATTTATATACCATCATTGATCACACTTGTGGTGCCATATGTTAAAAGAATGGAAGTTAAACAGTATAAAAAATTTTTAAAAAATATAAGGACTAGAGTGAAATGTAATTGACCAAATACAATTGGGAAACGTTCCCTCACCCAGCCTTAATGGACATGAGAGTTAAATTACAAAGCAGAGTAAACGGAAACTAGCTTATTCCACAACAATGAGAAGCAATAATAATTTTAACTCTAAAAAGATTATTTGAATAATGTTAATGTAAGTAACTTGAAGAAATAAAATGTTTGTTGATTAAGTAACTCAATAGGTTATAATTTCTATAATAACTCTTGTAACTAAAAAAAAAAATTATTGTGTTACATTCACATTATTTTCTCTATCCGCTATCTTTGCTTTTGTATAGCTTCTACAGAATATTCTTACGAAAGCATATTTTTCTATATATGTACTTTATGTTAATCGAAATAAACCTTTGCAGAAAAAGTTTAACTTCACATTTTGTTATAAGTACAAGGGGGATAAAGGAAGCTAAAATAATAGCCAGATGTTTAAAAGCTAATTGGTATATTTATTTATTTACTGTGGCAGAGCTAAGGCCATTTGGCCTTCTCTTCCGCTCAACCACCTAGAACAAACCTGAATACAATATTATGATCACACTGATGTACACAGATAATATCCAAAACAGAAATAACACAAATATTAGAGGAACAGTAAAGTTAAGTTAATTAAAAATTAGAGAAACTAAGTTAATAGTAATGAATATCTTAAAAATATAGCATAAATACACTATATATACAATGAAAATTATATTCCTTCTAAGTTAACAATTGTTTTTAACCGAAATCTCCAACCTATGATGAAAAACATATAAGGTATGACAGCCCCTGATATCTTGTGGAAGTGAATTCCAGAGCCTAGCAACCTTCACAGTAAAAGATGACGAGTATAGAGATGTTCGATGAAGTGGTATTGAAAGTATGTGACGATTTTCCGAGCGTGTATGAAGATTGTGAGACGAAGAAAAACTTTTAAAGCGAGAAGCTAGGTATGTAGGGGAAGAAGTTTAAACAGAAGTAAAAGACAATGAATATTTCTACGGTCAACTAGTTGGAACCATGGCAACTGGTGGAGAGATGGTGTTATATGATCGTTAACGACGTACATCGCAGATGTAATATACACATGTATTGTGAGCTAGCTGTAATTCACGTGACAGATCAGATTATAGGTCTGTGAGGAGGGAATCACCATTGTTTGTACTAAAGTCTTTCTCAGGTTCCTAGACAGGGGCATATTTAAACGCTTGAAAGTGTGGATTAAAGTATTTACTTTCCTACAAATTTCAGTAATATGATTGTCCCAACTAAGTTTACTGTCAAAAATAATACCTAAATTTTTCGTCGATTCTGTCAAAGAGATGACAGAATTATTAATTTGAAGAATAGAACGCATGTCTATTGTGCCTATCAACCTTGGATGTCCCACCAGCAATGTCTGTGATTTTGAGGAATTGACACCAAGGCCTAAACCGCGTGCTCATAAATAAACAGAGTCGAGATCATGGTTAATTTCAACACCATATTATGAATGTCGTCAGTTCGTGAATGTATGTATAGTTGTAGGTCATCGGCATAAATGTGATATTTGCAGTAGCGAATAGAGCGAGAAATATCGTTTATATAAAGTGCAAATAATAAAGGACCCAAAAGACTACCCTGTGGAACTCCTGCCTTTACGAAATGCCATGGTGAGGAGAGATTCCCAGAAACGACATGCTGGAATTAAAATTAAATACCCCTTCTATGACATTGCAGGAAATAACTGAATAAAAACAGCACTTTAAAAAGGACAGCGTGTTGAAAAATTCAAACTATAATAATGGCTATCTTGGACATGGCTGATTAATAGAGCCTAGGAGTTGCATTTATTTTGGTTAAATAGGCGGCAAAAAGGCACTTAAAATACCAAAAATAGGCAGTATTATAATTAAAATAGGCATTTATTAAAAGCGAAAACAGAGAGTAATCCCAGTCTATATTAATCAAAACAACTAAGATACTTAATCATTTTATCATATAAATTGCATACTCTTACTTTACTTGATTAAAAGCAACATGATTTTTTTTCAAAGTGTCAACCGCCATAATCAGTCGCCTGTCAGTGAGAAGGTTTTTCATCATGGAAAAGGAACATTCTACTTCCACTGAAGTGATTGCAGCATATTTAAAACAAGCATTTCGGAAGGATTCATCAGTTACAACAAAACTTTCATTTTCAGGACATCACAAATGTTCTCAAGTTTTTCTAGGTTCACATTAGCACTCGTAACACGTTTATTTCACTAACACTCTTTCCTTTCACAAGCAGTGGATTTATTGCATCTTCAAAGATCACTATGGGTGACATTACTGTGTCACCTTTTTCTCCAACTTCAAGACTGCTACCGGTAGCACACTCTAATGTGCTGCTATAAATGCAAATCATTGCTGAGCTCATCTTACAATGACTTCTTTACCTTGCGATTTGAAGCAGCTTCGTCTTCTGATAGAGCATCAAATACCTCACATATCTTGTCCAAATTGTTGGTGTAATATACGGCTGCAGAGATCCAGGTTCCCCATTTGGTGAGAACTGGCTGTGGAGGTAAAGCGAGTTCTGGTGCCACGTATCCCACATTCGGGAGTGTGATTTTAGGAAGACGTTTTGTTATTGGAAACCGACTTACCTACAAGAGGATACACACTCTTACCTCTTCAGTGATTCTGTGCAACCCAAGGGCTAGACACATGAGATAGAGCATTTTTGAGAAGAGAACTTTGAGTTATCTTTTTCATGTAAGGTGCCTGCATTCGTTTCATAGGTTCTGCTATTTAAAGAGCTTAATTGAATCTTTTGAGGAGGTAAGTTTTTGACTGCTTGAAAACAAATAAAGGCATTTATAGGGGACAAGATACTCAATAAATATATTTGTGACGTGATAGTGTCTTTTTATTATTTGATTAACATTTTTTCACTTTCATACATTGAAATTCTTTATGTGTATTTTAAAATGTGTAAATAATAACAGCAAAAAGCTATAATGATCCAAAAAAGGCAAAATAAAAACTGGCCCTACCGTTCCTAAATGTACGTAAACACGTTTATCTCTATTTGACTCTTCATTATATCCATCCTAATAGAAAAGGCATTTTGCCTAACTTCAGGGCTGTGTTGGTTACACAGAGAAAGTCATTTAAAATACATTTTTAAAGAATACTACGTTTTTTGTGTAGGTAGTACGTTTTGTCTTTTTCTTGTGGTTTACCCATTATACAAAATCCCTTCTGCTGAAGAGGACTTCCCAGGCTGTTCCCGGAAAATTCAAGATATACAGGGCTTTTCCCTCACGCTGCGGCCATCGCTCTGTGGCTGGCATGCTGGCGCCTCAGCTCTGTCTACCGCCAAAGGAAGTATATCTCCTCCCAAAAATTTAGCTGTTTAGTTATGGAAGCTCTTTACTATGGTTCTTATCGTCCCATTCTATATTGGGCGTAAAAAACTGCTGATTTTGCTCAGAGCCTCTTTATCAGGCTTGAGGTTCTTTCACGTGCCGTAAGTTATGTGCTTATTGCCATTAACTATGAGAACGTGAGGCGGTTGCGGGGATATTATAACTGTTTCGGCGGAGTCCGAGCTGCGGCGGCCGCTGTGCGAGCCGCCGCCGTGGGTGACCGTAGTTTGAAGGAAAAAGCAATGTGTATTTTATTTGTCCTGAAAATATCTTAAATACAGGGAGAGTCAAAAGACTACGAACCGGCTGCATGGTGTTTTTCCTGTCCGTGTCCTCGGCGCTCGTTGGCATCTGCCGCTATCATAGAAAGGCGCTGATGAAACCATACAACATTTTTAAAACTGCTTTTTAAGTCTTTACTTAACAACTTTATGAAAGTGTGTTTGAGGACAGAATTATTAGTAGAAATTTGTGGTCCCCTCGTTCCCCCGACCTAACCCCTGTGATTTCTATCTCTGGGGTAACTTAAAACAAAGTGTACAAGACAAACCCACACACCCTGGAATAATTAAAACAAAATATCCGCCAGGAAATTGTCAGCATTTCTCAACGTGAACTACGGCGAGTGATGGATAGTTTCCTAAAGAGGTGCCAAAAATGCATGGACAAGGACGGTGGCCAGTTTCAGCATCTCCTTTCATAAAGTTGGTAAGTAAAGCCTTTAAACGTAGTTTTAAAAATGTATGGTTTCATCCGCGCCTTTCTATGGTAGCGGCAGATGGCGCGGACAGGAAAAACACCGCGCAGGCGGTTCGTAGTCTCTCTCTCTCTCCTCTCTCTCTCTCTCTCTCTCTCTCTCTCTCTCTCTCTCTGTATATGGTATTATAATCAAAATCATTAAGATCCATTTTTTAGAAAATGAAAAATATCTAAAAATTTTCCATGTAAAGGGTAATTTGGCTTGGAGGGATTTGCAAATCTTCGTCTCGCATCTTTGGAAGATACCGAACTTAAATACGAAGTTTGCTATTTGTCGAATTTTGGATTTTTAGTTACGCTGAATACATCTTTTTTATTCAAGGGACTTCAAAACATGCACTTACGGTGAAATCTCGGTATCGAACTTTAGATGGCATGCAATATTTCCTCTGCCTACAAGGTACGCAGTGGAGAAAGTAAAAATTGTTTCTAAGCAGATAGAACGTTCCTACTCGTTAGAACTGTTCTTGACGCATTGAGGAGTGCCTGCAATGTAATGTATTCTTGGGTAATCTCTCTTGGAAAACCGGCAGACATTTCCGGTCTCGCCTGTAATTCAACCGATGCAGGAAGCCAGGAATCCGCGATAAGGAGTCTTTTATCACCTATATGTGTAGATTCATCACGTTCTGTCGTCAACTGTTTGTAGGAGACGAAGTCGTTACAACAGGCAGCAAGTTTATATGGAATTTAATCAACAAAATAATAAATTCCTTTTAGACCACTAAATATAAACCATTCTTTAGGTATACGTAACTCCATTGTACCATCAAGGATTTTATATTACAAAATTATAATATGAATCATTTTACGAAGTTTTGTATTGTGGCAGTAATTTGTATCACAATAATGTAAATGCCAGAGTGATTGTAGTGTAAATAAGCATTATTGTATGACATTGATTTGAGATGTTTGTTAATTATAAGCATTGTTAGGAAATAAGTTTATACGGCTTCACTGAAACTGACAATAGGAGCGGATAACAATGTGCGAGGGGGTGAGTTGAATATTAATTAGAAGAGACAAAGAAATGACGTCAGATTGGCGCGCTTTTCTTAGAAATAGCGGGAATATTTTCCCTAGAGCATATGTTTTCGTAATTTTTGATTGGATATAAATATAGACGCTAATGTTGGCGCGTTTTATTAACCAATAGCAGCTCGGTTATAATCTTTAGGCATATCGGGGTGTGGGTGTATAAAAAGCTAAAGTCAGAGGCAGATTTCGTCAGTCCAACAGAAGCATTCACGCGTTATACGTCGCACAGTTAGTTCATCAGAATCGTTCGCGGGTTACACGTCGCGCAGTTCAACGGAAGCATACATAAAGTACACGTTACGCAATTCTACAGAATCTCTCGCATCTTAAAGTTGGTTATAAATGTGAAACGCGAATTAATAATGTGCAGTAAATAAGTGATTATAGTGATATTAGAAAATATAACAGTTTCAGTTTGTCGTGTATCACGAATCAATATGTGAACTTAATTGTGACGGTAATAAAAGTGTAAAAACAAATTCTTTTATCAGTGTTATCTTTGAGTAACAAAATCCTTTCCGCTTACACACCCTGTTTAAGAGATTTGCTCGACTGAATAATAATAATAATAATAGCTAGCCGGAGCACAATGAACCCAAAATGCAAAATAATAAAACAATAACAGGCGCCCAGCAATAAGATAACACGAAGTGACTGCGACAAATTGGCTTCCATACATGGGGCATATAAACATGAAGCATCTTCCAACTACCAACTAATAACAAATATACAACTTCAAATTGTAACCCAAACGTGGGGCTAACAAACAAACCATCATACTTCAGTATGCACCTTGAGGATGCGATAGAATTTGTCTTACATTCTGGTTAGACAATATATTCCATTCTTGCAATAGTTACAGTTAGTGATTCTTGGAATTACTAAACTGTTTTAAGCCTTTTTTTTCGTCAATTAAGGCCTGTTAGCACATTATTGCCGTATTGTCCTTTTTTATCCGTATTCGACATACTTTCAGTCCCAATTGTCTCGGAAATCGCGAGTCTACTGTAGTTTTAAACTTCTGGATAGAGAATCTGTTATTTGCACCGACTATTCTACAAATACCTATACCTTTTTCACTATAAGCTGAAAAGAGAAGTAAACAAAGGTTAAATGTATCACTCCGCCAAGCACGTGGCAGCACCACGTCGTGGATGACGTGAATTAAGACCCGTGAGAGGAAATTGTTTCAGACAGAATGAGAATGCAGTATATTGTGCAGCTTGGGGATCATTAGCTTTTAAACATTGTATGCCTTATTCCTATATTTTGCCTTACATCCTAAACTTCTAACACATAATAATAAGAGTAGACAAATAAAAGTTTTACCTGAACAGTTCGGCATCTGTGATTAAAAATACTGGATTAAACTGTTCTTAACTTCAGGCTTTAGATATAATTTATTTAATGACTAATATCATTATACCACCTTTGCTTTAACCTTTTATGATTCAAGTTAAAAGGTTAAAACACAACCGAAAACAAACGCGACCCAAGCTATCCGAGCAACAATTCTGCATCACTAACAAAAGAAGTTCAATTATTGCTAAACATTGGCCAACCATATTCATTGTCGATTAAAGTGGGTACTTTTCACAGAATTTGTTAAAAGCATTTAACACAGTTTTCTTCTTTCCATTTCCCGCGTTTATGTTTTCCACAATGGCAGAAGATTCTCAGCCGGAAACGAACTGCAGCGCCTGCGCATAGCCTCACCCTCTGCTATAACGTTTCATGTAGTTATAGGTGAATCTGAACAAACACATTTTGTTTCATAAATTGAACTGTTACAATAATGAGTTTTTGTAAATTTCTCTGCACGAGAATAACCACAAAATGTTACTATCTGAACCGAACTGTTTTTTGTAGAGGAAGAGAGGACATGCTAAGCGGGAAAGGTTGTAGTTTTTCCACCAGCCAATGAGGTGCTGTCTGGTCACGTGGTTTTGTTTACTTCTCCTTTCAGCTTATAGTGAAAAAGGTTATAGCTAGTGACGTCATCTGATATCAACCAATCAAAAAAACTACAATTCTTTATCATCTTCTGCAGAAACAATAAAGTAACTACTCTTTCTTCAAAGTTGTATCCTTTAATTAAGTTGTCGTCCTTCATGGTCTAGGGGTTCCATGTTAGCCTCTAGTTTCCGAGGTCGCGGGTTCAAACCCGGCAGAAGGCGATGGATTTTTTCGGGCGTAAAAATCCTCAGCATGCCTTCCTTCGGAAGGGAAATAAAGCCGGTGGTCCCGTATCATAGATTTATGGCACGTAAAAGAACCTCAAATAGGCCTCTGAGCAAAATTTCTGCTCTTTCACGCTCTACATAGAATGGTAGTTAAGAACCATACTAGTTACAGAGCATCCATAAATGAAATTCAATGTAATTTTTAATTAATGTAGTAGCACACTACTGCTATGATGCGGTCATAAAGACAGACAATTACTGAGAGTAGGTAATGTTCAGAATTATACTTCTTTGTAAACTTAGTTTTGGATATAAAAGAGGAGATATTAAAATAACATCCATGAATGGAATATTTAATAAACATTCAGCAAAAATATATACGAAATCTGCTAGAGCAGCATTTCTATACACGGTGTTCCCGAATCATCGAAAATTCGGTGTGTTCGAATAGGCAACCCAAATGACATCAGAAATGGTAAAATATCTTTACTGTTTCATTATTACATATAACTACTTGCTTCTGTTTCAGTATTTTATTTAAAAGCGTTCTATATTGCTAGCACTGTCACAGCGTACTAGACAAGTGTGTTTGATGTATGTACTAACATTTAGCTTTGATTGTTACATCGATCTAACCGACATACTTTTTGTATGTTATTATATACTCAGTATAGCATACTTTGTATAGTATTAATCTGAAGATTACTTATTAGATAGACCTACACATTCGCAGCTGTGCTTTGTGTATGGTCATCGCAGCCTTCGGATCCCCAAGCGGCGACCTTTGTGCAGTAGCCAAACACTTGTTCCCTACCCTCCCTAACCGCAAGCACCATAAAATCTTAGTGACATCCATGTGCATATGCGCGTTGTTGCCAAAATTAAAAATAGTATTTAAAAGCAAAACTTTGCAGGTGATTTCCACATGTACAGAATACAATCATGCAGTTTGTCTGCTTGCTTTACACACAAAATAACTATGTAAATAACTATGAATCGCATAGTAATTACATTTAAGTTGCAAACGCTTTAAAATATAACTGAACTAATGAATGATCTGAACTAATATACTGCGCTACAAGAATAGAAATGCATGTTAACATATCCCAGAGAAACTTAGAGACATGTTCCGAATAAACTATACATTGTTGGACTATCATTAAATAATTAAAATACATAAATATTAATTTATTTTGAAAGGAACTCTTACTCCCAAATCAAAGCATCATTTTTGATTATGCTGTGCGCGGAGCTATGGTAAAAAGTTTTTTATCACTTGTATCACAACAATGTTTTATTAATATAAAGCTAATACAAGAAGTTGTGTATTGTTTAAGGTGTAAGATTTATAAGCATGACATCTTCTGTTTACTTAAATGAATAGCTTTATTATAAAATGCAGGATACGAAGGCAAAAGAAAGAAAATAAAAAAAAAATCTTATGTATTATATTCACAAGATTATCTCTACTCACTCTTCTACAAACTACTTTCACAAAAGCTTATTCTATCTACTTCTTAAATAATAAGATAAAATTTCATTGCACATATCGTTGTAAATATAAGGATACATAGGCTAAAGCGATAGTCAGATTTTTAAAATACAGATGACTATATGATGACTTTGAAATTCCATGCTCTTAGCATGACCACGAGGAAAATACAAACAGAGACTTCCAACTTGTATTTCAAAATTCAAACCAACAACAAAAAATTTCTCGGAAATGGTTAACACAATTTGACCTAAAATTTGTCCTTTACCGAGATTGCATTTTACGCAGAGTAAGATTTTGTCTCTCTCTTAGAATTTACCAGTAATACAACAAGTTGAGAACGAGGAAAATTTTACAAGTTATTCCCAGAATATAAAATTCATGATACAAATTTTATTTTTCCTGCAAATATCTTAAACTTGCGGTATTTTACTAAAAATCGTTAAGCTGTTTTTGAGAAATTCAAAACAATAACAAACATTTTTCCACATAAAAGGTTCTTTTCTACATGTTCTTGAACATTACACATAAAAATCTGGCTTTGCTTATTCAGTTTTTGTAGCCCTTTTCTTCGTGGTCTTGGCATTACTGATATTCGGCAGAGGGTCACTTGCTGGTGCGACCGGAGGGGCATCAACTTGGTTCGTTTCCCAAGGTCTCCACATCTTAATTAAACTATTAAACGCTAATAACTATTAAACACTGCTAAACTTACAAAACTGCACTAAGTAAAACACTATATAACTTCTCTGAAGAAGTAATATAGAAGCTTAGCTGAACATGGAAGAAAAGCACGAGCGAACAGTCACAGCTGCTAAAACCGGCAACAACGCTTTGCTTTGGTGGAGCTAGAGAAAGGACCACGTGTTGTGTTTAAGGGATGGGAAGACCCTACTAATCGTTTACTGATGGGTTTATGGTCAGGCTTCAAAGCTTTCCGTTCGCTTTGAAGCCGGTTGGGGAAAGGATGCCCGCGACTAGTTTACGAGTGGTTTGAGACGCGGGTTTCTCACAAACAGGTTCCGAGTTCGAATCCCGCAACATCTGCAGAGTTTTATATAGGGTAGTTGAATTATATTCGAACCCACTCGCGACCTCTCTCTACTGCGCAAGGCAGCCGGCAGTCACCGGGGAAATTACGCCGGCAGAGGTGGACTAAAATGTTTACCTTATAATAGATGCTGGAAATGTCGACCCTCTGCTCTCAAACAGGCAGCATATCTCGTGTAAATATTCTCGCTCACTCTCCGAAGCTCAGCAGCAGGAATTCTTGTGATGAAACGCCTCATTATGATCAGAAAATTGGAGTGTGGTGTGCGATGAGTGCTAGAAGAATAATAGGACCCATATTCTTTGATGAAACAATAAATGCAGGACGATATCAGAAGTTAATTCTGAGGCCATTTTGCAATCGCTTGACAGAAGAAGAGAACTCGTATGGTTGGTTCCAGCAAGATTCTACAAAAGCACATACGGCTGCCGAATCATGAGAGGTGTTTGATGACAGAATAATTAATGTTGATTTGTGGTCCCCTCGTTCTCCTGACATTAACGAATTGTGATTTTTATTTATGGGGTTCTTTAAAAGACAAAGTACATTGTTCCAATCCTCGCACACTACAGGAACTTAGAGAAAACATTGTGCAAGAAATCACAAGAATTCCTGCTGCTGAGCTTCGGAGAGTGGGCGAGAATATTTACACGAGATATGCTGCCTGTTTGAGAGCAGGTCAACATCTATCATAAGGTAAGTATTTTAGTCCGCCTCTGCCGGCGTAATTTCCCCGGCGACTGCCGGCTGTCTCGCGCAGTAGAGAGAGGCCGCGAGTGGGTTCGAAAATAATTTAACCACTCTATATCTGTAATTTAACGTATACACGTAGGTATGTACAGAACCACAACCTGTTAAAATTTGTATCATCCTTGCAACATACAACCAACATTACCGGCGCGCCGTGCAAAACTGCGAGATGTTCAAGAAGTGACGGGTATTCGAGAACACGTGCATACACTGAATTGAAAAGATAAGTAGGATGTAGGATATATTTATCGGAGAGGGACACCTCACCACCGTGACCAGCTTGATCTATTGTGGCTATACCCCCCGGGAGGCAGGGATGAGATGAAGGAGCCGTAGGAGGTCGCAGACAGACAAGCCCACAGGGACGCGCAGATGTCCCTAATATTTCCAGTTTGAACACACGCGCACCAGTAGAGGCGAAGAATCCCGAGAGAGGGCGACGAAGCGACCCTAACGGTCGAGACAACGCACCCTGGCATCTTTCCAATGCGCAGACAACTACGCCATCTGCCCGACACCGCCAGCACCGCAGGGCCATGACACACCTGAAACGTGAAAGGGAGAGATGAAATGAGGGGAAGGAGAAATCGTGGTAGAATACACCACTCCAGCATTCGCCTAGGCGACCAGGGGAAAACCATAAAAATACTCCTTGGTCAGAATGGGAGGTCACCAGGAATCGAACCCGGGACCTCCCAAATGCGGGCCGTAGACGTCGCCTGAGCTATCCCGCTCTTTGAAAAGATGAGTGTTAGCACATTTACATTTTCGCAAGGAAACAATAACGCAGAAAATAAACAAAGTAATTATAAACAAACCCATTGAGAAATGAAAGACCACAAAATTACAAATCTTCTTAGCATACCTCACTTATTAACAGATCATCATCAGAATCTCTGTGACTCTCAAAACATGGATACCTATACTGAATTGTCAAGGCCTTCTGGAGTAATTTGTTCCTAAAATACGCAATCTTCACTCACAACAGTCCAATTAACTCTTCAGTTACATCACAGCCTAATTATAGTATCGTCAAACATGCTGTAAGGTATTCATGCATTTGTATTCTTTTTTAGTCAAAAGTATTTTCTCTTGTTACACCGAAATTACTTGTCCACTCCATATTTTTACTTTCTCTATGTACATAGGTAGAGAAGGTGTTGCATTCCACCCAAAAATTCGATACCGAGATTTCAACGGAAATACACGTTTTGAGGCTCCCTGAATAACAAAATTATTTTTAGAAAAGGGTCCCTGTATGTGTCTTCAGCACAATTCAAAAACGAAAAGTCGGATACCTAACTTGGTATTCAAGTTCAGTATCTTTCAAAGATGGGACACGAAGGTTTTGAAGAAAATCTCCCACCTCAAACTACCCTTTACATGGAAGATTTTTCGAAATTTTTTATTTTCTGAAAAATGGCTCTAATATTTTGATTAAAATATTATAAATTTAAATATATTTACATGACAGGTAAAACGCATATATTGAATTTTCTGGGAATAGCCTGTGAAGCCCTGTTCATTCGGAAGGAGTTTTATATAATTTTGTATAAGTGGTAAACGCTGAGCGATATACAAAGTCCTGTCAACATTCAGTTGTTTCTCCCGATTGCATGGAAACAGTATGGAATTTTAGGCCAGCATACAGCGTCCCGAACATTTCACTATCGCTGTTCCCTTGTGTATGTAACAAAAGTGTAATTTAGCTATTTCTGCAAAGGTTTATCTCGATTAAAATGGGGTAGATAGAAAAATAAGCTTTCGTGAGAATAATTTGCATACCCATCAATTAACGATAGAGGGTAAAGAAGCCTATGTGAATGTATCACATCAGGTTTTTTTTTTTCAAAATGAATCACTAAAAAGATTACAAATTAAAACAGTTGTGCATAGAAAACCTTAGACAAACAGCTTGTTGCAGTCAAAACGACCGTAGCGCAGGTAGAAATCTATAATGTTCTTATTTACGTTGCAAAAGAGATGCAATGAGAACACTGACTTCGTCGACGAGTTCACAACTAAACTGGAAGCTATTGAGTAATTCACAATAATCGAAGACAGGTCGCGGTCTCAAAACCACACCACTTTAGTGTCCGACACGAACGAAAGCGGTTACGTAGCAGCAAAAGCTCTGCAATGCCATAATCACATGGTTCCAGCCAATCAGGGGTGTGTTTTTGTGAACTTGCGTTGTTTAACAATGACAAATTTGATAGTTTCGAGCTATAAATGACTACATTGTGCGAACCCCTTCGAAGAATATAAGATACTAGTATGTAATGCATTCGCCTTCAACTACAAAGTAATGTTTCGCCCTGTTCGGACCCAATCGTTACATGCTTGCGACTGCTCCTCTTCCCCTACTTGCAACTTACAGAGATACCAGGTTTACTATACGCGGATGATCTTATGGTCGGGGCTATAACGGTAATTGGGTTACAGAAAGCAATCAATGGAATACATGAATTCTACGAAGAATGGGTAATCAAAGTAAATATAAGTAAATCAAAAGTTATGGTATTTAAAAGAGGAAATAAACTAAAAAGAGAAGAGAAATGGCAGTTGTCAAGGAGATGGATTATTTGGGGGTGAGGATGAGCAGTAATGGTGAATGGGGGGGGGCGCATAGCAGGAAGGTTATGTCTAAAGGAAAGGCAGCAATGACAGGAGTAAAGATGTGCAAATATAAATTAGAAATGCCAATGGACAGAAAGAATGTATGAAGCATTGGTAGAAGCAAGAATGCTATATGCAGTAGAAATTTTGGGAGGGGGATCTGAATTAAGCAGAAAAATAGACCAGAGCTACAGAACGTTCTGTAAAGAGCTATTGGGGTTACCAAGATCAGCACCAGGGGAAGTAGCATTAGTGGAATTAGGAAGAGCAAGAAGAAAGGGAGTGATACTGGAAAGGATATTAAAATTCTGGTTTAGATGCCTGAGAAAAGATAAAGAGGAAATTTTAAAGATATGCATGGAACAGCAAAAGAGTATGAAAAATATAAATAGCTGGTGGACACGGGTAGAAAAATTTATGGAGGCGATAGGAATGGGAGATATTTGGAGAACAGGAAAAAGAAATAGCAATGGTTTCTGGATAACAGTAAGAAACAGAGTGGAGGACATAGAAAGACAAGAGATTTGGGGAAGCTTAGAGAATAAAAAGTCACTAGGGTTCTATAGATTAGTAAAAAGGAAATGGGGAAGAGAAGGGTATGTGGATTATTGTAATAGAGCAGAAAAAGAAGCGTTTGCATGGATGAGAACAGGATCAATGTATCTGAGAGGGCTAAGAAAAAAAATCTGATGTGGTACACTCACATGACTTTCTCTACTCTTGTACAATCTAATTTTACAAACGCCTATTCTCCATATGCTTCATGTTAATCGAGATATCGAGATGTCAATCTTATTGGTAATTTTCTTGTAGATGCAAGGGGAATATGGTAGCTTTTAAGCGATAGTCAAATATTTTAACGCTGGTTGCTATGTGGCGCATTTCATTCTCTTTGCATGTCCAGGACATAAAAAAAATGAATAACGAATTTGAGAAAAAGTATAAGAAAATCACAAGCAATATCTCGAAAACGGTTCACTCAACAAAAAAAATGTATATGACATAAGTTGTGTATTTTAACGTGATCTACATTTTTTGTGAAGTAAAATTCTGTCTATCTCTTACGGTTTACCAGTTATGCAAAAGTCGTTCACAATAAAGAATACTTTTGGAGACATTCCCAGAAAATTCGAGATATACATTTCATTTCTCATGACATTATCTTAAACATATGATATTTTCATCAAAATCGTTAGAGCCATTTTTGAGAAAATTAAAATTTTCGAAAAATGTTCCATGTAAAGGGTAGTCTGGGGTGGGGGGATTTTCTTGAAAACCTTCGTGTCGCATCTCTGGAAGATACTGAACCTAAATACCAAGTTTGGTGTTTATCCGACTGTTCGTTTTTTAGTTATGCTGTTCACAGACACACAGACACACACACAGACACACACACACACAGACACACACACACACACACACACAGACACACACACGGACATGTTTCCAAAAATGCTTTTTTTGGATTCAGTGGGTCTCAAAACATGTATTTCCTGTGAAATCTCGGTATCGAATTTTTGGGTGGAATGCAATACTTCCCCTACTTACTATACGTAGTAGAGAAAGTAAAAAAACGGAATTTGTGAATTACACGGAGGCAGTGAAAGCACAGAGCATTATATGACAGAATGCAAAGAATTAGCAGAATGAAGACAAGAAGTATGGGAAGAAAAATGAGAAAAATGGATAGAAAAATAGTAGCAATTAAAATGCTAACGAGAAAAGAAGAAAAGCAAAATAAGAATATGGGGGAGTTCTTAAAGAAAGTAAAAGAGAAATGGATTAGAAAAGTAAGAGAGATAAGAAAGGTAGAAAGGCAAACGGAGGAAGGAGAAGATGGGCAATAGGAATTAAAGGTAGCAAGGAATATTTAGATGAGCCAGAAGGCCAGGGTGCCAGGCGAAAAGAGCAGTATAGCTGGCAAGGAAATTTGTACATAGGTTAAGTTAGTATATAAGTGGAATATTGTAAAAAGAATTGTGTAGAAAAAATGTATAAATAAAGTATCTATCTATCTATCTACTACTTGCAACTTCTGAGTGGCAACTGTTATTTGCCGCCTTCGTTCCTGGTGTTGGCTATAATTGTGCCACTCAGAAGCCAGATCGATTAATCTCACACTTAATGAAACTGGTAAAATAAAAGCCAAAGTTCACAACTTGTACAAAATTCAGGTTTATTGACTACAGAAAATTGCATCAGTGCTCAGGCATTTAACAATTTAATTCCGATATTTAGAAGCAGTAATAGAAATTAGAAAACTTTCCTGCAAAAATGAAACTTTGGAGATGTAAATGTTTTGGAGTTAGTCAACTTATTACCCACTGAAAGCATTTCAATTTTGTTCCTATGCAACCCATGTTGAGTCTAATCGTCAGTGTAAACAATGTAATTACCATGTTCATAATTCACTTCACGCATGGCTACTAACTGTTTATAGCAATGGTGAATCACTCTGGGAATATTCTTCAACAATCTCATGTCCAGCTTATTTGTCTATCCGGGCGGACAGTTGGGTATAGAGCATTCTGATAGGTGATATGCCATTTAGCGTCGACCTACATTTTTTCTTAATGTTTAACTAAAAAAATCTGACGTGTTGCACTCACATGGCTTTCTCTACTCTTGTACAAAGTATTTTTCAAACGCTTATTCTCCATCTACTCCGTGTTAATCGAGATAAACATTTGCAGAAACGAATAACGAATTCCCATTTGAGATAAATTATAAGTATTTTAAACAAATAACAAAAAATATTTCGGAAATGGCTCATTCGACAAAAAATAATGTATATAACATAAATTGTGTGTTTAACGAGATCTACATTTTTTATGTAGTAAAATTTTGTCCATCTCTTACGGTTTACCAGTTGTGCAAAACTCATTCGGGATGAAGAGGACTTTTGGGGACATTCCCAGAAAATTCAAAATATACATTTCATTTGCCATAAAAATATCCTAAACATATGATATTATGTTTAATAATATGATATAATCCTATTAACATATAATTAGAGCCATTTTTGAGAAAATCAAAAATTTTGAAGAATATACCATGTAAAAGGAGTCTTGGGGGGGGGGCTTTCTTGAAAATCTTCGTGTCGCATCCTTGAAAGATACTAAACTCAAATGCCAATTTTGGTATTTATCCACTTTTCGTTTTTGAGTTATGCTATTCACAACAGACACACACGGACATGTTTCCAAAAATGCTTCATTTGGATTCAGGGCACCTCAAAGCATGTATTTCCGGTAAATCTCGGTATCGAATTTTTGGGTGGAATGCAATACTTCCCCTACTTACTATACGTAGTAGAGAAAGTAAAAGTAGCATCCTCAGAAAATATCTTGTACTGGATTATGCAAGACTTCAATCTTTCAAATCGAATCCAACGCATTTCCATCCAGTTTATTGATTCGCCACCAAGTGTCTTCTTGCGGATGGTAGCAGCATCCTCCAGGGATTTTGTTGACATAAATTCCTCACTTTTAATTTCCGTCACTACAAAATGATTTTTGTATTTGCTATGGCAGAATACATATACCAATCATCACATGAAAGCACATTTGCAGTTTTCCTTTCCTCATTTTCAGTGATACTGAAATCTGAATCCCTAGGCAAATAGTTGAGATAATAATTGGAGTTAGTCACACTGTCCTCACAAAAGAACTGTGCTCAAGTATAGTGCTTTCATCTACAGGTTTAATGACAAATTATGGATATAGTCACTTTGACAGCTGAAAATAGAAGCTTCTGTGAGCTTGCAGACATAACTAGTAGCAACATTTTAAAAATTGGAGGTAATAAGTTTGGGTTCTCAAAGGCACAATTTTAAAGGTTAAACAGATCGGAATTTTGCTTATATACGAGGAGCGCCCAATAAGTAAGTTTCCCTATTTTATAAAAAACATTACACACAATTGATCATGTTGAATTCATTTTATTGATATTGTACAATCCTGTTACTTTTATACATAGTCAATATGTTTTTCCAAGCATTTTTGGGGACGAGACACAAGTTTTTCCAAGCCAGTGTTGTACCAGGGGACAGGGGAAAATTTTTATGACAGGTGGCAACCGCTGACTACTTCACTCATGTGTCAAAGAGGCCGACCCGGAGTAGAAATGCTTTCAATCTGGATCCATCAATTTTATCGTTTTTATGGATGGTTTTAATTTCGACCTTCATCTGTTTGACTGTTGGTGGAAATTAAATGACAGACTGGACATTCATAACTGTAACTCTATGAGTATTTTATAATTATGAATATTTTATAAGTGCATTTTATGAATATAATATCTGATTTGTGCCATTTTTACTTTCTCTACCACGTACATAGGTAGTGAAGCTATTGCTTTCCACTCAAAATTTGATACAGATATTTCACCGAAAATACATATTTCGAGGTCCTCTGAATCTAAATGAAACATTTTTGGAAATATCTCTGTGTGTGGGTGGACAGCATAACTCAAAAACGAAAAGTCGCATAAATACCATATTTGATATTTAAGTTTAGTATCTTCCAAGGATGCGACACGAGGATTTTAAAGAAAATCCCCCTATCCTCGACTATCCTTTAAATGGAACATTTTACGAAATGTTTTATTTTCTAAAAAATGAATTTAACAATTTTGTTTAAAATGCCATACTTTAAAGATATTTACATGACAAATAAAATGTATATCTTGAATTTTCTGGGAATAGCTCGTGGAGAATTTCGTATAATCTTGTATAACTGGTAAACGTTAAGCAATAGACGAAAACGTACTACACAAAAATGTAGATCTATTTAAAACACACAATTTATTTCAAATAACTTTTTATGGCATAAGCCATTTCTGAAATATCCGTTTTTAATGGTTCGAATTGTTCATCACTTGGTCATTCTCTTTAAGTCGTATGAATATCCAGTTTCTCGCGATGTCATGGAAACATTTTAAGGCCAGCATATAGCGTCCAGTTCTTAAACATTTGACTATCGCTGTTCTCTTTGTATCTATAACGAAATGTGTAATGTAGCTATTTATGCAAAGGTTTGGATTAAAATGTAATAGAAAAGTAAGGTTTAGTAAGAATAGATTGTATACCCACTAATAAAGATAGATGATACAGAAAGTCATATGAATGTATCACTTCAGATTTTTTTCCCTGAAATGGGCAAAATAAATACAACTCAAGTTCCAAATTCTGAAGCGCTGGTTTTATTGCTACAAATATACGAGGGGCGTCCGTGCTCGTAACCAGCTGTTCACTTCTGATTGATCTTCGTTACCTCCATGATGACCTTTGAGTCAGGGGAACATGGGAAAATCACTTGGGAAAAGACCTGGTGAATATAGAGGATGCGAGAAAACTTCCCAGTTGAATCTTCTGAGCTCCGCCTGGGTCAAGATTCAACTTGGAAGTTTTCTCGCATCCTCCGTATTCACCGGAGCTTGCCCCAAGTGATTTTCACGTGTTCCTCCAACTCAAAGGTTGGAGGAACACGTGAAGACTTTTAACACCGTGAGACTTTTAACACCGATGATGAAGTCAAATCACTTAACAGCTTGTTGCGAGCACAGGACCCGACCTGGTACAACACTGGCTTAGAAAAACTTGTGTCACGTCCCCAAAAATGCTTGGAAAAACATGTTGGCTATGTAGAAATTAAAATTAGAGTTTTATTTATGGACGCTCTTTAACTACTATGGTCCTTAGCGTCCCATTCCAAATTCGGCGTGAAAGAGAAGTAACAGAAAGATTGTACAATATAAATAAAATTAATTCAACATGATCAGTTGTGTGTAGTACTTTTTATAAAATAGAAATCTTACTTATTGGACGACCCTCGTATTAATATTGGGAAAGCGAATTGATGGGCAAAAATTTTGTGATTTTTAGTGTATTTTGTTTGAGTTATTTTAAATAAACGAGCGGAAAATTAGGTATAATAAACATAACCTAGATAATTGGACATATTCTATTACCTATTAAAAGTTTTATTAAGGTTAGACTTTGATCGTGAGCGGCATGTATTAGACAAGGCTACTTACCTATCGCGAGCAATTTGTTCATGGTGTTGAACACCGTAATGAAGAAAACCGTAAGCAGGTTAACGCTTGAGGCACGTGGGCGTTGCACCGAAGATACTGAAGAGCTATGAATGAGAAAAGTGAGGGTTTGGTAAGGCAAGCTAACCAGTTGAGCTGACAGAAATCCAAATAGGTGCCGAAGGAACTGGAATGGAAGTGACTCAGCGGGAAAGAAAAACAAAAGAAAGATGTCGCGCAACTAAGATCAATTACTAGGCTAGAGGAGATTATGAACACGCCATATTTAGAACTGTCGTTAACAATGGGAACGGACGTTACATAAAGCTTTGTTCAGAACATCTCACAGCTCTGAAAATATCTTTATTGAAGATTTATTTGGGCAAATATGCATAAGCAAAGAAATAGCATACACAAACGTGCAATGGATGTTTACCAGTGTAACAACAATGAATTCTGAGCACGTGGAAATAAATAAATATATTAACGTGGGTCGTTCGTGGTCGCATGATGAGCCTTCACGCTGACTTTGTGTGAACGATTTTATTTTAATGGTGAGATCAGGATCGCGCGTAAGCGTGCCCCACACCAGTATTACATGGGAGTTCTCGTTCCGTAGCTCCCGCGTTACTTAAGAGTGATAGTAACATGAACTACAGAGTGAGCCAAAAGACTCCGAACCGGCTGCGCGGTGTTTTTCCTGTACGCATCCTCGGCGCTCGTTGCCGTCTGCCGCTATCATAGAAAGGCGCGGATGAAACCATACAACATTTTTAAAACTACTTTTAAAGGCTTTACTTACCAATTTTATTAAAGGGGATGTTGAAACCGGCCACCGTCGTTGTCCATACATTTTGGCACCGCTTTAGGAAACTATCCATCACTCGCCGTAGTTCACGTTGAGAAATTTTCTGGCGGATATTTTGTTTTAATTCTCCCAGGGTGTGTGGGTTTGTCTTGTACACTTTATGTTTTAAGTTACCCCGGCGGGGTATTTTATGAACAATATTACCGGCTGCGCGGTGTTTTTCCACTGGGCGTATGGAAATATTATAACATGATAACGCACTGCTGCTATAAACAAAGTCACGCTGTTGTGGTTTTGCTTGCAGTGTGAAGTGCAGTATTGAATTGACGGTGATGTGATGCAGTTCGGTTATTACGAGTTATTTATTATTTTGTCCTGTAGTTAGTCACAAAGTATATTATGGCTCAGTATATGTTTTCTACTGCACATCGTGTATTTATTTATGATTGGTATGTGTTAACTCGGTCAGCTCGCCAAGTGAAAGAACGATTTGCACAAACATTTCCAGGTGTAAAAGGTCCATGAACTTTACAGTAAATTTCAGGCCATAGGAAGTGTTCAGGCTAAGAAATCTAAAAGACGGCGTTCGGTTCTTACCGAAGAAAATTAGACGACATCAGTCATCGTTTGGATAATTCCCACCAAAAATTCCATGATGGATGGTTTCCTAACGAAGTGCCAAAAATGTATGGACAACGACGGTGGCCAGTTTCAGTACTTCCTGTCATAAAGTTGGTAAGTAAAGCCTTTAAAAGTAGTTTTAAAAATGTTGTATGGTTTCATTCATCCACGCCTTTCTATGATAGCAGCAGACGGCAACGAGCGCCAAGGATGCGGACAGCAAAAACACCGCGCAGGCGGTTCGGAGTCTTTTGCCTCAGCCTGTATAATGAGTACTAACCTTGTTATAAGTGGTGTTGAACGTGTTGTCCATCTGAGTGGACATTTCTGGCATCTTCGAATGAAATTTCCATTCACATGCATAAGTTCTAGTGTATGTTCATAATTTTTGTGTTTATATTGCCCTTAAGTTCGCTTATGGTGTGAGGATTGTTCCTATAAACCTTTTTTTAGGATTCCTCACAAATAAATGCAGCAATTTCGTCAATTTTTTCTCCGTTAGAACATTTTGTTTTCGCTTCTTAGGTTTAGCTATCCCATTGTCCTAAAGTTATTAATCAGACATCTAGTTTCTCTATTTGGAACTGGAATACCAGGAAATTTCTCCTCAAATTGTCTACACGATTCGGGTTTTAGCATTTATCGTACATTAAAAATCGTTCTTCAAACTTGAATTTGTCAGCAGGAATTGCAATGGACTAATATCAAGACATTAACACTCTTACACTATATTCACTCTTAGGTTGATCCGCGGCAAAACAAACCCACGTGGTCAGTGCACCGTGTTGCAACATGGTAGCAATGCTCCCAGGAAAGTAGTCCCATGCTAATCTCTGAATTTTAGAATGAATTTATCCTTAAATAGTATAATATTCTATACAAATACCTAAGGTTTTATTTAACGCTGATTTATACCCTAAAACAGAGCTACAAGTCCCATGATGCAATTTGTATGAGTCACCTGACATCCGGGTAGGCGCAGAATATTGTTTACAGCCAGAAACGAGCAGTTGTGTTTAGTATCATGGAGGACGGTGAATTCGCTCTTGTGTTTTCGTCGAATTACGTAAAGCATTAGCCGCGCAAGCCATTGACTAGTGGTGAAAAAACAATAGTGTTGAATCTTTATTATAAGTTATGTGAGAAATATCCAACACTTTCCGCGAAAGAAATGGCGAAATTAACTTCTGAGTTCATCGGTGTTTCGAGTACAAGTATAAACAGTGCTTGTGCAGAAAAATCTGAAACGAGAAAAGTGGTTACACCCGGAAAAAAAAAGAAAAAGAAAGCATATGAAATACGCGAAGCAAGAATGTAATGATCTTGAGAAGAATGCAATTTGCGTAACAGTGCACAATTTCTTTTTTAAAATGAGCCGCCAACAGTTAATAAAGTGCCGCTTCTAGAGAGCTTATAAATTAAGTTATCGCATACCTGTTACTTTATTTTTGGCACATTTATTTTAGAATTAACTTATATTATATGTGCAAACGTTTGTTTTGCTACAACTATCAATCTTATCATCTTTAACCCTAAACAGCATATGCTAGTCACCGCACATGGTCTGAAAGTGTGACAGTATTTCTAGTGCGAATGGCGGAAGGATACGTTATAACGGTGCACTGGTCAGCTGGGGTTTATTTTGACGCGGATCAACCTAAGAGTGAATACAGTTTAAGTAAATCCCACACGACACAGGTGTCTTGAATAAACTTTCACCTTTGAGATGCACAGTTGCAACACTCTTTACAGCACAAACACAGCAGCGACTGAAATACAGCTGATAAGGATAACCTTGACGGCGTCATGCGCCGCCAGTTGAATTAGGTTTATCTCGTTATTTGACTACTGTCCATTCCAAACCAGAGTTCCCTCTGATGTAAACAGAAGCACGTGCTTCTGCTTGTCACGAACCCAAGAACACACTCTTACGCCAACGTAAATAGTTCCTTAATACATGTATTGTATCATGAAATATTAGAGCAGGAAAGGTATAGAACTGCACATTTTATTGCGGTTATCTTAAGAACTCATTGCTAAAGGTAATGAATATATACTAGCTCTTAAGAGATTACAAAATATGATTTTCGCCTGCTTTTGCGCTAACGCCGAGAGCACCAACTGTATGCATGACTGCCACTCTCTTACATACACAAGAAATGCAGCAATGAATTCCCAGAGTACCGAATAAACACTTTGCGTAACACAGGAAATATGATAAGCGAACAGTCATTCATAATACACTAACACACATATGCTCAGCTCAGGTCAAATCTTGTGATTTAGTCAGTTGGTATTTGAGCTCACATGGCAGAGGAAGTGCGTGAAGTGCGAATAAACTGTTCAAACACAAAAGCGGGAAACAGTTAAAAAGTGGCTAAAACAATCAATGCTTCATATGTTCAACTCACTATTACAAAAATACCCGACTCTTGCATTATTGCATATTACGAAACTAATATCGGATTTTACAGGCGTTTCAGTGAGAAGTGTAACGAAAGCGAGCACGGAATATAAGCAGACATAATACAACATAGAAGAGGATCAAATGTGGGAACTTGTTTTAAGTGCGACAGTGCTGTGGAATTGTGGATAAGCTTGTCATTATTTTGGAGAGTAGTTATGATTCCGATATGGCAGCTGAGTCATCTTCGGAGGATTCGAATTTGGATGTTGCACTTTTGCCCGAGAATTGTGATTAACGTAAGTAAAATGTTCATTTCCGCAGACTTATAAAATAAATTGTTACCTCAGGTTGCATTTTGAACTATGATTCTCACGCAGGGTGCGTTTTTATAGATTTAAACAGTGTTCAACAAGCATGTGAGAGGGGAAGAAGCGGCCGTTAGGGGCGGGATTGCGAACTACTTTCGCGCGGATAATACACAGAGTTTGTTTTCAGTGAAAGCCACTCTGGTTTGGAATGAACAGTAGGTACAGAGCATTGGTAGGAATTGAAGTAAAAAAATATGACTGAAAAAATAGTTGTTAAGTGTTAGGTGCTTCATCGTAGATATTACTGTCAACGAAGATTTAGTTTGGATAAATTGCCTTACCTCTGCCCGCATTACCAACTGAAATGGTCTTACGCTTGCTCTAACGTAATGCTGCCAACATATGAATAATATCACCGAAGTCCGTAAGATACTCAGCCTCAAAGCGTAGCCGAGAGATTGAGGGCCCTCAGCCTCAAAGCTTAGCCGAGGGATGTTGTTTAGAACGAGAAGAGTGTAGCAACTGCGAAGCGACGACAGGGCGTAGCCGAGGGATCTGCGCGTCTAAAACTCGAATGATTCACGTTCGCAGAAACAACAACACATCGCATATTTAGTGCATTTCACTTTTTATTTAGGTTGGCACTACCCACTTTGCATGCGATTTATCGGGAAAATGGCTACGTTTGTTGTGTTCCTCACGCGATTTGCCTATATAACTGAAACACCTAAAACAGGTGGGCACCAGATATAGAAGAGACCACATCATGTTCTAAACTCACTCCTTAGATAATTTATTTCATCATTTCTCACTTCCTTATACCCAATATAAGTGGACAGGGATATGGCAATTTTGCCGTTAGTGTTATAGACAATGATATTTTACTTGCTCTTGATTATATTAATTTTATAATATAAATTTCACTTAACTTATTGGCCACCAGATAACCTCATCATCGTGCGTTTTCTTGATTTTCCAAAGAATGCAAAGAGGAATTTCATGAACTTTCTTAAAAGCTCAATATTTCCAATTTAAATAAAAATAATTGATCGTTCTTTCAACAAGCTGTGTGTAGCACAAGTTTGGGAAGGTAGATTCAGACCGAAAAATTCAATGACATAGCCGGGGTTTTAACCTCGAATCTTCCACTTTCCGTGTCCCAATAGAAGAAAGAATAACTAGTAATTAACCAGAGGATTTACTTACCACAAGTGAGAGAAGATTGCAGACGCATATGCTAATGTTTCACTCCAGCAGTGTTACAGTATACTTTCAGAGCTTGAGACTGACATTTATACGCAAACATCCAGCCGAAGAAGTCATGTCCCAGAAGTACCCGACCTAACAAAGAAAACACAAAAATTTGGGGGAGAAAAAAACATCTTTATTTCTTTACATAGCCTCCTTTAAGCTCAATACACTTTTCCCAACGATGTTCAATAGCTTCGATACCCTGTTTATAGTGAGAACCTCGAGTTCTGCAAAATAGCCATCAACTGCAAACACGATTGGCAAATCTTTTACTACCAAGCCATTTCTTCAACTTTGGAAACAGAAAATAAAGTCTGGCGAATAGGGTGCATAAGGAAGCAATTCGAACTTTAACTCATTGATTTTGACCATAGCGATAATGGATGTGTGAACTTGTGCATTGTCTTGATGAAACAGATCTTTCTTTTTCGCTAAATGCGGCCGTTTTTGCTTGATTTCATCATTCAAACGCTGCAATAAGCTTGCATAATACTCGTCATTGATTGCTTTTCCTTTTTGAAGATAATCAATGAAAATTATCCCACGCGCATCCCAAAAAACTGACGCCATGGCCTTGCCTGCAGATGGAACTGTCTTCGCCTTCTTTAGAGCCGATTCTCCCCTTTCAATCCACTGTTTTGACTGTTCCTTCGTCTCAGGTGTGAAGGTGATGTTTCATCCATGGTTATGAATCGACGCAAAAACTCGGCTTTATTGCAATGAAACATCACCAAACACTCGATTGAAACTTCACGACGCTGCTTTTGTTCCATTGTGAGTAAACGCGGCACCCATCTTGCTCACAGCTTTCTCATGTCTAAATTTTTAGTTAGTGTGCGATGTACAACACTTTTTGAAATGCCTACGATGTCTGCTAGCTCGCGCACTTTCAGTCGATGGTCATCCGATACGATTTTGTGGATTTTCTTCACAATTTCTGGCGTGGTCACCTCATTTAGTCGACCACTGCGATGTTCGTCTTGGCAGCTCGTACGACCTCGCTTAAATTCTGCCACCCAATATTTTATTTTGTAAACGAAGGGTAGACTCCCCCAGAGTAGAATCTAGCTCGGCTTTAATATTAGTTGGACTAAGACCTTTCAAATGAAAGTGTTGTATCATATAACGATGACCAGTTTTATCCATGTTTACAAATTGGCTGAGAGAGTTCACTATTAATGGCTGCCAAACAATTACTAAACAACGTGATATCGTCAAACTTCAAACTTAAGCTTTATAAGGGTGGCACTTTCTACCATTTTCATTTGTTTGAAACAACAACCGCTATATATACGTCAGGTAGGGTACTTCTGGGACTGCGCTCGTAGCCTTAATATAACCTCTTAACGACTTGACTTATTAGGATGATATTGTTCAACGATTAACTTTTATTACTTTCTCTACTACGTATAGTAAGTAGGGGAAGTATTGTATTCCGCCCAAAAATTCGATACCGAGTTTTCACCGGAAATATATGTTTTGAGACCCCCTGAATCCAAAAAGAACATTTTTGGAAACATGTCCGTGTGTGTGTCTGTGTCTGTGTGTCTGTCTGTGAACAGCATAACTCAGAAACGAACAGTCGGATAAACACCAAACTTGGTATTTAGGTTCAGTATCTTCTAGAGATGCAACACGAAGGTTTTCAAGAAAATCCCCCCCACCCCAGATTATCCTTTACATGGAAGATTTTTCGAAAATTTTAATTTTCTCAAAAATGGCTCTAACGATTTTGATTAAAATATCATATTTTTAAGATACTTTCATGACAAATAAAATGTATATCTCGAATTTTCTGGGTATGTCTCCAAAAGTATTCTTCATTGTGAAAGACTTTTGCATAACTGGTAATCCATAAGAGATAGACAAAATTTTACTACACAAATAATGTAGATCGCGTTAAAATACACAATTTATATCATATACATTTTTTTTATTGAGTGAACCATTTTCGAGATATTGCTTTTTATTCCCTTAAATTTTCCAATCCTTATACTTTTTCTCAAATGGGATTTCGTTATTCATTTTTTTGTCCTGGACATGCAAAGAGAATGGAATACTCCACATAGCAACCAGCTCTTAAAATATTTGACTATCGCTTAAAGCCTAGCAATTCCCCTTGCATCTACAAGAAAATTAGCAATAATATTAACATCTCGATTAATATGAAATAGATGGAGAATAAGCGTTTGTAAAAATAGTTTGTACAAGAGTAGAGAAGGTCATGTGAATGTAACACATCAGATTTTTTTCTTTCGTTTTTCCTCTAGCTTCAATCTTTTTAAGGGTATCGTTCAGCAGACGCATATGACGTAAGAAGAGAAAGAAACTGTCTGATGCAGCCACATAAGTCCCCTCTGGCACCAGACAGCTTTTGATGAATGTACAGTTAATTGAAGCACTGTATGTCTTCTGTTTCGGAACCATATGTTCTTGTGGGAGACAAGTGCTTGGACCGAGTTCCTTCGTAACTTACCTGTGTAATTGAATTCGTTGATAACCTACTGGATAATTGCCCATGTGAAGCCACATATCTACTTTTCCTACCCTTTAACTACGGTAGGTAGAGGGAATGCAGCGGAATCTCTTTTAACAGCAACAAAGGGGAGGAAGGCGGTTTCGGTGAACCAAAATTTTGAATAAAAATAAAAATGTCATTTTTAGGTACTAAGAAACGGTTTTAGAAATCTTAGGTGAAAGTAAATGAAGACAATACATATACATACAAGTTAACAACGTATTTAATAAACGCAAGCTACTTTATTTACAAAAGAAGAAAGAAAGAAAGAAAGAAAGAAAGGAGGAAGGAAGGAAGGAAGGAAGGAAGGAAGGAAGGAAGGAAGGAAAAGCAAAAGATATACCTTAGTGCACACAAACTAGAGATGCAGTGCTAATTTCGTTTGAAAAAATCTCATGTGTTACACTCACATGACTTTCTCTACTCTTGTACAAACTATTTTTACAAACTCTTATTCTCCATCTATTTCATATTAATCGAGATAAACATTTGCAGAAACGATCTTTTGACATGCAAAGAGAATTACATTTTACACATAGCGACCAGTTCTAAAAATATTTGACTATCGCTTAAGGCGTACTATGTTCCCCTTGTTTTGTATTTACAAGGGCAGTATAGAAATACAGTAGCCTTTAAGCATAGACATATCTCTTAATAGCTGGTTGCTAATGTGCTGCACCATTCCCTTTGCCACAGATTAATACTCTTTGCATATCCAAGACAAAAAAATGAATAACGAATTCCCATTTGAGAAAATAAGTATTGAAAAATTTAAGGGAATAACAAGTAATATCTCGAAAATGGTTCACTCAACAACAAAAATGTATATGACATAAACTGTGTATTTTAACGTGATCTACATTTTTTGTTTAGTAAAATTTTGTCTCTTATGGTTTACCAGTTATGCAAAAGTCGTTCACAGTGAAGAATGCTTTTGGAGACATTCCCAGAAAATTCAAGATATACATTTTATTTGTCATGTAAATGTCTTAAACATATGATATTTTAATCAAAATCGTTATAGCCAGTTTTGAGAAAATTAAAATTTTCGAAAAATCTTCCATGCAAAGGATAATCTGGGGTGGGGGATTTTTTTGAAAACCTTCGAGTCGCATCTCTGGAAGATACTGAACCTAAATACCAAGTTTGGTGTTTGTCAGGCTGTTCGTTTCTTAGTTATGCTGTTCACAGACACACAGACACACACACGGACATGTTTCCAAAAATGCTTTTTTTGGATTCAGGGGGTCTCAAAACATATATTTCCGGTGAAATCTCGGTATCGAATTTTTGGGTGGAATACAATACTTCCCCTACTTACTATACGTAGTAGAGAAAGTAAAAAGTCTTCTTGGAAACATGTCCGTGTGTGTGTGTGTGTGTGTGTGTGTGTGTGTGTGTGTGTGTTAAAATACACAATTTATGTCATTATATATATATGTATATATATATATATATATTTAGTGAGCCATTTTCGAGATATTGCTTGTTATACCCGTAAATTTTCCAATACTTTTTTCTAAATTCGTTATTCATTTTTTTTATCCTGGTAACGCAAATAGAATGGAGTACTCCACATAGCAACCAGCTCTTAAAATATTTGACTATCGCTTAAAGCCTACCAATTCCCCTTGCATCTACAAGAAAATTAGCAATAAGATTAACATCTCGATATCTCGATTAACATGAAGTAGATGGAGAGTAAGCGTTTGTAAAAATAGTTTGTACAAGAGTAGAGAAAGTCATGTGAGTGTAACACATCAGATTTTTTTCTTTCTTTTTTCGTTTCACTTCGTTTTCTAGCCGCTATATCACGCCATTAGCAGAATATCATAAGGCTTTGAGTCTTCACATCTTCACACAAACCGTAATGCCATCTGACAGAAGTGTGAGGTTTTACTTGACAAGGAATTTTAGAAACAGAAAGACAGACTCACTCACCTTCCCCTTCGTTTAGGGACTTGACGGCAACTGAGAAATCTCTTCCATGTTGTTCGCTGAGACATTGGCGGAATGGTCCTCGCAGCAGTTGCTCTGGTCTTCTCTTCATCGCCCAAGTTAATAGCAAACCTTTCGATGATGTGCCCACTAATCCATCCAGTTCCCAATGAAATTCTTATTTTTACTTTCTCTACTACGTATAGTAAGTAGGGGAAGTATTGTATTCCACCCAAAAATTCGATACCGAGATTTCACCGGAAATACACGTTTTGAGACCTCCTGAATCCAAAAAAAGCATTTTTGGAAACATGTCCGTGTGGGTGTCTGTGTGTGTGTGTGTGTGTGTGTGTGTGTGTGTGTGTGTGTGTGTGTCTGTGTGTGTGTCTGTGAACAGCATAACTCAGAAACGAACAATCGGATAAGCACCAAACTTGGTATTTAGGTTCAGTATCTTCCAGAGATGCGACACGAAGGTTTTCAAGAAAATCCCCCCACCCCAGACTACCCTTTACATGGAACATTTTTCGAAAATTTTAATTTTCTCAAAAATGGCTCTAACGATTTTGATGAAAATATCATATGTTTAGGGTAATGTCATGACAAATGAAATGTATATCTCGAATTTTCTGGGAATGTCTCCAAAAGTATTCTTCATTGTGAACGACTTTTGCATAACTGGTATACCATAAGTGATAGACAAAATTTTACTACACAAAAAATGTAGATCGCGTTAAAATACACAACTTATGTCATATACATTTCTTTTGTTGAGTGAACCATTTTCGAGATATTGCTTGTTATTTCCTTAAATTTTCCAATACTTATACTTTTTCTCAAATGCGTTATTCATTTTTTACTTTCTCTACTACGTATAGTAAGTAGGGGAAGTATTGCATTCCACCCAAAAATTCGATACCGAGATTTCGCTGGAAATACATGTTTTGAGACCTCCTGAATCCAAAAAAAGCATTTTTGGAAACATGTCCGTGTGTGTGTCTGTGTGTGTGTGTGTGTCTGTGTGTGTGTGTCTGTGTGTGTGTGTGTGTGTGTGTCTGTGAACAGCATAACTGAAAAACGAACAGTCGGATAAGCACCAAACTTGGTATTTAGGTTCAGTATCTTCCAGAGATGCGACACGAAGGTTTTCAAGAAAATCCCCCAACCCCAGACTACCCTTTACATGGAAGATTTTTCGAAAATTTTAATTTTCTCAAAAATGGCTCTAACGATTTTGATGAAAATATCATATGTTTAAGATAATGTCATGAGAAACGAAATGTATATCTCGAATTTTCTGGGAATGTCTCCAAAAGTATTCTTCATTGTGAACGACTTTTGCATAACTGGTAAACCATAAGAGATAGACAAAATTTTACTACACAAAGAATGTAGATCGCGTTAAAATACACAACTTATGTCCTATACATTTCTTTTGTTGAGTGAACCGTTTTCGAGATATTGCTTGTTATTTCCTTAAATTTTCCAATACTTATACTTTTTCTTAAATGCGTTATTCATTTTTTTTATGTCCTGGACATGCAAAGAGAATGGAATGCGCCACATAGCAACCAGCGTTAAAATATTTGACTATCGCTTAAAAGCTACTATATTTCCCTTGCATCTACAAGAAAATTACGAATAAGATTGACATCTCGATATCTCGATTAACATGAAGCATATGGAGAATAGGCGTTTGTAAAATTAGATTGTACAAGAGTAGAGAAAGTTATGTGAGTGTAACACATCAGATTTTTTTATGTCCTGGACATGCAAAGAGAGTGGAATGCGTCACATAGCAACCAGCGTTAAAATATTTGACTATCGCTTAACAGCTACCATATTTCCCTTGCATCTACAAGAAAATTACCAATAAGATTGACATCTCGATATCTCGATTAACATGAAGCATATGGAGAATAGGCGTTTGTAAAATTAGGTTGTACAAGAGTAGAGAAAGTTATGTGAGTGTAACACATCAGATTTTTTCACATGCTCTCATGCTTGTTTCCAATTTTCTATTGTTATATTTGCCAGAACTTTACATCACTGGATTTGAATGACAAGCTGTTTTTGGCGATATAATGCCTTACCTGGGATCAGATGAGCTCAAATACATTGTACTGAAAATGATACGGCGGTTGAAGCCCAACAGTATGGCCATGAAGCTTCGCGGTTGTGTCCATCTCATGCCTTTTAACCTGTCTTTTTTAATGTTATAAATTCATATAAGGCTCCTTTTGTTGCTTTTGGATCAAATTCAATGACGCGCTTTCGTAACCTGGTTTGCATCTGCAGTTTTTTGAAAGAAAGCTTAGGGGCTTTGTTTAACTCTATCGACTGATATTTTGAGTTATCCATAACTGTAATACTATTTTGGGGAATATTTCGTTGGAGTTTATTGACAAACCGATCTCTGAATTCGACAGCATCCATTTCTTCATGTTAGTTCTTTATGGACGTAGACTGAAAGAAGAGGACATTTGGAATTAATGATGAATCCACCGGAAAACCCTGCATGTACTAAAATAAATCTGCTTCATTTTCCTAAAGGCAAGTGTCCATCACATATCCACAACTTACTTCTTGTGGACATTGTTTCATTTTTCTTAAAAAATGGAATCTTTTAGCTAAAGCGACAGACCTCTTCACTAGAAACTTACGTGCTTGATTGTTGCTGACGTAACGAAATTTTAAATCCTTCACTATTTTCATTCTCTTTGCTTGTCCAGGACAAAAAAGAATTGAATAACGAATTTGAGAAAAAGTATAAGTATTGGAAAATTTAAGGGAATAACAAGCAATATCTCGAAAATGGTTCACTCAACAAACAAAATGTATATGACATAAATTGTGTATTTTAATGCGATCTACATTTCTTGTGTAGTAAAATTTTGTCTATCTCTTATGGTTTACCAGTTAGGCAAAAGTCGTTCACAATGAAGAATACTTTTGGAGACATTCCCAGAAAATTCGAGATATACATTTCATTTGCCATGAAAATATCTTAAACATATGATATTTTAATCAAAATCTTTATAGCCATTTTTGAGAAAATTAAAGTTTTCGAAGAATGTTCCATGTAAAGGGTAGTCTGGGGTGGGGGGATTTTCTTGAAAACCTTCGTGTCGCATCTCTGGAAGATACTGAACCTAAATACCAAGTTTGGTGTTTATCCGACCGTTCGTTTCTGAGTTATGCTGTTCACAGACACACACACACGGACATGTTTCCAAATAGCTTTTTTGGATTAAGGGGGTCTCAAAATATATATATTTCCGGTGAAATCTCGGTATCGAATTTTTGGGTGGAATGCAATACTTCCCCTACTTACTATACGTAGTAGAGAATGTAATAATGAACTTTACACAGAATTTCGCTCCCATTAATTGCAGTGGTTTCCGCTTTCGTCCACCTATTAACACAATTATTATTAATACGAGAACAAAATTTAATACAACTGGAATGAAATTCAAGGCATCCATTGACTGTCGCACTTCCATTATTAAAGCACAACTGTGTTACCCACTAAGACTGCTTTTCAACTGCAGTAATAACAGCACGCTGCTGACGTTTGTGACTGCAAATGATTGACTGCTAACAAAAGGAAGCCTCAACCATTAAAGGTGCCTTTTATTTAGAGGAAAACGATACCCTCCTCAACCAAAATTCAGGCCAAGTGCTTGTGCCAAGTTAAACCTCACAGATTTTAGTTTAAGTTATTGACGACAACTGGGAAATCCCTTCCATGACAAAGTGGCGGAATGGTCTATATCTCGCTGTCCATAATACTGTGTTCTTCCACCGAAAATGCTTAAGTTACACCAATGACAGTCTGCCGCTGTTACTGTAACCTAAATGATTGACAGCTAACAAAAGGAAGGGCCAGCCTGCATTAACGAAACAGCTAAACAGTGGTCAATAGAGAAGGGATGGAAACAGTCAAGGTCAGAGCTACAGGCCGTAGGCAGATAGCCACAGTCTCTAATATTTCCAAAATCGCAGACCCGTCCCACTGCTGCAGCCGCCCACCAATCAAGCAGCCCTCTGGTGTCCACAGGGAATACTCTTTCCATTGAGCATGCATCTGCGCCAACTCTCCGGAAGCGCCATACACCACGAAACCTAAGTATCTGAAAGATGAAAACGAAGCGTAATGAAAGGGAAATAATCGAAAGAAAATCGTGATAGAGAAGAAACCACTCCAGCATTCTCCTACCGACCCGGGAAAACCACGAAAAACCCATGGGTCAGAGGGGCGGTTGTCGATAATAGAACTCTGAATGCTAGTTGCACAATTACCGCAGCGCCACTTGGGTCGGTTTTATAAAATAAAAAATAATACAACTTTTTCCGTTTAAAAGGTATTTGAGGTGCGGGGATTTTCTAAAATGTTCGTGTCGCATTTTTGGAGGATAGTGAACTTAAATACCAAGTTTGGTCTTTATCCGATATTTCGTTTTTGAGTTATGCTGTTCACAGATACAAATACACTTGGTCTTTTTTTTTTCTAAAAAGGTCTTTTGGGTGGGATTCAAGGAGCATTAATACGTGTACTTTCGGTGAAATTTCGAGATCGAATTTTTGGGTAGAATGCAATATTTCCCTTATGTATTCCAGCGAGGTGGTGAAAGAAAGAAGGAAACACAGAGAACGTTAAAACCTACATTTTGTGTCCAATAACTTTTTTCGTAGCATTAGCCGTTTCCAGAATATTCGCAATTCGTTTGAATGTTCCAGTAGTTTAAACCATGCAATTTCATTACCGTTCTTTTGATTCGCGTGAAGTCTTGCTAAAAGCATGCAATATTAACCCAGTATATAGCGGCCTGCTTTTTAAACATTTGACTTTTCTAGCTGCATGTATGTTCCTGTGTATCTAAAACAACATGTATATTGAAATCACGTCCGCAAAATTAACCTTGATTAACAGGAAGTAGATAGAAAAACAAGGTTTTAATGGCTGCGAAAATAAATGATAATAGATAGAGGAGGTCGTGTCATTGTAACGCTTTTTTATAGTGTTTGTTTATCCACTTCCCGCTCATGCTATCATGTGTGGCAAGTTGTATTCCTGTACTCCGCGCGTTTTGCTTTCTACGCAAATATTATACTGGACTAGACTAATGAACGAAGGGGGACACCTAGCACTTCAACCCTCAAGGAATCTGTTGTGCATACACTCCCGGGAGGAACGAATGAGATGAGGGAAACGCAGGGGTCACATGGGTTGCAGAGCGAAGCCGGCACAAGTTGACAGAGACGCGCAGAGTTCCCTAACAGTTCCAGGCTTGACCACCCGGTCACGTGAGGGCCGCTCGGAAACGTCCTCTCCAGCGGGACCGGGGAAACATTTCCAAAGCGCAAGCCTTTGCGCCATCTGCCCGACAACGACCACACCACAGCCCAGGAGTCAACATGAAAGGGAAATGGGAAAGATAGGAAATCGGTGGTAGAATACACCACTCCAGCATCCGCTGTTGCCAACTACCGAAAACCACGAAAAACCAAGGTCAGAGTGAGCGGATACCGGGAATCGAACCCTGGACCTCCAGAATCGAGCCTGGCACGTTACCGCGAAGCCATGTCGCTCAGTTACTATTGGTATTGTTGCAGACATGCAATATAATCATATTTTATAATTGAATTTTACCATTTAAATCCTACCGTCTTTACTCCCCTTTATTTGTTAACATTTACCTACGATTTAATTCATGCAGCATTTAGATATATCTCTTTCTGCGCAAGTGGCCATCTCACCTTCAGTTGTCTGCTTTGGTCAACACTATCAGGCACGACTAATCGATCACCAGTTCGCAGAGGCTAACGCGGTCGACCTTGATACTGCTTTTGAACAGCTGACAGTGATTAATCATATTTTCGCGTAAATATCTTTATTATTCATCGTTGAAAAAATAGACCATCTCGCATTTTTAAACTTTTTCGCCGTTCTGCAAAGACACACTTATTCATTTACCCAACATACTATTTTTTTCAGTTTTCCCTAACACTTATCTTTGTTAGTTAGATGAAGTATTGTATTCTTTCCGAAAATTCGACACGCGCGCGGTGTATGTGTGTCTTTTTGTGAACAAAACGAAATGTCGAATAAATACCAAACTTTGTATTTCAGTCCAACATCTTCCAAAGGTGCGATAACAAGATTTTCAAGAACATTCCACACCCCAAAACTACCCTTTACATGGAAGATTTTTCGTTAGTTTTGGTTTGCTCAAAATGACGTGTTGATTTAAATATATGTTTAAAATATTTGTTTGACTACTAAAATATATCCGTATCTAGACTTTTGTGCGAATGTCCTGTAAAGTCCTATTCATACTAACTGAATTTGTATTATACAAAGCCTAAACAGACGGACAAGAGCTTGCCAGAGAAAACATCTTATGTATTACACTCACATGACTTTCTGTACTCTTGTACAAACTATTTTTACAAACGCTTATTCTCCATATGCTTCATGTTAATCGAGATGTTAATCTTATTGTCAATTTTCTTGTAGATGCAAGGGGGATTGGTAGGCTTTAAGCGATAGTCAAATATTTTAAGAGTTGGTTGCTACGTGGAGTATGACATTCTGTTTGCATTACCACGACAAAAAAAATCTGATGTGTTACACTCACAAGACTTTCTCTACTCTTGTACAATCTATTTTTACAAACGCCTATTCTCCATATGCTTCATGTTAATCGAGATATCGAGATGTCAATCTTATTGGTAATTTTCTTGTAGATGCAAGGGGAATATGGTAGCTTTTAAGCGACAGTCAAATATTTTCACGCTGGTTGCTATGTGGCGCATTCCATTCTCTTTGCATGTCCAGGACATAAAAAAAAAATGAATAACGAATTTGAGAAAAAGTATAAGTATTGGAAAATTTAAGGAAATAACAAGCAATATCTCGAAAACGGTTCACTCAACAAAAGAAATGTATATGACATAAGTTGTGTATTTTAACGCGATCTACATTTTTTGTGTAGTAAAATTCTGTCTATCTCGTACGGTTTACCAGTTATACAAAAGTGGTTCACAATGAAGAATACTTTTGGAGACATTCCCAGAAAATTCGAGATATACATTTCATTTCTCATGACATTATCTTAAACATATGATATTTTCATCAAAATCGTTAGAGCCATTTTTGAGAAAATTAAAATTTTCGAAAAATGTTCCATGTAAAGGGTAGACTGGGGTGAGGGGATTTTCTTGAAAACCTTCGTGTCGCATCTCTGGAAGATACTGAACGTAAATACCAAGTTTGGTGTTTATCGGACTGTTCGTTTCTGAGTTATGCTGTTCACAGACACACACACGGACATGCTTCCAAAAATGCTTTTTACTTTCTCTACTACGTATAGTAAGTAGGGGAAGTATTGCATTCCACCCAAAAATTCGATACCGAGATTTCACCGGAAATACACGTTTTGAGACCTCCTGAATCCAAAAAAAGCATTTTTAGAAACATGTCCGTGTGTGTGTCTGTGTGTGTGTCTGTGTGTCTGTGTGTGTGTCTGTGTGTGTGTGTGTCTGTGAACAGCATAACTCAAAAACGAACAATCGGATAAGCACCAAACTTGGTATTTAGGTGCAGTATCTTCCAGAGATGCGACACGAAGGTTTTCAAGAAAATCCCCCCAACCCAGACTACCCTTTACATGGAACATTTTTCGAAAATTTTAATTTTCTCAAAAACGGCTCTAACGATTTTGATTAAAATATCATATGTTTAAGATATTGTCATGACAAATAAAATGTATATCTCGAATTTTCTGGGAATGTCTCCAAAAGTGTTCTTCATTATGAACGACTTTTTCATAACTGGTAAACCATAAGAGATAGACAAAATTTTACTACACGAAAAATGTAGATCGCGTTAAAATACACAAGTTATGTCATATACATTTCTTTTGTTGAGTGAACCGTTTTCGAGATATTGCTTGTTATTTCCTTAAATTTTACAATACTTATACTTTTTCTCACATTCGTTATTCATTTTTTACTTTCTCTACTACGTATAGTAAGTAGGGGAAGTATTGCATTCCACCCAAAAATTCGATACCGAGATTTCACCGGAAATACATGTTTTGAGACCTCCTGAATCCAAAAAAAGCATTTTTGGAAACATGTCCGTGTGTGTGTCTGTGTGTCTGTGTGTGTGTGTGTCTGTGTGTGTGTGTCTGTGTGTGTGTGAACAGCATAACTCAAAAACGAACAGTCGGATAAACACCAAACTTGGTATTTAGGTTCAGTATCTTCCAGAGATGCGACACGAAGGTTTTCAAGAAAATCCCCCCACCCCAGACTACCCTTTACATGGAACATTTTTCGAAAATTTTAATTTTCTCAAAAATGGCTCTAACGATTTTGTTTAAAATATCATATGTTTAAGATAATGCCATGAGAAATGAAATGTATATCTCGAATTTTCTGGGAATGTCTCCAAAAGTATTCTTCATTGTGAACGACTTTTGCATAACTGGTAAACCATAAGAGATAGACAAAATTTTACTACACAAAAAATGTTGATCTCGTTAAAATACACAACTTATGTTATATACATTTCTTTTGTTGAGTGAACCGTTTTCGAGATATTGCTTGTTATTCCCTTAAATTTTCCAATACTTATACTTTTTCTCAAATTCGTTATTCATTTTTTTATGTCCTGGACTTGCAAAGAGAATGGAATTCGACACATAGCAACCAGCGTTAAAATATTTGACCATCGCTTAAAAGCTACCATATTCCCCTTGCATCTACAAGAAAATTAGCAATAAGATTGACATCTCGATATCTCGATTAACATAAAGCATATGGAGAATAGGCGTTTGTAAAAATAGATTGTACAAGAGTAGAGAAAGTCATGTGAGTGTAACACATCAGATTTTTTTATGTCCTGGACATGCAAAGAGAATGGAATGCGCCACATAGCAACCAGCGTTAAAATATTTGACTATCGCTTAAAAGCTACCATATTTCCCTTGCATCTACAAGAAAATTACCAATAAGATTGACATCTCGATATCTCGATTAACATGAACCATATGGAGAATAAGCGTTTGTAAAATTAGATTGTACAAGAGTAGAGAAAGTCATGTGAGTGTAACACATCAGATTTTTTTATGTCCTGGACATGCAAAGAGAATGGAATGCGCCACATAGCAACCAGCGATAAAATATTTGGCTATCGTTTAAAAGCTACCATATTCCCCTTGCATCTACAAGAAAATTACCAATAAGATTGACATCTCGATATCTCGATTAATATGAAGCATATGGAGAATAGGCGTTTGTAAAAATAGATTGTACAAGAGTAGAGAAAGTCATGTGAGTGTAACACATCAGATTTTTTTACTTTCTCTACTACGTTTAGTAAGTAGGGGAAGTATTGCATTCCACACAAAAATTCGATACCGAGATTTCACCGGAAATACATGTTTTGAGACCTCCTGAATCCAAAAAAAGCATTTTTGGAAACATGTCCGTGTGTGTGTCTGTGTGTGTGTCTGTGTGTGTGTGTGTCTGTGTGTGTGTGTGTGTCTGTGAACAGCATAACTCAAAAACGAACAGTCGGATAAACACCAAACTTGGTATTTAGGTTCAGTATCTTCCAGAGATGCGACACGAAGGTTTTCAAGAAAATCCCTCCACCCCAGACTACCCTTTACATGGAACATTTTTCGAAAATTTTAATTTTCTCAAAAATGGCTCTAACGATTTTGATTAAAATATCATATGTTTAAGATAATGTAATGAGAAATGAAATGTATATCTCGAATGTTCTGGGAATGTCTCCAAAAGTGTTCTTCATTGTGAACGACTTTTGCATAACTGGTAAACCATAAGAGATAGACAAAATTTTACTACACAAAAAATGTAGATCTCGTTAAAATACACAACTTATGTCATATACATTTCTTTTGTTGAGTGAACCGTTTTCGAGATATTGCTTGTTATTCCCTTAAATTTTCCAATACTTATACTTTTTCTCAAATTCGTTATTCATTTTTTACTTTCTCTACTACGTATAGTAAGTAGGGGAAGTATTGCATTCCACCCAAAAATTCGATACCGAGATTTCACCGGAAATACATGTTTTGAGAATCACTGAATCAAAAAAAAAGCATTTTTGGAAACATGTCCGTGTGTGTGTCTGTCTGTGTGTCTGTGTGTCTGTGTGTCTGTCTGTGTGTCTGTGTGTCTGTGTGTCTGTGAACAGCATAACTCAAAAACGAACAGTCGGATAAACACCAAACTTGGTATTTAGGTTCAGTATCTTCCAGAGATGCGACACGAAGGTTTTCAAGAAAATCCCCCCACCCCAGACTACCCTTTACATGGAACATTTTTCGAAAATTTTAATTTTCTCAAAAACGGCTCTAACGATTTTGATTAAAATATCATATGTTTAAGATATTGTCATGACAAATAAAATGTATATCTCGAATTTTCTGGGAATGTCTCCAAAAATATTCTTCATTGTGAACGACTTTTGCATAACTGGTAAACCATAAGAGATAGACAAAATTTTACTACACGAAAAATGTAGATCGCGTTAAAATACACAACTTATGTCATATACGTTTCTTTTGTTGAGTGAACCGTTTTCGAGATATTGCTTGTTATTTCCTTAAATTTTCCAATACTTATACTTTTTCCCAAATTCGTTATTCATTTTTTTTATGTCCTGAACATGCAAAGAGAATGGAATTCGCCACATAGCAACCAGCGTTAAAATATTTGACTATCGCTTAAAAGCTACCATATTCCCCTTGCATCTACAAGAAAATTACCAATAAGATTGACATCTCGATATCTCGATTAACATGAAGCATATGGAGAATAAGCGTTTGTAAAATTAGATTGTACAAGAGTAGAGAAAGTCATGTGAGTGTAACACATCAGATTTTTTATGTCCTGGACTTGCAAAGAGAATGGAATGCGCCGCATAGCAACCAGCGTTAAAATATTTGACCATCGCTTAAAAGCTACCATATTCCCCTTGCATCTACAAGAAAATTAGCAATAAGATTGACATCTCGATATCTCGATTAACATAAAGCATATGGAGAATAGGCGTTTGTAAAAATAGATTGTACAAGAGTAGAGAAAGTCATGTGAGTGTAACACATCAGATTTTTTAAGAATAGTTTGTAGAAGGGCCAGTAGCGAATGACATATAACGTAACACATAAGATTTTTACTTTCTCTACTACGTATAGTAAGTAGGGGAAGTATTGTATTCCACCCAAAATTTCGATACCGAGATTTCACCGGAAATACATGTTTTGAGACTCACTGAATCCAAAAAAAGCATTTTTGGAAACATGTCCGTGTGTGTGTGTCTGTCTGTCTGTCTGTCTGTGTGTCTGTGTGTCTGTGTGTCTGTCTGTGTGTCTGTGAACAGCATAACTCAAAAACGAAGAGTCGGATAAACACCAAACTTGGTATTTAGGTTCAGTATCTTTCAGAGATGCGACACGAAGGTTTTCAAGAAAATCCCCCCACCCCAGACTACCCTTTACATGGAACATTTTTTGAAAATTTTAATTTTCTCAAAAACGGCTCTAACGATTTTGATTAAAATATCATATGTTTAAGATATTGTCATGACAAATACAATGTATATCTCGAATTTTCTGGGAATGTCTCCAAAAGTATTCTTCGTTATGAACGACTTTTTCATAACTGGTAAACCATAAGAGATAGAGAAAATTTTACTACACGAAAAATGTAGATCGCGCTAAAATACACAATTTATGTCATATACATTTCTTTTGTTGAGTGAACCGTTTGCGAGATATTGCTTGTTATTCCCTTAAATTTTCCAATACTTATACTTTTTCTCAAATTCGTTATTCATTTTTTTTATGTCCTGGACATGCAAAGAGAATGGAATGCGCCACATAGCAACCAGCGTTAAAATATTTTATTATCGCTTAAAAGCTACCATATTCCCCTTGCATCTATAAGAAAATTACCAATAAGATTGACATCTCGATATCTCGATTAACATGAAGCATATGGAGAATAGGCGTTTGTAAAAATAGATTGTACAAGAGTAGAGAAAGTCATGTGAGTGTAACACATCAGATTTTTTTTTTATTCAGGGGGTCTGAAAACGTGTATTTCCGGTGAAATCTCGGTATCGAATTTTTGGGTGAAATGCAATACTTCCCCTACTTACTATACGTAGTAGAGAAAGTAAAAATATAGAGCTCATTTAGATACAAATGTTGTGTCAAATAATTTTTCGCAGGGTTAGTCGTTTTCGAAATATTCCTTCTTTCTGTGGCAAGAAATTGTTGCTAGAAATAAATATTTGGATGGCATCTCCGCATATTTTATGTAACTAAGCATTTCCTGCTTAATTTGAAATCACCCCTGGTTTAAAAGCAGTTTATAAAATGAGTCAGCAAAGTGTATAGAAGAACCACTTTTTGTACGTTGTGTGCGGAAATACAATTTGCAGAAAATTGTAAAGAGGAAAGGCAGCACCAACATTAGCGTTATGTGGTTTAGAAACATGGGGTCGTAGAAGCTTTAAACTGCGCTACATGCGTCAACATTAAATCCCTCATCTCCGATTGTGAAACTTTGAGGCAGTATTTTATATCACAACACTGTGAATGCCAGAGTGATTGTAGTGTAAACTAACATTATTGTATGACAATGATTTTAGATGTTTGTTAGCTATAAGCATTGTTAGGAAATAAGTTTACACGGCCTCACTGAAACTGACAATAGAAGTGGGTAACAATAAACCGAGGGGGTGAGTTGTTTATCACTAAGAAGAGACAAACAAATGACGTCAGGATAGCGTGCCTTTCTTTAGAAATGGAGGGAATATCTTCCCTAGAGCATATGTGTTAGTATTTGTGATTGGCTGACAAAACAGACACTAATGTTGGCGCGATTTGGTAACCAATAGCAGCTCTATTATAATGTTTAGGCATTTCGAGGAGTATAAATTCTAGAGCCAATAGCAAGTTTCACGAGTTCTCAGCAATCTCTCGCGAGGTACACATCACGCAGTTCTACAGAATCATTCACGAGGTACACATCACGCAGTTCTACAGAATCATTCACGAGGTACACATCACGCAGTTCTACAGAACCATTCACGAGGTACACATCACGCAGTTCTCAGCAATCTCTCGCGAGGTACACATCACGCAGTTCTACAGAACCATTCACGAGGTACACATCGCGCAGTTCTCAGCAATCTCTCGCGAGGTACACATCACGCACTTCTACAGAATCATTCACGAGGTACACATCACGCAGTTCTACAGAATCATTCACGAGGTACACATCACGCAGTTCTCAGCAATCTCTCGCGAGGTACACATCACGCAGTTCTACAGAACCATTCACGAGGTACACATCACGCAGTTCTCAGCAATCTCTCGCGAGGTACACATCACGCAGTTCTACAGAACCATTCAGTAGGTACACATCGCGCAGTTCTCAGCAATCTCTCGCGAGGTACACATCACGCACTTCTACAGAATCATTCACGAGGTACACATCACGCAGTTCTACAGAATCATTCACGAGGTACACATCACGCAGTTCTACAGAATCATTCACGAGGTACACATCACGCAGTTCTACAGAACCATTCACGAGGTACACATCACGCAGTTCTCAGCAATCTCTCGCGAGGTACACATCACGCAGTTCTACAGAACCATTCACGAGGTACACATCGCGCAGTTCTCAGCAATCTCTCGCGAGGTACACATCACGCAGTTCTACAGAATCATTCACGAGGTACACATCACGCAGTTCTACAGAATCATTCACGAGGTACACATCACGCAGTTCTACAGAATCATTCACGAGGTACACCTCACGCAGTTCTACAGAACCATTCACGAGGTACACATCACGCAGTTCTCAGCAATCTCTCGCGAGGTACACATCACGCAGTTCTACAGAACCATTCACGAGGTACACATCGCGCAGTTCTCAGCAATCTCTCGCGAGGTACACATCACGCAGTTCTACAGAATCATTCACGAGGTACACATCACGCAGTTCTCAGCAATCTCTCGCGAGGTACACATCACGCACTTCTACAGAACCATTCACGAGGTACACATCGCGCAGTTCTCAGCAATCTCTCGCGAGGTACACATCACGCAGTTCTACAGAATCATTCACGAGGTACACATCACGCAGTTCTCAGCAATCTCTCGCGAGGTACACATCACGCAGTTCTACAGAACCATTCACGAGGTACACATCGCGCAGTTCTCAGCAATCTCTCGCGAGGTACACATCACGCAGTTCTACAGAATCATTCACGAGGTACACATCGCGCAGTTCTCAGCAATCTCTCGCGAGGTACACATCACGCAGTTCTACAGAATCATTCACGAGGTACACATCACGCAGTTCTCAGCAATCTCTCGCGAGGTACACATCACGCAGTTCTACAGAATCATTCACGAGGTACACATCGCGCAGTTCTCAGCAATCTCTCGCGAGGTACACATCACGCACTTCTACAGAATCATTCACGAGGTACACATCGCGCAGTTCTCAGCAATCTCTCGCGAGGTACACATTACGCAGTTCTAAAGAATCATTCACGAGATGCACATCGCGCAATTCTACAGAATCATTCACGAGGTACCCGTCATACAGTTTGGAAGAATCTCTCGCGTCGTAAAGTTAGTTACAAGATGTGAAATACGCAGCAACTAATACGACAGTAACTACATTCGGAAATATAACAGTTTCAGTTATAAAGATTACAGATGTGAACTATTAATTGTGACGGCAATAAAAGTGTGAAAACAAATTCTTTTATCAGTGTTATCGTTTAGTAACAACTCCTTTCCGTTTACACGCCCTGCGCAGAGATATTTGCTCGACTGAGTAATAACAGCTAGCCGGAGGACAAAGAACCCAAATTTTAAAAAAATATATAATAAAACAATAACAGGCGCTCAGCAAATCAGATATCACGAACAGATTACTGCGACAACTTTTGTGGCGTGTCAAATGTAAACAAAACGCAATCTGGTAATAGTCGGCCACGATATGATTACTTTCGGTGGGAAGAGGTACTAAATAGTTACGGAACAAGTGGACGCGGCATAGGAAGTGCAGTCAGGTAAAGAAAACATCCGCAGTTCCGAGTTGCATTTACCAGCGAGGCTGAGGTGTGTTACTACTGTTTTCATTGTGCAGTTGTACAGAGTGAGCCAAAAGACTCCGAACCGCCTGCGCGGTGTTTTTCCTGTCCGCGTCCTAGGCGCTCGTTGCCGTCTGCCGCTATCATAGAAAGGCGCGGATGAAACCATACAACATTTTTAAAACTACTTTTAAAGGCTTTACTTACCAAGTTTATGAAAGGAGATGCTGAAACTGGCCACCGTCGTTCATACATTTTTGACACCTCTTTAGGAAGCTATCCATCATTCGCCGTAGTTCACGTTGAGAAATTTCCTGGCGGATATTATGTTTTAATTCTTCCAAGGTGTGTGGGTTTGTCTTGCACACTTTATGTTTTAAGTTACCCCTGAGGGACATTTTATGAACAATATTACCGGCTGCGCGGTGTTTTTCCACTGGGCGTGTGGAAATATGATAAAATTATGATAACGCACTGCTGCTATAAACAAAGTCACCCTGCTGCGGTTTTCTGCGCAGTGTGCAATGCAGTTTTGAGTTGACGGGGATGTGATGTAGTTCAGTTATTACGAGATATTTATTATTTTGTCATGTACTTAGCCACAAAGTATATTATGGCTCAGTATATGTTTACTACTGCACAGCGTGTACTTATTTATGATTCGTATGTCTTAACTCGGTCAGCTCGCCAAGTCAAAGTACGATTTGCAGAAAGATTTCCAGGTGTAAAAGTTCCAGGCCGTACAACAATCCATGAACTTTACAATAAATTTCAGGTCACAAGAAGTGTTGAGGCTAAGGAATCTAAAAGACGGCGTTTGGTTCTTACCGAAGAAACATTAGACGACATCGGTCATCGTTTGGAAAATTCCCCCCAAAAATTGCATGATGGATAGTTTCCTAAAGAGGTGCCAAAAATGTATGGACAACGACGGTGGCCAGTTTCAGCATTTCCTGTCCTAAAGTTGGTAAATAAAGCCTTTAAAAGTAGTTTTAAAAATGTTGTATGGTTTCATCCGCGCCTTTCTATGATAGCGGCAGACGGCAACGAGCGCTGAGGACGCGGACAGGAAAAACACCGGAGTCTTTTGGCTCACTCTGTACATTACCGGTATCGCCTTGCCCCATACTACCCTCGGATCGCTAGTGTTGATGACGTTATGCATTGTCAACAAAACAGTCGCGCCCTCCTACATGCACGAAAAGGAAAGCAGATACGCCCTAAATGCTATACACACCTCCACCCTGTGAAGGCCAGTAGTATGCCTCCCAAAGCTGCGATGTACACCTATGATCCCATGCTCATAACCTCAAAATGCTTAGTTTAATACTGCCTTTCTACTCCACAATTTTCTGCGCATTGTGACGGAGATATGTCAATTTGTCATTGGTAGAGAAAGTCGTGTGAAAGTATCACCAGATTGTTTACACATACACCTGAAATGTTCTCCTTTTACGAGAGCGGGTCACAGCTTTTCACTGCTGGGTAATAAATATTCAAAACGCCTGCAAATAAAAGCAGTAGGTTTAGAGTGTAACCACTCTGTGTTCTAGACCGGATTATTAACAGAAAAAATCTGATGTTACACTCACATGACTTTCTCTACTCTTGTACAAACTATTCTTACAAACGCTTATTCTCCATATGCTTCATGTTAATCGAGATATCGAGATGTTAATCTTATTGCTAATTTTCTTGTACATGCAAGGGAATTGGTAGGTTTTACAAATATTTTAAGAGCTGGTTGCTATGTAGAGTATTCCATTCTCTTTGCGTTACCAGGACAAAAAGAATCTGATGTGTTACACTCACAGGACAGGACAAAAAAATGAATAACGAATTTGAGAAAAAGTATAAGTATTGGAAAATTTAAGGGAATAACAAGCAATATCTCGAAAATGGTTCACTCAAGAACAAAAATGTTTATTACATAAATTGTGTATTTTAACGCGATCTACATTTTGAGTGTTGTAAAATGTTGTCTATCTCTTATGGTTTACCAGTTATGCAAAAGTCGTTCACAATGAAGAATACTTTTGGAGACATTCCCAGAAAATTCGAGATATACATTTCATTTTTCATGAAAATATTTTAAACATATGATATTTTAATCAAAATCGTTAGAGCCGTTTTTGAGAAAATTAAAATTTTCGAAAAATGCTCCATGTAAAGGGTAATCTGGGGTGGGGGAATTTTCCTGAAAACCTTCGTGTCGTATCTCTGGAACATAGTGAACCTAAATACCAAGTTTGGTGTTTATCCGACTGTTCGTTTCTGAGTTATGCTGTTCACAGACACACACACGGACATGTTTCCAAAAATGCTCTTTTTGGATTCAGGGGGTCTCAAAACATGTATTTCAGGTTAAATCTCGGTATCGAATTTTTGGTTGGAATACAATACTTCCCCTACTTACTATACGTAGTAGAGAAAGTAAAAATAGAGCTTCGTATTTTTCTCTACCACTGAACTATTGTAACTATTGCACCTGTAGTGGGAGATCCATAGTTCATGTTCCAGCCATGGTGTTGAATTTTTCAGAATGTTAAACTTATTGACATTAATGATTCATTATATTAATTAAACATTTGATGCAAAACTAATTATTATTGCACATGTCCTTACAAATCTGTGTCTCCCCTCCAAGTACCTGGTTCTTGTAAACGTTCTGGGTAATAAATGCTGAAGCCGAAGTTTATCAGGCCAAAAACCAGTTTTTAACCTTTTTTTTATCGAGTGTTGAGCTGCAAAACTTATGCACCTTATACGTGCAACATATTCTGGTGAGACAGGTACTAAATTTGTAATACTATAAAAATAAAGTTTCTTTGATGACCTGTCTCTCTGCGGGCGAGTGGAACCGTACAGTCTCTGTCAAATCATTAAGCCATCCAACACTTTTCAATGTATATTCAATGCCCAATGCGTCCTGTATGTTTCTATGTAGCTCGTATTTTAGGCACACAAAGACATTAAATAAACAATGTCTGACACCGCAGGCCTAAGTAATAATTATAAGTGACAATTATTTACATGGAATTAATTCTTCTTCCACACAAGCCGTGTGTTGGACAAGGTTGGAAAGGTAGAATCAGACGACTGAAAAATGCAATGCCATCGTCGGGATTTGAACCAGGGATCTCCCGGTTTCCTTCCGGTTGCTCTAAGCTCTGAGCTAGCATGGCAACATGCCGGTACGAAATTAAATTCCCCAATTGATTCGCATTTTTACTTTCTCTACTACGTATAGTAAGTAAGGGAAGTATTGCATTCCACCCAAAAATTCGATACCGATATTTCACCGGAAATACATGTTTTGAGACCCCCTGAATCCAAAAAAAGCATTTTTGGAAACATGTTCGTGTGTGTGTCTGTGAACAGCATAACTCAGAAACGAACAGTCGAATAAACACCAACCTTGGTATTTAGATTCAGTATCTTCCAGAGATGCGACACGAAGGTTTTCAAGAAAATACCCCCTACCCAGATTACCCTTTACATGGAACATTTTTCGAAAATTTTAATTTTCTTAAAAATGAACTAACGATTTTGATTTAAATATCATATGTTTAAGATATTTTCATGCCAAATGAAATGTATATCTCGAATTTTCTGGGAATGTCTCACAAAGTATTCTTCATTGTGAACGACTTTTGCATAACTGGTAAACCATAAGAGATAGATAAAATTTTACTACACATAAAATGTAGATCGCGTTAAAATACACAATTTATGTCATATACATTTTTTGTTGTTGAGTGAACCATTTTCGAGATATTGCTTGTTATTCCCTTAAATTTTCCAATACTTTTTCTCAAATGGGAATTCGTTATTCATTTTTTTTACGTACTGGACATGCAAAGAGAATGGAATACTCCACATAGCAACCAGCTCTTAAAATATTTGACTATCGCTTAAAGCCTACCAATTCCCCTTGCATCTACAAGAAAATTAGCAATAAGATTAACATCTCGATTAACATGAAGCATATGGAGAATAAGCGTTTGTAAAAATAGTTTGTACAAGAGTAGAGGAAGTCATGTGAGTGTAACACATCAGATTTTTCCAGGTATATCACAAGGAGATCTCAAAATGTATTGAGATGACATACCCCAATGGCGACTTACAGTGCTGTATTACTTTCAGTCCCGGGCTTCATAGTTTAGACCACTATTAGGTCAATTAATGAAATTATTGTGTGGAAGAATAGGCAAACATGGTAGAAAGGACAATCAAATACTTCAGAAGAAAGGTACTAGAGGAGAATGAGATACTAAAGCAATGCTTGGTTGTACAGGAGAAAATGGGGGAAAAAGAAACTTGGATGCACAAGGTACAGGCAACATTGGAAGACGTAGGAAATGGGGAAAACATGGGCAGAAAAAAACGACAAAAGTAAGGGTTTCTGGAAAGAAATTAGAACAAGGGTGGAGGATATTAAAAAGCAAGAAATTATAAGAGATTCCAGGAAAGAAGGTCAATAATAGATTATAACTATTTTAAAACGGAATGGGGAAAAGAAAGATACATCAAGTATGTTATAAAAAGGCCAGAATGGGCTATGTATGGGCGAGGACAGGTGTCATGAATTTAAGTGGTCTAACAGGGAGAAGAAGGGGGAGAGATGTACTAAATGTAATGGATAACACGACAATTGGCATTATATTCTGGAATGCCAGGACACGGATAAATGGAGAGAGAATTTAATACTAGAGAAATGGAAAAATTTACTAATAGAGCTAAAAGTTAGGAAGATTTTTAACACAAGATCAAATGAATATATAGAGAAATCAGGAAAATATTTAGGAAAAATTAGGTTAAACTGGTTAAGAGACGTGAAGAAAATTGGAGAAAATATGGAAAAAGGGTAACAAGGCAAAAAAATCTGATGTGTTACACTCACATGACTTTCTCTACTTTTGTACAAATTACTTTTACAAACGCTTATTCTCTATATGCTTCATGTTAATCGAGATATCGATATGTTAATCTTATTGCTAATTTTCTTGTAGGTGCAAGGGGAATATGGTAGGTTTTAAGCGAGTCAAATATTTTAAGAGCTGGTTGCTATGTGGAGTATTCCATTCTCTTTGCATTACCAGGACAAATAAAAATTCTGATGTGTTACACTCACATTACTTTCTCTACTCTTGTACAAACTATTTTTACAAACGCTTATTCTCCATATGCTTCATGTTAATCGAGATATCGATATGTTAATCTTATTGCTAATTTTCTTGTAGGTGCAAGGGGAATATGGTAGGTTTTAAGCGATAGTCAAATCTTTTAAGTGCTGGTTGCTATGCGGAGCATTCCATTCTCTTTGCATGTCCAGGACATAAAAAAAATGAATAACGAATTTGAGAAAAAGTATATAAGTATTGGAAAATTTAAGGGAATAACAAGCAATATCTCGAAAATGGTTCACTCAACAACAAAAATGTATATGATATAAATTGTGTATTTTAACGCGATCTACATTTTTTGTAGTAAAATTTTGTCTATCTCTTATAGTTTACCAATTATGCAAAGGTCGTTCACAATGAAGAATACTTTTGGAGACATTCCCAGAAAATTCGAGATATACATTTCATTTGTCAAGAAAATATTTTAAACATATGATATTTTAATCAAAATCGTTAAAGCCGTTTTTGAGAAAATTAAAATTTTCGAAAAATGTTCCATGTAAAGGGTAATCTGGGGTGGGGGATTTTCTTGAAAACCTTCGTGTCGCACCCTTGGAAGATACTGAACCTAAATACCAAGTTTGGAGTTTATCCGACTGTTCGTTTCTGAGTTATGCTGTTCACAGACAGACACACACACACACACACAACACACACACACACACAACACACACACAACACACACACACAACACACACACACACAACACACACACACACACAACACACACACACACGGACATGTTTCCAAAAATGCTTTTTTTGGATTCAGGGGGTCTCAAAACATGTATTTCCGGTGAAATCTCGGTATCGAATTTTTGGGTGGAATACAATACTTCCCCTACTTACTATACGTAGTAGAGAAAGTAAAAATAAATAGTGGATACATTATACTTCGCCATTATATATACAACAGAATGTTAAATATAAGGGGAAGAGAAATAATGAGCAACTCCATTGTATTGTAAACATTGTATAAATTGTATGTAAGTTCAAAGTAGACAATAAATCATTCAGTCATTCATTCTATTCCATTAAAAAAATTTGATACCGGGATTAATATATGTTTATGCACCGGAAATATATGTTTTCAGACACCTTGAATTAAGAAAGAGAAAAAAAAAGCATTTTTAGAAAAATGTCCGTGTGTGTGTGTGTGTGTGTGTGTGTGTGTGTGTGTGTGTGTGTGAACAGCATAATTCAAAGAGACAAAGTCGGATAAATGTCAAACTTGGTATTCAGGTTCAGTATCTTTCAAAGATGCGACACGAAGATTTTTAATAGTCCCCCACCCCAAACTACCCTTTTCATGGAACTTTTTTCGAAATCTCTGATTTTCTATAAAATGGCTCTAAGGATTTTGATTAAAATACCTTATATTAAAGATATTTACATAACAAATAAAATGTACATCTTAAATTTTCTGGGAATAGCCTGTGAAGTCCTCTTCATTCAGAAGCAATTTTGTATAATCTTCTATTACTAGTAACCGTTAGTGATAGTGGAAAACGTACTACTCAAAAAAATGAAGATGCCTTTAAAACACACAATTTATTTTAAATAACTTTTTTGTGGTATCAGCCGTTTCCGAATTGTTCAATATTTAGACATTCTTTTAAAGTCATGTCGACATTCAGCTGTTTCTCGCAATTGCATGGAAGGAGTATGGAATTTTAAGGCCTACGTATAGCGGCCAGTTCTAAAACATTTGACTGTCGCTATTCCCTTTGCATCTATAACGAAATGTGCAACGCAGCTATTTCCGTAAAGGTTTATCTCGATTAAAATGAAGTAAATAGGAAAATAAACTTTCCTAAAATAATTTGTATGCCCACTAATAAGTGATAGAGGCTAGAAAAAGTTATGTGAATGTAACACATCAGATTATTAAGTGATGTATATATTTCAATTTCACCTTATATAGATTATCAGTATTTGGCAATACTTAATATTCCATCAACTTTCAAAACAACTGAATAAAGAAAACATGGCATACTATCTTGAAAAATGTTTGTCTAGCGTTTGTCGTATTGTCTTTTCTTGCAACCCAATGACAGTTCAGGACAAAACTTGGGGAGCTGCGAGTGCTATCGAAGTTTACAATACATGACTTAATCCGGAAACTGGAAAGGACAGGATCCCTTCTGGATGAACGTGAAAAACTTTGGCCACAGTGGCAGAGAGATTTGTAGTCAATGAGCGTGACAAACTGGAGCGTTCACCTAACATTGAACCGTATAAAATAACGGCAGTGCAGCATCTAAAAAAGCCTGATAAAGCATAAAGAATTCGATTGTGTCCTTGCAGCGGGCGGGTGTTGCAGCACTTCCATGTATGCACCTGATATCTCACCTTGACGATAAGCTCCAGCTTGAAGTTCTCCGCCTCGGCTGTCAGTCAGTAGCTGGGAATAAATTCCTATTCCTGGCTATCGTATCTCAGAATATTTTGGGTGAAGGTGAATGAATACACTGAATTTCTCAACGATTGGATTTATCCAAATAAACAAAATAATTTAAGAGGCTTGCAACTTTTCCCCTTTGAATAAAATGATTACTTGTATACTGTAATTTCCATCTTCTCGGTAGTTTAAATATTCAGTGGACCTAGCTATCTACGTCACACATCATCCCCTACCCCACACGTACACATTAGGGCAGTCTGCCACTACACAATTCACATGAATGACTCTCAGAGAAGTATATGAGCAAGTGTTGAAATCTGAGGTGGTCCTCCTTTTTATACTACGCTGCTATGATGCTAACTTTCGCGTCCTTTTAGCAAGTCTCTGTGTGGATTGGTTATTTACTTGGCGTGCTATGAGAAGGTAATCGTTCAATTTTACCAGTCAATCTCCTTCTGGCTTCTTCGTGAAAACCCACCTATCTCTATCTTCCTCACAACTCTTGTTTCTCTTTCTATCTTCTGACTTCTTATCCAACTCCCTTTAGAACTTGTGACTTTTCTTGGAATTGTCCCACTATCTCTGTCCTTGTTTCTCTCTCTCTCTCTCTCTGCCCATTGCTATTTTACCCAATGCTGTGCCCATTAATGTGTGTGTGTGTGTGTGTGTTCTTGGTGGACTTTTGCCCTACTACTAGCTCGTTTCTTCCTAGCTAATTACAATTTGTTTCTTACATATTTCTACATTTTGTAACACAGTTATTTTACAGTATTATATTACATTCCTATCTTGATAATTGGTTTATGATTTCCGGTTATTTACATTGTTTGCCGTGTCGGATGTAAGTTCCCCTACAGACTCGTAAACTGCTTTCTATGAACAGAGTCCAAGTTGGTTGGACGGTTTGATAAACAGAATACGGTTATCTCAAGGAGCACTTATACCAGATGGGTAAGGAAATTGATCCGACTTGTATGAGATGCAAAAAGGCAGATGAAACGGCGAGTCATCTGTTGTGTGACCGTGAGGCATTTGCAAGTCAAAGGATTAAACACTATAACCAAGGTTTTGTGCAATTCCATGAACTTAATAAGGTCTCAGCAAAAACGTTAGCCTCCTTTATAAAGGTTTCAGGCATTCTGAGAAAGTGCAAAATGAAGGGGTTAACAATGGATCAATAATGGTGAAGGTACTTAGGGCTTCGATAGCCCACCCCTTTGTGAACCTAAAGCTAGACACTACTGCTTACAAACCGATATTTAGAGAGTTTGTCGGACAACTAGTTGACATGGAACCATTACTCTTATCGGAGGGGACTTGGAACCGATCCAAGGGGGATATTGTACCTATGCTCCAAAAGGGGGAGCGCCCTCGAGGGGAAAGAGGTGAGACATCGGGCGGCCGGAACCAGGAGTGGCGACACAGAAATGACAGAGTCCCTATAGTTTCCAGATTAAGAAGCCCGACAGTCGGACAGACAGATTGGGGACCCCGCCCCACACAGAGGGGCCAACACGAAGGGGCAGTCCGTATATTCCGGCAACCTGCCGAAGTCCGAGGGAATGCCACGCCGCCGACACTTCCGAACCTGAAACAGACCTAATGGGTGAGGGATGAATGGAACGAAATGAAAGGACAGGAAGCCCATGGGTCAGAGTTGGCGGTCGCCGGAAATTGAACCCGGGATCTCCCGAATGCGAATCGCACGCGTTACAGAGGCGCCACCTCGCTCGGTACGTGAAACTAACGCAAGGATATTTCCAGCAATATTGGGCTACCTGTTATATGTCAAATGAATTACTGATTACAAATCATTTTGACAACCGTGTTATTTCTACCGGCCTATGCCCACCGCGATCTTACTCGCCCTGACACTACTTCTTATGGGGTTATCTTAAAGAAGGGACCACGTCAGGAGAGAAATGAAAGATAGTGATAGTGCAACTTTGTAAAACTTGATGTGTCGCATCCAAATAGTCTAGCGGCGGACGGCGGTCACTTTCAGCATATTTTATTATGTACAGCCGTCTTGGACTAAAGTAAAGCCTTCATAATGAAAACGCAGGCATAAACATAACGACGTAAAGCTTAAGAATAAACTTAATGTCATTCACAACCATAAACAGGAGACAGTCGCAAGAGAGCTTGAAACAGCTGAGCTAATATGACGGTCTGCGAAGCAACCACAGACAGTATGCACGACAAAAGAGGTTATGTACACAGAGATCTGCATGGACACGGGCCAAGTCCTCGGGCTAGGACCGGCCCGGCCCGCCAACGGCCTCGAGCTTTGTTGAAAAATGTTTCTCGGGCTCGGACCTTCAAAATAAAGACGACGAAAAATTAATTTGTCACATACACTATAGCTTTTTATTTGCCATGTAAATATCTTAAACGTATAATTTTATTCAAAATCATTAATACCATTTTTGAGAAAATATAAAATAAGAAACCTTTCCAAGTAAAGCGAAAATAAAGACAAAAAAAAGAATTCTCAGTTTTTGGTAGGCGATATTGAGATGCCCGAAATGGCACAATTTATCGCAGTAGCAAGTAATAACCAAATGCTCGATTCGACTAATTGCGAATAACGTTACAACAACACGGCAGCTGAAATTTCAACTCCCTCCGCCCACCCACACCCAGGACATCCTGGGCAGAGTGCGGTAACGGAGACGGTATGCGGTCAATAAGACAGTATTTCCTCAATATCCCGCTTACTACATGCGGATTCTGTCGCCACAATGTCTGTAGAGTGCGTGCTCAATTAATCCTAAAGACCTGAATGCATCCCTTATCAGGCCCCCACTCTGGTATCAAAAATCGAACCCGGATCCTTTGACACCACAGATAGCAGCGCTTCGTGGAATAATAATAATATTCAACAATAAAACAATTTTATTTAAGGAGACAAGGTACTCTGAAATAGTAGAAAATCAAATTTTTTGTTTTAGGCACCAATAAAATCCCTATTATTTCCAGTTTCAGAAAATGTATACTTTCGGGCTTAAGAGGTTTTTAAGACATTTAAATACCATTAAATGCTAGTCTACATTCCTTTAAAGCTGTCATGCAACGCCCCCTTTTTTGAACATTCTTGTATCTTTCAACAACGAGCGACTATATCATGTCCAGCGAGCAGTTCAGCAATTAACAAAAGACGCCAAGAGAAAGCAATAAAAAAAACTGCAGTAATCCAGGAATGAAGGTGCAGATGAATATGACCCTGGAATGTACTGAAGTGTGTCAGAATTTTAACGTTCAAACTTTAAATTCAGTTTTCTCAAAACAACATTTTTGGATACTTGTGTACCTTTTTCTCAAAAAGTAGGAAAGGTAGAGAGCTGAAATTTTCAGTGCATGTATATAATACATAGTTAAACTTTCTAAGCAACAATCATAATTTTATAATGTATGTAGTGATATTAAGAAAGCAACAACATTGTAAATTCCCCACATTTCTACTTTGCAATTTTTTTTCAATTTCTATTGAACTGATGTATATAACTAAATAATTGAGGTTCAGAAGATAGCTGATTATACTAAGAACAAGCAGTGTTTCTGTATTGCAAATAGTATCAGAGAAAAAGGTACACGAATTCACATGTTTTAAGAGTAAATTTTATTATTTTTCTGCTGAATGAATTAATTTTTACGGACTCAACTACATAAGCTATCAATGCAAAAAACCACTTGAAATAATTGTTATGATTTATAGAGTAATTCATAAAAACTTCAGGAAAAACCATTGAGAACTTAAAGAGCAATTGTAATTTAACACACTTAAGATATAATTTTCATGTGTTCAGACTACCTTGCCCCTTTAAAACAAAATTAGACAATGGGTCCCCGGTTGGGTGGTACAATGTAACTATTCTTGGGCTCGGGCCGGGTCTAAAAATTTTGGCCCGTGCAGACCTCTAATGTACATGATTGAAAATGAACAAAAGATAACTAGACGATTTAAGGACACTAAACTCATAAAACAGCACCATCAACCATCACAATTTGTTATGCTATGAGTTTTATGGACATACCACTAATTCCTGGCTCGTGATCTTACACAGAAAGACTGTTCGTGAGTCAACTCATGGCGACGGAAAATCTGATGACAGAATAATTGCGGATGAGAAACGTTCTCTGATTGACTAGTTACTTTCTCTGCCAAGTATATAGTAGGTAGAGAAGATGCCTAATGTATCCTACTCAAAAGTTCGATAGCGAAATTTCACCGGAAATACATGTTTGGAGACACCTGAACGCAAAAAAAAAGCATTTTTAGAAAAACGTTCCGTGTGTGTGTGTGTGTGTGTGTGTGTGTGTATGTGTGAACAGCATAACTCAAAAGCAAAAACTCGGATAAATACTAAGCTTGGTATTTAGGTTCAGTACCTTCCAAAATGCGACACGAAGATTTTCAAGAAAATCGCCCCATCCCATACTACCCTTTACATGTCCTTTTTCGAAATTTTTTATTTTCTAAAAATGGCTCTACGACTTTGATTAAAATACCATATATTAAATATATTTACATGACTAATAAAATGTATATCTTGAATTTTCTAGGATCAGTCCTCCTCATTCGGAAGCAATTCTGTATAATCTTGTATAGCTGGTAAACGTTAAGCCATAGACGAAAACGTATATCACACAAAAAATGTAGATTTCTTTAAAACACACAGTGTATTTCAAATACTTTTTTTTTGTGGTATGAACCATTTCCGAGATATCCGTTATTAGTGTTTCGTATTTGTTCAGTATTTACTCTTTTAAAGTCCTGTCGATTTTTAGTTATTTCTCGCGATGTCATGGAAAGAGGGTGGAATTTTAAGACAGCATATAGCGTCTAGTTCTTAAACATTTGACTATCACTGTTCTCTTTATATCTATAACGAAATGTGCAAAGGTTTATTTGGATTAAAATATAGTAGATAGAAACGTAAACTTTTGCACGAATAATTTGTATACCCACTAATAAACGATAGAGGGTAGAGAAAGTCGTATGAATGTAACACAGAATTTCTTTCATATTTTTTTATGTAGACATAAGCTTGAAAGCTTGGACAAGCTTCTAAGTTTACTTTTTGTTTACGTGATTTATTGTGGACTGTTACAATACAATATATATTCTCTAGTTTTTAAGTTTGCTTTATGTTTACGCTTAATTGTCATTGTGAATGGGGCCTAAGACTCAAAAAAATTTCAAAACATTGGATTCCGTTCTTTAACGGGAGTGAAAAGTACAAGTAGTATATGGACACTAGCTGACCCAAGAAACATGGATATCTCTGACTGCATTTCACAGAGCAGTGTAAAACAATTTCTGTATTCTCAGTAGGTATAAATGACAATATGTGTATATAAATTTTTACAATTATGAAGTAATTTATGTAGTTGCCTGAAAAAATTAAGTTCTAAAAAAAGATTTGCAAGGTAAAGGGCAAAAATTGTATGCCTTTAGGTTGCTTTTTCTCAGAAACCAATTGAAACAGTGAGCCTTTTACTATGAAAGAACTGCAACAGTATCTCATTTGCTGTGTGACTGTGAAGCTCTTACAATTCTTAGGGTTAAATACTATAATTAGGAAATCATGCAACTGCAAAGATTTCAAGATGTTCCTACAAAGAGACTTAAGGACTATGAGAAGGAGGCAAAGATTTTAGGGAATTAAATGAAGGGAAGCACAGTAGATTATAACTAGTCGCACTGCATAGCATTTATTGCCCTCCCTTTTCTTTAAAATAAGAAAATACTAAAAAAATATTCTGCCTCATACCACTGAACTAAGAAATTAAGCTGCCAATAGTATTAATTGCTCTACATTTTTTCGTTGTGCATAAAATAAACCAAAATTTACATTTAAAATAGCCTCTAAAATGTATTACAATAGAAATGCATTATAAGTATTAAAAAAATCTGATTTGTTGCACTCACATGACTTTCTCTACTCTTATACAAATTCTCCATCCACTTCATGTTAATATTATTGCTAATTTTCTTGTAGGTGCAAGGGGAATTGGTAGGCTTTAAGCTACAGTCAAATATTTTAAGAGCTGGTTGCTATGTGAAGCATTCCATTCTCTTTGCATGTCCAGGACATAAAAAAACTAATAACGAATTTGCATTTCAGAAAAAATATAAGTATTGGAAAACTCAAACAAATAACAAGGAATATCTCGGAAATGGTTCACTTGGCAAAAAAAATGTATGACATAAATTGTGTGTTTTAACGAGATCTACATTTTTTGTGTAGTAAAATTTTGTCTATCTCTTACGATTTTCCAGTTATGCAAAAGTCATTCAGAATGAAGAAGACTTTTGGAAATATTCCCAGAAAATTCGTGATATACATTTCATTTGTCATAAAAATATCTTAAATATATATTTTAATCAAAATCGTTAGAGCCATTTTTGAGAAAATCAAAATTTTCAAAAAATGTTCAATGTAAAAGGTTTGGTATTTATTCAACTTTTCATTTTTGAGTTATGCTGCTGACGGACACACATCCACATCTGACACTCACACGGACCTTTTCTGGATTCAGGGGACCTCAAAACATGTATTTCTGGTGAAATCTCGATATCGAATTTTTTAGTGGAATACAATACTTCCCATACTTGTTTACGTAGTAGAGAAAGTAAATATAACTCTAGTTCAATGCATGTAATAGGTTATCTCACACATGTGCGTAAAATTTCAGCCTTGGAGCGTTTATAGTCTTTGACAAAAAGGAATACGAGGGTGGTCTGAAAATTTTCCGGCCTAATAAAGATAGAAGATATTTTTTCAGAAATTTTTCAACATAGTCTCCTTGTAACTCTACACACTTCTCCCAGTGATGCTCCCATCTCTGTAACCCGTCTAAATAGTACTCGGCGTTTTTCTCTGCAAAATAATTGTTCACGAAGGTGATTGCCTCTTCATTTGACGACAATCTCTGTCCTCCGAGCGCAATTTTCAGATGAGGGAACAAAAAGACGTCGCTTGAGGCTAGATCTGGTGAGTAAGGCGGATGGTCAAGCAGTTCAAACCGTAATTCGTGGATTTTTGCCATTGCAACCGCTGAGGTGTGAGACGGTGCGTTGTCTTGGTGAAACAGGATTTTCTTTTTCTGAAAATGTGGCCGTTTTTCCGCAAGTTCTGCCTTCAGCTTGTCAAGTAATGATGCGTAGTATGCTCCTGTAATGTTTTTTTTTTTTCCTTTTGGAAGATAATCGATTAAAATAACTCCATTACTATCCCAAAAAACAGTCGCCATCACTTTCCCAGCCGAAAAAAACAGGTTTTGCTTTTTTTTGGAGCCGGTTCCCCTTTTGCAGACCACTGTTTGGACTGTATTTTTGTTTCGGGCGTATAATGGTGTATCCAAGTTTCATCTACAATAATTAATCGGCACCAAAACTCGGATTTATTGCACCTAAACTGCGCCAACAGAGAGTTGGAAATGTTCATTCGAACACGTTTTTGGTCAAACGTGAGCAAACGCGGCACCCAATGCGCAGACAGCTTTCTCATGTCTAAATGTTGATTTAATATGTGACAAACACGTTCTTTTGACATGTTCATAGTCTCTGCTATCTCTCTCACTTTAATTCGGCGGTCGTCTAGCACCATTTGGTGAACTTTGGCGATGTTTTCGTCGGTAGTTGCAATTTTTGGACGTCCCGAACGTTCATCGTCACCCAAGCTCTTACGGCCACGTTTAAATTCAGCTTCCCAAAATTTCACTGTAGTAAATGATGGTGCAGAGTCCCCATACACAGAATCCAACTCATCTTTGATTTGCGTAGGCATATTGCCTTTCAAAAACAAATATTTAATGACAGCTCGATACTCCATTTTGTCCATTTTCATAAAAACACTCACTTCACCTCACTTAAACGACTGTTACATAACAACTAAGCGTCCAAAATGGCTGAAACTTTGCTGAGTAACTGTCAACAGATGAACAACGAAATTCACTAGCTTTTATTTACGAGTGCTGGCATCTTCATGTTGAGGTCGGAAACTTTTCAGACCACCCTCGTATATGTTTGGCAAAATGAAGTTTTTAGATACTCCTAATTGCAATTTAAATCAAGTATGACTAATATATAAGCGCATTCCAGGCGAGTGATCACTAATTGCATCCTGTGTTGCCTTCTGATATGGAAGTCTACCCCTTTTGACCTGGGACCCGCTAGTCTGTTATGTCCTTTCAGCGAGGTATAAAAGCTTCAGTAAAAGGGGCGTGAAACTCCAGTTTGAAGCAGTCTAAAAGGTTAGGTGCTTTAAATGACCAATAAACCATATATATTCTGAACCAAAAAGATTCGGAAAATATTTTGGCAAAAAATGACAAATTTTGACATTTTCCAGTCCATTTAAGGAAGTATATCTGTGTAAATCCAAAAATCCACAGTCTTCTTCTTCTGATTGCATTGACATTTTTACCACATACTCAGAACATAAAACATATAATGCACACAACATCTTAATGAGCTAAGTCAAACAGTTGTTAAAATATTAATGTTATTCATAATTAAGCATTTATTGATATTGCAATATGAAACGCTCCTTGTTCATCACGATTTATCGTATCGATCCCAAATGTTTCATTTGTGCTTGATATAATATAAACATAAAGAAAGTTTTCTTCCAACCATTGCTTAATTACTTTCTCTACTTCGTATAGTAAGTAGGGGAAGTATTCGATACCGAGATTTCACCGGAAATACATATTTTAAGAGCCCCTGAATCCAGAAAAAGCATTTTTGTAAACATGTCCGTGTGTGTGTCTATCTGTGTGTGTGTCTGTTTGTGAACAACATAACTCAGAAACGAACACTCGGATAAACACCAAACTTGGTATTTAGGTTCAGTATTTTTCAGAGATGCGACACGAAGGTTTTCAAGAAAATCCCCCTATCCCAGAATACACTTTACATGGAACATTTTTCGAAAATTTTAATTTTCTCAAAAATGGCTCTGACGATTTTGATTAAACTATCATATGTTTAAGATATTTTTCATGACAAATGAAATGTATATCTCGAATTTTCTGGGAATGTCTCCAAAAGTATTCTTCATTGTGAACGACTTTTGCATAACTGGTAAACCAATAGGGATAGACAAAATTTTACTACACAAAAAATGTAGATCGTGTTAAAATATACAATTTATGTCATATACATTTTTTGTTGTTGTTGGGTGAACCATTTTCGAGGTATTGCTTGTTATTCCCTTAAATTTTCCAATACTTATACTTTTTCTCAAATTCGTTATTCATTTTTTTTGTCCTGGACATGCAAAGAGAATGGAATACTCCACTTAGCAACCAGCTCTTAAAATATTTGACTATCGCTTAAAGGCTACCAATTCCCCTTGCATCTACAAGAATATTAGCAATAAGATTAACATCTCGATATCTCGATTAACATGAAGCATATGGAGAATAAGCGTTTGTAAAAATAGTTTGTACAAGAGTAGAGAAAGTCATGTGAGCGTAACACATCAGATTTTATTTATTAGTTTAAGATAAACAAATTCAACTTTTACAATGTGAGTTATGGAAACTAATTAATTTCAGGCTAAACTAATTAATATTTTTACTTTCTCTGTCACCTACCAATAGTAGGTAAGGGCAGGTATAGCATTCCAACCAAAAATTCTTACTTACTTACTTACTTACTTACTTACTTACTATCTTACTTACTTACTTACTTACTTACTTACTTATTCACTCACTCGCTCGCTCACTCACTCACTCACTCACTCTTTCTCGCTTGCACTCTAACTCACTCACTCACCCACCTCCTCACTCACCCACTCCACACTTATTCACTCACTCACTCGGCTCATCCTCCCTCAGATATGTCTTAAACCATCTAGGACTTACAACCGCGCCTGGGATCAGAGGCCTGTCGAGAAGCACTGGACATTGGATCAGAAAATCAAGAACCCAGAACGAAGGATCGGCTCGTATCCAGATATGATAGTGAGGAAGAAGATGCTATGAAATGAACGTGAAATGGATGAAAGGAAAGATGATGATGGAACATTTGATAGAATGAATGGCGGGGGAAACCGGAGAACCCGGAGAAAACCCTCCCAGACGCCGCTTCGTCCATCACATATCCTACATGCGGGCCCATGGGTTTGAATCCGGGCCGCCTTAGGGGGGGGGGACGAATGGTTTAACCACTCGGAAACGACGCCCAACCAAACATTGGATGCGCACACTTTTAGAAAAAGGCGTTTGTGTGTGTGTGTGTGTGTGTGTGTGTGTGTGTGTGTGTGTGTGTGTGTGAGAACAGCAAAACACGAAATGAAAAGTCGGATTAAACACCAAACTTGGTATTTAAGTTCAGTATGAATGTTTTCAAGAAAATATCCCCACCTCAACTACCTTTATAGGAAACATTTTTCGAAATTTTGTTTTTTCAAAAATGGCCCTAATAATTTTGATTAAAATGCCATATACTATTTATATTGCCATGACAAATATAATTTATATCTTGAATTTTCTGGGAATAGCCTGTTAAGTCCACTTCAATTTTGTATTATCTTTTTTTTTTTTTAGTTCCATTTATACCCCGTCTTTAACTGCATTGCTCTTATCAGTCGCCTTTGCTTTGGAACTTATTGCCTCTTGTCTTTGAGTTTCTTGCACTTTGGTTTTTAATAATTAGATCATACACACATTCACACACTCATTCATACTTCCCGACTCTGGGGAGGATAAGGAACAATCTTGGCTAGAAAAAAAAATCACTATCCCCAGCCGGGAATCGAACCCGGCACCCCTAGTGCTACAGGCAGGGGCTCTACTACGTGACCTACGGGGCTAGCTGTAATATCTTGTATAACTGGTAGGTGGTAAGCTGTAGACGAAAACGTGCTATCCCCCCAAATTTTTTTTTGCAAATAACTTTTTTGTGGCATCAACAATTTCCAAGATATGCGTTATTAATGGTTCGAATTGTTCATTCTTTTCAGGTCCTCTCGATTTTCGGTTGTTTCTCGGGATGTCATGGAAACAGTATGGAATTTTAAGACCAGCATACAGCGTCCAGTTCTTAAAAATTTGACTATCACTGTTCCCTTTGTATCTATACGAAATGTGTAATATAGCTATTTCCGGAAAGGTTTATCTCGATTAAAATGAAGTAGATAATAAAATAAACTTTCTTAAGAATTGTTTGTATACCCATAATAAACAATAAAGAGCAGAGAAGGTCATGTGAATGTAACATATTTTTTAAAAGACAGTTATGGAACAATCCATTGAAAAGGTAAAAACTGAACAATTTTTTTTCTCCTATAAATATCTAATTCTAAACTCTACATATAAGAACTAGCTAATATTGTCACAAATGTAGAGAAATGCTTATTTTGAATCTTGTACCACAAAGTCAAGTATTTTCTTACTGGTGAATCTAATATCTTGCTTTGAATTTAATGGTTCTATTTTATTACCTATTCTATTATATGGCATTGGATCCTGGGTGATGAAAAAAAAGTGTAGTCATGTTCAGACTGCAGAAATGAAATTTTTACGAACAGTTAAAGGTTGCACTAAGTTGAACAGGATCCCTAATGAATTAATTAGGCAAGAACTGAATATTTTTGTAGTGAAGGATAAACTAGAAGAACAAAAACAAAAATGGAAAGAACATTTGGAAAGAATGAACGAAAAAGGATTAAATAATAACCTTACAATATAAACCTATAGGAAAGAGGGACATAGGAACGCCAGTTAAAAGATGGAATTGAGGCCGGAACAGGTCGATAGGCCTAATCCTTGAAAGGCAGAATAATAATAATAATAATAATAATAATAATAATATTATTATTATTATTATTAATAAGAAGAAGAAGAATTTAATGGTGCGTCACTAGAAAAGGTTGAAAACCCCTACCTTAAGAATCACTCTATATTTATGTGCAAATGTTTGTGGTGATTAACATAAAATAAAGAGTAAACTAACTTTTTATGTGAAGTTTGTGGAATTGTTTGAAACAGCGGAATTGTTGTGAGTGTGTTACCGATAATGTTTTATTTCTTGGTATGTGCCCCTGACATTACATTGTTGTAGCCGCCGCGCCGCGCCGTTTTGAACGGAAACAGATGACTATCATCCCGGACACGACAGTCAGAACTGTAATGAGGAGTCTCTGTCAATTAATTTGTTGAAGGTAACCTCTTCCAGGACGCTAAACTCCCGTAGCGTGTTCTTTATGTTCAGCAGACTGTGTAGCGCGCGTCCTGGCCATTGACCATCACGGTGGAGGCAATGTCCCTCACTCGCAGCAACGCACGAGTTCCACAGTAGCAAGACTAACGTCACATTTTCACTGTTCTTCTATTTGGTTTCACTCTTGCGTGATGAAACTCAAAATATTTCCTCAACACGTCTACAAACCTCAATTTCAGGGTGAGCAGCACACTCACACAACTTCGTTTACCCATTACAAATTCATATATACCAGGTGAGTCAGCTGTCACTATTTATTACTTTCTCTACTACGTATAGTAAGTAGGGGAAGTACTGTATTCCACCCAAAAATTCGATACCGAGATTTCACCGGAAATACATGTTTTGAGACCCCCTGAATCCAAAAAAAGCATTTTTGGAAACATGTCCGTGTGTGTGTCTGTATGTGAACAGGCTAACTCAGACACAAACAGTCGGATAAACACCAAACTTGGTATTTAGGTTCAGTATCTTCCAGAGATGCGACACGAAGGTTTTCAAGAAAATCCCTCCACCCCAGAGTACCCTTTACATGGAAGATTTTTCGAAAATTTTAATTTTCTCAAAAATGGCTCTAACGATTTTGATTAAAATATCATATGTTTAAGATATTTTCATGACAAATAAAATGTTTATCTTGAATTTTCTGGGAATGTCTCCAAAAGTATTCTCCATTGTGAACGACCTTTGCATAACTGGTAAACCATAAGAGATAGACAAAATTTTACTACACAAAAAATGTAGATCGCGTTAAAATACACAATTTATGTCATATACATTTTTTTTTGTTGAGTGAACCATTTTCGAGATATTGCTTGTTATTCCCTTAAATTTTTCAATACTTATTTTCTAAAATGGGAATTCGTTATTCATTTTTTTGTCTTGGATATGCAAAGAGTATTAATCTGTGGAAAAGGGAATAGTGCTGCACCTAGCAACCAGCTATTAAGAGATATGTATATGCTTAAAGGCTACTGTATTTCTATATTGCCCTTGTGAATATATATTCCCCTTACATCTACAAGAAAATTAACAATAAGATAGAGTCTGCAAATGTTTATCTCGATTAACATGAAGCAGATGGTGAATAAGCGTTTGTAGAAATAGTTTGTACAAGAGTAGAGAAAGTCATGTGAGTGTAACACATCAGATTTTTTTTGTCCTGGTAATGCAAAGAGAATGGAATACTCCACATAGCAACCAGCTCTTAAAATATTTAACTATCGCTTAAAGCCTACCAATTCCCCTTGCATCTACAAGAAAATTAGCAATAAGATTAACATCTGGATATCTCGATTAACATGAAGTAGATGCAGAATAAGCGTTTGTAAAAATAGTTTGTACAAGAATAGAGAAAGTCGTGTGAGTGTAACACATCAGAATTTTTTTAATTTATGCAACGTGCTAACCGACATATTTGACTTACATCTTTCTTGAATGCCTTCTAATGGCTGAATTGCATAAAACTTTATAGAGGAGGAATAGATAGCTCAGTGCATAAGTGTTTTACAGGACAGAATGCAATCGCGATGTATGTCGATACAAAAAACACCCCACCTTAACACTGGGAGCTGCAGTAACACGTTTAGCCAATTTTACAAACTTTTATTATTTAGCATACACCTTTGAAAACGACCCTGAAGGAACAACCTATCACATGCATCAGTTGATAAAACTACTTGAAAACAAAATGGCTTGCTACGCAGTACCACCAATTGGATTTAAGCCGTCAGTCAACGCTGTACAGCCTTGTCAGAAAATGCTAATTTCTCTCCTGTCACAAACTATGGCATATTTCAGATCATACAGTAATTGTAATGAATGATGCAGTTTATTTCTTTGAATTAAAACTACCAAACCGAGCTCAAAACACTGTATTACGCTGCAAAAAGCGTGTGAAGATTCGAAGTGTGGTCGAGTTCTGCGATTACTAATTCGTGTAGGAACCTCACCTCGAAAGGTAGCATTGGTCCAACGGTATTATCATGGTTGCTTTAACACTGTCCCACTTCAGTTCGGGTTCAAATCCTTCGGGTTAAGTTCAAGCTTTTTATTACCTTTTGTTTTCTCTTTGGGCCTGTAATTTGATATTATGATATAAATAACATTTTAATAAAATAATAAGTGTGTACTATATAGAATAATCGCCATTTTTTCACCGCAAACAAGAAGAACCGCAGCCCAAATCATCTACGGGTGCGCATACGTGAAGAATACAGGCAGTTTACACCGCGCATGTTACAGTATGCAAGAAAGTCTCTCCGGCAACGTACACAAATGTGCAATGATGAAGGGGGTCGTCATTTTGAACATTTACTTCGTTGACGAAATCCACCCTCTTTAACAATTTATTATTCTTTTTACCCGTGAACTTAGCACATTTACAACTCCTTTGTCAATAGAAGAAGTGAAACAAAAGGTTCAAACATGAAACAGAAATTGTTAGATTTAATTTCGTAGGTATGCGCCCAAAAGAATGAAAGCTAACTACGTAACACGGTTTACAACACCAGATACGGTACAGATTATTAGAGTAAACATGATACACAATTATCTGATTGTAATTCTTGTGTCTTTGGCTCACAGGAGAGCCAGTAACAAAAATAAATAAATTAGTATACTAAAATAAAGAAAATAAACATAAGGAGAGAGAAAAAAAGAACCAAAACAATTTGATGTTTGTATCAGATTCGAACCTCCAAAACTAACCTTTGCTAACCCACTCGGCTAAAACCCACGTAGTCTATCCCGCTCTTCGGGAAAACATTCCTCTATCTCCTGCAAGCATTATATCCAGGAAACGTCGTCTTTTTTAAGGCCTCCGTAGTTCTTTGGTTCTCATTTAGGCCTTCAATCATTAATGCTAGGTGCGTATAGTACCGAATAGAAGGGCAGAGCTACAATAACAGTTTGTTTGCTAAAAGGGCCAATGTTTTCACATTAGACTATAAACTGCGGATTGCATAGATACGAATACCTAGGGGCAACTGACTCACCTGGTATACCTTGTGATTCTCATATCCGTCTTACGTTATTCGCTATACATTTTAACTAAAAATGATTTCAAATCAGGCTGTAGGTGCTTAGTTACATATAGCATGCGGAAACAGCATTCAAACGTTAATAACTGAAGTATCTAAAGCACACTTCATGTATTCGAAATTAAGTAAGTAGTTAATTTCCGCGACCGTACAATATAGCAACATCAATATACCTCACTTAGAAGTTATACATTAAAAGCTATATTATAACATGCATCAAAAAGTGCCATGATTGCTGTATGACGTCACTTGTGTAGTTAGCCTGGAATTCAATCCGGCTGGTACTTCCGCAGAGACGTATGACTCGCGTGTCGGAGAAGTTGCCTATCAAGCAAGGCGTTCAGTCTAATTGTGAACAAATTCCACGTCGGCGGTCTGGTCGGTATGTGTCCTTACCAAAACCTAATTCGCACTGTTTTATTAGGTCGATATTGTAGATACGCGAAAGTTGTAAGCGGACGCTGTTATGATCTAACGTAAGGCAATTTGTCAACAGTGTTGCGGCTACCTTTTGTGGATGTAAGTAAAAACATTATCTGTGCGAAATAGATGGACGTTGGTAGGGTTATGCAAGACAAATTAATAGTTTTGATTGCTTATTTTATTTTGCACTTTTGTGCGTAATATTGCGAGGCACGTTATCTGGTCATTACAGCCATTCTTGAGAAAATCAAAAGAAACAAAAGCATTTCTGTGTAAAAGTTAAGTAGTTTAGGTTGGGGGAATTTTCTTGCAAATCTTCTTGTCGCATCTTTGGTATATGTTGAACTCAGATACCAAGTTTGGTATTTATTTATTCGTTTTTGAGTTATGCTGTTCACAAGCACGCACACACATGCGAAGATTTTGTAAAACAGCTTTTTATATTCAAGGGACCTCAAAACATGTATTTCCGGTGAAATCTCGATATCGAATTTTTGGATGCAATACCATCTAGGTACGTGGTAGTGAAGCTAATTAGTTATATTTTAAAAATGTTATTTTTTATTTCGAACCCATCATATGTGTTAACATCGTTTATTTATCCAAAATCGAAAACTATCATAAACATTCGGTTACAGTTTTACTACACTTATTTAATACGCTCCTTAATCTTCCTTCAAAATATTTAAACTCAAGCATTTTTTATTAACTTTAAATAGTCTTTTTGACTGGAAAGTTTTGGAATGAAACTTCTTAGAATTCCAATAGAAAAAATTAAAACTTTTTTTCGTCCAGCTGAGAATTTCTATGTTTTGATGTTAGGCTCCTTTTATACGAGGAAAGATAGATGTATTTGCGGCCATGGAGATAAACTCAAAAACAGGAGGCGATTTTTTTTTTCATACAGAAAGTTACTCTGATCAAGTTTAAAAATGTATACCAATGATTTTAAAAACCGATAGTGGTCATATCCTAAGCTTCTGTTTTCTTAAAGGAGAACAGTCATCAATTTTAACCAATCGTTGTTCCAGTTTGGGCCGTATCGATGTAACTGTTTGCGACACGCAGGTTAACTCCAATCAAGTTGTTCCTGGTCGATAGCAGACGTCGACCAGCGCAGCCTAAGCCAGCCATCCAGTCGTACTGCGGTAAGCACATTTCGTTATCCATGCGTGATAGTAATTTTACCGTTACTTTCACTTCAGGTAAAAGTGAGTGTCAAACATATGTTCTTAATATATTTAATATTCAATTGTCTAACAAAAGAAAGGTTCTGAATTTAATTAGAAATCACAACATTATCAAATAGTACATAATTATATGCGTTTGTAAACAGAAAATATGCAGAAACGTCTTATTATATAAAAATCTGATATGATACGTTCATATGACTTTCACTAACCTCTATCTTTATTAGTGGGTATACAAACTATTGTTACTAAAGCTTATTACTTTCTCTACTACGTGTACTAAGTAGGTTAAGTATGGCATTCCACCTAAAAATTCGAAAATACATGTTTTGAGGTGCCTTAAATCAAAATAAAGCATTTTTGGAAACATGTGTGTGTGTGTGTCTGGATGTGAACGGCATAACTCCAAAATGAAAAGTCTGATAAATACCAAACTTGGTATTTGAGTTTAGTATCTTCCAAAGATGCGATAACAAGATTTTCAAGAAAATCCCCCGACCCAGACTACCCTTTACATCGATAAATTTTCGAAAATGTTGATTATGTCAAAAATGCCTCTAACGATTTTGATTAAAATATCAGATGTTTAAGATATTTTCATGGAAAATGAAATCTATATCTTGAATTTTCTGGGAATGTCCCCAAAAGTCCTCTCATTCTGAATGACTCGCATAACTAGTAAACCGTAACAGATAGGCAAAGTTTTACTACACAAAAAATGTAGATCTCGTTAAAAACACAATTTATGCCATATATATACGTTCCAATACGTTTTTTTTATGTCCTGGACAACCAAAGAGAATGGAATGCTCTACATAGCAACCAGCTCTTAAAACATTTGACTATCGCTTAAAGCATATAAGAAAATTAACAATAAGTTTCTGCAAATGTTTATTTCGATTAACATAAAGTAGACAGAGAATAAGCGTTTGTAAAAATCGTTTTACCAAGTAGTGGAGAAAGTCATGTGAGTGCAACATATCATATTTTTACTTTCTCTACTACGTATAGTAAGTAGGGGAAGTATTGTATTCCACCCAAAAATTCGATACCGAGATTTCACCGGAAATACATGTTTTGAGACTCCCTGAATCAAAAAAAAGCATTTTTGGAAACATGTCCGTGTGTGTGTGTGTGTGTGTCTGTGTGTGTGTCTGTGTGTCTGTGAACAGCATAACTCAGAAACGAACAGTCGGATAAACACCAAACTTGGTATTTAGGTTTAGTATCTTCCAGAGATGCGACACGAAGTTTTTCAAGAAAATCCCCCCACCCCAGACTACCCTTTACATGGAACATTTTTCGAAAATTTTAATTTTCTCAAAAATGCTCTAACGATTTTGATTAAAATATCATATGTTTAAGATATTGTCATGAGAAATGAAATGTATATCTCGAATTTTCTGGGAATGTCTCCAAAACTAATCTTCATTGTGAACGACTTTTGCATAGCTGGTAAACCATAAGAGATAGACAAACTTTTACTACACAAAAAATGTAGATCCCGTTAAAATACACAATTTATGTCATATACATTTCTTTTGTTGAGTGAACCGTTTTCGAGATATTGCTTGTTATTGCCTTAAATTTTCCAATACTTTATACTTTTTCTCAAATTCGTTATTCATTTTTTTTAAGTCCTGGACATGCAAAGAGATTGGAATACGCCACATAGCAACCAGCGTTAAAATATTTGACTATCGCTTAAAACCTACCATATTTCCCTTGCATCTACATGAAAATTACCAATAAGAGTGACCTCGATATCTCGATTAACATGAAGCATATGGAGAATAAGCGTTTGTAAAAATAGTTTGTACAGGAGTAGAGAAAGTCATTTGAGTGTAACACATCAGATTTTTTTTACTTTCTCTACTACGTATAATAAGTAGGGGAAGTATGGCATTTCACCCAAAAATTTTATACTGAGATTTCTCCGGGAATACGTGTTTTGAGGCGCCTGAATCCAAATAAAGCATTTTTGGAAATATGTCCGTGTGTGTGTGTGTGTGTGTGTGTGTGTGTGTGTGTGTGTGTGTAGTCTGTGTATCTGTATGTGGGTCTGTCTGCCTCTGTAAACAGCATTACTCAAAAACGAAAAGTTCGATAAATACCAAACTTGGTATTTGTGTTTAGTGTCTTCCAAGAATGCGACACGAAGATTTTAATAAAATTCCCCCACCTCAAACTACCTCTTACATATTACATTTTTCGAAAATGTTCATGTTGTCAACGATTTTGATTAAAATGTCTTAAGTATTAAGATAGAGAAGAGTAGAGAAATGTATGAGAGTGCAACACATCAGATTTTTCTATCTGCTATATTTTAATCCAAATAAACCTTTACAAAAATAGCTACAGTACACATTTCGCTGTAGATACAAATAGAACAGCGATAGTCAAATGTTTAAGAACTGGGCGCTATATGCTGGCCTTAAAATTCCATACTGTTTCCATGCAATCGCGAGAAACAACGGAAAATCGATGAGACGGAATGACAAGTATTAAACAATTCGAACCCTTAATTACGTGTATCTCAGATACGGCTTATGCCACAGAAAAACTTATTTGAAGTAAATTGCATGTCTTAAAGAGATCTGCATTTTTTGTATGGTATGTTTTCGTCTATCGCTTAACTTTTACCAGTTATACACGATTATACAAAATTCCTTCTGACTGAAGAGAACCTCACAGGCTATTCCCAGAAAATTCAACACATACATCTTATTTGTCATATAAATAACTTTAATATATGATATTTTAATCAAAGTCGTTAGAGCCATATTTTAAAAAAATCAAGATTTTCAAAAACTGTTCCATGTAAAGGGTAATTGGGGTGGGGAATTTTCTTGAAAATCTTCGTGTCGCATCTTTGGAAGGTACTGAATCTAAATACCAAGCTTGGTATTAATTCGAGTTTATTTTGAGTTATACTGTTCACTGACACACACACGGACCTTTTTCTAAAAATGCTTTTTTGGGATTAAGAGGGCCTCAAAACATGTATTTCCGGTGAAATATCGGTACCGAATGTTTGCAATACTTTTTGCAATACCTGTAATGCAATACCTTCTCTATCTACTATGTACCTCCTGGAGAAAGTAAAAATACATTAATTTCACTTCTGCACACTTTCTCTTCTTGGGCAAAATTTTCTACTATTAAACTTCTGATTTGTTTCTGAATAATTCTCCTTTTTTACCTTCTCTACTACATGTAGTAAGTAGGGGAAGTATTGTTATCCACCGAAAAATTCGATACCGAGATTTCACCGGAAATACATGTTTTGAGGCGCCTGAATCCAAATAAAGCATTTTTGGAAACATGTCCAATTTGTGCATGTGAACAGCATAACCCATAAACGAAATGTCGGATAAATACCAAACTTGGTATTTGAGTTTAGTATCTTCCAAAGATGCGACAACAAGATTTTCAAGAAAATCCCCCGACCCAGAGTACTCTTTACATGGATGATTTTTCGAAAATGTTGATTATGTCAAAAATGGCTCTAACGATTTTGATTAAAATATCACATGTTTAAGATATTTTCATGGAAAATGAAATGTATATCTTGAATTTTCTGGGAATGTCTCCAAAAGTATTCTTCATTGTGAACGACTTTTGCATAACTGGTAAACCATAAGGGATAGACAAAATTTTACTACACAAAAAATGTAGATCGCGTTAAAATACACAATTTATGTCATATACATTTTTTTTTGAGTGAACCATTTTCGAGATATTGCTTGTTATTCCCTTAAATTTTCCTTTTTTTATGTCCTGGACACGCAAAGAGAATGGAATGCGCCACATAGCAGCCAGCTCTTAAAATATTTGACTATCGCTTAAAGCCTACCATATTCCCCTTGCACCTACAAGAAAATTAGCAATAAGATTAACATCTCGATTAACGTGAAGTATATGGAGAATAAGCGTTTGTAAAAATAGTTTGTACAAAAGTAGAGAAAGTCATGTGAGTGTAACACATCAGATTTTTTTAAAGTCTATTTCTTGTTAATCGAGATAAACTTTCATTACAGATTTCGTTGTAGGCATAAGGATACAATAGCTAAAGCCATAGTCAGATTTTTAAAAAGCTTTGAAATTCCATGCTCTTTGCATGACCACGAGAAAAAACGAACAGCAATTTACCACTTGAAAAAAGTGTAAATATTTGAAAATTCAAATCAATAACAAAGAATATCTCAGAAATGGTAAACGCCATAAAAAATTGTAGGATTTAAAGAGATCTAAATTTTTTGTGTGGTAAGATATTGTGTATCTCTTACGGTTTACCAATTACCTAATTGGTTCATTCAAAATGAACAGGACTTCACAAGTTGTTCCCAGAAAGTTCAAGATATGCATTTCATTTGACACGGGAATGTCTTAAACATATGGCATTTTAATCAGCATCGTTAGATTCGTTTTCGAGAAAATAAAAAAATAACGAAGAATGCCCCATGTAAGGGGTAATTTAGAGTGGAGGGTTTTCTTGAAAACCTTCATGTTGTATACTTGGAAGATGCTGAAGCTAAATACCAAGTTTGATATTTAACCGACTTTTAATTTTTGAGTTATGCTGTTCACAAACAAGCACACATACACAGAGACCCATATTTCTAGTGAAATATCAATATAATTGTTAAGGTAGAATAAAGTGCTTCCTCTGCTTACTATAGATAATATAGAAAGTAAAAAATAAATTCGTTGTAAAGGGTTGTTTGAGATGGAGGGATTTTCTTAAAAATCTTCATACCGTATCTTTATAGCTTCCTGGACTTGAATATCAAATTGGTGTTCATCACACTTCGTTTTTGAATGAGACAGAGTGAGACACCATTACCGCCCATTATTTTTGTTTAAAAACATGAAACTCCATCCTCTAAAACAAATTCCAAGCAACTGTATCATTTAAGCTGCGTCTATCAGGCAATTTTCTGATTGCAGCGCTATCGATTGGGATTTGCGTGAAAGCAGTAATCGCAGTAATGATGTTGGCAACACTGCTCGGAAAGTGTCCCTAGCGGGAGTCGCGCCTACGCCTTCCACGTGGGAATCCTGAAGCACCGTTCATATTGCCTTGCTGCATTGCTCTGCGGTCACAGTGTATTGATTATGATATTTCATATTCCGGGGCAATGCACTTTCAGATAAAACATGCCAAAAATGCGGAGCCCTTCTTCAGGAATAATTGGAAACCAGTCTCAGGGGAAAGATATGTAGTTATTAGAAATCGTTTCTAGATTAATAAGGGTGAAAAAATACATAAATATACAAATAAACAGTATCGTATTAAATCATAGCAATTTATTAAATAACAGTAAAAGATGATAGGTAGAGGAAATGGGTATTCCAATCCAATAATTCGACTTGGATATTTCATAGGAAATACGCATTTGAGGTACTTGAAAAAGGTAGGCAAGAGAGAGAGAGAGTGAGAGCGGTATAGCTGTAAAATAAAATTCGGATTAACACCAAAATTCGTATTTAAGTCCATATATTTCGAGGATACAAGGTGAATATTTTCAGAAAATCCCCCACAGCAAACATCCATTTACATGGAAAAACGTTTATCTTTCTATTTCCTCAAAAAAACGCGTTAAACAGTTTTGATTAAATGGCATGTGCATCAGATATTAGCATGCCAATTAAAATTTATATCCTATTCATTCTCACTGACATTTGTGTAAAATAATAACATTAATTAATAAAATATGGCGCAGATGAACGCGTCCGTCTCTTAATAGTCATTTATGAAACCGTGGATAACATTGATCAAGTGTGGGTATTCTTGACCCCGCGTGCCACTGCGTGTCAAGCGACCTCCACCTCCCTCTTTTCGTTTGATGTTTGCAACACACAATAGTCTTCTAACCCAGTGGTGGAACACGCTGTGCGCAATTACGAGAAACATTCCACAAGAGTTGGTCGAACATTTTGGAGAAATTGGGTCTCTTTCATATTTTGTAGCATACAATGATGCTGCAATATATTATATATACATAATTTATTACCAAATTCAACTTCCCATATTGGAAGCAAACTAAACAACAAAAGGATATAAATACATAACTGAAATTGTAAGCACTATAAATAACCGTTAACAAAGTTGCTACTATATAAAACACTGCCTGAAAACAATTATAAAATACATATATACAGTGTCTTCGTTTTATGCCAAGGTCGCGGATCGCTCGATCTGCTCCGCACACAGTCTACTACATTGCGGGGTTTTCCGTTCCGTAACTCCCGCGTTTCTTACTAGTGTTAGTAACACATATGTAATGAATACTAACCTTGCTATAAGTGTTGAAAGTGGTGTCCATCTACGTGAGGACATTCTTGACATCGTCGGATGAAATAACCATTCAAACGTATAAGTTCTTCTTGCGTAATGTTCATAATTTCTGTTTTTATATTGTCCTTAAGTTCGTCTATGGTGTGGGGATTGTTCCTATAAACTTTACTTTTTATAGTTTAGCGATCCCGTTGTTCTAAAGTTATTGACCAAACAGCTCGCAATGTCTCTACCCGCAACTAGATAACGGGTAATTGCTGCTGAAATTGTTTGTACACCTGTCTACATGATTCAGTTTTCATGTATGTATCTTACATAAAAATGCACTGTTCAAGCGTGAATCTGTTGGCAGGCATTTCCGTGGACTAATAAGAGAATAACATTCCTAAGGAAATCACACACAACACACGTATTGTCAAAACACTTCACAGCACGAAGACAAAGCAACGACTGAGACAGCTCACAGCTGATAAACGTACCCTTGACACGTCCTGCGCCGCTTCTGCGCAGTGACATAATATCCAGGTCATTGCCGTCTCGGCCGATACGCAAATAAGGCGGTTGTGGCCGTGACATAAAACGAAGGCACTGTATGTATATATATATACCTATATATATATATATATATATATATATATATATATATATATATAATATATATATGGAAATGGACCTTATCTAAAACAAACCAATTTGTATATAAGAATAAATTGGTTTACGTACCATACAAATGATTTTCCAATATACCTAGTGACCCTTAAATAACTCTGAGGGCCATTGATTTAATAAATGAATTGTTTAAATTTTCTGCAAAATGATACAAAAACGCATGGGCTAATCCCTGACCCACAATTGAAACAAGGTGATGATGCTTATTTATTATAAAACAATAAGTATTGAGTATCGGTTTTTCATTTTTCATGCAAGTTTATAAGCGATATTAGATATATTTAGTTCTTCAATTTTATAAAAAAAATATTATATATTTTGAGTTTCAAACCTTTATTGCAAGAATAATAACGAATAAAGCACTTGATTCTGTCATTTAATGTATACCTTGCACTTTATTAAATAGGCATTTCTAGCTTTTCAAAATTAAGAATCACATTGCGCCACTGCTCCGATACAGGGGTTGCTTCGTCACGTCACAGTACCCCTCCTGAATGTGACATGCGGGTGGCCCAAACCTAATTTTGATCGTGGCACCAGTGAATGTGACTGAATAAACTCAATATGTCACGAGTCTCTTTAGGATTATCTATGAGTTGAATATACATTTTATGCAATCCTAACACTGTGAATTGTAGGAAATACAGGATGTTAGAAACGTATTCCATATTTTGATAGGTGGTAGTATGGACCAAAACAAGAAAAAATGCCCAGTAAACATGGGCTCTAAAATGCATACCTTAAGAGCTATGAGTATTTGTTCATCTTCGCTACTGTGAAACATGTTTTCTACTGCAAGCTCTTTGCTATTACGTATGACCTACAGAATGCAGTAAACAAATGAGGACACATTACTCTGTTGCTGTGAAACACCATAGCTGCTAATGTAATCTGTTTGTATGTATATCGTTAATGGGGGTTGCATACACCAAAGATTTCCAGATAAAACTACACTGTAAAAGCGTTTCACAAACTTGTCAAAACACAACTCCATTAGAACTAACAAGAATATGGGTTGCACTTACTCAGAACTGTGAATACGGTTTACAGTAACAACACTAAGAGATGTTTACTGCATCCTGTATGCATAGACAATAACAGAGTAATGTTCATTTGTTTACTGCCTGCTGTAGGTCGTACGTAATAGTAAAGAGCTTGCAGCAGCGAAGGTGAGCAAGTGCCCATAGCTCTTAAGGTATGCATTTTAGAACCCATGTTTACTGGCACTTTTTCTTGCTTTGGTCCACACTGTGACCTCTCAAAATATGGAATACATTTTTTAACATCTGGTATATAATAAAATAGTTCGGTATACGTAGTGTCATAAGTGAGAGCGTCTTCATGTGTTCGTAAATGGGATGTTAGCTATTCTCCCTGCATTTCATTTGTTATTACCTGGCGTGCTGAACTGTCAACTCCCACTTGCATGCATTCCCTTCCTGGGAGAGAAGTGAGCAGGTGTTGCGGACTGTAATGTAGCCATCAGCACAGCATAGTAAGTAATTGTAAATTTAGACCTTAATTATTCGATATTTAACAATGTAGAGAGATTTTTGTATCTTTGTTTCTCGGAGAAAAGAATATGATAAAATAATTAGATCTGCTCTCTATAAGCCGCGGTAACTTGTAATAAGGTATTGCGTCATTGCAATTATTGTTGCGTGCCATACTGAGCCAATAATGCACGATATTGAATACAGTAATACTATTTATAATTGTAGGCTTGCAAAATATTATAAATGCATTCGCATACGGAAAATCTTAAATCGCGCAATCACTTGTCTGGGAATCGAATGCAGGCTGCTGGAAAACCTGATTGCGGACAATAGCGCTGAAGATCCTCAGAGCAAAAGGAAGAAACTTCACAAGCATTGGAGAGAAGAAAGGCAAAACAGTGTTCCCTTCCCATGTGTTGTAATGAAATTAAACGGGGGAACACTGAAATGCTATGCAGCACTGTTCTTCCCGAAATGAGAATCGGGTAATGGAGTAAACAAACACCTTAACGGCAGCTGTGTACGACGCTTCATGTGTAATGCATGGATTCCATCTCACTAAACACGAACAGATGTCACCGTTTCCTTTAGAACCACAGAACGTGTTACAAACGTCTTAATACATGCACCAAAGTTGCGTGCGAAAACCTTGTCTGTCTGTACATATCGCCGAGAAAAGATCTCACTTCAGGCCTAAAACCAAACAAACTGTGTGCCATTACCCACAACACATTTATTTGCTAGAAAAATGCTACATAACATGTAAACAAAAGAGCTAATTTGTAGCAGCGATTCCCACAAATAGACGTACAAATATATACAAGCACCCGCCGAGATGGCTCTACAGTAACGTGTAAGGCTCGCATTCAGGAGGTCCAGATTCGGTTCCTGTCCTGCCGACTCTGACCTTGGTTTTTCGTGGTTTTCCCTGGTCGGTAGGCGAATGCTGGGGTGGTTTCTCATCTGACACGATGAGGCAGTATTCTTAACACTTAAATAATTTCAGTCTAATTATATAATATGTAAATTCAATAACAGCCCGCCTTAAAGCAATATATATATTTATATTATTGTATACATGTTCAATAATGTTATGTGAATGTATTACGTAATTTAATAATGAAGGAGCTGTGAGAATAATAGGTTAAAAGTTGCTAACAATGCGGTAACAATGAGGTAGCCTTGAGGCAATAATGAATTAGAAGGTTTAATAATGCTACTAGTCATTATTGGAAGCAATAATGTACATTTTTGTGACAGTTTATAAAATAGCCAATCAACAACCAAAAAAAGGATTAAGTTAAATAAAAGTATTCTATTGGATTAGGAATAGCCAATCAGAGACTTGAAATACAGAAATTTACAAATTTAGGTGGAAGAAATCAAGTCAGTTGCTTGTAGACAGTGCTCATAACTGCACGCGTTGGTTTTAGACAGTGTTTCTAATCGGACGCGAGATGTGTCCTCGAGAAATTTAATACGTATTCGTGTGAGACGAAAATAGTTTACGTGTTAAAAAGTGCAAGTAATTAAAAAAAAAAATCCCACAGCTTTCTATATCAGTGAAGTGTTATTTAAATCGTGTCAAGCATTAATAAAAGCAGTGAAGTAAAATTATAAGCTGTGTAAGACTACATTCTTCAGTCGCACCACAACCCTGCAAAGACAAACATGTCTCTAACAATAATACTGAGGCAGTTAATATTTTTAAACATTTGGGGCGAAGGCTACCGGAAAGCGGGCACATACGTGCGATTGCAACGAACTTCAAGTTCGGCTCCCAACAGTCGAAATGTAATACATCTTCAATACAACCTACTTCAAATTGACGCACAAAGCGTGGTGCAAGTAACGTAAAGATATAATATCTACTTCAACGATTTCCCTTTCATTCCATTTCCTTCTATCTTTCAGACGTGTTTCTATGTTTTGTGGCTTATGGCGGTGCCGGACAGAAGACGTGGAAGCTTGCTCAAAGGAAAGAGTACTCCCGTGGACACTAGAAAGCTGTTTGGTTGACGGTCGTTTATCACCCTCTCTAGGCAGCTATAGCAGTGGGACGGGTCTTCGGGTCAGGAACTTCCGCGCGTCTGTGTGGCCTGTCTGCCTGCGACCTGTAGCCTCCTGTGGTTAAATTAAATTGAGTTTTATTTATGGACGCTTTTTAACTACTGTGGTCCTTAGCGTTCCATTCTATATTGGGCGTGAAAGATCGGTAATTTTGCTCAGAGGCCTCTTTATCAGGCTTGAGGTTCTTTTACGTGCCGCAAATCTACGACACGGGACCATCGGCTTTACTTCCCTTCCGAAGAAAGCCATGCTAAGGATTTTTGCGCCCGAAAAAATCCATCGCTCTCCGCCGGGTTTGAATCCGCTCCTGTGGTTCCTTCACTCCATCCCTTCTTCCTGGGATGATAGCCACAATGGATTTATGTAGTTTAGTGTGCGAGGTGGCCCCCTCCGTTTTATACATATTACTTAAAACATTAAGGAGTCAAAATATTTGGGGATACCTCCCCTGACCCCCTGACTACAGGCCTGCATAAAGCCCTCAGCCGTTATCCAGTTGGTAATGAGATAGTCGGATAGCATTTGCACATCACATTGGTAATTGTGGTAACAGATGTCCCCCTTACTATGATGCAAAATGCCGTTTAAAACAACGTTGTAGTGCAAAATATTTAAGTTTCACATTGATCGTGCAAGAAATAAACGGCGAATTTTCTTTCACCTCCGGCACTTTACTAGCCGAAATACGTGTTACATAAATGCTAGGAGCGCATATGGAAGCTCTGCAGCACCTCGGATAGAGAAGAGGCTCTAGTTTACTACTAGTACAAGTTAAACCTGCCCCTTGTATGCGAAATAAGGTGACCTAGATGCTAGAATCCGATAGCGACCTGCCATTTTGTTGTAAACGTGATCGCAGTGTCATTCGATACGATCGAAGTTGCTTGAAGCCGGTCAGGGTTGAAGGACGCACGTTATTGCTTTCACTTCGTTGCTTCTGCAATTTACTTCATGCTTACTTATGTCATCTGTCTTTCCTCCAAAATAAGGGGCTTCGAGGAACAGAAATAAGCAGTTTGGATTAAAGTTTAAACATTTCTAGATTTTCCGACCGCCGTGGTTAATGTTTAGGTCTGTACAATCCAAATGGTTTAACAGAAACATATAAACGTTTTTCTTGTGCTACAATTATTAAAACATCTTATGTGTTGCACTCACATGACTTTCTCTACTCTTATATAAAGTATTTTTACAAACACTTAATCTCCATCTAGTTAATATTAATCGAGATAAATATTTTCAGAAACTATCCTATTGCTAGTTTTCTTGTAGGTGCAAGGGGAATATGGTAGGTTTTAAGCGTTTAAGAGCTGGTTGCTATGTGGAGCCTTGCATTCTCTTTGCATGCCCAGGACATAAAAAAAAGAATAATGAATTGCCATTTGAGAAAAAGTATAAGTATTGGAAAATTCAAATAAATAACAAGGGAAATATCTAGGAAATGGATCACTCGACAAACAAAATGTATTTGACATAAATTGTGTGGTTTAACCAGATCTTTTTTGCGCAGTAAAATTTTGCCTATCTTTTATGGTTTACCAGTTATGCGAAAGTCACTCAGAATGAGTAGGACTTTGGGGGACATGATTAGAAAATTCAAGATATGCATTTCATTTACCATGAAAATGCCTTAAACATATGATATTTTAATCAAAATCGTTGGAGCCATTTTTGAGAAAAGCAGTCTGGGTTGGGGAACTTTCTTGAAAATCTTCGTGTCCTATCTTGGAAGTACTAAACTCAAATACAAGTTTAGTATTTATCGGACTTTTCGTTTTTGAGTTATGCTGTTGACAGACACACACACACACACACACCGATAATTTGAGAAAATGCTTTATTTGGGTTCAGGGCATCTCAAAACATGCATTTCCAGTGCAATTTCGGTATCGAATTGTTGGGTGGAATGGAATACTTCCCCTACTTACTGTACGTAGTAGAGAAAGTAAAAATCTAATGTGTTACATACACATTACTTTCTCCCCTCCCACTATCGTTTATTACATTCTTTACCACGTACATGGTAGACAGAAAAGATATTACATTCCACCCAAAAATTCGATTCAGAGATTTCGCCGGAAATACACGCTTTGAGACCAATGTTTACTTTCTCTACTACGTATAGTAAGTAGGAGAAGTATTGTATTCCACCCAAAAATTCGATACCGAGATTTCACTGGAAATACATGTTTTCAGACCTCCTGAATCCAAAAGAAGTATTTTTGGAAACATGTCCGTGTGTGTGTCTGTCTGTGAACAGCATAACTCAGAAACGAACAGTCGGATAAACACCAAACTTGGTATTTAGGTTCAGTATCTTCCAGAGATGCGACACGAAGATTTTCAAGAAAATCCCCCCACCCCAGATTACCCTTTACATGGAACATTTTTCGAAAATTTTAAATTTCTCAAAAATGGCTCTACCGATTTTGATTAAAATATCATATGTTTAAGATATTTTCATGACAAATGAAATGTATATCTCGAATTTTCTGGGAATGTCTCCAAAAGTATTCTTCATTGTGAACGACTTTTGCATAACTGGTAAACTATAAGAGATAGACAAAATGTTACTATACACAAAAAATTTTTTCCTGGTAATGCAAGGAGAATGGAATGCTCCACATAGCAACCAGCTCTTAAAATATTTGACTATCGCTTAAAGCCTACCATATTCCCCTTGCATCTACAAGAAAATTAGCAATAAGATTAACATCTCGATATCTCGGTTAACATGAAGCAACTGGAGAATAAGCGTTTGTAAAAATAGTTTGTACAAGAGTAGAGAAAGTCATGTGAGTGTAACACATCAGATTTTTAGAAAAAGTTCTTTGTCTGTCTGTCTGTGAAAACCATAATTCAGAAAGGCAAGTTGGATAAATACCAAACTTGAGATTTAAGGCTGGCTTCCAATAGCCAGAGAATGTAACCAAAACGGAAACGAGAACAGAAAGCAAAGCAGCATACAAATAAAAAAGAAATGGTTTTGCTTCACATCAGCCCGGTAAGAAGAACGGGAAAGCATATCGATGTTCATATTGATCACAATGTGGAAAGTTGATTTTGCGCATTGGAATTCATTTGTTCTTAACTGACCAATGATATTTTTTCTCCTGCTTCCAGTTCAACCAAAGTAATGTTGGTTAGCCAACTTCAAAATCCAATAAACATTAGATAAATGCAGATCCATACATTTCCGATTCCTCTAATCGTACCAAGCTTTCATTGCTTTATTTAATGGTATACATTAAAGTTGTTTATTGTTCTTTGTTAATTTATACCGTTTTTGCCCTTCTTTGTAGTTTGTGCTATTGTTGAAGCAATAGCCAGTTTTGAGTTGCATATAAACAAACTAAAGATGATGCTTTCACTAGAAGAACCGCGTTCAATGGATCTGCGAGTGTACGGATCTGAGGATAATGCGCCCATATGCTAGAACTTCTTCCGGTTTCATGTTTCCAGCTTGCGAGTATAGAGAACACTAGCGGCTGTTTCATGTCACGGCCGCCTAGATTAATCTCTTCAGTGAAGAGTCTAATAGACACAATTTAGAGCTCCCCGTCATTTGTGAACACTCCTATTAAGCCCCTTGTACGCGATCAAACCTTTCTTTCAATTCAATAGTTTACAAGAAAAATTATCAAACATTTTTCAATGTGTGACAAGATTGGACAAGACTTGATAATGTCATAAATGTGTATTTACAAGTTGTCTTTTTTCAAACTAAAACCCTTCAGAACACATTAATAAATAATTTATCACACACAAAGGAATTTACTATTTGCATCACGGTATAACAGTTTGCAATGCAATACTGTTCTTTACTAATATTATGTAGCACTTTCACGTATTATATGTAGTGAAATCACATTACGATTATGGAATCAATGGAAATAACACCAACTGATAGGTTAACCACACTATATAACATTATATTAATGTATACTTAGTTCGGAAATCTGCCTGGAAACTATTTCTTCATATGCCTTCATCTGCTTCAGCTTGTAGTAATCCACAGAGTCCTAGAAATACGCACATGACCAGCTTATGTATAACCTAATCAGTTCGCATACGACATACCTTGGCCGGGTAGCCACTTTTGTTTACTTTTCGCTTTACGCCATGTTGCAGATTTCGTGACGCACTGTCAATACTCGCATTTCATTGGCTGAAGCCATCAAATCATTGTCTAATCTTTGATCGTTTAGAGCATGTCTTTATTTGCTTTCAAGACTTTAAAAGTGAAGCCGAAATTATAAAGTCAATAATTATCATAATAATCTGGGAAGGATAGCGAAATAAAATAAATAATAAAATATTTAAAATCAGTGCATGTATTAAAAGGAGAAGCATTGCGAAGATTGTTGACTATTAAAAGCGACAGAAAGACCAGACAGCCACAGCTTATCTAATTAGGGACCAGCCACAGGTATAAAGGGTAAAACCGCTGAAGCCAGTTTCTCCTGGAAATAATGGGTGCAGTTGCACTGGCCAGGAAGTGAAAGTCACTAGAAGCTTCATGACGCTCAGTTTTGGTGCGAAATTTTTAAGGGGAGAGAGGGGAAGTAAGGAGTTCTTCCTTGTATCACGCGTGTGGTGAGGATACTCTCGCTGGGGCACTCTTGGAGTGCGGAACAACAGTCTCGTCTAGTTCCGAAGACTGGGTACGAACTTGCAAGAGGGTCGAACGATCAGATGTAATTCATAATCTTCGGTCTTGGAAAAGACACAGTAACATTGTAAGAATTTAAAAGTGATCGGCAAATCTTAAGTCTTGTTTTAATGGTGAATAAAAGTGTTCCAAGAAAGGGTTCGTGTTTCTATGTACACACACTCACGCAAACCCAGTGGTTAAAGTTTCATGCTCAAGCAGCCGTGGCAAAGTAAAAAAAACAACAACAACTAGGAGGAGAAACGCAGCAATCGTGAGGCAAAGGTATTGCTTCATTGTTGGAGGACGGAGAGTGTCTGCGTCAAAAGTTTTGGAAGCAATTTTACAGGATAAGTTGTGAAGCTGTTACAACTCTTGAAAAGTCCTGTAAGGTATTGAATTTAACAAAAATTTGATCGTGTACAAGTAGCTTAGAATGCATGTATTGCAACTTATTCGTTCTCGTTCTGGTAACCGTTCTCGCTTGCTGTGAAGCACTCTTTAAGTTCAGCATCTTCCAAGGATGCGTCAAGAAGATTTTCAAGAAAATCCACCCATCTCAAACTAACCTTTATGCCGAACATTTTTCGTATTACTTTATTTTCCCAAAATGGCTGTAACGATTTTGATTAAAATAACATATTTTCATGACAAACAATATATATATAAACCGTAAGGGGTAGCAGATTCTTAACACTCAAAAACTGTATATATCGATAACAACCACAGTTAATGTCAAATAAAAATATTGGTGTCGTTAACCACTTCCGAGATATTTTTGTTATTGGTTTGCATTTTCAAACCATGCTTATGATTTTCCAAGCGGTAAGTCGCTATTCGTTTTTCTCGTGATCATTCAATAAATTTCAGGGTCATTACACAACACACCCTAATTTTAAAAATATTTCTCTTTAGCATACTGTACATTCTTCTTATACCTAAAATGAATATGCTGGTTTAGGTTTAGAAGTAGTATCGAGTTTAATGTAAGTTTATCTCGATTAGCAAGTAGACAGAAGTATAAACTTTTATAAAAATTCTTTGTAGAAGAGTGAGTAGAGAAAGTCGTGTAATGCAACTATCAGTTTTTATTGTACATCCGTTTACGCATGTTGTACACCGGATAAAATCAAAATGGCCGGTCTCTTGAATAGTTACATTTTTTTCTGAGTTCCATAACTTCTATGCACGCATCTTGAGTTTTGTTTTCCGTATTGGATTGTTATTCTTTTGTTTTTTACAACTCGTTTTACTGTAATGTAGTTAAATAATATTGTGTGTGTTACTTATTTTACTTAAAAATACAATTCCGTAATGGTGAAATTTATGGTTATAAAATTAAGTATATGAAACCTCCCCCGACCAATAAATTAATGTTATGCTTGCCATCTGCCGGTATGACGGACAACTAAATAAACGCCATATACATAATGAAGAAAACGTGTTATATTTTTATTCATGTATATAAAATGAAAGGGGGAAAAGTTTAGTAGCGCCACGGAGATTTCAACTTACAACCTCAGGAACAGTTAGCTAATCCTCTACCACTGAGCTAATAGTGCGCAGTAAGCACTATTTGCTACATTTGAGAACCATAAATTAATAAAGTGTGTTTTGGTTACAAATATTCAGTGTTGGATTAGTCTGAAGCATATTCTGTCCGTTTGGAATCCCGTGCATGAATCATTTTCTAGGAAGGCTTTTGTGATTATAGTTGTGTTCCCCATTACAACTACTACAAGAATATACGCAGGCTTATAAACAAAGCCTGGGTGTCCAAGCGCTCACGAAAGTATCCGATTCTAGCTCCGTCTCTCAGACGCCGGTCAGTTTTAAATTTTCCTCACCCCTGCTATAGACGTATGGCATAAGCCTTTATACTTCCCGATGTGTATTCTTAAGCAATGCATTAATTACTTATCAGCTCTTGAGACTTATTGGTTGAAAAGTGGTCTTCGAATTAGCGAATTGAATTACTACATAAGTGGATGTAAGCTTGAAAAGAAAGTTTCTCTTCTTATTTAATTTGCTGAAGCTTGCAATTACTATTCACCATTATACGTTATGAATTACTTTTTCTCCTCTTGGAGAAAAAGCAGGAAAAAGGACTAAGTGCACAACAAAGAATCCAATTAAAGATCTTTATGAATGCAGAAAAGACGGGGAAGAAAAAGCCGAGCCTTGAAACCCGAACCTCATAAGAAATCTAAGATTCTTGTCTCCAGCATTAAAAGGAGAAAATACTTTTTTCATGCGCTATCTTTCCTTTTCTTCCGTGTTGATATCGTACTTTACTTAAAGTCCTTTGCACTTTCAGCAGTTGGTGTTGTCTCGTTCAGTCTGATGAACTTGTTTCATGAAGCAAGTCATGCGATGTTTTTGCTGACGCAGTGGATGACACAAATCTATGAGCTCACCCACTGAGCACTACTTCTGTAGGTGCGTCTTTCTTTAGCCTTTCTAACGAGGTACATCATTAAAACCGATCGGAAAACTCCTTTTAAAAATCATTTAAAGTTAAACGACTTGTGTGAGGGATTCGTTAGAAGTTTAAGGTTGGCGTCTTGGGGCCGTATCAGACAACTTTCTAATTATGGAAGTTACGGCGACACACTCGGCTGGGCTTGCAATAATCAACTCGATTCTCCTCATACAATACTTAAAATTAAGGGATGCACAGGGGGGGATACACTGCTGGTTCAGGTTCATTAGGGATCCCGAGGGATCACAATCCACTTGCCTAGGGAGCTTTCTACAGCAGAAAGTCAAGTTGTGAATTTCGGAATCCTGATTGTACACATTACACTATAGTATGTACACTCGCTTCCATTTATACCGTCACAGCAGCTTTGGGAGGTATTCTACGAGACTTCACAGGTGGAGTATGTATAGCAGGGAGAAGGTGTGTATATCTGTTTACCTTTTAGTGCATGCAGTGGCGTCCTATTTTACGTGCACAGTTCTGGATTATTTACATATGAATAAATATATAACCAAATAAAACCCTGTTTTGCACAATATCTCTACAATATTTCTAATGGCAACATAATGTAAAACTGAAATGCAGTGTACTTTTTACTCTAAAACAGGACACATTTATTAGATGTTTTTGCAATTACCTGTTCACACTAAATATACAGCCAAATAAAACACTATTTTGCAGAATTTCGTTCCACGAAGAAGTGTTTTAATAACAATATAATGTAAAACTGAGTTAACTATACTTTTACTCTTAAAGACATTACTAGGCATTACTTTAATGATCCGTCCAATCTCCATTTTGTCCAAAATCTGATTTAGCCGCCTGGCACCGAATCACTTAGGTGCTGGAAGAACCCTGGCTCCAAACGCAAATACTCCCACATTTCGTGACAAGTGTTCCCAGAGGGTGACGAGTGATTGAGTATCTAAATCAGGTATTGGACAAGAATGGAGTTTGGAGAGATTATTAAAATAATATCTACTTAATGTGTCCTCTTTTAGAATAAAAAAAATATAATTTACTTCAGTTTTATATTAAAATGTCGTTCTAATACTTTTTTTATGGAGAAAGTGTGCAAAACAGGATTTTATGTAGTCATATATTTAAACGTGTTTATTATAAGCGTTGACGAATAAAGCTATTGCAGAAAGTTATATATTCATATGTGAATAGTCTAGAGCTGTGCAATAAAAAAGGACGCCACTGTATGCCCGAAAAGGTAAACAGATACACACACCTCCTCCTTGCTATAGACACATAATCCACCTGTGAAGGCCGAGGTCGCGGGAGGGCGATTGGTGTTTTCGGGCGTAAAAATCCTTAGCATGGCTTCCTTCGGAAGGGAAGTACAGCCGGTGGTCCCGTGTCGTAGATTTACGGCACGTAAAAGAACCTCAAGCCTAATCAAATTACCGCTCTTTCACGCCCAATATAGAATAGGACGCTAAGAACCATAGTAGTTAAAGAACGTCCATAAATAAAACCCAACTTAATTTAGTTTAATTTAACCTGTGAAGGCCAGTAAATGCCTCCCAAAGCTGCGGCGACGACGGCATACATAGAAGCGAGTGTACACTTATACATACATAAACAGTTATAATTCAAGTGTTAAACTGACATTTATTTTATGAGTGTAGATATAACTGATAAAAGAGGCCGGCAACGGCAAGGTTACCACGCAAGATTGCTTCGCGGTAACATGTGAGGCTCGCATTTGAGATTCCCTGGGTTCAATTCCCATCGGGCCGGCCAGTCAGACCATGGGCTCCTTCGTGGTTTCTCCAGGTCGGTAGGCGAATGCAAGCATGGTTCCCTTTCTAGCAAGAATTTCCTGTCAATCATTTCATTCCCCGTCACTTCCTTTCATTTGTTTCAGGGTTGCAGGACCAGGCGACGGCGGTTGGTGTGTTGCGGCAAGACGGTGGAATTTGCGCTCTGGAAAGATTTCTCCCTGGCGTTTGGTGGTACTGCTGGGGCCCCTTCCTGGGATCTGTCTCGATTGCCACGGTACCCCCGTGTTGCGAGTGGCTTAGGCAGAGCCACCCGCATCAAGTTGGCACCATGTTGGAATCCTAAGTGATCCCGTCTTGCTAGCGCACATCGCCGCCCGGATCTGGTCGCACTTCGGTTCTCCACTTCATACGTTCCTTCCAAGGGTCATGTTGGGCACATTATTGCCTATTTGCGGTACTGTGCTCCAGTTACATGAAGCCCCTGCATCTGCCTACCTCTAACACCAAGGTTTATTAAATCTGAACCAATAAAACAATTTTTAACTGTGTGCTATAGAAACGTTTATTCTATACATATCAAATTGTAGCAATAATTTTGTAATTTTCGATTTTGGGTGAATAGTTGATACTAAAATGTATAATGGCCTCCTGGAGACTAAACCTCGCATTTTTGTCTGTGTTCTTTATTATTATTTATTTATATATTTCACGTAAGAGTGGTGAAACTGAATGTTAAGAAACTTGTTATATAATACCTTTCCACTTAGAAAGTAGGCTATATGGGATCTTAATTATTTGTCCAAAATTATTTGGTTACTTGTCTTTCTAATGTGGTGCAAAATAAAAAAAATAAAAATATATCACTTTACTATTCAGTATTTTTTTAAATCCAATGTGTTACAATCATATGACTTTCTCTACACATTAACGTTTATTTTTACATGTAAAGCTTCTGCAAACTATTCATACCAAACGCTTAGTTTTCTATCTACTTCATTTAATCAAGTCCTGCAGCGTGGCGCAGCGGGCTGGAACAAGGTGCTCTGGTTCGATTCTGATGCGATAGGCAGCTATATCGGGCACGGAAGCCAACATTCTAGCTGGGGGATGCGTGATGCTGGTCACATCCCCGTATCAGTTGGATGATCGCCCACCTCTGTCATTCGTACGTGCGCGTGAGGCCGGCAGTCGGGTTGGCAAGTCAAGGCCCTTCATGTACTGTAACACCATTGGATTGTTATCATTATCATCTTCATCATGTTAATCGAGATAAACCTTCGCAGAAGTATTTTCATTGCACATTTCTTTGTAGGTACAAGGGGATATAGGAAACGGAAACGAGAGTCATATATTTAAAAGTGAGTCAGCAAGAGCACTTTTAAAAAATGACAAAATATTAAACATTTCAAACCAATAAGAACAGATTAGATTGTATTCTGTGAGTTCACTAGCAGCCATAAAGGCTTGTGAACATAAAACATGTCAAGGAAATGTACAAAAATTACATAAAACATAAATATTGTGGCATGTGCACAGATAGTCTTGTTTAGACGCCCTCTGGACTCCGAAGCTCGGCAGTTTTGTCCGTGAGTAGGGGCGAATGAGGGGAAACAGTGTGTCATTGGAAGGGATATGGCGTTACTGACGCCAACTTGGCGTAGCTTCATTCTGTGACTAGGCTTCGAGTGAGTTAGACGGACAACTGCCTAAGATATGGCGTCCTCGCCCGGCAGACACATGGGGTAAGAAAACTTTTATAATAAATCTACCAGCTATCCATTCTCTTGCAGTTTTAATTATGATAGTGTAGAGTTCCTTTCCTCTCCCTTCAGCCAGATAATATGTTGGTGTAAGACTATTTTGTAAAGTTAACTTAGCTGCGTCCTCGTCGTTGCCTCTTAAATTAACGTTCTTTGTTTGATTAACGATCCCTCTCGCAAGCGAGTAGCTCTCCTCTGAAGTTAAATAATAATTTTAAGTGAGGCATACGACAATATTACATAGAATATGGAACATTTGAAATAAAATAGACACATATTATATGCGTGTCAAGGAAATATACAATAAAGTTACTTATATACATAAATATTACATAGTATACAGAACATTTAAAATAAAATAAAGACATATTATATACAAAATGAAACAAATCAAGTGTAATTTTGTACAGAGTTGAATACCTCCTTACTGTAATAAGGTTAACATACGTATAGGCAAGAACAGGTATTTTAACATTCACTAGGCTTGTACCTTTGTTCGTCTCATCATTTTGTTCTATTTGATTTGTATTGATTTGATTTGATATCCGGAACATAATTGCTGCTACAAAAAGCGTTACCGGAAATAAATTGTGTGTTTTTTATTGAGGTCTACATTTTTTTTTTTTTTTTGTGCAGTAGGTTCCTTTGTCTATCTCATAACGTTTACCATTTATATAAAAGTACACAAAATCACCTCCGAAGAAAAGTATTTCATTGACTATTCCAGAAAATTCAAAATATACTTTTATTTGTCGTGCAAATATCTTAAACACATGGTAATCTACTAAAAATCGTTAGAGCCATTTTTGAGAAAATAAAATATTTCTAAAAATTGTGCAGTAAAGGGTAATTTGGGATGGGGGGGAGGTTTCTTGAAAATTTTCGTGTCTTTGAAAAATACGAACCTAAATCCCAAGTTTGGTATTTATTGGAGATTTCTTTTTTGGGTTATGCTGTTCACAGACAGAAACACCGACACACACACACACACACACACACACACGCAAACACACACACAAATATGGATCTTTCTCTAAAAATCTTATGTGTTGCACTTACATGACTTTCTCTACTCACTTTTGTACAAACTATTCCTACAAACGCTTATTCTTCTATCTACTTCATGTTAATCGAGTTAAGCACTTGCAGAGAAATTGTCTTATTGTATATTTCCTTGTAGGTACAAAGGAATTAGGGGAATACAGTAGCCTTTAAGCCATAGTCTAATATTTTAAGAGCTGGTCGTTAGGTGATGGCTTTGAAATCACGTTCTCTTTGCATGACCAAGAGAATAAAAACGAATGACTCCCCATTTGAGAAAAGTATAATTATTTTAAAATGCAACCAATAACAAGGAATGTCTCGGAAATGGTTAAAGATAAAAAAACTATTTGACATTAACTGTGTGCTTTAACCAGCTCTACATTTTTTGTGTACTAAGATTTTGTCTATCTCTTACCAGTTATGCGAAGGTCATTCAGATAGAAGACTTCAAAGGCTATTCCCAGAAAATTCAAGATACCTATGCATTTTATTTATCATGTAAATATCTTAAATACAGGGTGGACCATTTAAGTTGGGACTGTATAACATATCCAAAACTAAGCGTTGTAGAAAGAAATGTCTTGAATAAAAGTTGCTTGATATTATGGGGGAAAGTAAATGACAGTCGTGTTTTGTTTGGAGGACGTTATGATGCTCATTTTAGGGTCAATTTAAATTGACCTAATTGTTGGTTCCCATTTAAAAATTTTAGAGATATTGTACAACTTACATGGTCCACCCTATATATGGCAATTTAAACAAAATCGTTACAGCCATTTTTGAGAAAATCAAAATTTTGGAAAAAAATTTTCATGTTAAGGGTAGTTTGGGGTAGGGGATTTTCTTGAAAATCTTCGTATCTATTCTTTTAAAATGTTGAACTTAAATACCAACTTTCGTTTTTAACCGACGCTTCGTTTTTAGTTATTATACTGTTCATAGACATACACGTTTATTACTTTCCCTACTACGTATAGTAAGTAGGGGAAGTATTGTATTCCACCAAAAATTCCATACCGAGATTTCACCGGAAATACACGTCTTGAGACTCCCTGAATCCAAAAAAAAAAGCATTTTTGGAAACATGTCCGTGTGTGTGTCTGTGAACAGCATAACTCAGAAACGAACAGTCGGATAAACACCAAACTTGGTATTTAGGTTCAGTATCTTCCAGAGGTGCGACACGAAGGTTTTCAAGAAAATCCCCCACCCCAGATTACCCTTTACATGGAACATTTTTCGAAAATTTTAATTTTCTCAAAAATGGCTCTAACGATTTTGATTAAAATATCATATGTTTAAGATATTTTCATGACAAATGAAATGTATATCTCGAACTTTCTGGGAATATCTCCAAAAGTATTCTTCATTGTGAACGACTTTTGCATAACCGGTAAACCATAAGAGATAGACAAAATTTTACTACAGAAAAAATGTAGATCGCGTTAAAATACACAATTTATGTCATAAGCATTTTTTTGTTGGGTGAACCATTTTTGAGATATTGCTTGTTATTCCCTTAAATTATTTTCCAATACTTATACTTTTTCTCAAATTCGTTATTCATTTTGTTTTGTCCTGGTAATGCCAAGAGAATGGAATACTCCACATAGCAACCAGCTCTTAAAATATTTGACTATCGCTTAAAGTCTAACAATTCCCCTTGCATCTACAAGAAAATTAGCAATAAGATTAACATCTCGATATCTCGATTAACATGAATCACATGCAGAATAAGCGTTTGTAAAAATAGCTTGTATCGAATGTTTTGGGTGGTAATGCAATACCTTCACTACTACTGTACTTGGTAGAGAAAGTAAAAAGGATTTCCTCTCTAGCAGTGTTTACGACGTAAGTTATTGATGTTTTAATATACGAGTGAGCCTGAAATGTAAAAGGAGCCCTACGCAGCTTTATTTTCAATAATATTTTAAAAGTTTTTACAGTTAGCATATTGCTATAGAAGTCACTCCAAAACGAGCGGAAGATTTTAAACATCCACGTACAATCAAACTTGAAACTGGAAAAATAAAATCACAAAAATCGCCATTAGACTCCCTTTAATGTTGCACGTATTACTAGATATAAGTGAACGTTACAGGATGTGAACTAATGGGGCATGATGGAATTTCCTGAGTTCGTAGAGTGAAAACATTTCCTGCTTGTCAGAGGAATGTGTTTAAACATCTGGATGCATATTTACTGCGCGGTTCAGAGAGTTCCCTCTTTCTGTGCAGAAATCGCTACCGAAATAGAACCCTCCAGACTACAGGGATGAGGAAGAAGAAGAAAAGTAATTGCTAGTGTTTGGGGTGTGGGACCTTCGGTCGTTCAGGATCAATTAATTAGCCATCAAGATGTCATACATTTCTTCCTTGCTGTGATGATTAATTAACACCCTTTAACCTGGTAGGTCATAGGGCCCGGAGTCCCTAGAGCTTGGAATTACCCAACGTCTTCTTAGGATAAACGAAAACCCCGGGAAAAAATCTTATCGATAATTTCACTCTAATCGAGATTCGAACCCAGGCCTCTTTAATGTGAGGCAGACACACTACCCCCACCCCAGAGTTGGGCTAGTGTTCCTTTTAAAGCAGGAACATCAACATGATTTTTGTACTCAAAATCATTTTGAAAGAAGAGCTATTAACGTCTGTAAGTGGTAAATAGCTTCAGCAGTCAACATATTGCTTGTGGGTTTTAACCACTAATGTACTGAGCGAGTCGCTTCCCAGTAACGTGCGAGGCTTGCATGCGAGAGGTCCTGGGTTCGATCCCTGCAGCAGACCACCGTAACCATGGGTTTTTCGTGGCTTTCTCTATTTGGCTAGGTGAATGCCGTGATGGTCTCTGTTCTACCATGAATTTCCTTTCCCTCTTTTCCTATCATTTCACTTAGGGGCTGCGCAGTGTCGGTCGGTGTCGGACAATTGGCGCAGGTGCTTGCTCGTTGGACAGTTCCTCTCGACACTGCTAGCTTTTTTTTCGAGTGTAGGGGAAATGCATTTTACGACGTACGTACTTACCCCAGAGAAGCTGGGAGTGTGGGACTCGCTATCAGAGAATGGCGCTACCCACTAAAACCCCTCCACCGGAGTAGGAAGGGGAAGACTTGCTGCGGTACCGCGTTGAGCGCCTGCGTAACCGAGCGGTATGTCTCAGGCGGTAACGTCTGTGGCCCGCATTCCTGACCCATGTGTTTTTTCGGGGTTTCCCTGAGTCGTTAGGTGAATGCTAGGAAGGATCATTAAGTCTCCTGAATTCCCTGGCCCTCTAGTTCACTTCCATTCTTATTTCACTTCGCCTTTCACCCACTTGGTCTCTTCAGAGTTGTACGTGTCGGCGAGAGGTCTCGGCGTGTGCACGGGAAAAGGATGCTCTGTGGGAACCTTCGGGCCCCGGAATGGGGAAGGTCTCTGTGTTCCGAGCCTTAAGCCTACAGGGGGAAGGGGAACCGGCTGCACCAGTGCCCATCCAGGGAGTTTAAATCTGTAAATGGTAGGGACTCTGCCCTCTCCCTGTCGTGTTCCCGATCCGGCCGACCTCTGTCCCCTCTCATTTCATTCCTCCCTAACGAATACTCCCTGTCCGGGGCATAGGTAGACAAAAGATTTATGTAAGTCGACGTGCTAAGTCCCCCCACCCCACATTGAATCCTACAATACATAAGGTTTAAGTTGAAACATGACCATTTTGACGCTACCTGACCGGTCTAGGACGGTCCGAGTGCCAATAAACTTACCACTGTCGATCTTCACTGCCTGGTCTCTCAGTATCAGCTTTAGTGTTGTTGCCACTGCACTTTCGCAGTGGAATATGGAAAGTATTCTGTCTTCGGCCGTCCTTGCTTCGCTTGCTTTCGTATTGTTACAAGCGGGCGTTGGTTGTTCTCTTCTAAGTTTCATGTTTCAACCTAACCCAGATTTTAAATAGTCTCAATAGTAAAGGTTTTGAAATTAGGCAGTTAAGGATTACCAACTGCGGAATATAGTGTTATCTCTTTCTGCTTTCCATGTTTCAACTTAAAGCAAATGCACTATAATCCTAATCCCACGATAGGCAAGTAGTAGAGAAAGTAACAAAGGCAGAAAGAAAGAAAAGAAACAAAAAGCAAAGAAATATCAGTTCAAATATTTGCTCTCCAAGTCACTGAAATACGCAATGTCGCAGCTACCGATATTTAAATAACAAACATGTGGCCGACTGCAGGTAAGGAAGCATCAAGCACAGTCAAAAGCAACGATCATTCTCTTTTCTGATACTTTTATATGTCAGATGTTTCTAAACCTTTTGCTCTCTGGATCTCCACGTGTGTACATTTTCTCCTGATATTGGCTCAAGCAATAAAACTGTATGTAAATAAGCAAAGAACAGTTTCTTAATATGCATGACTTACTGCCAGTTCACTTAGAAATGACATTTAAAGTCTGAACGAAAACTTGGACAGTGGATGTTAATAACAGGAAGAATGTACAGCCAAGTCATTGACATGTATAGTTTGCTTGGCACCACTAGTTATCGAAATTGAGTTCATATTTAGAAATGGCAAAGCATATTTCAGTCTTGATCTTTATATGGACTTGATCACCATAATGGTGGAAAATACGTCTCACAGTGATAATACTTTGCAAAAGACTTTCTTACCTAACTCTTAATTCTTATTCTTTACTGAGTCTAAAACTTAAGGTGTTAAAGTAAGAATCATAGGTAGATTGTAGAAACAGTGGCCTGCTTTAAACTTTAGATTTCCATTTCTTCAACAATGCTCAATCGGTGTTTGGTAGACATTGTTTACATCCAAGCATTAGTTAGGAAAACTATGTATGGCGCATCACTCATTAGACTCTTTGTTGGTTTTACCAATCAAAATGTTACATTAATGCTAACGACCAGCGGTGGTCGTAGAGGTATTTCTATTGGTAATCCCGCCCCAGAAAAAGCGAAAACAAATCCCTCAAATATATATACACACACCAACTTCGTGCAATGACATCGAACGTATAGGCAACTGACAAGAATTGAATGAACTTTCATTTTAGACCACATATGCCCAATATCAGCTATTCCGGTCTTATGCCAATGGACATCTCCCCCAAACAACACTAGGACAACCGCTAAGGACTAGGGCAACTAAGGAAAACGAAATAAGGGCAGTTTTTCTCACAGCCACAAAACCATTTATTCTTTTAGTAAATTTCCGGATTGAACTTTCGACATAGAGTTTTGTTTGCTGCTACAGGTGTAGATTTGGGACTGGCCTACTCAATGTATTCATCTGTTTTTCTTTTTGTTTTGTTTTTTCACTGAGAGTCCTGTTACTAAATGTAAATTTTAATAATTCACATACTTTGTTCATGTTTGTAACTTTCACATACAACTGGATATTCACTTAAAGAAAGCATTTCACGCTGTTTTAGTTACCTGACTTCACGGTGAACTACAACGTCTTTGGACTGAACTGTTACTACATAAGATAACAGAAATACTTTAGATTGTTTTGAAAACAGGTACTCAACAGGTGCTGAATAATTTAGTTTTTTGTTCTGTGGTGGATAAGATTTAGATAATCATTACCAATAACCCTGCTGCTGTGAAATATACAAATATTGAAATAATGTCCCTTAGTTTCAAAACCTAATGACATAATTATATTCCAAACCATATATTTGTCTTTATAAGGATATTTTGGTGTATTATTTCTGCATTCGATTTAAGCATTAATTTGCGTTGCACTAGCATTAACTTACAGCAAGATGGTGACACTATTAAAGAAGGGTTGAGCGGGAAATACATATGTATTCTTTTGTCGCTAGGTTGTGTGCTTTACTGCATTCTAGTGGGTGGAATGTAATCTCTGAGCCAGAGCAACCTTAGCTCCACCTCTCCTTTAAGAATCCTGTATAAACGTATATTCTAGCCTTATACACCGTGCTTATGGCAGTAGAAGGTGTCAATCTGGAATTGGCTCCAAGCTTCAGAAAACTACCGGCCGAGCGCGCGCTACTTATGCGCCGGTTCAAATGAGAGAATACATAATCGGAAACAATGCTATACGCGCAATTCCAATACACTTCTCTTTCTTTCTTTTTGACACAAGTAGTGCCAGCACAACGGCACTGCCCCAGAAGCCGCCTCTACTAACGACGCCAAACTTTGCCTAGCATCTGTTTATCAGGTTAGGCTTCTATAGAACTTATGAGTAAATGTGTAGTAAACATTTGAACTGAGAGAAAGACCGCGTTATGGACATGGTGCAATAACAATGCGATGGGGAACAAACCATGCAGGAGTAGAACACTTAATTTTGTGAGCTTAAAGTAGTTCTGCAGTCATTTATAACCGTCCTTGATACCGGTTACGTAAAACCCCAAACAGAATTAATTTTGTTATAAGGTTGGTTTTGGAAACGACATATTCCTCCTGCAGCATTAAATCCTCCATGCAGCACTTAATTTCTTTAGTTATTTCATGCAGACTGCATTGCTGTGCTCTCTAAGACAGAACTTATAAAATACCGAGCGGGATGGCTCAAGCGGTAACGTCTGGGGCCCGCATTTGGGAGGTTCCGAGTTCAAATCCTGTAAGCCGACCAATCTGACTGAGGTTCTTTCGTGGTTTTCCTCAGCCGCTAAGGTAAACACCTGATTGGATATTTAATACCGCGACCCAAAGTCCCACCTTAAATCTAAAACAACAGTAAAAACGAAAAATAGGTGGTAATAGCGAATGCTGTGCTATCTATCCTCAGACAGTGAAAGCAGGTAGACTGGACGTGCCGTCCTAATGCCATCTCGGCACGAAGCAGAAGATCCAGTTACTATGCATAAGGTCTCTGTGGACACGTGACGAAACAAGATGGCATGGTTACAGGGATGAGACCTACAAGGCTAACTGTCCGCCTTTCTGTGTGAGGGTGGCGGTTAGACTGGACGGCACCCTAATGCCATCTGCACGGCACGAAGTAGAAGACCTGTTGTTATGCACTAGGGTCTCTGTGGACACGTGACAAGCAAGTGACTACAGGGATGAGACCTAGAAAGCTAACTGTGGGCCAAACATCGATCTAAGGGCTATCCTTTAACAGATTCGTCGTGATATGACCATGTACTTAAAGCGACGTAAAATAAATAGAGCAATAAAAAAGACTTATAAAATAAGTTGAGCCGGTTGGTTTTTACTCGCATCACATATGCGCTTCTTAGTAAGAAAATCCAAGCGCGTATGTTATATGAGCAAAAGCCTACCGACTCAACTTATTTTATAATGAATCTAACATCACAGTTTTTAACACTTCTTTTCATTATAAAATGTGTTACACTCACATGACTTTCTCTACTCTTGTACAAACTATTTTTACAAACGCTTATTCTCCATCTACTTCATCTTAATCAAGATAAACATTTGCAGAGTCTATCTTATTGCTAATTTTCTTGTAGATGTAAGGGGAATATATATTTACAAGGGTAATATATAAATACAGTATCCTTTAAGCACATACATATCTCTTAATAGCTGGTTGCCAGGAGCAGCACCATTCCCTTTGCCACAGATTAATACTCTTTGCATATCCAAGACAAAAAAATAACGAATTCCCATTTGAGAAAATAAGTATTGAAAAATTTAAGGGGATAACAAGCAATATCTCGAAAATGGTTCACTCCACAAAAAAATGTATATGACATAAATTGTGTATTTTAACGCGATCTACATTTTTTGTGCAGTAAAATTTTGTCTATCTCTTATGGTTTACCAGTTATGCAAAAGTCGTTCACAATGAAGAGTACTTTTGGAGACATTCCCAGAAAATTCAAGATATACATTTTATTTGTCATGAAAATATCTTAAACGTATGTATGATATTTTAATCAAAGTAATTAGAGCCATTTTTGAGAAAATTAAAATTTTCGAAAAATGTTTCATGTAAAGGGTAATCTGGGGTGGGCGGATTTTCTTTAAAACCTTCGTGTTGCATCTCTGGAAGATACTGAACCTAAATACCAATTTTGGTGTTTATCCAACTGTTCGTTTCTGAGTTATGCTGTTCACAGATAGACACACAGACACAGACACGGACGTTTCCAAAAATGCTTTTTTTTTATTCAGGGGGTCTCAAAACATGTATTTCCGGTGAAATCTCGGTATCGAATTTTTGTGTGGAATACAATACTTCCCCTACTTACTATACGCAGTAAAGAAAGTAAAAAGAGAGAACTTATTCAGAATTGAGCTTAAACAGTGTTCTCTTAAACACTTTAACCCTAAAGATCGTCTTGATAACGTAGTCGTACTTAGCGTTTAAATTTAACTATTGGTTAAATATGTTTAGCAACAAGTCTCATAATGTTTACTATGTTGTCTGAGGAAACATCTCTAGGCTACTTCTATTCTGGTGTGATCAGGCTTGGTGTTCGAGAGGATCTGATCTGGGTGGGTTCCTGATAGCGTTACCAAATCACCCGATTTAGCCGGGTATCACCCAGTTTTTAACATCCCTTTTCCACCGCCGGTTAAAAATCCAGAAAACGAAATAAACACCCCGTTTTCGTACTAATGCGTCATCTGTAATGGCTACATAAGCAAATGGATATGGATAACCATATAATGAATTAGCTGTATTCAATTTGTTAACTCTTTCTAAAGAACCCGAGTGGAAAAATGTTGAAAATTATATTCTATGCTTGAGAAAGGGAGAGGAAGGGAGAGAGATACTATTCTAGATGACAGTGCACTGTTTGTGAACAGCTAGTACCAGAAAACAGAGCAACATTTTTACTTTCTCTACTACTTATAGTAAGTAAGGGAAGTATTGTATTCCACCCAAAAATTCGATACCGAGATTTCACCGGAAATACATGTTTTGAGACTCCAAAAAAAAGCATTTTTGGAAACATGTCCGTGTGTGTGTCTTTGTGTCTGTGAACAGCATAACTCAGAAACGAACAGTCGGATAAACACCAAACTTGGTATTTAGGTTCAGTATCTTCCAAGGATGCGACATGAAGCTTTTCAAGAAAATCCCCCACCCCAAATTACCCTTTACATGGAACATTTTTCGAAAATTTTAATTTTCTAAAAAATGGCTCAAACGGTTTTGATTAAAATATCATATGTTTAAGATATTTTCATGACAAATAAAATGTATATCTTGAATTTTCTGGGAATGTCTCCAAAAGTATTCTTCATTGTGAACGACTTTGGTATAACTGGTAAACCATAAGAGATAGACAAAATTTTACTACACAAAAAATGTAGATCGCGCTAAAATACACAATTTATGTCATATACATTTTTGTTGTTGAGTGAACTATTTTCGAGATATTGCTTGTTATTCCCTTAAATTTTTTCTATAGTTATTTTCTCAAATGGGAATTCGTTATTCATTTTTTGTCTTGGATATGCAAACAGTATTAATCTGTGGCAAAGAGAATGGTGCTGCACCTAGCAACCAGCTATTAAGAGATAAGTATATGCTTAAAGGCTACTGCATTTCTATATTGCCCTTGTAAATATATATTCCCCTTACATCTACAAGAAAATTAGCAATAAGATAGAGTCTGCAAATGTTTATCTCGATTAACATGAAGTAGATGGAGAATAAGCGTTTGTAAAAATAGTTTGTACAAGAGTAGAGAAAGTCATGTGAGTGTAACACATCAGATTTTTTAGAAAGACTGTTTCGGATAGGTGGTGTAATTTTTTGAGCAGTCATTCAGACGACAGATGCACCGAAGTGTTGAAAATTGTGCAGCTATTCTTTTCAATCCAGGCCCACAAGGCAGTGGTGGAAAGAATTTTTCTCGTATTAAATGTTCAGTAGTCAAATGAGGGAAATAGCTTATCAACAGTATATGTAAAACGTTTGCTGACTTTTTCATATAATTATGAGGATGTAAGCAAAATTAAATTAAATTGAGTTTCATTAATGAACGCTTTAACTGTTATGGTTCTTAGCGTCCCATTCTATAGTGGGTGTTAAAGACTGGTAATTTTGCTTAGAGGCTTCTTTATCAGGCTTGAGGTTCTTTTACGTGCCATAAATCTACTACACGGGACCATCGGCTTTACTTCCCTTCCGAAGGAAGCCATCCTAAGGATTTTTACGCCAGAAAAAATCCATCGCCCTCCGCCGGGTTTGAAACCGCAACCTCGGGAACTAGAGGCTAACATTGTATCACGGAGGACGACAAGATGTAGGTTGTTCTCAATTCTATGACAGTATTAAATTTAGAAATGAGTTTTTTCAGGAAGGTTTTTTCAGGAAGTAAACCTAAATAATAAAGAATGCGGGAAAATACCCGCTCCCCCCGGTTTTTTCATTTTGGAATTTGGTAACCCTAATCGCTGATTAAGTTACGTTGTACAGTCTTGCTTAAGATATTTGTGCAATTCACAAAACACTGATTTGATTACTTTCTTTAATTTTAACATCCCATTTGTAGAAAACATAGCTTTGAACTTCATTCTTTCTCTTCTAGAACAATAACTTCGTTTGAACGGTGACATCTTGTCTAAATGTGCATCATAGGTCATTAATCAAACCTTTGTAGAGATACATCCATTTAATTTTTTGGAAAGTATTAGAAAGCCGGGGAGCACCTCAGAACGTAATTCTCTGAATTTACCGTGTCGACTCTGAAATTTTATACGAGTATTGGAAGTTCAGATAGCCTTGACAGGTTGAAAATCAAGCCACTCAAAGATTGCATTGACCAATAATGCTGTGTTTGGCGTATGAACGGAACGGTGAGTGTAATACATACACGTACTAAGCCATCTCAATTTGACATGGCCTTCTGATGAAGAAAGTGTGAAAGCGTGAACATCGTAATAATGGTGATAATGCAATGGTAGCTTTACTTTATTCGGTAGTACTTTAATAACCAGTACGCACGATTTGGAACCAGAGATGATGTCATCAGCTTCGAAACAAATCACATTAAATCGAGCGGGATAGCTCGACCAAACTTTTTCGCCATTTTCCTCAGTCGCCAAGGTAAATGCAGGATTGGATATTTAATACCACGAAGTAAAATTCCAACTTAGGTCTAAAACAATAGCAAAAAATGAAAATAAATAGTAATAGCGAATGCTCTGCCATCTAACCTCAGATAATGAAAGCAGGTAAAGTGGATGGCACCCTAATGCCATTTGTCCGGCACTTGTAGAAGCAAAGATACAGTTGCCTGGCACTAAGGTCTTTCTGTCGAAGCTGCCATCTGTCCGACACGTATAGAAGCATAGGTACAATTACCTAGCACGTGTCCTCTGTGGTATGGTACATAGGCTAACTGTCCGCTACTCACCGATCCACAGGCTAATCTCCTAACAGATCCGTCGCGATATGACCACGTAGTTAAAGCGACCTAAAATAAATAGAAAAAAAAATCTCATTAAGGTAGCTGGAAGATGTAAAATGATCAAGTTTGCACGTTATATTTTGTATGAAAATAAGTTCTGAGATAGGTGTTGTATTGTATTTCGACTGTTGGGGAGCCGAACTTGAAGTAGTTGCAACCGCACGTATGGTAAAAAGTTTCCGGTAACCTTCGCCCCAAGTTTAAAAATATTAACTATGTAATTTGACTGTTTCTTTACATATTATATATTTATGTTTGCCTCGGCTACGTCAGTATTATTGTTAGAGACATGGATTTCTTTGCAGAGAGTGGTGCGGCTAAGAAGGTAGGCTTACTCAGATTATAATTTTACTTCACTACTTTTATTAATTCTTGACACGATTTAAATAACACTTCACTGATATAGAGAGCTGCGAGATTCTTTTATTAATTACTTTCACTTTTAACACGTAATCTATTTTCGTCTCACACTGAATACGTATTAAACTTCTCGAGGACGCGTTTCGCGTTAGTAACGCTGTCTGCTAGCAACTGACTTCTGAATTTGTACAATTTGCCCTATTTCAGTTTCTGATTGGCTAATCCTACTCCAATAGAATACGTTTATTTAACTTAAGCTTTTTTCTGGTTGTTGATTGGTTGTTCTATAAACTGTCTCAAAAATTACATTATTGTTGCTCCAAGAATTACTAGTAGCATTTAAACTTTCTAATTCATTATTGCCTCAAGGTTACCTCATTGTTGCCTCATTGTTAGGAACTTTTAACCTATTATTCTCACAGCTCTAACATTATTAAATTACGTAATACATTCACATAACATTATTAAACATGTACATAATAATATAAACGTTAATACAATGTTATATATTGTTACATACACATATTTCTTTAAGGCGGACTGTTATTGAATTTTATATTATATAATTTGCCTGAAATCATTTAAGTGTTAAAAATACTGCCTCAGTTCTCTGGTTCTTCCTGGTCCAGAATATAGTAATTTACGCGTTGGTAAAACATTTAAATATTTTTAAAAAGTTATTTACATGGAATGTATGCCTTTTGAAATTTTGTTAACCTTGTTCCTTTAATTGGAGTTCTTTTGTTATCTTAGGAGACTTTGGAGTTGTATTAATAATTCTCTCTGGTTTTAAACTTATAGGACTCCTAGTTCAATCAGAAGGCAACATAGGATGCAGTTCACGAGTAATTTGCGGAATTTATAAAGGTAGGCAATACTTCTTGAGCTAAATTTCAAAGTTAGATTATTTCGAAATTACATTTTCCCATTCTTTTTCCAAAATATATACCTACTAAAAGCTACAAGGTTGAAACTTGTCATTCTTATAGCATAAAATGATTTATTAAACATACTCAACTATTAGTATATTGTTTAGTTTAATAGATTTTAGAATACTGTACAACCTGTCTTAGTTTCTTAAGGTTTGAAATTTCATTTTGGTTTCATCGAAGAGAAACTTATTTACTGACAGCTGAATATGTTTAGTTCAGTGGCATGAAATACAATGTCTTAAGGTGTAGCAAAATCTGCTTGAAATAGTTCTGAGGAAAAAGAACTCCAAAATGTCAACACGTTTGTCATTTTTTTCCAAGCTTTCTTAAAGTAATATATTTACTCTCTCTGCTGCGTACTTGCAGTTAGTAGAAGAACCTATTGTATTCCACCGAAAAATTCGATGTCGATATTTTACACAAAATACATATTTTTAAGCTCCTTGAATCCAAGAAAAGCATTTTTAGTAAACGGTCTATGCGCGTGTGGTCTATGAAAAGCATAAGTCAGAAAAGTTGGTTCAATTTGAAACTTGGTATTTAAGTTCAGGACCTTCCATGGATTCGACATAAAAGATTTTGAAGAAAATCTTCCCACTTCAACCTACACTTTAGATAGAAAAGTTTTCGTTAGTTTTTATTTTCTCAAAAAATGACTCTAAAGATTTTGATTAAAATTCCATAGGTTTAAGATATTTCCATGAGAAATAAAATTATTTTAAACATATCTTAAACATATGATATTTTAATCAAAATCGTTATAGCCATTTTTTAGAAAATTAAAAGTTTCGAAAAATCTTCCATGTAAAGGATAATCTGGGGTGGGGGGATTTTCTTGAAAACCTTCGTGTCGCATCCTTGGAAGATACTGAACCTAAATACCAAGTTTGGTGCTTATCCGACTGTTCGTTTCTGAGTTATGCTGTTCACAGACACACAGACACACACACGGACATGTTTCCAAAAATACTTTTTTTGGATTCAGGGGGTCTCAAAACATGTATTTCCGGTGAAATCTCGGTATCGAATTTTTGGGTGGAATACAATACTTCCCCTACTTACTATACGTAGTAGAGAAACTAAAAATATGCATGTTTTCTTGGTTCAATGCTCTTGACAACCATACAATCTCTCGGATTGGAACAGAGCATTTTACGGTAAACTTTAAGCGTCATTTTTCGTCCTTCCAGTGCAGATGAAAAACTGTTTCTTCAGTTTTTGAGTTCCAAAATTAATAGCACTGTTGAGGCGATGGATGGTGTGAATCCAGCGGCTGCAGAAGTGTCAGACAGCGCGCGGCGCCTTGAGGTGTAATGACTTGAGTGGTAAAGAATGCAGCTCTGAAACAAGTGAATTGACCAAGGTCCCAGCGTCGGATGCGTCATGCTGCAAAGTGCGCCTCACGTACTGACCCAAATCAACAAAATGTTTCAACACAAACTTGTTGCTAGTTGATTAACACCGATTATGACCCCACAACTTAGTCATAAGCCTTCCGAATTTACAACTGTGAAAATGATATACGATACCTCGGCGCCGGTTTGCTTCCGAATAAATGGGTTACAAGACTTTTAAAATTAAAACAAGAAATGCATTTCAAGGACGTAGATTGTAATCAATCAGTTCATTTTTTAAACTTAAACTTCTTTTTACTTTCTCTACTACGTATAGTAAGTAGGGGAAGTATTGCATTCCACCCAAAAATTCGATACCGAGGTTTCACCGGAAATATATGTTATGAGATCCCCTGAATTAAAAAAAAGGATTTTTAGAAACATGTCCGTGTGTGTGTCTGTGTGTATGTCTGTGAACAGCATAACTCAAAAACGAACAGTCGGATAAACTCCAAGCTTCGTATTTAGGTTCAGTATCTTACAGAGATGCGACACGAAAGGTTTTCAAGAAAATACCCCCACCGCAGATTACCTTTCACATGGAATATTTCTCGAAAATTTCAATTTTATAAAAAACTGCTCCAACGATTTTGATTAAAATATCATATGTTTAAGATATTTTCATGACAAATGAAACGTATATCTCGAATTTTCTGGGAATGTCTCCAAAAGTATTCTTCATTGTGAACGACTTTTGCATAACTGGTAAACCATAAGAGATAGACAAAATTTTACTACACAAAAAATGTAGATCGCGTTAAAATACGCAATTTATGTTATATACATTTTTGTTGTTGAGTGAACCATTTTCGAGACATTGCTTGTTATTCCCTTAAATTATTTTCCAATACTTATACTTTTTCTCAAATTCGTTATTCATTTTTTTGTCCTGGTAATGCAAAGAGAATGGAATACTCCACATAGCAACCAGCTCTTAAAACATTTGACTATCGCTTAAAGCCTACCAATTCCCCTTGCATCTACAAGAAAATTAGCAATAAGGTTAACATCTCGATATCTCGATTAACATGAAGCATATGGAGAATAAGCATTTGTAAAAATAGTTTGTGCAAGAATAGAGAAAGTCATGTGAGTATAACACATCAGATTTTTTTATGTCCTGGACATTCAAAGAGAATGGAATGCGCCACATAGCAACCAGCTCTTAAAACATTTGACTATAGCTTAAAGCCTAGCAATTCCCCTTGCATCTACAAGAACATTAGCAATAAGATTAACATCTCGATATCTCGATTAACATGAAGCATATGGAGAATAGGCGTTTGTAAAAATAGTTTGTGCAAGAATAGAGAAAGTCATGTGAGTGTAACACATCAGTTTTCCTTACCTAAAAAGGACAAAAGGCTTATTGTCAACACCTCTGACTGACTTACAATGTGTTAGTCGTACCACTATTTCCTCCTAATTTAATCTTAAAGATTTTCAACGTTTAATTTTAAACTTTTATACTTTTGGCCAAAGTAGACTGATTCCCATAAAATACAGAATACCTTACTTCACAGACAACGGGAAGCTGCAAACCCAGCCAGTTTATGTCTACTCTCCCTTCCGCTTTCCACTTCGTCTCCGCATATGACCCTCGCAACACGTCGTCTGAATGCTTTCCCTCATTCCCGATTTCTTTCAGTGCATATTTTGCAAACATCTACATTCAGTGTCTCATCAATTTCTTTCCTTCTTCCTTGAGAAAATGTTATTTTGTTATGTTATTACTTTCTGTACTACGTAGGGTAAGTAGGGGAAGTATTGCATTCCACCCAAAAATTCGATACCGAGATTTCAACGGAAATACATGTTTTGAGACCCCCTGAATCCAAAAAAAGTATTTTTGGAAACATGTCCGTGTGTGTGTATGCGAACAGCATAACTCTGAAACGAACAGTCGGATAAACACCAAACTTGGTATTTAGGTTCAGTATCTTCCAGAGATGCGACACGAAGGTTTTCAAGAAAATCCCCCCACCCCAGATTACCTTTTACATGAAACATTTTTTGAAAATTTTAATTTTCTCAAAAATGGCTCTAATGATTTTGATTAAAATATCATATGTTTAAGATATTTTCATGACAAATAAAATGTATATCTTGCATTTTCTGGGAATGTATCCAAAAGTATTCTTCATTGTGAACGACTTGCATAACTGGTAAACCATAAGAGATAGACAAAATTTTACTACAGAAGAAATGTAGATTGCGTTAAAATACAAATTTATGTCATATACATTTTTATTTGTTGAGTGAACCATTTTCGAGATATTGCTTGTTATTCCCTTAAATTTTTCAATAATTTTCTCAATTGGGAATTCGTTATTCATTTTTTTGTCTTGGATATGCAAAGAGTATTAATTTGAGGCGAAGGGAATGGTGCTGCACCTAGCAACCAGCTATTAAGAGATATGTATGTGCTTAAAGGCTACTGTATTTCCATATTGCCCTTGTAAATATATATTCCCCTTACATCTACAAGAAACTTAGCAATAAGATAGAGTCTGCAAATATTTATCTCGATTAACATGAAGTGGATAGAGAATAAGCGTTTGTAAAAAGTTTGTACAAGAGTAGAGAAAGTCATGTGAGTGTAACACATCAGATTTTTTTATTTGCACCACGCTTTGGGCGTCGGTTTAAAGTAGTTTGTATTGTAGAAGTTGTATTATACTTCAACTGTTGAGGAGCCGAACTTGAAGTTGGTTGCAACCGCACGTATAGCAAACAGTTTCCGGTAGCCTTCGCCCCAAATGTACTTTCAGGCGGCCTTTATCCCAAGTTTAAAAAAAATATTATCTTTGTAATTTGACTGTTTCTTTAAGTATTACAAATTTATATTTGCCTCGGCTGCATCAGTATTATTTTAGAGACATGGATATCTTGGCAGGGCGTGATGCGACAAGAATGTAGGCTTACGCAGATTTTAAGTTTTACTTCACTTCTTTTATTAATGCTTGACACGATTTAAATAACACTTCACTGATATAAAGAGAGCTTTGAGATTCTTTTATTAATTAGTTACACTTTTTAACACGTAAAACTATTTTCGTCACACACGAATACGTATTAAATCTCTCGAGGACGCACAAGCAACGCATCCAGTTATGAGCATTGTCTGCAGGCAACACGCCTGGTTATGAGCACTGTTTGGAGGCAACTGAATTGATTTCAACTGTCTAAACGTCTAAATTTCTGTATTTCAAGTCACAGATTGGCTAATCCTAGTGCAATAGAATAGCTTCATTTAACTAAAGCTTTTTCTGGTTGTTGATTGGCTATTTTTAAACTGTCTAAAAATTTTACATTATTGCTGCTTTAATAATGACTAGTAGCATTTAAACTTACTTACTCATTATTGACTCAAGGTTACCTCATTGTTAGCAACGTTTAACTTATTATTCTCACAGCTCCTACATTATTAAATTACGTAATGCATTCATATGACATTATTGAACATGTGTTCAATAATGAAGGCATATGCAATGACTGTAATATACGCTTTTTACATACTACCACACATACATATTGCTTCAAGGCGGGCTGTTATTGAATTTACATTACATATTATATAATTAGACTGAAATTATTTAAGTGTTAAAAATACTGCCTCATCCTGATCTCACTTTTCACAATTGTTCTTATTTTGAAGAGCTAGATTGAACAGCTTGGTTGCTTTTTCTTCCCTTTCTTTTCTAAAATGTTTTTCTTTTTTTAAAGTTGCGTTAACTATGAGTACTTGGGCATATGGCGATGGTTACTGTAGGTTCGTTGGTTCACCTGAGTCAAACAGATGGCCTTAGTCGCCTTCCTGTACCACCTCTTAGTAGATGTCCTGAATTGCGTAATCACCTGTCTATTCACACCATCTGTTCTATTGCCATTGACTATTGACGCAATATGGCCTTTGAGATCGTGCGGATATATTAGTGTGTGCCTGACAAACTACCTTAGTTGCGTAGTCGCCTTTCTACACCATCTATTTAGATAGCTTGTTGATAGATGGCTTAGATGTATAGTTGCCTTCCTATGCCATCGGTTGTTTTGCTGTTGAGTGCGATGCAATCCATTTCGTTCGGTATTTCTTATCTTGTCGCTCAATTACTCTCAACCATACTTCCAATGATTCCAGCTCCTCATTTCGTTACACCACCAACATTTCTGCACTACACATTGATAAACTCTATACCAGGGGTGGCGAAAATGCCATACTTTTCGAGTGACAGGAATATCCAATGTGCATGAACTCGTCTGTAAGCATATAAAATACAAATGGAAATCAGGCAGACTACGGTCCAGGAGGGGATGTGGCAGATACAGTACAAAAATCGCGAGACACCTTTGCGCTACAATTTTTCTATATAAGGCACTGTTTACAATTAGTTCTTCTTCATTGATCCACAGAGGATGTTCTTTTCCTACTGAAAGATGTCTTGACCATTGGTGTTTGACTTGTTGACTACAGCTCGCTTACGATACGTCCCAGTTATCCAATGCTGTACATTACCTCATCTCGAATTCATAAAGTGAAGCTTTGTAAAATGTCATCATTTGCACGACCATTGGCCTAATCTGTTACTAGGAAACATCGCCGTTGTGCTGGGAGATGTTTCACGAGGTTCAAACAAGAAGCCTGCAGTTAAAAATAAAAATGCTGGTTTTCTGTGCGAATAAGGTTCATTATCGTTACAATCGAGCCCAAAATAGCGTATTTAGCTGGCCAGGTGCAGCACGACGATTTTCTTGGTTAGTCATCAAGTTGGCTCAACCAGATGGCTTGACCTGAACGGTTATGCAGTAGGAACCCGCTGGGCATGAAGTAAGAACGCCAGCTTCTTGTTCTGCTCGAAGGGACTCGAACTAGCGAACCGATGTTGATGCAGGTTCATAACCACCAGCATGTTTCTGTGACGTTTTAATTAGTAATTCTGTATTCCACAGACAAGACACTAATACATCATCACGTTCTGCGTCACTCGAGGGTATTAAGTACTTGGTATTTCTCACAGCATTTTTCTTTTATTGCCTACTTATTCTTCTTCAGTTCTTCTTTTTCACAACGGTCTATTCCAGCCACATTTAGCTCCGTTTAAACTCCCCTAAATCCAAAGCATTTTAGTAGAGCAAATATCAAATTTTCTTTGGCTAATATCTTTTAATGGTGGAAAGAAAAGCTTTTGATGAACCTCGTCTCGCCTCAGAGAAACATTTTTACTTTCTCTGCCACGTACCTAGTAGGTAGAGAAGGTACTGCATTCCCCCCAAAATTTCGATATCAAGAGGCCCCTGAATCCAAAAGAAAGCAACTTTAGAAAAAGGTGCGCGCGCATGTCTGTGTCTGTGAACAGCATAATACAAAAACGAAAAGTCGGATAAATACCTACCAAGCTTGGTAATTAAGGTTCATGCCTTCCAAAGATGCGGCACCCGAAACTACCCTTTACATGGAACGCTTTTAATTTTCTAAAAAATATTTCTAACGATTTTGATTAAAAATTAAACATATTTAGGTGACAAAATTTATGTCTTTAATTTTCTGGGAATAGCCTATGAGGTCCTCTTCATTTGGAAGGAATTTTTTATAATCTTGTATAATTCGTAAACATTAATCGATAGAAGAAAACGTATTAAACAAAAAATGTAGGTCTCTTTAAACACACAATTTATTTTTAAAAACCTGATTGTGGCATAAGCATTTTACAGATATCCCTTATTAATGGTTCGAATTGTTCAACACTCTTGTCATTCTTTAAAGTCCTGTCGACATTCAGTTGTTTTGTCGTTGTCATAGAAACAGCATGGTATTTTAAGGCCAACATATAGCGTCCAGTTTTTAAAACATGTTACTATCGCTGTTCTCTTTGTATGCCAATGAAATGTGTAATGTAGCTATCTCTGCGAAGGTTTGCCTCCATTAAAAGAAGTAGACAGATAAATAAACTTTCATAGGAATAATTCGTATAACCACTAATAAACGATAGATAGAGGGTAGAGAAAGTCATACGAATGTAACACATTAGACTTTTATGGGCTATTTCACTCATCAATTGAGTAATCCAGAGTAGAAACACTCTGAATTCGGATCAAACACAGCTGTCTCTCCAACAATTTTTATCGTTTTCGTTTTTTATCATTTCGGAGTAATTTTTTCGTAGCTGTGTTATCTTGTAAATCGTTTTAATTTAGATCTTCATTTGTTGCAGTATTAGAAATTAAAATTTCGGATTGGACATTGTAACTGCTAAGTCTACTTTATCATAATTACTAATATTTTATAAGGGCGTTGAGGGATATATTATTTTTATTCGTTGCATTCATTGAATTCGTGAAGATAAATGTTTCAAATATTGTACATTGTGATTTAAACAATTTTCTTTCCCACTCATTACAGTTCTTTATTTGATATGATACATTAAATAGTTATTGAAATTCTAGTTGGCTTACTCGACGTTGCATGGGTGACATTTTGAACCTTGAATAAACGGTACGTGATGCATACAATAGTGTTTAGTAAATACTCTCTAAATTATATTAAATTAAATAAATAAGTCTAATATAATTTCTGTTTAAATATAAAACCCATAGTCAGTCATTTGTTAATGCATTCTCACAGCCGCCTGAATCCTACGCTATGAACCGTACCAACGCCTCCTAGAAAGCGTTGACCGCAACATTACGGATGCGGATATAGATGGTAGTGCTCATTCTGAGAGCTCGTTTCTAAGCAATAAGCTTGTGACTGAAAATATGGTTAAAAATCCCGAGAAAATTTCAGTCCAAGCCAGATGTTAACCTGTATTTGTTTTTAAATGATGAATTGTTATGTGAAAAATTATGGTAAAGTTTATGATTAACATAAAATAACAATGTTTGCATATATTTCTTGTTTTATCAAGTATTTTGTTTAAAACCCTATTAAAGTTTCTATGACTGGTCAGTGTCATCTGGATTTTGTTTATTACCATTTGGCAGTTTCCGGTTTGAAAATGTCATAGATTGGAGTGATTATTTGGCTATCGAAATTCAGTTTTTAATAAAATGGAGTACTCAATTAAGAAACCCATTCAAAATCTTAAAATTATAACTAGAAATGTTAAATGCTCATGTTGAAAGTGTGTGCTAAAGCTAAGAAAACAGAATTTGTCATCATAATACTACGGGATTGTAGGCATCAAAGAGATTTTTCGGCGTAAAAATCCTTAGCATGGCTTCCTTCGGAAGGGAAGTAAAGCCGGTGGTCCCGCGTCGTAGATATTTACGCCACGTAAAAGAACCTCAAGCCTGATAAAGAGGCTCTAAGCAAAATTACCAGTCTTTCATGCCCAGTATAGAATACGACGCTAAGGACTAATGCAGTTAAAGAGCGTTCCATAAAAAAAATTACCAAACTGAAAGCCTTCAGAACACATTGATAATTTGGCTAATATTATCTTATAGTGTGCCCGTAGAAAATGCTTATAAAATCAAAAGGAAAGCGAATAAATTACCTTAAGAGTGAGCTTAGAACACGATGTGGTCTCGTCTATAGCTGGTGCCCACCTGCCCGCCCGTTTAAGGTATTTTAGTTATATAGGAAAATCGCGTCAGGAAGTAAACAAACGTAGCCATTTTGCAAAAAATTACATGCAAATTGGGTACTGCCAACGTAAATAAAAATGTAAAATCGGCTAAAAATGCGATGCGCCGTTGTTACCGCTATTTGTTGTTGTTGTTGTTCTGCGATTTTGTTGAAACGCAACGCGTGCAAATTAACAGTGCGTATTTAATATAAAGCAAAATGGTTTGCACGGGATGTGAGAATACTGTCTTTAGCATTCTAACTCAACACGTGCTATGCTTATATAAAAAAACTAACCTAAAGCTAACTTTTCGTGAATTGAGAAACGTAAGCATATATAAAAAAACTAACCTAAATCTAACCTTTCGTGAATTCAGAAACGTAAGCTTATATAAAAAAAACTAACCTAAACCTAACCTTCCGTGAATCCATAAATGTAAGCTTATATAAAAAAACTAACCTAAACCTAACCTTTCATGAATTCAGAAACGTAAGCTTATATAAAAAAAAAACCAACCTTTAGTGAATTCAAACGTAAGCTTATATAAAAAAAAACCTAACCTAAACATAACCTTCCGTGAATCCATAAACGTAAGCTTATATAAAAAAAACTAAACCTAACCTCCCGTGAATTAGAAACGTAAACTTAAAAACGCACGCTCGCTTCGCTCGCGTGCTTTGATGTAACCAATGGTAACAAATTAAAACAAGGATATATATAAAGGTAATTCAGAAACCTATGCTTATATAAAAAAACTAACCTAAACCTAACCTTTCGTGAATTCAGAAACGTAAGCTTATATAAAAAACTAACCTAAACCTAATCTTTCCTGAATTCAGAAACGTAAGCTTATATAAAAAAAACTAAACCTAACCTCCCGTGAATCAGAAACGTAAGTTTAGGAACGCACGCTCGCTTCGCTCGCGTGCTTTGATGTAAACAGTGATAACAAATTAAAACAAGGATATATATAAAGGTAATTCAGAAACCTATGGTTATATAAAAAAAAACTAATCTAAACCTAACCTTTCGTGAATTCAGAAACGTAAGCTTATATAAAAAAAACTAACCTAAACCTAACCTTCCGTGAATCCATTAACGTAAGCTGATATAAAAAAAACTAAACCTAACCTAACCTCCCGTGAATCAGAAACGTAAGTTTAGGAACGCACGCTCGCTTCGCTCGCGTGCTTTGATGTAAACAGTGATAACAAATTAAAACAAAGATATATATATATATATATATAAAGGTAATTCAGAAACCTATGGTTATATAAAAAAAACTAACCTAAACCTAACCTTTCGTGAATGCAGAAACGTAAGCTTATATAAAAAAAACTAACCTAAACCTAACCTTTCCTGAATTCAGAAACGTAAGCTTATATAAAAAAACTAACCTAAACCTAACCCTTCGTGAATTCAGAAACGTAAGCTTATATAAAAAAAACTAACCTAAACCTAACCTTCCGTGAATCCATTAACGTAAGCTGATATAAAAAAAACTAAACCTAACCTAACCTCCCGTGAATCAGAAACGTAAGTTTAGGAACGCACGCTCGCTTCGCTCGCGTGCTTTGATGTAAACAGTGATAACAAATTAAAACAAGGATATATATAAAGGTAATTCAGAAATCTATGGTTATATAAAAAAACTAACCTAAACCTAACCTTTCGTGAATTCAGAAACGTAAGCTTATATAAAAAACTAACCTAAACCTAACCTTTCGTGAATTCAGAAAGTAAGCTTATATAAAAAAACTAACCTAAACCTAACCTTTCGTGAATTCAGAAACGTAAGCTTATATAAAAAAACTAACCTAAACCTAACCTTTCGAAAGCTTACATAAACAAAAAATCTAACGTAAGTGTAACCTTCCGTTAATTCATAAAGCACAGGTTGTCTAAGATCCCTGGGCTACACTCTGTGGTCGTTTCCGCATTCGCGGCATTAATTTTCGTTTTGGCGGCATTAATTTGTTACATGTTGGCAGCATAAACATATGACATACGTGACATGTGTTGAGCTAGTGCATGGCATAGTGTGACATCTGTTGGACAATATAACACATCATATTCATCACCGTGGGGCACACTGTAAGATGATATTGTCCGATAATTTATTACACGTAAAGGAATTTACTATTTGCGTCACGGTATAACAATTTACAATGAAATATTATTCTTTGCTAATATTATGTAGCACTTGCACGTATTATACCCAATGAAATCACATTACGATTATGAAATACATTGGAAGGAACACCAACTGATAGGTTAACCTTAATATAACCACACTACATTAATGTATACTTAGTTCGGAAATCTGTCAGGCAATTATTTCTTCATATGCCTTCCTCTGTTTCATCCTGAGGTAATCCACGGAGCCAGCTTATGTATAACCTAATTAGTTCACATACGACGTTCTTTGGCCTGGTAGCCATTTTTCTTTACTTTTCGCCTTCAGCCATGTTGCGGATTTCGTGACGCACTGTAAATACTCGCATTTCAATAGCCAAAGCCATAAAATTATTATTATAAAATCTTTGATAGCTTAGAGTATGTCCTTATTTGCTTTCAAGACTTTCAAGTATTGGAAGCAATTTGACAAGAAAAGTTGTGAAGTTGTGACAACTCTTGAAAAACCTTGTGAAGTATTCAGTTTGACAAAAATTTGATCGTGTACATGAGTTAATGTTATGCTTGACATAATTTTTTCTCTATATATAATTATTTAGTCAACACAGTTAATGCACTCGATTACAACATACAGAGGAAATACAGCAAAACGTTATTACCTAGCTAACATATATTAAAAGGTTTTAGCATCCAGATATATTGCTACATGCACCTGTAGAATTAAAATAAAATTTACCCAGATGTGTTAATACCGTACACTCCACACATCTGCAGCATTTGAATAAAATGTAAATTAATATTGTACCATATACACAAATTCCAAAAGTCTTTTTACTTTCTCTACCACGTACATAGTAAGTAGAGAAGATATTGCATTCTATCCAAAAATTCGATACCGAGATTTCAGTGGAAATACATGTGTTGAGGCCCTCTGAATAAAAACAACAAAATTAGATAGAGGTCGGTGAGCAGGTATAAACTCAAAAAGTCGGATAAACACCAAAATCCTCCGCCCCCAGCTACCGTTTTATGGAGCATGTTTCGAAATTTTTTATTTTATAAAACTAGCTCCAAGAGTTTGGATTAAAATACCATAATTTAAACATATTTATATGGCAAATAAAATATATATATTCTGAATTTTCTGGAAATAGCCTCTAAAGTCCTCTTCATTCGGAAGGAACTTTGTATAATCTTGCATAAGTTAAGTGATAGACGAAAACTACTACACACATAATGTAGATCTCTTTAAAACGCACAATTTATTTCAAATAGGTAACCTTTTTCGTGGTATCAGGCATTTCCAAGATATCCGTTATTAATGGTTTGAATTGTTCAATACTTAGCCAATATTTTTAAAGTCTGAGGCAGTATTTTTAACACTTGAATAATTCAAATTAAATTATATAATATGTAAATTCAATTGCCTTGAAGCAATATGTATGTAATTATTTGTAAAAATGTATGTAACAGTCATTGCAAACGCTTATATTATTGTAAACATGTTCAATAATTGTATGTGAATGCAGTAGGTAATTTAATAATAAGAGCTGTGAGAATAATAAGTTTAACGTTGCTAACAATGAGGTAAACTTGAGTTATTAATGAGTTTGAGATTTTAAATGCTACTAGTCATGATTACGGCAGTAATAACGTAAATTTTGTGACAGTTTAAAAATAGCCAATCAACAGCCAGAAAAAGCTTTAATTAAATGCAGGTATTCTATTGGATTAGGATTAGCCAATCAGCGACTTGAAATACAGAAGTTTACGGGTTTTGGACGGTTGAAATATGTTGAGTTGCTGGTAGACCTTGGTAGTGACCGGATGGAAGATGTGTTCTCTAAAGAAATATTACTTATTCGTGTGTAACGAAAATTAAGTATACTGATAACAAAGTGCAAGTTTTAAATTAAATAATCTCACAGCTCTTAATATCAGTGTAGTGCTATTTAATTTGTGTCAAGGATAAATAAAAAGAAGTGAATTTAAACTTAAAATCTGTGTAAGCCTACATTCTTGTCGTACCACGCCCTGTCTAAGAGATACGTGACTCTAAAAAAATGCTGACGCAGCCGAGGCAAACATAAACATAAATACTACCTATAAAAGCAGTTTAATAACAAAGTTAATAAATATTTTTAAACTTGGAGCGTAACAACAAAAATACATCTTCAAAAATCGGCTTCTCATACGTAGCAGCATATTACGTAAACAACTACTTCAAAGTTGACGTCCATATAAAGGAGCGGAATAAATAAATAAACTCCAAGAACAATTCTACTTCAAATTGGTTCCCAAACGTGGGGATAACAACAGCAGAAAAACATCAAAACAACTATAAAAATAAATTCTACTTCAAGTCCTGTCGATTTTCAGTTGTTTCACGCAATGTCATGGAAAGAGTATGGATTTTAAGACCAGCATATAGCGTCCAGTTCTTAAACATTTGACTATCGCTATTCCCTTTGTATCTATAATGAAATGTGTGATGTAGCTATTTCCGGAAACGTTTCTTTGGATTAAAATGAAGTAGATAGGAAAATAACCTTTGTAAGAATAGCTTGTATACCCCTAATAAAGATAGAGGGATAGAGAAAGTTATGTGAATGTAACATATGAGATTTTTTGGCGGCATGTCCCCACCACGCTGTTTCATGGAGATATACGAACATGCATGTATCCGAGTATAGAGAGACAGTAACCGAAAACTCCGCAGCATGATTCAGCTTGCAGAGGCGACAGGAGAATGACTAATTCCCCAACTTCCCCGGAATAGATCAATAACGGACCATTGTGTGCAGGAGTTGCACATCATTACGGACTATTCTGTTTGGCAAATGATGATGTCCATGTCTTCCTTTGAGAGAGAGCCTATCCGGGACAGGAGCAAATGATCCATCGCATAAGTTATGTTATGTTTACATCTTTTGGCTTTTTCTATCCTTAGGTATCTAAGACAGAGCAAGTACTGCATTCACTATCGAAAATATACCTTCAAAGTACACTGAATTTTAAAAGGTTTGTAAGTGTGTGCATAGCTAAAAATCTGATGTGTTGCACTCACACGACTTTCTCTACTCTTGTACAAGCTATTTTTGCAAGATATTTTCATTTCAACGAGATAAACATTTGCAGAAACTATCTTATTGTTAATTGTAGGTGCAGCGGAATATAGTAGGCTTTAAGCCACAGTCAAACCTTTTAAGAGCTGTTTGCTATGTTGAGTATTCCATTCTCTTTGCATGTCCAGGACATAAAAAAACGAATAAGGAATTGCCATTTGAGAAAAAGTATAAGTATTGGAAAATTCAAACAAATAACAAGGAATAGCTCAAAAAACAAAAGTATCTGGCATAAATTGTGTGTTTTAACGAGATCTACTTTTTTTTTGTATTGTCAAATTTTATATCTCTTACGGTTTACCAGTTATACGAATGTCGTTCAAATGAAGAGGACTTTTAGGGACATTCCCAGAAAATTCAAGATATACATTTTATTTGCCATGAAAATATATTAAAACATATGGTATTTTAATCAAAATTGTTAGAGCCATTTTTGAGAAAATCAAAACTTTCGAAAAATATTCCATGTAAAAGGTAGTTTGAGGTGGGGAGATTTTCTTGAAAATCTTCGTGTCGTATCCCAGGAAGATACTAAACTCAAATACCCAGTTTAGTATTTATCCGAGTTTTCGTATTTGAGTTATGCTGTTCACACACACGCACACACGGACAGGTTTCCAAAAATGCTTTATTTGAATTGAGGGTGCCTCAAATCATGCATTTATGGTAAAATCTCGGTATAGAATTTTTGTATGGAATGCAATATTCCCCCTACTTACTATACGTAGTACAGACACTACAAAAGGGAGGACTTAATAGGCAATTAGGAAAAATTCAACAGAGCATTTTATTGCTCTAGTCAATTTATCAAGCATGATGTTTTTTTATCAAAATCATTGCAACCATGTTTGTGAAATTAAAAACAAAATTTCCATGTAAAGAGTAGTTGGTATGGGGAGAGATTTTCTCGCATCTTTGGAATATATTTTTTTCTCAAATGTGAATTCGTTATTCGTTTTTTTTATGTCCTGGACATGCAAAGAGAATGGAATGCGCCACATAGCAACCAGCGCTTAAAATATTTGACTATCGCTTAAAAGCTACCATATTCCCCTTGCATCTACAAGAAAATTAGCAATAAGATTGACATCTCGATATCTCGATTAACATGAAGCATATGGAGAATAAGCGTTTGTAAAAGTAGTTTGTACAAGAGTAGAGAAAGTCATGTGGGTGTAACACATCAGATTTTTCTGCTAGAATGTTGTATAACTAGGAAACGATAAGAGACAAAGCATACTACACGAAATTTCCAAATCTCGTTAAAACACACAGTTCACAAACATTTTTGTGCCATTGACTATTTCCGAGATATTCGCTACTGTTCGCTTGGATTTTCAAATACTTCATCATACATCCTCCTTCTCATGAAGTCATGCAAAGAGCATTGAATTTTAAAGCCAACATGTGACCACCTTTTAATGATTTGACTATAATTTCAGCCTCTTCTATTCCTTTCATCTTCGCTGCTTTCTGACTGCATGATTAAAATAGGCTACGTCGGATTTAAAGTACTTTTCTTTATCCATCATGGGCGGATCATTTTGAGAAAACTTGCTAAACGTTAATGTGGATTATGCAGAAGGAAATAAGACTGAAATTTATGAGCATTAGAGGACTCACTCTTATAGTTTAAATTGTTCCCAGGGCATTCTATATTTAATTCATATAACTTATTTTCTCTCCGATGGCTTCTACTCTGCTGAAAAAAACAGTTATTGTGTTGAAATTCTTTAAGTCTAATATTCTGAGCAATTAACCGTTAGAAATGGGATTTGTCGTTATAAATAATCGCAGGTGATTTAAGTTTCCATATATTTTTGAGAAAAAACCGGGTTTAAATACGAAAAGTAGATTAAATGAAATCCCTAACAAATAATCCATCATATTTCTCTCTCAACCGACTACTGTGTAGTTCCTCATACAACTCCCAGTGACGCATTGCAGTACGAATCGCTTTTCCTAGATGTGTAGATGCGATGTTGAGCACCGCCATCAGATACGATCCTTGCCAATACATTGTGTTGATTGTATACCTACACACTTTATGTATCCCCATGCCTTCCCCCCCCCCCCAAGTCGAGGGATATGAGGTCCGGTGAAGGCGGAGCCCAAATGCGATGTGATTCTCTACCAATCCACTTAAGTAGAAATGCCACAAAGTACTTACAAAATATTCATGCAAAATGAGAGAGCGCTTCATCCTGTTGGAAAATCAATGCTTTCAAGATGCCATCTCACTCCAGTAGTAGCTGAAGGAACGTAAATTGTATTTAGAAACACGAAGGCCTATTTCTGAGCGTTCTGTGAAGTATGTATAAATCTATTGCCCATCTAAAGGAATATTAATACCTAGTATGCAGTGCTTAATGGGACCAAACTGTGAACATTTAAAGTTCTGCATTTCTTAACCAAATAAATAACTTATTTTTTTTACTATCTACTACTGCCACTATATGTAATTAATTCTTAAATTTTTAGACAGGTGCGTGAAGCAGTTTTATAGAAAAAATATTTTTATTACTTTAACTGCGCTACAAAAAAACTACTTGCGGTGCAGTTTTCAAATTTGCACCCCAGGAATACCAATTTAAATAACTTCTATGAATTACGGTGTTGAGGATCTGTGGTGTAAAAATCTAACACATGTACTGAAAGAATACATTATGGGAAAAACGTCTTTTAATGTCTGAGGTATGATACTTTTACATTTAAAACTGCCATTTAAATGGTCACATGACAAGCGTTTAAAGCGTAACTAGTTGAAAATAAGTTTGGTATATTAATCTATAAGAACCAAAGTTTATTAATGCGCAAAAATCCTAAAGTTCATATTTTCAAAAATGTTCTACAAAATTTTCACTGGTTAATCTCCATAAGCTTACCCTTCAATGTTAGGAAGGGTGTTTCATATTGGGTTGTATATGGTGTGGAATTTCAATGCAATGGTAACTTGAGATGTGGCTGAAAAGCAAATATATATAATAGATTTCATTTAGAGTATTGGTCTAAAATCTAAAATATGCTTTTTTTTCTAAAAAAGTGTATCGAAACTTTATAAAGATGGTGTACGTTTTTCAAATGTCTATAGTATATGTATTGTGGCAACAATTTACTCTGTATGGTATACAAAATAATGCATTTGAAGCTTAAAGTATTCATCACTTAGATAACTTGAAAAAATCACAAGTATATTTTTACTTTCTCTACTACGTATAGTAAGTAGGGGAAGTATTGTATTCCACCCAAAATTTGGATACCGAGATTTCACCGGAAATACATGTTTTGAAGCCCCCTGAATCCAAAAAAAAAACATTTTTGGAAACATGTCCATGTGTGTGTGTCTGTGTCTGTGTCTGTGTCTGTGAACAGCATAACTCAGAAACGTACAGTCAGATAAACACCAAACTTGGTATTTAGGTTCAGTATCATCCAGAGATGCGACACGAAGGTTTTCAACAAATCCCCCCACCCCAGATTACCCTTTACATGGAACATTTTTCGAAAATTGTAATTTTCTCAAAAATGGCTCTTAACGATTTTGATTAAAATATCATATGTTTAAGATATTTTCATGACAAATGTAATGTATATCTCAAATTTTCTGGGAATGTCTCCAAAAGTATTCTTCATTGTGAACGACTTTTGCATAACTGGTAAACCATAACATAGACAAAATTTTAGTACACAAAAAATGTAGATAGCGTTTAAATACACAATTTATGTCATATACATTTTTGTTGTTGAGTGAACCATTTTCGAGATATTGCTTGTTATTCCCTCAAATTTTCCAATACTTATATTTTTTCTCAAATGGGAATTCGTTATTCACTTTTTTTATGTCCTAGACATGCAAAGAGAATGGAATACTGCACATAGCAACCAGCTCTTAAAATATTTGACTGTCGCTTAAATTCTACCAATTCCTCTTGCATCTACAAGAAAATTAGCAATAATATTAACATCTCGATATCTCGATTAACATGAAGCATATGGAGAATAAGCGTTTGAAAAACAGTTTTGTGAGTGTAACACATCAGATTTTTTAATAAAGCTTACACATTTTCAAACTATTTTACAGGCAGAACTTGTAAATAGATTAAACAAACTTGTAAATAACGCACTGAAAGAGACAGGTCATATTTGCACCATGAAGCGCTGTAATGTATAATTTCAGCTCATTTATATTTCCTGCATCTCTTGTAATTTATATTAATGTGATGTCAGTTTGCTGCAACAGGTTAGTACAGTAATTGCGCTAGGTAGCAATGAGTATCCCATCAAGAATATAAATTGCACCTGTTTATGTGTACATTCAACAGGAAACTGAAAACATCCTTCTAAAACTTGTTTGTATAAGGATTCTGTAGGCAATGGTGCCCAGTAGTTCGTGATATTTCAGGGATAAATAAGTATACCAAATATCACGTCTTTCTACTTTCTCTACCGCATACAATAAGCAGGGGAGGCATTGTATTCCACCAAAAAAATTCGATATCGAGATATGAATATATATATATATATATATATATATATATACTTACACACACACACTGCCGTTTGTGAAATTTACAACACCAAGAAGGAAACGCATGAATTCAACAAATTTAATACCACGGGTTAGGTAAATGATAAGCAACATATGATAAACTTTTCAAATCTATACATGAGCTTTGAGCCCTAATATTCAATATTTGGTGTGGCCTCCATGCGATGCAGTTGGAGCTGCAATACGCGTGGCATTGAAACAAAAACGTTCTGAATAAGTTCCTGAGGGATTTCCCTCCACGCAGTTTGTATTCCAGCCCAGAACCGTGACACTGGTTATGGAGGACCGTGACGCACCAGATGCCGACCAACCATATCCCAGACATGTTCGATGGGCGACATGTTAGGCGAAAGTGCAGGCCAGGGAAGCAATGATACCCGTCGCTCTTCGAAGAAGGCTTGTACATTCCTCGCAATATGTGGCCGGGCATTGTCCTGTTGAAATGTGGCCTGTGGAGATGCCTGAAGCAGGGGGATTATCTCAGGCCCTACAACCACCGTTAGGTACCGGTTGCTGTTCAAAGTGCCCTCAATTCGTAGGAGGCAAGATCGGTTGTTGTAACCAATGGCGCCCCAAACCATCACACCTGTTGTTTGTCCGCTATGCCGCTCAACAATGCAGCCCTCCAGGTTGCGCTCACCACGGTACCGCCGGACACGTATGCGGCCATCCTGTAGGACACGTTGAAGCGGGACTCGTCCGAAAAGTCATTTTGCCACTCAGCACCTCAGTGACGGTGTTCGCGTGCCCATTGCAGTCGGAAGAGCTTGTGGTTTCTGGACAATGGAAGCCGACATAATCGCATGCATACAACCAGCCCAACCTGTGGCAGACGGCGACGATCCGTTGATAGAAACAAGTTCACACCTGTTGCAGTGCTCCAGCGTCGAGCCAACACTGTGGATGAAGCTGTACGGTCCTATATGCCCATGCGGACAAGATGACGGTCATCCCGTGCTGTGGTCATGTTCCGTAGTCCAGTACCCGCTCTTCGCTGCGTATGACCTTCATCTATCCACTGCCTCCATACACGCATCATTGTCGTAGCAGCATGCCCTGTACGAGCCAAAATGTCACGGTATAACAAACCCGCTTACCGGAGACCGATCATTCTTTCTCGTTCGAACTCACTGACATGCCGATATGGCTCCCTTTGACGTCGACGAGGCATACTGGCACTCACTTTATTGTTTGCACCCTGTTTGACAGCTCTGCACTGACTACACTGGGCGCAACACTGACCTTGTCGGACACGAGAGGGCTCTACTCGGCCTACGTATACCACATCTCTCTGCAAACGTAATCACTTATTGCTTGCACACTCTTCTACACTTCCACCGAATAGGAGTTATTCAGGAAATTCTTTCTTGGTTTTGCAATTTTCACAAACGGCAGTGTATATTGTTACATTTGGGGTGGAGGCCAAAACGTTACCAGAAAATGATTAAACTTAGATCACCCCAACACGCGCATGGGGGCACAAATCGCTGGCAGCAAAAGGTCCGGGACCTTGGTGTGTAGATTAAAGGGAAAGGCGTGGGTTTTATATTACACTGAAGGTTACATAACACACACTACCTTCACATACCTGGAATTTATTCACAATACGTTTGGCGACTCTACATAATGAACAAAGGAAACAGGGTGAAGGAATATGCCACTAAACCGTAGACTGGCCACACACACGTCTGGCTCCAACGACCACTTCCACTGGAGTCACGCTTATTTTTCCTCCCACCAACCGCGTCTAGCCTAAACCAGACAGGGTTGACGTCATACCAGACGTCTTTCCCTTCGGCGTGGTCCACAATACAACACAACTGGGCGTCTGGTAATGACAATAAAATTAATAATATCCCACAATATTTATACAGAGTGGGCCATTTAAGTTGAGACTGTATAATATCTCCAAAACTAAGCGTTGTAGAAAGAAATGTCTGATTAAAAGTTGCTTGATATTGTGGGGGGAAAGTAATGCCACTAGTGTTTTATTTGGAGGACGTTGTGATGGTCATTTTAGGGCCAATCTAATTTGACCCGGATTGTATGTTCCCATTTTAAAAAATTAAATTTACTCGCATTCGTGAGGCCCTGGATTCGATCCCCGACGACCGCTCACTCTGATCCGTGGGTTTTACGCGGTTTCCCCGGGTCGGCAGGCGAATGCTGGGGTGACTTATTTTCTACCAAAATTCTCCTGCCCCTCATTTCCTGTACCCATCATCTTCCTTGTCTTTTGTTTCAGTGTTGTAGGACCAGGCGGCGGTGTTTTGCGGGTTGCGGCTGGGCGTTGACTGTGCGCTCTGTGGAAGTTTCATGTGACGTCCAGGGACTGCTCGGCTGGAACCCGCCTCCGGATTCCTTCAGGCAGGGGCTCCTTCGGGGGATACCCGGAGGCTCGGGCGGCGTTGGAGCCGATCAATCTGGAAACATTAGAGACCCCGTCTGTGCTTGCTCCCGTCCTCCGGATCTGGTCGCCCTTCGGGTCTTTCCCCTCATCTCCTCCCGGGAGTCACCATAGAAGCACAAGGAGCCGCCTGACCTGCGTGCGTTGCTCTGCCCCGATTCCGAGGGCCCCCTGCGTTCATCCGTACCTTTACCTTTATCCCCCGTTTACCCACAACGGAAACTGTAATGAAACTACTTCTGCAAACATTTATCTCGATTAACTTGAAGTAGATAGAAAAATAAAATTTTGTAAAAATAGCTTGGAGAAATATCAAAATAAATGATAGTGAGCAGAGAAAGTTTTATGCAGTCTTTGAACAGCATAACTCTGTCGCAGAACCTGTTCGTGTTATCTTATTTGCTGAGCGCCTGTTATTGTTTTACTGTTTTGAATTTTGGTTTCATTGTCCTCCGGTTAGCTATTATTACTCAGTCTAGCAAATATCTCTTGATCAGTGCGTATAAACGGAAAGGAGTTGGTACTAAAAGATAACACTGATAGAAGAATTTGTTTTTACACTTTTATTGCCGTCACACTTAATTAATTTCACATAGTTAATCTTGATACACGCCTGACTGAAACTGTTATGTTTTCGAATGTAACTACAATCACTTATTTGCCGCGCACTATTAATTCGCGTGTTTCACATTTTGTAACTAACTTTACGACGCGAGAGATTCTGTAGAATTGCGTAACGTGTACTTCGTGAATGCTTCCTTAGAACTGCCTGACGTGTAACTCGCGAGAGAGATTTCTTAGAACTGCGCTACGTTTGCCTTGTGAATGATTCTGTAGAACTGCGCGATACTTGCCTATGGCTCAAGAATTTATACTCCCTCACCCCGATATGCCTAAACATTATAATAGAGCTGCTATTGGTTAATAAATCGCGCCAACATTAGCGTCTGTTTTATAAGCCAATCAAAATTACAAACACATATGCTCTAGGGAAGATATTCCCTCCATTTCTAAAGAAAGGCGCGCTACCCTGACGTCATTTGCTTGTCTCTTCTAATTGATAAACAACTCACCCCATCGCTTCATTGTTACCCACTCCTATTGTCAGTTTCAGTGAGGCCGTCTAAATTTATTTCGTAACAATGCTTATTACTAATAAACATACAAAATCATTGTCATACAATAATGTTAATTTACACTACAATCACTCTGGCATTCACAGTGGTGTGATATAAAATACTGCCTCAGTATTTAGGTTCAGTACCTTCCAAAGATGCGATATGAAGATTTTAAAGAAAATCCCCCACCCCAAACTACCCTTTACATAGAAGAGTTTTCGAAATTTTTTACTTTCTAAAAATGGTTCTAACGATTTTGATTAAAATACCATATATTAAAGATATTAAGGTTACAAATAAAATGTATATTTTGAACTTTTTGGGAATAACTTATGAAGTCAATCTCATTCGGAAGAAATCTTGCATTGCCTTGTATAAGTGGTAAACGTTAAGCGACAGACAATTTATTTCAAACTCACTGCAGTGCACGGCGCAAGCCTGCTTGCTCTAGCACAAAATCAAGCGAAGTGTATTACTTGCCCTGTACCCTATAGTAATAAAAGGAGGTAATCTGATTTTAGTGGTGTCATTATAATACAGGTCTGTTTATTTAAGGGAAATATTGTTATAAAGAACTGTGCTTTTAAACTATGCTGCGAATTACCGAGCGGAATGGCTCAGGCGGTTGCGACTGTGGCCCGCATTCGGGAGGACCTGGGATCGATCCCTGGTTACTGTCCACTCTGGCCCATGAGTTTTTCGTGGTTTCCCCGGGTGGGCAGGCGAATGTTGGGGTGGTTCATCTTCTACCACGACTCTCCTTCCTCTGATTTCCTATACCCATAATTTTCCAGGTCATCTGTTTCAAGATTGTATGACCAGGTGACGGTGTTAAGCGGTGGCTTGCGCCCTGTAAAAAATTTAAAATTGAGGTTATTTTATTTATGTACGCTCATTAACTCCTGTGGTCCTTAGCGTCCCATTCTATATTGAGCGTGAAAGACGGGTAATTTTGCTCAGAGGCCTCTTTATCAGGCTTGAGGTTCTTTTACGTGCCGTAAATCTACGACGTGGGACCACCGGCTTTACTTCCCTTCCGAAGGAAGCCATGCGAAGGATTTTTACACCCAAAAAATCCATCGCCCTCCGCCGGGTTTGAACCCGCGACCTCGGGAACTACTCTGTATTCACTCTTAGGTTGGTCCGCGTCAAAACAAACCCCAGGAGACCAGTGCACCGCTATAATGTATCCTTCCGCCATTCGCACTAGAAATACTGTTACACTTTCAGACCACGTGGCCAGTACAAGCGGCACGTAGTGCAAAAAAGAACAGAGTGCTTATTTCGACAACTGAAACGGTGACTAGCATATTCTGATAAGTGTTAAAGGTAATAAGATTGATAGTTGCAACAAAATAAACGTTTGCACATATAATAATAGTTAGTTCTAAAATAAATGAGCGAAAAATAAAGTAACAGGTATGCGATAACCTAATTTATTCGCTCTCTGGAAGCGGCACTTTATTAACTGTTGGCGGCTCATTTCAAAAAAGAAATTGTGCACTGTTACGCGAATTGCATTCTTCTTAAAATCACTACATTCTTGCATTGCGTATTTCATATGCTTTCTTTTTTTTCCGGTGTAACTGCTTTTCTCGTTTCAGATTTTTCTGCACAAGCACTGTTTATACTTGTACTCGAAACACCGGTGAACTCAGAAGTTAATTTCACCATTTCTTTCGCGGAAAGTGTTGAATATTTTTCACATAACTTACAATAAAGATTCAACACTATTGTTTTTACACCACTACTAAATGGCTTGCGCGGCTAATGCTTTATGTAATTCGACGAAAACACAAGAGCGAATTCACCGTTCGCCATGATACTAAACACAACTGCTGGTTTCTGGCTGTAAACAATATTCTGCGCCTATCCGGATGTCAGGTGACTCATACGAATTGCATCATGGGACTTGTAGCTCTGTTTTACGTATAAATCAGTGTTAAATAAAACCTTAGGTATTTGTATAAAATATTATACTATTTAAGGATAAATTAATTCTAAAATTCAGAGATTCGCATGGAACTACTTTCCTGGGAGCATTGCTGCCGTGTTGCACCACGGTGCACTGAACACGTGGGTTTGTTTTGCCGCGGATCAACCTAAGAGTGAATATAGTGTAGGGGCTAGCATGGTAACCATTACACCACGGAGGACGACCCGCGCTCTGTAAAGGTTTCTTTCCTGACGTCGCTGCGGTACCGCTCAGTTAGGTCTTTCCTCAACGTGGGGCTCCGCTCGGGGGGCCCTGGAGGTTGGTGGTTTGTGGGCAGGGAGCGTGGGGGTCAGATGCGTTCTATCTGGAAACGTTAGGGACCCCGTCCGTGCTTTCGCACATCGGTATCCGGATCTGGTCGCCCTTCCATCCAGGGGTTACGTTGGAAGCACAAGGGGCCGACTGGTCTGCGTGCGGAACTGTGCCCCGGCTCCGGGGTCCTCCGTGATATGTACCTCTATATTTACGATGCGAATTACTCTAATTTGAGAGCGCTTATGTGAATTGCGCCTGCACGAATACAGCAATTTTAAAACCAAAGCTAGTTTACGCTAAAACATTCTGGTTGAAACTAAAAAAGGATACAGAAAACAGGAGAAATGTGAGTGCTCCAGAAATAAAGGCCAAGGACGTAAGGGTAGCGCAGGAAGCTAGACGTTCGAGTGAGACATTTCCCTAATGAGTTATTTTCTGTAATTTTATACGAGAAATGACGGTGTGGTAACGCCCATCAACTTCATGAATTTTTAATGTAACGTGAGGTTACTGAACTGAAGCACATAAACCTGTCATGTGTTTCTATACAGCCAGTTAATTAACGGAAACAAAAGAAGGTGTAGCAGTTGCGCAAATAGGCACTTGCGAAACATATAAATATAAGTTGACCTTTTAAATGTGATGCTCGAAAAAATTGTAATCATTACTGGAAGCACAAACTCCATTTCAAAGTTATTTTCGTGTCTTTTTCTTTGTTCACAAATCAGCAGCCAACAGAAAGTGGCAACAGAGAAATTAATTTCTCAAACCTGATTCCTGAACGCGCTCGTCTACATTTTAAACATTCCAGCAGCCAAAACACTGAGAAGATTATCATTTTATATGCAGAAACAATAGACAATATTAGTTTAATGCTCTGATGTTTTTCCAGATATTGAATTTTAAAGTTTTATGGAATCTTTATAAATTGCACCGATTTTTCAAATGTAATGTTTACAAAATTATTTTATATGCCTTTAGTATAGCAGTTTTTACTTTCTCTGCCGGGTACGTAGGAGATAAGGAAGGTATTGCATTCCACTAAACAATTTCATATCGAAATTTCATCGGAAATACATGTTTCGAGGCCCCCGGAATCCAAAAAGCATTTTCGGAAAAAGGTGCGGGTGTGTTTAAGCTCAGCATAGCTAAAAAACGAAAAGTCTAATACACTATGTGATCAAAAGTATCCGGACACCCCCACAAACTTACGTTTTTCATCTTAGGTGCATTGTGCTGCCACCTACTGCCTGGTACTCATTATCCGCGGCCTCAGTAGTCATTAGACATCGTGAAACAGCAGAATGGGACGCTCCGTGAAACTCACGGACTTCGAACCTGGTCAGGTGATTGGGTGTCACTTGTGTCAGAAGTCTGTACGCGAGATTTCCACACTCCTAAACATCCCTAGGTCCACTGTTTTTGATATGATAGTGAAGTAACATATACAGCACAAAAGCGTACAAGCCGACCTCGTCTGTTGACTGACAGAGACCGCCGATATTTGAAGAGGGTCGTAAAGTGTAATAGGCGGACATCTAACCAGACCATCACACAGGAATTCCAAACTGTATCAGGATCCACTCCAAGTACTATGACAGGCGTGAGGTGAGAAACCTTGGATTCCATGGTCGAGCGGCTGCTCATAAGCCACACATCACACAGGAAAATGCCAAACGACGCTTCGCTTGGTGTAAGGAGCGTCAACATTACACGATTGAACAGTGGCGAAACGTTGTGTCGAGCGACGAATCACGGTACACGATGTGGCGATCGGATGGCAGGGTGTGGGTATGGCGAATGCCCGGTGAACGTCATCTGCCAGCGTGTGTAATGCCAACAGTGAAATTCGGAGGTGTGGTCGTGTTTTTCCTGGAGGGGGCTTGCACTCCTTGTTGTTTTGCGTGGCACGATCAGAGCGCAGACCTACATTGATCTTTTAAGCACCTTCTTGCTTCTCACTTTTGAAGAGACATTCGGGGATGGCGATTGCATCTTTCAACACGATCGAGCTCCTGTTCATATTGCACGGACTGTGGCGGAGTGGTTACACGACAATAACATCCCTGTAATGAACTGGCCTGTACAGAGTCCTGACTTGAATCCTTTAGAACAGCTTTAGGATGTTTTGGAGCGCCGACTTCGTGCCAGGCCTCACCGACCTACATCGATACCTCTCCTCAGTTCCGCACTCCGTGAAGAATGAGCTGCCATTACCCAAGAAACCTTCCAGCACCTGATTGAAAGTATGTCTGCGAGACTGAACGCTTTCATCAAGGCTAAAGGTGGGCCAACACCATATTGACTTCCAGCATTACCGATGGAGGGCGCCACGAACTTGTACACCATTTTAAGCCAGGTGTCCGGATACTTTTGATCACGTAGTGTGGATACCAACTTGGTATTTAAGTTTAGTGACTTCCAAAGACCGACACGAAGATTTTCACGAAATCCCCCTACCCTAAATTACCCTTTACATGGAAAAGGTTTCGAAATTGTTTATTATACTTTCAAATAAACTATATATATCTGAATTTTCTGTGAAGTTCTCTTCATTCGGACCGACCGAAATGGCTCTGCGGTAACGTGTAAGACACGCATTTCAGAGGTCCCGGGTTCGATTCCCATCCACTCTGACTTCGTAACTTTCTCTGGCCGATAGGCGAATGCTAGGGTGGTTTCTCATTTACCTTGATTTCCTTTCCCTCGTTTCCCTTTCAATCCGTTTCCTTCTCATCTTTCATGTGTGCTTCTAGGTTTTGTGGAGTGTGGCGGTGCTAGACAAGTGTTGTGGGTGCTTGCTCACAGGAAAGAGTACTCCTGGTGACACTAGAGGGCTGCTTGGTGGACGAGTCGTTCATCTTCTTCTCTAGGCAGCTTCAAGAGTGGACGGGTCTTCGAATCTGGAACTGTTAGGGACTTCCGCTCGTCTCTGTGGCCTGTCTGCCTGCGGATTTTAGCCTCCTTTGGTTCCTTCGCTTCATCTCTTCTTCCTGAGGTGGTGATAGGAGCAATACATCTATGTAGGTCGCAGTACTCGAGGTGTTCCCCTCCGTTGTATAACCTATACCTCAGCTTCGGAAGTTACTTTCTATAATCTAAAGCTGGTAAACGTTAAGCGATAGGAGAAAACGTACTACACGGGAAAATGCAGGTCTCTTTAAAATACGAAGTTTCAAATATTCTTTTCTAAGGCATTTTCAGATATTGAATATTAATGGTTCGAATTGTTCAATACCTCTAAAGTCCCGTCGATAGTATAGTCAGTTGTTTCTCGCGATGCCATGGAAACACGTGGAATTTTAAGGCCAGCATATAGCATCCAGTTCTTAAACATTTGACTATCACTGTTCTCTTTGTATCTATAATGAGATGTGTAATGCATATATTTCCAGAAAGGTTAACCTCGATTAAAATTTAAATAAGTATAAAAATAAGCTTTCAGAAGAATAATAAACGATAGAGGTTAGAGATACTCATGTGAATGTAATACATCAGAACTTACTTGTTTTGATACCCTCTGAATAAAAAAAAATCTGATGTGTTACACTCACATGACTTTCTCTACTCTTGTACAATCTATTTTTACAAACGCCTATTCTCCATATGCTTCATGTTAATCGAGATATCGAGATGTCAATCTTATTGGTAATTTTCTTGTAGATGCAAGGGGAATATGGTAGCTTTTAAGCGATAGTCAAATATTTTATCGCTGGTTGCTATGTGGCGAATTCCATTCTCTTTGCATGTCCAGGACATAAAAAATGAATAACGAATTTGAGAAGAAGTATAAGTATTGCAAAATTTAAGGAAATAACAAGCAATATCTCGAAAACGGTTCACTCAACAAAAGAAATGTATATGACATAAGTTGTGTATTTTAATGCGATCTACATTTTTTGTGTAGTAAAATTTTGTCTATCTCTTATGGTTTACCAGTTATGCAAAAGTCGTTCACAATGAAGAATACTTTTGGAGACATTCCCAGAAAATTCGAGATATACATTTCATTTGTCATGACATTATCTTAAACAATGATATTTTAATCAAAATCGTTAGAGCCATTTTTGAGAAAATTAAAATTTTCGAAAAATGTTCCATGTAAAGGGTAGTCTGGGGTGGGGGGATTTTCTTGAAAACCTTCGTGTCGCATCTCTGGAAGATACTGAACCTAAATACCAAGTTTGGTGTTTATCCGACTGTTCGTTTTTGAGTTATGCTGTTCACAGACACACACACAGACACACACACAGACACACACACAGACACACACACGGACATGTTTTCAAAAATGCTTTTTTTGGATTCAGGAGGTCTCAAAACATGTATTTCCGGTGAAATCTCGGTATCGAATTTTTGGGTGGAATGCAATACTTCCCCTACTTACTATACGTAGTAGAGAAAGTAAAAAAGCATTTTTAGAAAAAGGTCCGTGTGTGTCTGTCTGTTGTTTGTGTGTCTGTGAACAGCATAGCTAAAGACGAACAGTCGGATAAATACCAAACTTGGTATTTAGTTTCAGTAACTTCCAAAGATGCGACACGAAGACTTTCAGGAAAATCCCCCACTACAACCTACCCTTTACACGGAATATTTTTCGAAATTTTAGTTTCTCTAAAAAGTGCCTCTAACGATTTTGGTGAAAATACCACGTGTTAAAGATATTTACATGACAAATAAAATATGTATCTTGAATTTTCTGGGAATAGCCTGTATAACCTTGTATAACTGTAAACCTTAAGCGACGATATACGAAAACGTACTACACAAAACATGTAGATCTCTTTAAAACACAAAATTTATTTCAAATAGTATAAGCTATTCCTATTCCTATCAGTTATTAAAGATTCGAATTGTTCATTTCTTGGTCATTCTCTTAAGTCCTGTCAACATTCAGTTGTTTCTCGCGATGTCATGGAAACAGTATGGAATTTTAAGACCAGCATATAGCGTCCAGTTCTTAAACATTTGACTATCGCTGTTCCCTTTGTATCTATAACGAAATGTGCAATGGAGTTATTTCTGCAAAGGCTTATTTGGATTAAAATGTAGTAGACAGAAAAATGAGATTTAGTAAGAATAGTTTGCATACCCACTAATTAACGATAGAGAGTAGAAAAAGTCATATGTATGTAACGCATTAGATGTTTTAATATGTAGTATTTACAAAACTATCTGCATGCATTTAGTAGAGTAGCTTCTTTTAATATAATACCTGACAGTATCAGCAAGATATGATTTAAACTGATGGAGAAATAAAACTGAGTATGGAGGTTCAGTAAAAACATTGACAATACCTTACTTTGGATTTGACTGATGGAGGAAAAACGTCGTATTCAAAGCAGTTTCAGGTATTACTAAAAAAAAACGTTCTACTAAACGCATGTATATAATTCTGTAAACAGCAATTTAAAAAGTTTTAAAATTGTGTCATTTAAAACAAAATATCAAACTAATAAAGTGAAAAATTTTCAAACACGTAAACTAATATCGTTTGTTGTTTCTGCAGATTAAAAATGTAAATTCTCTCTCCGTTAATTTACATCTAATGCAGACGAACATTTTCTGGAGTCACTGCAAAAGCCCATATGGTCTGTTTAGAAGGTTGAAATCATCACCCTTTGTATCATTCCAGCAAAGCGTTACAATTCTGATAAAGCACGCCTTACTCAGCGATTGGAATGCGGTTATCAGGGGAGCTGGATAAAACAAAGAAATGATGCACCGTCTCAAAGTCGGAACTTAAAGCTCTCTTTCACTAGTGCAAATCTTTTATATATGTGTGATCCCAGTGGGTTATTTTAATCTGGAAATTCGTTACAATGTAAATAAAATAAGGGTTAGGACGGAGCTCTGCCCACATGGATATTCGTATCTTCTTCGAATTTTTACATACCGATGGGTGGTGATTTTTAGCATTTTGATTCCCGCATTCTGTAGCGTTCATACACTTGCAATTTAGATTTTATATAATTTTGAAGAAAAAAAGAGTTATCTTTTGGCATAACGTTATGCGAAATTAAAATCACAGCTGCAGAGAATTAATAGTGAAACAAAAATGCATAAAGTAAAGTGAGCATTTTTACTTTCTCCACTGTATTGCATTCCTCCCAAAAATTCGATACCGAGATTTCTCCGGAAATAGTACATGTTTTGAGGTCCCTTGAATCCCAATAAAGCATTTTTGAAACATGTTGTGCGTCTGTGTCTGTGATCAGCATAACTCAAAAACGAAAAGTTGGATAAATACCAAACTTGGTATTTAGGTTACATATCTTGCAAAGATATGGCAAGAAGATTTTCAATAAACAATAAACTTCCCGTACTCCCAACTAGCCTTTATATAGAACATTTTTCGAAAATTTTTATTTTCTAAAAAATGGCACTAACGATTTTGATTAAAATACCATATATTAAAGACATTTACATGACAAATAAAATCTATATCTTAATTTACGGGGAATAGCCTGTAAAGTACTCTTCATTCGGAAGGAATTTTGTATAACCTTGTATAACCGATAGACGAAAACGTATTACACAAAAAATGTAGATCTCTTATTTCAAATCAGTTTTTTTTTGTGCTATAAACCGTTTCTGAGTTATCCTTATTAAAAGTTTGAACTGTTCATTACTTGGTCATTCTCTTAAAGTCCTGTCAATATTCAGTTGTTTCTCGCGATTACATGAAAACAGTATGGAATTTTAAGGACAGTGTACCCTGTTCCTAAACATTTGACTAGCACTGTTCCCTTTATATCTATAGCGAAATGTGTAATACAGCTATTTCTGCAAAGGCTTATTTGGATTAAAATGTAGTAGATAAAAAAATCTGATGTGTTACACTCACATGACTTTGTATAAATAGTTTGTATACAAACTATTTATACAAACGCTTATTCTACATCTACTTCATGTTAATCGAGATAAACATTTGCAAACTCTATCTTATTGCTAATTTTCTTGTAGGTGTAAGGGGAATATATATTTACAAAGGCAATATAGAAATACAGTAGGCTTTAAGCATATACATATCTCTTAATACCTGGTTGCTAGGTGCAGCACCATTCTCTTTGCCACAGATTAATACTCTTTGCATATACAAGACAAAAAATGAATAACGAATTCCCATTTGAGAAAATAAGTATTGAAAAAATTTAAGGGAATAACAAGCAATATATCGAAAATGGTTCACTCCACAAAAGAAATGTATATGACATAAATTGTGTATTTTAACGCGATCTACATTTTTTGTGAAGTAAAATTTTGTCTATCTCTTATGGTTTACCAGTTATGCAAAAGTCGTTCACAATGAAGAATACTTTTGGAGACATTCCCAGAAAATTCAAGATATACCTACATTTTATTTGGAATGAAAATATCTTAAACATATGATATTTTAATCAAAATCTTTAGAGCCATTTTGTGAAAATTAAAATTTTCGAAAAATGTTCCATGTAAAGCGTAATCTGGGATGTGCGGATTTTCTTGAAAACCTTCGTGTCGCATCTCTGGAAGATGCTGAACCTAAATAGCAAGTTTGATGTTTATCCGACTGTTCGTTTCTGAGTTATGCTGTTCACAGACAGACACACACACAGACACACACGGACATGTTTCCAAAAGTGCTTTTTTGGATTCAGGGGGTCTCAAAACATATATTTCCGGTGAAATCTCGGTATCGAATTTTTGGGTGGAATACAATACTTCCCCTACTTACTAGACGTAGTAGAGAAAGTGAAAATAATCTTGAGTAAAAATAATTTGTATATCCACTAATATACCTTAGAGGGTAGAAAAATACATGTGAATATATGGAACCAGATTCTGTAAACTTAATATAGGTTAAAGGAGCCCACAGAAAAATAGAATTAATGTAGACTGGACCATAACACACAAAAAAGAGAAATTTCAATGCAAACCCAGACCGTGTGAGATAGCTCCGCGGTAACTGTGAGGCTCGCATTCAGAAGGTTCCGGGTTCGATTCCCGTCGATCGACACCATGCATATATTGAATTTTGTGAATCTCCAATGAACTTCTCTTTAGTTGACTGAGTTTTGTATAACTTAACAGATAACAAAAACTTAATACAGGGAAAATGTAGAGCCAATTAAACTACACGATTTGTATTAAATAAAATTATTCGTAGGTTTATCCTTTTTCGAAATATTCCATGCAACACGTTTAGGCCTTTCCTAATCGTCAACTACAGGATATGCTTGAAAATTTTCAGTGTTTACTTTCTCTACCAAGTACATAGTATGGAGAGGTAGATATTGCATTCCACCCAAAAATTCGATACCGAGAGTTCACCGGAAATGCATGATTTGAAGCCCCTTGAATAAAAAAGCAAGGTCCGTGTATGTGAGAACAGCATAACGCAAAAACGAAAGTTCGGATAAATACCAAGCTTAGTATTTAGGTTCAGTAGCTTCCGAAGCTGCAACACGAAGGTTTTCAAGAAAATCCCCCAGCCCAACTACCCTTTAAATATTTTGGGAATTTTTTATTTTCGTATAATGGTTCTAATGATTTTGATTAAAATACCTTAAATTAAAGATATTTGAATTTTCTAAAAAACATTTTTGGTTTCCAGTGGCCCGCGTATTTCCGGTGAAATCTCGGTATCGAATTTTTGGGTGGAATGCAATACCTTCTCTATCTTGAGGCAGTATTTTTAACACTTAAATAATTTCAGTCTAATTATATAATATATAAATTCAATAACAGTCCGCCTTGAAGCAATATGTGTATGTAATAATTTGTAAAATGTATGTAACAGTCATTGCATATGCTTATATTAGTGTATCCATGTGTAATAATGTTATGTGAATATATTACGTAATTTAATAATGTAGGAGCTGTGAGAATAATAAGTTAAACGTTGCTAACAATGAGGTAACAATGAGGTAACCTTGAGGCAATAATGAGTTTGAGAGTTTAAATGTTATTTGTGATTCTTGGAAGCATTCATGTAATTTTAGTGACAGTTTATAAAAAATAGCCCATCAACAACCAGAAAAAGCTTTAGTTAAATGCAGGTATTCTATTGGAGTAAAATAGCCAATCAGAGACTTGAAATACAGAAATTTACAAGTTTAGACGTTTGAAATATAGTCAGTTGCCTGCGGACAGAGTTACTAACCAGATGCGAGATGTGTCCTCGAGAAATTAATTACGTATTCGTGTGAGACGAAAATAGTATAGGTGTTAAAAAGTGCAAGTATTAAATAAAAGGATCTCACAGCTCTCGATAACAGTAATGGGCTATTTAATTTGTGTCAAGGATTAATAAAATGGAGTGAATTAAAACTTAAAGTCTGTGTAAGCCTACATTCTTGTCTCATCACGCCCTGCCAATATATTCATGTCTCTAACAATAATACTGACGCAGCCGAGGCAAACATAAATATTTAATACTTAAAGAAACAGTCAAATTACAAAGTTAATATTTTTTAAACTAGGGCCAAAGGCCACCTAAAAATACATTTGGGGTGAAGGCTACCGGAAACTGTTTACTATACGTGCCGTTGCAACTACTACAAGTTCGGCTCCCCAACAGTCGAAATATAATACAACTCCTTCAATACGACCTACTTCAAATTGACGTCCATACGTGGAGCTAAATAAATAAACAACTCCAACGTAAAGACAATACAAACTACTTTAAATCGGCTTTTCATACGTAGCAGCAAACAACGTAAAGACAATATCTATTTGAATCTACTAAGTCCTTAACAAGTAAAAAGGCTTCTGTTTTCACAATAATCACTGATTTTCAAATAGTATCTTGTTTAATAATAGACTGTGAAGCCGAAATTATGAAGTCAATAATTATCATAATAATCTGAGAAGGATAGTGATATAAAATATATAATAAAATATTTAATTTCAGTGTATGTATAAAAAAGGAGAAGCATCGTGAAAATTGTTGACTTAAAAGCTACAGAAACAAAAGACAGGCACAGTTTAGCTAATTAGGGACCAGCCCCAGGTATAAAGGGTAAAATAGCTGAAGCCAGTTTCTCTTGGAATTAATGGGTGCAGTTGCACTGGCCGAGATGTGAAGGTCATTAGAGGCTTCATGACGCTAAGTTTGAGGAGAATTTTGAGGGGAGAGAGGGGAAGTTAGGAGTCCTTTCTTTGTAGCGCGTGTGGTGAGAACATTCTCGATGGAGCACTCTGGGAGTGCGGAACAACGGTCTCGTCGAGGTCCGAAGACTGGATGTGAACTTGCAAGAGGGTCGAACGATCAGATGTAATTGATAATCTTCGGTCTTGGAAAAGACACAGTAACATCGTAAGAATTTAAAAGTGATCGGCAAATCTTAAGTCTTATTTTAATGGCGAATAAAAGTGTTCCAAGAAAGCGTTCGTGTTTCTATGTACATACACTCACGCATACCCAGTGATTAAGATCTCATGCTCGAGCAGCCGTGGCAAAGTATAAAAAAAAACAACTAGGAGGAGAAAAGCAGCAATCGTGAGGCAAAGGTAGTGCTTCATTGTTGGAGGACGTAGCGTGGCTGCGTCTACTGCCTGCGTACCTGTTGCCCTGGATGCAAACGTTTTATATTATTTTTCAAACATCCTATATGCTATTTGAAATTCCATCACGTGCACAAGCAACTGCCAGACCGTTCTCAACTCAAGCGTCTGCGAGTAAGTCATTCAAGTGAAGAACATCTGCATGCGAGACCTACACCAACAAAAGGACGGAATACAAAGGCACTTCACGAGCAACGAGGGGGTTCGAACACAGACCCTGTCAGTTACAACACAAAAAGCAGACGGTTTCCCTGAGAAGCAAGAACGACAATATCCTTCAGTGGTCACCCATTCAATGTAGGTAAAATCAACACGAGAAAAAAGTCAGACACGTAATTCTCACATGACTTTCTCTAAGCATTTCAAAGGTGTCCTAAATGATTCTTCTTCGCCGCGAGATCGTTAAAGCACTGTTCAAATCCCGCCAGGACCGTCTCCCTGATTGAGGTTTCTTCCAAGTTTTCCTCAGTTCCTCATAACTGCCAAAAGCCAAGGAGGTATCTTAAACTTAGGCCTGGAGTGTTTTCTTCCCAAATATCATTTGATTTTATGTATCATCAGCTTTCACTGCCTATGATGCCGTATGTACTGAGAACAGGCGTTAAACAGTATTCATATAATTGACTTTTCTATCTATTCTAAATTAATCACAATAAATTATTTCTAGAAAGTCTTTCAAGAACTGTTTATATCATAAGTCAGATTTTGTTATACATGAGTTCATCTTTATTTTCAAAGATGCGTAACAGTTCAATCTGAGATAACTTGATGTAACATGAATATTTAAGAGAGTTTATGCTACGACAGAATTTCTTGATCAAAACTGTGTACATTTAACGTGAAGTAGGTTTATTCCATCTTTTATGAACTCTTTATACAATTCAATTAAAGTAAAGTAAACTTCATAGGCTGTTCACAGGAAATTCATATATACCTTTTATATTTAGTTTGTTTATGTTAAGCTAGTACGTGGATATGACAAGGCGTTCAACCCAGGCCTTTTGTCAGGCATATTCAATAAGATAGATACTTTATTTGTACATTTTTTCTACACAATTCTATTTACAATATTCCACTTATAAACTAACTTAACCTATGTACAAATTTCCTTGCCAGCTATACTGCTCTTTTTGCCTGGCACCCTGGCCTTCTGGCTCGTCTAAGCATTCCTTGCTACCTTTAATCCCTATTGCCCATCTTCTCCTTCCTCCATTCTTATTTTGCTTTTCTTCTTTTCTCGTTAGCATTTTAATTGCTATTATTTTTCTATCCATTTTTTCCCATTTTTCTTCCCATACTTCTTGTCTCCATTCTGCTAATTCTTTGCATTCTGTCATATAATGCTCTGTGCTTTCACTGCCTCCGCATAATTCACAAATTCCGTTTTTTTTTACCTCTTAGCCCTCTCAGATACATTGATCCTGTTCTAATCCATGCAAACGCTTCTTTTTCTGCTCTATTACAATAATCCACATACCCTTCTCTTCCCCATTTCCTTTTTACTAATCTATAGAACCCTAGTGACTTTTTATTCTCTAAACTTCCCCAATCTCTTGTCTTTCTATGTCCTCCACTCCGTTTCTTACTGTTATCCAGAAACCATTGCTATTTCTTTCTCCTGTTCTCCAAATATCTCCCATTCCTATCTTCTCCATAATTTTTTCTACCCCTGTCCACCAGTTATTTATACTTTTCATACTCTTTTGCTGTTCCATGCATATCTTTAGCATTTCCTCTTTATCTTTCCTCAGGCATCTAAACCAGAATTTTAATATCCTTTCCAGTATCACTCCCTTTCTTCCTGTTCTTCCTAATTCCGCTAATGCTACTTCCCCTGGTGCTGATCTTGTTAACCCTAGTATCTCTTTACAGAACGTTCTGTAGCTGTGGTCTATTTTTCTGCTTAATTGAGATCCCCCCCATATTCAATAAACAATTTATAATATATTCTCCAATTTAAAAAGAATATGTATGAAAATATAATATGCAGTTATGCATGTGCTAACTCTCTTTTAACAGACCAATTCCACTTTTTCACTTTGTTAAAGGACTGTACTATGTTTTTTGCTTTCCCTGCTACGTATAGTAAGTAGGGGAAGTATTGCATTCCACCTAAAAATTCGATACCGAGATTTCACCGGAAATACATGTTTTGAGACCCCCTGAATAAAAATATTGTCTATGAACAGCATAATTTAAAAACGAAAGGTCAGATAAATACCAAACTTGTTATTTGGGTTTAGTATCTTTCAAAGATGTGATGCGAATTGTTCAAGAAAGTCCTCCACCCCAAACCCTTTACTGGAACAGTTTTAGAAAATTCTGATTTTCTCAAAAATGGTTCTAACGACTAATGGTTCTAAAATATCATATGTTTAAGATATTTTCATGGCAAATGAAATTTATATCATGAATTTTCTGGGAATGTCCCCAAAAGTTCTCTTCATTCTGAATGACTTTTGCCTAACAGGTAAACAGTAAGAGATAGACTAAATGCTACTGCACAAAAAATGTAGAACTGCTTAAATCACAATTTATGTCACTTGTTTATGTCCTGGACATGCAAAGAGAATGAAATGCTCCACGTAGCAACCAGCTCTTAAAAGATTTGACTATCGCTTAAAGCCTACCAATTCCCCTTGCATCTACAAGAAAATTAGCAAAAAGACAGTTTCTGCAAATGTTTATCTCAATTAATATGAAGTAGATGGAGAATAAGCGTTTGCAAAGATAGTTTGCACAAGAGTAGGGAAACTCTTGTGAGTGCAACACATCAGATTTCTTTTCTATTTTTTCTGAAGATTTCAATCAAAGCTATTTTCTGTCTAATTTAAACAATTTCTGTTTTATTAACTCTTTTTACTTTCTCTACTACGTATAGTAAGTAGGATAAGTATTGCAATCCACCCAAAAATTCGATACCGAGATTTCACCGGAAATACATGTTTTGAGACCCCCTGAATCCAAAAAAAGCATTTTTGGAAACATGTCCGTGTGTGTGTGTCTGTGTGTGTGTGTGTGTGTGTGTGTGTGTGTGTGTGTGTGTCTGTGTGTCTGTGTGTCTGTGAACAGCATAACTCAAAAACGAACAGTCGGATAAACACCAAACTTGGTATTTAGGTTCAGTATCTTCCAGAGATGCGACACGAAGGTTTTCAAGAAAATCCCCCCACCCCAGACTACCCTTTACATGGAACATTTTTCGAAAATTTTAATTTTCTCAAAAATGGCTCTAACGATTTTGATGAAAATACCATATGTTTAAGATAATGTCATGAGAAATGAAATGTATATCTCGAATTTTCTGGGAATGTCTCCATAAGTATTCTTCATTGTGAACGACTTTTGCATAACTGGTAAACCATAAGAGATAGACAAAATGTTACTACACAAAAAATGTAGATCACGTTAAAATACACAACTTATGCCATATACATTTCTTTTGTTGAGTTAACCGTTTTCGAGATATTGCTTGTTATTTCCTTAAATTTTCCAATACTTATACTTTTTCTCAAATTCGTTATTCATTTTTTTTATGTCCTGTACATGCAAAGAGAATGGAATGCGCCACATAGCAACCAGCGTTAAAATATTTGACTATCGCTTAAAAGCTACCATATTTCCCTTGCATCTACAAGAAAATGACCAATAAGATTGACATCTCGATATCTCGATTAACATGAAGCATATGGAGAATAGCCGTTTGTAAAAATAGATTGTACAAGAGTAGAGAAAGTCATGTGAGTGTAACACATCAGATTTTTTTTACTTTCTCTACTACGTACAGTAAGTAGGGGAAGTATTGCATTCCACCCAAAAATTCGATACCGAGATTTCACCGGAAATATATGTTTTGAGATCTCCTGAATCCAAAAAAAGCATTTTTGGAAACATGTCCGTGTGTGTGTCTGTGTGTGTGTGTGTCTGTGTGTGTGTGTGTCTGTGTGTGTGTGTGTGTGTGTGTCTGTGTGTGTGTGTCTGTGAACAGCATAACTCAAAAACGAACAGTCGGATAAGCACCAAACTTGGTATTTACGTTCAGTGTATTCCAGAGATGCGACACGAAGGTTTTCAAGAAAATCCCCCCACCCCAGACTACCCTTTACATGGAAAAGTTTTCGAAAATTTTAATTTTCTCAAAAATGGCTCTAACGATTTTGATTAAAATATCATATGTTTAAGATAATGTCATGAGAAATGAAATGTATATCTCGAATTTTCTGGGAATGTCTCCAAAAGTATTCTTCATTGTGAACGACTTTTGCATAACTGGTAAACCATAAGAGATAGACAAACTTTTACTACACAAAAAATGTAGATCGCGTTAAAATACACAACTTATGTCATATTCATTTCTTTTGTTGAGTGAACCGTTTTTGAGATATTGCTTGTTATTTCCTTAAATTTTCCAATACTGATACTTTTTCTCAAATTCGTTATTCATTTTTTTATGTCCTGGACATGCAAAGAGAATGGAATGCGCCACATAGCAACCAGCGTTAAAATATTTGACCATCGCTTAAAAGCTACCATATTCCCCATGCATCTACAAGAAAATTACCAATAAGATTGACATCTCAATATCTCGATTAACATGAAGCATATGGAGAATAGGCGTTTGTAAAAATAGATTGTACAAGAGTAGAGAAAGTCATGTGAGTGTAACACATCAGATTTTTATAGATCAGTCCCTTTACAATCGAATAATGTGTATGCAATATATTCATTTCCTCCGTAAATGGGTCCCTGATTCTTAGGCCATTAAATCTCCAAGTACCTGCTCTTACCCAGGTTATACCATCTCTTTGTTCATTATGTTTTGCTTTATTAATATATATTTTCCTTTCCCAAGCGTTCCTCATTGAGGTATTAGAGATCGTTTTTCAGTTATATCACTGAGGAGGTTTTGGATTTCTGTATCCTTAAATTTCAGAAACTGTTATAATTAGTTTCTCTTCTATTCCAAATTTCCCCTAACCCATTATTTTTCAAGTTATTTTGAAGATTGTTAGTGCACCCAGAACCAGAGCCGTAGCTAGGGAGGGGTTTTGGAGGTTGGAAAACCACCCTTGCTAAAAAAAAAAAAAGAATATGTAAAAATGAATAGCAAAAATAGCGTCGTTAAAACAATAGCATCTTTCTAGGTTGGCGGGAAGGAGATACTTTCTAATCATATCACTGGCAGCACTATATATACGCCGCATGTCTTAGACAGTATTGCCAAAGGTGACAGCAACAGAAACTGTACTTTAGATGGCGCTGGTACAACCATGGGTTTATTTTCGTTCCGGGCTAAATTTGAGCGGTTTCCAAATGAGTGTAATATCCCGCAGTTTAGAACATAACAGAAACTCTATTACTTTCTCTGCTACGTATAGTAAGTAAGGGAAGTATTGTATTCCATCCAAAAATTCGATACCGAGATTTCACCGGAAATACATGTTTTGAGGCCTTCTGAATCCAAAAAAAAAGCATTTTTAGAAACATGTCCGTGTGTGTGTGTGTCTGTGTGTCTGTCTGTGTGTGTGTCTGTGTACAGCATAACTCAGAAACGAACAGTCGGATAAACACCAAACTTGGTATTTAGGTTCAGTATCTTCCAGAGATGCGACACGAAGGTTTTCAAGAAAATCCCCCCACCCCAGATTATCCTTTACATGGAACATTTTTCGAAAAGTTTAATTTTCTCAAAAATGGCTCTACAATTTTAATTAAAATATCATATGTTTAAGATAATTTCATGACAAATAAAATGTATATCTCGAATTTCCTGGGAATGTCTCCAAAAGTATTCTTCATTGTGAACGACTTTTGCATAACTGGTAAACCATAACAGATAGACAAAATTTTACTACACAAAAAATATAGATCGCGTTAAAATACACAATTTATGTCATATACATTTTTTTTTGTTCAGTGAACCATTTTCGAGATATTGCTTGTTATTACCTTAAATTTTTCAATACTTATTTTCTCAAATGGGAATTCGTTATTTATTTTTTGTCTTGGATATGCAAAGAGTATTAATCTGTGGCAAAGAGAATGGTACTGCACCTAGCAACCAGTTATTAAGAGATATGTCTATCCTTAAAGGCTACTGTATTTCTATATTGCCCTTGTAAATATATAGTCCCTTACATCCACAAGAAAATTAGCAATAAGATAGAGTCTGCAAATGTTTTTCTCGAGTAACATGAAGTAGATGGAGAACAAGCGTTTGTAAAAATAGTTTGTACAAGAGTAGAGAAAGTCATGTGAGTGTAACACATCAGATGTTTTTTAGAACTGATCGCTATGCGTAAAATGTAATTCTCTTTGCATGTCAAAAGATCGTTTCTGCAAATGTTTATCTCGATTAATATGAAATAGATGGAGAATAAGAATTTGCAAGAATAGTTTGTACAACAGTAGAGAAAGTCATGTGAGTGTAACACATCCGATTTTTTTTTTAAATAAGATGGCCTTCAGCGGTAATATAAAATACATCACAGTGGTCATTAATTCTCATGTCACAACACATTTACCTTTTAGAATGCACAAGCCATCCTATCCTAATGTTAATTCCAATTGATGCACCTTTATCTGTGATAATAAAACAGATTTATTTAAATATTCTAACTCAGGATTAATTCATATTTATCATTTGAATTGATGCAAATAGTTTAAATTATGGATCCGTATACATACCTCCCCCTCCATTAATGTTTTTTCGCTAAGCTACTTCCCAGAATTCTTTAGACACGTCTTTTGATATTCTAAGCATTATCTAAACAACTTAACAGTTTATATGTAATGGAAGTGTCCCAAACATATGATTTTAATAAAACCGTTACAGCCGTTTTTGAGAAAGTCCATAAGTAAACCTAAAGTGTTACATTCACATGACTTTCTTTACCCTCTGTAACTTACTAATGGGTGCACAAATTATTCTTACGACAGTTTGTTTCGTATCTACTTCATTTTAATCCAAATAAACCTTTGCAGAAACAGCTATATTACACATTTCGTTATAGATACAAAGAGAACAGCGATAGTCAAATGTTTAACAACTGGACGCTACATGCAGGCCTTAAAATTCCATACTGTTTCCATGCAACACACAAACAACTGAATGTCGAAGCACTGTAAAAGAATGGCCAAGTATTGAACAATTCGAGCCATTAATAACGGATATCACGGAAATGCTAATGACATGAAAAATGTTATTTGAAATACGTTGTGTGTTTTAAAGGGATCTACATTTCTTGTGTAGTACGTTTTCGTCTATCGCTTCACATTTACCAGTTATGCGAGATTATATAGAATTCTTTCCGGATAAAGAGGACTTCGCAGGCTCTTCCCAGAAAATTCAAGTTATACATTTTATTTGTCATGGAAGTATCTTTATTATCTGGTAATCATTAGAGTCCCTTTTTAGAAAATAAAAAATTACGAAAAACCGTCTATTTAAAAGGTAGTTTGGGATGCGGGGATTTACTTAAAAATCTTTTTGTCGCATTTTTGGAACGCACACCAAATTTGGTGTTTATCTAACTTTTCATTTTTACGTTATGCCGTTCACAAACTCACATACGCCGACCTTTTTACTTTCTCTACTACGTATAGTAAGTAGGGGAAGTATTGTATTCCACCCAAAAATTCGATACCGAGATTTCACCGGAAATATATGTTTAGAGACCCCCTGAATCCAAAAAAAGCATTTTTGGAAACATGTCCGTGTGTGTCTGTGTGTCTGTGAACAGCATAACTCAGAAACGAACAGTCGGGTAAACACCAAACTTGGTATTTAGGTTCAGTATCTTCCAGAGATGCGACACGAAGGTTTTCAAGAAAATCCCCCCACCCCAGATTACCCTTTACATGGAAGATTTTTCGAAAAGTTTAATTTTCTCAAAAATGGCTCTAACGATTTTGATTAAAATATCATATGTTTAAGATATTTTCATGACAAATAAAATGTATATCTTGAATTTTCTGGGAATGTCTCCAAAAGTATTCTCCATTGTGAACGACTTTTGCATAACTGGTAAACCATAAGAGATAGACAAAATTTTACTGCACAAAAAATGTAGATCGCGTTAAAATACACAATTTATGTCATATACATTTTTTTTGTTGCGTGAACCATGTTCGAGATATTGCCTGTTATTCCTTTAAAATTTTCAGTACTTATTTTCTCAATTGGGAATTCGTTATTCATTTTTCTGTCTTGGATATGCAAAGAGTACTAACCTGTGGGAAAGGGAATGGTGCTGCACCTAGCAACCAGCTATTAAGAGATATGTATGTGCTTAAAGGCTACTGTATTTCCAAATTGCCCTTATCCCCTTATATTATCCCCTTACATCTACAAGAAAATTAGCAATAAGATAGAGTCTGCAAATGTTTATCTCGATTAACATGAACCATATGGAGAATAAGCGTTTGTAAAAATAGTTTGTACAAGAGTAGAGAAAGTCATGTGAGTGTAACACATCAGATTTTTTTATGCTACATGTATATGTCGCTTTTAACATCTAAGGTTATATCGGCGGCGTTTTACTTTTGGAATAATTGCTCATCAGCACTGATGTTCACTCGCTTTACAATGGTGTTAATCTTTGGGTTGGTGTTACTTTTATTATTACATTAAATTCACAGACACACACAAAACACATTCACACTCCAAAACAGGGAGGGTGCGGAATAATCTTGACTAAAGTGAAATTTCTACTCTCCAGCTGGTAATCGATCCGAGACCTCTGGATTTGGAGGTTAGCCAGAACACAAGGGCAGTTTACCTATGAACTTGTAATAGGTAGCGAAAGTTATATAGTTGTTAAGTATCATACTTTTTAAAAACATTCTGATGTGTTACACTCACATGACTTTCTCTACTCTTGTACAAACTATTTTTACAAACACTTATTCTCCATATGTTTCATGTTAATCGAGATAAACATTTTATTACTAATTTTCTTGTAGGTACAAGGGGAATATGGTAGGCTTTAAGCGATAGTCAAATCTTTTAAGAGCTGGTTGCTATGTAGATCATTCCATTCTCTTTGTATGTCCGGGACATAAAAAAACGAATAACGAATTTCCATTTGAGAAAAACTGTAAGTATTGGAAAATAAAAAAAAACAAAACAAGGAATATATCGGAAATTGTTCATCCACAAAAATGCATATAACATAAATTGTGTGTTTTAACGAGCTCTACAACTATAGTGCAGAAAAATTTTGTCTATCTCTTACGGTTTACCAGTTATGCAAAAACCATTCAGAACGAAGAGGACTTTTGGGGACATTCCCAGAAAATTCAAGATATACATTTCATTTGCCATGAAAATATTTTAAACATATGATATTTTAATCAAACTCCGTAGAGCCATTTTTGAGAAAATCAAAATTTTCGAAAGAAGTTTTATGTAAAAGGGAAGTCTGGAGTGTGGGGGATTTTTTTGAAGATCTTCGTGTCACTTCTTTGAAATATACTGAACCGAAATACAAAGTTTGGTATTTATCCGACTTTTCGTTTTTGAGTTGTACGGACAGACACACAAACACACAAACACGCATAAACAGACAGACGCACACACACGCACACGGACGTTTTTCTAAAAATGCTTTCTTTGGATTCAGGGGGCCTCAAAACATGTTACTTCCCCTACTTACTATACGTAGTAGAGAAACTAAAAATTCAGGCTAGTTCTGAGTCATCTTATCATATTGCGTGTCGGAAACAAAATACTTGACCCGAAAAATTCAGAAGAATACACTGCAAAAGTATTGTTGTCAGCCACTGGAATATAAGCTAAAGTATAAATGCTCATACTTAAAATAAACGGTGTTTCCGTAAACAGCAGATTTCATGTCGTAATTCCTATAAAAGTGAAGCGGACGGAATGGGGTCCGTATACGGCACTTGGAGTGTGCTAAACCTTTCAAGGCTTGATCAGAACTCGCTTCGAGGTTATCCGCTCTGTAGGGCGTAGGTACATTACACAGTTACTTATGTGGAGATTAGAGTTCGAATCCCTCTGTGGGGTTAAGCTGTTTGATGACGAAATTTTGCTTTATCCCAACGCCAAACAGCACTTGATACTAATACCAAGTGAATACGGCCGGCTCCAGATACTAGAAAGCACACCATTTCATGTCATATTACAGCTTGTCTGTGTGATTCCATTAGAGGAAATGTTTACTCGAACGATATACCATATTGTAGTTTTCTATTATTGTTTACGGAGGGCTTATCATTGGGATGGTGGAGTCTTAGTTCCCAACGTTGTCACAAAGTGCCACATAATTTGTATAAAAATCTTATGTGTAACATTCACATGACTCTCTTATCGTTTATTTTATATACCTCCACAAACTATTCTACCACATACCTAGTAGGTAGATAAGGTATTGCATTCCACCTAAAAATTCGATACCGAGATTCCACAAAATACAAGTTTTGAGACCCTCTGAATAAAAAATATCTAATGTGTTACACTCACATGAGTTTTTCTACTCTTGTACAAACTATCTTTACAAACTCTTATTATCTATCTTTTTCATATTAATCGAGATAAACATTTGCAGAAACGATCTTTTGACATGCAAAGAGAATTACATTTTACATATAGCGACCAGTTCTAAAAACATTTGACTATCGCTTAAGGCCTACTATGTTCCCCTTGTTTTGTATTTGCAAGGGCATATAGAAATACAGTAGCGTTTAAGCACATACATATCTCTTAACAGCTGGTTGCTACGTGCAGCACCATTCCCTTTGCCACAGATTAATACTCTTTGCATATCCAAGACAAAAAATGAATAACGAATTCCCATTTGAGAAAATAAGGGAATAACAAGCAATATCTCGAAAACGGTTCACTCCACAAAAAAAATGTATATGACATAAATTGTGTATTTTAAGGCGATCTACATTTTTATGTAGTAAATGTTTGTCTATCTCTTATGGTTTACCAGTTATGCAAAAGTCGTTCACAATGAAGAATACTTTTGGAGACATTCCCAGAAAATTCGAGATACATTTCATTTGTTATAAAATTATCTTAAACATATGATATTTTGATCAAAATCATTAGAGCCATTTTTGAGAACATTAAAATTTTCGAAAAATGTTCCATGTAAAAGGTAATCTGGTGTAGGGATTTTCTTGAAAACCTTCGTGTCACATCTCTGGAAGATACTGAAATACCACGTTTGGTGTTTATCCGACTGTTGTTTCTGAGTTATGCTGTTCACAGTCACACACACACACACACACGGACATGTTTCCAAAAATGTTTTTTTGGATTCAGGGGGTCTCAAAACATATATTTCCGGTGAAATCTCGGTATCGAATTTTTGGGTGGAATACAATACTTTTTCTACTTACTATACGTAGTAGAGAAAGTAAAAAGATCATTTTAAACAAGGTCTGTATGTGCGTGTGTGTGTGAATGTCAAAAACGAAGAGTCGGATAAATACCAAATTTGGCACTTAAGTTCAGTATTTTCCAAAGATGTTACACGAACATTTTCAAGAAAATCTTTCCATCCCAAAGTGCCCTTTACATGGAAAATTTTCCTTATTTTAGATTTTCTCAAAAATGGCTCTAACAAATGTCATAAAACTGGCATACTTAAAATATTCACATGAAAAATGGAATGTTTATCTTCAAACTTATTTGGAGTAGCCTATGACGTCCTCTTCATTCGGAAGGAACTTTATATAACTTTTTACAACTCGTAAACAAGTTATAGGCAAAATCTTTCTGCACGGTAAATGCAGAACTCTTTAAAACACACGGTTTATTTCAAATAACCTTTATACGGCATGAGCCATATGCGATATATCCTTAGGTTTGAATTTTTCAATACTTTGCCATTCTTAAAAATGCTGTCGGTATTCAGTTGTTTCTTAGATGTATTAGAAAGCCTATGGCATTTCTAGGCTAGCCTACAGCGATTAGCTTTGAAACATCTGAATATCAATTCGGTTTCCTCTTTCCCCTTTGCATGTATAACGAAATGTGTAATGATATTTCTATAAAGGTATATCTCGATTAACCTGGCTTCTTCTATCCTTTATCGTTTATTAGTGGGTATACAAATTATTATGAAAGTATTTTTTCATATCTACTTCATTTTAATCCAGATAAACATTTCCGAAAATAGCTTCATCACACATTTCGTTATAGACACAAAGGGAACAACGATACTCAAATGTTTAAGAACTGGACGCTATATGCTGGCCTTAAAATTCCTTACTGTTTCCATGCAATCGCGAGAAACAACTGAAAATCGACAGGACTTTAAAACAATGGCTAAATATTGAACAATTAGAACCATTGACGGATATCTCGGAAATGGCTGATGCTACAAAAAGCTTATTTTAAATAAATTGTGTGCTTTAAAGAGATCTACTTTTTTGTGTAGTAAGTTTTCGTCTGTCGCTTAACATTTAACAGTTATACAAGATTATACAAAGTTTCTTCCAAATTAATTTAATCAAAATCCTTAGAACAGTTTTTTAGAAAATAAAATATTTCAAGAAATATTCCATATAAAAGGTAGGGTTGGAGAATTTTCTTGAAAATCTTCGTGTCATACATGTGGAAGATATTTAACGTAAATACCAAATTTGGTGTTTATCCAACTTTTCGTTTTTGAGTTATCTGTTTCCAGACGCACACAGAAACACACACATGAACCTCTTTCTAAAAATGCTTTTTTATTCAGTAGGCTTCAAAACATGTATTTTCGGTGAAGTCTCGAATTTTTGGGTGGAGTACAATACTTCCCTTACTTACTATACGTAGTAGAGAAAATAATAACCTTTCGTAAGAACAGTTTATAGAAGCTACATAAGATAAACGATAGTGGGCAGAGAACATGTCAGATTTTTAAACTCGTGATATTGATACCAACAGTAAGAAGACAGCTGACACTGGCATCATTAGGTTGAAGCGAGGGTCGCGAAATTGCTGACGAAAATGACAACGAAACTTGCCAGCATAATTCGAAGAAACACCTGATATGTTTAACAATCACTCATAGCCGTCGAAAAAAGTACAAAGACCTGCAGAAACCATGACTTTAAAGTGCGTGGTGTAGTGCGGAATGTTATTTATAAACGGTGAGTCTATTTCACAGTACACAATGTGCCCACTGAATAATGTGCTGGACATTCGAAGCTGGTTCACGATAACTGGCAGCGATTAAGTTAAATTAAGTGCATTAGATCGTGAGGGTTCACATTTAACGGTAAGCTTACGGGAGCCAGTGCATAGTTGTATTCATGGTGGACATTACTCAAGGAGGCCGTGAAATATGGTCGCTGCAGTTCTATGTAGTGGCAGGCCTGCGGAAACAAAATCGAAGCAACAGAGAACAGCAAGCTTTAATATACGCCATTTTATATACGGATAAGAATGTTGCTTTCGTAAACGGAATCACAATTAGTATAATGTGATACAAGTGTGGCAAGTGCATTGGAAAACGAGGAAGGGTTTGAAAATACGAGAAGAAATGGAGTGTCTTCTACTTCCGAGATTCTGCAATGCATTTAACGCTTGTGTATTATATACTATTTTTTTCAACGATAGTGAGTAATACAAATAGTAGTTATCTGTAAATAAAATTAATTACTAACAGCATTTGAACATAGTGGTTCCAGTAGCAAGGTCAGCATTAACCTTGTGGTCAACTGGCGATGGATATCCATGCATGGTTGCTGACCTTAAAAGTCAATAGCTAGTAGCTCATACTTAGTTCCTACGTGAATTAAATCATAAATAAATATTAACAAATAAAACAAAGTAAGAACTCGGGTAAGATTTCATCTTCATCATTATCAACCTTCAAGATATGCCAGATGGGCCTGTTTCGGTTCTGAAAAAATTAAATTAAATTGAGTTTTATTTATGGTTGCTCTTTAACTGCTGTGGTCCTTAGCGTCCCATACTATATTGGGCGTGAAAGACTGGTAATTTTGCTCAGATGCCTCTTTATCAGGCTTGAGGTTCTTTTACGTGGCGAAATCTACGACACGGGACCACCGGCTTTACTTCCCTTCCGAAGGAAGCCATGCTAAGAATCTGTATGCATGAAAAAACCCATCTCCCTCCGCTGGGTTTGAAACCGCGACCTCAGGAACTAGAGGCTAACATGGTAACCACTACACCACGGAACACGACATTTCGGCTCTGAAGGGATCTCCCCAGCGTCTACATGATCTTCCAACATCTCTAGTACCAACTGACTTGTATTGCAAGGCCTGTTTTGTCAGTATTTCCTCTGGCATTCCAGAGATATGATCTTTCCATTTCATTTTATATTCTCTGATTTTGTCACTTGAATTAAATGTTTTTATTTGTACTCTTGTTGTTTAACTTTTAATGTGAACTTTAAGATTACAGCTAGCTACATACCTAAAAAATCTGATGTGTTACACTCATATGACTTTCTCTGCTCTTGTACAAACTATTTTTACAAACTCTTATTCTCCATCTATTTTATATTAATCGAGATAAATATTTGCAGAAACGATCTTTTGACATGCAAAGAGAATTACATTTTACACATAGCGACCAGTTCCAAAAATATTTGACTATCATTTAAGGCGTACTATGTTCCCCTTGTTTTGTATTTGCAAGGGCAATTTAGAAATACAGTAGCCTTTAAGCATAGGCATCTCTCTTAATAGCTGGTTGCTATATGCAGCACCATTCTCTTTGCCACAGATTAATACTCTTTGCATATCCAAGACAAAAAAAAATGAATAACGAATTCCCATTTGAGAATATAAGTATTGAAAAATTTAAGGGAAGAACAAGCAATATCTCGAAAATGGTTCACTCAACAAAAAAATGTATATGACATAAATTGTGTATTTTAATGCGAACTACATTTTTTGTGTAGTAAAATTTTACCTATCTCTTATGGTTTACCAGTTATGCAAAAGTCGTTCACAATGAATACTTTTGGAGACATTCCCAGAAAATTCAAGATATACATTTTATTTGTCATGAAAATATCGTAAACATATGATATTTTAATCAAAATCGTTAAGCCATTTTTGAAAAAATTAAAATTTTCGAAAAGTGTTCCGAATCTGAGGTGGGGGGATTTTCTTGAAAACCTTCGTGTGGCATCTCTGGAAGATACTGAACCTAAATACCAAGTTTGGTGTTTATCCGACTGTTCGTTTCTGAGTTATGCTGTTCACAGACACACACACACACACACACAGACACACACACACACACAAACACACATGGACACGTTTCCAAAAATGCTTTTTTCGGATTCAGGGGGTATCAAAACATATATTTCCGGTGAAATCTCGGTATCGAATTTTTGGGTGGAATACAATACTTCCCCTACTTACTATACGTAGTAGAGAAAGTAAAAAAAATCAGTTATTGTTTTGTCATTTCTATTCATGGCCCAGGTCTCGGCCCTATAAGATGTACTAAGACTGCCACAGTTTTATAAAATTTAAATGTGATCGGGCTGGTAACCTACCCAAGTACAATTTTACCTACTTAAGCAGCTCAAGTAAGATTATAAATGGTAAAATGCCGCTATCAAATATTATATTCGATATCTATAATAATAAATGTATCGAAAGTTAGAGGATTTAATATAGTTCATGCGCATACGTACAATAAAATAGCAGAACACACAGGCACGTTATGAGCATTGAATACAGGAAATTAGACTTTCCACCATGATAGCATGAATGGAAGTGGATCAAAAAGCACTACCGTCGAAAAAGTAAGTTTACTGCATCGAATTTTGAAGGTGGGTTACCTGCATTGTGTGCAAGCAGATGGAAAAATTATCATTGGTCAGTTACACACAAATGGCCTGTATAATCGACAGACATTCCCGTTTCCGCCCCTGTGTATTGTAAACTAAACTCATTCACGTGAATTTGCCCTCCGTCCTAGTTCCTGTTCACTTCCCGTTTGCGGTTTATTTCCTGGATTGCATGTTTATAACCTTCCTGACCGTGTTACGAGTGGCATTTGTGACCCTGGTGTAAGAATCGGCTTTGTTTATATAACTGTCTTATGGAAGATTGACAGAGCAGAAGAAAAAATGCTCTGGACAAGCAAAAACTAGCCATGAATACTCCTAAATATCTGGGGAGAATTTATTCAACAAAAAGGGAATCGAAAATGATGTATCGGGCGGAAATATATGGTACAGAGAGAGGGGGGAACCCATTGTCAGTATTCTTAGAGCATTAGTTTGCTAACTAATATTTGAATTACCTAAAAGCAGCTTCTATAATAGGGTATATCTAGCTGTGGAAAGACACAGTCAAGATTGAAGGAAGTATTGTCGAAGTTCCTTTTTAGGCACAAGGGAAAGCAAAATGAAGAGGGAGATGGTAACTTCAAACACAAAAGAAAGTAAGAGAAATTGGAATTAGTGATATAGGTGGCAGTATACACTATTAGTAGACATGAAGTGTGAAATAAGGTGAAACAAGGAAATAATGGCATTGAGAAACAGGCGATTAATCGTAGCTTCAGAGATCTGAATACTCTAATACACAGAAACTATAAGAAGGAATGGGACAGAGAAAATTATGTGGACAAAATCGAAAGGGAAGGGCAAGAACAGGAGCAAAATGGTTAAGGGACCAAAATGTCCACTGTGTCCAACGTCTGGAAACATGAGATAAAAATGGAGAGAAAAAGTGGATAGGGATAATTTAGATATAGAAGCAATGTTTTAAAAACTTTTTACTTTCTCTATTACGTATAGTAAGTAGGGGAAGTATTGCATTCCACCCAAAAATTCGATACCGAGATTTCACCGGAAATACACGTTTTGAGACCTCCTGAATCCAAAAAAAGCATTTTTAGAAACATGTCCGTGTGTGTGTCTGTGTGTGTGTCTGTGTGTGTGTCTGTGTGTGTGTCTGTGAACAGCATAACTCAAAAACGAACAATCGGATAAGCACCAAACTTGGTATTTAGGTTCAGTATCTTCCAGAGATGCGACACGAAGGTTTTCAAGAAAATCCCCCAACCCCAGACCACCCTTTACATGGAACATTTTTCGAAAATTTTAATTTTCTCAAAAACGGCTCTAACGATTTTGATTAAAATATCATATGTTTAAGATATTGTCATGACAAATAAAATGTATATCTCGAATTTTCTGGGAATGTCTCCAAAAGTATTCTTCATTATGAACGACTTTTTCATAACTGGTAAACCATAAGAGATAGACAAAATTTTACTACACGAAAAATGTAGATCGCGTTAAAATACACAACTTATGTCATATACATTTCTTTTGTTGAGTGAACCGTTTGCGAGATATTGCTTGTTATTCCCTTAAATTTTCCAATACTTATACTTTTTCTCAAATTCGTTATTCATTTTTTTATGTTCTGGACATGCAAAGAGAATGGAATGCCCCACATAGCAACCAGCGTTAAAATATTTGACTATCGCTTAAAAGCTACCATATTCCCCTTGCATCTACAAGAAAATTATCAATAAGATTGACATCTCGATATCTCGATTAACATGAAGCATATGGAGAATAGGCGTTTGTAAAATTAGGTTGTACAAGAGTAGAGAAAGTTATGTGAGTGTAACACATCAGATTTTTTTTATTAAATAGGCAGGAAAGAGTTTCTGAAACGATTTGGAAACTAGACAGAGAAGGTAAAATGGTGAGGAAACATTATTAAGGGCAAAGAATAACTCAGGGAAAATGTTAAATTAACTAAAACTAAAAAGTAAGAAGTAAGTGGCATAAATAGAACGATAATATTACTCAAAATACGGAAAGAGCTAGAATCCATTACATACAAAGAACCATGGTATTAAGTGTATAGGATCCTACAATATCAAGCAATTATTTGTACACAGAATGGGTTTTATAAAATGTGATACTATTTGAAGAATATTCAGTTTCTGCCACAACACATACTGTTGAACGTTGTACTGCATGTACACCGCGTGATTCTACCGCAAGTTGCAATTTTTACTTCTCTACTACGTATAGCAGAGGTGGCGAAAACGTGCTTCGCCAGTTATTTTGACTCGCAGGCGCCGTTCCCTCTCTGCAACCGTCCCCTTGTTTTTCACATGCTGCTGAGTGATGCAGTGCGTGTTGCATATTTGGTGACTCGCGGAACGAAGTCGTTTTCGCCACCCTTGAGTAAGTAGGGGAAGTATTGTATTCGACCCAAAATTTCGATACCGAGATTTCACCGGAAATACATGTTTTGAAACCCCCTGAATCCAAAAAAAAAAGCATTTTTGGAAACATGTCCGTGTGTGTGTCTGTCTGTGAACAGCAAAGCTCGGAAACGAACAGTCGGATAAACACCAAACTTGGTATTTAGATTCAGTATCCTCCAGAGATGCGACACGAAGGTTTTCAAGAAAATCCCGCCACCCCAGATTACCCTTTACATGGAACATTTTTCGAAATTTTTAATTTTCTCAAAACTGATTCTAACGATTTTCATTAAAATATCATATGTTTAAGATATTTTCATGACAAATGAAATGTATATCTCGAATTTTCCGGGAATGTCTCCAAAAGTATTCTTTATTGTGAACGATTTTTGCATAACTGGTAAACCATAAGAGATAGACAAACTTTTACTACACAAAAAATGTAGATCGCGTTAAAATACACAATTTATGTCATATACATATACCATTTTCAAGATATTGCTTGTTATTCCCTTAAATTTTCCAATACTTATACTTTTTCTCAAATGGAAATTCGTTATTCATTTTTTTTTGTCCTGGTAATGCAAAGAGAACCAGCTCTTAAAATATGTGACTATCGCTTAAAGCCTACCAGTTCCCCTTGCATCTACAAGAAAATTACCAATAAGATTAACATCTCGATATCTCGATTAACATGAAGCATATGGAGAATAAGCGTTTGTAAAAATAGTTTGTACAAGAGTAGAGAAAGCATGTGAGTGTAACACATAAGATTTTTTTGAACTGTTCTTCTGTTATGCATTATTGCCTGGATGCTAACATCAGTGGCGGCTGCTGTGTAAAGAACACAAGAACAGGTGAACATCCTAATTTTTGACACCTTGCAGATTTATTGATTATTTTTTCTTTGAATGATATTACACATAACATAGATGCGGTAGTTTAAATTTTACGGTGTTTAAATCTACCGCGCTTCTCTAGACTTGATGAGACATGGCAACAGAGTCACGAGCACATATTGACTTGTGCACGGTTTTAGAAGCTTTTGCGCATGCGTAACTGGTATGATGTAATTACCTTATGGGCGAAATACATACGGGTCGTGCACACTTGAAGACGTGCACTGGTCCTTACCATTCTTCTCTCAACTATAAGTTTACGTCAATGCCACTAGGTGGTAGCACACTACTGCAGAAGTTTAATTCACATGAGAGTGGAAAGGCGTGAGAAGTTGGGAACCCCGTTCGCTTTTCAGTTTGGCACAAATCCCGCTAGATGGCAGCATACAGTTATCCAATTCGCATACTGTATGCCGAAATTTAGATCTGACGTGAGTATATGTTATAGTTATACAGATGAAAAAGCCTATTATATATTTTAATGGGTTTCTGGATGAACTATGGTATATTATGTTATGAACTAAATACTTTAATCATAGAGTTGTAGAAACATTTGCGCGATTGAAATACACGCATGAATTTTCTTTATAAATAGATAGTATCAGCCATGTGCAGTATAGTTTTCCCTATGTAGCGAGTATTTATATTGCTTAACTTTTGTGTGGACTTTGTGGAGGTAGAGGATACTTTGGAAGAAGAAATTACGCCGTTTTCCTGCTTCAAAAAATGAGAGTTGGTGAGTGCTAATAAATTAGTAGTATTCATATTTGCCCTTTCGTTTGTCACAGAAGTTATGCATTATTATTATTATTATTATTATTATTATTATTATTGTTGTTGTTGTGAGCGGCTGCAGTTGCATCAATTTGTTCATAATTATAACTCTTATCAGTAGATGCTATTTCAGATTTTCAGGGCCCTCAATCTAGCATTTTGTGAACAGACAAAATTTATACTCAGGAGCAGCCACTGGTTATCATTAGGGCTGCGACATCGGAGGCGCTAAGTGGAGTAAAGCGTATAGAATAGGAAGGTAAGGGCTAACATTGACCACGCGCGGTACAGTCCATACAAGAAGAATTACGCATGCCTCGTGAACATGTACTTTATTTCTGCAATACTATTTACAGCATGTACAGCTGAATTATATAACTGAAATGTCTTTATTAAATCATTAATGCAAAACGCTACGTCACAATGTGCACTTGGATAAAATTCTATGTCAATTTATGGCAGTGAATTGCAACCCGCAACTTTGTTCTGTAGTTTATATAAGGGAATATCGGCAGAAATAAATGCCGCGCAAGCCCATTAAACGCTTGATTTGCTGGAGGTGACTTGCTGTAGCAGTTTATCTTCACATTTTGCAATACAACGCCTTGTATTTTTCTGTGTTGACATGTCTTCTCACATTACTCGATCTCCTATGCAGATGCGCAGAAGCAATTGTTCTGCTGCACGGTTTGCAATAAAAGCTTTCATTAATGACACAAAGACCATTTTCTCCATACTCCAATATATGGTTCTGAAACGTTGTTGACTTTCTTACACTTTCCTTTGGCATTTCGTCTACGGGAACACTGTACGAGGATACACTTGACTCAACTGCACAGGTAACCCTCCCGCTGTAAACAGTCGACTATAGGACGCCTCTAAGCAAACGTAACGACTCCGTTGTCGCAGCCCTGGTTACCATAGACAGCTACTACAGTAAATAGACTTTCAATTGCTTCAAATAAAACCGGAAAGGTATCGCGCACTGCTCTGGCCCAACGTGGCGAAATTTATAAATGCATGCGTTCTATAGGCAGCTATCTGGCATAACCTGGTGTGTCATCGATAATACAATACTCTTCCAACCCATTACATTCTTCATCCACTCGGTTTCTTTCCTTCATTTAATATTTTTCTTAATTCATATTTTCATTAAACTGGAAATGCATGTTATTTGCTATTTTGCGGCATGTAGTATAACTATTATATCGACAAAACGATTTATTTCAAGGTTAAAGGATAAGCAATTAGAAATCATGTTTGTACCACAGTATGGTTTAGAATAGAGGGCATATACTTAAGACTTTTTACCCAGAGAAATAGAATAGCACGTTCTCTATTTACGTAATGAACAGTACTTGCAAAGTTAACTCAGATAAAAGTCGATTACTTTGACTAACGCGTCGATGAGGGAAGCGAGAGGTTAGAAATACTATTTATTATCCGCAAAGAAACTTTAGTTTCTTTCTTAGTAACTATGGACTTTGTAACGCTGTAGTCGGATTTTGCAATATCCAACGCGCAAATATGTGTTAAAACCCTCTGATTTTCCAATATTATGTTGTTCCATTTACACGCCGTCTTTAACATATATGTAGTTTGCCTTTGGAATAATTGTTCATTGTCAATATGTTCACTCGTTTATTATTGTATATCTTTAGGTTTGTTTACGTTGGGTTTTCTTTATAAACATTCACACACACATTTACACTCTCATACATACAACTAAACTTTAAGATGGACGGAAAATAATCCTGGCTAAAGAAAAAATCCCATCCTCTAGCAGGAATTGAACCCGGGGCCTTTAAATTTGGATATTATGTTGTCCGCCAGTTGAGAATGAAACAATTTCAGAATGATACAAACCAAAATATCTTTCAGTAGCTGAGTACATTATGCTTTAGTACGCGTCTCTCCTGAGAGAGCCAACGATGCGAAACACACATCGCTTCGATAAAGCACGATTATGCATTATCACTAGAGCTCGGCATTTGCCTTTTGTATTCCTTTGTTTGGAATCGTAGGCTTTGTGCAAATAAATATGCTTCATGCTTACTGGAGTAAAATATACGTACTAATTTTATAGTCTTATAACTGTCTATTTTCATAGCGTGTGTCGTTTCGTAGATTAAGAGCCTGTTATTATCATTATTATTATTATTATTATTATTATTATTATTATTATTATTATTATTTTAATGAACTTTCATCGATGATTTTGCTTATCGTGGTTTCCTTATTTTTGTTATTGGTGTTTACTTATTACTATTATTTATTAATTCGATGTTAACCTTAGATTATACTTAATATTCCGCACTCTGAGCCATTGAGCCTTTGTTAACAACGTGCTTGAGGAAGTTTATGATACTGGCATTCTTTTCCTAACGTCTGCAGTTGCACTGTTTCTGTCACAATAAAATAGTGGACGTAGCACAATAAAGTGTACAGCATTAATTAGGGATGGGACCTCGATACCGTCGATACTTCGATACTCTCGATACTCGGTGGTATCGAAGTACACTACGTAATCAAAATGACGTACAAGTTCGTGGCGCTCTCCATCGGTAATGCTGGAAATCAATATGGTGTTGGCCCACCCTTAGCCTTGATGATAGCGTTCACTCTCGCAGGCATACTTTCAATCAGGTGCTGAAAGGTTTCTTGGGGAATGGCAGCCCATTCTTCACGGAGTGCGGAACTGAGGAGAGGTATCGATGTAGGTCGGTGAGGCCTGGCACGAAGTCGGCGTTCCACCACATCCCAAGTCAGGACTCTGTGCAGGCCAGTCCATTACAGGGATGTTATTGTCGTGTAATCACTTCCCACAGCCCGTGCAGCATGAACAGGTGTTCGATCGTGTTGAAAGATGCAATCGCCATCCCCGAATTGCTCTTCAACAGTGGGAAGCAAGAAGGTGCTTAAAATATAAATGTAGGTCTGCGCTGTGATCGTGCCACGCAAAACAACAAGGGGTGTAAGCCCTCTCCAGGAAAAACACGACCACACCATACACCACACCTCCGAATTTCACTGTTGGCACTACACACGCTGGCAGATGACGTTCACCGGACATTTGCCATACCCACATCCTGCCATCGGATTGCCACATTGTATACCGTGATTCGTCACTCCACACAACGTTTTGCCACTGTTCAATCGTGTAATGTTGACGCTCCTTACACCAAGTGAGGCGTCGTTTGGCATTTTCCTGCTGATATGTGGCTTATGAGCAGCCGCTCGATCATGGACTCCAAGGTTTCTCACCTCACGCCTAACTGTCAAAGTACTTGGAGTGGATCCTGATGCAGTTTGGAATTCCTGTATGATGGTCTGAATAGATGTCTGCCTATTACTTTTTACGACCCTCTTCAAACGTCGGCGGTCTCTATTAGTCAACAGACAGTCGGCCAGTACGTTTCCACTTCACTATCACATCAGAAACAGTGGACCTAGGGATGTTTAGGAGTGTGGAAATCTCGCGTACAGACTTCTGACACAAGTGCCACCCAATCACCTGACCATGTTTGAAGTCCGTGAGTTCCACGGAGCGTCCCATTCTGCTGTTTCACGATGTCTAATGACTACTGAGGTCGCGGAAAATGAGTACCAGGCAGTATGTGGCAGTACAATGCATCTAAGATGAAAAACGTATGTTTGTGGGGGTGTCCGGATACTTTTGATCACATAGTGTATGTCCAATACTTTAAGATAAACCTTGATACTTTAAAATTTTTAAATTTTGCATTACTGAAAGCTTTTGCGTTTAACTGTATGCTACAAAAGGAATGAAAGGAGTCTAGACTTCACGTTGTATCCTCGCACGTGTCCCTGCTGAAGAGTTGCTGGACTATAGTTCTTGATAGACCTTGACTGCGTTTCCTGTGGGTGATCAATGCAGCATTCCATAGACTCTTGTGTCTAAATGAAAACATGCAAAACAATGGGAGGAGGAGTAGAGGTGATTTTGTAACATGCAGCGTTAACTCAGTTGTGTATGAAGCTGATTTAGTTGACGCATTGTCACGTTTCTGCAATAGCCTGGCTTAGTGAATCATTCTCAGCCATTACGGTTACCTAGTCCGGTGACCAAAATCTTTGAATTCAACTGAAACAAATCAGAACTTAAGACGTGAGATAATACAGCGCATGGAACTATTCGTCCATTCCTTCTATCTGTTTTTGTTTACGCACTCGATTCAGAGTATAGCTTACAGGTATATCATACGACTAATTTCCCTAATATGGGTAGAAAATCCTTTAAAGGAAAGCCTTCAGCGCAAAATATAGTTACATAGAACGGAAGGAATTATTATTATTAATATTATTATTGTTATTATTATTATTATTATTATTATTATTATTATTATTATTATTATTATTATTATGGAATCTGTGGCATTATCCAGATAAAAACATTGCTGTCAATTGGAGAATATCAAACAGGAACAATTTCGGAATAAGTGAAGAAAGATTTTTGTTTTAGGAGTTGTATTGTTATTTGCCCCACGTATGGGCGCCAATTTGAACTAGGTTGTATTGTTGTATTGAAGGAGTTGTATTATAGTTTAACTGCTGGGGAACCGAACTTGTAGTAGTTGCAACCGCACGTATGTTAAACAGTTTCCGGTAGCCTTCGCCCCGAATGTACTTTCAGGTGGCCTTTGCCCCAACTTTAAAAATATTAACTTTGTAATTTAAAATGTTTCTTTAAATATTATATTTTATGTTTGCCCTGGCTGCGTCAGTAATATTGTTAGAGACACGTATCTCTTGGCAGGGTTTTTGGTGCGACTGAAGAATGTAGGCTTAAACAGATTTTAAGTTTTAATTCACTCCTTTTTATTAATCCGTGACACAAATTAAATAGCACCTCACTGATATCGAGAGCTGTGAGATTCTTTTATTTAATACTTGTACTTTTTTTAACACGTATACTATTTTCGTCTCACCGAATACATAATTAATTTCTCGAGGACACATCTCGCGTCTGGTTATGAGGACTGTTTGGAGGCAACTGAATTGATTTCAACCGTCTAAACTTTTAAATTTCTGTATTTCAAGTCTCTGATTGGCTAATCCTAATCGAATAGAATATCTGCATTTAACTAAAGCTTTTTCTGGTTGTTGATTGACTATTTTTAAACTGTCTCAAAATTACATTATTGCTGCTCTAATAATGACTAGTAGCATTTAAACTTCCTTACTCATTATTGCCTCAAGGTTACCTCATTGTTACCTCATTGTTAGCAACTTTAAACTTATTATTCTCACAGCTCCTACATTATTAAATTACGTAATGCATTCACATAACATTATTGAACATGTTTACAACAATATAAGCATATGCAATGACTGTTACATACATTTTAGAAATTATTACATACACATATTGCTTCAAGGCGGGCTGTTATTGAATTTACATATTATATAATTTAATTGCAATTATTCAAATGTTAAAAATACTGCCTCATAAGCATACAATATAAAATTGGTTACATACGTTTATACACAAAAAAATATTAATAAAAACATAATTCAGTGAACAAGCTATCGCCTTTACAGTTTTTTATAAAGTGAGTATCGGTATCGAGTATCGAGAAATAGTGGTATCGTCCCATCATTAGCATTAATGGTAAAACCAACGAAAAAATGTTGGTTTATGACTGGGAAATAAATCATTTTAATATTAAATCATTGCTTTGTTCATTAACACGACGGCTTTGTTGTTTTCTGCTTCCTACCTAAATAGACTATTTCATTGCGAACCTATTGTTTAATAGTAATACACAACAGATTCAATAATAATTACAAACCAGCGTGGGAGAAAAACGTATTCAAGAGAGAAATTACTTAAAAGCTGATGCTAGAGTTTACCATAAAGTATACATAGTAACTAAAGAGTGCAAATTTAAAATAATATGGTAAATTTAATGTATTATGGTAAATGGTATATAGCTATTTGATATTTCTATAATGTTCTCTCATGGCAAAATATGTTTTCAGTGTAAATGAAAAAATGATTGTGCCTGCTTCAACGTTTATCATTACTGGTTGTGTCTGTTTTAAGCTTGTTGTTGTGGCTATTTGCCGCCTGTTTTAAATTTTTAGCGCCGAGTTCACCGCCGTCCGTTCAAGATAATTGCTCTTCAAGGACATCGTGTTACGAATATATGGTAAAAACAGACGGGAAAAATGTATTTTTCATTTGTTTTTGAGTACGTGTCTTTTACTGGGATGTACCAAAGACAACGAAGAGTAATTAAAAGCTTTTGCGTTAACATGTACACTCGGTCAAACTAAAAGTGGCCCGTCTCTTGAGCAGTTAAATGTTTTCAGTCCCTTCGAGCGCTCTGTTCACAACCGTGCACCGCTAACTCTAAACTACAAGCTACGAGGCACTGTAGAAGGCACTGTTGGCAGGCTGCGGACAGCCCGAAGAAGTGTTAAACGTGTACCCGCCCTGAGTAGGACCAAACCACGTAGTGACGGGATGTGGGGTTTGTAGGGTGTCTGGTGAAGTTTATATAAGGGAGTGAAAGAAGGTAGCAAAATTTGCTGAACGGTTGCCGGTCATGGTGCAACGGCCATTGTGCACCGCTGGTGTTATTTGTGTATCCAAAATTTTACTTAGGGGGTTGTAATTTTGATAATCCAAGCATCTCTTGGAGGGATCTCAGCCTTAGGTGCTGTTTGGAGGTGCTCCGTTGATGTGCCCTCATGTCATGAGGGGAAGCCGAGGGTGCTCTGATGGTGTGGCAACTGGTCCTAAAAGAGACGCGGCTTCGTGATGCAGTCTCACAGGGAAGGAGCGGTATACAGAATAGATAGCCCGGAGGCCCCTATTCTGCACCCGTTGCAGAAGCAGCAGACTGGAGTCTGCGGCCATATCCCAGATTACACAGGCGTAAAGCAGGACGGAGATTATGAGCGCTTGGAAAAGGTGTAGCATAAGCGGAACAGGCATCCCTGAACTCAGCATGGTGTACAATGAAGCCGTAGCCCTAGAGACCCGATGCGCGAGGTCCCAGATGTGCTCCCCCAAAGTTAGGCCTTTATCTAGTTTAACTCCCAAGTAGGCAATAGCAATCATCCGTTCTATCCTTCTCCAGAGGTGGATGAATGTAGGGAAGTTTGCGGGAAAGCGGCACTTGGTAAAGAGAATGGCGTGGCTTTTTGCTGGATTTATGGATAATCGCCAATGCCTGGACCACTCTTGGAGGAGGCGGAGGTGTCTCTGAAGCGGGTTGAAGGCTCTGCGCGGGCTTTTATCTTTACAGTACAGGAGCACGTCGTCAATATATTGACGAACCTTCGGGGACTCCGCCTCGTATTGGCCTAGAGTAGACTTGTGTCCGCAACCGACACTACAAAAGTGCGATGTTCGGGGTATGTGTGTAATAAGTGTATAATGTGTGTAGGGAGCTCCAGGTGAATCAGTTTCAGGAAACCCACATGTCAGATCGTCGAGATGACCTTCTCGACGTCCAGAGAGGCAGCCGCGGTGTAAGTCTTGTACTAATAACCCAGGGTAAAAGCTTCCACCACGCGCAGCAACTGCTGGGGGGTCGAGTGCCCAAAACAGAAGGCGAACTGGTGTGCTGGGATGGCTTGAATGTCTCCCAAGCGGGCTATTGGTGTTGAGCGGTTAAGATACTTAACTTCTAAGCAAGCAACTCGACTTCGATTCTCCGTAGTGGATTATCTTTTATTTTTTACAACTCGTTTTACTTTAATATAGTTAAATACTATTACTTGTTTTACTTTATTTTACTTACAAATATAATTACAATAATGGTGTAATTTGTGATGATAAAATTACATTGATTGAGTATGTCATGGTTGCCATCTACCGGTATGACGGACTACTAAATAAACACAACTTAAAATGAAGACAACCTGTCGCACTTGTACTTATGTATTCAAAATTAAAGAAAAAACGGAGTAGCTTCACTGAGATTTGAACTTGCAACCTCAGCGACACTAAGTTAACTCTTTAGCATTAAGCTAAGAGTGCTGTGTCATTGTAACGAGTTTTCGTTATACTCCACTTAAGAACCATAAATCAATAAGGTGAAGTTTGGGTTTGAAACACTCTGAAACATCTATTTATTTGAAATTTCGTAAATGAATTGTTTTGTCGGAAGACTTTCCTGATTATAGTTGTGTTCCCCATTATAACTACTACTGTGAACAAAGAAACCTGGCTGTCCCGAGCGCTCACGGAAGTACTCGATTCGAGCTCCGTCTCTCAGACGCCGGCCACTTTAATTTGACCGAGTGCACAACGTAATTATAGAAGCCTGAAGAAAGACTATAGATTATTTAACCTTGTGGGATTATTTAAAACAAATTAAGATACAATTTGACGATAACCTACTGAGGTTAATTTGTTTTTATAAGGCGGAAAGTGTAGGACATGGTTACACGTAGGTGTTTCGAGTTGTAATGCGTGTTTGTAATTTTTATAAACACGTCATTAAGTAAACCGCACCAAAACAGTGACAGCAAACCCCAACGACGAAAAATTATGCGACACAGAGTGATATAATTCTTTAAGTTGTCGTTATTTATTTATTTATTTATATTCATGTTTTACTTTCCTACAATCTACGTATATTAGGTACCTAGAGGATTGTATTTCAACCAAACATTCAATTTCGAGATTTCACCGAAACTCGTGTTTTGAGGTTCCTGAACATTTTTAGAAAAAGATCCGTGTGTTTGAGTTTGTGTATAACTGTGTGTTCGCACGTGCGCGCGCGCATGTGTGTATGTTTATGGACAACATAACTCAAAAACGATAAGTCCGATAAGTATTAAATTTGGAATTTAAGTTTGGCATTTTCCATTATATGTATGTGTCTTAGAACGAAAAAAAAAATCCAATACCAAACTACGCTTTAAGTGCAAAGCTTTACGTTATTTTTGATCTACTCAAAAATTGACTCTAAGGACTTTAATTAATTTACCACATGTAAGATATGTGCATAACCAATGGTTCATCTTTTATCACGACTCTCGTTCCTCTCATTTCCTGTACCCATCATCTTCCTTGTCACCTGTTTCAGGGTTGTAGGACCAGGAGAGGGTGTTCGGAGGGTTACGGCTGGGCGGTGGCGTGCGCTCTATAAAGGTTTTTTCCTTTCCGTCGCTGCGGTACCATCAGTGAAGTCTCTCCTCGGCGTGGGACTCCGCTCCGGGGGACTGGATGTTGGTAGTTTGTGGGCAGGGACCGCGCGGCGTCGGATGCGTTCTATCTGGAAACGTTAGGGACCCCGTTCATGCTTGCACCCGTCGACTTCCAGATCTGGTCACCCTTCGGGTCTCTCCCCTCATCCTTCCCTCACAGGGGCCACGTTGGAAGTACAATGGGCTGCGTGCGGTGCTCTGCCCCGGTTCCGGGAGCCCCTCTGTGATAAGTAAACTAGTCGCGGGCATCCTTTCCCCAACCGGCTTCAAAGCGAACGGAAAGCTTTGAAGCCTGACCATAAACCCATCAGTAAACGATTAGTAGGGTCTTCCCATCCCTTAAACACAACACGTGGTCCTTTCTCCAGCTCCACCAAAGCAAAGCGTTGTTAAGATTTTATGGTGCTTGCGGTTAGGGAGGGTAGGGAACAAGTGTTTGGCTACTGCACAAAGGTCGCCGCTTGGGGATCCGAAGGCTGCGATGACCTTTACCTTTACTCTCGTTTGTATAATTTTTAATAATTGCAAACCGTAAGAGCTTAACACAAGCTTACTGTAATAAAAATACAAATTACGTTTATAACAAATAAATGGCCGTGGCATTAACCATTTCCGGGATATTCATTGCTATTAACCTGAATTTCTCTATACTCTTACATTTTTAGAAGTATTCTTTATTTAAAGTAGTATTTTACGCCCGTTCTTACTACATGATATCACAAGCGGTGGAGACAAACGGTATAAGAAATGATAATTGGTAAAGCAAATTTGGGAAGCAAAGGCCTAATTTTGGGGTATCTCCCCGGCATTTGCCAGTTATGGAGACTGAGGAAAACGGGGAAAAATATCAGGAAGGCGGACTGCTGGCGGGATTCGAACCGCGCATCACCCGAATGCAAGCCTTACACGTTACCGAGGAACCATCTAGCTCGGTTTGGAAGCGCTAAGTCACCATTCTTTTGTTTCTCGTGATGTAATATAAAGAGTATGAATTTCAGCATATTCAGCCACGTTTTTAAATATTTGAACCTTCGCTTAGCCTCGTGTATACCCCTTGTACCTACAATGAAGTGTGTAAATGATAGCAAATCTTTATCTAGATTAACACGAAATACACAGAAAAATATGGTTTTATAAACTTATTTTTGGAAGGGACATAAAAATAAATGATAGTGCATAGAGAAAGTAATGGAATGTGCCACAATAACATTTTTAAAATCGTTTCCATTAAATAAGCTCGATATTTACCGGCGCATTGCTCCATTATTATAAACACAATTACCAATCTAATTGCCAATGATACCAACCCGTTGCGTCGGATTGTCGTGGCTAGTTCTTTATAATTTCAACTTTGATATGTATTTTATAATATATGTAACCATGTATAACAATACACCAGTGAAAATGATGCGTCAGCAGCGTGGGACCTAATTTAGCAACCTCGCTCTCACCAATGGACTCTACTGTACGTTCCTCAGAACCTTTAAGGTTTGTTATCAAGGCCGGAGGTGGATGACCTATAAAACTACTCTAAAATGTTTAAAAAATGACATAACAATTACAAAAAATCTGATATGGTCCACCGACATGACCTCTATCCTCTATCTTTATTAGTAGGCATACAAACTATTTTTATTAAAGCTTATCTTTCTATCTACTACGTTTTAACCCAAACAAACCTTTGTAGACATAGCTACATTACATATTTCGTTACATATACAAAGAGAACAGCGATAGTCAAATGTTTAAGAACTGGACGCTGTATGCTGGCCTTAAAATTCCATATCGTTTCCATGCAATCGCGAGAAACAGTTGAATATTGACAGACGTTAATCACAGCAAAAAGCCATAAGGATCCAAAACAGGCACAAAAAAAAAGGCAACATAAAAATCTGATGTGTACACTTTCTCTATTCTTGTACAAACTATTTTTACAAACGCTTATTATCCATCTACTTCATGTTAATCGAAATAAACATTTTCAGAAACAATCTTATTACCAATTTTCTTGTAGGTACAAGGGGAATATGGCGGGCTTGAAGCGATAGTCAAATTTAAGAGCTGGTTGCTATGTGAGTATTCCATTCTCTTTGCAGTCCAGGATATAAAAAAACGAATAACGAATTCCCATTTGAGAAAAAGTATAAGTGCTGGAAAATTCAAACAAATACAAGGAATATCTCGGAAATGATTCACTCCACACACACACACACACACACACACACACACACACACACACACACACACGCACGCATACAAAGAAGTATATGACAGAAATTGTGTATGTTAACGAGCTCTACATTTTCTGTGTAGAAAAATTGTGCCTATCTCTTAAGGTTTACCAGTTATGCAAAAGCCATTCAGAAAGAAGAGAACTTTTGGGGACATTCCCAGAAAATTCAAAGATACGCATTTTATTTGTAATGAAAACATTTTAACATATGATGTTTTAATTAAAATCGTTAGACGTATTTTTGATAAAATAAATTTTCGAGAAACGTTACCAGTAAAGCAGTCTGGAGTGGGGTATATTCTTGAAATTCTTCGTGTCACATCTTTGAAAGGTACTAAACCTAAATACCAAGTTTGGTATTTATATGACGTTTCGTTTTTGAGTTATGCTGTTCACAGTCACACACGGACATTTTTCTAAAAGGGCTTTTTTTATTCAGGTGACCTCAAAACATGTATTTCCTGTGAAATCTCGGTATGGAATTTTTGGGTGGAATGAATACTTCCCCTACTTACCAAAGTAGTAGAGAAAGTAAAAACTGGCCCCACCGTCCCTAAATGTACGGAAACATGTTTATTTCAATGTAACTCTTTATTATATCCTTCCAAATAGAAAGGCATTTTGCCTAAATTCCGGTCTCTACCTACAGAGTGGCCCACGGGAGATAGTGCATTTTCAATTAGTTATTAAGAGGTTTAGGGTATATTTACAGCAATATAACTTATAGATAACTGTTCCATAAGCATTGCCATCACTGAAAAACACAAAACAGAAAAAAAAATCTGATGTGTTACACTCACATGACTTTCTCTACTCTTGTACAATCTATTTTTACAAACGCCTATTCTCCATATGCTTCATATTAATTGAGATATCGAGATGTCAATCTTATTGGTAATATTCATGTAGATGCAAGGGGAATATGGTAGCTTTTAAGCGATAGTCAAATATTTTATCGCTGGTTGCTATGTGGCGCATTTCATTCTCTTTGCATGTCCAGGACATAAAAAAATCTGATGTGTTACACTCACATGACTTTCTCTACTCTTGTACAATCTAATTTTACAAACGCCTATTCTCCATATGCTTCATGTTAATCGAGATATCGAGATGTCAATCTTATTGGTAATTTTCTTGTAGATGCAAGGGGAATATGGTAGCTTTTAAGCGATAGTCAAATATTTTAACGCTGGTTGCTATGTGGCGAATTCCATTCTCTTTGCATGTTCAGGACATAAAAAAAATGAATAACGAATTTGAGAAAAAGTATAAGTATTGGAAAATTTAAGGAAATAACAAGCAATATCTCGAAAACGGTTCACTCAACAAAAGAAACGTATATGACATAAGTTGTGTATTTTAACGCGATCTACATTTTTTGTGTAGTAAAATTTTGTCTATCTCTTATGGTTTACCAGTTATGCAAAAGTCGTTCACAATGAAGAATATTTTTGGAGACATTCCCAGAAAATTCGAGATATACATTTTATTTGTCATGACAATATCTTAAACATATGATATTTTAATCAAAATCGTTAGAGCCGTTTTTGAGAAAATTAAAATTTTCCAAAAATGTTCCATGTAAAGGGTAGTCTGGGGTGGGGGGATTTTCTTGAAAACCTTCGTGTCGCATCTCTGGAAGATACTGAACCTAAATACCAAGTTTGGTGTTTATCCGACTGTTCGTTTTTGAGTTATGCTGTTCACAGACACACAGACAGACAGACACACAGACACACAGACACACAGACACACAGACACACAGACAGACACACACACGGACATGTTTCCAAAAATGCTTTTTTTGGATTCAGTGATTCTCAAAACATGTATTTCCGGTGAAATCTCGGTATCGAATTTTTGGGTGGAATGCAATACTTCCCCTACTTACTATACGTAGTAGAGAAAGTAAAAATGAATAACGAATTTGAGAAAAAGTATAAGTATTGGAAAATTTAAGGAAATAACAAGCAATATCTCGAAAACGGTTCACTCAACAAAAAAAATGTATATGATATAAGTTGCGTATTTTAACGCGATCTACGCGTAGTAGTAAAATTTTGTCTATCTCTTATGGTTTACCAGTTATGCAAAAGTCGTTCATAATGAAGAATACTTTTGGAGACATTCCCAGAAATTTCGAGATATACATTTCATTTCTCATGACATTATCTTAAACATATGATATTTTCATCAAAATCGTTAGAGCCATTTTTGAGAAAATTAAAATTTTCGAAAAATGTTCCATGTAAAGGGTAGTCTGGGATGGGGGGATTTTCTTGAAAATCTTCGTGTCGCATCTCTGGAAGATACTGAACGTAAATACCAAGTTTGGTGTTTATCCGACTGTTAGTTTTTGAGTTATGCTGTTCACAGACACACACACACACACACACACACACACACACACACACACACACAGACACACACACGGACATGTTTCCAAAAATGCTTTTTTTGGATTCAGGAGGTCTCAAAACATGTATTTCCAGTGAAATCTCGGTATCGAATTTTTGGGTGGAATGCAATACTTCCCCTACTTACTATACATAGTAGAGAAAGTAAAAACACAAGTTTATTTCTTAACACACAAACATAAATTTATTTCTTAAAAAGTACATCACGCAAATGGCTACCATCATTGGCGATGAATTGCTGAAGACGCTCGCGGAAGCTCCTTATTACACTGCCATCTCTAGTGGAATGGCCTCAATCTCTTCCCGGATTGCGACTTTGAAATCTTCGGTATTGTGGTGTCACCGTGAAAAAACGTTTTTTCTTTTTTACTTTGTTACTACTATAGTAAGTAGGAGAAGCATTGCATTCCATCCAAAAAAAATCTGATGTGTTACACTCACATGACTTTCTCTACTCTTGTACAAACTATTTATACAAACGCTTATTCTCTATCTACTTCATGTTAATCGAGATAAACATTTGCATAGTCTATCTTATTGCTTATTTTCTTGTAGATGTAAGGGGAATATATATTTACAAGGGCAATTTGGAAATACAGTAGCCTTTAAGCACATACATATCTCTTAATAGCTGGTTGCTAGGTGCAGCACCATTCCCTTTCCCAAAGATTAATACTCTTTGCATATCCAAGACAAAAAAAATGAATAACGAATTCCCATTTGAGAATATAAGTACTGAAAATTTTAAGGGAATAACAAGCATTATCTCGAAAATGGTTCACTCAACAAAAAAAATGTATATGACATAAATTGTGTATTTCAACGCGATCTACATTTTCTGTGTAGTAAAATTTTGTCTATCTCTTATGGTTTACCAGTTATGCAAAAGTCGTCCACAATGAAGAATGCTTTTGGAAACATTCCCAGAAAATTCGAGATATACATTTCATTTCTCATGACATTATCTTAAGCATATGATATTTTCATCAAAATCGTTAGAGCCATTTTTGAGAAAATTAAAATTTTCGAAAAATGTTCCATGTAAAGGGTAGTCTGGGGTGGGGGGATTATCTTGAAAACCTTCGTGTCGCATCTCAGGAAGATACTGAACCTAAATACCAAGTTTGGTGTTTATCCGACTGTTCGTTTTTGAGTTATGCTGTTCACAGACACACACACACACAGACACACACACACACACACACACACACACACAGACACACACACGGACATGTTTTCAAAAATGCTTTTTTTGGATTCAGGAGGTCTCAAAACATGTATTTCCAGTGAAATCTCGGTATCGAATTTTTGGGTGGAATGCAATACTTCCCCTACTTACTATACGTAGTAGAGAAAGTAATATGATACCGAGATTTCATAGAAAATACATGTTTTGAGGTGCCCTAAATCCAAATAAAGTATTTTGGAAACATGTCTGCGTGTATGTTTCTGTCTCTGAACACCATAACTCAAAAACGAAAAGTTTAATAAATACCAAACTTGGTATTTGGATTTAGTATCTTCCAAGAATGCGACACAGGGTTTTTCAAGATAATTTCCCCATCGCAGACTACACTTTACATGGAACATTTTTTGAAAATTTTTATTTCCTCAAAAATGCCTATAACGATTTTAATTAAAATATCGTATGTTTAAGATACTTTCATGACAAATAAAATGTATATATTGAATTTTCTGGTAATGTTTCCAAACGTCCTCTTCATTCTGAATGACTTTCGCATAACTGGTAAACCGAAAGGGATAGACAAAAGTTTGCTACACAAAAAAAAAAAAACACAAAATTTATGTCATATAGTTTTTTTTTGTCGAGTGAACCATTTCCGAGGTAATCCTTGTTATTTTGAATTTTCCAATATACTTTTTCTCATATGGAATTCGTTATTCCTTTTTTTTTATGTCCTGGTAATGCAAAGAGAATGGAACGCGTCACATAGCAATCAGCTGTTAAAACATTTGACTATCGCTTAAAGCCTACCATATTCCCTTTGCATCTACAAGAAAATTAGCTCGATTAACGAGAATAAGCGTTTGTAAAAGCCATGTGAGTACAACACATCAGATTTTTTAAAGTCCAGACGAATACTTTCTTGAGTAACTGTAGATGCTTTCCACTTCAACTTCTGACTGCTGTGTCAGGAGCTAGGTATATTTGCGAAACGTAGGATTTTAAATATGCATCTTTGTACCCAACGTCGTTCTATGCTGTGCGTTTCGTTGTCATTCCTGTTGACATCTCCGCATTCCACCCTTGTAATATGTATAAGAACAGCACAATAAGAACAAAGAAAGCAACTCCAGTATCACAGGTGATAGAGCAGGGTGAAGAATGGACTGGGACGGATTAAGATATATTTAAAATGAAAAGTTTAAAAAAAGAAAGGAAAAACTTCGCGGGAAGATTCTGATTAATATCTCTCTTCGCAGGAGTGCCAGGGGCTATTTCTTAATACCACGCTGCCATTGTTATAAACCCTGTGAAATAAGAAAAGCAATTCTCCTGCATTTGTAGCTTACAGCCATTTTCCGTCCAAGAGTTTGGGATCACTTGAGGAGAAATCAGAAAAAGTTTACTTAAAATTGCTTTGTTAGGAATAGAATTGCTGTTACTCAAAAATTAAGAAAGAGCATAATCCACTCAGTTTTATACTTCTTTTCAAGCATCGCAGATTATAGCGAAACTGTTGAAAAATTTAATCTTTCTGGAATACCCACAGACTGAAACAGTCATTTTAATTCTCAGTCCTTTACCTATGATTATAGCAAGTGTTGTTTCCCACCTAAAGGTTTTGTCGATATTTTTCCGGAAACACAAGTTTTGAAGTCCCCTAAAGCTTTAAAAAAAATATTACATTTTACATTCACATTACTTTCTTTATTCACTATTTTTACTTTCTCTACTACGCATAGTAAGTAGGGGAAGTATTGCATTCCACCCAAAAATTCGATACCGAGATTTCACCGGAAATACGTGTTTTGAGACCCCCTGAATCCCAAAAAAGCATTTTTGGAAACATGTTCGTGTGTGTCTGTGTGTGTCTGTGAACAGCATAACTCAGTAACGAACAGTCGGATAAACACCAAACTTGGTATTTAGGTTCAGTATCTTCCAGAGATGCGACACGAAGGTTTTCAAGAAAATCCCCCCACCCTAGATTACCCTTTACATGGAACATTTTTCAAAAATTTTAATTTTCTCAAAAATGGCTCTAACGATTTTGATTAAAATATCATATGTTTAAGATATTTTTATGAGAAATGAAATGTATATCTCGAATTTTCTGGGAATGTCTCCAAAAGTATTCTTCATTGTGAACGACTTTTGCATAACTGGTAAACCATAAGAGATAGACAAAATTTTACTACACCAAAAATATAGATCGCGTTAAAATACACAATTTATGTCATATACATTTTTTTTTGTTGAGTGAACCATTTTAGATATTGCTTGTTATTCCCTTAAATTTTCCAATAATACTTTTTCTCAAATTCGTTATTCATTTTTTTTGCCCTCGTAATGCAAAGAGAATGGAATACTTCACATAGCAACGAGCTCTTAAAATATTTGACTATCGCTTAAAGCCTACCAATTCCCCTTGCATCTACAAGAAAATTAGCAATAAGATTAACATCTCGTTATCTCGATTAACATGAAGCATATGGGGAATAAGCGTTTGTAAAAATAGTTTGTACAAGAGTAGAGGAAGTCATGTGAGTGTACCACATCAGAGTTTTTATTTTGATATAGTTACTGCAAACTATTCTTACGAAAGCTTATTTTTCTCTCTACTTCATGCTAATCGAAATAAACTTTTGCAGAAATATTCTCATTAGACATTTCGTTGTACACGCGGGTTCAAACCTGGCGGAGGGCGGTGGATTTTTTTCGAGCATATAAATCTTTAGCACGGCTTCCTTCAAAAGGGAAGTAAAGTCGGTGGTCCCGTGTCGTAGATTTACGGTACGTAAAAAAACCTCAAGTCTGATAAAGAGACCTCTGAACAAAATTACCGGCAGTAGGAATAAAAAGCCGGTTCTGGCACAGAGAGATGCCGACAAGCGATAAAGTTCTTTGTTCTACGCCGACAAGCCCCGCCCCCTCCCTTTGAGGGCTCACATGCCACCAGGTCTCGTGTCGTTAGGCCCCGCCCCCTCTCGCTTTGTGTGCTTACCTAATGCCGACAGTGTCTGTGCTAACAGGTCCTACCCCCCTCCCCAATGCGTTCTACTGTGGCGTCATGACTTGAGGGAATTGTTTTCTCGAGTCCTGCCGCCCCTCGGCAAATTAATTAGGTAATGTTCGTCAAACATTTTTTATGACTACTAAGGCCTGCACATTGCATCCTCGAGCAATTAAGTTTTTTGAATAATGAATTGTTGACTGGAGCGTGAGTATAAGTAGTCTGCTCACGGGAACAGTCTGTCATGTAATGAGAACACGCAGCCTTCTTCTATCTGGGGAAAGCGCTTGCCCATTAGCTGAACATGTTAGACGCTTTCACCACATTAATAGGCTTTTAAGTTTACATTCCGGATCTGTTTACATACATTAGCGAACGACCTACTTCTGCCTGGAGGTAACGGTGACCTCCATTAGCTGACCCGTTAGACGCTTTCACAACATTAGCGAACAAGAGCTCGGCATGTAATGAAAAAACCCGTAACCTACTTCTGTCTGATGGTAACGGTGACCTCTATTAGCTGACAACTTTAGACGCTTTCACCCCATTAGCGAACAATGTCAGTAATTGTTTTCCTAAGTGCTCTGAAAAACCCCCAGACACTCAATGTAAATACCTTTTAGTTCGTAGAATTTCCATCACAAACCATGGAAAAACCCAAGTCTAGACAATTTTTTCCCTGATAATTAATGATTAAGTTTTATAGTTCTTATTTCTTTCAATAAAATATTGCGAATAAAGTATTCATAATTCAGAAGCGTCTCATTGATTGGTGAATACTACATATGTTATTAAAAATAAAATAAATACGGATAACATTATAGATAAATATTATAAATGTTATTAAAAAAGGTGTTTGTATTCAAAAAATAGACAGCTGGGCTCTGCCTGGAGACGAATAACAGGTCTCAACATGCATTCATCCCCCTCCACAGCCGCGTGACGTCACAGTCAACAGTATATAAGGAACGTCGGCAGCCAGAGCGATCAATTTATTGTTCGTTCAGTGATAATCGAAATGGCTGGTGATAATCGTGCATCTGAGATGAATGATTACTGGAGCGAGTGCTGAGAAGATTATTTTCACTACGTATACTTCCATACCGAAACATGCAATGGTTTAATGCATTCAGTGTTGTGTACTCAACCATCGCATCATGATCAGATGACTGCACTGGAAGTGTGTACAGAGAGCTGTCCTGTTTATCGAGGAGCGAACATGTAAGTAATATATATATTTCTATAACTCGGTAATATATTGTACGTATGTTAAATGAAAACTAACTTGAAATTATTTTATTCTTTCAGTGAAAATCGCATGGGTGATGATGTGGAGGATCTTAGCGATGTCGAGGAAGTTGACGATGTCTTCGTCTCGAAACATCTAACAGAATGTGATACAGAGTCGTGCACGGGATACATGCATTCTATACTTTGTACTAACCCGGCCCAGCATGAACGCATGACATCCTTCTTCCTATGTAACGACAACTGCGACGTCTACCAACGCAGGAGGAGAAAACTCGAGTAAGTAGAAGAAATGTTAAATTACATTTTCATTTACTGATTCTAATACTACTCTATGTCTAACCTAAAATTAAATTATTACAGACTGCGAATGACTGAGCCTAAGGTACCCGTGCCAATAGAGGAGCTGGATCGTGAGAGACGTATTGTCAATATAGAGGAATATCCAATCGCAGAGGCCAATACACAGCCTATGGACGAGGATGCTGCTCCACTACCCGACATTACTACTACCCCTGATGATGATAAAGCAACGATGGTACAGGATGGGATAAATCAGACGATTCCAGATTGCTCGCCCGAGATACACACAGAATCATGCAAACCCTTGAAGTGAGTATGACACACTTTGATAGTACTTTTTTGTGTGGCAAGGGGAGAGGATTCTTCTAATATATGTATTTTTCTCTTTCAGAGTACATGAAATCATTAACTAAACCTATTTCTAACATTGTTTTGAATATATGTTGCAGGGGTGTGAGGAGGCAGCGGAGGAAGAGGCAGAACGAGACTGCGAAGAGAAAGCAGAAGAGTAGGTGTAAGAGGAGGATCCTCAACGATGGTCCAAGGGTCTTCTTATTCATTGAAGATACCCCGGAGGAGCACGGAGAATCGATCACAGGCGTTTGATGACGTCAGCATCTCCCCCTCCCATTCCGTGAACATTGGACTATACTATGACATACCCTCCCTCTACATAAATTGTGAAAGTGATAAATCAATTGTTTATATTACAAAATCAGACTGGGATATAATATCCAAAAACATTTCAATGATTGAAGATTACCTACGTCAAGAAAAAAAGTTTGTGTGTGATGAATATTGTGACAATGTAATTTATGCATACAATATAATTGTATTTTTGACAGTTCAATTCATTTCATAAATACATGTTTAAATAATAATGTAATATCTTTAGACATTGATGGTGTAAGGAACCTATAACGGCTATCGCCCTATATTGAAAGACATTTGAATATTTTAAATGATTTCTGCAAGTCAGGAGCAATTAGTTTTTCAGGGAGTAGGAGGGGAAGAAGGAAAATGTTTGAAATGTATGCTAAAGTCAATAAAAGAGTGTTTTTAGTATATGAATTCAATTTATTATTCATAAAACTTATCCTTGTACATTCCTTTACAAAAACCATTCACCCAAACGTATGCATAATTATATAAGTGCTTGCATCACGTGAGAAAGAGGTTTGTAGGTAAATACTTTGTCGTGTAGAATCAGGCAGTACAGTGACGTCTGGGCTGGTATATTTACAGATGCTTGAATCTCGATTCTGATGTTCACAGCTCCATTTATAACCTCCTCGGGTTGGTGAGAACAGTCTATTACGAATAATGGTGCACGGTGAAGAAAATCCTTTCTCTTCAAGAGAGGATAATTCTCTCTTTCATAATAGGAACTTTGAAATTTACAGTACATTTCATATAGTGAAGCAAACTTTGAATTTTTAAAGTCCAAGTTCAAATCATGGTAGGGGTAGCATTCACTGTTGAGGAATAGTCTCATATTAGTAATGTTGCAGTGATCAAACTCGGAACTGTTCTTGCTATAATCACCCAATCTTGCAGTCTGAGCACACACTATGATGAAGCGAGGTTTCTCGAGCTTAGATGTTGTTGCTACATTCCACGTGAAAGATCTTGTCTGGGGTACAGCAGGCTGGGTATGAAGATCCATAGATCGAAAGGCAAGGTGTAGAGGTTTATCAGACTTGACAATTTTTAGAATGTGAACTCTTTCAGCATCGGAAAGGCGAATTACAGGCATCCTCCATTCGATTCTAGTTAACTTTACATTAGCTTCCTCTCCATTCGAACTCAGGACACAGTTTCTAGAATCTTTGGATCTTATGAGAATCAATTCAAACTTGCTGTTGAGTATAAGTTCATTGTGGTCATCAGCAAATCCTAGGAGCATCGAGAGAGGGGCTACAGCATTGAAAGCTCCATTCGTAGCGTGTACTATATCAACTTCTTCACCAGGATAGGCCCATCCAGCATTCAGCAGACGATTCGATTCCATAGGGTTGAGAGTCACATAATTTCGTATAGTTGTAGTAATTCCAGGATTCCTTGTTCTGTCTATAGTTGTAGCATTCATATCTAGACGTATCTCATCAAACATGAAGGTTATAGCATTATTAGTGAGCTTCGATGTAGTAGTAGGGGATCCATCTACCTTGGTGAGAGCACCTTCGATGTAGAGATAACTCTTGTTAGGTACCGTATACAAATCTTCAGCTTGGCATGGTATTCTAATTTCATCGTTTACATCCAGAGCGGAGGTATTGTATGGAAGAAAAATATGCTCCTCCTCCTTGGTGATCTTGTCGTCAAAGGCTGGAACTTCTGTCACGTTTAAGATGTCCATTATAGCGTCCTGTAACCTAACTCTTCGAGGAACTTGCGGTTAGCACGTGTTAACTCCTCGGAAGTTGGAGAGGTAGTATGCTTCGATCGCTGTGTACGTCGTCTATTATAGTATTTGAGGTGACTTTTAAAATGTATTGCCATTACGTCTTATGTGGAGTCTTGTAGTGATAACTTCGTTCCTGAAGTTGATAGCCTTCCCGTGTTGATCTACCACTCGAATAGTGATCTGGTCTATATAGTTTGTATCTATGACCGGTAAATATATTGGGTTCGAAGGTTCTTGAGAGATATGATAGCCTGGCGGAACAGAAGGGAAAAACTCGTAGAGCGAATGTCCGCTTTTACCGTCAATGAAAGAGCCTGTTGCAATACTGCACTCCACACGTATGATACTCACTTTAAATATATTCACAAGATCGTCAGATTCGAGCGCTTCTCCAGCAGGAATTATTTTAGTGTCTGTGAATCCTAGAAGCGAACCAATAGATCTTTCCTTAGAAAAGTCTATTGTATAAGGACATTTAATTTCAGCCTTCATTGTATTATTGTTAGGCCTTATGAAGAAGACTTCATCATTCAATTCTAGTTTATCCTTTAGAAATGTATTGATATCGGCAACCTCGTAGGTTCCATGAGGGATGACAATGGTTTCAGGTTTACCATTATGAATATAATGAAATCTATTATTACTTTCATCGGCATTTGGTATTGAATAGAATGTTTCAAAATTCAAGAGAGCAATCTCATAATGACCTGGAGGATCTAGCTGTAGAGGAGGGTTTAGATACGTTGAAATAACAGTGTCTGAACCACTCACTGTAACTGTATAACTCATCTTGACGATGAAGCAGCTTCTAGGATAAAAGAAATTGCAAGCACAAGTGTCCGCAGATGACTGAATCGAAATTCTGGTATCTCTGTGTATTATAGTAGATTTTAACGTCTTGTAGATATTTCTCAATCTCAGGAGGCGGCTTCAAATTACCGAAACTATCAAAGTAGTATGCGACATCACCTTCTTTCCTTATAGCAACCCAGTGTGTTCCTTCATTATCTGATGTATCGAGATTGGTAATAAGTCTCTCTTTGCAGTGCGGTTTTAAAGGAAGTTTGTCAATCATATAAACCCCTCTAAAATAAGGAATTTTTAAACGTTTAGCGTAATATTCGAGGGCTACGTTACTTAGGGCTTCCTCCGGTATATGTACAATCCTCTTCCTCCGTTTTTTGCCTTCTTCTTTAAACCCTCGCCTTTAGATCCTCTTTTTTTCAAAGACCTTGCTATTTTAGATGCAGCGGCTAAAGACGACATCAGCGGCATTGCAGGTAAGAATCCTCCTTTATTCCTCTTCTTACACCTTCTCTTCTGGAGTCCCTTTCCTCGGGTCTCCATCGCCTTGTTATGCCTAGCAACTTCTGCTAAGTGTCTATCAGCAGCCTTTTTTTATTGACTGCAGAGGCTATCTGAGCAGCGCCACCTGCTGCAGCGCCTAAAGCAGCAATGATGGGTATCAACGGTAAAATCCCTCCTCTCTTCTTCTTCCTCTTTCCGGCTCCCACTGCAACCTTTCCCTTCATGATTGCAGTTACTAGCCTTGCAGCTAACCTTTCACCAAAAGTTGAATCGGATGACTGCACACGTTTCCAAGCCTTCTCTGCAAGAATCTTATCCGCTATTTGTCTTGAAGCGGTGTCCTTATTCTCAGCGTACGCGAGGTCGTGCTGTTTGCAAGCTGTGTCTAATTGGTTAATTCCCGGGTCTCCTCTTTTTAGACGTTTTTCCAATTTAGTACCAGGCCCGCAATATCTATATCCAGGTAAGTGAGCTTCAAAGGGGAGCGAATTAATTATGGAATTAATAATTCCAGAGCCGCGCTTATACTGCAACGACCTCCCTCTCTTAGCTCTCATGATAGACTAAACGAATAATTGAATGCATTAGCCCTTTTATATCATTGCAGTCAATCATTAACTACTTTTACAAACGGTAATATATATATATATATATATATAAACAATGCACATACATGTTATAAGTTAGTTGTTAACATGGAGCTTGTTAAGCAGCACTGCTCTCTACCTATTCAGGTATTAGACTTTGAAAGTGACTTTAGAAGTGATCGTCATGGCAAGTTATTTCCATCTAATGTCAGAGCTCTTATTTTAGGGAGCTCCAGTGCAGGGAAAACAAATGTATTACTCAATATGCTACTCCATGAGAATGGGCTACGTTTTGAAAATTTGTATATTTATTCAAAGTCTCTCTATCAACCAAAGTACCAATATCTAATTAAAGTGCTTGGAAACATCGAAGGTATAGAAGTGAACACCTTCGACAACGGGGATGATGTTTTGCATCCTTCTGAAGTCGAAGAAAATTCAATCTTTATATTTGATGACGTCATCACTGAAAAGCAGGAAAAGATAGCATCCTTTTACAGTATGGGTAGACATCGAAATGTCGATTCTGTATATCTAGCACAGTCCTATGCTAAAGTTCCAAAACATTTAATTCGCGATAATACAAACATGATAATACTCTTCAGGCAAGACAATTTAAACTTAAAGCACATTTACGAAGATTATGTAAATACCGACATGACCTACAACGAATTTAAAGATCTATGTAAGAACGTTTGGGAGAGCTCTACAGAAGGAAGACTCTTTGTTGTGATAGTTCCTGAATTTCACATGAATGAGGGACGATATAGGAATGGTTTTGATGTATATATTAAGCTCGACAAAAAAGAAAATGATCATTCGTAGTTAACCATGAGCATCGATAGGTTCGGTTCTCAGAGAACTGGTCCAGTTAGAAGAGTGTTTGATCGTTTTATCATAAATAGAGATGTCAAAGGAAATTATCAATTCAAGAATAAGAGATTGTGTAACGTTCACGATCCTGAAGATAATCATGATGCTTCCAATAAGAATTATGTGGATGCTCTCGAAATTAGAATGCAAGATTTCTCTCAGCAAACTGCTAACAATGTTGAGGTTATGGCTAAGACCCTGTTCGATGAATTGATTTCAAGATATATCCTCAAGAGAGATAAGGAAAATAACATTGTGATTGATAAAGTTAGATTGAAGGTATTGCTAGATCCTGTTCACGATAACGATGTTGTGAATAAAAAGTTCATCACTGGATATGTCAATTCACGCACGCAGACGAGAGATGGTAATGGTAACATTATATTCGACAATAAGAGAATCACTGATATAGCAGATCCTCTCGGAGATACAGATGCTGTAAATAAAAGATATGCTAGAGCTATGATCATTAGGAAATCGAACGAGACGCGACAGCAGTTAAATAGGTACTTACCAAAGGAAATCGAGATGCAAATAGGTAAAAAGCTGCTAGACATCACAGCAAATCTGAATAAAACTACGAGTAAAGTGGATACTCTAACAACCTCTACAAAAGACAGAGTGGATTCTGTAATGGACTCCATTAAACAAGTTACCGCAGAGCTTGATAGAGAAAAAACAAATCTTCAGAATCTTTGCAATCAGAAAATTAGCAATTTAGAAAAGTTAGCGATGAAGCGAGTTTCAGATTTAGAGGCTACAGTCGGACAGTTAAAGACAGAGGTTTTGAATACTCTCAAAACTGATTCATGCAATGATAAACTTAAGAAAGTGGAGGAAAATGTAAATATGATGATGGACGCTTACAAAACTAATGTGCAGCAAATGACGAGTCTAGAAGAATCAACCAGAAGCCTGTACGCTAATACGGCAATCTTTGCTGAAGCGTTCAAGACACATACGCAGGAACATAAGAAAGAAACCGAGCAACTGAGAACTTCGATAGAGATGTTAGCTAAGGCTATCGATACGATGAGAACTCAAGGTGGACGCAGACTATAAATTGAATGTAATCGTCTATTTTCACGTCATTTGTAAGATGGATAGTGAAAGCATAAGACTTAAAGAGTCTGTAGCCGAGCATACCAGGGCTGTAAAAGAAAAACTGAGAGCTCTAAAAGGTCTCAGGTTTGAGACTCAGCATATCATGTCCGAAGCTTTGAAGCCTGTAACCGCTCCCCTCAAGGATATTTTGGACAGTCAACGAGGGTTGGCTGTGGAGACAGTCAAGAATGAAGATGATGATTCTACAAGTATTTCTACTTTCCTTCAACACGTTCGCTCAAAAGACAAGGACCGCATTGATACATTGTACGGGGTGAGATATCAGGATGGAAGTTATATGCTTGGAAATAAAGATATTCATTTTATAAATAATCAAATATTGATAGGTGATGAAACGTATGAGTCTACAGACGGTTTGACGGAGCTCATCTTTAAGCGAACGCCTCAGATTTCTGCATACACCAGTGAAGACTTGGAGACGTACGCTAAGATTATGAAAAGTACTTTTCTTCATAGATCTGGTTACACCAGACACGGTCGTTTGAAATCTGGTAAATCATATAAATACAAGAATATAATACGCCCCTTGCTCAATACACATTCAGGTCTAGGACTGACATGGAAGGAGCATAAGTCTGATAAGGAGGTTGACTACGTTTTCTGGAGAAACCCTAACACATTAGTGAATAGGCTGAGGTTACTTATTGCTTCGAGGGACGCTGGTAATAATAGTCACACTCAAGAGATTGAGGAAATTATCAGGGAGTTGAAGGCATCTAAAGTTATAGCATGACAGCCAAACAGAATATCGCCAGAGAGCTTCACGGGTCGGCGAGGAGGAACTATTTACGACGCAAAATTATCAGCAAAGGTATGAACGATTTATTACAAATTGATTTGATTGAAATGATACCATATGCAAGAGTGAACAAAAATTTCAAATACATTCTGATCGCAATCAACTTTTACTCTAAAATGGCATATGCAAAACCCTTAAAGGATAAGAACGGAGTTAATGTTGCAAAGGCAATGGAGGATATATTACAAGAAATGGATGTCCCTCCCCGGAATATTCAAAGTGACAACGGGAAAGAATTTTATAACAAATTCTTTAAACGGCTAATGTTTAAGTATAATATTAACCACTACAGCACCTATACCAATGTGAAGGCTGCGGCTGTTGAACGTTTAATTCGAACCTTGAAGAATATGATGTACCGAGAGTTTTTAGTCCAAGGCTCATACAAGTGGCTAGATCTTTTACCTAGAATCCTTGTAAAGTACAATGATACTTTTCATTCAACTATCCGCATGAAACCTAATGAAGTGAAAAACAACGATCTTCTTCTGACTGTGTATAATTATAATCAAGAACGAAGAGAGAAGAAGGCTTCAAGGAAGTTTAGTGTTGGTGATTATGTCAGGATATCTAAACATAAAGGACATTTTGAAAAGGGTTATGAATCTAACTGGAGCGTTGAAATCTTCAAAGTATTTCGTGTGAACCGTACCAAGCCTACAACATACATACTAAAGGATAGGAATGGTGAAATCATAAAAGGTGGCTTTTATGGACATGAACTAAAAAAGACTAACTATCCTAATACATATTTAGTAGAAAAGGTTATACGTAAACGTGGAAACAAAGTTCTTGTAAAGTGGTATGGTTTTCCAGATACTCAATGGATTGATATAAAGGACTTGTTGTAATATGTGAAGAATTAATAAAGACTAAAGTTTTATGATTGTAAAATCATGAGTATTTTTATTTTAAAAAGCATTCATATTTTTCTTTCTTTTTTGAGGGAAAAGTGTTACACAAAAAACCCTCACACATTTGATATCTATTTTACACAATATATACATTATTTAAAGGTTTAGGCACTAGCAATCACCGGGTCTAAGGGAATAATGGCCCCACGCTACAGACTTATAGCTTCCTTCCATCAACTTCCTCTTATCGTCACCTCCCTTCAAAGCCAATTTGTTTGTTTCAATTGTTGTAATTTTGTGGTGTTTACTCCGAAATGTTTTTTGTATCGAATAAATTTTTAGGCTATGGTCTTTTAAACATTCAAAATAATGGCCGAAATCGATTTTATCCATGCCTGTCCTGGTGATGCCCTTAGCTTTCTTAATTGTCTGCCCTCCGTATCTGTATGCGTATAACTTTGCTCTTATACCGACATACTCCTCCATAACCAAGCCACCCAATTCATCCTTGAACAACCCAATCTTTTTCCTATTGGCTTGCTTAATGCCATATGCATTTTCCTTTTCGAAGTTTGAAGTGTCGAAATATTGGGGGTTCTCCCTGATGAAATCATAGATATCAGAACTCGTTTCAAAAATGAATAGGTCTGTATCCATGTAATTCAGCAGCAAGTCTTTTAAATTTGGTTTCATGATATTGTAAAAGAAGTCGTACATGATAAATTTTGAAATGTCCAAAATTGCGTGTCCTATGTAGATTGGCTTGTTCATATGCACTTCCTCTCTACCCAGCTCGATTCCTACAAGATTTTCCTAAAAAATTATGGTGCGTAGGTAAGTGCTGCGTGCTATCAACTTCTTTGCCTGATCCCAGGATCCAACTATTTTGAAATCACTGTATTTCCTCACATTTTCTATAAATTTCCCATATACGGCGTTATTCATCTTTTTCCACAGGTTTTGTCCGAATTTTGACTTTTCTTGAATTCTTTTCTCTGTGTTCACGTCGATATACGTCTTCAACCAGTTAGACTGGTCGTAGGATACCACTCTGTGAATATGTCTCACAGTTAGACCTTGTTCAATACACTGCTGCATCACCCTGTAGTGCAAGACATATTTGCTTTTCTGTTCTAATGTCGCAAGCAGTTTCTTGTATTGGCCATTCGGTGGTATCGCACTCTGTGGGCAGAAAGGAAGCTCGTTGTGGGCGTCGTGGATATGGTCGGGGTATTCGATATCAACCTCTAGCACATAACCAGTCTCTGAGTCTTCTTTGATTTCAGCGAAGTTTATACTATCAATTTCTTCTCTGGTGAGCCATTTCAGATTCTTGTACGGGAGGGCAGACCCCATAGAAGCTCCATACAAGTTATTTATGTCCCAATAGGACAGGTGTTTAACAGGAGCATGCTGATCAAAGTTGGACATGTACCTGTGGTTAGCTTTGGTATAGCCCTTCACCACTGTGCACAGTCCGCCTCTAATTCCCGACTCGAAAAATTCCAGCATGCTCTTGTCAGATATTAAGGAAAGTTTCGCCTTAGTTATCTTCAACATAGCGTCAAAGGCGAGTCCTGGTAATGTATAAAACCATGCTGGGTCAAGTTTATACATCCCCAGGATGAGATCTCGAAACCTTTCGAAAATATCCGCCAAGAGCAGTATATCTGTTTTCAGGTATAGATCGCTGTATTCTCCGAGATTCTGGATATTAAAGGTATCCCAGACTTTTTCAGCATGCCTGTATTCCTCGTCTGTGATGTGACTGTCAGTGAGAGTGCTGTAGAAGGCATCCTTCGGTGGTAGAGAAGTTTCTTTGAGTATGTCTAGGCTTGAAACATAATCATAGGGGAATATTCCCTTGCTCTTCGCCAGCTTAAAATGCTCCTCAACAGGATATTCTGCCCTTGTTATTTTAAAGTCACTCTCCTCCAGCATGTCAGCCAGGCTGGACAGCTTGTCGTCAAGAAACTTAAAGCTGTCCAGAAACCTGAAGCTGATGTTCCTGTACCGTTTGCTAAACGCTATATACCTTTCACCACTTTGAGCGATGCACGATATGGGCTTATTATCATATGCCAGGCGTCTTAGCAAGAAGTGGCTGTCATAATTAGATAGACAATGAAAAAAGATCGTATGAAATCAGGGACCTTTCTATTCAAATTGCATCTATTATGAGCAGCACCCAGATATTCCCCTGACACATGATCGTGATCCCTCACACGCAAATCGCTCACAGTGAAAGCAGCAAGGCATATATGACACTCAGAAGCATTGTCAAAATTCTGTTGCTCTTCAAGGGTTAAATCCATGGGTTTAGGATTGGAATACACATTGATGACGTCATCAGCAATTGATTTTAATTGCTTGATAAAGTCATCGACGGCATTCGGACCTCTAAAGAGGAAGAATTTTGACATGGCCTCGTCATGCCTACATACCACCTTCAAGGCAATAGACATTGCTTCATGCTCTTGAATGGCTCGGGTCCAACTGGAGCTGCTTGAGGGCTCGCAAGAGTGAACCTTCGCCAGAACAGATTCAATGTCTGCGTATATAACAAAAGGTACAGGGACGCTTTTGGAGAATGCTTTAAATTCAAGGTACTCATCCGGTGAGGCATTTTAAGCAGTTGGCATTTCCCGCATCTTAACCTATGTGCTTCCAGAGCCTTTTCATTGGTGCATCTCTTGAGGCATGCCTCACATGTCCATACTCTATGCTCATGTTTGGTGGCTTGACTGCCTACTAGTCTGGACAGGTTTTTAATTATACAGTAGTGCGACTTATCATCCTCTTCAATATATAGCATGTTTACATGGTGCTGCTTCTTTTCAGCCGTTTGGTATAGAGGAATAATGTTCTCATTCTCCTCCTCTATACCAAACAGTGAAATGGATACTCCATTATTCTGATTTTCAAAGCATTCAATTTGATGTAAGGGTACCGGAAATTCGATACCTTCATAATTGAATGCCTCGAAAAGCAGTTCCTCAGGGTATTTTGTGGTTCTCTGGCCGTTGCGATTAACAGGGTATTTAGAGGCAAGCATGCACCATGCGAAGCAGAAGTTGTCTTCATTCTTTATGTTTATGACTGCATGTTTTTTCGCAATTTTCTGTGGTAGTTCAATGTATGAACCTGCGTGTAAAGGATCGTAGTGTGTAAAGCCCATCACCAGTCTGAGTATCTTTGACAAGGACTTCGACGATGCTCCCCCCTCAAATGTAGAAATGTTTTCCAAAATATCCCCCGCAATTGAAGAGAAGATCTGATTGATATCGCTTGATGGAAGAATCAGTACAGGCTTAGAATTAAAGCCAGTGGGAAGACGCTTCTCTTCATCAGGTTTCTGGATTAAATATTCAAGTTCCATGGAACAATGCATCTTTAATCCACTCCTGCTTTTCTGTAAAACGTTTTCCGCTTCTTTAATAATAAGCTCCTTGCACTCATCTAAAAAGACTCTGGGCTCGAGTATTTCTAATGTATTTTCTATTCTACTATTAAAAATACGTCCCTTGAAGCCGATTGGATGGTATTGCACTCCAGACCCTGGCAATTGCTAGCACTAACCTTGACTTTTTTTATTGTAGGCTGTTCCCTCCCATCCGATGTCGGTCCTCTCTTTCTATTAATTGGTTCTACATCATTGGATGATGATGATGAGGAGGTTGACGGTGCAGCGGCTTCATCACTTGCGTCTGAGGAGGTCGATGGTGCAGAGGTTTCATTGCCTGCGACTGAGGAGGTCGATGGTTCACCTTGTATAACTTCCTCCAGAGTGTCGAGCGATGAGGAGGCGGACCGTGCAGTGGTCGAGTCTTCACCAATCTCTGGCGATGCTGATCCCTGTGTTGCCAGGTCCTTAGGCTGGCTTCCAGCGTCCCCCAGATCATTTCCTGGAATAATAATAATAATAATAATAATAATAATAATAATATACAATGTGTAAAAGAACTTCGTAAAATGTTGAAGGATTCTTACCATTCGACTGTTGCTGCACACATATGTCAGACCCCCATCCCTGCTGATTTTGTATAGGGAAGGCTGATGGTACAGCGCTCGCATGTTGAGCGATACCGCGCCCGAAATAAAGTCCACTTCCTGGAAATAATAATATTAATAATAATAATGATAACAGTATAGAATGTGTAAAAGAAGTTCATAAAATGTTGAAGGGTTCTTACCATTCAGTGGTTGTTGCATGTACGGGGCAGGGCCCCACCCCTGCTGATTTGATGCAGGGAAAGCTTGTGGCGCAGAGTGTGCGTGAGGAACAAACCCGTCTCCGAAATAAAGACCACTTCCTGGAAATAATAATAACAATATTAATAATAATATAAAATGTGTAAAAGAACTTCATAAAATTTTGAAACATGTTCTTACCTGTCGGTGGTTGCTGCATGTATGGGACAGGGACCCAACCCTGCTGATTTGACTCCATGAAGGCTTGGAAGCCAGACGGTGCCTGTGCAGCGGACAATGGCTGACTCATCCCAAAATAAAGTCCACTTCCTGAAAAAATAATAATAATGATAATATTAATAATAATATAGAATGTGTAAAGCAAGAAGTTCATAAAATATTGAAAAACTCTTACCGTTCGGTGCTTGCTGCATGTAAGGGGCAGAGCCCCACCCCTGCTGATTTGGTACCAGGAAGGTCTGGAAGCCTGGGGGTGGTGGTGCAGCGGTCGCGAAGCGTTGTGGTGCAGGTGCAATGGTTGCGAGGTCTGGAAAAAATAAATAATATTAATAATAATATTAATAGTATAGCATGTTTAAGTACAGAGTTCTAAAGAATCTATACGCTATACGTGAAAAATAGATGTTTTAAACACATGCGTGAAAAAACATGGTATTCTGGGATACCGGTAGAGTTATGTGACTGCATATGTGGTGAGAAACTCCCCTTAAATATATCCTTATCTCCTTATACAATCCAGAACTCTAGGCTGTCGTAGGTAGGTCTTTGTATGCTAGAATCGCCCTTGTATACCTACTATTAAATAATTTTTAGTTACAATTGCTCAAACACCGGTCTGTAAATTCTTACCATTCGAGTGTTGCTGTATGTACGGGCCAGAGCCCCATCCATGATGATTTGGCACCAGGAAGGTTTGGAAGCCTGCTGGTGCCATTGCAGCGGTCGATGGATGACAGACTCCGAAATAAACACCGCTTCCTGGAAATAATAATAATAATAATAATAATAATAAAGAATATGAACAAGAAGTTAATATGAATTGTTACATTAATTTTTTTAAACTCTGAAGAATGCTTACCATTCGGTTGTTCGGGTGCCTGAATCATAGCTGTATTTGAGGAACGATCCTGCTGGAGCTGGATGTATGCCTCAGCTACGTTAGCAGAACTGAATGCTGAAAACGTAATTAATTTACGCGTTAGATTTTTATTTATTTATTTATTTACTTATTTTTTTAAAGAAAAGTTATATTATTAAGTTAATTTACTTTATTGCGCATTGCTTATACAGGGAAATGTCGATTTATTTTTAAACACCTGAGAAATTTCTGTGACAAAATAAAGCATTTGTATTATTCGACACACTCATGGAAAATATCTCTTTTTAACGTGATGGAAACAGACTGGAAGTTTTTACTAAATTAATTGCACAAGAGGAATGAAACATTAACTGATGAATGTTCGATTAATGCATGCAAACATGAAGTCCCCGGATCGAATACCGCCGCTTACCCTAGGAAGAATATTTATACAGAGCATTCTTTATTCGAATCGTAGGGTAATCAAGTAATTGTATTTTGTCTAGAAAGGAATATAATTCACTCTGTGAAACCCTGTATTTAAATATCCGGAATAATAATTACTCAACAAGATGAATACTTAACTAAATTGTTCACATTTTTTGAGAATTCGCGCAGTTAGCTATTAAATGTAGAATAAGCTTGTCTAAAATGAATACTTCACTAAACTGTTCACATTTCAGAAAAAATTCAACTGTCTAGCTATTAACTTTTAGAATACTCAGCTATTTACAAATAAAGGGCCGCCATTAAAAACAAGAACGCAAATATAAGTTAAATGTACTAAGTAATAAGTTAACTTTTTAATGAAGATGAATTGGTGATACAACTTACCAGACATGCTGTTCGATGTAATTTCCACGTTGAAAGAATAAAGTTTGCAGAGTGCTTAGATCGCAGTGTTCTTACGATACTGTGAAAATCATTGGAGAAGCTGCTGCTTTTATATAATTCACCCCACTAAAGCTGAAGTGGTGAGAGATTGTAGAGCACTTAGGAAAACAATTACTGACATTGTTCGCTAATGGGATGAAAGCGTCTAAAGTTGTCAGCTAATAGAGGTCACCGTTACCATCAGACAGAAGTAGGTTACGGGTTTTTTCATTACATGCCGGGCTCTTGTTCGCTAATGTGGTGAAAGCGTCTAACGGGTCAGCTAATGGAGGTCACCGTTACCTCCAGGCAGAAGTAGGTCGTTCGCTAATGTATGTAAACAGATCCGGAATGTAAACTTAAAAGCCTATTAATGTGGTGAAAGCGTCTAACATGTTCAGCTAATGGGCAAGCGCTTTCCCCAGATAGAAGAAGGCTGCGTGTTCTCATTACATGGCAGACTGTTCCCGTGAGCAGACTACTTATACTCACGCTCCAGTCAACAATTCATTATTCAAAAAACTTTATTGCTCGAGGATGCAATGTGCAGGCCTTAGTAGTCATAAAAAAATGTTTGACGAACATTACCTAATTAATTTGCCGAGGGGCGGCAGGACTCGAGAAAACAATTCCCTCAAGTCATGACGCCACAGTAGAACGCATTGGGGAGGGGGGTAGGACCTGTTAGCACAGACACTGTCGGCATTAGGTAAGCACACAAAGCGAGAGGGGGCGGGGCCTAACGACACGAGACCTGGTGGCATGTGAGCCCTCAAAGGGAGGGGGCGGGGCTTGTCGGCGTAGAACAAAGAACTTTATCGCTTGTCGGCATCTCTCTGTGCCAGAACCGGCTTTTTATTCCTACTACCGGCCTTTCACGCTCAGTATAGAATGGGACGCTAAGAACCACAGTAGTTAAAGAGCATCCATAAGTAAAAGACAATTTAATTTTTCAAGGGGAGAGGAAACCGAATCGATAAAGCTGGTGTTAACATTCGGTAACATTCCCAAGAAACAACTGAATAGCTACATCACTTGAAAAAATGACAAATGACTGATAGATTCAAATCAGTAATAACGTATCTCGGAAATGGCTAATGCCACAGAAAAATTTATTTGAAATAAATTGTGTGTTTTAAAGAGTTCTATGCAGTGAGGTTTTGCCTAACCCTTATCATTTACCAGTTATACAAAATTATACAAAATTCCTTCCTAATAAAGAGGTCTTCGCAGGCTATTCTTAGAAAATTCAAGATAAACATTTTGTCATGTAAATACATTTAAACATATGCTGGCATTTTAATCAAAATCATTGGAAACATTTTTGAGAAATCAAAAATTGCTAAAACTTTTCTATGTAAGGGGTAGTTTGGGGTGGGGGAGTTTCTTGGAAATCTTCGTGTCGCATCTTTGGTAAAAGCTGAACATAAATACCAAGTTTGGTATTTATCCGACGTTTCTTTTTGAGTTATGCTGTTCACAGACACACACATGCACAGACACCTACACGCATAAACGAATCTTTAACTAAAGTTTGTTTTTATTTGTTTATTCAGGGAGCCTAAAACACATGTATTTCTCGTGCACCCTCACATATGAATTTTTGGTGGAATGCAGTAGTTACTTTGTCTATTAGGCCTATGGTAGAGAAAGTTAGGTAACAGCTCCATAAATACTTTCCGAATAAAATGCTGAAGGAAGGATTTAAGAACGAAAATGCATAATCACAAAGTTTAATAGGAGATACGAACACATAAAAAGCCTGTAACCCTCCCACCATCTCTTTTTAAGACACTTTACGAAATTCATCAACTGAATGTCAACAAAATGCTCCATTTTGTTAATACTGCGCACGCGTAAAAGAAAGTTTCAGCCCAAGTGTACTAGGTGACGGCGAAAATAGCGCAGTTCACACACACGCACACACACATTAATTCATACGAGGGTCGTCCAATAAGTAAGCTTCCCTGTTTTATAAAAAAAACATTACACCCAATTGATCATGTTGAATTAATTTTATTTATGTTGTACAATGCTTCTGTTATTTTTCTACATAGTCAACATGTTTTTCCAAGCATTTTTGGGGACGTGACACAGGTTTTTCCAACCCAGTGTTGTACCAGGGCGGGTCCTGTGCTCGCAACCAGCTGTTCACTGATTTGACTTTATCATCGATGTTAAAAGTGCTTACCTTTGAGTTGTAGGAACATATTAAAATCACTTGGGGCAAGCTCCGGTGAATACGGAGGATCGAGAAAACTTCCAAGTTGAATCTTGACCCAGGCGGAGTTCAGAAGGTTCAACTGGGAAGCTTTCTCGCATCCTCCATATTCACTAGATCTTTACCCAAGTCATTTTCACATGTTTCCACGACTCAAAGGTCATTTTGGAGGTAAACACTTGAACACCGTGACAAAAATGAATCAGAAGTGAATCAGAAGTCGGGTCCTGTGCTCGTAACCAGCTGTTCACTGATTTGACTTTATCATCGATGTTAAAAGTGCTTACCTTTGAACTGGAGGAACATGTGAAAATCACTTGGGGCAAGCTCCGGTGAATACGGAGGATACGAGAAAACTTCCAAGTTGAATCTTGACCCAGGCGGAGCTCAGAAGATTCAACTGGGAAGTTTTCTCGCATCCTCCATATTCACCAGATCTTTTCCCATGTGATTTTCACTTGTTCCCCTGACTCAAAGGTCATCATGGAGGTAAACACTTTAACACCATGACGAAGATCAATCAGAAGTGTACAGCTGGTTGCGAGCACAGGATCCGACCTGGTACAACACTGGCTTGGAAAAACTTGTATCACGTCTCCAAAAATGCTTGGAAAAACATTTTGACTACGTAGAAAAGTTACAGAAAGATTGTACAATGTAAATAAAATTAATTCAACATGATCAATAATTGTGAATAATGTTTTTTTATGAAATAGGGAAGCTTACTTATTGGACGCCCCTCGTACAAACACACACACAATAACCTTAACCTAACCTCGAGAAAATCTCGAAAGCAGAGGATCCTGTCCGTTTACTTGACTTGGTATGAACGGCCTCCGCTCGCCTCATACCAGTTTTTCCGCCCTTTATAGTTTTCTTATTTTGTTTAATGACACTCTTAAACATTAATCATATTCATTCATTGACTTCGATCTCTCGTGGTAGTTGTCGCTCAGATGTTGGCGGCTCTTCCGAATGAACAGCACGGTCACAAAGTGCTACCGGTCGAAGCATGAACTTATTAAAGAAGGTAGACTTGAAACAGATCCTGAAAGTATTAAAAAGGAAAGCAGACTTTTCTATTTAACGGGTTGTGAGGGACAGAGAGAATTTTGTGAAAAAAATCTTCATGTTGCATCCTTGAAGGAATCTGCAATTAGACACAAAGTTTGGGGTTTATCCGACTGTTCTCTCCCTCCCCCCCCACACACACACACACTTTCACGCTACGCATATTTTTTCTAAAAATAATTCTTTTTGGAATCAGGAAAGCTCAAAATGTGTATTTCTAGTGAAATTCAGATATCCAGCTTTTGGATGATACACAATACAAGCTTTACCTACCTTATGTAAAGGATAGAGAAGGTAAAGAAATGAAATAGGAATGAGTGGTGAAATGTTATGTCATAAGACTATTTTAAAAGAAAGATCTGTTAATACCCAGAATAAAATGATTCTACAATTTTCAACCTCATGTGGGAGACTTTTGGCGTGCAATTCGTGGTCATGATTACATGCTGCTGCAATTGATAATGATAACGACATAGAATCTAAGACATGTCATTAGTTTTAGACAATTCAAACAAATGTTGGTTTGGCTAAGTAAGAAATAACGTGCGAATAAGATTTAACCATTTCTCTTTATTTATCTGCGACTGCTGGAAACTGGACTCATTCCAAAGGACACAAGATATCTTAAATGCTCTTAACACGTCATTAAACAAAGGAAAGGCGCGATACAGTAGAGTTGTTTTGAATCATTGTAGGCTCTAAATGCAGCTTGCTTGTCACTAACTAGTGGATACTAATGAGATTATCAGGGACTGTAAGATAAAGTAGTGACATCATATTGAAATCATCAGCTGAAATAATACTTAGCGTAAAATACAGTTTGCTGTGAGCACTGAAGAATCATAAAATTCAAACTCGATTTCTGGCACTGCAGAAAAATTCCGAAATATGTATTTAGAGTGATTCCAACCACCATCATGCAATCCTGGGAAATGCCACTAGTACAGGCAGCGAATTCTAACTGCCGAATTCAACTCTGTAGCAGTGTTGCCAACACTTCCTCGGAAATAATGGCTAGATGGTATCTTTAAAAAGGCATTATTTAACAAAAAATCTGATGTGTTACACTCACATGACTTTCTCTACTCTTGTACGAACTATTTTTACAAACGCTTATTCTCCGTATGCTTCATGTTAATCGAGATATCCAGATGTCAATCTTATTGCTAACTTTCTTGTAGATGCAAGGGGAATATGGTAGCTTTTAAGCGATAGTCAAATATTTTAACGCTGGTTGCTATGTGGCGATTTCCATTCTCTTTGCATGTCCAGGCAATAAAAAAATGAATAACGAATTTGAGAAGAATAAGTATTGGAAAATTTAAGGAAATAACAAGCAATATCTCGAAAACGGTTCACTCAACAAAAGAAATGTATATGACATAAATTGCGTATTTTAATGCGATCTACATTTTTTGTGTAGTAAAATTTTGTCTATCTCTTATGGTTTACCAGTTATGCAAAAGTCGTTCACAATGAAGAATACTTTTGGAGACATTCCCAGAAAATTCGAGATATACATTTCATTTCTCATGACATTATCTTAAACATATGATATTTTCATCAAAATCGTTAGAGCCATTTTTGAGAAAATTAAAATTTTCGAAAAATCTTCCATGTAAAGGGTAGTCTGAAGTGAGGGGATTTTCTTGAAAACCTTCGTGTCGCATCTCTGGAAGATACTGAACCTAAATACCAAGTTTGGTGCTTATCCGACTGTTCGTTTTTGAGTTATGCTGTTCACAGACACACAGACAGACACACAGACACACAGACAAACACACACACGGACATGTTTCCAAAAATGCTTTTTTGGATTTAGGGGGTCTCAAAACATGTATTTCCGGTGAAATCTCGGTATCGAATTTTTGGGTGGAATGCAATACTTACCCTACTTACTATACGTAGTAGAGAAAGTAAAAATGGCTAGATATAATTGGCGTCTAAAACTATCAATATTTTGTTTGTAGAAGTTAAACCCCATATAGACATTCTAAATATTATAACTGATTAGATAATTCCATAATATTTAAATATTGTAAAAGAATATTTTATTTAATATAAAATTGAAATAGAATAAGGTATACTTTTGCTAAGCAGCAACACCGTACGTTAAATATAACTGATATTGAAATATGAAGTTTACTGAAATTCTTTAGGTAAAATATGTAAAAACTGACCAAATCTACGTGTCAAAAATCATACATTTTGGGCGCATACTCCAGAAAGTCGACCTTATGATTAGTACACATTTTAATGACATGTCATGACTCATAGTAGGAACATAACAGGTAGTGGGGATTCACCCTAACCATTTATTCCTTTTGCATAGCTAAAGCACAGATGAAATTATGCTTTTAGGCTAGATTTTGGCTAAAGGTGTTGTTAAATAGGCTAGATTTTAGGCTATAAGCATTTTACGATTTTATATGGCTAAACGCTACTGTGAAAATGCTAGATCTAGCTATAAAATGGCTAAGTTGGCAACCCTGCTCTGTAGTGTCCTCTTGTTCTGTTTAAATCTGGTGAACTGATGACGGCAGCCGGCTGGACATATCAGTGTGTTCAGTCCAATTTTTACTTTCTTTACTACGTGTAGTAAGTAGGTGAAGTATTGATATCGAGATTGCACCAGAAATACATGTTTTGAGCCCCCTGAATCCAAAAAAATCATATTTATAAAAAGCTCTATGTGTGTGTCTGCCTGTCTGTGTGTGTGTGTGTGTGTGTGTGTGTGTGTGTGAACAGCATAACTCAAAAACGAAAAGTTGGATAAATATCAAACTTGGCATTTAGGTTCAGTATCTTTCAAAGATGCAACACGAAGATTTTCAGGAAAATCCCCCACCCCAGATTACCTTTCACATGGAATATTTTTCGAAAATTTTAATTTTCCCGAAAATGGCTTTAACGATTTTGATTGAAATATCATATATTTAAGATATTTTCATATTAAATAAAATGTATATCTCGAATTTTCTGGGAATGTCCCTAAAAGTCCTCTTCTTTCTGAATGGCTTTTGCATAACTGATAAACCGTAAGAGGGACACGAATTTTTTTCTACATAACAAATGTAGACATTAAAACACACAATTTGTGTCATATGCTTTTTTTTGTGGAGTGAACCGATGAGCAATTGTTCCAAAGGCAAAGCTGCCGATATGACTTTAGATTGAATATCCGTTAAATATTCAGAAACTTCACAAAACACACACGCCTTTAGAACCAGAAAGAAGTTATCTAAGTTTTTATCGCTAAATCCTGTATACGTCTGCAATTTCCGAGAAATTCCTTGTTATTTGCTTGAATTTCCAATACTTATACTCTTTCTCAAATGGGAATTCGTTAAATAAAACGTTCCACATAGCAACCAGCTCTTAAAATATTTGAATATCGCTTAAAGCCTAGCAATTCCCCTTGCGCCTACAAGAAAATTAGCAATAAGATTAACATCTCGATTAACATGAAGTAGATGGAGAATAAGCGTTTGTAAAAATAGTTTGTACAAGAGTAGAGAAAGTCATGTGAGTGTAACACATCAGATTTTTACTATCTCTAATACTTCATGATCGTCTTCAAGGATTAGGCCTTTCGGCCTGTTCCGCCTCAGAATTGTTCACACCATATCTTTAATGGACGTCCAATGTTCCTCTTTCTTTTGGGTTATATTGCATTGCAGCTTTTGTTATTCTACTATTTGACATACGTTGGACATGTTCTCTCTAACTTAGTCGTCTGAATTTTTCAATTATAGTTGTAATAGATTTTACATTTAATTCTTGTCTAATACCGCTACTTCTTTTATGATCCAGCAATGAATATCCTGCTACAAAGCAGAGGAACTTCATCTCTGATGATTCAATTTGTTGTAATTGGTCTGAAGCTAAGGTCAAACATTTTCTTCCATACAGCAGCAAAGGCAAGGTTATTGCTTTGTAAAATTGAATTAATGTTTCTTTTCGTACATTATATTTTAATGTAGTTGTATGGTTCCACAGAAATATTTGAATCTAGCCAATCTTCTGAATTAGTAAATTTAAAATTGCATCCTAAATATTTAAACTCTCTACTTGTTAAATTATTTGTCTGTCTACTCGTATAACAGGTTTGGCCTTTATAGGCTGCAATCCTCGAAATTCCATCACATTTGTTTTATCTGTCGACATTTTCTTTCCACAATTAGTAGTAATTTGATTCAATTTATGTACTGCAATTTGGACTTCGTCTTCAGATTTTCCTACTGAGTTGATCATCAGCAAATAATAGCGTCATGAAATTAAATTTATGTTACTTATTGTCTTATTCAATATAGTTAGCCATTTATAAATGATATCGTCAAAATAAACATTAAAAAATCTGATGTGTTTCACTCACATGACTTTCTCTACTCTTGTACAAACTATTTTTACAAACTCTTATTCTCCATATGCTTTATGTTAATTGAGATAAACATTTGCAGAAACGATCTTTTGACATGCAAAGAGAATTACATTATACAGATAGCGACCAGTTCTAAAAATATTTGACTATCGCTTAAGACGTACTGTGTTCCCCTTGTTTTGTAATTGCAAGGGCAATATAGAAATACAGTAGCCTTTAAGCATAGACATACCTCTTAATAGCTGGTTGCTAGGTGCAGCACCATTCTCTTTGCCACAGATTAATACTCTTTGCATATCCAAAACAAAAAAATGAATAACGAATTCACATTTGAGAAAATAAGTATTGTAAAATTTAAGGGAATACAAGCAATATCTTGAAAATGGTTCACTCAGCAAAAAAAATGTATATGACATAAATTGTGTATTTTAACGCGATCTACATTTTTTGTGTAGTAACATTTTGTCTATCTCTTATGATTTACCAGTTATGCAAAAGTCGTTCACAATGAAGAATACTTTTGGAGACATTCCCAGAAAATTCAAGATATACATTTTATTTGTCATGAAAGTATCTTAAACATATTATATTAATCAAAATGGTTAGAGCCATTTTTGAGAAAATTAAAATTTTCGAAAAATGTTCCATGTAAGGGTAGTCTGGGGTGGGGGGATTTTCTTGAAAACCTTCGTGTCGCATCTCTGGAAGATACTGAACCTAAATACCAAGTTTGGTGTTTATCCGACTGTTCGTTTCTGAGTTATGCTGTTCACAGACTGACACACAGACACACACACGGACATGTTTCCAAAATTGCTTTTTTTTGGATTCAGAGGGCCTCAAAACATATATTTCCGGTGAAATCTCGGTATCGAATTTTTGGGTGGAATACAATACTTCCCCTACTTACTATACGTAGTAGAGAAAGTAAAAATAGTGGGAGAGAGTGCACAGCCTTGTCTAACGCCTTGATTAATTCTGCCAATTCTGTCCCATTCCTTGCAGCAGGAGTCTTATTTTATTATTTTTGTACAATGACTGAATTGCCGCAAAAAATGTGCTGGAATTCCCATTTCTTTTAACGACTCTCATAACATTTTGCGTTTTACTTTGTCAAACGCTTTTTCGTAACCAATAAAAACATAGTAAGTTGGTAATCTACATTCTCGTCTTTTCTCAGTTGCTTGATCCAAAGAGAAAATACAATAAGAATGATCTACCTTTCCTAAAACCACGTTGTACCTCTAACATTCATGCTTTCACGATTGGCCTTAGTCTCTTATTTATAATTTATAACAGAATTTAATATACTTATTCCTCGGTAATTTGCACATTGTGATTTATCTCCTTTCTTATAAATGGGGCATATCAAAGCTTCATTCCACTCTTCTAGCACATGTCTACTCAGCCAGCAAACATTCATAAAATTTAAAATTCTATGCTTTAGCTGGTCGGAAATGTATCTTTACTACTTACTATATTTCTTTCGTGGGTCGATATATAATAATCAGTGCGACGTCTAACTGTCCTTGGATTCTTAGCATTTAATATATCCCCTGGCAGCGTTGCGAGCGCTGCGCAGGGTAAGGAAAGTAGTCGAGCTGCCACCTTTAAGCTTCCGTCCCAGGTGATTTTGTTTTGGACTTGGCCTGTTCTAGATAGATTGCCTTCACTAAGGCTTCGGGATCTGTCCTCCGGTTGTGGTAGTTTTGGTCCGCCCCTGATATTTTACTTCCCCGGTACCCGCCATATCTAATGAGCATTCCCCTATCCGCGTCCTGGTGAGGCGCTCGATGGCAGATTAACAAAATCCGCATGAGCTCTCTAATGCTCTAGTAAGCAGAGGAAGTATTGCATTCCATCCAAAATTCTATATCGAGATTTCACTGCAAATGTTTTGAGGTCCCCTGAATAAAAACATTTTAGGAAAAAGGTTCATGGCGCGCGCGCGCGCGCGTGTGTGTGTGTGTGAACAGCATAACTCAAAAACGAAAACTCGATTAAATATAAAACTTGGGATTTAAGTTCAGCATCTTCCAAAGATGTTGAAACTTTTTATAAATATCCCCCATCTCAAACTACTTTTTACATGGAACATTTTTCGTTATTTTTTATTTTCTCAAAAATAACTGTAACGATTTGGATTAAAATACCATATGTTTAAGATATTTGCGTGGCAAATAAAATGTATATCTTGAATTTTCTAAGAATAGCCTGTAAAGTCCTCTTAATTCTGAATGACTTTTGTACGAGGGATATTTTTACTTTCTCTACTACGTATAGTTAAGTAGGGGAAGTATTGTATTCCACCCAAAATTTCAATACCGAGATTTCACCGGAAATACATGTTTTGAGATACCCTTTATCCCAATAACGCGTTTTTGGAAACATGTCCGTGTGTGTGTCTGTTTGTGAACACATAACTAAAAAACAAAGTATAAATACTAAACTTGGTATTCAGTTTCAGAAACCTCCAAGGATGCGCCACAAAGATATTCAAGAAAATCCCCCCACTCCAGACTACCCTCTACATGGAACATTTTTCCAAAATTTTGATTTTCTCAAAAATGGCTCTAACGATTTTGATTATAATATCATATATTTAAAATATTTTCATGACAAATCAAATGCATATCTTGAATTTTCTGGGAATGTCCCAAGAGGCCTCTTCAGTCTGAATGGCTTTTACATAACGGGTAAACCGTAAGTGATAGACAAAAGTTTTCTACACAAAAAAATGTAGAGCTCCTTAAAACACACAATTAATGCAATTACTTTTTTTTTGTGAGATGAACCATTTCCAAGATATTGCTTGTTATTTGCTTGAATTTTTCAATACTTATACTTTTTCTCAACTGGGGAATCGTTATTCGCTTTTTTATGTCCTGGACATGCAAAGAGAATGGAATGCGCCACATAGCAACCAGCGCTTAAAACATTTGACTGTCGCTTAAAGCCTACCACATTCTCCTTGCACCTACAAGAAAACTAGCAATAAGATTAACATCTCGATATCTCAATTAACGTGAAGTAGATGGAGAATAAGCGTTTGTAAAGGTGGTTTGTACAAGAATAGAGACAGTCATGTGAGTGCAATACATCACAATTTTTTTCTCGTGGTCATGCAAACAGCATGGAATTTATTTTTTTTTTAATCCGTCTATCGCTTCACCCTACTGTAGTCTTCTTATACCTACAACGAAATGTGTAGGTAAATATGTAATAAAAGTTTATCTCGATTATCAAGAAGTAGACAAGCTTTTGTAAGAATAGTTTGTTAAAGTGTGAGTAGAAGAGTAGAAGAAGTCATGTGAATGTAACACTTTATCTCACTGTAACAATAACCATGGGGTTAATACAGTAAACTGTTAAAACATAATTCTAGCTACTTTAAACATTTCTCTGTGTGTGAAACACAAGTAGCACTGCAAGTTTTAGTTATAATATATTTTATCCCATGTAACTACTCATTGATAGCTTCAAGAAATATATTGAAAATAAAACCATTATCGGAAAGTACATGACAAAGGTTGCAATCATAGAACTCTCTCTCTCTCTCTCAAAAAAAAAGCAAACGAACAATTAGCATTATTATTATTATTATTATTATTATTATTATTATTATTTCATTGTTATAATTTCTTTCTGTCGATTACAGCCTGTATATACACTGAAATTGGTGGGAAGGTTATAAATAGTATCAATTTTTACTTTCTCTACCGCGTACCCGTAGGTAGAGACGGTATTGCATTTCACCCAAAAATTCGATACGGAGATTTCACCGGAAATACATGTTTTGAGGCCCCTGAATAAAAAAAGCATTTTTAGAAAAAGGTTCCTGTATCTCTCTCTCTCTCTCTCTCTCTCTCTGTGTGCCTGTCTGCTGTGAACAACATAACTAAAAAAGTCGAATAAACACCAAACTTGATATTTAGGTTCAGCACCTTCTGAAGATGCGGCACGAAGATTTTCGAGAAAATCCCCAAACTAGCCTTTACATGAAACATTTTTTGAAGTTTTTTTATTTCCTAAAAAATGGCTTTACGATTTTCAATAAAATGCCATATATTAATGATATTTGCATGACAAATAAAATGTATATCTTGAATTTTTTGGGATTAGCCTTTGAAGCCCTCTTCATTCAGGAGGAATTTTGTATAATCTTGTATAACTAGTAAGCGTTAAGGAATAGAAGAAGACGTGCTTCACAAGAAATGTAGATCTCTTTAAAACACACAATTTTTTTAAATGAATTTTTTTGTGGCATCAGCCATTTACGAGCTATCCGTTATTAATAGTTCGAATTATTCATTACTTCATCATTGTCAACATTCAGTTGTTTCTCGCGATTGCATGGAAACAGTATGGAATTTTAAGGCCAGCATATAGCATTCAGATCTTAAACATTTGACTATCGCTGTCCCCTTTGTATCTATAACGAAATGTGTAATGTAGCTATTTCTGCAGGTTTATTTGGATTAAAATGAAGTAGATAGAAACATAAGCTTTAATAAGAATAGTTTATATGCCCACTAATAAGCGATAGACGGTAGAGGAAGTCATGTGAATGAAACAGATAAGATTTTTTATTTCTTTTTTGTGCTAAAATTACCGAGGGAGTTGGCTCCGCGGTGACGTGTGAGGTTCTCATTCGGAAGGTTCTGCGTTCGATTTCCGTCGATCGCCCATTGTGACCTTGGATTTTTCGTGGTTTTTCCTGTCGTTATATGAATGCCAAGATTTCCTTTCCCTCACTTCCCTTTCATTCCGCTTCCTTCTCATGTTTCAGGTGTGCTTCTAGGTTTTGTGGCGGTGCCGGACAGATGGCGTGGATGCTTGCTCCAAGGAAAAAGTATTCCCGTGGGCACTAGAGGGCTGTCTGATTGGATGGCTCGTTCTTCTTCCTCTCTGAGCAGCTCTAGTAGCGGAACGGGTCTTCGTGCCAGGAACTGTTAGGGATTTCCGCGCGTCTCTGCGACATGTGTGCCTGCGGCCTGTAGCCTCCTGTAGTTCCTTCACTTCATCCCTTCCTCCTGAGGGTGGTAGCCACAATAGATCTCAGTAGATCGCAGTGCTTGAGGTGTCTCGTTGTAATGAAATGTGTTTTTCATAATATTTTAACGAGATATTTTGTTACAATGGCAATATAGCCTCACTGCGCCTCTGTTATTAACTCGCCAGCATCTCAAACACAATACGGTGTCAGCTATTATTATCTATCAACAATATTTAAACAAGGAGAGGAGGGGCCATTATAATAATATCTATGCTTCCTTCCGTTTAGAGTTTGTACGCCACTTTGTTCTAGGGAGAGCTGGTGTATTGCATAGGAAGTCCGTACATGCTTCGAAGACCACAAAAATGCACTTGTTTTGACATCACTGTCAGTTGAAAACCAGTCTAAAATAAATGGAAGGGGCTTCAAGTTCAGCGACTTAGTATTGGAAACTAATGAATGAATCTACAAGTCCTTCGCGGTTGCGATAGGTTAGGGTACCCATTCGGAGTTGAACGAACTCTATGATCACATAGCGTATCGCCGAAAACTTCAATCCAAGCCTTCGGGGAATCGAAGCCACGAACTCTGTTATTACTCGCCACGAAATTTATTGCCTCAAGTGGTTTCATGATTTGAAATGCACGTTTCTGACAAAGAAACGACCACAATGTTAAGTCACTTCCGTTTTGGTGTGCAGAGTGAATAAAAAGTATGCACCTTCAAATGCGGAGGTTCATTTGTAAAACTCGTGCAATGTAAGAATTTGAAAATCACTAGAACACGTAAGCGGTATTATCCTTGTTCTTTTTACTTTCTCTACTGTTTATCTAGAGTAAATAGAAAAAATATTGCACCAAAAAATTCCATACCGAGATTTAACCGGAAATACACGTTTTAAGACTGCCTGAATAAAAAATATGATGTGATGCACTTACATGACCTTCTCTATCTTCTATCTTTATTAAAGGGTATTCAAACTATCTTTACTAAAGCTTATTTTTTCATCTACTATATTTTAATCCAAATAAACTTTTGCTGAAACAGCTACATTACACATTTCGTTATAAATACAAAGAGAACAGCGATAGTCAAATGTTTAAGAACTGGACGACATATGCTAGCCTTAAAGCTCCATACTGCTTCATGCAATCGCGAGAAACAACTGAATGTTGGAAGGACTTTAAAGAATGACCAAGAAATAAACAACTCGAACCCTTAATAACGGATATTTCAGAAATGTAAAAGTAAAAATGAAAACGTAATATGTTGCTATTTAAAGTGTTTGTCGTTAACGTCATCCTGTACATCTGGCTGATTTTTTTTTGTGAAAATTTCCTTTCAAAATAATAAATTTGACGTGTCCTAGCTCTTTTTATGAGTTAATCTTAGTTTTATTTACGTAATTCCTTACTTATGAAAATTCCTGTGTATAAATCTAATGCATGTATCTTGTTTTGACGTTGCTATACAAATTTGTTATTCTCTTGACAAATAAAGATATCCACCTATCTATTGAACACATGTTTCTTGAAAGCTGAGAATAGTCTTGGTTTAAGGTAGCTTCTAATATGGAATACTTTAGGCATTCAGTGCATTTTGTATAAAAAAGGAAGTAGGTAATTAATTAAGTTGTATCCACATTCTAAAAATACCTTTCCTGAAATAGCGGAGAATGAATGAAAAATAGTTTCTCCCTCCCAAAAACCCAGCCCTTTCCCCCACTCCAGACGTGATGATGATTCACCAGAGGGTCGGTCGGCGGATAGGCAACAGCGCTTTTCTCCAGTCAGTCTGCGAGTGTCAGTGCACTGGAGAGGAAGGCATAGCGTTTTTCTCGGCTTTGCACGTGAAACAGCCACGTTTCCATTTTGCCGGCAACAATAAATATCTGCTATATTTTGTTTACTAACAGGTAAGTGCAGGGGACAGCATCTAACATCATCTTTAGAGTAAAATGGGTAACTTATGGGGAAAACAAACGTATAGATAATAGCGTTAGTAGTTCCTCGTGCCCACCATTGCTGTTCTTGGGCGTGGTTTTTGTTTTCTTCTTACGAAGAAGACTTTGCTACTATCTTTTGTTAAATTTCTGGATTTCAGATTCGTTATTATATTGTTTTAGGAAAGGCTACTGAATAAACTCTTTCTTTAAAAGTACAACAAATACACAAGTAGCTAATTATATCTGCTTTTACATACAGTATGTATAATGTTTCCATATTTATGGTCTAAAAATGAGAAAAGTTTTAAGTTTTGAAAGTTGCGAACGGAATGTGTCCGAGAGAAATCTTAGTTTAGTCCGTATATGGCTGTATGGGCCCAGTTGCGAAAAACCGGATTTCAAAATGAAGTCTCCGGTGTTGTAATATTGAACATCTGCACCCCTATTCGTCGTTTTTATCGACCATTTCGTTTTCATTCTCCTTGCGGGCTTAACACAAGGGAAGGTAGCCCCAAGGGATGCGATTTGGTGGAAATATTGTCTCCTTTTGCTCGTTATTTAAAACACAAAGCTAAATGTGCGGCACAGAGGGATGGATTTAGAAAGTTAATAGGAATCAAGAGTTTCACACCTCTTTACCGGTTTAGTAGCTTTTGACATGGGATTACCAGTTTTGCTAGTTGGGGGTGAACGATACGATTTTACGACATCTTGGCTTTTTCACCGTTTTCTTTTAGTATTAGCAGTGGTTCCGTTGCTGATGATTCAGCAGTCGACGGTTAAAATAAATCGATATTACAAACTCGAGTTCGCGAGAAACAAAGGAACGGAAACTCAACCTTCCAAATTGTGTATTGGGTAAATTAAAATAGATAAAAAATCTATGAATTAATAGTATACTGAAATGAAATCTTTCTTCACATGAACTTTCACAAAAATCAGAATTTCTTAAAAGGCTTACTGAAAACTCGATATATTTTAATAGGGAAATAAGACTCTTGAACTTGGGGTAATTTAAACAAAATTACAAGGAAATATGATATTTAAGAAAATGAATAGAAGTGTAAATCTACGCATACCTTAAAATTTCGATTACGGCCATTTTATTTCGGAAATAATGCTGTGACTTTAGTAAAAGCTAATGGTTATTGGTATTTTGGTAAATTCTTAAATGTTTAGTAGCTTCTCCCTACGTAATTCCTAATCAAATTCAACCAGACACGAGTTATAATGCACCGAATATTCTCTAAAACTGCACCTTTAAACAACTTTCCATGTTAACTACCCTTAGTTCTACGTAAATTTCAAATATTGATTTCCGACTACGTTCGTGAAATGTTTCATAGGTACAGATGGACAAAGCGACATCCATCTGTATTCCGAAGTAGCGAACGCATTTAAAAATTACGTAGTATGTAATTTTTTAAAGTTTGGTTTGTATTTAAGAGACTTTTGTTCTCAACGCCACACTTACATTAATGGAAAATTTTCAAAACTTTTTCCTCGCTGCTTCTTTCCGTATTCAGGGGATCCAGAAGACTTAATCCAATAAAATACCACAGTAGATAGAGGAACATTATCGAGAATCTCTTGCCATTCCTTTGCGGGTGGTCTTGGGCAGCGTGACGTCAAGGAAGGAAAGAAAAAAAAAAGGATGAATGATACATGACGAGCACGCCCATGCGGTCTATAAACCTCTGACGCCGGGTTTCCAAGTTCAGTAATGTTCCACACTTAATTAGGCAGTCAAATAGGGCCAGTGCATACGAGACTGGTTTCTCTGTTTGGATCTTGCGTACAGAGTTTGTGCAAGTATCCGGTCCTTATAGAAGTATATTTACGAAAAGACTGCGAGAAAAATTAATATCGTATAGTAATCGTACTTCTTGATCGGCTTATTTTTAAAAGTACGAATGACAGCTCATTAGACTGATTGTCTTATTACACACTCACGCACGTAAACTACCTTGTAGAGTTATAATTGACGGCTTAGATACACGATTTCTTCTTTTGTCCTTTCATGTAGTTATAAACGAATACATTACACCGGAAATGTTATGCTAAATAAGAAATTTTTGGGGAAAGGTCCACGTGTATGTCTGATAAACACCAAACTTAACATTTAGGTTCAGTATCTTCCAAAGATGCGGCATGAATATTTAAAAAAAAAAAATCCACCCAATCCAAACTTGCCCTTTACATGGAACATTTTTCGAAATTTTTGATCTAGAAAATGCTGTTAACGATTTTGAATACAATATAATATATTAAAGATATTTACATGGTAAATAAAATGTACATTTTGAATTTTCTGGAAACAACCAATGAAATCCTCTTCATTCAGAAAGAATGTGATCTTGTATAATTGGTAAATGTTACACAACAACGTATACTACGTAAGAAATGCAGATTTCTTTAACACACAATTTATTTAAAATAACTTTTTTATGGCATCAGCATTTTCAAGATATCCGTTATTCATGGTACGAATTGTTCAATGCTGTTTCACGCGGTGTTATGGAAAGAGTACGGAAATTCAAGATCAGGTATAGCTCCAGTTCTTAAACATTTGACTATCGCTGTTGTCTTTGTATCATTAACGAGATGTGTAATACAGCTATTTCCGGAAAGGTTTATCTTGATTAAAATGAAGTAGATAGGAAAATAAACTTTCGTAAGAATAATTTGTATACCCACTTATAAGCTACAGAGGGTAGAGTGTCATGTGACACTAACGCATTAGATTATTTTTTTAACTGTATACCTGCATTTGATTTTCTCTCTTCTCAAAGGATAGCTAATCGTTTCACCAAATGAAGTGAATTTCGCATACAAAAGCAACGACCGCCTTCGTTTTGCAATGCTTTTGTTTGATGCTGCATCTCAAGATAGCCTTGACCAAATTTCCTATCACCTTCGCCGGTATTAGTAACCTTTCAAATGCCGTGAAGTGTGATGCTCAATCTGACCTATTTCTTCTACGCAGAAAGTGCAGTTCTGAGAAATGTATTTAGTTTGGGAAAGGAAAGTAAATTCCGGAAAAAAAAACTGAAGTACATAATAAAAGCACAACAAAAGGGTTTTGCTATCGTACCTACAACTGTACAGTTAAGAATCCCAAGAAGGGTAACAAATGACGAAAAATAAGTTATGGGTGTTACTTTATTAGAGAAAAACTATAAAAAGCAGCACAAATGTTCAAGATTGCGTAAACGCCTTCGGGAAACAGTGATGTCGCTGTGTTAGCATTCGTGATGTGAGGGTATGGGAAGGAAGCCATCGTCAGCATTACTGTTTGTTTACACATAAGGCGCGTGCAGTTTTCTTTTATTTTCGTACCACTGTATTGTCTTTTTTTTCTTTCTTTATATTGACATTATTTTGTACTCGTCTGTGAAATATTTTGCCAAACCTCAATTTAGCAAACCAATTCTGCAAGTGTATGCCAGCATAATCGTCAAACTATTAAAAAGTATTACATAATTACTATTAATCGTATGGAAAATACACTTCAGTGGTATTCCTTGCACATTTTCACTCTCTGGAGGTTTCATTTGTTTTTCACTCTCGCTTTTAGTTGGCGCACGCTCGTATGATGACGTCACAGATTAACTTCCTTTCCTCCCTTGACCTATGTCCACAATTCAGATACTGAAATCGATGCTGGCCACCGGAGATAGGATGCGCCAAAGTTGGCTTTTATCAGTTAGATAGTATTTAATGTCCACTTTTAAGGTAAGAGGTCCTTATTATCCACAATAGAAGTACATTTTCAGGTTTGCTGGAAGTATATTCCAAAGGCGCCAGAAGGACTTCCTTTAATCAGGCGCCAGAATACTTTTTTTGGTGGGGGGATAGCAGAGAATTGAAATTGTAAAATAATAATTATTGTACTTATCGTCAATTATGTATATTGTATAGGATAATTCAAAATATCAGGTCTTTTAAAAAATAATTGATATTACTTAAAGCCCAAAGATTGAAATTACCATTAATGTATCATTTGCGGTATTATATCTTGACAGTTAACATTTAACAAATTATATTTACGTGTACCTTAAGTACGTCCATGCTACATTAGCGGACTGATCGCGACCGAAATGTCGTCCTCCGTGGACTAGTGGTACTGTGCTAGCCTCTAGTTCCCAAGGTCGCGGGTTCAAACCCGGCGGAGGGGACGGATTTTTTCGGGCGTAAAAGTCCTTAGCATGGCTTCCTTCGGAAGGGAAGTAAAGCCGGTGGTCCTGTGTCGTAGATTTACGGCACGTAAAAGAACCTCAGGCTTGATAGAGGTCTCTGAGCAAAATTACCGGTCTTTCACGCCCAATATAGAATGGGACGCTAAGGACCACAGTAGTTAAAGAGCGTCCATAAATAAAAACTCTTCATTTTTTTTGAGACCGAAACAAGACAATCGCGTTCCCAAAAAACAATTATCCTTTTAGACCAGGGAGTAGGTATATATGTATTTACTCTCTGGTTTGTACCAGAGTATTAAAAATAATAAAATAATCTAGAACAAAATAACTTAAGAGACTCGGTCCCCTCCTGAATGTCAGTGAGACTAAAACCTCAACCCCAGGTTTCGGTGTTCCTGCTGCAACTGCCAGATTTTGAGTGCAACAAATAATAAACCGGTATGCTTTTAAATTGAGCATGTCTCGTTTAATACTTGACATTTTTACATTACCTGTATTTTATGTGCGGTTTCGTGTCATTAACATAAAAGTAACGAATGAAGGAATGCTTTGTTTAAGGGACAATGCAACACCTGCTACTTGGCACCCGACACACAAATGACACCAGACATTTTGTCGAGGTCGTGACCCTGTTCACGCAGCTGAATGGCTGCCCCCTTCAACTCTATTAGGAAAGCAATTTTACCTGACACTTGCAAACGACATAACACGGCACGCTTTCATCGGCCAAAATAATTATTACTCACGACTTTCAAACAATTGCCTTAATATGGCTGCCATCAAATACACGCCCGCCAGTCAAGGCAAAAATTTGTTTGATATCGACCAATTATAGTGTATCGAAATTTATCACCTCAATGTTGTAAAAGTAACCACGAATTTGAGAATCTTTTTGCAATAGTTTAAATCTTTCGTCACGTATAATAGGTTTCAAAGAAGACAATCACCAATCTATTCCGCGTGAAGATGTTATACTGAGTATAAAAAAATCAGCTGTGATGCAATTGTTTTGAAATTAATCTGAGTAGCCATTTACGTGAAGTGAAACTCAACACATCTCCATGTATAAAACTCTCAACCGCCATCAACAGATGTTCCTCCCCAAGTTAAGAATTGCCCACACAAAATTAACGCACGACGGTTCACCAGACAGGAACCTCCATTTTGTGAAGATTGCAGCAAAAGACACGGTCAAACACTGCTCCAACTATAGGATCGCCCACCAAATTCTCCAGATCTTCATGTAGCATTAAATGAATCGACCAAGATTGTCATTGTTTAAATTGTTATACAGGATGGACCATCTAAATTGAGACTAAAATATCTCCAAAGCTAAGCGTGTAGAAAGAAATGTCTTGAATAAAAGCTGTTTGATATTATGGGGAAAGTAAATGCCATTAGTCGTGTTTTATTTGGAGGACGTTGTGGTGGTCATTTTAGGGTCACATTTAATTTTTTTAAATGGCAACCTACCTTTTGTTTAATGTTTTCTCACTCCTCATAAAAAACATTTGTATAAAGCACTTTGCAGTTCTTACACCAGCGTAAATGTCAAGAAAATTCTGAATGACTGTGTATGAAGAGCGCAACGAATGGTTGGAACATCCTTAGATGGTCATTTGAGGGTCAAGTACATTTCGTGAACCAACGGTTTTTTACTTTGTTTCCTCATTCCTCAACACAAAATAAACAGCTTTTTATAAACATTTTCTAATAAGAAAACAACATACAAAATGTAGGTTCCCGTTTAAAAGAATAAAGTTCATCTTAAAATTACCATCATAACGTCCTCCAAACAAAACACGACTAATGACATTTACTTTCCCCCATAATGTCGAGCAACTTTTATTAAAGACATTTCTTTCTACAACGCTTAATTCAGGAGATATTGTACAGTCTCAACTGAAATTGTCCACCCTATATATGCCTTTTGTTGTTTGCCGTTAGACGACGCTAAATAAAGTTATAAAAAAATCTAGTTTCGGAAAAGCGCTAATCTTTCCCAAAACGTTCTTGTGAGGGTTAATCAGCATCAACGTCTAGTCTCTTCTTATCTTCTACTTTTGAGGCTATAATCGCTAGATCTCAAACGTTGGATTTATGTATAAAAACACAACTTCATTGAAATGTTATATTAATATATTACATTGGTAAGCAGATTCAGTATTCTTTTCCTTTAAGAAATAAAGCTATTTTTTATTTCCGAGATTGTTAAACGCCTCACAATTGTGTTTGTACATAGTGTTTCTTTCTGGACGTATATTTTTAAAGTAATAAAATGTTCAGATATTAAAAATAGCCGACCTAATTCTTACAATGGAGTAGGTAATAAAAAACCCGCGCTGTGTTACTACGTAAATGGATAATATAATGGATTCAAGTGAGTGGAGTTGTTCCGAAATCCGCGACAGTATAACGCATAAGAAATATGACAAATATTAATATATTAAAATGTAATTTTAATTTAACAATTCTCGGTTTTTAACAGAATTTGTAAAATCCGTTTCTAGTATGGGTGTCCCTACTTGCTCAAGAAGAATATTAAGGAACGATCATAGTGCTTATAATTTCACGCTGGAGTACAGAAGTCGTGCACCTGAATGACATACTATTTTTGACCAAGAAAACGGTACGGAATGACGTGTTCCAACCAATCATAGCCGCTTATTACCTCTATAGCGTTTGTTTTTCGTTCATAGCGTTCAATGAACATTGTATAGTTGACACAACTGGTAACAAGAGAATAGGTGGTATAGTACTGCTGCCATCAAGCGAAATAATTGTAATGATGATATAGTACAGCAATACATTTTCAAGAAGTTTACTATTTTTAGTAGGTCAATGTTATATTGTATTTATTCATTGTAGTAACGGCTGAGCCAAAAAACTACGAACCGGCTGCGCGGTGTTTTTCGTGTCCGCGTTTTCGGCGCTCGTTGCCGTCTGCCGCTATCATAGAAAGGCGTGGATGAAACCATACAACTTTTTTAAAACTACTTTAAAAAATCTGATGTGTTACACTCACATGACTTTCTCTACTCTTGTACAAACTATTTTTAGAAACGCTTATTCTTCATCTACTTCATGTTAATCGAGATAAATATTTGCAGACTATCTTATTGCTAAGTTTCTTGTAGATGTAAGGGGAGTATATATTTACAAGGGCAATATAGAAATACAGTAGCCTTTAAGCACATACATATCTCTTAATAGCTGGTTACTAGGTGCAGCATCATTTTGCCACAAATTATAACTCTTTGCATATCCAAGACAAAAAAATTAATAACGAATTCCCATTTTAGAAAATAAGTATAGAAAAATTTAAGGAAATAACAAGCAATATCTCGAAAATGGTTCACTGAACAAAAAAAAATGTATATGACATAAATTGTGTATTTTAACGCGATCTACATTTTTTGTGTAGTAAAATTTTGTCTATCTCTTATGGTTTACCAGTTTACCAAAAGTCGTTCACAATAAAGAATACTTTTGGAGACATTCCCAGAAAATTCGAGATATACATTTTATTTGTCATGCAAATATCTTAAACATATGATATTTTAATCAAAATCGTTAGAGCCATTTTTGAGAAAATTAAAATTTTCGAAAAATGTTCCATGTAAAGGGTAGTCTGGGGTGGGGGGATTTTCTTGAAAACCTTTGTGTCGCATCTCTGGAAGATACTGAACCTAAATACCAGGTTTGGTGTTTATCCGACTGTTCGTTTCTGAATTATGCTGTTCACAGATACACACACACACACACACACACACACACACACACACACGGACATGTTTTCAAAAATGCTTTTTTTTGCATTCAGCGGGTCTTAAAACATGTATTTCCGTTGAAATCTCGGTATCGAATTTTTGGGTGGAATGCAATACTTCCCCTACTTACTATGCGTAGTAGAGAAAGTAAAAAAACTTATGAAAGGAGATGCTGAAACTGGCCACCGTCGTTGTCCATACATTTTTGGCATCTCTTTAAGAAACTATCCATCACTCACCAAAGCTCACGTTAAGAAATACTGGCAATTTCTTGGCGGATATTTTGTTTTAATTCTTCCAGGGTGAGTGGGTTTGCCTTGTACACTTTGTTTTAAGTTACCCCAGAGATAGAAATCTCAGGTGTTAGGTCGGGGGACCGCGGGGCAACAAATCTGTATTAATAATTCTGTCCTCAAACACATTTTCAAATTTTCTCATCGAAATATTCGCCGTATAAGCTGTTGCAGAGTCTTGTTGACAAAAAAGGCAAAATTACGCTCGCTGCGTGTTAATTCTCCAAAAAGGGGGCAAAATTGTATTCACATGTGTGCGAGCTTCAACTGTTGACTCGAAAAAAATTGTCGAGTCATGGATAGTTTCCTAAAGAGATGCCAAAAATGTATGGACAACCACGGTAGCCAGTTTCAGCATTTTCTTTCATAAAATTGGCAAGTAAATCCTTTAAAAGTAGTTTTAAAAATGTTGTATGGTTTCATCCGCGCCTTTCTATGATGACGGCAACGAGCGCCGAGGACGCGGACAGGAAAAATACCGCGCAGCCGTTTCATAGTTTTTTGGCTCTCTCTGTATATGTACTTCTGATTGTGAAATAGTCAATCAAATCCTGCCGTCTTGATTTGTTCTAGATAAAACTAGAGGATATGTATTGAAACGGGGGAATTAAAAACACCTGCAGTTGTTTTAAAAGTTAAAGCCGTTGGTATTATAATAAAGTTAAAGAGGATTATTGAAACTGAGAGGTAGGGTCAGCTTTAGATACAAATTATTCTGTAAATATGTTAAGTAATGAAAAGTAATTTTGCAGAAGACGAAAGGCAGCTAGACGTGGATGATTTTGTGAGACATCTTGGTGTTTCAAAAATAACCTTTCCTGTCGTAAGGAATCCACTCACTCCAGTTGAGAGGCCGGTTTGTTCATATTGTACCCCTGTCGCATCGCTACGTGCCAGAATTTATGATGTGGTTGGTCCCCATCGGTTACGGATTAACTCAAGGACGGGATGACGTCATTCTTTAAGGCGTGGCGAGGTTGGATGCTTCGTGACTGGAAAGTTGCATCTCTTGCTTCAACAGCTGTGGTCCAGACGCCGCGCCGCTCGTACCCCTGGTCATGGACGAACGTCTCCCGAGATGTCCATCCAAAGAGTGTGATCGATTCGCCGAGGAATTTTCGTCCATGAAGCATATTGTGCTACACTAAAAGTATTAGGAAATTACCTATTTCAATTTATTAGCAACTGAAAAACTATTCAGTGAAAACAAGCAAGTTTCATATGAAGAGAAGATTTGTGATCGATTTCTCAAACGACTTTCATTGTACAGAGTGGATAGAAACCATAGGCAGTTTCTCTGCAATAAGTCCATTTGACTGAAATGCTTTCTGTTACTTTCGGAAACAATACATGAAAGGCATTTGTTCTGACTGCAGTAATGAACATTCAAAGTTGTTATAAGCAATTTTAAGAATAATTACTTTCTCTACTGCTTACCTAAGGTAAGTACAGCAAGTATTGCTTCCACCCAAAAGTATCAGTTCGGGATTTCACGTTTGGAGGCTCCCTGAATTAAAAAAAAAAAGTTTGTGTGTGTGTGGAAAGCATAACTCAAACGAAAAGTTCAGTAAATACAAAACCTCAAAACCTGGTAGTAAAGTTCCTTCCAAGGATGCAATACGAAGATTTTCAAGAAATTCTTCCCACCTCAAACAATACTTTACAGGGAAACTTTTTCGTTATTTATTTATTTATTTATTTTCACAAAAAATGACAAAGTTCTGTTAAAATAGCATATATTTAAGATATTCCCATGGCAAATGTGTATCTTGAATTTTTGGGAATAGCTTGTGAAGTTCTTTTCATCTGAATGACTTGTATAACTGGTAAACCGTAGAAGGCAGACAAAATCTTACTACACGAAAAATAGATGTGTTTAAAGCAAACAATGTCAAGTAAAAATGGTTTTTTTGAAGCAACTATTTCCGTTATATTCCTTGTTATTGGTCTGAAATTTCAAATGCTTTTACTTTTTTCAACTGGTAAGACATAATTCCTCTTCTCTCTCCCCCTCTCGTGGTCATGCAAAGAGCATGAACTTTGTCTGCAAATAGCGTCACTATCGCTTTATCTTCTGTATCCTACAACGAAACTGTAAATATGAGTTGAACGTTTGAATTATCTGGATGTAGATAGAATAACTAATAAGCTTTTGTAAGGGTAGTTTATAGAAGTAGCAGAGAAAGTGAATGCAACGCATCAGATTTTAAGTATTTCATGTGTACAAACGGGCAAACGGATATTAAAATGTGTGTATCGGAGGGGGACACCTCGAGCAATGCTACCTTTTTGATCTATTGCGGCTACCCCCTCCCCGGGAGGCAGGGGCGAGGTGAAGGAGCCGCAGGAGGTCTCAGGTCCGCAGGAGACAGGCTCGCAGAGACGCGCAGAAGTCCCCCAATCTTTCCAGTTTGAACATCCGCGCACCAATAGAGACGAACAAGCGACCCTAGCAGGCGGGACAACGCATACTAGCGCTCACGGGGAGAAATCTTTCCAATGCGGAGGCATCCACGCTGGCACTGCAGGGCCTGAAAATACACCTGAAACGTGAAAGGGAGATATGAATTGAGAAGAAATGGAGGAAAGGGGAAATCGTGGTACAATACACTACCGCGGCATTCGGCTAGGGGAAAACTACGAAAAACCCTATGGTCACAGGGGCGGTCACCGAGAATTTTACTATCTGCAAACGTTTAGTCACATGTAGTTTATTACTAGATGTACAGCGAAAGTGGAACTTCTGAATGGGTCTCCCCATAATCTAGTAGTTAACATCTGATCGACTTAAAATCTAATTTTTTATAATATTTGTAGGCGTTAAACTAAGACCTGTTGGGAGTTTCGTCTATGTATAAAATGCCCTCATCGCCCTATCGTATCGCAGCAGGTTTCAAATGCAGTGGGTGCCAGGGCATCAGCGCAACTATGGAAATGAAAAAGCTGATCAGCTGGCAAAAAGGGCTACTGAGATATCCTATATTGGCTCTGAACCCGTTGGAATCAGTACACGTTCTACCAAGATCTCGGTAAAGGCGTGAGTTAGGGAAGAAACACCAACTCGGGTGACAAACCTATCCTGGACATAGACAAACCCGGAAACTCGTCTTAGGTCCATGCAACTTCTTTCCTGTCTCTCCTGAGGCTGAACAGAACAGAACAGGAATAAGGAAAGTATTTGCATTAATTTCTAAACATTGCCACTTGATATATGTAAAGTAGGACTCTACAAGGATGAACCCACCTGCAGAATGCGCGATCCTCTTTGGCAGCGCATTCCTGTCAAAGGCTTACTGTTGCCATGATCAGAAGATCTAGGAAAGGATGGTGAGATTCGATCCAAGATGCTGCAATTGATAAGGGAACAGATTTTGGGAAACAATGGTCCATAAACATTGCTGACTGAGCCAACTAACTGGCAAATGTCTCTTGGTAGCAAACGCACCTAAAACTGGCCTGCTCACACTTCAAGGTAATGCAACTTTGTTGTGTCGTTTCAATACTTTATGTGCATCATATTTGTGCCTTATATTGAGTAGGATGTGAATCTTAAGTCTTTTGTTCACTTTCATTAAAATAAAGACTATCGTTTGTTTTTATAAACGTAAGTTTTCCGAAAAGAACTAAAACTGAAGGGTGCAAGAATTTTTATTCCTACAAAGCGATGTTAATTAGTGGTGTTTCTCCCAGCACTGAATTACTCTCCTATACGAGTATAACGACTGAAGGATAAGGTATAGAATCAAATCCACCATAAAGGTACGTGGTGTTGATTCTCACTACATATATTCGGGGAGGTCTTTCCTTTAAACGAAGCTGACCCATGGCTTTCTGTGAGCCGCATCCACATATAAGGAAACTTGCTTCATATGGTAGTTTTGGCATTGCTATAAAATTTAGACTAAGACTTTTAAATCTTTGTCACTGGCAATGACAGGGAATTACAAACATTAAGAATATGTTTCCTACTTTGGAAGAAAATTAAATAGCAGAATTTTCTTAAGTCCATTTTGGGATGTGGTTTGCAGTTGAAAAAGTAATATAGAATTCACAGTATGAAGGCTTTTGTGATATTACGTACAAAACGTTGACAGGAAAAATGTTTCAGCAAATTCTTTGGTATCATACTGAAATTGCTGTGATAATTAGATTAATTCCGACAGAGGTGAGGGGAAAAAGCATCAGAAATTATCAACATTTTTACTGGAGTTTTTAATGCCTCAGCTTTTACGACTTCATAAATTTACTTCTTCCACAGTTTAAATCCTATCTTAGTGACATTGGCAGCTATGTTGCTTTACTAAGTGTATATAAAAATGTAAGCAGTATACACGAAAAAGTTGAAAATTCTGATGTTTTGCTTTCATATGATTTTCTTTACTCACTCCTCTACAAACTTTCTTACAAAAGCTTATTCTGTTTCTTGTTAACCCAGCTAAACTTTCAATTAATGTTTACTCATTTCGTTGTACAATACAGTAGGTTCAGCATAGTCAGATTTTTACTTTCTCTACCAGGTCATAGTAGGTAGAAAGGTATGGCATTCCACCCAAAAATTAGATTTAATCGAAAATATACGTTTTGAGTTCTCCTGAATCCAAAAAAGCACCTTTAGTAAAATTTCAAAGTGTGTGTGTCTGTGAACAGCATAACTCAAAAATGAGAAGTTTGATAAATACTACAATTGGTATTTAGGTTCATTACCTTCCAAAGATACGACACGAAGGTTTTCAACAAAATCTCCCAACCGCCAACCGCCAATTACATGGAAATTTTAGCAAATTTTTATTTTTTAAAAAATGACAACAATTTTGATTAAAATATCATATCATATGGCAAAGAAAATGTACACAGAGCCAAACAACTACGAACTCTGCTGCGCGGTGTTTTTCCTGTCGCGTCCTCGGCGCTCGTTGCCGTCTGCCGCTTCATAGAAAGGCGCGGATGAAACCATACAACAGTTTTAAAACTACTTTTAAGGCTTTACTTGCCAACTTTATGAAAGGCGATTCTGAAACTGGTCACCGTCGTTGCTCATACATTTTTGGCACCTCACTCGCCGTAGTTTACGTTGAGAAATGCTGGCAATTTCCTGGCGGATATTTTGTTTTAATTCTTCTAGGGTATGTGTGGGCTTGTCTTGTACAATTTCCCCCCCCCTGTTTTTTTTTAGAGAATTAACAGTGCGGCGGTATACTTATTAATGTTTGTTTATTTGTGTTTACTCCGCGTGGTGAAGCCATTTTGTGACGTGATTCTTTATAATGTTTGTTAGCTCCATCTGGTGTTAGCAATTTGCGGTCGTATTAGTGTTTGTTTGAAAGAATGCTACTGTTATTTTATTTAATTTTGGTTTACTGTCCTCCGGCTAGCTATGATCTTTTTCGTCGAGCACATCTCTTTATACAGGTTGTGTAAACGGAAAGTTATCTTTTATCCAAAGATAACACTGATGAAAGAATTTGTTTTACACTTTTTATTGTCGAACACATTCACTATCACATTTACACATTGATCTTGACACTCGCCAAACTGAAACTGTTATAATAACTTCATTACTGATCATTCTTAATTCGAGTACTTCAACTTTCTGTGTAATTAACTTTACAACACTTAAGATTTTTCATAACTCTGCTGGACTGAAGGCGACGTGTAGCATACAAATATTTTCGATTTTGCCTTTTTTTTAACAAGACTCTGCAACAACTCATACGGCCAATATTTCGATGAGAGCAATTGAAAGTGTGTTTGAGGACAGAATTATTAGCAGAGATTTGTGGCCCCCTCGGTCCCCCCACCTAACCCCCTGCGATTTCTACCTCTGGGTTAACTTAAAACATGAAGTGTAAAAGACAAACCCACACGCCCTGGAAGAATTGAAACAAAATATCCGCCAGTTTCAGCATTTCCTTTCATAAATTTGGTAAGTAAAGCCTTTAAAAGCAGTTTTAAAAATGTTGTATAGTTTCATCCGCGTCTTTCTATGATAGCGGCAGACGGCAACGAGCGCCGAGGACGCGGACAGGAAAAACACCGCGCAGCCGGTTCGTAATTTTTTGGCTCTCTCTGTATATCGTGAATTTGCTGGGAATAACGTGTGAAGTCCTCTTCATTCGGAAGGAATTTTGTATAATCTTGTATAAGTAGTAAACGTTAAAGCCATAGGCGAAAATGTACTACACAAAAACTGTTTTTCTGTGGCATAAGTCGTTTCTGATGTATCCGTTGTTAAACGTTCGATTTGTTCATTTCTTGGTCATTGTCTTCGTGTTTTCAACATTCAGTTGTTTCCCGCGATTGCCGGAAAGAGCATGAAATTTTAAGGGCAGCATATAGGGTCCAGTTCTTAAATATTTGACTCGTTGTTCCCTTTTTATCTATAACGGAATGTGTAATACGGCTGCAAGGGTATCTGGGTTAAAATGAAGGAAATAGAAAAATAAGCTTTTGTAAGAATAGCTTTTATACCCAATAATAAATTATAGAGGGCAGGGAAAGTCATGTGAGTGTAACACATCAGATTAGTTTTTACTCGAAATAGCCAATTTGTATGTATATAATTCATTAAATGGATTTTCAAAGACAATTTTTTAACATCGCTAGGCCGCCGCCCTTGCCCGCGTGCCTGCGCCTCGGAATATTTCATGGTTCAGCATCTGTACGGGTGATAATGGTGGAAACGGCTGGCAACGACCCCTCCGTTGCTGCAGAAGACACACCCAAATGCTCAGAGGGGTTGTAGAGTAAACCTCCACCCTTGATGCAGGCAGGGTTGCTAACATGTCTAGGGTAGCAGCGATGAGTGATGGGAAACAAGCGACAGTTCGTCTTCGTCAGTCTCGAAAGAAAAGCACCATACCGTAATTAATCAAAGAAGGAAATATATATCTTAGGGTTTATCGTTTGACGTTTCCTGCCTGGTCTTCCGCAGTTTGTTTCCTCAGACTTGCGTAGTAAACAACTGAACATCTCGGTATTGCACAAGCTTTGAAAACATCTGGGTGGCCGAGACGACAAATTGCTCTCATCTGACACAGAAGAAGATTACCAGCACGGACTTTTAAACCGGAGGTCTGCGGTTCAAATGCCGTCAGGACCGTCCTCCCCACCCGAGGTCTTTTCCAGGTTTTCCCCAGTCCCACAAATACTGAATACTATCATAAATCTAGTCTGCAACGCTTCCTTCCCAGATTTCCTTTCCCAATTAACATTAATGTGTTACCAGTCTCCTATGCTGCGTCGGGTTCAAATCCGGGGAGGGCGATGGGTTTTTTCGGGCGTAAAAATCTTAGCATGGCTTCCTTCGGAAGGGAAGTTAAGCCGCTGGTCCCATGTCGTAGATTTACGTCACGTAAAAGAACCTCAAGCCTGATTAAGAGGGGTCTGAGCAAAATTATCGGTCTTTCACGCTCAATATAGAATGGGACGCTAAGGACCACAGCAGTTAAATTTAATTTAATTTAAAAACGAGCGTTAAGTACATAAATAAAATTAAGAGGAAGATCGGTTTCCTCAGTTTAAAATAAACTTATTTTCTCTAATCGTCCCAAGACAAGTGTTAGTAATTGGGGTCAATGGATCCCGGACTCATTGGGTTATCATTCACTCTTCCATTTACCGTCTCTGTAAATCGAGTTGTTAAAAGGAACTTTAAACATTTAAGAACAAAACCTGATGTATTACATTCACATGGCTTTATTTACCCATTCCTCCTTGAGCTATTCTTACAAGTGTATTTTTCTACTCCATGTTAATCGAAATAAACGTTTCCGGAGGCTGAAGCGACAGTGAAATCTTTAAAAAAAAAGCAGGTCACTCTATGTTTACTTTAAAAATCTGCTCTTTGTACGGTACTTAACACTTCATAAAGGCTATGAAGTAGGTATATGAAAATTTAAACAATGTCTCGGAAGTGGTTAATGCCACAAAGATTTAAGTAGTGGATTTTGAGAAGATCTACATATTTTTTGTAGTAAGTTTTTGTCTTGCGGTTTGCCAGTTATACAAAATTCATTCCAGATGAACGAGGCCTTCACGGGCCGTTCACAGATAATTTGTGATTTTATTGTCATTAATATCTTGCTCATATGGTATTTTAATCATAATCGTAAATGTCATTTTTAGAAAACCAAACGCTACGAAAAAGTGTGCTTGTAAAGAGTAATTTCAGGTGAGGGAACTTTCTTGAAAATGGTAGTGTCTCATCTTTTAGAAGATGCTGAGCTTAAATACCAAGCTTGGCACTTATCCACGTTTTTGAGTCATGCTGTTCACGCACACACAGACCTTAGTGTGGCAAGGAAAGAAAATTAAGAAATGTGAAGATTTGGAATTGCAGAATTTTGGAATCAAATTCCATGACATTCGCAAATTCAAATAGTATAGCTCTGAAACTCATCTGAATAATTTAATTTGTTCTTTGCCTTAATTCTCCGAGTTTTAAATTCCTGGAGAGATAAATATGCTTATAAATAGAGCAATCCATATGACTACTTTTAGAGACGATGACAGTTTCGTGTCTGTGCCGCGCAGTCGCCTAACTGAGGCTTGGTATGTGAAGGACATTTGGGAAATGGTGTTGGGAGAGGCTAACAGCATGTGAATACAGAGGACATCAAAACTTCCTGTTGTTTGTCTTTTGACCAAGCTGTCAAATATCTGGGCGTCCACCTTGTCGGTTAACATGGCATACCCAAGCTAAACCAGGCATATTCCCATATCATCTCAACGAGTAAAACAATATTCTGGATCGCTCCTCCTGTACGCCAGTCCTACCTACGCTTCTTTCATCAAGATTTAGCACCCGCGGGTGTTTGAGAACAAGGTGTAGCGAACATTTGCTAGTGCCCTAGGTACATCAAGAATGCACTACTTCATCACGAATTGGGAGAAGCCAGCATCACTGAATACTTTGACTTTCAAATTCTTTGCTCATCTCCATCTGGGGCTACATACTTTCAATTGGAACACCGTATGTATGCTGTGCATAGAATCAAACCACCTTACCGCAGGACATATTCTCTTAAGATCAAATTGCCTCTAGCGAAGCATAATTTACCTATTTGTTTTCACCATCAAGGACCAGTATTTGTTTTTTAAGAGTAATGTACTCGTATGCCATCCTCTTTCATTGTTTTAGATGATATGCTGTGCATTTTGTTTTCTCTACCCCGTACCTAGTGTTAGTAAGTAGAGAAACTCTTGCATTCCACCCAAAAATTCGTTAGATTTCACCGAACATATATGTAAACCCTAAATACACGAACCCCTGAAAAAAAATTAGAAAAATGTCCGTGTGTGCGAACAGCATAACTCAAAAGCGAAGATTCGGATAAGCACCAAACTTGGTGTTTAGGTTTAGTACCTTCCAAAGATGCGACCGAAGATTTCTAAGAAATTTCCTTAAAATTGAACGTTTTTTGAAAATTTTGATTTTCTAAAAAAATTACTAACAACTTTGAATTAAACTACCAGATATTAAAAATGTTTACATGACAAATAAAATGTAATTCCTGAATTTTCTGAGGATTGTCTATGAAATCCTCTTCATACGGAAGGAATTTTGTATAATCTCGTATAACTGGTAAACCTTAAGCGATAGACAACGTACAACACAAAAAATCTCTCTTTAAAACACACAATTTATTTCAAATAACTGTTTTTTGTGGTATCAGCTGTTTCCGAGATATCTGTTATTAATGGTTGGAATTGTTCAGTACTTATTGTTTTAAAGTCCTGTTGACTTTCCGTTGTTTCTCGCGATGTCATGGAAACAGTATGGAATTTTAAGGCCGGCATATAGCGTCCAGTTCTTAAACATTTGACTATCGCCATTCCCTTTGTATCTGTAACGAAATGTGTAATACAGCTAGTTCCGGAGAGATTTATCCTGATTAAAATTAAGTAGATAGGAAAATAAACCTTCGTAAAAATAATTTGTGTAGCCAAATAGGTAGTGAAGACATTCGTGTGAATGTAACGCATCAGATTTTGTTTATCTGTAGTTTTTATATGACTTCACTGAGTTGAATAAATGCAGGATTGACATCCAAAGGGTCATAAAAGTCTAAGAAATGCATAGGACATCGCTAGAACGTTGTTGTTTTCAAATCCGCGTGTACTTACTATAAAGCTCGTGGCCGACAAATCCCTTATTTGTAAGAAAATCTGAAGTTTCAACCACGGATCAGCAAAACCTGTAAGACTTCATTATAGAAATCCAGCCTTTGGTAATATTACACTTTTCTTCATTATGTGTTTCATTGGATATTGCATATATGGGCGTTACCAAAGTCAAAAGTGTCGTAAGTTTGGAAAAGCGATAGAAGGCCGGCGTTGCAATACAAGCTGGTATAATGTTACGAAGAAGCAATATCAAGTAGCTGAGCGCTTTGCGAGATATCGCAGTCGATGTGCGAAGTAAATTTAATGGCTTCTAGAAGGTTTAGAATCAGCAGGTGCGCAGCGGCACCTGCTTCCTGTACAGTAACCGTCATGTTGCATATCTGCGGAACCTTACTACCAGTTCTTGGTCACGTAGACAGTTACTGGCTTTAAATACTTTCAAGTGATAAACATTTCTGAGAATACGGACAGCATTTGAGCAGCATCGTAGAAATAAACAGAATTAACAATGTGATTCACATGATTTTTGTCTACCCACTCTTGAACAAAGAATTCTTACAAAAGATAATTCTTCGTTTTACTTCATTTTAATCGAGATTAAATAGTTTCATTACTCTTTGCATGACCACGAGAAACAAACGAATGGCGGCTTACCAATCAAAGAAATATAAAGTATTTGAAACCAGTAAAAGAGAAAGTGGTTAATGCCACAAAAGTTAATTTGAAAGGTTTGTATAAACGAGATCTACATTATGTTGTGTAGCAAGTATTTGTCATCTTATAGTTTACCAGTTTTACAAATTATACAAAATTCATTCAAAATGAAGCTTTTAACAGGATATTGGAAAAATAATTATAAATCTACATTTTCTCATGCAAATATATCAAACGTATTTTTTCATTTTTCCATGTAAAGGTAATTTCGAGTGGAGGTAGAGGGTTAAATATGTGTTGCACCCTTGGAAGTTGCTGAACTTAAATACCAGGTTTGGTATCTGACTTTTCGTTTTTGAGTTGGTGTATTTCACACTCCCACGCTAGGATCATTTTCTAAACATGCTTACTTTGGGGGGGGGAGGGGTTTAGCGGACCTCGAAACGTGTACTTTCGGTGAAGTATCGATATCGACTTTTTGGCTGGAATACAATACTTTAGTTGGTGAGCGGAAAGGAAGTAAAAAAAAAAACACACACTCTTTAACATGTCAGTTGTGCGTGTGTAAACTGTATTAACCGCCACTTGGTTTGAAATGAATGACTTCATTAGTTTGAATCCCTTATCTCAAAAGGGAGTGCGGAATTGAACCTCGGACTGCATGCGTTTTCGACTTCGCGAACAGGTTGATGTACCGCGGCGTTGCAGAACTGTTTTTCACTAGGAAATTTTGTGCGTTCTTTTGCACGCGAGATGGAAGTGACAACCGATCACAGAATTTGCACGGTTTGAGTGCTAAGACGAGGCACACTACGCTACAAAAACCGTCCAATTATTTGAGTCACCTAACAGCATGCATGCTGATAGCGAGTTTACGAGACGCATGCGAAAGAGAGCTTCCAAATGAAATACTGGAAAGGTACGATGCAAGTCCCATTTCACTAAGGTGACCTCGAAACTGTTGACATCCACCCTTTCCACTCATTTTTTCGCCTGTTCTCTGCGAGAGGCACTGGTGACAAATTCTTTCAAAGTACTGAGTTCCTGGCGGCAATGGCGGAATAAACCTGAAGATCGCGCGCGTGCGTGCTTGCGTGCGTGTACAGGATGGACCATTTAAGTTGAGACTGTACAGTATCTCCAAAACTAAGCGTGGTAGAAAGAAATGTCTTGAATGCTTGATATTATGGGGGAAAGTAAATGCCATTGGCTGTGTTTTATTTGTAGGACGTTGTGATGGTCATTTTAGGGTCAATTTAATTTTTTTTAAATAGGAACAACCGACCTTTTTTTATGTTTTCTCACTCTCATAAGAAACTAAACATTTGTATAAAGCACTTTGCAACTGTTCTTACGCCAACGTAAATAACTAAAATTCAGTGAGTATGTACGAAGAGCGCAATGAATGGTTGGATCATCCATGGATGTCATTTGAGGGTCATTCAGAATTTTCATTGTTATTTACATCGGTAAAAACAATTGCAAGATGCTTTATACTAAAGTTGTTTAGTTGTGAGAAATGAGGAATCAACATACAAAATGTAGGTTTCCATCTAAAAAAAAAATATTGACCCTAAAATGACCATCATAACGTCCTCCAAACAAAACACGACTAAAGGTATTTACTTTTCCCTATAATGTCAAGCAAGTTTTATGAAAGACATTTCTTTCTGCAACGCTTAGTTTAGGAGATACTGTACAGTCTCCAGTTAAATGGTCCGCCGTGCGTGTGCGCGCGCGCGCTGGAGAAAGGTTTTTATCTTCTCAAATTCACATCACAGTAATTTAGTTTGCCTGTGCTTAAGGCGCTTATTTCATTCATTAGCTGTTTTAAAACGAAATAATGCTTTTAAATGAACCTTAGGCATTTACATACAACTGAAGTTTTAAATCTGAGCAGGTTTGTAACTTTACGTAATGGTGCATTTGTTTTATTGTGAAAATGGTCTTAAATATCGTAACATTTTATGAGAATCTTACACAAACACACACAACTAGTGACGTTGGTCTCACTAAATGCGAAAGGTATAGGCATATATTCATGACATTCATATCTATAACATCTTAATTCCATAATTGCAGCTATATACCTGTTTCCCTTAAAAAATACTAATTTTTAGTAGCTTCCGTGCATAAACTACCTTTAATACGTGCTAGTTTCTAATACATTTAGAATATGTTTGTAAATTTTTTTCAAACCTTTGTCGGAATAAAGTTTTAGCTACCTGTGTGCATCGGTTTGCCCAAAAATCATACGGTTTTAGAACGGTCTACCCATAATCTATCAGTGTCAATTAAATTTCAAAATGCATCGGCGAATGTTACTCCAACTTGTATAAGAAACTTCAAAAACGTACGTGCGGCAGTTCATTATTTCATAACGGGTTGATGGACATTGCCAAAAACGAATAGCAACATCATAGCATACCACAAAGAGCACTTTCAGCAGAAGCTAACAAGGATCTTCTTACTACATTAGCTTGCTCCCTTCTGCTTGCCGACGTTATGAAGCCATAACCTTTACATTGAGCCAAGGACTATGGTATATGTTCACGGACAGAAGTTAAAGCTTCCTTTTCATTAACGTGTATAAAGGCATGAAGGAGTTTCTGCACGGGTGACTGCTTATAATGAGAAAGGTTAATGCATTCTTTGCTTCGTGGAAGGCATCCACCACCAGCAGCAGCATTCTCGTAGTGTTTAGTCTTTGAAGTCTGCAAATCATCTTCAACAAAAGGAAGACAAACAGAAACTTCCATGGGAAAAATTCACTTTAATCTTACGCCATCTTTTCACGTTCTCAACAATAAACAACACGGAGTACACATAGTATCAAAAACTTGATAACCCAAACGGAAATGTTGAACGTTTTGATAAACGAATGGTTGCGAGCAATCACTAAGTGTTGTTGAGCGTTGTATAGAGGTGGGGAAGAACTTATTTTTAAGGGCCGGTTTCACAGTTTAAGCCTAAGCTACGTACACTACTTAAGCAAGGTTTAAGCCTTGCGAGTAGGGCAACCAGGTTCGGCTTTACTGGGCTGAAGAATTCCACGGAACAGTAAAGTGGTAGCGCATGCGCATCTAGTGAATTCCCATCGTTTGTTTATGGCGATTCTGTTTCTTAAAATAAGAGCTTTTGTAGCTGTACTCGGCGGAGGGATGTTTTTCGGGCGTAAAAATCCATAGCATTGGCTTGCTTTAAAGGGAAGTAAAGCCGGTGGTTCCGTGCCGTAGATTTACGACACACAAAAGAGCCTCAAGCCCGATAAAGGCGAACATAACACGTGCCTGAGTATCAAGCGTGCTGTCTATAGACAAACTGGAATACCTTGCAACAGGAGTGCCGATGTCTACACGTGTTAAAACATTGAAACCAGTGGTGGCTGGTGGCTATACATGTAACATTTAGGAAACCTCATGGGATCCCTTTCAATTTTGATAGTCTTAGACATATCCTAAAACCTCAGTACACATTATTAAAAAAAATCTGACGTGTTACACTCACATGACTTTCTCTACTCTTGTACAAACTAATTTTACAAACGCTTATTCTCCATCTACTTCATGTTAATCGAGATAAACATTTGCAGACTCTATCTTATTGCTAATTTTCTTGTAGATGTAAGGGGGAAACACATTTACAAGGGCAATATAGAAATACAGTAGCCTTTAAACACATACATATCTCTTAATAGCTGGTTGCTAGCTGCAGCACCATTCCCTTTGCCACAGATTAATACTCCTTGCATATCCAAGACAAAAAAATGAATAACGAATTCCCATTTAAGAAAATAAGTATTGAAAAATTTAAGGGAATTACAAGCAATGTCTCGAAAATGGTTCACTCAACAAAAAAAAAAAAAAATGTATGACATAAATTGTGTATTTTAACGCGATCTACATTTTTTGTGTAGTAACATTTTGTCTATCTCTTATGGTTTACCAGTTATGCAAAAGTCGTTCACAATGAATACTTTTGGAGACATTCCCAGAAAATTCAAGATATACATTTTATTTGTCATAAAAATATCTTAAACATATGATAATTTAATCAAAATCGTTAGCCATTTTTGAGAAAATTAAAATTTTCAAAAATCTTCCATGTAAAGTGTAATCTGGGGTGGGGGAATTTTCTTGAAAACCTTCGTGTCGCATCCTTGGAAGATACTGAACCTAAATACCAAGTTTGGTGTTTATCCGACTGTTCGTTTCTGAGTTATGCTGTCCGCACACACACACACACACACACACACAGACACACACGGACATGTTTCCAAAAATGCTTTTTTTGGATTCAGGGGGTCTCAAAACACGTATTTCCGGTGAAATCTCAGTATCGAATTTTTGAGTGGAATACAATCCTTCCCCTACTTAATATACGTAGTAGAGAAAGTAAATTAATGTTCAAAATGCTTCAGTGCTACTTTTCATGGGCATTTGGCTCGGTCGCTAAGGCAACCGATTCTCATTTACGGTATCCTGTAGCACATGCGCATCGGCAAAATACGAATCTTGTGTTAAAAGGCATGTATCTCAAGTAGGTACTTGTAAACGCCTTTCTCTATAGGCAACATGTTAAACTTGTATCTCATACGGACATCAAGCTGTTTTGTTTCGAGCTGTACGAAGATTTTTTTATTTTATTTTGGAAGTTTATAGTCGCTTTAACATATTAGTCATATCGCGACTTTACAACTTTTAAAATAAATATTTAACAATAAAGCAATGAGGTTATTTAACATACTGGCAGTTTTGAACCATTACAATGAACTAGTATAAAATTGTGACAGTATAATTAATCAAATTGATTGAACATTACATACTTTTATATAAATTTTTGCTTTTAAAACATTCGACTACCTTAGGGCACATTGAATAGTTAAGTGCTGTTTGTAAATCCTTGGGTATCTGGTAGTATTGTCTCCATCGATCATATTGTAGACATTCCACGAAGATTGCATTGTCCTACAATCTAACATTTACATAAAAATTGAGCATAATTTAGATATGGCTGTATATTTAGTTTCCGTAGCTTAGGAAATGAATGGGGTCCAATGCAAATATTTTATTGTCAGATATAACTTTCGTTGTAAAGAATGGGATTTACAGCTTTTGACAAAATATTTCAGAACGTCACTATGAAATTTCAGATATCTGACAAGCCTTATTTTTGGCCGATTAAGGCGAAAAATAAATGCCAAAGTGATTTCTTTCCTAAAGTAGTAATGCTAAAATGCTTTGCAGTTAAAGAATACATAATTTTTGTTGTTGAAATTTCATTGGTTAAAATCAAAGTGTTTTCTTTTTTCAAAATGAAATTTCCTTATACTTCCTAACATTTGATGGAAAGTTTCATTAGTCAGTAATTTTTTTGTAAATATTTTGTCTTACAAAGGAGAACCTGCAACAAAAATGGCTTATGATTAAAAGACTTTAAAATTCCAATCGGACATTTTATAACCATATTTTCAGGTGCATTGTTCAACATTTTTGGACCTGTATCTATTTTTGTGGCAAAACATATATTTTGAAAAGGAGAAAATAGCAAGAAAATTGATTTTGGGGGGGGGCTAAAGTTTGTTATACACACCGGCAGAGGGCTGTAATTTTTAAAGCGATCTATGGGAATAACATTTCGTAGATGTATACGTTAAGGTATGGTGCAACTTTTGCACCAGAAATAAAATAAATATTTTAGTTGAAACCGTTAAAACAGCTCTTCTTTTCTCTCATAAAAGGGACTAGCTAGCGAGAATAATTTAATTTCTTGCATACATGGTCTGGACATGTCCTAATACGCTTACATATTAATAGGCATTAGAAAGGAAGACAGTATTGCTAATTACGAGTAAATGAAATGAGAAATGAAGATGTGGTACACGGCAGAACAAGTGTGGTCTGTGCTGAAGAATTGTTGCGTGCACACAGAACAGTTGCAATAAATTAAAGTGGTTTGGGGTCACGTATGCTAGGAAATGAGACGTAGGCGGCTCGTGAACCGGGTTTGTTTGTGTGTCTGTCTTGTATGCACGAGCCATTAACATTTGTTAACGTCTAAGGGGTCAGCAAGATTGAACTGTGTCTACGTCTCGTATGTCCACATAAACTCATTAGTAACCGTTTATAACCCTGTTTCATATGGTCACTCATCAGTCAAATTTGTTACTTACCGAGTGAAATGGCTCGTGCGTTAACGTCTGTGGCCCGCACTCGGGAGGTCGTGGGTTCGATTTCCGCGGTCGACCTTCCTGACTCATGGGGTTATTCGTGGGTTACTCCGGATGCTAGGTGAACATTTCCTGTCCTTCCATTTCACCTCCATTCTCATTTCCCTTCACCTTTCATCTGTTTGGTTTCTAGCATTTGAAAGTGTCGGCGGGAGTCTCGGTAAAAGTATGCTCTATGTAACTCTTCATCCCCCGGAATTGTGGCGGTCTCCTAGTCCCGGTCCCCTAGTAGGATATTCAGTCTGCAGGGGGAGGGGAGACGGTTGCACCAGCTGCCATCCGGGGAGTTTGTCTGTAAAATGTAGGAACCCTACCCTCTGACCTTTCGTGCTTCCTGGTACGGCACACCTCCCTCCCTGGGACACCCATCAGGTGCATAGGCACAAAAGGTTTTGTAAGTCCAAGTCTCCCTCCGTACCTAGGTCGTCCTTCGTGGACTAGTGCTACCGTGCTAGCCTCTAGTTCCCGAGGTCGCGGGTCGAGCGTAAAAATCCTTAGCACGGCTTCCTTCGGAAGGGAAGTAAAGCCGGTGGTCCAGTGTCGTAGATTTACGGCACGTAAAAGAACCTCAAGCTTGATAAAGAGGCCTCTGAGCAAAATTACCGGTCTTTCACGCCCAATATAGAGTGGGATCTAAGGACCACAGCAGTTAAAGAGCATCCATAAATAACTCTTACTTCTACCTTTGTTACTGTAAATCCTTTGGAAAACATGTCCGTTCGAGAGATGAAGTTATAAATGAGAGGAGTTCTCGAATTTGTTATATAATTAAGACAGAATTAGAGGAAAGTATTCAGACTATGTAACAAAAAGCAGAGAGAGACAGATGGGGTATTGCACGGTTTATTAGTGTGGAAAGTAAGAGGTTATCAAGGTAATATTACACAAAGTACGTGTCCAATCTTTGGGGATAGTGCAGATGGGGTCCATATTTTGATGGAATGTAGAGCAACTGTTAAATGGAGGGATAGGGGGGGATTATAAAGAATTTTTTTTAAACAAAAAACTATAAATTTAAATACATGGCTTTGATGCGGATCCGGATTAAATTCCCAATCCTTGGAAGAATAAAAGACGGTCATTACGTTAAAGCTATTTTCGCGTGTTCATGTTTAAACATAAATAAAGCAGATTTACTTGAGGGAAATGGTAAGCCCTGGCCATATACCGACACTGCATTGTGCTGTAAAACGAGAAAACCTGCTAGGCCATTCCTTTTGATAGTGACGTCCTCTTGCAGAAGAGCTGTGTAAATACGAACAACGAGCGGGCGCTTTGCATTAATGAAGAAGTTAATCAAGATCCACCAGCGTCTTGTGTTTGTGGAGCCAGATGAAACACTTGACTGTAAACGTGCTCAGCACTTCACTTGTTCCTCTCCCAGTGGCTGGAGTGCCAGGAATTCACTAATGGCCTGCTCTGGGGTTTGTCGAGGGTTTTTATGTACGCATTGCTGCATCATGGGAGCGTTAGTACACTCAATTGTAAAACGCTACACCTCTGCATGAAATGCTACAGTGAGAGCTTTCTTTAAAGCTGTTGAGTTCTGAAAATTAACATATCTTCTGCTATAAAAGAGGCAGCACGTACATGGAGAGTGTTTGCAGAAGTTGCAAACATCTATGCAACATTCACACGATTTTCTCTGCCCACTATAATTTATTTTCGTAAACTATTCTGTAAATGCTTCACATGAAAGTTTTGTTTACAATTAGGGATGGGATCTCGATACTCGGTGGTATCGAAGTGTTGTGTAATACTTTGATATAACCTTCGGTACTTTAAAATGTTTAAGATTTGCGTTATTGAAATTGTTACACTTCACTTTATGCTAGATAAGGAATGAAAGCAGTCGGACTACTTATTGCCTAGTACGTGTCCCTATAGGCCTGGATTGTTTTTCCTTGAGTGAATCAATGCTCCATTCCATGGGCTCTTGTGTCTAAATGAAAACGTAAAATAATGGGGAAGGAGTAAAGGTACTCGTGTAACAATTGTGAATGAAGCTGATTTAGCTGACGCACTAAATCACGTTTCTGCAATAGAATGGCTGGGTGACTCACTCATTTCGTCCTTCGTAGACTAGGGGTAATATACTCACCTCTCGGGCCTAAAAAAAACCCTTAGAATGGCTTCCTTCGGAAGCGAAGTATAGCCGGTGTCCGCTGTAGATTTACGGCACGTTAAAGAACCTCAAGCCTGATAGAGGCCTTTGAGCAAAATTTCCGATCTTTCACGCCCAATCTAGAATTGGATGCTAAGAAGCATAGCAGTTAGAGAGTCCATAAACAAAACTTAACTCGACTCAATTTAATTTTAATTTTACTCAGATTTACCAAATCCGGTGTCTAAATGTGAATTCAGCAGAAACATATCAGAACTTCGGATAATGCAGCACTTGGAAATGTTTGTTTTCTTTCCTTCCATCTGTTGGATTATGTTTGCGCAAATCAAATTCGGGTCAAGGGCTTAGCATACAGTAGGACTAATTTCCATAATGTGGATAGAAAATCCTTTTAAAAAAAGCATAATATATAGTTACATAAAAAGGGAAGCAACGAGATTATCATCTATTTATTATCATTGACTAACAATAAAGCACATATAATCTGTGGCATTATCAAGAAAATCTGATGTGTTACTCTCACATGACTTTCTCTACTCTTGTACAAACTATTTTTACAAACGCTTATTCTCCATATGCTTCATGTTAATCGAGATGTTAATCTTATTGCTAATTTTCTTGTAGGCGCAAGGGGAATATGGTAGGCTTTAAGCGATAGTCAAATATTTTAAGAGCTGGTTGCTATGTGGAGCATTCCATTCTCTTTACATTACCAGGACATAAAAAAATGAATAACGAATTCCCATTTGAGAAAAAAGCATAAGTATTGGAAAATTTAAGGGAATAAGAACCAATATCTCGAAAATGGTTCACTCAAAAAAAAATGTATATGACATAAATTGTGTATTTTAACGCGATCTACATTTTTGTGTAGTAAAATTTCGTCTATCTCTTAGGGTTTACCAGTTATGCAAAAGTCGTTCACAATGAAGAATACTTTTGAAGACATTCCCAGAAAATTCGAGATATACATTTCATTTGTCATGAAAATATCTTGAACATATGATATTTTAATCAAAATCGTTAGAGCCATTTTTGAGAAAATTAAAATTTTCAAAAAATGTTCCATGTAAAGGGTAATCTGGGGTGGGAGGATTTTCTTGAAAACCTTCGTGTCGCATCTCTGGAAGATACTGAACCTAAATACCAAGTTTGGTGTTTATCCGACTGTTCGTTTCCGAGTTATGCTGTTCACACACACACACACACACACACACACACACACACACACACACACACACACACACGGACATGTTTCCAAAAATGTTTTTTTTTTTTTTTTGGATTCAGGTGGTCTCTAAACATGTATTTCCGGTGAAATCTCGGTATCGAATTTTTGGGTGGAATACAATACTTCCCCTACTTACTATACGTAGTAGAGAAAGTAATTTTCTGACAGTTGGAGAATGTCAAACAGGAAATATTTCGGAATTATCATATAATACATCATTGGCTACATGCGTTTATACACAAAAAACTACTAATAAGAACATAATTCAGTGAACATGCTATCGCCTTTAACAGAAAGTAAGTATCGTTTTGTATATCGTTGTACAAAAATCAGTATCGCCATCAAGAAATAGAGGTATCGTTCCATCACTAGTTTGCATCTACTTCAGTTGATCACGAACTCATGATAAACGGTTTCAATTAAGTAATATTATGGAAAGTAAGAGCATCAACTTTAAAAATCCTGCAGGTATTATGTTATTTCAGTTAATGAAAAACAAACTATGGTTAAAACAATGGCAAATTAAGAATAACTACAGCGAATATCCCTTAAGGAAAGATGAGATGGCGAAACAAATAAGTTTGTTTTTGTTCAGTTTTATAAATTGAAATTCCTCTTTGATACCTATGTTTTATAATTTTAGGCATAATGGTACTTCATTGGCCATTTTTCCCCTAGAATCCTGCACCATTATAGAGAAAAAAAACTTCTTTTTGGAGTGGAGAGGTAAAGTTTCGTTATCTTGTATGGCAAGTTTTGCTGTACAAACTACCACTATTAAATATGAAAGCAATCTTATGTTAAAGTCACCTGCTTTCCTTCTTTACAAATATATCTCGGTCTTCCCCTCCTCCAGTTTGACTTAAAATAGGTTTTTCCATGAATGACATTTTTTTATGTAACCTACCCGTTTTCTCAAATTACTAAAGATGGCTAAATTAAATGTTAGGAAGGTAAAAACAACACTCCTGTTGTGGATCTACTTTGGTGTTAATAAGCGGTTGTATTTTTTAAAAATTAAAATTTTAATAAAAATTTTGTAATGGATGTTCGAATCACTATTGTATAAAAGTGGTTTAGTGAACTTAGAAAGCATAAATATGCATCCTCTAAACGTTTCAGTTTAATATTTTTCGAGATAATGGCTCATGAAGGTTAGCAATTTAACTCTTCTAAAATAGTTGGTTTTAAAATGTTTAATCCATATAAATTAAGTATATTTACTACATCTAAGTTTTGGTTTTGTAACTTTTTGTGCATCTCTTTTGGTTTTCTAGCTGTACAAAATTCGGCGAGAATGAAGAGGACTTCACAAATGATTGCATTATAATCTTAACGGAGTATCACAAACTGATGTTTTAATAAAATGTTTCTTAAATATAAAGAACAGAAAATTCCATTTGTTGGTGAGGATCTCTTGAAAATGTTCACCTTGCATCTTTAAAGGCTGCTTGACTTGGGTATGAACCCCAAGTTTTCATTTTGAATGAAAAAGATCAATACACCTGCGTACACTTTTCCAAAAATACATTGCATTTCCAAAGCAGTGCACCTATAAACGTATAATTTCATTGAAATCTTGGATGCTGAATTGGATCGAATGCAAACTTCCTCTACTTGTCTTAGATACGTGATGTAGAAAGTAATTTTAACTTCATTAGAACTATTGTTTTTTTGTAGGAGGCTAGGAGTTTTAGGACTGTTTTAAACCATGGTGTAACTACGGACAAGGGTTATGACCATCAGTTGTGGCCATTAATATCATTAGCATACTGGAAACAAATGGTATTTCGTGATATTAGCATCTTTTATTGCTTAAAGCACATGTAAGAATTAGTCATAAAATTTATTATTGCACTTGCTTATTGAGATATCTCTGCCTAAAGTTTAAATATCCCAGTTGTCAAAAACAAAACAAACACTTGCCCAAATCTTCCCAACACGTCGAACAAATCTCTCTTCCAGATTGTTTTCATTATTTGGATTATGGAGCCGACCAAGGTCGAAGCACTATACAGCCATGATATTGATATAGTCGAGTCTGGCGCCATGCCAGTCCAGACATCACACTGACGCCCACTTCACATTATTTTTAAATGAAGGTAATAACCTTGATAATAGTGAATTCTCCAAAATGAGAATCAATTTGGTCAAGTTGTGCAGTATCCTGAAGCCCCAAGCTCAAAGCTGTTGCAACAACACAAATAAAACAGTAAAAAATTGAGAATGCAAACGTTGAAAAACGTAAAATGACGATCGAAGATTTGCATACCTCAGATTGCTGAAGCTTCACCATATTTTGGCAAAGTGCTTTCAAACAGGCGTTCCTCCACAAGTATTAACTACTATTTCGTTACCTTCGAGCATTTTTAGGTGCGAGCAGCTAGTATCGATTCGACTATCGTTCTCGTTATCTTTGTTTTAGGCTCTATATCCTTTGTGAAAACGCATAAGAATTTCGGTGCTATTTTCATGGATTTTTAAACATTGACAGTTTTTATTGTTTAGCTCAGAAATACTCAAAGCATTCCAGTTCAAAGAAATAAATTTGGTTTCTTTTTTCACTGCAAGAACCTTTTGATTAAAAAATTTATTTACGAGAGCGGTAGTGCCATTCTGAAAAATTCTAGTTTTGATATTCAAAAATCGGAATATTCAGCGTTCTTTTTGCCCCTTTTCGACAAAAATCTCAATGTTCGTAAGGCATTTGAGGAAATTAAGTTCATCAATTTCCTTTTAGACTACTGACGATTACACCTCAATTAGGCACCTCAGTCGGCGTGAGTCGACTAAACAAAGCCTTTCTGCTGGAACTTTTCCATAATCGGTGAGGACAAACACCGGATGCTCGTTCGTTCTGCAGATCAGGCTGTAGCATTAATTAATAGTCTAAGAAGCAGCAGACACATTTGCCTTTGGGATAAACTCCTCGAGTTAGTCATTTTCTAAAATAATTGCGGTGAATATATCTTCATGTACGTTATATGTGAAAAATGTTTATTCTTTTTCCTCCACAGAAAAGAAATCTGATGTTACAACTCACATGACTATCTCTACTCATGTACAAACTATTTTTACAAACGCTTATTCTTCATATGCTTCATGTTAATCGAGATGTTAATCTTATTACTAATTTTCTTGTAGATGCAAGGGGAATATGGTAGGCTTTAAGCGATAGTCAAATTTTTAACCGCTGGTTGCTATGTGGCGCATTCCATTCTCTTTGCATTGCCAGGACATAAAAAAATGAATAACGAATTCCCATTTGAGAAAAAGTATTGGAAAATTTAAGGGAATAACAAGCAATATCTCGAAAATGGTTCACTCAACAAAAATGTATATGACATAAATTGTGTATTTTAACGCGATCTACATTTTTTGTTTAGTAAAATTTTGTCTATCTCTTAGGGTTTACCAGTTATGCAAAAGTCGTTCACAATGAAGAATACTTTTGGAGACATTCCCAGAAAATTAGAGATATACATTTCATTTGTCATGAAAATATCTTAAACATATGCACCATTTTTGAGAAAATTAAAATTTTCGAAAAATGTTCCATGTAAAGGGTAATCTGGGTTGGGGGGACTTTTCTTGAAAACCCTCATGTCGCATCTCTGGAAGATACTGAACCTAAATACCAAGTTTGGTGTTTATCCAACTGTTCGTTTCGGAGTTATACTGTTCAGACACACACGGACATGTTTCCAAAAATGCTTTTTATGGATTCACGGGGTCTTCTCAAAACATATATTTCCGGTGAAATCTCGGTATCGAATTTTTGGGTGGAATACAATACTTCCCCTACCTACTATACGTAGTAGAGGAAGTAAAAAATTAAATATAAGAGTACGTTTACAGGGGAAATACTTAAACACTTCGATTCGCCGTTGCTCGACTTTAACAGTGTCGAAATTTAGGCGCAGTCAAAAGCTTGTTAGGAAAGGTAGAATCAGATGACTGAAAAATTCAATGCCATAGCCGGGATTTGAACCACGGATCTCCCGGTCTCCGTCCGGTTGCTCTAACCACTGAGCTACCATGGCAACATGCCGACACGACATTAAATTCTCCAGCTGATTCGCATTTTCCCCGGTAAACCACAAGGAGATCTCAATATGTATTGAGATGCCATACCCCAATGGCGACTTACATTTACTGTAAGTACTTTAAGTTCCGGGCTTTATAGTTGCAACCACTATTAGGTCAATTAATGGAATTAATTGTTTTTTCACACAAGCCGTGTGTTGGACAGGGTTGGAAAGGTAGAATCAGATGACTGAAAAATTCAATGCCATAGCCGGGATTTGAACCACGGATCTCCCGGTCTCCGTCCGGTTGCTCTAACCGCTGAGCTACCATGGCAACATGCCGACACGACATTAAATTCTCCAGCTGATTCGCATTTTTCCCGGTAAACCACAAGGAGATCTCAAATGATCTCAATTTAATGTCGTGTCGGCATGTTGCCATGGTAGCTCAGTGGTTAGAGCAACCGGACGGAGACCGGGAGATCCGTGGTTCAAATCCCGGCTATGGCATTGAATTTTTCAGTCATCTGATTCTACCTTTCCAACCCTGTCCAACACACGGCTTGTGTGAAAAAAACAATTAATTCCATTAATTGACCTAATAGTGGTTGCAACTATAAAGCCCGGAACTTAAAGTACTTACAGTAAATGTAAGTCGCCATTGGGGTATGGCATCTCAATACATATTGAGATCTCCTTGTGGTTTACCGGGAAAAATGCGAATCAGCTGGAGAATTTAATGTCGTGTCGGCATGTTGCCATGGTAGCTCAGTGGTTAGAGCAACCGGACGGAGACCGGGAGATCCGTGGTTCAAATCCCGGCTATGGCATTGAATTTTTCAGTCATCTGATTCTACCTTTCCAACCCTGTCCAACACACGGCTTGTGTGAAAAAACAATTAATTCCATTAAAAGCTTGTTAGTTTGCCAAAAAATGAAAAATTAAAAAATACGTTTTACTAAACATGACAGAGGGTTCACGTTTTACACCAAATTGCATTGTCAAGCGTTGTGGATGCATTGTGATTTCAATGACGTTGATAACCCGTTTCTCAATAATGGCAAGCTTGATATATTTGGTTCAGTCCTTTTAATATTTGCGTAGGATAGAAAAACGGGTTTGTGGGCAGATCATTTACATAACTTTCGACACCAAAGCCTCACACGCGGTATAAAGGACCAGTCTAATACAATGCCCCATATTGGACTGAGGGAAGTTAATAACGTCATCTTCCACTGCCAGGGAGGAATCTTTAATGCGATTCAGCTGAGACTTTTAATAACTAGTTGATTCATCGGCTGATGGAGGGAAGCCGAATGTTTAAAATAACATATTAGCTATGCGATTCAATTGAGACACTTTCCATAAACAGTTGATTCATTGTTGTTGGAGGTAGCAGAACGTTTAACCCTTGGCATATTAACTGTGATTCAACTGAGATACTTTCCATAAACAATCGATTCATGGCTGGAGGAAGCAGGAGGTTGAAGCCCTGGCATACTAGCTATACGATTCAACTGAGACACCTTCCATAAATAGTTAATTGACCGTTTTGTAAAGAAAACTCTTCTGCAGTGAAAAATATCTCTGCATTTTCTTGAAGTGCGTGGGGCATTTTTGGGGGTAGAAAACCACTAATCTTAAGCGTTGCTTTCACCCAGAATACAGAGCTTACAATTAAAATAATCGTGTGTTAGACTCACTACTTTTTCTAGCCACTATCGTTTACTTTTATATCTGTCGTCCTCCGTGGTGTAGTGGTTACCATGCTCGCTTCTAGTTCCCGAGGTCGCGGGTCCTTAGCATGGCTTCCTTCGGAAGGGAAGTAAAGCCGGTGGTCCCGTGTCGTAGATTTACGGCACGCAAAAGAACCTCAAGCCTGGTAGAGGGCTTTGAGCAAAATTTCCGGTCTTTCACGCCCAATATAGATTGGGACGCTAAGGACCACAGCAGTTAAAGAGCGTCCATAAGTAAAACTCAATTTAGTTTAATTTTAACTTTTATATCTCCTCTGCAAACTGTTCTTACAAAAGCTTACCACTTTCTCTACCACGTACATAGTAGGTAAAATAGAGAAGATATTGCAGTCCACCCAAAAATTCGATACCGAGTTTTCACCGGAAATAAATGTTTTGAGACCCCCTAAATAAATTTTTTTAAAGGGTCCGCGCGCGCGCGTGTGTGAGCATCGTAACTAAAAATGAAAAGTGGCTAAATACCAAACTTAGTATTTAGGTTCAGTACCTTCCTAAGATGCGACATGAAGATTTTCATGAAAATCCCCCACACCACAACTATCCTTTACATGAAACATTTTTCAAAACATATGATTTTCTAAAAATGGCTCTACGATTTTCATTAAAGTACTATAAAGATATTTACATGACAAATAAAATGTATATCTTGAATTTACAAGAACAGCCTAGGAAGTCCTCTTCATTCGGAAGCAATTTTGTATAATCTTGTATAACCGGTAAAGGTTAAGCGAAACAACTTTTTTTGTGGCATCAGCCGTTTCCGAAATATCCGTTATTAATGCTTCAAGTTGTTCTATACTTTGTCATTCTTTTAAGTTCCGTCGATTTTCTGTTTTCTTGTGATTGTATGGAAATAGTTTGGAATTATAAGCCAGTGTATAGCGTCCAGTTCTTAAAACATTTGACTATCACTGTTCCCTTTGTATCCACAACGAAATGTGCAATGTAGCTATTTCTGGAAAAGTTTATCTCGATTAAAATGAAGTAAATAGGAAAGTAGACTTTCGTAAGAGTAATTTGTATATCAACCAATAAACGATACTGGGTAGAGAAAGTCATGTGAATGTAACAACATTTTCCCCTCCACTGCATGTTAATCAGATAAGCATTAGCAGAAATATTCTCATTACACACTTCGTTGCGAATGCAAAAGATTAACCTGCTCAAATCTTTAAAAAGCAATCGGTATATTTGATTTTGGAATTCCACTCTTTGCAGGACATAACGAGAAACAACATAATAGTTACTCGGACTTCAAAAATATAAGCATTGGAAGAAACGGTCGAACCAATAACGAATACCTGGGAACTGGTTAACGCTGCGTCGCAAGCAACTTTGACGTCAATTGTGTGTAACGAGATCATATTTATTTATTTATTTATTTATTTTTGTTGTAGGGTTTTGATCTATTTCTTGTTGCTTGCCAGTTATAGAAAATACATTCAGAATTAAGAGTACGTAACAGGCTATTCGCATAAACTTCAAGATGCCTATACATTTTATCAGTCCTATAAATATTTTAAAATCTTGTTACATTCACATATCTTTCTCTACCCTCTATCGTTTATTAGTGGGTATACAAATTATTCTTGCTCAAGCTTATTTTTCCATTTGCTTCATTTTAATCCAGATAAACCTTTGCAGAAATAACTACATTATACATTTCGTTATGTAATCGCAAAAACAACTGAAAACCGATGGGGCTTAACAAGAATGACTAAAGTATTGAACAAATCGAACCATTAATAATGGATATCTCGGAAATACTTGATGCCACAAACAATTTATTTGAAGTAAATTGTGTGATTTAAAGGGATTAATTTTTTGTGTTATTGATTAACGTTTACCAGTTATCAAAACTATACAAATTTCTTCCCGAATAAAGACGACTTCAGAAAAAATTCAAGATATACATATGTCTTTATTTATATGTTTATATACATAAATATTTTTAATATGCGACATTTTAATCAAAATCGTTAGCCTTTTTTTTAGAAAATGAGAAATTTAAAAAAAATGTTCCGTGCAAAGGGTAGCTTGGGTTGGGCTTCTCTTGAAAATATTCGTGTCACATCTTTGAAAGGTACTGAACCTAAATACTAAGTATGGTATTTATCAGGCTTTTCGTTTTTGAGTTGTGCTGTTCAACACACAGGCGCACACACACGGACCTTTTTCTAAAAATGTTTTTTTTATTTCGAGGGCCTCAAAACGTGCATTTCCGGTGAAATTTCGGTATCAAATTTTTTGATGCTTAGGGTAGTCGTAGGTGAAATTTCTAAATCTTGCAGTTTTTTCCAAATGTTTTTAACATTTTGTCACATACTCACACACACAGAAATATAAGCTTGTTTTAAATTTCATGCGGATATCTTTAATGTTTTTTCAGAAAAGAATTATATTTTACTTTAATTCTAAAATGGTTGTCTCAGAAAAATAATTTAAAACTTAAAATATATTTTTTTTAACAAGTTATCCTCAGTGGTCAAACTGTCATATCTTGAGCAAATTAAAGGTAGCAAAAACCATAAGCCAGTTTTTAAGTTCATTCTCTCTGAATTTGTACTGAAAATTTAAACAAAATTGGCTACAAACTACATCACATGGAACATTTTAATGTGCAAAAGTGTATGAAAAATAAAAGTCGAGTAAAAGCCATTGGTAGTCAATACAGGCCATTAGGCCGTGTACTCTGGGAATTAATGGTCACGTGTTGAAGATTTAAAAAGGGCTCAGAGCAAAAACCATGTTATGTAGAGCTAAAGGTTCGAAGCATTTAATTTTTTGAAAATGTTGACCAAATTTCAGTAATGGGTACCCTTAAATAGCGTAGTTATTGGTGCACGTTTCGGTTTTGTGTAATATATTTTCTAAACGTACTTTATTAATCTAGTAACCTCAAAACACATTTCCATTGTGCTCTCAGTATCAAATATTTGGATGGAATAAAATATTCCTCTACTTACAGTAAATGGTAGAGAAATTAAAAACACTAGAAATGGCAGATTTTGAAACTTTCATTTCCAGTAAATATTTTTGCTATCGAACGGTTTGCACGATAATACAAGCACAGAATTTCTAAATTAACATTTCAGTTAAATTTGGTACACATTACTTTCTTAGGCCGGTGTTCTATGAAGGGCCTTCTTCAGGTCTTTCTGTGCAATCTTCTCTATCTTCCTCACTTTCTGAATGGTACGTTTGATAGTGTTAAGCTGCCCTTCTGCATCATCCGGTGCTAGTTTGATGGGCATTTCTTTACGTTTACATATGAGCTGGTACATGGCCCAACACGCAGTTTTCACTCTCTCCAGCTCCACTGCCTTCTCTGCTGTTACATTCTTGATACGACTCACCGATGTTTCCCAGCGCAGCGTTTCAGACTTGGCTTTGTCGTAACGTTGCTGCAGATCTGCTATCTTGTAGTTGAGTCCTATCATTATGTTAGCTTTTCCCTCTGCCAGCTTTGCCAGCTCGGTCTTGCACTCTTCTAAGGCAGACATGTCCTTAGCCTGACGTGCTGTGAGTTCGTCGCGAGTCAAAGCTAATGTATCGTAGCGATTCAAAACCTCGAAAACATTTGAAAACTCGCTGTATTCGTCACAAACGTTCTCTAAGAATTCCTCGTACATCACATAGTCGTTGACGTACTTCTCCATTTTGTTTTTCACTTCAGTTAGGTTCTCCAGTTTAAGTTTGAGTTCTTGGACATCTTGTTCCTTCTTCAAACACTCGGACACATCCTTTTCCTCTTTCTTTTGTGCTCTTTCTCGCTTCTCCTTGTTGTCTTTTAGAAACCTGTTAAAGGTAATGAAAGAAATCCGTAACTTTTCCTCTTCTTCCCTGAATGCTTCCCATTTTTTGTCCATATCTGCACGTTTCTGGATGGCTTGTTCTCTTGTTTCTGCCAGTCGCCTTTTGGCCAATTCCAGTTCTCTGCGGGATGTCACTAGATCCACCTCTGGCGCCTGTCTTGGTATATCCCATTCTGGTAGCTTTTTCCGGGCATGTTCTTCAGTTCGCGATAAAAAGTATTCCTTTACGGCATATTGGGGGTCGCTTATAGGAAGTGCAGGGGGTGCCAAATCAACACGTTTCTGCTCAGGTACTTTTATATCGAATGTTTCCATTTCGAATTATTTCGTTAACTTGATACGACAAGGGATTCTAAACAGGCTTTGTGTTTTCGCGACGTGATTCCGTTGTTAGTGGCAACCATACCTTACTACCAACGTATATAAAAAGAAATTTAATTCCTTCTGCTTTCCCAATGAGAGATTGCCTAATGACAAAGCGTACTTAACAAAGTGAATAATAATAAAAAAAATTGAGGTGATACATTCACATGACTTTCTGTACCCTCTATCGCTATTAGTAAGTGTGTGAATTATTCTTACTAAGGCTTATTCTTCTATCTACTACATTTTAATCTAAATAAACCTTTACAGAAATAGCTACATTACCCATTTCGTTATGGATACAAAGAGAACAGCGACAGTCAAATGTTTAAGAACTGGAATATTATATACCGGCCTTAAAATTCCATACTGTTTCAATGGAATCACAAGATGACATGATCATCTCGCGATTGCATGTTTAACAGTATGTAATTTTAAGGTTAGCGTATAGCGTTCACCTCTTATATACATTTGACTATCGCTGATCCCTTTAAATCTGTTCGAAAGGTGTAATGTCGCTATTTCTGCAAAGGTTTATTTGGATTATTAGTAGATCTGACACTAAGCTTTAACAAAAATAGTTTGTATACCCACTAACAAAATGATAGAGGGTAGAGAAAGTCATGTGGATGTATTTTTTGTGTAGTAAGGTTTCGTTTCTCCCTTACGGTTTACCAGAATCAACCAGAATGAAGAAAACTTCACAGGCTTTTCCAATAAAATTAGAACTATTTTTTTTGAGAAAATAAAAAATAACGAAAAGTTTTCCATTAAAAGGGTAGTTTGAAGCGAGGGAATTTTCTTGAAAATCTTCGTGCCACATCCTTGGAAGATGCTGGACATGAGTACTAATTTTGGTATTCAAGGTTACGATAGGAGAAATTTTTAAATCATGTCGTTTTTATCCAAATGTTTTCAAAATTTTGTCTCAAGCTCGTGTTTATGACGTGTTTTAAATTTCATGTACATAGGTATCTTTAACAAAATTATATTCTACTTTAATTATGCTTATTAATCGGGTATTTCACGTGATGCAGAAATAGGAATTTTGAAAAAAAATACTATAATATTATTTAAATACTAATGTACAAAACTGTCGTATAGAATTTTATTCATTACTCTGGCTTCTCAGGAAAAAAATTAAACTTTAAAATATGTATTTTTTAATAATTTATCCTTGGTGGTCTAATTAATTATATCTTGAGCAATTTAAAAGTGTAGCAAAAACATATGCCAGTCTTTTAAGTTTATTCTCTCTGAATCATGTTTCTGCTGAAAACTTGAACAAGATTATCAACTACATCATGTGGAACATTCTGACTGCACAAAACTAAGAAAAATCAAAGGCACTGGAAGTAAATACAAGACATTAATTCGTGTTCTCTTTAAGTGGTTACGTGTTGAAGATTAAAAAGGCTCTTGAGAGCAGAAGCCATGGTATGTAATTGAAGCTAAGGGTTCAAAGTGTTTTTGGGCTTAAGAACAAGTTTTTGAACTTTTTGAGAATGTTAATCAAATTTCAGCTATGGGTATCCTTAACTTTAGACTTTCGATTTATGCTGTTCCGAAGACGCATACACGGGCACTTTTCTAAAAATGTTTTTTTATTCAGGGGGCTTCAAACCTGTATTTCGGTGAAATCTCAGTATAGAATTTTTGGGTAGAAAGTAATACTTCCTCTTACTACTCTACCACTCTACTCTAAGCAGCAGAGAAAGTAATAAACGTTAAGACTCTCAAGGCTTCTAGCACGTCGAAGTGATATTCAAGAGGGCAGAAGAGCCTCTAAACCGTTTGGAGACATGGTCAACGGGAAAAAGCATCCGGAAGTTTGTTAATGCATCACCAAGATAACCATCAGCTTCTCGGAAAGTACATCACAACAGCGCCCATTCAAACCCAGTACGATTTTTGACCTCCCCAAAGAACGTATCTTGAAAAGCTATCGCTGTAAAACTCTGCACTGATAAATGGGTGGTGAAGAATTCCCAGAACTATAGGCTACTGAAGATTTTCGTTTTAGATAGGATGGCAATAAATATTGCAACTAAAATCACAACTAAAAGAATTTCACTCATATACTAGGGGTGGGCAAGGTTTTAAAGCATTAGAGAAATTTACAGATTATCTTACTTGCCAATTACGCAACTATATTTAATACTAGGACACCTGGTTTTTCTTAAATACTAGTTGGGATGGGCAGAAAAGAACGTAACTGTTACTGAAGTAATGGAGACAAACAGTAACTAGTTACCCATTAGCGTTACAAAAGTAACGAATACAAAGTAACTAGTTACCTATTAACGGTTGCAAAAGTAATGAATACAAAATAACTAGTTATCCATTAACGTTACAAAAGTAACGAAACAAAGTAGGGGAAAGGTCCCTATATTGAACCACTTGAGTCTAATTAGTAAATAATAATAATTATATTTTCAAATCAAAATTTTCCGAAACACAAGCATTAAAGTGACAAATTCTTGCGCTATAAATATCCTCAACACAATTTAAAATTAATACAATTATCAAGCAAATAACATTTAAAAAGTGATGCTGTAAATCGGCTCAAATTAGAAACGTGGTCCTAAAATTGAATCACCCGTGTCTTAAAATGAACCACATACTTTTAAGTTTAAAAGTATTTTTATTAATACAAAATACACATATTTTATTGTACATTCAAAACAAATGTGCTATCAGCAACAAAAGTAGAGTCATAAATTGTGATAAGAATAGCAATTTCCTTGAGTATTTTGAATTTTTATATAATGACAATCACTTGGTTTTTGGAATAGGCCTTATTTGCAAATATAGAGTTTTTACTAATTTTTACTCTTCATACAGAAGAGTCCAATTATACACAGTGTTCAAAATAAAACAGTTTCTTCTTGTCACTAACTTTTGCACACTTTTGGTGAAGCCATATCCTACAACTCACACACTGGATCATGTACATCATTTCACAATTCACATATTCATGTCATCTACTGTTTTTAACATGATTTTTTTTAACTTAGCATATTATGTGGATATTTATTCACACGATATACTATTCGCAGTTGAGCAATCCTAGAACTTCAATAGGTTTCCTAAATTGAACCAGTTGAACATAGGGTTCAAACAGTGGTTCAATTTACGAGCCACGCCATTTTAGAAGCTTTAGCATCTATGTGACAAGGAGAGACGCTACTTGAAAAAACGTGTGCATGAACATTGTTGCTAAATATACACTTCATAACATGCATATATATAGATCATCTCAAAGTTATCTAATTGGTCGTATAAGCTTAGCTAGATGAGTCAAATATTACTTCTGAAGCACCAAAAACACACAACACTTCATAGAACTGAAACCACAGTTCAGAATGCAAAGTCAACAACTCCAAGCATCCATAGCTGTGCACGCTGCGCTTCTGCTAGGATTATGGTGACATCTGTCGAACAGTTTGGAAAATATCGGAGCGGTTCAATTTAAGAGGCTTTCCCCTAACTAGTTACCTATTAAAGGTTACAAGTAACGAATACAAAGTAACTAGTTACCTATTAAAGGTTACAAGTAACGAATACAAAGTAACTAGTTATCTATTAACGGTTACAAAATTAACGAATACATTCTTGTATGTAAAGGATTGTTTGCCGTGGGGTATTTTCTTGAAGATATTCACCAGTCATCCACGAACGGCCACCAACTCCTTAAGTATGCAATTTGATGTTTATTAGACACGCAGATTTTAAATGGTGTTCAGATACACCGGCCTTTTGTATGAATGCTTTTTAGAGTCCAGGGGGTATCCGCTCAAGATTCGATACTATATGTCCTCTACCTACCATTGTTAAACGGTAGCGAAAGTAAAATTCCCCCCACCAGAAGTGGAAGTGTAGCAATGATGTTCTCAATTGCTACCACGTCCATCTATTTGATTCATCTGCTCAATGAGCTCCCGTGAATAAAACAAATTGCGGCTGTCCTGACCTCAGCCGCTTGACAATATTCTGGGATTTCTTCTCTTACTTGGTTGCCAAGAGCTCTTATTTTATTTTCTCTTCAAATGGACCACCTGTGAAAATTGGCAATTCTGCGTTTTAAAATCAATTAGTTCGCTGTTTTTACAGATATTAGTGATATATTCTATATAATAATTTAAAAGTTTCAGGTCAATTACTTGTTTTTGAACAAAAAGTATATAGAATATATATTTCAATGTTTTTTCTATGATACACAGAAAAATCTCCTTGCGGTTCAGTTTTCAAACTTTTGGAATTACATCTCGATTTTGGTTTCAAACATATTTGACTTGTAGGCTTATCACGTGGTTTGCAATAAAATATGAAATGAGTTAGGAAGCAAATTCAAACGTACGTATATACTTTTTGAGTTTTTAAAGCTTTTTGGTGAATAAAAGTTGTTTCTAAAATCATGTACACCGCCATTTTTACTTTCTCTACTACGTATAGTAAGTAGGGGAAGTATTGTATTCCAACCAAAAATTAGATACCGAGATTTCACCGGAAAATGTATGTTTTGAGACCCCCCTTGAATCCAAAAAAAGCATTTTTGGAAACATGTCTGTGTGTGTGAACAGCATAACTCAGAAACGAACAGTCGGATAAACACCAAACTTGGTATTATAGGTTCAGTATCTTCCAGAGATGCGACATGAAGGTTTTCAAGAAAATCCCCCCCCGCCCCAGATTACCCTTTACATGGAACATTTTTCGCAAATTTTAATTTTCTCAAAAATGGCTAACGATTTTGATTAAAATATCATATGTTTTAAGATATTTTCATGGCTAATGAAATGTATATTTCGAATTTTCTGGGAATGTCTCCAAAAGTATTCTTCATTGTGAATGACTTTTGCATAACTGGTAAACCATAAGAGATAGACAAACTTTTACTACACAAAAAATGTAGATCGGGTTAAAATACACAGTTTGTTATATACATTTTTGTTGTTGAGTGAACCATTTTCGAGATATTGCTTGTTATTCCCTTAAATTTTCCAATACTTTTTCTCAAATGGGAATTCGTTATTCATTTTTTGTATGTCCTGGACATGCAAAGAGAATGGAATGCTTCACATAGCAACAAGCGGTTAAAATATTTGACTATCGCTTAAAACCTACCATATTCCCCTTGGATCTACAAGAAAATTAGCAATAAGATTAACATCTCAATATCTCGATTAAAATGAAGCATACGGAGAATAAGTGTTTGTAAAAACAGTTTCTACAAGAGTAGAGAAATTCATGTGAGTGTAACACATCAGAATTTTTTCCTAAAATTGTTCAACTTTTATTCATCTTAAAACATAGCGAAATTTTCAAAGTAATTGGCAAAAGTTTGTACCTTAAAGAGCGATTTGAGTGATAACGAACACGAATACTATGTTGACTGTCACATATGATTTTACTGTCTGAATATGCCCATCACTCTTAAATGTATTAGTGCACAAAACCTGTATATTTGGCAGTTTTCCACAATTTTTAAATTGGAACCGTAATTGGAACTTTAGGAGTCCTGACTTGTATTGTGGGACTCCGTCAGGAGTAGTAAAAGCAACATTACCGATAATAAATTGTGACATGTGCCCCTTTCATGTTTGTGTAAAACTTTTGTCAGCTCTGCCAAACTGGCTCTTCAAAAAAGGAGTCTATACTTTCTAATGCTCCAGGAATTTGGACTTTGAGTTGCTCCATATGCGAGCTGCAGAAAGGATCGGTTTGTCATGCCATAATGGACAAGTTTGACCTAAATCGCTTCCCACGGAAAACCTTGGAAGATCGCTCCGTATTTGACTGCTATCAAGATGCCTAATGACGTACCCTTATACAGTTTAAACCTGTTCACGAACTAAAAATGGAAGGAGATGTGAAATTATTTCCTGGGTGCACGAGTTATTACGTTGCTTGTAGCGGCTTTCGTCTTGATCGCTGCAGCTGCCCTTTTTTGATCACGCTTGCTGATCAAACGGCGCGTATCTCCGAACTGCGTCGCATTCCATTTTAATTTCTTCATATTTGTTGACAAAACGGCCGTCGATTTGCACCACCAATGTGTTCACAAGATTTTGCATTGTCACACGATTGCCATCTCAACTGTTGACTCAACACATTCCACTGTTTGGAAGTTAGCGACTTGATGTGAATAAATGAACAAAGAGGTTTTGTTTGATCGAGCTTGAGCATAGCTGAAGCCAAGCGGTGGCTTTGAGCAGGGGCCGATATGCATTTGTTTTGTACCTTCTTTTTCTGTGCCTCTAACAAATAAGACTGTACAGGCGGTATTGGCTTTGGAGACAGTTGCTACGTTTGGTATTAAACTTTGAATCACACAAGTTTAATTTTTACGCTCTCATTTCTACTTCCTGATTTGGGAGGATAGGATATAACCTAATTAAACAAGAATTCTTCCTTCTCAGGGATCTCTAAATTTAGAGGCTGTTAGAATACAAATGTCTTGAGCACCTTCACTTTGTGTTTACCAGACCGAATTTCGTCTCCAATGTGGATATTATTCTGAGAATGTTGCTGTGTATACCTACTTCAATCTCTTAAGGACACTTGGTAGAGAAATGGGTTCAAAAATTGATTTTTTGTTGTTGTAATGGATTATAAATGACATAAGGAACATACCTATGTTTTTTTTTTACCTTTAAAGGGCTCTTATGATACTCGCCTACAGTAACAGTAGTAATTGATACCAGTAACGACGTACTCGCCGTGTTTTTTGCCTTTCCCGTAAGTTTTTTTTTTTTTTTTTTTTTTTTTTTTGAGCTTCAGGTACGCCAGAACGTATACAGTAATAGCGTTTTTTGCTTTTGCATCTTAATTATTATTTTACACCATGTAGCATACAATGCAGTGTTTCGTCAGCAAGTCCTTAATTAAATACATATATATTCAAGTATATGCACAGTAGTACATTAATGTACATATATAATAGTCATTAATACTGTCGAAATTACAGTATCCATCAAGTAATATAATCTCTGAATGAACACTATGCAAACCTATCATTCATTGTACGTTAATGCGCATATCTAAATGCCGCGCTGTTTTTGTTTTGCTGGAAGGCATTGAGATTTAGGTTAAGGTAAGCTATCAAAGTTTCTTCTTTGCGCAATTATTAAAAAAATAATAACCCTAAAGTGCGATGTGGTAGGACACATTGTTTCTACAGTTTATATTTTTATTTTAAAGCGTTAAAAATGCCGTACTGAGAATGGATACTGAAACGTAAATTTCGAGTTTTCTTATTGTTTAAATTTGATATAGTTTGGAGCAAATTGATTTAAATTCTGTTTTCGATGTAAAAGCGTACCAATCCGAGAAAAACAATTCGAAGGTTGTTCAGAAAGCCTCAGAAGGAAAGGATTAACTTTTTCTTTATATTTTTCAGCATAGTCACCGTTTAACTATTCACTTGGACCAACGATACTCAGCGTCGTTATACCTTCAGCAAAAACGATTTGCTCAACTCTGCAAAATAAGAGTTTGTGTAACGTATGAATTTGTCCAGTAAGTCATTTCTTCAAATTTGGGAAGAGAAAAAGTCGCTGGGAACCAAATCTGGCGAATGCGGTGCATATAGCAGCGGTTCAAAGCGCAGGTTAAACTTTGCCATCGCAATTGAAGGAGATAGCGCCGGTGCATTGCCTTGATGAAAGTGTTCTTCTTTAATAAGTGTTCTCTTTGGCCTCCACAGCATCCTTCATCTGCTCCAACAAAGCCGCGTAGTACTCAGTGTTGATGATGCTTTTGCCCTTTTCCAAGCCGTCTATCATCCCAGAAAACAGTGGTCATCACCTTTCCTGCTGAAGGAAAACACTTGGCCTTCTTTGGAGCGCTTTCGCCCTCTTGTATCCACTATTTTGACGGCTGCTTTATCTCTGGCGTGTGGTGTTTTAGTTTTATTTATGGACGCTCTTTAACTGCTGTGGTCCTTAGCGTCCCATTCTATATTGGGCGTGAAAAACTGGTAATTTTGCTCAGATGCCTCTTTATCAGGCTTGAGGTTCTTTTACGTGCCGTAAATCTACGACACGGGACCCGGCTTTACATCCCTTCCGAAGGAAGCCATGGTAAGGATTTTTACGCCCGAAAAAATCCATCGCCCTCCGCCGTGTTTGAACCTGCGACCTCGGGAACTAGAGACTAGCATGGTAACCATTACACCACGGAGGACGACAGTGGTGTGTGGTGGTGAATCTAATTTTCGTCAATGATGTAATGAGGCAAAACGTTTATGAAAATGTGTTATAAGTACAAGCACTCGTGTGAGAGTCGTAGCGATACCGGACGTCTGTCATTAAAAATGGAATAACGATCAGGTTTGAACTCGTAGAAAACGATGGTGAAGAATCTTTAAAAGTTTGTTTCGGTTGTTGTTAAAAACTTTTAAGGCGAAGTATTTAATCACTGCACAACGTTCGATTTTATCAATTTTCGGAAGAAACCTCAATTTTATTTTGCAACACTAACAATCAAACAAATGAAAGCACAAGCATGAAATTGCATGTTGCGCCATCTAAAGGATTATACTTGAACTTCTTTTAACATGCATTTTACAATATAATAGTATCGAACTGACAAAGTCCTTCACTATACATGATTGAGATTCTACGAAGTTTATGGAATGCAATATAAAGCCCTTCCCAAAAACTTTTTAGACAGGCTAATTGAGAAATCAGTCTTTTAAGGCAGTCTTTAGTGTCTTGTATATTATATATTGATTGATATTGTAGTTTCCATGTTGTCGTACTAATGGATTTGACTCGGCTGAAGACTGTCAGTAGGAATCTTGTATATGCTGTGAAATATATTTCCGCAAGTAGGGTACAGACAAGTCCTTGGGTTTGTTCAGTAGTAGTGTGCCAGTCGCCGCCAAGAATAATTCTTAAAGCCTTATTTTGTGCAACCTGCATGGCTTTAAGTGTTGAATTTTCAATATGTGTGTGCCATATCTGAGCCACGAAACCAATATTGGTAGAATCAGAGTTTTGAATAGTTGTAATGTCCTTTGTAACGATATACATGCCGATTTGAGTAGTGGATGAAGTTGGATTGTCCTGGCTATTGCTTTCCCGTTTGTTTGTTATGTGTTTATGCCGTAATGAGCATTGCTTTAATGTCACTTATTCGATACTGCCTGCATCATCTGTGGTCATATGTTTTATAATACCGTGCCGAAACTTTCCGCGGCGGCATTGGACTGGGTGAGGAGTGGCGCGCCTGCCGTTAAGAGAGTAGCGCTGTAGCTACCGCACTTTCAATGCTTTTCACTGATGAAGCGTGGTTTTATCTCCAAGGTCACGCTTCTACTCAGAACTATAGATACTGGGCTACCGAAAATCCCCATGTTATTCTTGAAGTTCTCACCACGCTGCAAAAGTTGTAATTTGATGCCCAGTGAGTGCGCGTAGAATTATCGGTCCCATATTTTTTTCGACAACAGTTGATTCACACTTTATGTACATTCAATTTTAAATAATTTTTTTTCCGCAACTAACAAGAAATGAAAGACGTATGGCTGGTTTCAGCAGGATTCAACTACAGCGCACACTACTGCGAGTTCTATGCATGAATTGCAAAGTGTGTATGGTGACAGAATAATTAGTCGAGGATTGTGGCCTCGTTCTCCATGCAATTTTTATTTATGAGGAGCGTTAAAGAATAAAGTGTACGCATCAAATCCGCACACGTTACAGGAATTGAAGGACAAAATCACGAGAGATACAGGCAATCAGTCAATGAACTTTTGCGAGTAAACCAGAATTGTTTTCTAAGATACATGGAATGTGTTCGTTGAAGGTCATCAATTTCAACATCTGTTGTGATGCAAGTAAGCCTAATGTAAGTTAATACAGTAGTTACTGTTCCGTATCCATGGTCGTTTACGCGTAACTAGCGGAAGGCTCAGTCCAAGACCGCCGAGGAACGGTCCGGTCGATCTACGAACGCACTGTACTTTATAAAATGTCACTATCCAAATATTCTAGTAAATGTATTTATTCTACTCAACTGATGCAAGAAAATGAATGCATAGATGTGGATAATTACAAAGGGATTTCCGTAGTTGGAACATTTTACAATCAAAATAATGAATCTTGTTTTAATTTTAAATCGATTTGCGTGACAAAATATTTTAAAAGGTTAACAATAACAAATCTGTCACACGAATTCGCAATGCCATTGAATTGAGAATTTTTTTGTCTCCACCGAAACAGTTTAAAAGACAAGTCTATACCTTCGTATTTACGTAATTGCATTATAGTGAAGCTTTTGAAGAAAAGATCCTGCACAGCATAGAGAATGTACTCATTTTCCCAAGAAATTTTCTGTGGGAAGAACGCTGTGGGTGCCAACGTACTCGTTAAGAATAAACGGTCGCCTGGAGAAATTCTACGAAGCCATGCCTAGTCATTCCCAACTTCACCACAACTTCCTGCAGTTGTCAGGCGACGAGACTGCTTTTTCTTTTTTTCCCCCCCCCCTCTCTCTCGAAAGTAAGGGGATGGATAAAAATGGAAAACTTTCCCCTTTTGCAGACAGCGATGTCTGGTGCATTGCGCATGTTTCAAAATAGGCGAAGCATTAAATGCAGTCGCGGTTTCAGGACTTCTTTTTTCTCTTCCTTTTTCCCCTTCTGAGAGAAGGAACCCTAGGAAATATAATCGCTCCGGGGCTGTTATTCTCTAAAAGCTCTCTGCAACAGAAAAAAATAGCGCGTTTCTTAAATATGCTGTTAGAATATTTTTCCTACGCTGCTATTGAAACGTCGATCGACTTCTCATTTGCTATTTGGGATATTTTTGGAATGTGCTTCTAGTCGTAAGGTTTTGTATTGTTTGTAAGTAGGCAACGTTTCTCATTAGCTACTTAAGAAAAAAATAAGTCAGTGAAGATAGAGCAAAGCTTAAACATCAGTTTTGTGTATTTCAGAGTTAATAAGCAGAGAAATACGGAGGATGCAGATGGAAACCTTATTGTTATGGATCATTTTTTTTTAGATGGGGGAATTGTTAATATTTTATGTTCTCTATGTACTGTTTACCTGTAGTAGGTAGGGGAAGTATTGCATTTCGCCCAAAATTTGGGTATTAATTCTCAAAGTGCATCTTAAAAGCATGCGACACGATTTTCAAGAAAATCTCCCACCCCAATCTAACCTTTCAATGTTTCGTTACTTTTATGCTCTCAAAAATGAACTCTCTAACGATTTTTATTAAAATAACGCATGCTTAAGATATTTGCATGATAATTATAATGTAAGTATATTGTGAATTTTCTGCGGATAGCGCGTGAAGTCCTTATTCTGAATGACTTTTGTATAACTGGTAAACAGTAAGAGCTAGGCAAAGTCTTACCACACAAAAAATGTGGATATTGTTAAAGCACAAAATTTGTCAATTCTTTTTGTGGCGTTAACCATTTTCGAGATATACTTTGTTATTGATTTGAATTCTTAAATATTTAGACAATTTTCAAGTGGTAAGTCGCTATTCATTTTTTCCCTCGTGGTTGTGCAAAGAGCATGGAATTTCAAAGTCAACACATACCGATCTGCTTTTTAGAAATTTGACTATCGCCTTATCCTATATATGCTTATACCTACAGAGAGCCAAAAAGCTACGGACCGGCTGCGCGGTGTTTTTCCTGTCCGCGTCCTTGGCGCTCGTTGCCGTCTGCCGCTATCATAGAAAGGCGCGGATGAAACCATACAACATGTTTAAAACAGCTTTTGAAGGCTTTACTTACCAACTTTATGAAAGGAAATGCTGAAACTGGCCACCTTCGGTCCATATATTTTTGGAAACTATCCATCACTCGCCGTAGTTCACGTTGGCGGATATTTTGTTTTAATTCTTCCAGGGGGTGTGGGTTTGTCTATACTTTGTTTTAAGTTATCACAGAGATAGAAATCGCAGGGCGTTAGTTCGGGGGACCGAGGGGGCCACAAATCTCTTAATAATTCTGTCCTCAAACACACTTTCAATTGTTCTCATCGAAATATTGGCCGTAAAAGCTGTTGCAGAATCTTGTTGAAAAAAGGCAAAATCACGCTCCCTGTCTGTTAATTCTCTAAAACAGGGAGCAAAATTGTATTCACGTATACAGGGGCTTCAACTATTGACTCGAAAAAAATTGGTGCCAAAAATGTATGGACAACGACGGTGTCCAGTTTCATAAAGTTGGTAAGTAAAGCCGTTAAAAGTAGTTTTAAAAATGTTGTATGATTTCATCGGCGCCTATCTATGATAGCGACAGACGGCAACGAACTCCGAGGACGCGGACAGGGAAAACACCGCGCAGCCGGTTCGTAGTATTTTTGCTCTCTCTCTCTCTCTCTCTGTACAATGAAATGTGTAAATAAAATTTATCTCGGTTATCAAGAAGTAGATAAGAAGCAAAGCTATTGTAAGAATATTTTGTCGAATGGTGAGAAGAGAAAAAACATGTGATTGTAACACATCTGATCTTTTTATCATTTGTTACGTATTTAGAATTTATTGCCTTAGTATGTACACGAACTGCCAAAGAGGAAATACAAGACGGTAATTTATACCCAGGCAACACAGCTTTGCTGAAACATCTTGATTCACCACTAACGTGCGCCAGCTTCGATCTTGTGTCTGGTTGGTATTTATAACTTTTTATGTATCTCATGTATAATGTATTTTGCATGAAACAAGTTACTGGGAGGCAGGTAGAGGTCGAAAAGATAATCTTATCCCCGTTCTTTCCTGATTGAATGACACCAGTGTTGCCAACTTTAAGTGCTGAGCCCGTCTCACTACGCGACTGACTAAATAAAATGGGGCTTTCTTGTATTTTATTGAAACAGATGCTTGGTTACGCGAGCAGCACTTGCGATGGAAAGAAAAAAGAAGAATCGCAAACTTTCAAACATGTCCGCCAGATGACGTACTTTGGAAAAGTGTAAACATGCAACATGAAATATTTAAAACGCAGGTGACACGAAAACATTTGACACGAGTTGTCGATTTTAACTTTTTTTCCTGCCTTGAGTTTCCATTTATACGCTATGATTTCCCAGTTACACAAAATTGCACCAGTTTGTATCACTATGAGAGGGATCATTTTTTAAACTCTTTTTTTTTTTTTTAGGTTCGGTGAACCTCAAACGTGGTTTTTCCGGTTTTTCTTATACTTAACATAGTATACCGTCGTGTATAAAAAGTGGCCCATTCACCTAGATCGCCATAGTGTTTTCTCTCCATAAGGTTTTCACCTTTAAGTAACCAACCTATGACTCCACCCAGCCGGTATCAGTTCTCTATGTGACTGGTCTGAAAAATAATTTATATGTATGTAAACTTAACAAATGAACGATGTTGATAATCTGTGGAATTAAGGGGTGGTATGAATACCACCTCTATGAAAGAGTTTCACAGCTATTGGTACACAAGGCAAGGTTAAACCAATTACAAATAGTTCTGCCATCTAGAGGAATGGGTGAAGAATCATTTGTGTGGATAAAGTGAACGATAGCTACAACATTTACATATAGGAGAGCTTTCATCAGCGAAATGTAGACGAAGGTTAAGTTGTTATTATTATTATTTATTATTATTGCTCTATTTTACGTCGCTTTAACTACGTGGTCATATCGCGACGCATCTACTAGTGGATAACTTTTAGATCGATGTGTGGCGGACAGTTAGCCTTCTAGGTCTCATTCCCGTAACCACTTGCTTCGTCACAGAGACCTTGTGCATAGCAACTGGATCTTCTGCTTCGTGCCGTGCAGATGGCATGGAGGGTGCCGTCCACTCTACCTGTGGATAGATGGCACAGCATTTGCTGTTACCGCCTATTTTTTATTTTTACTATTATTTTAGACATAAGGTGGAACTTTGGGTTGTGGTATTAAAATATCCAATCCGGCATTTACCTTGGTGGCTGAGGGAAATCACGAAGAACCCTGTCAGATTGGTCGGCCCATGGGATTTGAACTGCGGACCTCCCGAATGCGGGCCACAGACGTTATCGCCTAAGCCATCCCGCTCCGTGAAGGTTAAGTTGTTGCCGCTACTAAACGGCACGGTAATGTAACGTGCAAATATAAGGTTTAAGTTGTAATGTTACCCCTCGGAAGTTCGGCCATATTTTGACGGAGGTACCCTGCCAATCCAGTGGCTAGAGTATGCTCGAAAAACAGATGGTCACGCTGGTAGGGGGTGGGGCTAGATTTTGTGAGTACCAACTACACAGTTCCGTTCCATTATGGGCTACATTCTATGCATGCCATTATACTCGTACATGGTAGAACAAGTAAATAAGACCCATATTGAAGTATATGCTTCATGGTAAAGATTCGGTTATTGAAAACGCTCTTAAAAGATATTTAATATCCTGAATCCTGTCATTAATTAGTGGGTGTGGTAACGTTATTGGCCTCTAATTGTTGAAGTCGCTGACTGCAACTGCCAATAGAAATTACTCGCAAAATATCTCCAACTGCTATTGTTTGAGTTTTAAAGCAAACTTCTTTTTTTTTCCCCAATTTATTTTCTAAAACCGTAGTTCTTTACGTTTACCCTGTTTAATTTTTGAGAAAGGATTTAAAAACTCGGTTTCCTTTGTGGTCGTGCAGCCTTTGTTTCATTGTTCCCTCATGCGTCCCTAGGGAACTGCAGTCTCCCTTTTTGTCGGTGGCGCACATTTTCCTGTGAATCAATGATTGACGGAAGTCGCATATTCCTTTGTACCGTCGTTGTGAATATTAATGGCTTTGGGACTCTTCAGCCATGATAAAAAATAAATTAGAGGATGATTTGAAAACATCGGGAGCTCTTTTGAGCCTTTTGAATTCATATTTTATCTCTGATTTCTTTCACTCATTCGTTCGTTTATAATCTCGTCGTGAATAACTCATCCGAGAGTGTATTGATGAAAAAATACTGTGTGCTAATTTTACGAAATGGCAAAAAGTTTTGAAAGTTAATCAACTGCATATTGACAACTATAAGGTTTTTAGGAGTAGTTGAAAAGCTAAAAAAGGGGGTGAATTTGGGACAGTTTCAACAGAAGCTAATTTTGGAGCTTTGTTAACCTGTTAAAAGAATTCGTAAATAGATGAATCGCCCACTTAAACCCTGTGGCACCCAGATAATAGTGCATTGTTGTTGTTGTTGTTGTTATTATTATTATTATTATTATTATTATTATTATTATTATTATTATTATTATTATTATTATTGTAGGTGCTGTATTCATAACTTCCGTGGACGTCTGTCTCTCTTCTTCCACCTTTCGGTCGATAGTTCAAACTTCTCCATTGTCTCCTAATATTTAGGGTCGTTCTCGAGCGTTGAGTTTCGTGCAGTCTTTGTTTGGTGGTTGATCAGATTAAGAAAACTCGCGACATCAGAGAGACCGATGGATGGCTAAATGCACCTGCACAAGGCCAACGATCGAAATTTCAACACTCAAAAAGGGCCATAAATATCCACTTTGGTCCAAAATTGTTTCACTTTTTCAGAAGCACACCACCTCGCGCAGCTATCCTTGCAGCCCAATGAAATATCCGCTAAAGTGCCTTAAACTCGACGGTTCATCCATTGCCCAACCAGTTTCTTGCCTCTTCAATTTGATGGAAACTGTTTCCCGCCAAGAAATCAATTGCAGCAAGCACAGGGAGTGCCAAAGAAAACTACGAACCGCCTGTGCGGTGTTTTCCCTGTCCGCGTCCTCGGCGCTCATTGCCGTCTACCGCTATCATAGAAAGGCGCGGATGAAACCATACATTTTTAAAACTAATTTTAAAGGCTTTACTTACCAACTTTATGAAAGGAAATGCTGAAACTGGTCACCGTCGTTGTCCATGCATTTTTGGCACCTTTAGGAAACTATACATCACTCGATAATTTTTTTCGAGTGAACAGTTGAAGCCCGTACATATGTGAATACAATTTTGCCCCCCCTTTTTAGAGAGAGAATTAACAGCCAGGGAGCGTGATTTTGCCTTTTTTCAAGACTGCAACAGCTTATACGGCCAATATTTCGATGAGAATAATTGAAAGTGTGTCTGAGGACAGAATTACTAGTACAGATTTGTGGCCCCCTCGGTCCCTCGACCTAACCCCCTGCGATTTCTATCTCTGGGGTAACTTAAAACAAAGTATACAAGACAAACCCACACACCCTGGAAGAATTGAAGCAAAATATCCGCCACGAAATTGCCAGCATTTCTCAATGTGAACTACGGCGAGTGATGGATAGTTTCCTAAAGAGGTGCCAAAAATGTATGGACGACGACGGTGACTAGTTTCAGCATCTCTTTTCATAAAGTTGGCAAGTAAAGCCTTTAAAGGTAGTTTTAAAAATGTATGGTTTCATCCGCGCCTTTCTATGATAGCGACAGACGGCAGCGAGCCGAAGGACGCGGACAGGAAAAAACGCCGCGCAGCCGGTTCGTAGTTTTTTGGCTCACCTATTTTAAAAAAACTTATACCACATAATATCGTTTTATGAAAATTTCCTCGAAGTTTCCCAGCATGAAGACAGTCTTAGCAAGCCCAGATAATGAACCCAAAATTTGGTCTGCAGGAATGGTATCATAACTGCAGAGTTACATAAACCAATTCTTAGTTTCACATACCATCGCATGACTGCTGTCTCTCTGAATCCAGTACGTATGCTATATAGTAATACTATGTTCATTTGTTAAAATGATCAAGAAAAGCTTAAGACCTGTGCTACAAATTGTTCAACTTTTTTTTTGTTTGCAACTTTTATACTCTTTTTTGTTGTATGCTTATGTTAATTTTGCCATAATGTACGTTAAAATAGAATATGTAGTTGAAGTGGGTCAAGGATACATTTTTATGAGGAATATAAATAAATTTCACTAGAAAATACGTTTATGGTAAATTACTGCAAGGTACGAACTTTGTTCTCCAAACACTACTTGAAAGATGAATTTTAATGCAAGTCGGAAAAAAATTACAAAGATCAGCTTTGGCAGGTTGGGTATTTCTGAAATTGAATTTTATTTAAAGTTTTGCTACCTAGAAGGTGAAAACAAGATATAAAGTAATAACCACCCCTGGAAAATTGAACCTATTCATAGCAGAATAGAATGAGGCATTCCACTAAATAGTTTTGCCAAAACTTTCATTGGCAGTCCTGCAAACATATTTCCGACAGTCATTTGATCCAATGACGTCTTATACAAATTGTGAAGCGCACACTATTCAAGGAAGACTTGCAGCTCACGAATAAAAATAGCTCCGTGTAGGGACAAGCAAGGGATGGGATGGGGAGTGACGTAGTAGGAGCTACAGCTGCTGCCTGTCTACTTCCATATAAGGCAAGTGTGGCAACACTGTATGTTCCCGCATACCGCAACGCAAATTGCTCACGTTCGTTTACACTTTATTTGTAAGACATCTGATACAGTCGGTGAAGTGAAAGATGACCTGAATGCTCAAACACTGCTGGTAATGTTGCCTTCACGTCAGAAACCCATTTCAGTTCATTTTTTAAATTCTGCATAAGGTAGGAAAACCATTTCATTCCACCCCCTGAAAAGTTAATATCGAAATTTCACTGAATGCACAATGTAGGACTCGTGATTCCGTTATTTCAGAAAACGGCTCTGAGTGTCTGTAGCAGCATAGTTAAATAAAAGTCTTGAGAGTCTTGATAAATTAACGAAGTTCGTATTTAATTTATGCATGAACCTTCTAAAGCTACAAGAAGACTTTCAAGGAAATTCCCATACATGGACAATATTTCCTTTTTACTTTCTCTACTACGTATAGTAAGTAGGGGAAGTATTGTATTCCACCCAAAAATTCGATACCGAGATTTCACCGTAAATATATGAATCCAAAAAAAAAAAAGAATTTTTGGAAACGTGTTTGTCTGCCTGTGTCTGTGAACAGCATAACTCAGAAACGAACAGTCGGATAAACACCAAACTTGATATTTAGGTTCAGTATCTTTCAGAGATGCGACACGAAGGTTTTCAAGAAAATCCCCCACCCCTGATTACCCTTTACATGCAAGATTTTCCGAAAATTTTAATTTTCTTAAAAATGGCTCTAACGATTTTGGTTAAAATATCATATGTTAAAGATATTTTTATGACAAATGTATATCTCGAATTTTCTGGGAATGTCTCCAAAAGTATTGTTCATTGTGAACGACTTTTGCATAACTGGTAAACCATAAGAGATAGACAAAATTTTACTACACAAAAAATGTAGATCTCGTTAACATACACAATTTGTCATATACATTTTTTTTGTTGTTGAGTGAACCATTTTCGAGATATTGCTTGTTATTCCCTTAAATTTTTCAATATTTTCTCAAATGGGAATTCGTTATTCATTTTTTTGTCTTGGATATGCAAAGAGTATTAATCTGTGGCAAAGAGAATGGTGCTTCACATAGCAAACAGCTATTAAGAGTAATGTCTATGCTTAAAGGCTAGTGTATTTCTATATTGACCTTGTAAATATATATTCCCCTTACATCTACAAGAAAATAAGATAGTCTGCAAATGTTTATCTCGATTAACATGAAGAATACGGAGTATAAGCGTTCGTAAAAAACAGTTCCTACAAGAGTAGAGAAAGTCATGTGAGTGTAACACATCAGATTTTTTGCTTTCTCAACTGCTCTAGCAATTTAATCAGAATTTGTATCACGTACGTAGTAGGTAGAGAAGGTATTGCGTTCCACCCAAAAATTCGATATTCCGATTTCACCGGAAATACGTGCTTTGAGGTCCCCCGAATAATTTTTTTTAAATTGTCTGTGTTGTGAACAGCATAACTCAAAAACGAAATGACGGATAAATACCAATCTTGGTATTTAAGTTCAGCACCTTCCAAAGATGCAACACGAAGATTTTTAAAGAAAATACCCCCCTCCCACACGCCATTTGCATGGAACATTTTCCGAATTTTTGGATTTTCTGAAAAAAAATGGCTCTAACGAAGTCCTCTTCATTCGGATGGAATTTTGTATAATCTTGTATAACTGGTAAACGTTAAGCGACAGACGAAAACGTACTACACAAAAATATATATCTCTCTTAAACACACAATTTATTTCAAATAACTCTTGGTGGCATCAGCCATTTCCGAGATATCGTTATTAATGGTTCGAATTGTTCAATACTTCATTGTTTCCAAGTCTTGTCGATTTTCGGCTGTACATCAGATTTTTTTTTAAAAAATTGACTAGATGAATAATACCTAGCTTGCTTTTTCCTCAAAAAGCTTGCAGAGCCCTTTTCATTCTTGCTTAGTTTTATATAGCTACTACAAGATATACGAAAACATCTGTTGCAGCAGTGCAGATTTCGTTAAGCTACAGTTTATGCCAACTTTGGTCGCATTATTTCTGGAATATTTGCCGTAGGTCGTTAAACATTTGACAACCGCTTCAGCTTCCAGTATCTCCTACCTACAACGAAATCTGTAATAAACAGGGCCCGAAGTCTGATGCCATGTCATCATTTGTTATATAAGTATTGCTAACATGTGCACACAACCTTATCCTGGCTCCCAGATTATGAAAATTCATATTTATTATATCATTTTTGTCATCCTTTGCTATGTTCTTTCTATCTTTAGAGCATTATTTTCGATATTATGTCATTACTATTCAAACATCAGAAATTTTACTATTCAACTCGGAAGTAAGAATACATTTGTATATCATTTACTCGCGTTCTTAAAACAAAAAAAAACACCTATTTAATGATTAATCTGGAAAGGATTGCTTGTAGGTGGAGAGGAGTCTATTTTCAGGGTATAAGGTTAATTACTGTTATGAATTCATGTCCCAAACTAGGGATGAGACAGGTCATTTTTCCTTTTTCGCGGTAAGAAATGCTTACAGTCGAGTTACTATTATCATAAGCTGTAAAGTCCTTTTCATTCGCTATGACTTTTGTATAATCTGAGACCTCAAGATAGTTCAAGTTACAATTTTGTAAGACCTACTTCAGAAACAGTTTTCTTAATTTTCTTTTCGGTTTCTTCAAGAGTATGCAACAAATATATTTTAAATTAATTTTAAAATTATCTCGTCATTATGCTTAGGTATACCTACTTTTTCTGCTTGGATAGCAGTTATATCCATGTATAAATTCATTTATAACTTTGTATAAACCTCAGTTTTAGGTCACCTTTTATAATCGTTATTCTTTTTTTAAAAAAAATCAGTAATTTTATGTCATTTTTCAAATATTTTATGTCATTAAAATTCGGACCGTATTAATGAAACGATATCTTAACATGTTAATCTCCATTTACGTGAAGTAGATAAAACATAAGCTTTTGTAGGAATCGTTTGTAGAAGGGATACAAAAGTAAACGATGTGGCTAGAGTGAGTTATATGAATTTAACGTATCAGATTTGTTTTGTGTGTTATCACTTTGATATATTAATGTGTTAAATAGCGTGTAAACATTATAATGGTTCACCTTGTCGATACTGACAATTTACACCTGTAGAAACCTCGCACTTTGGCTTAAGTGCCTTCTTTTAGAGGGAGAGAAAAGAATGAAAACCGGATATAGTAGCCCGGTTCAAACTTGCAACCGGACACCATAGAATTGCCAACAAAACAGGAATATCTAGTTCAAAACAGGAACGTGGTAACCCTTGCTTCAAGATGAATTCGGGGAGGAGAGAGTAAAAGGAAAAGAGGAAAGCTAAAATCTACAGATAAGAATATATAGCAAAGATAAAGGAAAAAATTAGATCTTCCCAACGTATTGTTATCAATATAACATGGAAAAGATGCCAGAAAATGCGCAGCATCATCAAAAGAAACTGGATATTAGTATTTTCAAATGCATTTCCAGAAATAATTACTAGAACAAAGAAAAGCAAGCGGAAGAGCGAAATAGAAAATCTGACGATACATTCACATGACTTTTTCTGTCCTCTATCGTTTATTACTGAGTGTACAAACTATTGTTACTAAAGCATATTTTTATATCTACTACGTTTTAATCCAAATAAACCTTTGCAGAAATAACTACATTACACATTTCTTTATAGATGCAAAAAGAACAGTGATAGCCAAATGTTTAAGAACTGGACGCTATACGCTAGCCTTAAAATTCCATACTATTTCCATGCAATCGCGAGAAACAACTGAATGTTGGAAGAACTTTAAAAAATGACCAAGACATGAGCAATTAGAACTATTAATAACGGATATCTCAGAAATGGCTTATGCCACAAAAAAAACTTATTTGAAATAAATTGTGTCGTTTGTGTAGTACATTTTAGTCTATCGCTTAAAGTTTACCAGCTATACAAGGTTATACAAAATTCCTTCCGAATGAAGAGTTCACGGGCTATTCCCAGAAAATTAAATATATACATTTTATTTGTCAAGTAAATATCTTTAATATTTGGCATTTTAATCAAAATCGTCAGCCATTTTTTAGAAAATCAAAACTTTCAAAAAATGTTCCTTGTAAAGGGTAGCAAGGGTGGGAATTTTCTTGAATCTTCGTGTCGCATCTTTGGAAGATGCTGAACTTAAATGCCAAATTTGGTACTTATCCGTCTTTTGGTTTCTGAGTTAAAATTGAAATTGAGTTTTATTTATGGACGCTCTTTAACTGCTGTGGTCCTTAGCGTCCTATTCTATATTGTGCGTATAAGACCGAGAATTTTGCTCAGAGGCCTCTTTATTAGGCTTGAGGTTCTTTTACGTGCCGTAAATCTACGACACGGGGCCACCGGTTTTACTTCCTTTCCGAAGGAAGCCATGATAAGGATTTTTACGCCCGAAAAAAATCCATCGCCCTCCGCCGGATTTGAACCCGCGACCTCGGGAACTAGAGGCTAGCATGGTAAACCCTACAGTCGTTTGAGTTATGCTGTTCACAGATACATACACGGACATGTTTCCAAAAATGCTCTACTTGGATTCAAGTGGCCTGGAAACCTGTATTTCTGGTGAAATCTCTATATAGAATTTTTGGGTGGAATGCAATACCTTCTCTACCTAACATGTACGTGGTAGAGAAAGTAACAAAGACTAGTTATCCAATTTCTAATCAGTAGGGGGCATATTAAACTAAATTTTCTTTGTTCGCTATAGGAATTGCTATTGCAGTCTTTATATTTCCTATAAAAAAGACTCGCGAACAAAATGAGGTGGCGCTCTGTCAGGTGAGAACACATTGCTCACTGAACCATTCCTGCTGTTACCGCTGTGCCTTGCCTACAGTCTATATGTTTTAATGGAAAAGCCCAAAAGGGGAATTTGAAGGGTGTAAACTATAGTCTGGAGATTTTTCCGCACGGCATAGAAGTAATATCACTAATACAGGCCAGTTTTAAATCAGTAATATCATTTTTGTTAGCAATTAAGACAACGGGAGTTAAGAACAAAATGTTGAGCAATATAAATGCTTTTATAGCGACGAGGTTCTAAGGCGTTTCAAATGTCGTAACGCAAGTTTAATGACTTTTTCTCCTTTTATGATCGCAAGCCATAAGCCATACATCAAATATCGCTGTACATAAAATGCTTTACGAGTTCATAAATTAATCGCAGGCCTATTAAAATCCGCGCAACATTTTCTGCGGCACCATGTTTCGAAATATAAAAGACAAACCGGTTTGAAACCGTTGGTCGAAATATGGTGGCACAATATTGGTGCGTAAAAAAATATTGTGCAGAAGTTATGTTTCTAGTCTTCCTTTCACGAAGATTGTGACAGGAGGTTGCTCAGTTGAGGAAGTACACATTAAGTGGCATTTATTTGCTAGCAGTTTTTATATACTTAGGGTCTTGCAATATGGATCAATCACATATAAGAATGTGTTTGGTATTAACAGAGCCATGTTTCAGCGAGAAGTAATTGTTTTTAATATAATTTCTTCAGAAAGCGATAATCTATGTTTAACTTTAATCAGATTGAAGTTCTCCTTTTGTTATACGAATCAACTTGCAACAAAGCTAAATTTTGCTTGAGAAACGAGTTTGGATGGTCATTGAATGTCTTGACAAGTTTTGGTATATGCTTCTTAAGAATTGTGGCTATTTCAGGAACATGAGGATACTGCAGGGTAGCATTGTCGTATTGTTTGTATTTTATTGATGTTAGAACCTACTGCCCCTTGATGGAGTTATGATTAGTAAATCATTTCTTGAGCTACAGAGGAAGCCGAAACTTTCCTTGTATTGAGAATTTGACATGATACCTTCTAGTTCTTACTTTCGACATTTCTTTTGCAATCACATTCTGTTGTTCACTTCAGAATGTGCCGATAAACCGGTATACAGTTCTTGTAAAACTTCTCTATTTTATTTTTTTGTAAGATTTTAGTTGTCTTACTTTTGAGGTTATGCTAAGTTCCTATTTTATGAAAGTTCTTTGTTATATACAAAAGAACTGATGTATAAAATTAAGTATATATTTTTAATGAGATATTTGATAATATATAGATATATAAATGTTTTCTATAATTTACTACTTTTTGTTTTTGGAATGATCTTGATAGTCACTCCTTGCATTATTTAATATGACCTGCATAAGTAAAAGGCAAAAAAAAAAATTCAGAATGTTGGAGGACTTAGTACGAGGCGTGTTTTTAAAGTCAGTACCGATAATTTTTAAAAAAAGAATAGAACATTATTTTCCAAATACTTTATTATCAATCATTACCTTACACTATTTCTCCATATAGTCGTCGCCGTTATTCAGGTACTTGCCATAACGGGAAACCAGTTTTTGTGTGCTTTCGTCAAAGAATGATGCCGTTGGTGATGAAAGTCTGCACTTCTTCATCTTCGTTGAAATGTTTTCTATCAGATGAAAATAGTTTGGTGCCAAATCGGACTGTAGGGAGGGTGGTGAATTGTTCCTAACCAAATGATGCGATCTGATCTTGAGTTTGTATGGCTGTGTGTGACAGGGCATTGTCATAAACCACACACAATTGGCGATGAATGTGTGCTAGAGTAACATTTCTCGCATTCAAAAAACGAATCGCTGATCTGACTTCACAGTCGGCGGGTTGTTCGAGCGTTTTGAACATTTCGAAACACTAACGAAAGGAAAACGCAAAGGGACGATCACTGCGTCACAGCTGCATCTGGCTTCCTAATGAACAGAGGAAGTGATTGCACATGCTCCAAATCGCAACTGTAGGCCGTCTTCCGTGGTGTAGTGATTACCATGCTAGCCTCTAATTCCCGAGGTCGCGGGTTCAAACCTGGCGGAGGGCGATGGATGTTTTCGGGCGTAAAAATCCTTGACATGGCTTCCTTCGGAAGGGAAGTAAAGCCGGTGGTCCCGTGTCGTAGAATTACGACACGTAAAAGAACCTCAAGCCTGATAAGATTCCTCTGAGCAAAATTTCCGCCCAATATAGAATGGACGCTAAGGACCACAGCAATTAAAGAGCGCCCATAAATAAAGCTCAAGTTAATTTATTAAAACGGTACTTTAAAAGCACGCTCGTATAGCTTGAAGTCGGGTTCTAATTATTTTGTGTTTGTTCTGTTATAAACACTCAGATATAAAACGCGAGAAAGAATATGTTGTAATAATGCATATAAATTACCAATAGCCAACATTGCAATGAAGTGATGTAACAATTCGCGCCAAACAGTGCAGCCACCATCAGTGTTTGGTAAATGGTTGGTTACACCGCTAATCAATTATCGAAATAATTGAAAACCACGCTTTCAAGGCATACGCCAAATTTGCAATTCCACTTTACTGTAAAGTATAATAGCAAACGGCGCTTTTCCCTCCAAGCCATCACATTTAAGATATGTTATCTGATGTCCGTTTATTATGTGCAAATTATGAAGTAGTGAATGGGGAAAAGTTACATTTTCACATAAATAATAAGGAATTAAATAATGAATTTTATGTTCATCTTCTTTATCCCCAACCTTCGAGAATAGGGGTATTCCACCCAAATTTTCAATAAGATATTTCACCGGAAATACATCTTTTGAGGTTACAATGTGTGTGTTAACTCAAAAATCAACAGTAGAACAAATGCCAAATGTTATATTTGAGCCAGGCATCGTTTAAGTATGTCAAGCAAATATTTTCAAGAACATTTCGCTATCACAATTCTCAAATATGGAAAAAAAAAATCGGTTAATCATTTTTTCAATTTCTCAAGAATGCCTTTAACAATTCCATTAAAATAGAAGTTCGAGATATTATGAATATGAAAATTATATCTTGGAATATCTATGGACCGCCTGCAAATTCTTACTGAACTTATACAATCGGGAAGCTATGAAGCCCCCTCCAAAAAAATCTCTTCAAGAAAAAATATAGAACTCGTTAAAATATCAAGTTTGTGCCAAAGAAGTACTTTCGTAAAACATACTATTTATGATATATTCGCTCTTCTACTTTGAATTTTCCAAAATGTAAGGAATATACTTTTTCAAGTGCCGTTCTTTTGTTTCTTCGACTTCTACAAAGTGATGCAATATCAAAGCAGGCTTATACAAAACAGGTGAATGTATCAGCCTCTGATTTTGTGCACCTGGTACATACAATACGTGTATTGAAACCATTTCGAAAAATATGTATCATAATGAATTATAGACAGAAAAATATTTTTTGTTTGTTTTTTAATTGTAGAATGGTTATGTAACTAAACGTTAGTGTAGAGAAATTTGTAACGCACATTTGTTTTTGTAATTCTTCTATTGCAAGGTTATGCGAAATTGTTTGCGACATGCTTCTCATTGAGCCGTGTGTCACCCAATCGAACGGGACTTTGTGGTTGATATTACTTTCTGTAATCCTGAACGGAAATTTCGTACATTGCGCCGAGGTTCATATGCACTTTAGAGGTTGAGGCAGTCTTTATTCAGTGTTTATATGTGGAGATTTCTTTCTATTCCAAAGACAGTTGAACATTACGCAGCTCCTTTTGACCGTAGTGTCTTCATGAAGCCTTTACAGCGCCTTGATCTTTTCAAAATGATGATAAATCTTTCATAGGTGCGTTCGCTACTGTGTAGCACCCATTGACGTCACTATGTCGGTTAGTCTGTACGCGTGACGTAAATCACGAACTGCTGCACTTATGTGATAAGAAGTTCTTTGTATGAGCTTAGAAAATGTGTTGGCGCATTTGATATTTGTTTAAAATCGTAAAAGATTTATATTTATATTGAGTCTTCTAGAAATGTAAAATTTTTAGACACTGTTGCAAACACGGAAATTTTACGAATAAGAGTTTGAACCCGTACATTGGTAAATATTTTGGAAAAAGATACTAAAAAAAGTTCAAGTTTAGGAAGCTCTGTATACACACTATCCTTAATTTTATACGATTTCAGACTCTTTCAACAACACCAATTACGACATTAAATGTCTCTGTAGCATAATATCATAATGCTGTAAGTACTCGATTCGTTGGAGATTTGGGCGATTTCTTTTGAGTAGGGTACTCTAACCTCTCATTTAATTGTTCGACTGGTGACAACGCTGTTGGTTTAGATAATCTGTACCTATCATTAATGTCGTTTAAGTGGTCACCTCTTTGAAATACAAGAGGTCGAATTTGCTCTTCGTTACACTGATTTAAATAATCGATGTACAACAGCTTATGTTGAAAATAAGTTCTCTAAACTTCGCCATTTTATTTAGATTAACGTTTGTAAAGCTCTTAATTGGCAGAATATCTCCGTTTAAACTTTACAGGCGTTAAGCTTTTATTTGAATCTTGTTAGGGTTGATGCACAAAAGTAATAAGTTTAGAGGCGTTAACCAGCAACTTTACGACCGCTACTTACTAACGACGATTGTTGCATCTGGCCCATAGAGTGCAATAACTTCATTATTCCTTGAAACGTCGTCTGCAGTAAAAGTTATCGTAGGCGCTGTCCTTAATTACTCTTTGGCCGAGATTCATTTGTTACAGCGTTAATCCTTGAACAAAACGGGTCGTATTTTAGTTACACCTACCTTCAAACTAGTTGTCCAGCTTTCTTGTCTCGCCAGATCTTAGATCCTCTGGAATCAGCTTGAGAAGAGCTGTTGCATTGTTTATTAGTCCAAGAGATAAGAGTAACTAGTACCACTAGTGTGCTGTGCGATTCTTAAACTACTAACATTTTAGTAAATTGTTTTTTTAACTTGTTGCTGCTGTTGATATTCTAAATTTTAGTGATTTTAAATTTAAGGCTTTATATGCCAATAAATGGAGCAAAGGTATCAAAAAGTTATTTTTTAAATTCAATTTTTAGAAAACTCCATAATGCTTGCTTTTGTTATGAAATACTGAATGGATTATAGTCCTATACGTATTATCTAATTTTCTCATACAGTTGGATTAAATACTCAAGTATTTATCACTATTTTCAATCCATATGGTGTCTTTATTTTTGACCTTTCAGCTTCTTATCAGAAAGCAAGAGGAGACAATTTACAGTAAATATGTCCTTTATAGGAAAAATGAAAACATTTAACACATTTGATTTATCGAAGGTTATCAAGACCTCCAAGGTCAAATTGATATTTAAGGAGTAAACCCCTTCTTTCTACAGCGGATTGTTGTTTTCCGGGGGACGGGACCCTTGTTCTGATGAAAACGCTGACACACTTTGAAGAACTGTATTAAAGGAAAACAATAGTATATTATAAAATATTTACAAAAATGACGAGTCGGTTTAGTCGACTTAATGAAACAATATGCGTTTGTTTCGTAGCAATGTCTTTTGCTTCTTTGCTGTAAAACTTCGATTTTCAAATTGATAATAATACTATAAAATTGCATACTTTAGCAATGGAAATAGATGGAAATTTTTGGAATTTTATTTTGTAACGCATTTTGTTAATGGTTTAGAAGTAAAAATAAAGTCTCGCTCATAACAAAAAGTAAAAACCGGCAGCTTTAGGATTCGAACAATGTCAATAAGCACTTTATAAAAGTTTAAGTAACATTTTCCAGTGAAACCAACAATAATAAAAAAGCTTGGTCCGCCGATATGATCTTTTATGTTAAAGGCAGCAGATAAATGGAAGGAAGAAAAAAAAACTTGGTAATATTAAAGAAAGTGGTGAATTTCTCGAGTAAGGAGTCATTTCGATGTACTTATAGGCGAGATTGGAATTTCGATACGATCAAAGAAAATGGCTTTCTTAGCAGTTGCATGATATATTTTGTTCTACGTCTACGCGTAAGTTACTTTATTCTGATTAAATATTTGAATATATGTTGGATGTAAGCAGACCTGCCTTCCATTACATGATAACGAACATCTGAATGTCAGCGTTTTGTTTCCTGGGAGTTGGGTTAAGATTTTGAGAATTAGATACGTTAAACGAGAAATTCTATCCAAACTTGAATAAACGGTAACGATTCAGAACTCCTGAAATCTCGAGTGTATTACACGAATATTATTCTGCAACGTAAAAAAAAAAAGACTAATGTAACAGTAATAACAAAATAATTAAATAATTAACTCTGCCGTTAAATAAAGCTTTGAAAGAATTAGCTGATCGGTAAATTTTATTGAAGCATGTGGCAAACCTGCTCACGTATATTTTTGTTGAGGTATTTCAATCCAGTCACGGTGACAGTCAAGCTACGGAGGAAGAGTGTACAGTGTGTTCGAAAATGTTGACTAAAAGGTTAGTAGTTCATAACTCTTCTATATTTTCTTTTCGGCAAGAAGCCAAAGACGGCTTTTGGTGGTGTTTCTCCAGGTTAAAAAACGAAAAATAATAAAATCTCCAGTCCAAGTTATACCAACATACTTCAGAAATAAATATTTAACTTATACAAAGTCGACTTCAAAATAAAACCGTGAAGTAGGCGTTTTCTAGAGTTTAAAGAGACAATTTCGGAGTCATTCCCGTATCCATCAATTGCGGTTTTATAACAAAAAATACTTACTAAATCCAGTAAAAACTGCATATAGAGTAATACAGGATAATGCGGAAGGAGTGAATTACTAGATGTTGCTTGTTGCCCGCCCGCCCTTTTAAGCGACCACACTTATATAGTATTAACGCAGCCATTTTGAACTGGAATTCGCTAAATCAATGTCGCTAACTTTTGAAAACGCCGCGAAAGTTATATTAACAATGTATACGTTAAATTTATGGGAATAAGCAAACATTTGCAGAAATAAGCTTAATACTGCACTGTGAGCTGTGAATGTAAATTAAAAATGGCCTGCAACAACTGCGAGTATCATATTTCTATTTTTTTCCCCCGCGTTTTGGGAAGAAGAAATAGTGCAGTTTCTAACCTCCTGTGAATCAGAAACCTAAGCTTATATAAACAAAACAAAACATAACCTGACCTCCCGTGAATCAGAAATCCAGGCTTATATAAATAGTGAATCAAACATCGTTAAGGAACGCACGCCCGCTTGCTTTGGTGTAACCACTGGTTGGTAATAACCTAAGTTTATATATATATATATATATATATATATAAAACTAAACCTAACCTAACTTCTCATGAATTGGATACCCAGCTAGTGAACCACAAACATTGTTAAGAAACGCACGCTCGCATTTCCACATGTTGGCTGTACTCCCAATTCCGCTGCCTTTTAACTTCAATGTTGGCAGCGGAAATACACCCATAATGTCTCAAATATTAATTGTTCACAACGAAGACATTTAAAATGTCACAAAACATGAAAAATCTTGATAATTTTTCTTCCAAACTGTTACAAATGTCTTAGAAATAAAGAAAGAGAATAAATAGAAGAAAATAGAAGAAATATATCTGTGCCATACGAATGTAGTGATTCCGAACCATTGATGGATATAGGAGTATATCGGAAAATTTCAAATAAAATGGAGTACTTCAACAGAATCTGGCAAAATAGTATGTTAGAAAAGTTATATTTCTGTCATATGTACCAACTAATAAAAGCTGAAAGTAAATTTTTAAGAGCAGATTTCTAAAGTAGCGGGGAGAAAAAAAAACTATTCGCAGAAGTACTGCATCCAAAATTAACGAAGATATTTGTCATATTAAATCACAACCAAGTAATTTTGTAGCCAGTCCAAAATCTGGCAAGGCAGTTTAAATAAAATTTGCCACATGTATTGCTATATCGTGTTGAGGTCATTGCGCATTTCAGCTTCCGTGTGGAACATCAGGTTTTATCTGAATTATTCCAATACTAGATTTTTCTTGTAAATGTAATATGGAAAATAGCCACTGAAGCATGGAGCTCCATTTTCCACACTATTTTTATTTAGGAAACAAGTAAATTGCGGTAGTATAGAACAGAATTATTATAATATTGCTAAAGAAGAGCTGTGAAATAAATTGCATTTAAAGCTATATGCATCCATTGACTCTCTACAGTTCTGAAGCGAAACATCCTAAACCTGGGAGATTTAGATAGCCTCTTCAAGGCTTCTTGTAAAATGTTCAGGTAATTTCTTGAATTTAAGGAATGTTAATTGTGTTTTGTCTGTTTTTATTGCCCCCCCCCCAGAGAAAGCCATATTAGGGATTATTCTCATTTGTCTCGGTATGTAAAAGTCTGTACTTTATTGCCTAGTTTATACTTAATAATTTTCTTCGGTGGATCAAGTTCTTTTGAAATATTCTCCAAACACCATTTATTTTGTGTCGGGACCTTTCTGTAGCTCGCAGACAGTTTAAAAGGAGCGTAGAGATGTATCTCCATGGGAGGGAATCCCAGGGAGACGAGAAGATAATTAAGAGCACTGTGAGCTGTCAGCCGAACAAATTCACATCTCGTAACGGAGTTGTAAAACAACGGGCACTCTTGTTGAGAAACTCGTGCAGTTTTTGTGCACATGCGTATATCCGCTTTTGGGAGCCTTGCGCCTGGGTTTCAATGACTTTAAGGGAGTTTATTTATATCATTTACACCTGTATTGTTTTCTTTCATCCTGGGACTGCTGTTTTCCCTGTCGATGTCATCCTTTCGCGCATTCACCCCTCGCTTTTCTTTCATCAGCCGTCCCAGGATTAATGACAGCCTACGGTTTCATGAAATACTTTCCGTTTAGTCCGTATTTACGCGAAGTATTAGTTGCAAATTGTACTCAAGACTGAACTTGGCTTACATCCATACCAGATTAATCAGTTACTTCTAGTCATTTAATGTGTGCCAACTGTTAGACGGCAGATGTGCCTTAAATTTGTCGTCAATTAGCGGGTTACAGACGAAAGTTCTCACAACGATAAAGCGTATAAAGCAACTTCGTACTATGATTTGAAATCCATCTCGAAATCAAGAGGCCCTCACCTTGGTGAATACGGGAGTGGCGACCCCGAGGTACCTGAGCCACCCAGTGTCAGACCGCCCTGTCTCCTGGGGTCAGAAATAAGGAGACCTGCTCCTCCAGGTTGGGGGTTAAGCATGGGGCTCTCAGCCCCACTTGTAAAAACCTTGTTAAGGATGGTTTGTTGTTGGCAACTTGGAATGTTCAAACTATGTTATGACCTGGAAAAATGAAAGAAGTGGCAAATAACTCTTAAGGTATTGGCTGGACAGTAGTGTTGCAAGAAAAAAGTTGGAGTGGAAAAGGAAGAATAGATAAACAGGATTACACATTATTGTATTGTGGATCACCTGAGCCTGGCCTACACAAGATAGAATTTATTATCGCAAAGAGAATAAAGAAGAGTCTAATAGAGTTGGACCCAGTTAATGAAGGATGGTGTAAAATAGACTTAAGGTCCAATTTCGAAATGTGACTATACTTTCTGTGTACGCATCTCTGGAGGAAAGGGCGAGTTGACAGGGAAGAGTTTTCGTGCGAGTTTGGAAGGAGAGAGTGGTGAAGGAGTTTTAAGGATACGTTGATGTTCTTAGGTGATTTTGGTGCTAGAGTGACGGGGAGGAACTAGGTGTCGAGGTTGGTGCCTTGCATGGACAGTTTGTGATTGGAATTAATTGGATTATTAAGGAAGGAAGTTTCTCGTGTGTTAGTTTTTTATAACTGTGTAGAATTGCATTGTACGTTTACATTTGCTCAGGGTTAGTTCTTATTTGCCATATTCTGTGAGATTTCTATTGCTTAATTATTGCATTTGTTGATTTCCTATTTCCTTTTTTTTATTGATGTACTGATTTGAATAAATTTATAGCCAAAGGGTGGCACTGATGACCACCGCAGTTTTGCGCCACTCAAAAGAAAAAGAAAGAAAAGGAAAAAGAAATCAAGAGAACTGCACGTTTTAACAAGTATACATTGTTACTCATCCCCGAAAATTTCCACCAAACGAACTATCACAGTGGTACAGTGTCGAAATCTGTCAATAAGATGGCGAATTTAGAGCGATAGACATCGACCAATTAGGTGCACGCCTATATCCAAAATGGATGCAGTCATATTATAAAGAACATGTGAGATTGACATTTCATTTCTGACATGAACTGCAGTTAATACATTTGGCATATCATTTGAATAGTATCGTTAAAACATCTAAACGAAATTTAAATCCGCGCTGAGTGGCATTAGTCATACGTTTTGGGCTGTGAGATGAAAACATGGATTCGAATCTGAAACTTTCTTTCCTGTTTCCATATTACTTTTGTGTAGCATTTAATAAGATCACGGCAAAAAAGCCGAAACTGAATTACACTAGCTAAGAGACAGTCGAAAATAGCCCAAATCACCTAGAGAAGATTAGAAGTAAATAAAAACGATACAACAGCACCAGATACAGTACATTAATAATTGTGCCATCATAATTTCTATATGGGTTAAAAGACTTAAAATTAAATAAATAATAAAGTAAAAACTTCATCACAGCTGGTTTGAACCCTCGATTTTCAAGTCCCCATTTCTGAGGTAAATTAACTTGACCACACAAGACCTTAGAAGAGGTGTAATACCAAAGCTAGTATTTATGGACCTGCCCCTTCAGCCTTCTGTATACTCTACTGTACTTACAAGAAAATGCGTACTAAAATCATTTCCGCAAATATTTATACGATTTAACAGGAAATAGAATAAGCTTTTGAAAAAAACTATGAAAATTAATAATAAATTCATAAAGTCGTGTAATATTTAAATATCAGATTCTTCTTTTTTTATTTAGGGAACTCAAAATTTGTTTCAGGTTTTAAATCGAATGCAGTACTTCCTCTATCGAAGGTATGCCATAGAGAAAAGTAAAAATGCGAGGTAAAACATTGTATTGAGAAAGTCAGGAATCAGGCTGAATTAAATTAAATGTTAGAGAAAGCCAAAATCGTTAAGACAGTTACAAATAAGAAAGAAAAAAGGGCCTCAAAACATGCATTTCCGGTGAAATCTCGGTATGGAATTTTTGGGTGGAATACGGTACTTACTGCACGTAGTAGAGAAAGTAAAAATCTTGAATGACGTATGAAATGTTCATTCATCTTTAATTATATTTAATTAGTTTTCAGTGATATTTGAAATAACATAAGTTATTCTGTCCGAAGTGTGTCGTTCACTGTAATGTGTTATTACTAATTATTAAAATATATAAATTAAGACTTGAAGTGTTTTACTTACTGCCCTAATGTAATTACAGCCACAAATTTATGGGTAGATATGGGTTTCCTTGGAAACGAATTCATTTATTTCCTTCTGTGTAAATATTATCGGGGGACGTAGGAAAAAACATGATCGTGCAAAAAAATGAGTAAACGAATGAAACCTACCTTTAGACTGATTTCTCACGTGTACACGATTGTTACGCCAAACGTGATTTCAACGGAAAGAAATATGCTGTAAAGAATTGCGATACTAAATAATTACGAAAGCATTGCGTGGGTAATATTTTTAATCTGCAATTTAATTGATTTTTTGTAATCCTACCATTATAAACAGGTTAAGCTGTATTCAATGCCGTGCATAATTGGCTCCTGGCTCGCACACCAATAATAGCAATGGCGTAATATCGGCATTCAAGTTGTTTTGGCTTATATAGAGAAATGGAATCATTTTGTGGTGAGCAACGAAGATGAGAACTTCTATACCCGTACACTAATATAGAATAATTAAGATCTTAATTTATAATTACTTACCATGCCGTGTTGATAATAGGCTACAGGCTACATGACAGTCTGTAATACCTGCTCACTTCTCTACCAGGAAGGGAAAGCATGCATGTGCCTACCTTGCTTATCGATTCAATACACCAGGTAATAACAAATGAAATGTAGCGAGAGAAGCTAACATTTCATTTACGAACATACGGAGACGCCCTCGCTGTCGGCTATGGATGCCAAATTATTCCACGATTTATTTCCTAGAATTTTTAATACTAAGATAGCATAAACATACCCTACGTAAAAGACAGAAATGAAAAAGAACTGCATTTTCAGGGCACTCGCTGTGTTGAAACAAAAGTTTCCCGAAATCTCGGAAGTTGCAAAAGGCTCATCTCGCACATTAACCAGCCAGACAGCCAGCCAGCCACCCTTGTCGATAAATCAGGCATTGTTTTCTCGTTGTTCCAGACAATGGCTCTCCCTCTGGCTGTGAAGTCGTCTGGAATATCTCTCTCAGAAATTGGCACGCAGTTACATTTCGCACCACTGTTGAAATCTAGGTACTTGTAAGTGTTAAAAGGTTGTGGGAGAATCACTTGACAACTTGAGGATTAATGGTCTGAAGTGACGTGGGCGAGAAAAGGAAGAACAATATGAAGTTGCGGTGGGGTTGGAGCAATGACCGTTCAAACACAATGCTTAACTTATACCTACAACCGCTATACAAGATTGCAGACGGTACCCTACCGCTTACCTAAAGCAAAGGAAGTGTTGTATTCGATACAAGGTTTGGGTTTCACTATACCTAACAAGTTTAAGAGATCACTGAATCAAGCTCGTGTCTGTAAACACCACATTTAAAAAAGAGAGGGGAAAAGAGTATTTGATGTTTCATTAAATGCCGTTCTCTATCTTCTATCGCTTATTAGTGGGTATACAAACTATTCTTACTGAACATTATTTTTCTATCTACATTTTAATCCAGATAAACCTTTCCGGAAATAGGTGCATTACACATTTCGTTATAGATTTAAAAGAAGTAGCAGAGTCAAATGCTTCGGAACTGTACGCTGGCCTTAAAATTCCGTACTTTTTCCTTACATCGCGCGAAATAGCTGAAAATCGACAGGACTTTTAAAGAATGGCTAAGTATTGAACAATTCGAACCATTAGTAACGATATCTCGGAAATGGCCGATGCCACAAAAAATTTATTTATATAAATTGTCTGTTTTAAAGAAATCCACATTTTTTGTGTAGTACGTTTTCGCCACTTTTTTAAAAAATCAAATTTGGAAAAATGTTTAATGTAAATGGCAGTTTAGGGTGGGAGATTTTCTTGAAAATGTTCATGTTGCATCTATGGAAGGTGCCTAACGTAAATATGAAGTTTGGCATTTATCAGACGTTTCGTATTTGAGCTATGCTGTTCACATGCGTGTGCACGGTCATTTTTCTAAAAATGCTTTTTTTTTTAAAAAAAAAAAAAAGAATTCAGTGTGCCTCAAAACATGTATTTCCGGTGAAATCTCGGTATCGAATTTTTGGTGTACTACCTTCTCTTATCTAGATAGAAAAAGTAAAAAGGCACGTGTTCCATTCACATGACTCTGTATGTATTTTTACTTTCTCTACTACGTATAGTAAGTAGGGGAAGTATTGCATTCCACCCAAAAATTCGATACCGAGATTTCACCGGAAATACATGTTTTGATACCTCCTGAATCCAAAAAAAGCATTTTTGGAAACATGTCCGTGTGTGTGTCTGTGTGTCTGTGTGTGTGTGTGTCTGTGTGTGTCTGTGAACAGCATAACTCAAAAACGAACAGCCGGATAAGCACCAAACTTGGTATTTAGGTTCAGTATCTTCCAGAGATGCGACACGAAGGTTTTCAAGAAAATCCCCCCACCCCAGACTACCCTTTACATGGAAGATTTTTCGAAAACTTTAATTTTCTCAAAAATGGCTCTAACGATTTTGATGAAAATATGATATGTTTAAGATAATGTAATGAGAAATGAAATGTATATCTCGAATTTTCTGGGAATGTCTTCAAAAGTATTGTTCATTGTGAACGACTTTTGAATAACTGGTAAACCATAAGAGATAGACAAAATGTTACTACACAAAAAATGTAGATCGCGTTAAAATACACAACTTATGTCATATACATTTCTTTTGTTGAGTGAACCGTTTTCGATATATTGCTTGTTATTTCCTTAAATTTTCCAATACTTATACTTTTTCTCAAATTCGTTATTCATTTTTTACTTTCTCTACTACGTACAGTAAGTAGGGGAAGTATTGCATTCCACCCAAAAATTCGATACCGAGATTTCACCGGAAATACATGTTTTGAGACCTCCTGAATCCAAAAAAAGCATTTTTGGAAACATGTCCGTGTGTGTGTCTGTGTGTGTGTCTGTGTGTGTGTGTGTGTCTGTGTGTGTGTCTGTGAACAGCATAACTCAAAAACGAACAGTCGGATAAACACCAAACTTGGTATTTAGGTTCAGTATCTTCCAGAGATGCGACACGAAGGTTTTCAAGAAAATCCCCCCACCCCAGAATACCCTTTACATGGAAGATTTTTCGAAAATTTTAATTTTCTCAAAAATGGCTCTAACGATTTTGATTGAAATATCATATGTTTAAGATAATGTCATGAGAAATGAAATGTATATCTCGAATTTTCTGGGAATGTCTCCAAAAGTATTCTTCATTCTGAACGACTTTTGCATAACTGGTAAACTATAAGAGATAGACAAAATTTTACTACACAAAAAATGTAGATCGCGTTAAAATACACAACTTATGTCATATACATTTCTTTTGTTGAGTGAACCGTTTTCGAGATATTGCTTGTTATTTCCTTAAATTTTCCAATACTTATACTTTTTCTCAAATTCGTTATTCATTTTTTTATGTCCTGGACATGCAAAGAGAATGGAATGCGCCACATAGCAACCAGCGTTAAAATATTTGACTATCGCTTAAAAGCTTCCATATTCCCCTTGGATCTACAAGAAAATTACCAATAAGGTTGACATCTCGATATCTCGATTAACATGAAGCATATGGAAAATAGGCGTTTGTAAAAATAGATTGTATAGAGTAGAGAAAGTCATGTGAGTGTAACACATCAGATTTTTTTATGTCCTGGACATGCAAAGAGAATGGAATGCACCACATAGCAACCAGCGTTAAAATATTTGACTATCGCTTAAAAACTACCATATTCCCCTTGCATCTACAAGAAAATTACCAATAATATCGACATCTCGATTAACATGAAGCATATGGAGAATAGGCGTTTGTAAAAATAGATTGTACAAGAGTAGAGAAAGTCATGTGAGTGTAACACATCAGATTTTTATATCTCTTCTCCAAACTATTCAAATCAAAAGCTTATTTCTCCATCTGCTTCATTGCAATCGAGATGCACGTTTGCAGGAATCGTTTTATTACATTCCGACTAGGTGCAAGGGGTATACAGGAAACTGAAACGATAGTAAAATCTTTATAAAAGTGGTTCATTATGTGCTGGCTTTGAAATTCCACACCTACTCTTTACGTGACATCACGAGAAACAAAATATTGGGGCTTTAGCACTTCAAATAATGTGTAAAGCATTGGAGAAATCGAACCAATAACAGTGAATGTATAGGAAGTGGCTAATGTCACAAAATTGACATAAATGGTGTATTTTAACAAGATTTTATTTTTCGTATATTAAGTGTTCATCTTATAGTTAAATTATACAAAACTAATTCTGCATGAAGAGGAATTCACAGAAAATTCAGGGTATACATTTTATTTGCCACGTAACTAACTTAAAACATATGGTTTAATTAAAATAGAACAATTTGAGACAATCCAAAAATGCAAGATCTTCGTAGCTCAATATGTAGAGCACATGTCTGCTGTGGATCGATTCCCGGCTGGGGATGGGAATTTTTCTCTAGCCAAGATTATTTCCTACCCTCCTAAGATCTGGGAGTATAAATGAAAGTGTGAATGTGTGTGTGATCTAATTTATAAAACCCACAAGAAAAATCAGAAATCCAATAACTGTATACCACTGCCAATGGGCAATACGTCTCAAAAGAAAAAGGGCCGCCGATATGACCATTGATTGCGGTTAAAAGTTTGGGGGCGGAGAGATTTTCCTGCTCGTAGGATTGCGAAACTCGCAAAATAAAACCCTACTTTTACCCCTTGTACCATAATCCATTATGCAATCGTGCCAATATAAACAGGTTGTTACTGTATTCAATATTGTGCATAACTGGCTCATTATGCCACGCCTGTCAATAACAGAATTGAAGTATTTCCTCTAGCAATCGCACCATTTTACGATATTCTCTTCTCTAAGCAACGATGATGCAAACACCTGTGCACATTATTAGATAAATATAGAATAATTAAAATCTGAATTTATGATTACTTACCATGCTGTGCTGATAATAGCTACATCACAGTCCGTAGCACCTACTCACTTCTCTCCCAGGAAGGGAAAGCATGCAAGTGACTGTTGCTTTTGGTTCAACACGCCAGGTAATAAATGAAATACAGGGAGAGAAGCTAACGTGTTATACGGTCGTGTGAAGGTGCTCTCACTTACGTCAGCTATGGATGCCGACTTGTTTATTAATTTATTTGTTACAATTTATAATGCTAAGATTGTATAAAATGTTGTAACTTGTGGATAATCTTAATGGCTTTCGTGCCATAATCGTAAAGATTATCCACTTATTGTATTAATTACTATTATAGACATAGAAAGTTGATATTTCTAAAGGTTTTATTGTATTTTAAAGTCTTATTCCTGTCGAATACAGCAATATTGATTTTGACACTTTCCTCTGAAGTTGTAAAGGATTTTTAAAAGGGTAACATAGCGTTATTCTCTTATTAATGAAGGTCATATCAGTGAACATCTCTTTAGCTCTAAAGTTTTGAATCCTGAAGCGCGACCCATGACGAAGTTGTCCCTTGAGCCATCAGAGGGTGCAGCGCCTCATTACTCCGATACTGGAGCAACATGTTGCCTCGTTGCGTGAGTTGAAGAGCTTAACCCTGGATTTGGAAGTACGGCAGGAGCACGCATCAGGTGCTGAAGGACCTTTTATGTGGGTAAAACAAGGACACCAAGACGCCTCTGCGTCGAGGAAGCCGAACAAGTATTCCTATGTTGGGTGTGTGTCATGACCTCCCAAGGTACCCTCATTATGTAAACTGGCACATGCTATATCTACACAGATAAGTGTTCCACTTGTATTGTTTCCATATGGGGAGTTTTCTGTCAGATCATTGTCCAACAGTAACTGAACAATCGCGTCACATTTATCACACTTCAAAGCGTAAAATTGACAGCGAACTTCACTAACTTTATGAAACTTTACCCACTGCGAGACGATAGTCTTAACAGATTTACTGAAAATGCAGAAAAAGAGCTCTAAAGAATTGAGGAAAGATCTCGTAAGAAGTAATCTTTCCATCGAGTTTTACATTACTTAATAACATTTGCACCGCAAAATGGCTTAAAACTACGCAGTATAGATTTGGCTGCATGCATGGTGCAAAAATAGCAACTTATCTATTTGTATCGCAAGTCAATTTTTGCTACTAACAAGCTCATGCCAATAAAAAGATCCTGCATTTTCAAATTGTTGCAGAGCACCAAAGTAAACTCGACTTCGGAAAACTTAAGCTTAAAACAAAAACTAATATTTCGAAAACAATGCCACGCAAAACGTTACTCGACACAAACTATACATTTTAGTGAACTCTACATTTTTTTCTGTAGCAATTTCGCAGAAATTCAAGATTTACCTGGAATGAAGAGTAACTCTCTGGCAATGAAGAGTAGGGCTATTTATAGAAAATTCAAGGTATACCTCTTATTTGTCATTCCAATATTTTAAAATATTATAAATCTTGATAAAGAATAGTTATTTACGTAACTGCATAGAAAGGCAAGTTTTTTCAGGACGAGAAACATGCTAGATTCTCCGAAGTGAATTGGAGGTCGGGAGTATCGAAACGTGTCCTGGGAAAAAAAAAAAAAAAAAAAAAAAAACTCTTTCCTGCAGTTAAGTACAATATTTTGTTTCAATTTTTTTTTTTGTATCTCGAAATACTTTATATCTTGGTTAAATATTGTACTGCGTATTGTGTTGGACATGGATGCAGCCATTTGTTTTAGTTGTTGATTAAACAGTTGAAGGGAGTACTAAGAGGTTGGTGTTGCAGTACGGGAAATAAGCGTACGGAAAAGTTAAATTTCCCGTACTGGTTTGGTGATGGAAAAACGTGAAATTTCGCATAGTATGAAACAAAAAATACTAGTGGCAAAATATATATATATATATATATATATATATATATATATATATCACAACCAAACCAAAATAATAATTTTATTAAGTTTAATCAAGACGTTAGCAATTTTTTGAGAAAACAAATACATTGTTTAGAGTAGGGGAAACTTACTGAAAAAATTGCCTTACATCTAATTAAGTATGAAATAATTCCCTGTATTTCCGTGATACATTTCTTTCTTTCGTTCTTTCTTTTTGTGCTGCTTCATTATGCAATTTTTTTCATTTAATTAACTACGCATTAAGGGGAAAATATGGATTAAAACCAAAGAATTTTGGTGTTAGGTACTAGAAAGAAATTTCTGAGCTATGCATGTTGATGAATTTGTCCATCCCTGTGGCAGTGTTGGCAATTCTCTTGGCAAGGAAACCTGGTTTCGATTCCCGCAAGGAGCGAGAAATGTTTCTGTAGTGGCAAAGGAGGTTCAAAACGGTGTAAGCGGTTTCTCATTTTCTAAGGGAGTTGGGCATGTCTGCGGGAAGTCATTTACTACTATTTAATAATATAACAGTAATAAAATTACCGCCATTGTGCGGAATTACTTCCGCTGGTGTCCGTAGTAAAATTGCCAGAAGTTTGCAGCCCTGTGACCTCAACGCTAATACCGTCTCGCCACTTTCATCTCAGTGGAAATAACTGCAATCTTTCACGCATTAAATTCTCGCAGTAAAGCAGCGTGGCAACTTTACTAAAAAATCCTGATTTTATTTTTAAAAAAAACGCCATTTTTAAAAGTCAGAGCCATCATTTAAACATGAGCCAGTTCTAGTGCTGCGCGCATGCTATTATCTAATTCTTCATGGCCTTTTTCTTCATATAGAAAGCCCCTTGTGGTGTAATTTTGGCCAGATTGTTATGAAATTTAGTTCTATAGAGACTAGGTTTTACAATTTCAGGTGGGCTTTGACGAGATATACTTTGTTGACCATTATGTGCCAATAATTGATGAAAAATTGTTTTTCGTCATAACTTCAAATGCTAAAAAATCCTGCCTCTTTTTCTTACATTATAAAACAAAATCCAGGCCAGTTTCTATTTGCGTATGGAGCACGTATATCAAACAAAATGTTAATTAAATTAATTTAAAAAAATTAATTAAATGGAAATGAAGTAGAATGCTATATTCTGGGAATAGTTACTGTTGAGAGAAGTAAATAAACAAAATTTGAAAGCGGTCTCTAAATATGGGAAACTCACTTGACTGTCTTCCTTAAGCAGCAGAGTTCAAAACAAAAAATGGAGGTAGAAATATAAATTCTGAATCAGAAAAATTGGGATGCAGTTTTAGGGTCCTAAAGCATACTTTTAAATTGGTACAATCCAGTAAAATAATTAACGTACAGAACTTGAAGATTCGCAACGGAGTAAATGTGCAGGTGTGTGTGTTTTTCTCGATGTCTTTTCTTCGAATTAAAACTAATCACAAGTTACTCTCAAGGGTAACGAAGTGTACTATAACTGACCTGCAGGCAGCGAACTCCTGACTAACCGCTGAAAATTCATGAGCTGGCTGCCATCCATTAGATCGTGTGCATGATAACGGTTTTTGTGCTACTTTCACTAATATCAATTCTTGAAGGTTATTTTTATATCGTGGTTGCCTAGAATGAATGAATGAATGATTTTGTTGGTACTTATGAATGGGAAATCTAAAACAAGTGAATGTTGGGATATCACGGCCATCTCTAATCCACAGTCGATAGGAAACGATAATGGAAGTAAATGTCGGCGTTGAGTTTTGAAATGAATGTAAATATACGATGTTCAGCGAGAGTATATGGTGAACATTACAAACTTTTGAGAGAGATAAAGCTGAGGTATGTAATCACCTTGATATACTTTTCTTAAACAGGTTTGTCAGGCGATGTGCTTGTGTTTGAAACCTTTTTGATATTTGAAGCTACAGGATATTTATGCGAGTGGGAAAACTAAACGCTTGAGAGTTGGATAATACATTTCTTCTTGACCTTTCATATGTGACAAATGAAAAGCGGTGCATTATTGGAATCTTAAATTTAGTGTCGGCGCTGTATGAGCAAATCTTACTACAGATATAAAACGATGTGTAATAAAGGCATTAACTTTGAAAAGTATATAAATGTATGCACTCTTTCGTTGGATGATGGTTTTTAATTTATATTTCTTTGCAATTGTTACCTACATAAAGAGATAACTTGACTTTATTTTTTTACTCTTTGGACTTTTTTTAGGGTTAGAATACTGTAGATTTCCGTATTTTTACGTTCTCTACTACGTAAATTAAGTAGGGAAGTATTGTATTCCATCCGAAAATTTCATATGATTTCATGATTTCACCGGAAATATGTTTTGAGGCTCTCTGAACCCCAATAAGCATTTTTAGACAAAGGTGTGTGCGCGCACGCTCGTCTGTGCCTAAAAGGCATGGATAAGTAACCATACTTGTTATTTAAGTTCAATATCTTCCAAAGATGCGACATGAAGATTTTCAAGAAAATTCGTCCACCCTAACTACTCTTTACATGGAATATTTTTCGAAATTTATTTTCTAAAAGATTGCTTCATCGATTTTGATTAAAGTACCATATATTAAAGATATTTACATACAAATAAAATATTTATCGTGAATTTTATGGGAATAGCCTGTGAAGTCCTCTTCATTCGGAAGGAATTTTGTATAGTCTTGTATAACTGGTAAAGTTAAGCGATAGACGACAACGTACTACACAAGAAATGTAGATCTCTTTAAAACATAGGTTATTACAAATCACGTTTTTTGTGACACCAGTTATCTCAGAGATATATTGTTAATGGTTCGAATTGTTCATTACTTAGCCATTCTTTCCAAGTCCTGTCGATATCATGGAAGAAGTGTGGAATGTTAAGGTCAGCGTATAGCGTGTAATTCTAAAACATTTGACTCGCCATTCTCTCTATATCTGTAACGAAATGTAGCTTCTGCAAAGGTTTTTCTCGATTAAAAATGAAGTAGATAGAAAAATAAGGTTTATAAGAATAGTTTGCTTATCCTTTAATAAACGATAGGGGTAGAGAAAGTAATGTGATGTAACACAAGAGTTTTCTAAATAGGTTTTTTCCCTTAGTTTTATAGCGTAGGCGGATTTGGAAACTAGACCCCGCGTTATAGGACAGGTAAACAGTTACAGAGGCGGAGTTCCAGGATGGTAGAGCACGAATACTATTTCTAAGAGTATGTTCGTCACTCTGAAAAGTCCCCGTCGAATATCTCTCCAATAAGGAGTCGTCATAAGCTGTCATCTGTTTGCTCGAACGTCTCGACTACAGAAATCGATCTCGCAATAAAAAGAGGATAACGAACTTGTTTGCTGTACCCACTTGAAGCGGCTTGGCAGGAAGCTGAGTTTACCCTCCGCAAACTATCCTTCATGATTCATCACCACTCAGTCTTTCGGTTCATTTCATGTGAATGACGTGTTAGCGACCCTTCCCCTAAATCTCCCCGAGGTGCCGAGATTTGATTTTCCGTATGGTGCTCCCAGCAAGTGTGTTCACCTCAGCGTTGTTTATCGTATACCGGAAATGGCGTTCCTAGCTTGTTTCCTCTTCATTTGGGGAACTCGTTTCCGACGGCGCGGCATGAAGACGATACGCTTGGCTCAACATCCGGTATGTTGGCGGCATTGTTCGTCACGTTATAGCATTTCAGTTTACTGTGTAGTTTTCTGCGTCTTGAGATCCTCAAAGGAGATAATTGAAAATACATAAATACGAGAACTGGATGGAGGAAAATATAGAGCCGGGAGCTGAAGAGGCTAGCGACGTATGAAGTGAAGTTAGTGGGAGATAGATACTTTGTAGTTGGACTGAGTGATATGGGAATTTTTACATTGTGAGAGATGCATTCTTAACCCTAGCCATCTCTTGAGTTACCAACTATACTTACATTGTAATTTCGAAATGCAATAGAATAACGCCTGGCAACAGGGCATTCCTTGTAAGGCGATAGTGAATGCTTAGTCGCGAGGTAATATCCTCGTTAACAGCCGGGAAGGAATGTTTTATCCACTGCATTAATAAACTGCGCTTCTGTTTTGGAGCAGGGACTCGGCAGTGAGCTGATACTTTAACTCCATGCGGAGCATGATTTTAGCATGGCAACAGAGCTGTATTATCTCCGCGCTCATTAGGTTAACATGCAGCATGAATTTATTTTCACCGTGGCTTATCTTGTAGAGCTCGAATCATTGTAGATAATTTTCCTCCATTGAGATCCTCCCCTTAGAGAAAAATGATCACGTTTCATTTGACAGTATTATCAGTTCCACGTGGAATCGAATACACCACTACCAAAACTATTCCGTGTGCTTCTGAATGGCGCGGTTCATTATCTTGCACTTAGCGGGACGACAAAAGCAACAGTCAACTCTGTCACACGTCAGACAGCTTAGGCGTGAAGAGATTACCGGTGTTTGAAATATTGACCCACATTGGCATAGAGCGTAGTGATAACACGCAGTGAGAAAATGACTACAGGGCTTTCATCAAAACATGAGAAGACGTCTCTGTAGTCTGGTGGTTCGCGTGCTTAGTCTTCAAATCCAGGTGTCTCGGGTTAGATTCCCGGCTGGAGGTAGCAATTTTTCTTCAGTTGGGATTATTCCCAAACCTCCCTATAGTCTGGAAGTGCGAAGTGAATTTAAAATACAACCCAAGACAAAACCCAGTGTACACATCCCACAAGAAATAACCCGATTACATCCGATTTCTGATAGTCTGCAAGGGGTTAATAGGGTGTGACTTAAGATATCCTCTGGCGCCTCCTTCACCCTTAGTGCGTTGAAAGAGGAAGGGAGCTATACCTTGCCGGTTTAAGAACATGTAAATAGCTAGGAAATGCTAATTTATATGAGAACCTATAACTGATGTTTGAGGGCTAAAATGCTAACATCTCGTTTGCTAATTGACTCGTATTCAAGAGCATTTCCAAACAGACATTTGCTGTATATTCGCAATTAACCTAGCGAAAGATCGACAAAATCGGTCGCTATTCCTCGCCTAATTTGCTAATGAGTTGAATAGGACTAGCATAGATTGCTTATTGGTGCGATACACAGCACAACGTGATAGCACCTACCAGGTAACACCACCACCCAATAAAATGTAGTCATGACTTCATGAAGTACCCTAGAAACGGTAACAAATGCGGTTTGCACAGGGAAGAAGTGTTGATTTCTTCCTGTTGTTTCTGTACTACAACATTAAATGAGTGAACATCTTTGTCAATGAGCAATATTGTTCCAAAGGCAAAGCCCCTTGTATGTCCTAAGATGTTAAAGGCGGCATATACATGAAGTGAAGAAATGGGCTAAAAAATCTGATGTGTTACACTCACATGACTTTCTCTACTCTTGTACAAACTATTTTTACAAACGCTTATTCTCCATATGCTTCATGTTAATCGAGATATCATGTTAATCTTATTGCTAATTTTCTTGTAGATGCAAGGGGAATTGGTAGGCTTTAAGCGACAGTCAAATATTTTAAGAGCTGGTTGCTATGTGGAGTATTCCATTCTCTTTGCATTACCAGGACAAAACAAAAATGAATAACGAATTTGAGAAAAAGTATAAGTATTGGAAAATTTAAGGGAATAACAAGCAATGTCTCGAAAATGGTTCACTCAAAAAACAAAAAACAAAATGTATATGACATAAGTTGTGTATTTTAACGCGATCTACATTTTTTGTGTAGTAAACTTTTGTCTATCTCTTATGGTTTACCAGTTATGCAAAAGTCGTTCACAATGAAGAAATCTTTTGGAGACATTCCCAGAAAATTCGAGATATCAATTCATTTGCCATAAAAATGGCTTAAACTTATGGTATTTTATTCAAAATTGTTAGCTATTTTTGAGAAAATTAAATTTTTCGAAAAATGTTCCATGTAAAGCGTAATCTGGAGTGGGGGATTTTCTTGAAAATCTTCGTGTCGCATCTCTGGAAGATACTGAACCTAAATACCAAGTTTGGTGTTTATCCGACTGTTCGTTTCTGAGTTATGCTGTTCACACACACACACACACATACACACACACACACACACACACGCGCGCGCGCGCGGACATGTTTCCAAAAAATGTTTATATGCATTCAGTGCACCTCAAAACATGTGAAATCTCGGTATCGAATTTTTTGGGTGGAATGCAATACTTCCCCTACTTACTATACGTAGTAGAGAAAGTAAAACGTCTAGCCTCCTAGATCAGTGGAGCATCTACCCGCTGTACGAGGGGTCACGGGTTCGATTGCCGGCTGTGGGATGGGAATTTTTCTCTAGCAAGATTATTCCCTCTCCTACCCAGAGTCTGGAAGTATGAAGGAGAACATGAATGTGTGATGTAATGTATAAAACCCAAAGAAAAATTCGAAATCCAATAACTACAAACTTTTAGAAAAAAAGGTCCGCGCGCGCGTGTGTGCCGGCTCGCGCATGCGAACAGCATTAAAAAATGAACGATAAATACCAAACATGGTATTTAAATTCAGCACCTTCCAAAGATGCAACACAAAGATTTTCAGAAAAATCCCGCACCCAAAACTACCCTCAACATGGAACATTTTTCAATATTTCTTTTTCCTAAAAGTGGCTCTAATGATTTTGATTAAAATACCATATATTAAATATACATGACAAACAAAACTTGTATTTTGAATTTTCTGGGAATAACCATGAATTCGGAAGGAGTTTTGTATAATCTTGTATAACTGAAACTTTAAGGAATAGACGAAAACGTGCTTCACAAAAAATGTAGGTCTCTTTGAAACCAAATTTATTTCGTATAACTTTTTTTTAGACATTAAAAAAAGTTCATTAGCGTTTTTCGAGATATATTATTCATGGTTCGAATTCAATACTTAGCCATTCTTTTTAACGTCCTGTCTGTTTTAGTCGTTTTTCGTGATTGCACGGAAACAGTATGAGTTTTTTAGGCCAGCATTTAGCGTCCAGTTCTTAAACATTTGACTATCGCTGTTCTCTTTGTATCTCTCACGAAATGTGTAATGCAGCTATTTCCGGAAAGGCTTATCTCGATTGAAATGATATAGATAAGAAAATTAATTTGTTTAAGAATAATTTGGAAACCCAGTAAAAAGCGATGGAGGATAGAGAAAATGTCAATGTAACAAGATTTTTCAAATTAAAACGTCTTCAAATAAGATGCCATACATAGTTGAAAACGCGTATACTGTGTTCACCATTACTCCTCTGTGAAATACTGCAATAAAAGAGTGATTGCTGTTATCAGTGAGACGTACAAGCTTCCGTCCTTCCATAAATATTTTATGTACTTTATCTCTCAGATAGCTAGTCTGCAAAAACCTACTGCAGTCGTCTACAATTGTGCATTAAACGCTAGCAACATTGCGTGTAAGGCTTAATGAAAATCTTCACCCATGTGTTGATGCAGCCTCTGAACGCAGTCCAACTCGACAGTGCGACCTTCAAAAGCTGTTTGCTATTCGCAGTGACATCAGTGCAGTAAATCGAGGAATGTATATCCTTGCCAATAGTGCTAAAGTCGCCAGAGGAATATTTCGGAGACTTCTTTCTTCCTCTCCCTTAAAGGAGTAGAAATTTGACATCAATAAAGATTGGGTGCCCAGAAGGGCGTGCAAGAGCGCACAGTTGGACCCTTCTGGTTCGATGTAGAGTCGAGTATTTTAGCGACAATGTGCAAGAAAACAATTTGCTTGTCTTTGCGTTGAGCAGATGCCTGAATAAAAGCTCCACGTGTCATTCCTTATAACACACATTATTAAGGTATGAACTTATATTTATCACTGATGTACCCCAAAGTTAATTGACAAAAATTGGTTGGCTGGCAGCTTTATTTATTTATTTATTTATTTATTTATTATTATTATTATAATTATAATGGTGATTAAATATACTCGCTCTTACCAATATAGCACCACAGGCGGTGGGCACTGATTATACATGAAATTAAATGATAATTAGGAAGGGAAATTTGAGAAGGAAACGTTATTGGCCCAAGTTTAGGGAACCTTCCGACATTTGCCAGCTATAAGAACTGAGGAAAACCTGGAAGAAACCTCAGGGTGGACGGTTCTGGCGGACGGACCTTCCATTCACGAGTCTGCCTAAACGACCTCGATCACCCGTGTCGTTAATGGTTGGCAGTGTTCTTATGATAAATATATAGGCAAGTTCATCATACGTTTTAAAGATACATGTATTCAATGCTCATACGCCCTAACGGGCTGAGTACAAAATTCTTCCCCTCCCCTAGCTATATATTCTTGACTTGAATATCGAATTTAAAAAGGAGCATTTAAATTTAAAAAGAGAGAAGTTGTGAGATTGCGTTTTACTCTCAAGCCAGAATTACGGTGAAGTTAACGTGACGGGACGTAACGCGAAGTTAAGAAGTGCTGCTAAACTTAAAGGCCTGAAATGAAATGGGAATGACTCTAGAAGGAAAGACTGACATTGAGAAAGTTACATAGTGTAAGTTAGCCCTAAATAGCTCCATTTAATACAAGGCGTTACTTTCAGTTACTTCGCGTAAATTAAGTCACATTACGTTAGGTTCATCGTAATCCCGCCTTTACAACAGAAATTAACCAGCATTAAAATTGCGCTGGATATTAGTTTTGTTAATTCGCTCGTGCAGGATCAAATAGCTTGTAGCATACTACAGAAACTTGCATATAAAACAGAGCCTAACCTCAAAAACAGAGGTAACATGTGCACATTAGCGGGGAAAAAATGCAAATCCTCTGGACGAACACAGGTTTAAAATAAATGTATGATGCTGACCGAATATTAAAGCTACTATTTTGTTTTGAATCTCCAGCAGTCGAAAACAAATGACGGATGACATTCATTTCATAAAGATGCGTTTAAACACGGTGGAAGCATAATACCTGTAGTCAAGCGATTGGTTGATATCCGTACTTACGTCACATAAGTAAAATAGTCATTTAAGCCTTGTTTCAGTAGTAATGAACCGTTTTTATTATCCTCGAAACATTATGCTTATATTTACCATTTGATTTTTCTTCTATCTCGTACTTGTATAGAGGAGGGGAAGTAATGTTTTCTAGGTAAACCTCTGGGATTTTCAAGCAGTTTATCTGAAAATTCACTCTCGAAGCGCCACCAGAAGCCATGTTTTGCCTGGCGGAAGTTAAGCTATTATTTGGTCAGGAAGAATTCTAGTTTTGTCACGAGCATGGACGTAAATATTGGGCCAGATGCACTTGCATAATTTTAAATCTCTAACTTTGTCTCTTACTCGAGACGAAAGGATGCCAATTTGCAGTCAAAAGTAACTACATATGCAGCCACATTTCAGAGGCTCGGAAGTTATTAAAATATCAGTGGTTTTGGAAACTACAAAATGCAGTCAACTGCCTTTCGTGTATGTTCGCATATGACCAACTGTCAGTAGCAAGCGGCCTTCTTCAGATATAATTGCGGTAATTAATGTGATAAGTGACCAGGAATATCCAGTGGCCTTATATACGCGTGACTGTCTTCAGCTTTCACGTTTATTACAGGGAGTGAAGTAAATGTAAGTCAGAATAACTGCTCAAAGTCCCAGTACTGTGGCAGTGAAATGTAGTAATGCACTTCCCTTAATGTAAGTACTAAATGCACGTAATGACTGATGTCGAGTCTTAAAATGTGTTCGCAAAGAGCGAAGCCTTTGGAAAACCGCCTATTCTGGCCCATGGGCTTTTTCGAGGGTTTTCCCAGGTCGTTAGGCGAATGCTGGCGTGGTTTCTTTCACCCCCGAACTTCCTATCCCTGCATTTCACTCATCCTTCACGCGGTTTGGTCTGTTTCAGGGTTGAAAGTATCGACGGTGTTTCGGTGCAGCGTGGTAGGGAAAAGGATGTTCTCTGTGCTCTTTCTCTGTCCCTCGGCTTTCGGCTGGTTGCTGGGATATAAGGACCACAACTTGGGGTGGGGGGGGAGTTGGACCTGTAGGGCGGAGTTCCCGGTCTGCCTGTCCGATTGCCGGGACATCTATATCTGGTAAATGTAGGGTCCCTGCCATTGCTGTGCCGTGACTCCTGGTTCCAGCCACCTGGTGTCTCCCTTACCTCATCCCTCCCCTCTGGAGCATCGGTATAATATCCACATTGACTGGATCGGTGCCGAATCCCCTCCGCTTCACAATCCTTAGTAAGCAAAACATGTATTAGGACTAATTCATGTTGATGATAGCGGCTTATTGAAACCGAATACAACTTGCACCCTTTGCGAAATACTTGGAGGCTGACTTTAATGTGCTGATTTTCATTTGAACTGAACAGAATCGCTGCAATTAAAGCAGATAGTTCGGGCACACCGAAAAGTAAAGCAAGTTAAATTGATTCATGCTGAATGATTTTTGTTGGGACGTGGAATTTTGATGTGATGCAGAAGCACTCTTTTCATCTTAAATCGAAATAATCTCCGAAATTTCTTATTTAAGCTAATATGTCTGTCCATTACTGTAATCAAAGGTATAGATTCTAATGTATTTATTTCATCGTATGAAAAAGAAAGATAAATTAACCTTTCCACTGTAAAGCTAGAGGTTCATTAATCAAAATAGAACTGTTGCGTTAGGATTCTATCATAAAGATAACAAAAACTTAAATTTTGCCGAAAATTATATAGAAAATGAATTAATAACAATGTCTAATAAAATTAAATTTCTTGGACTTTGGGTTGATAGTAACCTTGACTGGGGAATCCACATTGATGTACTATCTAAAAAAATTATCCCAAACATGTTTTGCATTATATACCCTTAGAACTTCAGTTAATCTTGATGTACTTAAAATGACCTACTTTGCATATATCATATGGCATAATATTCTGGGGAAAGTCCAGTTATAAAAATAAAATCTTTATAATACAAAACAGGGCAATCAGAATAATGTTAAACCTTTGCAGCAACACAAGCTGCAAACCTTACTTCATACTGTTAAATATCTTGACTGTTCCTTCGCTATACATTTTTGAAACTCTGGTGACAATGTATAAGCAGCAAAATAGTTTTAACACAAACGCTGATATTCATGTCTATAATACAAGAAATAAATCTAAACTGCACATTACAGATCATAAAATAACCCGATATGAAATAAAGCTTATATTATAATGGCATTTAGTTGTTTAATAAACTCCCCGCGTATTTAAAAAAAAAAGTTAAAACCCTAACAGTCTTCAAAAAACTTTTAAAAAAATTCCTAATACAGGTTGTTTTTATTCAGTGGAAGAATATCAAGAAATGAATTAGTTTATAAGATTTGTTATGGAATATACTATGTTTACAATTCCAAAATTTAGTTTAGGTACGTACTCGTGGATTTCTTTATTAGACCTGTTCTTTTTGCACTAATAATTGCATTGTTGAAATGAAGCCAATATTTCTGTATTGAAATCAAACGGTGAATAAAATTTGAGGTGGGAAGCCGCTCTGGGAACAGATTTTCACTGAACAGTTACAAATAACAGCCCGTTTGTGGTACCAGTATTTAAAAGAGCAGTTTAGTATCCACTCCAAATACCGACGCTTCAAAACATGCCTTTAAAACCAGTTCCGAGAAATTGGGGTGTATGGACTTTGTTAAAATCTTAAATGTCACGTGTTTGGAAGATACTGAACCTAATATCAAGCTTGATACCCAATATTTCCCTTTTGAGTTGCGATGTTCAAACACGCGCACACACCTTTAAGTAATCTTTTTATTTATTCAGGGGGGCCTCAAAACATGTATTTCTGTGAAATCCCTATACATACTGGGTAAATGGTAGAGGAAGTAAAATAATCAGGGAAATGAACAATTATAAAAATATTTTTGGCAGCGACGTCCTACTTGTTATAACATATCTCCTCGACTTCAGTTATATTTTAGGTCCATTGTTCTTTGTTTAGATTTGTGCCCGTTAAAATGTATTTTCATATAATATACTCCATTAAATTTGAAGTGCTGTTTTTCGTTAGTTTTGCTGGGATGCTTGAGCTGCACATTGTTTGCTACTTGCAAGGCTAATTGATGCGAGATCGCTGGGTTGTATTGTCTGGAAGCGGGGTGGACACGGCAGTATCGAGGGTTGACGCACCCCTAGCGTCTGGTATTGATCCTGCCGCGCCATGTTGGGGGTCAGGGACACGAGACGTGGGTGGGTGGTTGGCTGACTGGTAGCCTTCTCACGGCCACGGTCTCTCTCAAGGCCCTTTGTAGAGTAGCCTTGCTCGTGCTACAAATATAGATAGCTCTCTGTCACAAACCCACTGTTCCAGATGTTCTGAAGAAAAAACGTTGATCAAATACCAACCTGGAGTGTAACTAACTGGCAATTCCGTTACAAGCAAATACAGAGATATCTTTAGAATCAGTGTGCGTATTCTTTCAATTTTCACAGTCACACGCTGCACCAACAAGTTGACTAAAATACTTACTCTTATGTCTCTATATAATTTTTCTCTCTGTGCCGGACTGATATTTCGTAACCTTAAAAAGTACTTTAAAAATACCTGAAGTGATACATTCACATGATTTTCTCTATCCCTGTCGTTTATTAGTGCGTATACAAACTATTCTTACTAAAGCTTATTTTCTGTCTACAGAATTTAATCTAAATAAGCCTTTGCAGAAATAGCAACATTACACATTTCGTTATAGATACAAAGGGAGCAGCGATGGTCAAATTTTTAAGAACTGGACTCTATATGCTGGTCTTAAAATGTCATACTGTTTCCATAACATCGCGATAAACAATTGAATGTTGACAGGACTAAAAGAATGCCCAAGAAATGAACAATTCGAACTTTTAATAACGGATTACTCAGAAATGGCTTGTGCCACAAAAAAATTATTTGAAAATAAATTGTGTGTTCTGAAGAGATCTACATGTTTTTGTGCAGTACGTTTTCGTCTATCGCTTAACGTTTACCAGTAACACAAGATTATATAAAATTTCTTCCAAATGAAGTGGACTTCCCCGATTATTCCAGAAAATTTAAGATATAGATTCTATTTGTAGTGTAAATGTATTGAATATACGGTATTTTAATCAAAATCATCAGCGTTTTTTTATAGGAAATACAAAATTTCAAAAAAAAAAATCTTCCATGTAAAGGGTAGTCTGGGGTGGAGGCAATTTCCTTGAAAATCTTCGTGTCGCATTTTTGGAAGGTACTGAATATAAATATCAAGTTTGGTATTTATCCGACTTTTCGTTTTTGAGTTATGGTGTTCACAGACACCCGCACGGGCATGTTTCCAAATAAGCGTTATTTGGATTCAGGGGGCCTCAAAACACGTATTTCCTGTGAAGTCTCGATATCAAATTTTTGGGTGAAATGCAATACCTTCTCTACCTACTATATACGTGCTAGAGAACGTAATTAGCCCCTGCACTTAATACAAAAGTAGGATATTCATAATACACCAAGCTTTCGAATGGTGCATTAACCGAGCCATTTTAATAAGCATTCTCCCTGTCGTCCTCCGTGGTCAAGGGGTGCCATGTTCTTCTAGATTCAAACCCGACGGAGGGCGATGTATTTTTTTCGGGCGTAAAAATCCTTAGTATGGCTTCCTTCGGAAGGGAAGTAATGCCGGTGGTCCCGAGTCGTAGTTTTACGGCACACAAAATAAACTCAAGCCTGATAAAGAGGCCTCGGAGCAAAATTTCCGGCTTTCATGCCCAATATAGAATGGGACGCTAAGGACCACAGTGTCCATAAATGGAACTCAAGTTTCAATTTTCAAGCATTATCTATTAACTTTTTATAGGTAGAATCCGAGGCATTCCTGTATTGTAACATTTTCTTTCCGGACATAATTCTTATAGCCTTAAAACTGCACCATACTGGTTCCTATACTTAACACAACTGTAAGATATTTATAATATACCAGAGTGTTGAATGATGCTGTTACATCTGAGTTGTTCATAGCTGTTAAAACAGCTAAGCAGAACGAATATTAGTTTCTACTCGTATGTTTGGTCTGAAAAATGTCAAAGTATCTGTCAGAAAAAAAAAACTTTATCCTAGTTTGTGCGTTTTTCATTGAGTTCTATATTTTGTCTAATGGCAACCTCTAAAGTTAAAAACTGCTAAATATACTACAGAGGTGGGCAAACATAGGTATACGGCAATGAAATATGAAGCATGTTGAGAAACCTTAGTACAATGTGAATTAGATTTAAGAAACTATACACAACATTGCTTCACTCTTGTGAATGTTTAAACTCAAGTCTTCAGCATTAGTTGTCTAGATTTGACATTCGAGCACATTTTACTACTAATTGTTATCAATTTCTTGGCATGCTTCCCTAATGAGCTGAATCATATCGTCGATAGTAGTGAGCTTGTGAATGCTTGATTCACTTAGTAATTCGTCTGCTAAAACTTCTCGCACGATTCATGCTTTGTGAGCAGGAGGCCCATCTTGCTGAAAATATAACTCGTGTGTAGCCCATCCATAATATTGCGCGTATAATCGTATACCTGCTTCTGCCAATCCCTGTGTGTATCGCAAAAGTATCGGTCGTCATTCGATTGCTGATATAAGCATCGAATCGAAACAGATGAACATCAGTGTAGTGTGCGGATGCATATGGGATTACTTGCATCGATATTCTAAAATTGTATGTGATAAAAATTTTGCCAATATTCGTTAATGTAGTGCGTGACGGCCCGTGCTGCCTGTTTCTCTAGTGGCCCACTGTAGCTGTCATATGCTAAAGAATCAGTTGAAAATCATGATTCCGAAAAATAATTAGTTGTTTGGGAATTGTCCTCCTGTCTGTGAAAGTCTTTATTGCCGAAAGTATAGAACAAACATGATTTCTTAAAAGGCTTGTTGAATTTCTATAATAGGTTTCTAAAGAAAAATGTGAACTGTGTACTGAAGTAGGTAAATTATGCTAATACGAGCTCGTGGATACTGAATGGTGTTACTGAGTACATATATCCAGTTTCACCTTACTGGTTGAAGACCTTGAGAGGGGGGGCATTTTGCAAAATAGCTTATGGATAAAATATACACGGGCCACACAAAAAACATTCAAAAAAAGCCAATCAATTTTCACAAAATCTAGCAGACTGACTTTTAACATCGTTAGTAGGATTATGTATGATTTTTCATTAAACTGGTAGTCGTTTGCTAGTTGCTAAATATCTATTGCAGGAGAAACCAAAATAGTTAATTGAATTGACGCAACATTTTAAGTTTAATTCAGAGACAGAAGAGAAAATATTGTGGGGGGGAGGTTCTAAATAACAAGAATTGAAATTACAAAGTTGTTATTATAGATATCCTTCAAAACACATTATACTTAATATACCTTATAGGATAATTCAAAATATATCTTTTCAAAAATAATTAAGAATTGTTTAACGCCAAAAGATTGAAAATAAAATTAATGTTATTTGGGATATAGAACTATTTCGACAGTTTACATTTAACGCTAATATTTTGCGTGTTGGTAGGGTGGACCATTTAAATTGAGACTGTACAATATCTCCAAAGCTAAGCGTTGTGGAAAGAAATGTTTTAATAAAAGTTGTTGATATTAAGGGTGAACGTAAATGCCATTCAGTCTTGTTTTGTTTGTAGGACGTTGTGATGGCATTTTAAGGTTAAATTATTTTTTTTTAGTGGGAACCTACATTTTGTATGTTGTTTTCTGATTAGAAAATGGTTCATAAAAAGCTGTTTATTTTGTGATAAGGAATAAGGAAACAAAATAAAAAATGTTGGTTCCCAATTACGAAACATAATTTGACCCTCAAAAGAGCATCCATGGCGCTCTTCGTACACAGCCATTCGGAACTTTCGTTATTTACTTTGGTGTAAGAACAATTGCAACGTGTTTTATACAAATGTTGTTTAGTTTTTTACGAGAGAAAACTACTAAAAAAAGTAGGTTCCCGTTTAAAAAAATTAAATTGATCATAAAATGACCATCACAACGTCCTCCAAATAAAACACTAACATTTACTTTCCCCCATATCAATAAACTTTTATGAAAGACATTTCTTTGTACAACGCTTAGTTTTGGAGATATTGTACAGTCTCAACTTAAATGGTCCACTTGTATATTATATACCTTTTTAAGTACGTCCATGCTACATTAGTGGACTGATCGCGACCGAAACGAGATAATCGCATTCCCTAAATACAATTATCCTGTTTGCACCAGGGAGTACACACACACACACACACACACACACACACACACACACACACACACACACACACACACACAACAATAAAGCTAGAACAAAACAACTTGAGGGGGCTCAGTACTCCCTGCTGAAAGAGCCTGAACCCCAGGTTCCGGTGCCCTTGGTTTAATTAACCATCTATGCTCTTTAATTTTTATGGAAGGTAAAATCAATCAGTAACCTGAAATGGGTGTTTTTAAATCCGCTAGATTTTTTATCTATCACTAACATTCATGTAGGTCAGGGTCTGCCAAAGTATGGCTCGCGACCTGTTTTTGTTTGACCCACCTGCAAACTTTAAAAAATATAAATAAAAAGAAACGGTGCGCCTATATTAGATAAATTTATGCACTAATTTCGAACGATGAAATACCTTTACGTGCCCAGATTTTTATTTGATGTACAGTGTAATGACCTACTGAAGAACAAATATAAGGAAGTTGGTTTGGCTGTCTGCCGAATTACAAATTTCCTCATTTGAGGGACTTTACACAAGGACTAATATCAGTGTTTGCATCAACGTATATCTGTGAAAAGATATTTTCAAAAATTAAATATCAAAATATGGGTCCATTCTGATGATGGGCAGCACAAAATTAGAACTACGAATGTCTACATTATAGCACAGAAAGGCCAGTTTCGTTCTTCTCATTGAATATGAACTGCTATTAATTAAAAATACCTGTATAACAGGTGTTAATATACTAATAATTTGAAGTATTTATACGCCAGTTATTAATATGTAAGTGCAGAATTTAGTTCAATAAAACACTGTGTTGTAAAACTAATGTCATCTGTGCGCCTCGTGCCTGCCAGTTTGTTCTTATCTTAAATGCACCTGGCTTCGCCCACAATTTATTCTCTTGACTTTTAAGGTGGCCCTGTTATGAAAGGTTTGGCAACCCCTGAGGTAGGACATTAGAAATCCAGATTTTTTTAATTATACGAGGGGTGTTCAATAAGTAAGTTTCCCTATTTTATAAAAAAATTACAATTTATCGTATTGAAATAATCCATTTACGTTGTGCAATCCTGCTACTTTTCTACATAGTCGCAAAGTTTTTTCCTGAGCGTTTTTGGTAACGTGAACAAGTTTTCCAAACCAGTGTTATACCAGGTCGGATACGTGCTCGTAACCAACTGTTCACTTCTGATTTAAGCTCATAATCGGTGTAATGCTATATGTCATTAAAAGAAAACGTCCTGGGCTTTTGTCTCGCAAAGTTCTCTTCATAACAATGCTTGGCCTCACACAGCTCGAATTACCCAGGCGGAGCTCGGAATATTCAACTGGGAAGTTTTCGCGCATCCTCCATATTCACCATATCTTGCCGCAAGTGATTTTCACATGTTCCCCCAACCCAAAAGTCATTTTGGAGGTAAGCACTTTTAACACCGACCATGAAGTCAAATCAAAACTGAACAGCTGATTACGAGCACATAACCCGACCTGGTACAACACTGGTTTGGAAAAACTAGTATGTTACCAAAAATGCTTGGGAAAACGTGGCGACATGTAGAAAATTAACAGGAGGATTGTACAATGCAAATAAAATTATTTTAACAGGTTGAATTGTGAGTAATGTTTCTTATAAAATAGGGAAACTTGCTTGTTGGACACCCCTAGTTTCATAAATTAGCAACTCCTCGTTGTATTGAGCTGCTTTTCTGCTCATTTCAGAGTTATTTTAATGCCCTTTAGTAGGACGACATTCGTATAAGAGAAGCTGTAGTGGTGAAAGCATCGGTCTGTGATGTGGAACACCAGATGGTGTTGAAGGAATATGTTAATTAGCAGAATAAAATTCGTATTAATCAGGCAGAAAAGGGAATGAAAGGCACTTTTAATGTTACAACTTGCATATGAGTAGTGTTTAAGTTCCGGGTACCAGTTTAAAGAAACGTTTCAGAACAAGAAGCTTATTTAGTTTCACAACTGCCTCTGCACCGAGTTTGAAAAAGACAAAACAGTGTCCGTAGTTAATGGCCTGAAAAAAGTAAATGGTGTGTGCACTTCATTTAGCAACAAGATTATTACACTCGAAGTTCCGGTTGTGAAACGATAGCGGATGTTACGCAGGACGCGGTTTTCCGGAACAGTTCCATGCATGGCACGTTATCCAGCTGCATCTGGAATCAATCTTCTACATCAAGGTCATGCCCCGGGGCAATAATTTTGTGAGGAAACAAACATCACAAAAGAAACGTTTCTGGCGTAGTGAAACACGATTTGAACTGAGGTCTACTGAAGAATTCAGTTTTGACATTTGAAGCATTCCTGACCGGTCCAAGATTGTGTTTAATGAACTAGGAAGTAAAATAATCGTGTTAAGTAATGCAAAACTTTGGGGGAAAAATTATCTGTTACATTCACCCGACTTTCTCTACCCTTTATCGTTTGTTTAGTGGGTATACAAATTATTCTTACGAAAAGTTTATTTTTCTATCTATTTCATTAATTGAGATAAATCCATTCGGAAATAACTCCATTACACATTTCGTTATAGATACAAAGAGAACAGCGATAGTCAAATGTTTAAGAACTGGACGCTATATGTTGGCCTTAAAATTCCATACTGTTTTCATGTAATCGCGAGAAACAGCTGAAAATCGACAGGACTTTAAAAGAATGGCTAAGTATTGAACAATTCGAACTATTAATAACGGATATCTCGGGAATGGCTGATGTTACAACAAAATTATTGGAAATTAATTGTGTTTTTTAGAGATCTACATTTCTTGTGTAGTAAGTTTTAGTTTATCGCTTTATGTTTACCAGTTATACAAGATTATACAAAATTTGATGTTAGATTTTAAACAAAACCCTCCCACCTCAACTACCCTTTACATGGAACAATTTTCGAAAATTTTTATTTTCTAAAAAGTGGCTAAAACGATTTTGATTAAAATACCGTATATAAAATATATTTAGATTACAAATAAAACGCATATCCTGAATTTTCTGGGAATAGCCTTTGAAGTCCTCTTCATTCCGAAGGAATTTTGATAAACTGGCAAACGTTAAGCGACAGACGAAAACGTGCCATACCAAAAATGTAGATATCTTTAAAACACACAATTTACTTAAAATATTTTTTGTAGCATAAGCCGTTTCTGAGATAAACGTTATTAAAGGTTCGAATTGTTCAATACTAGTCGATTTTCAGTTGTTTCTCGCGATGTCTAGAAACAGTATGGAATTTTAAGGTTAGCGTATAGCGTCCAGTTCTTAAATATTTGATTATCGCAGTTCCCTTCGTATCTATAATGGTGTAATGTAGCTATTTCTGCAAATGTTTATTTGGGTTAAAATGTAGTAGATAGAAAAATGATGTTTAGTAAGAATAGATTGTATACCCTAATAAAGATAAGAGGGCAGAGAAAGTCATGTGCATGCATCATATCCGATTTTTACATATATAAAGAATTCGTCGGAGTAAATCTTATCGGCCAATCGTGGCTTAAATTATGTCTAAAATAATCCCTTATCTATGTAACTAACATCAAATTTTGATCTCAACTTCTTGTACACCAGTAAATTCATTTAGATATTTCCATTAATTCACTTAAAAGTCCACTTAAATCGTTGGACTTGTTTTTCACGTCCAAGGAGATTTAATGAAACAAGCTAAATCATATGAAATCCACCCGCAATGCTGGACAACAGAGCTAGTTAATAAATCTGTATGATCAATAAAGAATTAAGCTTGAGGGAATATTTAAACACTGCTTTATTTTGCTTCTTTTTCTGTAGTTTGTTTTTTTAACATCATTGTCATCGCATAGATTATCTTGTTATTCAGCGTCGTCTTCGTGGAGAATGGCGGCGTTGCAAGTGTTAAACAATGAACGGTACTTAGTATACTGAAGGGTGAAATGTCAGTTACAGCATCCCGAAATACATTTTGTTCTGTTACCGCATTCCTCGACAGCCTTCAGTCAAGACAGGCCCATGAATGGAACTGGGTCTCCAAGATCGGAATGGAACCAGAGTCTTGCCATTTAAGGAGTGACATGTGATCGAAAGCGGAATTAGCACGATTAACCTGGGGTGACAAATCCATAAGTTTGGCAACGTTGTTAGCTAGCTGCTGTTTGGATTTGTATGCAGTATGTGTGAGTGCTAGACCATAAATGGTGAACGTTGCTATAACCGGTAGAGGGGGTTAACGACTTTACTGTCGTATACAGCTGGCCTGTTCCGGTTGTAGCATTTCCAGGTCGATGACCGTATAACCGTGCTGCAGATTCTGCTTTATAAATCCTGTAAACAGGTGACATATATTCCGAATTTAATATCAGCGGTTGTGCTGTTTAAAAAAATGCACTCCAACTAAAGAAATAGTATTGTCAGACATTTAAATTTGGTCACCTTTACCAAGTTTACCGTTATTATGAAACAAATTGAAGACGCTAATTCGCAATCTTAAGATGTAAGATGATTCTTCCAAATCTTTTTAGCAATTCATCTGCAATGCAGACTAAAATCCTTAAACAGTTTGGTGTTTTTGCAGAAGCAATTCCAAGACCTAAGGGAACTGCTTTACGGAAACGCACGCGAATAAACTCCTAAAAATATCGCAATATGGCTTTAGAAATGAAAACAATAAATAAGCGCAAAAAGCACTGCGCTGGAAAATGCCTCTAGGCTCTGTAATTTGTAAAAGCTGTCAGATGGGTTTAAGAAAGTCAGAAATATATGTGCTGATTTTCCTTCCACTTTGTGTATATTGATATTAATGCATTTTGGACCCTTATTACAAATATCATTTAAGTTAAGATTCTGGGATTTAAAAGTGAACGAGGTTTCATCTTAAAGGGAAATTTTATGTGAATAAGTGGAGTATGAGTTATACAAATAAAATTAACCACTTTTGTTTAGAACTTCATCAAAAAAACTTACTTATTTCTAAATACGTAGTATGATTCTAAGCTTAGAATCATTCCTCCTGTGAAATCCTTCCAGCAAATCTAGGAAAAAAATTGGAACAATTTTGCAAGCAACTGTAGAAGGAAAAAGGGAGGAAAAAAAAGTTCAAAAGTTTGGGAGGATCTCTTCACTCCCCCCTCAACACGCCCTTGGCTCTGGACAGAATTCGTATTTTTACAGTGCTTCTTTTCGTAAAAATAAAGGACTATTAGCGATGCAGTTTTGAAATCTTACTAGGTGAAATGGCAAATAAACCAACACTTTTAGGAGTTTCTCAGCAGCTTCTGAATATTCAACATTGCGCGCGCGGGCCAAGGGGAGGGTGCAAAGCGGATGGAAAATTTTGTTAACATAACTTGAATGGCGGCTCGGGACATGAAATTAATTGTACAAGAGCGCACAGCTTCATTTAAAAGTGGCACCAAGCAAAACACGTTCTGCGGAGAAAAGTGTTTTATCCGTAGTGGTGGTGGTGGTGGTCCTGGCTCCTTAGAGTTATATGGTCAGTTACGCGGCTTACAGCATGCAGTACAGAGCAGAATTCGCTGCCCTGTGGAGCTCATAACCTCTAACAGATAAGTGGGTGCTACAAGTAGCAAATCGACACCAATGATTGCCCCCTTCAACATATTGACTACTGTGTCCTGTCTCAGATTGAGGTTGAAATGTGACACGTCCACGCCCAAACATAACCAGACCGAACTTCCATTTTAAGTTGCGAAGACCGTCGAGCTGAAAGATATTGTGGGAATCTTGCATTGCGATTGTCATCGAGGAACTCCAGAATAACAGGACCTACCTGTAGTACTATAATTGATGCGGGAGCTTAGTTTCAACGACTGATTAGCTGTCCTTAAGCAAGGCATCCATCCATTGCACCGAAAAATGCTTGGCCACATTATTGAATCACAATGTACAATGATGCATTCCAATTGAGAATATGCCTGATTCAAAACATCCGCAAGCCTGTATAATACCTACTGTCCATATTTTCCTCGGGGGACTTAGCCTCTTATTACTCCATATGACGTAAACATTTTAACCCTTTCTTGCCTCCTGTTATTCGAATATCAGTTAAATCAGGAGCACTGTGCATATCAACGTGATGGAGCTAATGATATGGGGCGATAAGTTTCTCAAAGTATCGGTAATGAACTGGTCTGAACCTTACAGAATGCTTATGGAATGCTTTGGAACACAAAATTTGCACCAAATCGCAAAAATACACAACAATATTAGCAAAGAGCGGGCCGCCATTCACCAGAAAACCATTCTCCTAATAATAAGTGTGCCTTAAGAAGGTTGGGCCAAATCCGCAGTATTCAAAATGGGCGTCGTTACACTTTACTGAATAATGCCAACTTTACAATGGGAATTGCTAGTTTCAAGCCAGTCAGTAAATATTGTTTTGCGATATTTAGCACCGGGAAGTTATTTAATCCAGAGATGGTTTAGTGTTCATGTGCTCCTATGCAGGAGCACAGGAACTGCCCCTGGACAACCTGTTTCTTAAACAAATTTGCAAAATAGGGTTATTTTGAAACAATCATTCTGGATTAAATAATTTTCCCGCTGAATAGGGTCGCGTATTTACTTCGAAATTTTGATGTATGAACAACAATTACAAAGTAAGCACTAACACAGTTTCAAATAAATCACCACGTGTAACATAATGGGGCCTACATAATCAACCATAACTTGCTTTAAATTCAATGGTTTACGTACCTGCGAGCTGTAATTAACAGCAACTATGGCCATATCTTTACCATGAGGAGAATTTTAGAAAAAGTTGCTGGTATTGATGCAATGTCACCAAATATAACAGAGCACTATAACGAGGGAAATGTAACAGTTGGCTTTTGGTGAATTTCAATAGCTTGTGCGCTCTATACGACAAAGGATCCGCGAAGAAACAAAATTGTGATTTCAAGTAGTTGTTTGAATACTTCTCATCAAGGTGTGCATTCTCGTCCACTGAGATAAGATGGGACGTACTTAACCTCCAGAATTTGCTGAGCCTAAACCTTTCGCAAGCCTGAGGACTCTTTTTTGGTTGTTCCCTTAGACTTCCACTTCCATGTTGCCGAGTCGAAGTCTGGAGTGTGTTTTATCTGATGGAGCTTTTTCGCTGAGCCTTTCCTCCAGCCGATTAAAGATAGGCGCTGTGTTCCCCGGCTATCGCTTTGTAGCATCTGTTTGTGGGCGAGAAGTGAAGCATTTCCCGTATAAACCGACAAAAGTGTAGCTGAAGAAACGAGCCAGAGAAATATTTGAGGCAACCCAGCTCTTAAAGTATCGACACAAACGTTCTGGATTTGTAGTTTCTATTGAGCATGGGGAGTAAAGCTATGAGTAGCCCTTAAATAGTGCTCGGTCTTCCCATTATCTCGGGCAGAGGGAGGAAGAATATGGGAATTACGACCGAAGAATATTAAGGCAGTTGTGAAAACAATTTAAAACATACTAATACGGTTATTATACAAAAACATAATCTATTTTATTGGCTGAAAATGGGTCGATTTCACAAAGAAGAGTACAATAGGCGGCAAATATAAATGATTTATCACCTTTCGTGAATGACATACAAAACATATTTTCATCATTATTACAAGTATTAATATATCGCCATACATTTCACGTATTCGTCTTTACTTTTCTTTAACTTTATTGAATGTCACTGTATGTACGAGTAAAGGTAGCTTGTATATGTGTGCATATCTTCATATTACATTATTGTGGAGTTATTGCTTTTATAATAGTTTAAAGATTCCCAACACCGTCCCTGGGAATTAAAAAATTAATTATGAATTAAAAATCCTTATAGCTACTTGCATTTATAGGCAGATGTTTCTTGTATAGCATTTCCCTCAAGTACTATGTAGAAATCGTCAATTCTGTAACACGAATGGACTCCTGTTTCGTAAACTCCGGTTCTTCTGCATGCAGTTGAATCTTACTCGAGTCCATGACACAGGTTTAGGCTCAGATGGAACACTTAAGAAATAATGCACAGTTTCTTCTCATTTACTCTGCCTTTTATTTTGTCAATGCAGTTTTGTGCATTATCGTTCAAAATTCTCTTTCCCGCAACTTGACCGCTTTCTGACGTTATAGGACGCCGCTCAGTTCTGTTAGGTTTGAACTTTCGGATGCGATGGGTCACAGCTGTAATTAAACCCTTACCTCAAAGTCGATTGTTTAGCTTTGGGGGGGGGGTGAGTTCGTGTTCAGATGGAATCGCGGGATTTCTGAAACTCCATCGGGATGTTTCTAAATTGCAAATCGATCAAGCTCGATATGTAGTCTTGCATTATCGCAACGATTTCTACGTTTTAAAAGTGGCCTGTTAAAATGAGTTGTGCGGATAATTTGGATAACAGGCCATCTGTACACAATCAATCTACCCCCCCCCCCGGAGGGCGATGGATTTTTTCGGGCGTAAAAATCCTTAGCATGGCTTCCTTCGGGAAGAAAGTAAAGCCGGTGGCCCCGTGTCCTAGATTTACGGCACGTAAAAGAACCAAGCCTGATAAAGACGCCTCTGAGCAAAATTACCGGTCTTTCACGCCCAATGTAGAATGGAACGCTAAGGAACATAGCAGTTAAAAGAGCGTCCATAAATAAAACTCAATTTCATTTTTACTCCCCCCCCCCCCGCCCGCACTGCAAAATAACTGCAATGACCTTTGCAGTAACTCCGAATACGATGTCTGTGTTTTTAAGAGATTCAATTGAGTTCCACATTAACACGATATCCGCCCAAATGTTTTTATCAGGGATGGAACAAAATGTGTTTCACGATTACATGTGGACGCCATTCACTGCTGGGTGAACGGTAATTGTAAATTTTCAGTTTTAAACACATCTTTGAAATAAGAATAGCTTGATCTGCTGATTTTCGTCGAACATTTCAGTGCCTTTCAGATACAGGTTTTAAACTACATAGTTAAACCTGTTTATTTTACTTCCCCAATGAAAGGGTTGCCCCTTGAGAACAAAGTAAACTAAATACAAATGTGGTTGAACAATTTGAAATAATATATTAATATACTAATATTAAATATATAAAATAAAACTAGAAGCAATAGAACAAAACGGAACGATATAAAAACAGATAGAAATACTTACAATTATCAGAATACTACCAATTTAAGTTAGGTGTGTAAATGGTGTCTCAAAATGGGAGTATTTATTAGCTGTCAAAATAATGTTTAGCAGAACGCTGCTAAGACCGAAATTCCTCCAAAAGGTAAACGGCTCCCGTTTAGTTACTTTTTCAGACGCAACACATCTCGGGAATGCAAGCCGAATGTGCCTATTTCTGGAACCTTCCGTTGCTCCTTTCCTGATTAGACTTTGCCTGCCTGGAATATGTCAAAAGTGTTATCTCGTACTATCATGACTTCATAACCTAAACACTACTTGAGATAAGTGCCACCGGTAACTGCAAAAGTTAAGTACATATGTTTTGGTTTTTGAAGAAAAGTATATAGCAAATTTAATTATTTGTTCTTCCTCGCGAATGTAAATAGCCAATTACTGCGAGCATTTCCAGCTTAACGATAAAATGTTTTGCAGCCAGGGTTTAGTTCCGTTCCCGTTCTCTTATGTTGAAAGAATGGATGGTCTAATGAGCGCGAGGCGCATTCGAAATGAAGCTTGCTAGAGTGAACTGTAACGTAGCCGATTAGTTGAGAGCCCATCCAATTTATCTGAAGCATCACGCCATTGCCTAATCATGTCATTGAGTTTTCGAGTCCATCCTTCCTTTCCAGGCTCTGCCAGTTAAATGGTTGTACTTGCACTAGGGATGCCCAAAAAGTAGCGTAACGGCTACTTAAGTTACTATAGGATAGAAGGTAACTACTCTGTATTCACTCTTTGATCCGCGTCAAAACAAACCCAGGATGACCAGTGCACCGCAATAATAATCCTTCCGCCATTCGCACTAGAAATACTGTCACACTTTCAGACCATGTGGCTAGTACATGTGGCCAGTACAAGCGGCACGTAGTGCAGAAAAGAACAGAGTCCTTATTTCAACAACTGAAACGGCGACTAGCATATTCTGTTAGGGTTAAAGATGATAAGATTGATAGTTTTTTTTCCCCGGGTGTAACCACTTTTCTCGTTTCAGATCTTTCTGCACAAGCACTGTTTATACTTGTACTCGAAACACCGGTGAACTCAGAAGCTAATTTCACCACTTCGTTCGCGGAAAGTGTTGGATATTTCTCACATAACTTATAATAAAGATTCAACAGTATTGCTTTTTCACCGCTAGTCAATGATTTGCGCGGCTGATGCTTTACGTAATTCGACGAAAACACAAGAATGAATTCACCGTCCTGCATGATACTAAACACAAGTGCTGGTTTCTGGCTGTACACAATATTCTGCGCCTACCCGGATGTCGGTGACTCATACAAATTGCATCATGGGACTTGTAGTTCTGTTTTACGGTATAAATCAGCGTTAAATAAAACCTTAGATATTTGTATAGAATATTATACTATTTAAGCATAAATTCAATCTAAAATTCAGAATATTAGCATGGGACTACTTTCCTGCGCGCATTGCTACCGCGTTGCACCACGGTGCACTGACCACGTGGGTTAGTTATGCCGCGGATCAACCTAAGAGTGAATATAGTTTAAGTAGTTGCTCAGTAACGGATATAGTACATTCACTGTACTGCATGTGCGTAGACTTATTAAGAACTCGTCGCTAGAACCCTGCGAATAAACGCCATTACGTAGTATTGCGCTGGCTCCTCAAGATAGCGTGGCGCTGTCATGTTATACCACCTGGCGACAGAAATATCAGCCTTATAGCTCATCTTCCGCACTCTCAATTCAAGCGATTAGTCTGGTCATGGACACTAAAATGAAGGTGGGGGGCAATGAAAACTCGTTCCATTTGTGTTATTTCATGTATGGGACAGTAATAGCCAAGATGTGATCGATGCGGAAACAATATGCATAATATTGCCCAATTACGAAAAGTGGGTAATCCTTTTAGTTTGAAATTTTATTACTTTAATTGTTAAAGTGCAATACTTCTGTGTAACTTACCTAGCGACCATGAACATTATTATCCAGTCTGTTACAAACTAATATAGTGCTTTTTCTTCACACTGCGGCCACCGCAGGGCTGTTCACGCGCCGAAACAGTTACAATAACCGTCTCAGGTTATATTTATAATAATAATAAATAATAATAATAATAATAATAATAATCACATACATTATCACGAGATGTTGGAAATGTCCTTCTCTATCCAACGTTTCCGACATCTCAGGAAATTTTCATTCATTGTCGACTGTCAGCGTGAGAAATTGAGTGATTTTCTCGCCTGATGTTTTATTCTTAAAATGTATGGGGGGTTTATTGCATACACCTTATGTTTCAGGTGATCATCAAGTCGAATAAATTTCTGTAATTGGATTTTGCGAAATGATAAAGAGTAATTGATCCACGCTTATTTTTCTCTGACGAAGTACGGCCATGTTTCGTCGCAAAATATGTTGACCACATTTTACACTCGTATGTGTGCAACAAATCTCGTATATTATAATAACTAAAAGAAAACATCAGGTGAGAAATTCACTCAATTTGGGATATTAAGCTCTAGAGTGTAAATGAAACTTTCCTGAGAAGTTGCCAGAAATGTGTGGATACAAGACAATATTTCTAACATATAAGATATGCGCTTATTATCCTGTAATTGCAGCGTAACTTTGAGGACGAGGGGGATATTATAAATATTTCGACCAGAGTCCGAGCCGCGGTGGATGGCGCGCGAGCCGCAGTGTGAAAGAAAAGCACTGTAGATACAGAATAGATAATAACTATTACCGGTAACAGGCTAGTATAATTAATGAAAGCTTTTTAATCGTCACTTGTAACCGTAACACAAACTATGGCGGTTATGACAATTACGAAAATAGCGTACTATTCACACTTCTAGCTTACGTAAATGTTTTATGAAACAAGACTTAACGTAAACAATGGAAACTGCAATACGCTCATGTAAATGCAGTATGAAATTAGATACTCGGAATTAAATCCGCGCTACGCACAGTTCAGCAACCTAATGTTCTGACGAAAGCAATTTATTTCAAGCTTAAGCTCCTTTGACGTGAATAAATTGCTTGCCGCAGCAAAAATGTGTTCTGAACACATCTTCAAAGGTTAATAACATGCGGCTTCTTTCTTCGCGGCTTCAGTTTTCACATTATCATTTATCAAGTACCTCGCAATATGTTACGTTTGTAGTTTTACTAGAATCTTATGTACTTATATGGCAGAAATCGTGAAGTCCTCGAGATCATCGCTTATATAAAACGTAATCTTTCCACATTACCTTCACATTATACGCTTGTTGAAATCTTCAGGTCTCCATTTTGTTTACTTGGTCTGATGGTATCAAAATGTGGCCTGGATGCAATCTCAGGTTTGTGGGATACTGCATACATTAATCTCACGTCATTCTGTGATATGATATTGATGAAAAACCTCAAAGCTTAATGACAAAAATATCGCAATCTAAGATAACTTATTAACACAATTCTTTCCGTAACATTTAGTTTTAAAAAAGCCGTTAATTACACCAAAGCAATGGCGTTCATCTATGACGCTACAAAATAAATGGAAACTTCCTTTCTGTAAAAAGAACGGGTTCCTCTGTCATTTTGCGTGGGTGTGAGCGAAACAAGGAATGTGCTAGTAGAGCAAGAATTTCTAGATAGTAAACAAGATTTGTTGACGGTAAATGCCGCTGAAACCTTGTAAGGTTCTTCCTGCTGTTCGCAAATTCCATATTCACAGCTTTGTGACCATGTTCGAGGTGTAGGCTACCTTCCTTATATCAAAGCGTATTCAAACGATTTCGTAGAGATGAAGAGAGAGGGGGAGATCTGAGGGGATGAAAGGAAAGATTGAATTTAACAATTTCTTGTTTTGTGCAAATTTGTGAGTGAACAGATTTCACTTATATTCTTTATATTCCAATATGCTCATGCTTAACTAAGTTCTGCCCTTCTATGGGTTTTAGGTCAGATCATCCACCAGACCATCACTAGGATCTTGCTGGGAAATATTTAAATAATTGCATATACAGTAAATGTATAAATATTTATTACTGTTGTGCATCCTCTATCTGTGTAACTTAATAATTTTCACTATAAAGATTATGGCCATGGTTTGAGATCTACATTCTTTTGTCAAGTTACAGCTTATACCAGTCAGCTGACCTTTGGAGGATACAGTATTTTAACCCATAAACAAAGAAAGGGTTGGGTATTTTTGTGCTTATCTCCTCTATTTCACCTTTTAAACCCAAATAACAGATTGACCATGTGATAAGAGTGGAAGTGCTTGGAAACATACATTAATTCATGCACATACTAGCTAGCATGATTAGCTTTGGTTTACCTACCAATATTTTGCTCAAAAATACCGCAAAATAGTGTGAATGAAGGTTGAAAGCATTGTTTTAATAAATAAAAATAATTACGCAGTGGAGAATTTCATGCTACATTGGCTGGATAGCTTGGTGTAAGCGTACCAGAACACCTCGAAGTCCATTGTATTACTGTGATTTATTCAAATATTATTCCCCATCCTTCACACAGTTGCGGGAATGAGAGTGTGTGTTTCAATTCAATAATAAAACCAACATTTATTTAAACTAAAAACAAATTACAAACACCACAGCTTATTTCAATGTTAAATTTGCAGATATGATCTTGGTAACTAAAGGCAGCTATATAAATTAAGCAATTAAAACAAATGAATAGGCAAGGGCCTATTCAGGGGACTAGTACCTTTCATAGATGTACTCATAGAATGCAAGATAAATAACTAAATTTAAAATGAAAAAGGTCAAATTTTATTTAATGAATTTAAGTTACAGTATTGTTTCAGTAATATCAACACTTTATAAAGAATATGTTTCTCCATGAAAGAGAACAGTGCTGCTATTTATATCACATATGGAGTTGTTCCAACTAAGCTACATAGCTAGTTGGCAAACAGCTTGCCAGTACATGTAACAAATCTTTGCAAATATCCTGATTTATTAAATGCACAGCCAAAATACAAACATTACAGCAGTGTGCATCTTAAGGACCTATGTTTCTACGTTGAGAGAAAATTATGGGCAGAACAGGAGCACCAAACAAGGGGTAGATGTGTATATTTTAACATTTATCCTTCCAGATAAAATTTTCTGTGGCAGTAAATTATGAAGTATTCAACATACTACATATCCTTTTGTTTTGTATGTTCCAGACTGATAAATTAAAGCAACAAAATGTCAAACCCTGTAAGCCCATCACTTAAGGACCTACCCAAGGTGAACTTGGACCTGAAGAGTGAGCTGGAGGGTTTCAAGCCATCAAATATGAAGAAGGCAGCAACACAGGAGAAGAATGTGCTGCCAACAGCAGAAGGTGAATAAAAACCACAGTTCAGAAGCAGTGTTAGATTGCATGAGATCTATTAAAGTATTCAAAATATTTCAGTTTTACCAATAGCATCCTGTACTTCTAAGACTGTTTTAAAATCTCCCAGCTATATCTTGTTATGCAAACAAAGCACATCTGTCATTCTGTATTTCATTTCCTTTTTCTCTTTGAAAGGCTCATTGTTACATTCAGTTGCAGCCATGCATGAAATTAGAGTGCTATGAATGTAATAAAAGTACTTAGCATTGTTGGCAAATTTAGCTTATCTGGAGATAGAGGGGGATGTTTTAAAGTTTCATAGTTGTAGGATTGCTTACCTCGGCTAGGTAGAATTTCATCATACATTTACCTTACGAACATTTAAGGGAACCTGGTAGAAGACATCTGACATTAATGATCCCTAATACTGAAATTGGTAATTACCAGGTATAGGAATTTCTAAGCAAGTCAGGATGAAAGGAAATTAAGTTGATTTGTTACTTGACTTCATGCACCAACATCAGAGATAACAAACCACCCCATCCCTCATACAGTGTGTTAGCATTTGCAGACTGCACTCACCAGACTGTTTACCTGCCATCAGTGAATCCTGGCCAATGTTGTTTACATTCTTTGTAATGATAATGGTTTGAGTATAGACAACTTGAAGTCAACTCTCTAAGAATTCCTATGCCTGGTAAGTAATACAAATTTCAACCAATTAAGCACACGTTTGTTGAACATATCATGGCATAAATTAGTTTTCATGGTCCTATTGTGACTAAGTTACCAAGAAAGTAATTTTCAAAAAATGCAGATTTGGAAAGTTATAAGATTTTATTTTGTATAACATCAACACTTTTCCTGGGAGAGAAGTAAGTATGAAATCTTTTTGTTTCATAAAAATTAATCGGTATTAAATTATTAAAACCTTAAATCCAAAACGTACTTGATATCAAGAAAAGACCCATTAGATCTCTTGATCAACCTTCCAAGTACATAAAACGTGAGGGGTGGGGGATTGAATAAAAATTGCATCATGGGAGAGCATTTTAAAGTCACTAAAACATAAACAATATTATGAGAAAATGAAGTTTTAAAATTTCATACACTAAGGACATATTTTGGTATTTAAACTGCCAGAAAGACAAAGCCACCTTTGGACCTCTAAAATATTTGGGAAATTTTCACGAAAACTGTAAAAATGTGCTTTTTAGTTTTGTTAAAAATTTAGTATACCTAGAATACCCTTAAGGGGAAATCCTGCATAGTTTAAGAAGTCGGCACACTACACAATCCAGTCTACATATACAAAAACCTCGATTCCGCAAGTTTCGTACCTTCTACCCGGTTACCGAATAATGTCCATAAATAGCACTTATAACTCCTTAGTTTGATTTTGCATTTATTTCATGCTTTCATTCATTGTACAATAAAATTTATTCAGTTAAAAATAATCCTAACGATAATTGCTTCGATAAACTTTGATATTGGATTATGGCCGTATCACTATACACACGCATACACTGCACAACTTTTATTACTTTCAAAACATCATTATATAAACAACAAATAACATGGTGCTTTAGTTATTTTCAGGAATATATGGCATATTTTGCCACTTTTGTTCATAATATTACTATTACTACTAGTAGTATCAGAAGTCGCATCGCATGCATCTCGCTCGTGGCATCATGGGAACGCTGGCTGTGTTGTCTTTCCGCTGCCAACATTTGAAATCCCAACATTGCTGAAAACACGATTGAGGGCCACAAGGGTAGCCGAGGGATTTAAGGGCCTCAGCCTCAAAGCGTAGCCGAGGGATTTTTTTTTAGAAGAGGTGTGGAGCAGTTGCGGCCGAAAGCGACGACAGGGCGTAGCCGAGGGGTCTGCGCGTCTAAAACTCAAATGATTCACGTTGGCAGCAATTCCTTCCAAAAGTCGCCAAAAAACGACTATATAAGAACAGTCGGGTGGGTGCTGGAGCAACATCTACCACACCAAAACGTTCCTCATTAACCAAGGATTACTGTGGATTGCAAAAATCCTGATTTCGTATGTTAAAAGCTTCCATTTTCACCATAATCCAATATTCTTTAATGCTATACAAATTAAAAAAGAAATCTGCAATGTTGTAAGTTGCATAATATTTTACTAAGAACACAAGGAAAAGCTGTTTTCTCCAGTTTTGGCCAAATTGAGTTTGTTCCAAAGGCTGTCCTAAAACTAAATGAAATGGATAAAGCATGTTCTTTCCCATAATCTCCTCTTACAGTGTGCCCCACAGCGATGAAAAAGATGTCTTAAGTCAAACATGTCATACGCTTGCTCTAACGTAATGCTGCCAACATATGCATAATGCCACCGAAGCCGGTAAGATACTCAGTCTCAAGGCGTAGCCGAGAGATTGAGGGCCCTCAGCCTCAAAGCGTAGCCGAGGGATGTTTTTTTAGAAGGAGAGGAGTGTAGCAAGTTGCGGCCGATAGCGACGACAGGGCGTAGCCGAGGGATCTGCGCGTCTAAAACTCGAATCATTTACGTTCGCAGAAACAGCAGCACATCGCATATTTAGTGTATTTCACTTTTTATTTAGGTTGGCAGTACTCACTTTGCGTGTGATTTATCGGAAAAATGGCTACGTTTGGTGTGTTCCTGACACGATTTGCCTATATAAGTAAACCACCTAAAACTGGCGGGCCCCACATCATGTTCTAAACTCACTCCTAAGGTAATTCCTTTTGAATTTATAAGCATTTTCTACGGGCATACTATAAGACAAGATTTGAAGGAAAAACCACTTTGATTTCTGCATATCATGGAATGTAGTCTGAATTTTAAAAATTTCAGCACATGTTAAAATTTTCCCTATCAGGAATTTTTATTTTATTTCAAATAATTCAGACTTCCACAGTTTACTTTTCAATAAATGTTAGTATAAAATAATTTCAGAAAACTTTGTTTAATACAACAGTAAATCTGATTAAAAATTAAGACAAACTAAACAGGTGTTCAAACCACTGCTTAAAACTTAAAAACCCTCTCCCATATAACACAGGCCTGCAAGTTTAAAAATTGTTTCTGCGGCACAGGTTATACAGTTCTCTAAACCTAATTTTGGTATGCTGAATTCAAATCTGCTTTCCAATTTTTGTATCACGCACTTTTTTTGTTTTTGTTTTGTTTTTGGCATGCAGAAAGGAAATATGTAGTATGAGTTTACTTCTAGTTTTTAAGTAAAATTTAAAATGCGTGAAATCGTGCAGACTAAGAAACACTCTCAATTCTACAGATGCAACAGTTTACATTTAACTAGGAAATTTCAAACATACCTTATGGCTTATACCTATGACTCAATGGATATGGAATGTTATCTTCTAAGTCTGGGAACCAATTTAAATCATCTACGTTTGAAATATCAGTACCATTCTCTGGTAATACCGTAGATAGTGATGGAACAGGAACATCGGGTACATCAGGCACAGGCCTAATTGCTGATGGCAAGTTTGGATGAATAATACCTGCCTTGTTTTTCCTATTGAATCAGATGTATTACATAGAAAAAAATAACAATCATCAAGATGATTTTGTTGTTTGCGCCATACCATAGGAACACCAAAGGGCATAGACTGACAAATAAAATTCACAACATAATATGGCTTCAAAATAGACCTTCTAGAAGAAGTTTAAAACCGTACTGAGGATTTTAAGATAAGTTCCTGTTGATATCTTAGGTGATAAATGTTTATGAGATAGGCTCAACATTACCTGTAAACAGAGAGAGACAGTAGTACAACATGATGTCATATGATTTAGCATGTTTACATATTCTAATCGACCATGCTGTAAGTCGGATATGCAGTGATGTTAATACTAGCGTACTGAACTTTCAATTTTGCATTGAAACCGAATAGTTCAAAATCTGTACGTGATACGTAAAAACTATTATTATTTTCGAAATCAGAGCAATCAATTTGACCATTATGATGTAAAATATTCTGTGCCGCAAAATCTTCGCAGGCCTGTGTAATTAGTATGGAAGGTCGGATGCAGCAAATCCCCCCCCCCCCCCCACCCTGAATATTGCGAAGAGATGGCCCTTTGCTGTTAAGGTAAACTTCAAGCTCCTACTCCTCAACATTTTTTATGTTTAAAATGCTCTGTTTACCACAATTTTCAGTTTAAATGCTTGAAATTTTAAATTCGGTTTCAAATATTAACAATTTAAAAACTCTGTGTAATAATTGGCCATTAAAAGCTTTTCATAACTTATGTTTGTAAACTTGTCAATTCAGTAACACATTACAAAAATATATTGTTCTAAAATCCTAATTAAACATTAATCAATGCCTAAGCCAAAAAAAACAAACATATGAAATTTTTAAGTTCAAAATAAAAATTTAGGCCAGGTGTAATAAATGGAGCATTTTGTAGAAGCATAAGAAAAGTAATAAATTACAAATTCGCAGAGCAAATAAAAATAAATGCCTTTCTAGTTTTGAACCTACAGATTCATGCATGTATATTTCACTCAAGCTAAGTACAGGTTTTGGCTTGGCAATGTTTTCAAGGTAAAATCATTAGTAGACACTATTAGAAGAAACTATCATTTTTTTTTAATGTGTAATCAATTTTCATAAAACAATAAATAGTTACAAGCATCAAGAAAGTTATTTTATTGTAGAGCTTATTTTACAGCCAATTTATGCTATAAATATGCAACATTAGTATTACTAATGATCCATAAAAACTTCCAATTTTTCCACTCAAAAATAAAAGACTGCATGCAAGTCACTCTGCCCAATAGTTCATTATAACCTACCTTCCTCTTCATTTTGACTATTATTTTTTCTGAAAGTTGCTACTTATTGTTGGTTAAGATAAACAAAACACTTTTGTACTGCCTGTTAGAGATCATGCTGATACTTCTAGGCTTCTTTTAAAGGAGAAAGAATTCCTTCCCTACCCTTTAGCTCCTGTTTGTAGTTTACTGGTCTGTTTGCCTGTGTCTGAATATCAACAAAATAAACTGATTTCTTTCTTTTCTTCTTTCTTTGTTTCTTTTCATTTCTATTGCTAAGTACATTTGGTCAGAAACAAATGCTGTAGTGCTTGTTTGTTCTATCTTTATGGCTTTTTAGCATGTGGCATGTATTATTTTAGAAGTATATTGTTAAGTATTGATTGCTTGACTAGATGTGAAACAAGAACGGCAACACAGTGAACTTATTCAAGGAGTCGAGACCTTTAAAACCGAGAAGTTAAAGAGGACGAGCACTCAGGAAAAAATAGTTCTTCCTAATGCACAAGGTATGTAGTCTACTGTTCTTTAAAGCTGGGCTTCTAAACTGAATGCTTTATAACTTGGAATGTTTTGTGGAATTATCTGCATGCAGTGCGGAATGTAAAATTGCTGATCTGTTATATTTGTTAATAATAAATGTTAACACTGTCTGTAAGAAAATCCTAACCTTTTTTATCCATATGTGAATGTACAGTTGTGCTGGAATTCAGTACTCTCCTAAGTAACATTTAGCTGTTCCAATGTTCAAACAGGAAGCCTTATTTTTAACCTGATTCCTCAACAACACAATAGAGGATTTATTTATCACTTCATTATTCTTTTTCTGTGAATAGGATTTTATTGAAGGAATTGAAATTCGAGCATTTTGATATTGGCATAAGACTATATTCTGCTGCTTAATCGTAAATTAAATTGAGTTTTTATTTGTGAATAATCTTTAACTGCTCTGGTTCTTAGCATCCCATTTTTATATTGGACGTGAAAGACCAAAAATTTTTCTCTTATCAGGCTTGAGGTTCTTTGGTTCTTTTATCTGCCATAAATCTAGGATACGAGACCACTGGCTTCTGAATTAATACATGCTAAAGATTTTTATGCCCAAAAAAATCCACCAACCTCCACTGGGGTTGAGCCTACATTAGAGTTAATAGAGTTTGTAATTTGTGGGGATCAGATACTTAAATTTACTAGTAAAACATATAATGTAATCTAAGAATAAGTTTTAATCTTTTTACTGTTAAGCTTATTTAATATGAATAAATGATTGGTCTCTCCTGGCTTGTTGATAAGGGGACGTAACTGATTAATATGAAAAACTTCAACCCAGACTGGCTGATTAACATCAGTACTCCTTATGCCAAATTAATAAGCTAATTAATAATTAAAAATATTCTAGATTTGTGTATATTCCCTTTTTTTAGTGAAAGAAAGTTTACTAAATGACTTAACAATTGCACAATGGTCAGAATTTACTTTTGAATTTGCAGCTTAAATGCACACTCTTGTATCCATGCTTGAACTAGACTGTTAAGTCACTTTGAAATTGCATCATTTTCACATTTTAATATTGTCTTATTTAGTCTTTACAAACATGAAACACACTAATTGTGACAGTCACATGAAACACTAGTCATATATCTTCTTTTACAACACATTAAAAGCATTGGAATATACAACACATTTGTTAAATAATTATTAAATACTAAATGCATTCAATGCCTAATAGTATTAAAGCCACCCACTGCTACCTTAATGGCAGCAACAGGCTGTTTTGTATTCCTACATGCAAAAATGTTCAACAATAGACAAACTCCCTTCTAATGTGCAAACCCAAAGAAAAATTCAATGACAACGTATAGGTAAGAGTTAACACCATTGTAAATGCAATATGTTCCAAATGTAAAAAAAAAGCTGCCAACATGAACATTGCAGTTAAAGGTGCGGTATAAATGGAACAATTAAAGGGAAAAAGCAGTAAAACTAATAACAAAAAATATACAATGATTAATAACACAGGTCTACAAATAACATTTTTTTGTAAGCTGTTTTACATTTGAAAGGTGATTCTTAATATTTCAGTACTGCTGATTTCAAAAATGACTTCAGATTTTCTCCATCACATCAGGTTTTTTTACGAATAAAAAATGAAATATTCACACATTTGCTTCAAAAAATGCATATGCTCATGAGTTGTACAAGAGCTACACATGAATTTGTGAGGGTTTTTATTGCCAAATATTATATTTAAATTCATTTTGTAAACAGCAGGTCAATAAAATCTTGTTCGTTTGGTATCGAATGTTTGTCTCTCGGATTTTCTCTTGTGCGTTTCCTTGGAATCCCTTGGGCCCAAATGACCTAGCTGTCGACGGGCCCTTAAACTCCACACCACCACCACATCCTTGGAATCCCTAGACAGCATCCAGCAGTAATTGCAATTGTTGAAGAATTCCATTGTCCTTGGTATCTCCTCTCCATTTCTCAAATATCCTGATGGAACCTCTCCCTTTGTTCCTCACTGACTGCCCAGGTTGTCAGGAAAGATGTCCAAAATTGAAAACAGAAAGTGTAATTTGAGACTCGTGTTAGATCCTAAAGTTCTGAACTTCTGTAGCATGTTGTTCACAATTTTAACGTAGTCAGGATGTTTATTGTTTTGTAGAAAGTTGTCTTAACTTATTTAAATGCATTCCAAGCATTTTTCTCTCCAGGAGTCATAGTAGCTTCAAATTGTCTGTCTTTAAATAGAGCTCTGATTTGTGGATCCACAAAGATTCCCTCTTATTTTTGCTTCAGAAAAAGCGGGAAATTTGACACTGAGATATTTGAAACAATCACCATCTTGATCAAGTGCTTTTATGAACTGTTTCATTACACCAAGTTTTATATGAAGAGGTGGTAAAAGAATTTTCTTAGAATCCACTAGGCTACCCCTTATTATGTTCTTGCTACCTGGTGTTAAACTTTCTCTTTTGGGCCATTGTCTTTGTTTCCAATGTTTGTTTATTGCCCTAATACCCCACTCGCATAAATAACATGGAAATTTTGTGAATCCCTGTCAACTCATAGTCCCTACTATGGAAGGCGTTTGATCCATTGCCAAAGATACAAGAATGTACCACTGTAATTCAGCGTCTTCTCCACAAATCAGAGCTCTATTTAAAGACAGGCAATTTGAAGCTACTATGACTTCTAGAGAGAAAAATGCTTGGAATGCATTTAAAGAAGTTAGACATTTTTCTACAAAACAATAAACATCCTGACTACGTTAAAATTGTGAACAACATGCTACAGAAGTTCAGAACTTTTGGATCTGAGTCTCAAATTACATATAATGTAGGAACGTTGGTGGGGTAGTTCTAAATTAGGCGGGACTTAAGTTAAGATTACTTTACTTTCAAATCTCCACACATCAGCCACTGATGTTCAACATAATTAATTCTCTCCAAAACATACTTCAAACTTTCATAATTCTCCTTCAGCTGCACTGAGTGCGCTACTGGAACCGAAGAAAGAGCATTCCCATTATGAAGCAGACACCCTAAGACTTCTTTTACTAGAATCAATAAATAGCCTCCGTTCATGTGGATCATATGTAACACAACCCAGTTTCTTTATTAAGTCTGGAATGTTATTACAGTAAACTAGATTTTCTTCTTCGCTGAAGTATTGCAAGAAATCATTTTCTCTGTTCCTGTAGAAAGTCACTGATGACTTTCAGCTGCAAGTAAGTTGTTTTCCTGTAGTCTGGAACCTAACACCTCAGCTGCATTCTTGGGAGGGTTTAAATCCCCTACAATATCATTTAGCTTGGCTTGTGATAATGGTTGTGGCACATTTGATGTTTCAGGAACGAATTCTTCAGACACAAGTGATGATAGAGAATCACTGTTACTGTCTGTAGGTGGCTTAGGTATACAAATACCAGGGCCATGGGCCACTGGTCTCATAGCAGATGGCAAGTTTTGGTATACAATTCCTGTTTTGCTCTTTACATTAAAACCCTTCACATTGCATATACAAAAGTAACAGCGAGTACTGTGACTGTGAGGTTCAAGCCACACCTTTGGTATTCCAAAACGTAGTCATTGTTTCTTCCCCTTTGTCCAATTTCGTAAGTCTTAAACACAAACACTGCACACGTTATGAGGAGCCCAAGACCTGGATTGATCTATTTTAATTTTGAAGTAAGCTTGGTACGCTTTTCTTACAAATGAGGTTATGTTTTTTTTTCTGCTTATTCACAATTAAACTGCTACAAATATAACAAAACGAATTTGGATTATTTACACAACACCTTCTTTCCATTATGCTATGCTGAGTTACATATGATAAAGATAACAAAATGGTATTATTTAAATGCTAATTTCTTGCTTTATATAACAACTATTAAGCTCTGTAAGAAATGAATTCTCACTACAAAATGGTGTAAGCAGCTTAGAATGTGCTGCCACCTGCCATATAACAGTTAACTGTTTCCTTTTAGTAGCTCTATTCCAATAGATGGCATTGTTGCAGTAGTGTGTTGGTTCATAATCACATAAAAGATGCACAAATAAATAAAAATGGAAGATATGGATTTTGAAAGAAATGGTATGTGATAGGACAATATGGACTTCATTTTTGGAATCAGAACATGGAAATTACTATAAAAAGACCTGAATATCTAAAACAGCAAAATCACTGTTGACTCTGTAATTATTATCAATTGCATCAATGTAAAGTTTCCACTGAAAAAATACAATAAGAGGGATAAAACAGACATTTATGTAAATAGCAGTTTACCATAGGTGCAGTTTCATAGACAAATAGATAGCTTTCTTTCACGTTATACACAAATTCAAAATTTTGTTTTGACAAACCATGTAGATAAAGTACTTTATATCATTTGCCAATAAAATAACTATATGATGATTCATAAAGTGATTTTACTAGCATTATTTAAAAGTTCCTATTCACTTGGGAACAAGATGTTTTATCATTTACAATTGTGTTATTTAGTCATCAGATTTACTGTGTTTTGTGCCTCTACCTCTTTGGTAATAGCATTTTTTTGATTTTAATAACATATAATTTGAAGATGTAATCTTCCATGGAACTAATGCTTGTATAAATGCCCAATAATTTCCATAATAATTTTACAAATCTGTTGTACAATACAAGTATTAACATTTCTTCTGTTCTTAAATCACTGACTAAATTGGCAGACTCTTAGAGCATTGTAACTAGAGAGTATTTTCTAACCATGTGCTATTTTTAAGGCTTTTGACTGATATTCACTGACAAAAAAGATAAGATAGTGAATGCACAATAACTCTACTACCATTAAAATTAAACTGTAGGCGTTAAGGAAGAGTGCATTTTAGCCTTATCTTGACAATCTTATCTTCTCATTTTAACACCACCTCATTGTTTAAGGAGAGGCAATATGACAAAAGAGGTGTACATTCCAGGATTCTGCATCATTACAGAAAGCTACAACTTATGCTTCATGTATATAAGAATATAACAACTCAGCTGTTAAGAAGTAATGCTTCAAGATAATGAATGCCTTTCCTGAACTAAAATGAACCAGTAGTAGTTTGCAATTAAAAGGAGAGTACAATCATCAGAAACACTAACCAAACTTTTTAAACTTTGATGTTTATGTAATTCACTGTATAGATACATGAATATATTTACTCTTGGGTAGGTGATTATATTATATAATCAATTATTTAGAAAACTGAAAAGAGATTTACAGTTGCAGTTGTGTACACTTCATGCAAAACTTTTTGCCAAGTCCTCTTCCAGTGCCAATCTTATTCCTTCTCCTATATTCTCTCATCAACTTCTCCATCTTGTTAAGAACTTGAATCTGCTAATTACTTATGAACAAACAATGTTTCTGGTGAATTCTTTGTCTATTTTCTGAGTAATTGAAGAGTTTTAAAATACACAAAACATTGTCTCTTTGTATAAATAAAAATAACATTGGATAGAAAAGGTATGGTCTTTAGTACGTATAGTCCCACAAATTTGAGGTTCTGTTAAACCCGAGCTACTTGACACAATTTTTTTTTTTTCTAAACCAGAGGCTAGTCATCAGTTTACACAGTCCTGATATGCATCTACATATTTATTGCATCTCCCTACCTCTCGTCTATAGTATGTGTATTAACTGCAAGGATTAATTTCCTTTCAATTAGGGACCAGCCGAAAACTGGGAAAACCCTTCCATAATATGTACATACATTGTAGCAAACATTCCTTACCACAAATACTTTTCAGCCTATTTAGAACAACCAGAGACAACACCATGCGACATATTACTTAAATGATGGATGACGGTGCCGCACAAAAGTAGTTCAGTATCCTGAAGCAGTAGACACTTAAAGGCTTTTTAAAAAAATAACCCATGTATGTATGTACATATTGTGCTTATTTCTATGCAGAAACTTTAAAAACTTACAGTAAATACCTTCACTGTAATTTGCTATTGGTTTCATTTTCTTTTAATGAGTTTTCTTATGGTGCTCTATATATCCCAAATGTGAGGTACCTTCACCCCCCATTACCTCAGATTAGCGAGACTCTACTGTAATTAAATAAGTAAAAATAAATAGAAGAAAATAAATAAACTTTCAATTATGGCCACTTACCCTAGTTCCATATTATCCACAACAAGGATTGCCATGTTAAAAGTATTGTCATTTTGAAGTATCAACAAAGCTTATATAGAAATTAAATACTTCCCACAATGTTACAGTTGTAGTATATATTACAGATCCATGTTTATATGTACATTTCTTTTATAAAACTGATGCACACAACATTAACTGCCCCTCAAAAGTTTAAAAAATAGAAAACATTGCCACTTATGTCTATTTTTATATATCTTTCACAAACTATTCTTAGGAATGCTTATTTATCTACCTACGTTGTTAATTGTAGTAAATCTTTGCAGAAATGGTTTCATTAAACATTTCATTGTAGATGCAGATGTTTATAAAAGCTAGACACTATATACTGGCCTTGAAATTCCATACTCTGCAAGAAACAACTAAATGCTACAAAAAGATTTATTTGAAATAAATTGAGTGTTTTAAAGAGATCAGCATCTTTTTGTGAAGTAACTTTTTATCTATCCCTTAACATTTATCAGTTATACAAAATTCCTTCCAAATGAAGAGGACTTTACAGGCTCTTCCCAAATAATTAAGATATCATTTTATAATATAAATACATTAAATGTTTTGAGGAAATAAAAAATGATTTATATAAAGGGTAATTTGGAGTGGGGGATTTCTGAAAATCTTTGTCTCTCAATATGGAAGATGCTGAGTCTCTATATCAAATTTGGTATTTATCAAAAAATCAAAAATTTCATTTTTGGGTTATGCTGTTCTTAGACACATGGACCTTCTGCCAAAATTGCTTTTTTTTGTGGGGGGGATACCGGGGCCACAAAACATGTATTTCTGGGGAACTTTCTGACATCAAATTTTTGGTTGAAATACAATACTTCCTCTGGTGTTGGGGTAACATGTCTGTCTTACATTCAAGAGGTCCAGAGTTCGAATCATGGTTAGGATGACTTACCTGAATAGGGGTTTTCCCTTATTATGAAAAGATGAATTTCAGCTAACTTTAAGCTCTAAGGATCCCAAGCTCATTTGAGCATCATTTCATCCATCTCATTCATTCATCGTCCAATATGACCTAACCAGTCAAAAAATGCACTATCTCCAAAAGAAACAAACCTTCCTCTTGCCTACTATAGATAGGTGGCACTGAAAGTGAAATCAAGAGATTAAACAATATTTGTTGTTGCTAGAGTAACTGTTCATCAATATTAATTCCATGTTACTTGAATTTTTCCATATCATTTCTTATTCTATTTAGGTAACTACTGCATATAAATGTGTACATACATTTAATTCTTAAGCATTTCTCAAGATATGTATATAATTGTATTAGCCTATATACAGGCTTCTCTAAATTATTGTATAAATGTAATTGTGCAGACATGATAGCTAAACCCGTTTATGTTGCAATTTATTGAAGTTGTGTTTGTTGTTGTCTAGATGTTGCTACAGAGAAGACCCAGAAAGCGCTGTTGCAAGGTGTAGAAGCTTTCGACACTGGAAAGCTGAAACACACGGAGACACAGGAGAAAAACCCACTGCCAGACAAAGATGGTAGGCTTTAAGTGTGTTATAGCACGAGTAATGTCGCATGTTTGAAGTAACTCTGAGATGCATGCTTCTTATTTCAATGAAACAGAACTAGAATATTAGTCTGACATGCAGTGAATTCAACTTTGGTTACGAGAAATTAGTTTTTAAAAGCTCTGCGGATGTTGAACAGGACGGTATAAGCTTATAATGAAGATTTTTAACCAAAGATAAAATATTTTTCCTTCATAATGGTACAGTACTTTTTCTTTTTATTTCCCCTTGCTGGTTTTTGAGCTAAGGGACTGCAAAATAAGAGATAATAATTTGGGAAAAATTTGAGATGATTGTTTAATGTATTAACAGTTAGAAAAATCAGCAATAGCTGTTCATTTCTGGACTAAAAATCATTATATAAATCCCACTGCAGTAAAAAAGGTAAACGTACATGCCCCTAGATCGCCATAGTGGTTTTTCCCTTTGTAAGGTTTCCACCTTCAGGTAACCAACTTTTGACTCCACCCAGCTGGCATCAGTTCTATGTAACTGGCCTATAAAGCAATTTGGTGGCATAAAAACTAGCTAACAAAGGATGTTTTAAAGTCTATGTGAAATGGAGGGGTGGTTTGGATACCACCTCTATGAAAGTGTTACATTAAGATTGGTACACAAGGAATGATTAAACCAATTACAAATAATTCGACCTTCTAGACAAAGGGGTAAGAATTATTTGCAAGTCTTGTTAAACTGAAAAAAACAGCTATGACATTTACATATATGAGAGCTTTCATCAGCAATATGGAGACAAAGGTTAAGTTATTGGGGTAGATTTGGGCATTAAGAAAATGGTAGTGTAGCATAAAAATATAAGGTTTAAGTTGTAGCATTACCCTTTGGCATATACTTTGGGAGGGGGAGGTAAAGTACCTTACCAGCCCATTGATAATTAGGCTTGGAAAACAGTTGGTCACGCTGGTAGGGGGGTGGTGCTAAATTTTGTCAGTACCAACATAAACAGCTCTGTTCTATTATGGGCCACATTTTATGCACGCCAGTGTACATACTACAGAGGGACCAGTGCAACCAGAACAGAACACTGCATGTAGGCCAATGTGCTTCTACCATAACCTCTTGGGAGGGAAGGATGAGGTGACCAGATCTGGGTAATGATGTGCACAAACATGGATGGGGTCCCTAACGTTTCCAGTTTGAATGCATCCAATGCCGCTTAAGCCCACCCACAAGACCTTGATCACTAGGTGGGACCTAGCTGAGAAACCTCTACAAAGTGCACCACCACTGCCTAGCCGTAAACATGCCGAACATCATCGTCTGCTCCTTCAACCCTGAAACGGATGACAAAGGAAGTGATTGGTATAGGAAATGAGGGATAGGAGAGTTGTGTAGAAGAGGAACCACCTCAGCATTTGCCTACCTAACCAGGGAAACCACGAAAAGCCCATGGTCAGAGAGTGGTCCCCAGGAATCTAATCCAGGACGTCCCGAATGTGGTCCTTGCACATTATCGCTAAGCCATCTCACTCGGTTCCCAATGCAGTAATCTTAAAACAATTAACAGGGCAATAAGGTAACTGAGCACTTGGAGCAAATTTACATTTGGAAAAAACAAATGCAGGGTTTTTAATTTTGAAATTCCAACCAAAGATTTTTTTCAACAAGTTCCTGGAAGCAATTTCACCTACATCAACAAAAAATCAGCTGTTGAACATAGGTTGAAAATAGAGATGATTGATCTGTAAAACATGTTAGTAAACCCTGCCCTATTGGCATAGTGAGCCATTGACTCAATTTCTTCTCCTTTACCATAATTGGCCACAGCCAATGAATGGCGATATATAAGCCCTGCATAGTGCAAGGTCAGGCAATGAAAGTGATATAAGCTCTTGTCATGATAGATGCATGTACTTTCGTCATCCTGAGAGGCAGCATCCTCCTGTCTATTTGCTGATAAGAATTTGCATGCATTCAGATACATTAACTATGTTAGATAATGTATTTAATTCATACAGTTATGAAAATGTAAATTTGACAATTCTCTTTGAATATATTAAAATAAATGATCATCTCAAATAAGGACCACATGACAATATATCCTATAACAGCAGCTAATGAGAGGTTACTGGTCCACACAACAGTTCAGAGATAAGTGGCAAAGTTATATAAAACAGACGTTAGTTATTAGTGTAAGACTTTTAAGTGGTGTATGAGGATTACGATTGACTCAAATTCTTCCCAAGTTATTAAATTACACCATTATCCTTAATCTCCTAAAACTAAGGAGAGATGATAAACTCAACATTTTCATAAGACTTGATATGCTATAGATCAGCGGTTCCCAAACTTCTTGCACACATGACCCCCTTTTCGATGACATTATTGGCGACCCCTCCATTCACTTCGCTGCTTGATCATTAATTTGCAAGTTTTCGTGCAAAGTTAAAGGATAAATTGAGCTTTCTTCAGTGCAAAGTTTAAAAATGACTTTCCAGAAGGAAGATGTGTATCAGTTCTGGCTAGCAATAAGAACGGAATAAATTGGTGTCAGCTGCACAACACGTGCTTATTCCATTCTGCACCTCATCTCTCTGCAAAATTGGATTTTTGTCAATGATGAACATCAAGACTAAATCTAGGAATAGACTGCAGTTAGAAAGTGGCTTAATAATGTGTGCAACTAATATACAGCCAGACATTGAACGATTAATTAATAGCAAACAGGCTCATACTTATCACTAATCATCCTGATGTGCAGTGTAATAATTAATGGTTTAAATGAAATTGAACATGTGCATTTACTGTGAAATTCTGGTATTAATATGCTTCTTAAATACAAAACATAATTCTGTTTAAATGTAATACGTGACTAAATTCCATTTTCCCCATTGTTATAATAATAATTAACAATAAAAATTATTTATTAATAGTTTCAAATATCCACTGCAAAAACCCCCCCCCCCCCAAGAATACCACAGCCCCCTTGAGGGTCACGACCCACAGTTTGGGAAGCACTGCTATAGATGTTCGCAGCTTCATATCTCTGTGTATTGAGTACTAATAGTAAACACATTCTAGCAGTGAAAGCAAAGACAGCACTGCTTACAATGTGAGCCAGAGAAACAAAAAGCACATATACAAGTTTAAATGCAGTGATTCATTTCCTACCAGGCCAGAAGCTAAAGAATGGGTAATAAGCAATTTTATAGCCCAATAACATGTTGAGTCATGCAAGTTGTTGTGCAAGCAGGTGGTCTGCCACTTAAATACTAAATCTCCAGGAAGCTTATGCGGTGTTACTTGCTTCTGTTCAGACACATGGCACCACAAACTTAAGTTATACATTGAATTGTTCTACAAGCAGGTTTAGTAGCCCTTTGAAGTTACCTTCACTTTCTAAACTTTTCATAATTGATATAAGTAACTTCAAAATAAAATGACTAAACCCTTTAATGAAGTTACTTTTGTGTATCTTCACAATACTTGCCAACTTTCATGGTTTGGCCATAAAATGTACAGTACCTTTTACGGCAAAGGAGGCATTTTAAAGGCTATGTGGGTAGGTTCAAATTGTTACATACTTTCACCATGGACATGACAAACCATTAAATTGTATTGCTTCTATTGTAACTTGAGTTTATGACTGAATGTACCATGCTAATTGCGATGTTATGATGGGCCAGAGCTTATCTGTGTGTCTCCATCTCACAATCATGACCCCCCTTTACTGGGCTGCAACAAAATGCATAGCATGCAGATCTAAAATTTTATTGCACCAGTGAACATTAAGTAATAGACAACATAAACTGTAAACTCAACTCCCTCATGTAAACTGTTTATCTTATTCATGTCCTATGGCTGTGGGATTCGTTTCCCAGTTTTTGTGACAGTTTTTGTTTGTAGTTCATGTTATGAAGTGTAAAATATGGACTAGAAATCTGACGGCCCAGGATGTGGTGTTCTTTGCTTTAATACGTATTTGTTGTGGTAACAGGAAGAATTTCAGCATGTCTGATAGAAAGAAGCAGTACTTTCAGGTCTTGAAGAGTTCTTATAAAATGCAGTTCCCATTTGTTTTACGTGTAATTTTTGAACATTTATTGCAGTGAATATTTTATGTATTCTAAATCTCATGTTGCAAAATTATTACCCTTTGCTGGGCAAGGGAAAGTTTTACGGGTTTACATTTCAGGAAGTTGGCAAGTATGCTTATCATAATAAATAATAAATGTTAATGTAAAGTGTGTATCTCAATGGGTTAATATTAATGGTAGTTGATACCAAGCAGCACATCTTCTATTTTCATTTGCAAAGGATTTGTGTATATCTCTGTAGCAACAAAACTATTTTAAGACAGTTTGTCAAAAATTATATGTATGTTCTGAATGAATATTTAATATAAATATGCAAGTCTTGAGTTTTATCGCAGAAGAATATCAGTATTGTAAGAGAGAATAATGAAAGCTAAAAGGTCAAAATTATTTGGAAGTTCCTGTAGACTAATTTCAGTAATCATCACAAACAAGTTAATCACATTTGAGTTTTGAGTAGCATAATGAGTGAAGGGGTACCATTTTGCATCTTGTGGCATGGAGGAGTTAGTCTTTGTAGAATGGTGCAGTTGATGTAAATGTTATAGACATACAGGTATTGCTCTGAAAGCATTGTTTTATTGTAAGGTTTTCAGTCATTAGAACTGTTCTACAACTCTGCTATCTTGACACTGCTTCAGCAGCAACTGTTGCGTAAAAAAAAAAGTTTGTCCGGCTCTATTTGTAACTAAAGCATAAGCTTTCTTCCACTGTTTTGTCTGTAAACTTATGTAAATTGATGCTGATGGAAGAGAAATTCATTTTACAACAGTTATTCTTTGAATAGAAAATTATTTTTGAATATTAAACAATGATTTCCAGCTGGCGATAAACTAACTGAACAAAAAATGCTGTGTATATAGGCCCACCCTCGTAAGGGTATTGGGATGTGAAAAATCTTCAAAACATTATCTTTCCGAGCCAAAATTACAGGATTCTGAAAATTTAAATGCTACAAAAGGTATGCAGCAGCAGGAACATTTACAATCAGTAAATTGAGAATACTTATATTCTTTCCATTTTTTTAAAATTATTTCTAGATACACTTATGCCTGTTATGTACAAATAAATAAGAACTTTAAAAATGAATGTTTTAATTTTCTCCTTAAGTGATATATTTTAATGTAATACATTTGATTATACAACAGTTTCCCTGCATAAAATTTGTTAAAAGCAAAATTATGAAAAATTAATCCATTACGGCAATAAGATGTACCGAAGCTATGGAAAACAAAGCTATAATAATTTTTTCAATCTTTTGTAAAACATAAAAATGCTAACATTGTTGTATTAGATGAACAGTAGAGGAAAATAATCATTTGAAACGCCCACCAATTTCCATATATATCCAAACAAAGAAGATGATAAAAAATATTGTTATCTAGAGCCCCCCCATCCCACTGAAAAGAAAAACAGGCTGTTTTCACATCTCAAATCTTGCAATTGTGCCCTCATCATTCTCCCTATGCCCTCTACTAAAGGTAAGGTGTGCAGATAACAATTAGTCATTTAAAAATACTATCATGGGATGGTGCAAGCCATTGGTGTTGTATAGACATGTAAAAAGTTATTATATTATCTGTATTTGTTTACCAAAATCAGTGTAACACTGAGACATAAACCCCAGTCTTGCTTATGCTTAGACTTTGAAATACTTTTTGCTTTTTAACTTTTTTTAGCATATTATCTGCTTTAAGAATGCAATGTAATGCATTGAACTTGATGTTTGTAAGTATACATAAGGTTATAAAGTGATGTAAAGAGTTGGATGTAATGCTGGAAAGGCAACTAATAAGATTAACTTTTAATCAGAGAGCATGAAAGTTGTGAAGGTTTGGTTTGCTTATGCCTAATGCTGTGCATGTGTTTGTTGTTGCTTTGTGTGTTGCTTGCCTGACCTTCAGTTGTCATACAAGAGAAGGTCCATCAAAACTTGCTGGAAGGAGTTGAGCACTTTGACAAGGCAAGAATGAAACACACTGAAACACAGGAAAAGAATCCGCTTCCGGACCCACAAGGTAGGGGCATGTTCACTTTCGTGTTTCACGTAGCATTCATATTTCATGGTTATTTTTACTTCTTTTTAATCTCTCTCGGTAGTAAAGCCAAGTTTGCACTTTTGACTGTTATATGTCAAGTATTAGAGAAATTGATTTGTTTTGTGGTGTTAAGGAAATAGCAAGCAGTTTTAAAGGCTTTATAGCTTATGGTTAGTCAGGGTTCATCTTATTGGAGGGCGGGGCTTCCTTGTACCCAGTTTCCCATAAAAGTATTTCTTTCTTACGAGACAAATATTTTAATTTAAATATTTCAGGTAATAACATTAAAAATGATGATGCATTTTAAGGTCTTTTTCATACTATCCACAGTTTACCCTGCTCCACTCTACTCCACCTCACCCTGCTCTACAGTTTTCCACTGCTTTCAATGCCACTATTTCCACAAGTCTTTCCTGCAAGCAACCATAGCAATACCAGTCCATATCTAGTTATCAAACTTGGAAGAGGAGCTAAGAGTCTTTACTTGCATCCTTCTTGGTGCCTTATCCATTTAAAAAATCTGATGTGTTACACTCACATGACTTTCTCTACTCTTGTACAAACTATTTTTAAACGCTTATTCTCCATCTACTTCATGTTAATCGAGATAAACATTTGCAGACTCTATCTTATTGCTAATTTTCTTGTAGATGTAAGGGGAATATATATTTACAAGGGCAATATAGAAATTCAGTAGCCTTTAAGCACATACATATCTCTTAATAGCTGGTTGCTATGTGCAGCACCATTCCCTTTGCCACAGATTAATACTCTTTGCATATCCAAGAAAAAAAATGAATAACGAATTCCCATTTGAGAAAATAAGTATTGAAAAATTTAAGGGAATAACAAGCAATATCTCGAAAATGGTTCACTCAACAACAAAAATGTATATGACATAAATTGTGTATTTTAACGCGATCTACATTTTTTGTGAAGTAAACGTTTGTCTATCTCTTATGGTTTACCAGTTATGAAAAGTCGTTCACAATGAATACTTTTGGAGACATTCCCAGAAAATTCAAGATATACATTTTATTTGTCATGAAAATATCTTAAACATATGATATTTTAATCAAAATCGTTAGCAATTTTTGAGAAAATTAAAATTTTCGAAAAGTGTTCCATGTAAAGGGTAATCTGGGGTGGGGGGATTTTCTTGAAAACCTTCGTGTCGCATCTCTGGAAGTTACTGAACCTAAATACCAAGTTTGGTGTTTATCCGACTGTTCGTTTCTGAGTTATGCTGTTCACACACACACACACACACACACACACACACACACACACACACACACACACACACACACACACACACACACACACACACACACACACACACACACACACACACACACACACACACACACACACACACACACACACACACACACACACACACACACACACACACACACACACACACACACACACACACACACACACACACACACACACACACACACACACACACACACACACACACACACACACACACACACACACACACACACACACACACACACACACACACACACACACACACACACACACACACACACACACACACACACACACACACACACACACACACACACACACACACACACACACACACACACACACACACACACACACACACACACACACACACACACACACACACACACACACACACACACACACACACACACACACACACACACACACACACACACACACACACACACACACACACACACACACACACACACACACACACACACACACACACACACACACACACACACACACACACACACACACACACACACACACACACACACACACACACACACACACACACACACACACACACACACACACACACACACACACACACACACACACACACACACACACACACACACACACACACACACACACACACACACACACACACACACACACACACACACACACACACACACACACACACACACACACACACACACACACACACACACACACACACACACACACACACACACACACACACACACACACACACACACACACACACACACACACACACACACACACACACACACACACACACACACACACACACACACACACACACTCTCTCTCTTCCAAAAATGCTTTTTTTGGATTCAAGGGTCTCAAAACATGTATTTCCTGTGAAATCTCGGTATGGAATTTTTGGGTGGAATACAATACTTGCCCTACTTACTATACGTAGTAGGGAAAGTAAAAACACTTGTGTGATACGAGTTACAAGGGCTGGATAAGAAGTAATGAGAACTATTTTTTTTCTCTGAAATGATTTTATTGACAGAGGTACTTATAGTTGCACACCTTCAATATAATTGCCCCTGTTATTTATGATCTTTTGCCAAATGTTCAGAAGGCATAGTATACCATCTGTGCATCTATTTGTGTTGATGTCCCATATTGACCGCCTTATAGCATGGATAATGTCATCTCTGGTGTTGTACTGGATCCCTCGCAGTGGTTCTTTCATTTTGGCGATTGTAATCACAAGGACTCATGTCAGGTGAGTATGGTGGATGTTCCAGAATCTCACATTGCCAGTGCCACAAGAGATCCTGGACAGTAGCAGCGGTGTGGCATCTTGCATTGTCATGCAGAATGATGGGGTGCTGTTCCATGAACTGTTAAACTCCTTGCTTCTTGTTGGACATTGATCACTGCTGGACTGCATGTGAGTTAGCAGCAGAAGTCGGAGCATGCCACAAAACTGTGCTCCACATTCTGGGTTACCACAAAATTGCATCACATTGAAATTCCCGAGGTGCAACAATGGCACCGCTTTCCAGTCACACAGGATTTGTTGGGCTATTACCAAAGATAAGGTAATGACTTACTTCGATGAATTGTCACTATGGATGAAACCTGGGCACGTTGTACGAACCAAACTTGAAACGCCAATTCAATGAATGGAGGCTTCCCAGTTCTCATCCAAAGAAAGTTCGTGATACTCAAAGTGCTCTGAAAGTGACATTCTTTGTGGCGTATGACAATGATGGGGTAATGCTGCATCACGTTGTACCACCAAGGGTGACGACAGACGATGCCTACTATTGCACGTTCCTACAACATCACCTTCATCCAGCACAAGCGACAACATTTCATGGAACAGCACCCCATCATTCTGCATGACAATGCAATATGCCACACCGCTGCTGCTGTCCAGGATCTCTTGCGGCACTGGCAATGTGAGATTCTGGAACGTCCACCATACACACCTAACATGAGTCCTTTTGATTACAATCTCTTTGCCAAAGTGAAAGAACCACTGCGAGGGATCTGGTACAACACCAGAGATGACATCCATGCTATAAGGCGGTCAATATGGGACATCAACAGAAATAGATGCACAGATGGTATACTATGCCTTCTGAACATTTGGCAATAGGTCATAAATAAGGGGGGAAATTATATTGAAGATGTGTAACTATAAGTACCTCTGAAGATAGTCATTTCAGAGAAAAAAAATAGTTCTCATTACTTTTTATCCAGCCCTTGTACTTTCTGCAGTTAAATCCTTTTATTCATCACTCGATTAATCATTCGGCTCATTAACTGTCAACAGTAAATGCAGCCAAAGTTCAGAAGAAAGTTACAGACTTCTTTAAAGTGAACCATCAGTAATTTGTAAGCCTATATGGGAGCATATTGCATCTATGTTACATCTAGAAAAAGTTGAGTTATTCATGAAACAGACGTCTATGATGTATTTACAGGTAGTTTGAGCATGTTGTATATCAACAGATGGTTCAGTACTTTGAAAGTTCTCAAGCAAAGTGCACTTTAAAAACAAGCCTGTTACTTCAATTCCCGTGCAAGCATACAATGTTTCAAATTGAATACAGAATAAGCATTTACTCTAGGCAAGAGGTTGGTATTACTTAGGTTTTAATTTCAAATCATAAAGTGGTCATGCAATCGGACAATAGTAGTGATCATAATGTACCATGGTTGCCTAGCGATGTACGTACAAAATCGATGGAAAAACAGATGCGAGTAAGCATGCACACTTAGATTGGTTTTGCAGAATGGAAGCCTGTTACCTCTTACCCCACAGCCCTGTCTGGTGGACAACAATCACCTTATTGTCATTTTTCTAAATATACAAGAAATATATTGTATGTATAGAGTTTTTTTGTGTAACTGCTCATTAAACCTACCGTTTATATTAAGTAAGATGGATTATCTTAATTTTTGTTTAATCATTAACCCCACCCCTTCCAATAAAACAGTTAATTGTCCTCCGTGGTGCAGTGGTTACCATGCTAGCTTCTACTTCCCGAGGTCGAGGGTGATGGCGAAGGGTGATGGATGTTTTTGGGTGTAAAAATCCTTAACATGGCTTCCTTCAGAAGGGAAGTAAAGCTGGTTGTCCCATGTCGTAGATTTACGGCATGTAAAAGAACCTCAAGCCTGATAAAGAGGCCTCTGAGCAAAATTACTGGTCTTTCACGCCCACTGTAGAATGGGATGTTAAGGACCACAGCAGTTAAAGAAATTCCACAAATAAAACTCAATTTAATTTAATTTAAAACAGTTAATCAGGGTTCTACTATATTTTCAATTAATTCATTACTACTGTCCATTCTAAACCAGAGTGCCTTTCACTGAAAACAAACTCTTTGTATTATCCACACAAAAGTGGTTCACAATACTCGCCCCTAATGGCTGCTTGTTCCCCTCTCACGTGCTTGTTGAACACTGTTTAAATCTATAAAATCGCGCCCTGAGTGAGAATCATAGTTTAAAATGCAACCTGAGGTAACAATCGATTTTATAAGTGTGCGGCAATGAACATTTTACTTATGTTAATCACAATCCTCGGGCAAAGATGCAACACCCAAATCCGAATCCTCCGAAGATGACTCAGCTGCCATATTGGAATTAGAACTACTACTCCAAAATAATGACAAGCTTATCCACAATTCCACAGCACTGTCGCACACAAAATAAGTTCCCACATTTTATCCTCTTCTATGTGTATTATGTCTGTATATATTCCCTGCTCGCTTTCGTTACACTTCTCACTGAAACGCCTGTAAAATCCGATATTAGTTTTGTAATGTGCAATAATGCAAGTGTCGGGTATTTTTGTAACAGTGAGTCGAATATATGAAGTATTGTTTGTTTTTAGCCACTTTTTTAACTGTTTCCCGCTTCTGTGTTTGAACAGTTTATTCGCACTACATGCACCTTCCTCTGCCATGTGAGATCAAATACCAGCTGACTAAATCACAAGATTTGACCTGAGCTGAGCATGTGTGTGTTAGTGTATTATGAATGACTTCGTTTATCATATATCCTGTGTTATGCAAAGTGTTTATTCGGTACTCAGATAGCATCTCTGGGAATTCATTGCTGCATTTCTTGTGTATGTAAGAGAGTGGCATTCGTGCATACGGTTGGTATTAACCAGCAAGATGCTCTCGGCGTTAGCACAATAGCAGGCGAAAATCATATTTTGTAATCTCTTAACAGCTAGTATACATCCATTACCTTTAATAACGAGTTCTTATGATAACCGCAATAAAATGCGCAGTTCTATACCTTTCCTGCTCTAATATTTCATAATACAATACATGTATTAAGGAACTATTTACGATGGCATAAGAGAGTATTCTTGGGTTCGTGACAAGCCGAAGCACGTGCTTCTGTTTACATCAGAGGGAACTCTGGTTTGGAATGGACAGTATATATTCTATAAAATCTTATTCAGAACCTTATTTTTCTCTCTTTCTCTTGAACACAATAATATTTGCTGAAAATTGTTTCATGGATATCTATAAAAATATAATTTTGAAATGGGTATACAGAAGGATGAGACAGCAGTCTACTATTTTTATTTATATGAAAGTTAGTGTATTGTACAAAAAATGAGCCTCTTCGATCATCAGAACATATAACCCTGCTTACCCAAAACAATAGAGGTGCAGGTAATAAATATAAACAATTTTTTGCTTAAGTCGTGGTGATTTTTAACCATATAGCAAACTGTAAGAGCTAGGTATGTTGATAATGGGAACAGGTTTTTACTGTATTTCTGTTTATATTTATTTTGAATAATACAAATAAATTAACCTACCAGATTTCAGTTTCCATCAGTAGGTGCAGAATATTATTTGTATATATAAGCTTACTTGAAGATTCATAAGGGTAATATGCCTATTCCAATAACACATTCTGGTACCCTGTAACACACTAACTTATTACCATTGCATAAAATGTTTCATGTTTAACAAATGCTTCAAACCACCTTGGGATAAATTTGTTTTGAGATAGAGAACAAATCTTGGTGAGTAATTATTAATTAGCAATACCATTTTACACTTGGTGGAAAAACCTCAATAGCAGATGATGCTGTGAAAGCTTAAAATTGGTAACAATTTGAACAGTACAGAATTACATAATATTTCTTAAGACCTGGATAGTTTATGCATAGAATAAAACTGCTATAACTCTTTAGAAGTAATAAACTTTGAAAGGCAGGTTCATTTGAAGTGTTATATTTTTCACAGTTTTAGTTATTAGCTACTGATAATCCAAACTGTGGATTGCTTGTGGCATCCATTAAATACTTCATTGCACTGAAAGCATATATTGTAATTTTGAGTTCAGTGTGCATGGAGAGTTATGCATATTTATTCATTTCTGTTTCAGCCATTGAGCAAGAGAAGGAGAAACAAAATCTGATTGCTGGAATTGAAAATTTTGATACAAAAAAGTTGAAACATACCGAAACTCAGGAGAAAAACCCACTGCCAACAAAAGAAGGTAAGAAAATGAGGAAAAAATGAAAGACAGTGTATGGGTATGTCTTATAAGTACAATTATCTATATTGCTGGTACAAATGAGGACCATTTTTGGATAAGTCAAACCTCAAAGTTTGTAAAATTGAGTTGTATACCGTTTCTACAATGTACATAGTAGGTAGAGATGGTATTGCATTCCATCCAAAAAATTGATAATGAGGGCTTCTAGAAATACAAGTTTTGAGGTCCCATGAAAAAAAAAATTTTTAGAAAAAAGTTGGTGCATGTGTTTGTGAACGCCACAACTCAAAAATGAAAAGTCAGATAAATGGAAACTGGTATTAAAGTTCAATACCTTTCAAAGTTGTGACACACAGATTTTCAAGAAAATTCCTCCACTCTTAACTACCCTTTGTATGAAACATTTTCCGAAATTTTTTATTTCTTCAGAAAATGTCTTTAACGATTTTGATCAAAATTGCATATATTAAAAAGAAATAAAATATAGATCCAAAACACTTATTTACAATAACTTTTTTTGTGGCATCAACCATTTCCGAGATATCCTTTTTTAATGGTTTGTTATTCTTTTTAAGTCCTGTTCAGTTTATTGTAGTTGCATGGAGAGAGTATGGAATTTTAAGGCCAGTATGTAGTTTCAAATTCTTAAACATTGATCATTGCTATTCCCTTTGCATTTATAACAAAATGTTCAAATTAGACATTACACTACTTCTGCAGAGGTCTGTCTCAATTAAAATGCAGTAAATAAAAAAATAAGGTTTCCTAAGAATAGTTTTTATACCCATTAATAAATAATAAGAATTGAAAAAGTCATGTGAGTATAGCATAAGATTTTTTTTAATTTGGGGCCCTCAAAACATGTATTTTTGGTGAAATCTCATTATCAAATTTTTGGAAGGATACTACATATTAGATATGTGGTAGAGAAAGTAAATATATAAAAATAATCACATTAAAAAAAAAGATAGCTGATTTATATTCTAAGTTCTAGCCTGAAGAGAAGATGAAGTAAGTGTGTAACTAAATTATTTACAATTAAATTATTTTGACTTACAGTACCTTGCAAGAAAAATTTGAAATAGTATTGGCATGCAAATGTACAGATACAGATGGCTCTTGTTATGCATAACAGCCATTTGCTTTTAGTCATATTCTCTTGTCAAAAAGCAATAAGGCAAACAAAACTAACAGTAAAATATATGCTTATTATACCAGAAGTAATAGTTATTTATGCATCTTGAGCCTGAAGTGGGATTGTTTTTCCAAATGGAAAGATTTTCATCACTTGTGATGAAAATTTTACAAGTATAGAAAACATCCACTTTCCACGATTGCATACATGATTTTATTTACAAACCATAACAAAAATTCACAGTAAACAGTTTTGCAAAATCAAAATGAAAAACATTGTTAGATTTAAGTTTAGGGCCCCTGCTGAGCATAAACAACTGAACAACATACACAGCATGCCTTAAAAAGAAGGAAATTACTGTTTAAGACACTGAATTTAAAAAATGTGTATTCTCACACTTGAAAATGTTTAGTTATGCTGTTTTTTATTGTTGTAGATAAACATAATTTCCATACTCAAGTTTCTAACAACAATGCAAATAATAGGGATTAACTTAATACTTGGATGCAGTACAGATAAAAACTTTTTGGGAGAAAATTAAAAAGAAGAAATACTGAACAGTCTTGTGTATTCTATAAATTATTTGTAATTAGAATTCATATGCATTTCTAAATTAGTTACACTAAACAATGTCAAAAAACATGTATTAAAGTTATTACTATTTTCTGTGCCAGACTACACATTTCTCTTCTCTACTGAGTAATTTGAGTGCGTCATCCTACCAGAAATTATCATGACCTTCCCATAGTTTGAGAACCACTGATATAGAACATTCAATGTTAAGCAAAAATTACTTGTTAGCACCTCCCTCTAATGCAGCAAATACAACACTAGTGTAAAATTTATTCTCACAAGTCTTCCTTAATTTCTTACGACAATTTATATATCAGAATACGTAAGAATGCCATAGTTGCTCAGGCAGTGTATTTGCCGGACATGGCCCTCTGCAACTTCTTTCTATTCCCGAGGCTAAAGAGAACCATGAAAGGACGACATTTTGCCACCATTGATGAGATAAAAACAGAATTGCTGAAGGAGCTGAACACTATAACGAAAAGTGAGTTCCAGAAGTGCTTCCAAGATTGGAAAAAGTGCTGGCACAAATGTATTATATCTGAGGGGGATTACTTTGAAGGGGACGAAGTTGATGATTAAGTAAAAATTTTTTAAGAAAAACAAAAATTTTGTTACTTTTTGATCACACCTTGTATTACAATTGCTGCAATACCTGATTTTTACACGGTACTACTGTTAACTTATTATATTTTAAAGGGCTATTAATAATTGTTATACAGTGCTATTCTCTTCAAACACATGACCACCCAGCAATAAAGGGTAAATAACAAAAATAAAGGGAATATAAATGAATGCTAGTAAGCAGTAGTAAACTATATGCTACATTGTAGTAGAACATGGCAAGACGTTACTCCTCAAGTTCAGCTTGTAGGGGAATGAAAAGGAGGGTTGTGTACCTTACTGGCTAGAGCAACAGCAGAGGGGAAATGTACTCCCCCAAGAAATGTCAGAAGGCTCATGTTGTTTAAATTTTACTTTATATTACAATGCAACCTTTTAAGAAATTCAGACCCCCAAAGTAATAGTATCCAATAGTTGAGGGACTCTTGAATCTCTTTAAGAGAACAGGTTGGCTCAGCTAGTACAACTGGGAGAGATATAACACAATAAGCCATTGGCTTCAGTTTTATTCATTTTTTTTGTCCCCCAAATTTTATCAGTGAACAAATAAACATAATACACTATTTAGTGTACCTACACTGTTACTGTTATTCATAATGCAAAATAAATGTAAGGAAAAAAATCAAGAGCGCTGGCGCTTTACACTGGTTTAAACAAATTGTCAAATTTTCTTTGACATCATTAACACGTGCACAGCAATACTATTTTGTGCTGTGACAGCAGGGAACAGAAATCTACAGAAGCCATGTATAATATGTCTTAACATAGCATAAACATAGCATATAAATGAGTAAGTGACTTAATATATTTTGTACATGGGGAACAAAAAATGTGATGTACTAATGAGAAAACGTGTAGTTGAGTTAAATATTAATGATTTAAGTTCGGTGCCTAAAAACTAAGCATATAACTGCAAGAAATGTAATGAATAATGTGTAAATGAGGTTCAACTATACTTTTGTATGCAATGCTGCAGTTTCCTTCAATATGTTAGAGCAAGCAAATGTGTGGATCTGCCAATCTTGTCTTTTTCTTAATGTTGGAAACACTATACATACCAATCCCTCTTTTTAACTGAAACCTTAACAATATGCAATAAAATCTGTTTTATGACTCTGAACATGTTTGCATTCTAATATCCAGCATTTTAAATCCTTTTTGAGTCATTTAGGAATTGAAATTAGAAGCTCTTTCATAGCCCATATCCATCAGTAGCAACAAAACTATTCAGTGGTCAAGGATTCTTGTTCTATACAATACAGATTTCCATCATTGCTCCAGATGCCTTGGACTTGTGCTACCTGTATCATTTTAAAGCCAATTCATTATGCTTGCACCCTTTACCAAGGAATACATCTCATAACGGATATGGCATAAAATTATTCTGGTTGTAAAAACATTTTCTAAAAAGCAATACATCTCCTGTGAGCCAAAGCCTCACAGGAGCATATAATGTGCTGGGCTCTTTCAGTTTCTTTCTTGCACAATCTGCAATCTAAGTTACCCTGAAACACTCCCATTATGTTAAGAGGGTTTTCACAGGAGCATGTCCTGTGAGAAATGCAATAATTGTTCTTAGCTGAAGTCTGTTATATTTAAGCAAGCTTTCAGCTCTTTTCTTACATGGTTTTCTAATTAATAGTTTACCATGTTTGTTTCCGGAAGTCTTAAGCCAGATTATATGATGCTCTACTTTGGACCAGTTCTTAATAACTTCTCTTACTGAACATTGAGATGTTCCTAGAGCCGGCTCCACCCCAATAAATTGTGAAGTTGCTCCTTGTCTTGCAAGTTCATCAGCTTTTTCATTTCCCACTATACCACGATGACCTGGCACCCAGATGAGTTGAAATTCATTTGTTCTGCAAAGCTTGTGAGCAAGTTTAGGCAGTTTAAAACCAGTCCTGACATTACTTTATGACTACTTAAAGCCTTAAGTGCAGCCTGGCTATCGCAGAAGGTCAAAGATTACTTCTGATCATAAACAGACATTTAATGAAGACAACTGAAAACTTTGCTAGTGTCTATGATTTTAACTTTTTGGTTTACATGTTTTATAATACATAAAAATTACATTGACAAACGCCTATGACACTCAGTGTTTGGTGATCCACTTCCATACAGAATTAATTCAAAATATGTTTTATTCTAAATCCTTTTGGCAATATTATCTGTAAACAATGTTGACGGAAATCAGATTGAAAGAAAAAGCTGAGAAAGAAAATAGTCTTGGATTCTTTAAACAAAAGTTGTATAAAGGTTGGACAAAGAAACAAATTCTTAAGGATGCGCAAACAGATTGACAGCAAATGTCATTACATGGTTCTTACAACCTCTATTTTCAGCTGAAAGTCCTTCCAGTACTGGATAATGTAAATGTCGTGCATTTCATGCATTCTACAGCTAAGAGAATAACTTATCCTATTTGTACAATGTTACTGCAGTATCCCCCTATTTATATGCCGCCTTTAACATCTAAGGTCATATTGGTGGCTTTGCCTTTGAAACAATTGCTCTTTCACAATGATGTTCACTTATTTGTTATTCTGTTAATCCTTGGGTTTGTTTAGGTTGGGTTTTCTTTTATAAATATTAAATTCACACACACATTTACACTTTCACTTTCATACTTCTAGACTCTAGAGAGGATGGGGAATCATCCTGGCTAAAGAAAAATTCCTATCCCCAGCCAGAAATCAAACCTGGGACCTCCAAACCACATGTTTTTTGTATTTGTATGTCTAGGATATTTTGTATTATGATTAAGTATCTTCTTGGTATGCCAAATAATATGCAGTGACAAACACCTACATTGTTTCCTCATTTTTTACTTACCAAAGAGTTCACAACAGATGAATGATGTGTTGCTCATATCTTCAAAGTTATTAGCTTTGGATTGAGGTTAATAAGATTGTTTTGTTTAGATACATATTGCCTCTGCAAATCTGGAATCCATTTTCAGAACATAATGTATATTGGTTGTATCAAAATATGTGGGAAAGCGCTGGGGATCTAATAAAGGATGTGCAAACAAGCAAAGAGGTTCGTGTAAACAAGCCATGTGTAATTTTCTTCTCCATTCAAGTTGTTGATTTGTTCTTCATTCAGAGCCACTTGAATGACAGTTGCTATAGCAAAATGAACAATTTCACATACACAATCATAAGCTTTAACTTTTATTGGCAATTGTGAAGCATTTTTATTTTGAGTGTAATTGCATTACAATTAATAGTCAAAACGGGGTACTTCAATCAGGAAATGGCAGAAATGTACCTTATGCATGGATGAGCTAATTGCAATTCAAATGAAGCAAGGCATTTGTATGCAGAAGTTTCACAATACTCATGTATGAGCTGATGAAAAATCCCAAATAAGTTTTGGAAACGAGACAATGACAGTTCAACATTAATGTTTGGGCTGGAATAATTGGAGACACATTCATTGGTCCTTTCATTTTACTCGGAACATTGACAGCAGCATCATACTGCAATTTTTTAACAAATCATTTAAATGTTTTGTTGGAAGAAGTTCCACTGAGCTTAATTCAACACATGTGATTCATGCATGATGGCGCACCACCTCATTTTGCTCTTGCTGCTAAAACAATTAGTGCACTAAATTAGTGATTATCAAACAGATAGATAGGTCATGAACTGACATCATGGCCTGCTCGTTCTCGACCTGAATCCATTAGATTAGGATGCCAGCAGATGCTTGGAAAAGAGAAGACAGTTGTAGTGCTTAAAAACCTATATTAAAGCTCAGGTTGCCCATTTTGAGCACTTTTTGTACAGCAAAAAAGTTATTGTACGCCAAGCTGTAAAGTAAATTAAATTAGTTAAATTTATCCTCACAGTTATTATGCACAATAAAAAAAGATGACTGTTTCTCAAAAACTAAGGAAAATCGACCATTAGTTTATATGAACTATTTTGCTTGTTTTCAGGTCCTTTATCAAATCCCCAGAGCTTTTCCACAAAGTTGATAGTATAGGAAGTATAATTTGCTAATATAAATTTTGTAAATCTGTTATTCTCCTGATTTAAATATAACTGTCGTAGTCCAAGCCAATTTCCGATTTTGTCATCTGTTATTTCATTAGAAATTTGTATGTAAGTTAACATGAAGTGAACCTTTTATGGAATAAAAAAAAATTCATTTGTAATGAACCTAAGGAGTATGCAATATAGAGCCAAATTCTACTAATATGTATTAGTTACAAATTCATTTAGTTGTAAAGTTGCAGTAGACTCCATGATGAGAGGGGAGGATTGAGGAAGGTAATGGCAGATGGACATGTTCATTGTTGCTGTATCTTTCTGCCCCACCAGTCTATCACTTCACAGTTCTCTCTGTGACACCCTTACTCTTTATACATTTCTGGCTAGCAAGAGTAATGACTGAAACAAACTAAGGGGGTGGACTATCTGGTGTTAAAAAAATAACAGTTTTGGTGAAAGTAACTTGATTCACATGGCATTCCAATAGTGGTATACCCCCCTCCCAGAACATGAGTCACCAGCAAGTTCCCAGTATTACACTTGATTTGTACTCCAAACCTTTTGGATCTCAATGAACACTTGTCCTGTTTGATGGTCAGTAGTTAAGAGCCCAACACATCTTTCTCAAGAAGCTCTGCTCCCCCTTGTATAGTGTGGTTTCTGCACCCTTCTTAAGTAAACAACAGACATCTGGCACCATGCTATAAGGCATGCTAGCTGTTGCAACATTCACAGCTACATCTTTCATCAAGCTTATTTCCTGTGTTATTGTTACCAATCTCAGCAAGTTAATTGATAATGGGGAGTCATACGCCACTTCCCTGCTTCTGTGATGTATGCTGCAGATGTCATTAACTAATACAAATGAAAGAAATAGGAAAGATTTTATTAGTCAATAATCAATCAAATGCCTTTGCATTTCTATTGAAATATACCCCACTTCAGGAGCAATTTAATATTAATAAACTTATTATCCAAAGCAATTTGTCAGCAGAATTTTATTGAAAAGAGTATTGAATTACTTTAGCTTATTTTGTAAGAAATTAATTGCTATCAAAATATTTCAGCTCTAAAAGTGGTTTATGAATGCTAACTTTGGTTCTAATGATTTGTTTTTTTATTTCCAGTAATTGAAGAGGAGAAGAAGGTATAAGCATGGCTAAGTCATTTCAACCTTCGGGTGCATTTGTTCACCAACATGTGTTGGAGGGACTGCTCCTTCAACACCCATACCAGCTCAATTGGGATCATATTTTATAATTTCTGCGATGTTTGTTTACTTATTTTCTGTGAGTGGAAAAAGATTTTCTTATCCGGCCAACAAACAACGAAAAAGAAATTATTTGAATGATGATTTGACGAGTATGTCAAGTGCTTCCACTTGTTGCGTAATAAATCACAAAAGCAGAATATTATTGTGTACACCGTACTTAGTAAGTTTTTCTTTCTCGTTATTGGTTACAATTGCCTTGGTGCAATGGGTTCTGTTTTAGGTTTAAGAAACATAAAGTGATCTTAATTGATTAACAAAAACAAAATGGAGTCATGCATTAGGGTTAAACAGGTGACAAGGATTCCCAAATAGTTTCCAGCTTAGGTTGTACATTTTGCTCACATCAGATAGGAAAAATTTTGTATGAAAATCAACCTTCATGAGCTTTTTTAAAAGTGCTTTATATCACCACTTTTGAAAATTTCTATAAAAGACAGACCTTGCTTTGACTTTAAGACTTGAATTTTTTCCTTGTGGTATCATGACAGATACATTTATATTTTCATATGGTTTTTGTACACATGGAAGTTGCTTATGTAATATTCCTTTTTGTAGAACTTAAGTGTGATGTATAAGCAGGAAATTTAGATTTTTCATGCAGTAGACATATACTTAGTAAGCTGTTTTACTAACACAATGTAAATCATTCCATTTTGTGAGTCTGAAGTTGCATTACTTCCTAGTTGGGCTGGGACAGTCCCAGGGTAATAGACAGACTGAATGTTGGTGCGCCCACTCTAACAGTATTTTCTGCTTGCCAAAACACTAAAGGTAAAATGTATGTCATTGTTGATATGAACTATCACATATCCTGGAGTGATATTGGATAAATGTTTCTGTAATTTGGTGTATGGAATACATTTAGTGGAGTATGTTTACAAACAATTTGGTGGGACTGTCCAGTTTACTTGCCGAATACAATAACTGCCCATGTATTATCAAAATTAATGGTAGAAAAGTTCTTTTTAATTCCACAATTATAGTCAAGAGACCATGCTTTTGCACATGGGATTTGTATAATATGCTGCTTGTCATTCATTAACTGAATAAAATTTGTGTACAAACACCTAAACTTTGCTGTTTTATTTAAATAAATATTCAGATCCAGAATCCTTGTATCCATTCCATTTTTACTTCCTCTACTATGTATAATACTTAGGGGAAGTATTGTATACCACCCAAAAATTTGATACCAAGATTTCTCCGGAAAAATGTTTTGAGACCCCCTGAATCCAAAAAAAAAAAAAAAAAAGCATTTTAGGTAACATGTGCGAGTTTGTCTGTTGGAGAACAGCATAACTCAGAAACAAACAGTCGGATAAACACCAAACTTGGTATTTAGGTTCAGTCTCTTCCAGAAAGGACAGGAAGGTTTTCAAGAAAATCCCCCCCCCACCCCAGATTACCCTTTACATGGAAGATTTTCCAAAAATTCTCTCAAAAATGGCTAACGATTTTGATTAAAATAGGACTAGTGGTACCGTGTTAGCCTCTAGTTCCCAAGGTCGCAGGGTGATGGAGTTGAGTCGAGTCGAGTCTCGTCTCGTCTCTGGCAGCCTCCATTGGGGAAACTGAATTTGGTAATAAATTCTGCATATATATAGCACACTGCAGCATCTTTTTATGCTACAAAATATGAAAAAATAAAGATTCTTCTTTAAATGATCAACTATTAAGGAAAGCGTGTCATAATTGCATACAGCAGTTAAAAAATGGAGTTTTATTTATGGACGCTCTTTAACTGCTGTAATCCTTAGCGTCCCATTCTACATTGGGCGTGAAACACAGGTAAGACCTCTTTATCAGGCTTGAGATTCTTTAACATGCTGTAAATCTATGACACGGGACCACTGGCTTTACTTCCCTTCTGAAGGTAGCCAGCTAGGGATTTTTACGCCCCAAAAAAATCCATTGCCCTCCGGCTACAGCAGTGTTCCACCACTGGGTTAGAAGAATGTTATGCATCTCAAACAGCAAATAAGAGCGGGTGGGGGGGTGGAGGTTGCTTGGCATGTGGGGTCAAGAATGCTCATAACTGCTTTATAGGCTACAGGATCTGATAAAAAAGGTCTATTCTGCTTTTGCACTGTCTTGAAAGTCTGGATGCTGACTTTGTTCCAAACTGCTGGTGGCACTTTTAAAGGCACTATTCTCAAGGGCATATCTACAGTTTAGGAAACATTGAAGTTGGGAGATAGCCTGTCTTTGTACACAAAGGCAAACAGATCACAACCATAAATTACATCTTACTAGCACTAAGGGGATTGAAAAAAAGAATCCTGATGTATTAGATGAGTTTGTCTACACGCTCTTCTACAAACTATTCTTACAAAAGCTTGCTGCTACTTGTTAATTCAGATAAACTTTCAATTCACATTTACACATTTCATTATAGGTAAACTGAAAGTCAGATTTTTAAAGAATGTGTTGCACTGAGGTGGCTTTGAAATTCTATGCTCTGCATGACCACGAGAAACAAAAACAAAAAAACTTCCATAAGTATTTTAAAATTCAAACAAATAAATAAAATTACAGAAATGGTTGACTTCACAAAAAAAAAAAATCTGATGTGCTACACTCACATGACTTTCTCTACTCTTGTACAATCTAATTTTACAAACGCCTATTCTCCATATACTTCATGTTAATCGAGATATCAATCTTATTGGTAATTTTCTTGTAGATGCAAGGGGAATATGGTAGCTTTTAAGCGATAGTCAAATATTTTAACGCTGGTTGCTATGTGGCGCATTCCATTCTCTTTGCATGTCCAGGACATAAAAAAATGAATAACGCATTTGAGAAAAAGTATAAGTATTGGAAAATTTAAGGAAATAACAAGCAATATCTCGAAAACGGTTCACTCAACAAAAGAAATGTATATAACATAAGTTGTGTATTTTAACGCGATCTACATTTTTTGTGTAGTAAAATTTTGTCTATCTCTTATGGTTTACCAGTTATGCAAGTGTCGTTCACAATGAAGAATACTTTTGGAGACATTCCCAGAAAATTCGAGATATACATTTCATTTCTCATGACATTATCTTAAACGTATGATATTTTCATCAAAATCGTTAGAGCCATTTTTGAGAAAATTAAAATTTTCGAAAAATCTTCCATGTAAAGGGTACTCTGGGGTGGGGGGATTTTCTTGAAAACCTTCGTGTCGCATCTCTGGAAGATACTGAACCTAAATACCAAATTTGGTGTTTATCCGACTGTTCATTTCTGAGTTATGCTGTTCACAGAGACACACACGGACATGTTTCCAAAAATGCTTTTTTTGGATTCAGGGGGTCTCAAAACATATATTTCCGGTGAAATCTCGGTATCGAATTTTTGGGTGGAACACAATACTTCCCTACTTATTATAGGTAGTAGAGAAAGTAAAAAGAAAATCTGATATGATATAATCTCACAAATTTCTCTACCAATAACAAATTAGCATATATGCACTATATAACTTACCTTTCATATAAAAAAATGATTCTTCTATTCCTCACTATGCGATGATATACAGAGGTATCCAGAATAATGTATACACCATTTGATCTTCAACAAGTTTGTAATGAATTGAGATACAAGTCTCATATTTGGTGAAGGTGTGCATCAAAAGTAGAAGGCGTACATCCTGAGATTGCTGCATGCAATGAATGACAAGCCAGATCGATAAGCTGTTATCATTGTTCGAAAACATGATGCACAAGGATGGAGCTTCTGCGGACGAGATTATCTGCCTGATGAGAACAGTTCAAACTGAAAGGAACTCTAAACTGACATAATTGTGTGTACTAGGCCTCAAGTATCCAAAACTGTCAATTTACCAGGGCTTAATGTGTGGTGAGTTGTCCTCTTGGAGGTTAATTGGGCTGCTGTTCTTTGAAGGAACAGTTGCTGTGCGGTTTACCTTGAAAAGCTGCAGATATCAAGTTTACCTGTGACCTGTATGGGGACAATAGGTTTTATCTGCAACAAAATTCTGCCCCAGTTCTCTCCTATCGAGATGTCAGAGAGTACCTTGATGAAACTCTCCCTAGACAATGGATAGGCTGAAGAGGTGTTGTCGAATATCCAGCATGATCCCCAGATCTAACATGTCTATAGCTTTACCTCTCAGGATCCTAAAGGATGTGTGTATCAGGCAATGCCACTGGCTGCATTAAGCGAAAACAATTCCACTGGACACACAACAGCAGGTTGTTCATGGCATCAACTATGTTTGAATTCTGATGGCGGCCATTTAAACACCTCAAGTGATTTCAGTAAGTTGAACATTAAGGTACATCTTACCAAATTTGAGCCTTGCATCTCAATTTATTACAAAACTATTGATGATCAAAAAGTGTGTACATTGTTTTCGACCCCTTTGTAGTTTTACTTAAGAATTGTTTTAAATTAAGCAAGATTTCAACAATGTAGAAATAATGTTTGAATGTTTATTTCTGGTAAAACCCTCTTGCGATGGAAAAAAAAAGAAAGGAGGGAGCAAATAAACTTTCAAGCATGTCTGCTAGGTAACGCTTAGGAAACTTGCAAACTTGCAACATAGAATATTTAAAAAATGGTTAGTACTATGAAAAAATTTCACACAAACTGAGTATTTTAATGAGCTCTACAGTTTTCCTAGTAAGCTTTTGCTGTTTTAAGATTTCCTTGTTATACAAAATGCAAGCAAAGGGATATTCATAGAAAAATCAATATACACATTTTATTTCCCATGTCACTATAATTAACATAAATGAGGCTTTAATCAAAATCGTTGAGCCTTTTTTGAGAAATCACATTTTTTTCCATGTGAATGATAGTGTAAATATGGCGAGTTTGCAATTCAGGTGAAATCTCAATATCAAATTGATTATGAAATGCAATTCTTCCTCTTACCTACTACAGGTAGGTGGTAGAGAAAGTCTTCTGATCCCAAGGTCACGGTTTGAAAGCCACTCCAAACTAATGGTTTTTAAGTGCTTAAAAGCGACAGCCCCATGTCAGTAGATTTACTCGCATATAAAAGAACTCCTGTGGGACGAAATTCCAGCACACCAGTGGTGCTGATATGGTCCTGGCAATTGACAGCCTGGTTAACAAACAATTTTTTTGTTTTGTTTGTAGAGAAAGTAAAAAACCTTATATGAATATTCAATAGTGGTGTACAATTTTTGATCTACTATTACATACGACTGTTTGCTTAGATAACACGCACAAGATCTCATCTGGCATGAGGGGAGGCATTATTTTATATTCGCCAACCCTCCCCTCCACAATATGCAGTTGCTGCAGTATGTCTACAAGACCTGGAACCTTACTGGATGCATATGTCGAATAAACCAATACTTACTTTGGAGATACATTATGAGTTAGTGAAGTGCAAACAATCCTATTATATTTTCCTCCTAGTTTATAGGCCTGATATTTTGTAGAAACTCTTTAGTAGCGAGAATGGTTTCTTTCTTAATACTTTTTGAAAGTATGAAAGCTTTTAAATAATTTTCCACAAGTTTACAACATTAAACCTTTTACATTTCCACCAAATTTTGTTCCTATTTCCACACTATGGTGCATTTTCCAATATTTTTACATGTTTTAACGTTACCTTACTAAACATTTTAAAATCTTTTATAATTTTTACATTCTTACACATTTCGACCCTTTTATTAGATTTCATCCAATTTAAAAGAATGTCTTTGAGGTGATGGAAACCAAAGGGTAGATCACCTTCTATGGGAGTGCATTATTAAACTGACAGCGCAGTGTCTCCAAGATGACAAAGGTGGAAAAAATTGGTGAATAAATAATTATGAAATAATCATAAAATACTTGATCATTTGTGCACTTTGTTAAAAGCATACATTTTGAACAGGTAGGCACAAGGATATACCTCTGTTAATAACATAATAATATTAATGATAATAATAATGATACTTAAAAACAAAAAACAATATATGAACTTGCAAAGCTAAAAAGATTGTTCTACATAATAGTTGAATAATCCCAATGAAAACTTTACGAAGTTCTAAAGTGGTGCTTTATTATTTCCGTATATTTTGGAGCTATTAATTATGTAAAATAGCTTAAATCTAACAGCAATAAGTATCATTAAATAAGCAACAGTACTGTAAGGCCATGCAGAAATAATGCTTAGCCCAACAGGTGATGATGACGAATGTCCTCGAAAACATTTCAGTGTTTTACAACTTTTAAAAGTGAAGGTGAGTGTAAATAAATGTGACTCAACAAAACTATCAACAAAGAATACTTCACTGTTAATAGTGCTTCTGTTTTTAATCTTTAATACTTAGACTGTTTACCACTATCAGCAGTCAAGGTTATGAGAGACAGGTTACCCAATTCTGCCTAAAAACCTTTGCTCCTTTGTCAGGTAGTACGAGATGGTTTTTCTTGACTTTCCAAGCAATGAGGAAAATTCCCTGCCTATGCGTAGGTCGACCTGTAGGAAACCTACCTGCCGAAGCAAGCAGATGCAGGCAGTAAAAATCACAGAAATGTATACCTCTAATATTTGAATGACTATTTCTACTTGTAACAAATTCACATATATTCATTATAGATTATAGCATTCATAGAGAAGCAATACTTCTATCCATGATATATTTTTATCTAACAGATAGATATTTATTTTTATCTTGCAGAGCTTAGAATCTATAAAATAAATCATAAGTGCACATTTTAATTAAAATTCTCTTAAGATTACTTTTAAAGTACTAAAAATTAGTTGTAGATTTAATATTAATAGGCAAGGAATTGAACAATTTCACACCCAGACCATAGGAGATCTATTAAATTTTGCTGAGAGATGCATAAGAATGTTAAAATTATGTCTCATACGGTATCATATGTATGAAAATCAATATTTCTAAGAAAGTAATCTCTATTAATAAATATCATCTCAATTAAATTAAAAAAATACCATCCATAGATAATAATCTATATATTAAAACTAATAAAATATTCCGCATAGGATTCTTTGCTCGCAATACATTGTATAATACATTTATGGGTAATAAATACCTCCTGAATCATGGATCCTGAAATAACCATACACCAACTGAGATTCTACATGTGTGAAGTAAAATAAAAGTACAGCCTTAACATTAAGAAATGATTTCAAAACTTGTAATTGGTAACAACAAACATTTAGTTTTTTAATTAATTCAATACAATGGGACCACCAAGACAGATTTGCATAAAAAATAATTCTTAAGAATTTAGTGTGCCAAAGACAACGCAGATTCTCACCAAATGTAATAATACTAATTCCTCAAGATACCTTTATTGGCACGTATGAAAATGAACTAAGTCATTCAGATGATGCATATCATATCTCTTAGTAATTCATTACAGTCCACTTCCAAATTTGTCTTATCTCACCATCTTTAACAATCACAGCGGTATCAATCTTTCAGTTGATCTGGTAAGTCTAAGTAGGGTTGCCAGATATCTGAAATCCAAATAAGGGACAGATGCACATTTCGTCCCCCCCCCATGTGCAACTGAGAAACACTTATAGCAATATTTACAAAATGCTTTGCACTTATCGTGGCCATTGCATATAACCAATTGCTAAATTTAGTTCAGTTTTCCCAATCCTTACAAAAAACACACAGCCTTTTTAGCCTTTATTAAATGATCATCTTTGCATTTCAAATTCCTATCCATTTCCATTATTTACTTCCTGTTTCCCCCCCCCCCCCAAAAAAAAATTCACTTCACATACTTCATACAAACACCCTTAATTGTTGACAGATATCAATCAAAAGGCAAAGGTAAGTGGCATAGCGGCTGTTAATAATTATTATAGGCATCACATCCACTAGGCTGGCCAAACCCAAAAATTTCCATATTTGTAGACAATGAACCAACTGTAAGTGGGTCAGTGCCAACTCTACCAACTGTTATAACAGGGTAAAACTTACCGGGAATTACTTTCAGCAGCATAAACAAATATAGCAGTTGATTTTACCAACTCCAGTGGTGAAAACATTAACTTTTTTCCCCTTTCTTTCTTCAAGTTTCAAAATACTCAAAAATAGGGGACAGTTACCGTCCCAGATAGGAATTGTCCAGGACATGGAACATTTAGCACAAATCCAGGATGTCTGGCAACTTCGGCAATAAGTGCATAGTTGCATACTACATTTGGAAACAACATTCAAATGTTTAGCTGTGGTAATGAGCTCTTGAGATGGAACGAAAAAAGATTTGCATACCAAGAGAATAGCTTAATGAATGATGGATGGGTAAGTAATTTATGGAAAATTTTGGAGAAAAGTGGGTTAGGAGACATGTGGAGGAGAGAAAATAACGTGAAAGTTTTTTGGAAAAAGGCGAGGAAAAGACTGGAAGATATAGAAATACAAATCATGTTCAGTGAGATTGCTGAAAAGAGCTCATTAGTTTGTTATAGGCCAATGAAAAATATATAGACATAGTAAATAAAGAAGAGAGAGAATCTATTGCATGGGTAAGAACCGGAGAATGGAGGCTAAGAGGGTTAAGACAGGGTATTCCTCAGAACAAATGTCCGATATGTGGTGGTAATGAAGACATTGAACACATAGTATTTAAGTGCCAAGGAACAGAAAATTGGAGAAAAGAATTTTTAAATAAGAAGTGGTTGAAGGGGGATAGAAATACGCTTATGATCGAAATGATGTGCAAGGACGCTAGAAGCATTGGACAGTTTTTGTGTAAAGTAAAAAATAAACGGCTTTGGACAGTGGATAGAGAAAAGTAAGAGGTAGTGTATCTTACTTTGAATGGAAAACTATAGTGAATGTGTGATGGTTAAGTAATCAGTAAGTGAAAAGTGAAAAACAAGTGGGAATGGGACATGAAAAAACTGAAAAAAATAAGATAATTTATTGACGAGAAATTGTAAAATGTAAAAAAAACTGTAGCAATTGTCTACTAATAAGTGGCCAGGGTCAAAGTAAGCAGACAATCAAATTGTAAAACTCTTAGCACAATAAATAAATAAATAAATAAAAAAAAAAAAAAAAAAAAAACTTATCAGATGTGTTGCATTCCCATGACCTTCCCTACTCACTCTTCTTCAAACTATTCTTAAAAAGCTTATTATTCTAGCTACTTCTCGTTAATCCAGACAAACTTTCAATTCACATACACATTTTTTTTGTACAATACAGTAGATAAAGCAACAGATTTTTAAAGAACATGTTGCGAGTAATGGCTTTGAAATTCCATACTCTTTGCATGATGACCATGAGAAAAACATCTGATGTGATGCATTCATATGACTTTCTCTATCCTCTATCTTTATTAGTGGCTATACAAACTATTCTTACTAAAGCTTAGTTTTTTACCCACTACATTTTAATCCAAGTAAACTTTTGCAAAAATAACTGCATTACACATTCAAAGGGAATAGCAACAGTCAAATGTTTAAGAACTGGACGCTGTATGCTGGCCTTAAAATTCCGAACTCTTTCCATGCAATCGCAAGAAACAACTGAAAATTGACGAGACTTTAAAAGAATGACAAATATTGAACAATTCAAGCTTTTAATAATGGATATCTCAGAAAACGGCTTATGCCACAGAAAAACTTATTTAAAGTAAATTGTGTGTTTTAAGAGATCTGTTTTTCATATGGTACGTTTTCGCCTATTGCTTAATGTTTATTAGTTATACAAGATTATACAAAATTCCTTCCGAATGAAGAGAACCTCACAGGCTATTCCCATAAAATTCAAAATATACATTTTATTTGTCATGTAAATATCTTTAATATATGATACTTAAATCACAATCTTCAAAGCCATTTTTTTTAAAAAATCCAAATTTTCGAAAAATGCTCCATATAAAGGGTAGTTGGGTGGGGGGGATTTTCTTGAAAATCTTCGGAAAGTAGTGAACGTAAATACCAAGTGCAGTATTTATCTGACTTTTTGTTTCCAAGTTTATGCTGTTCACAGACACACATACAAAGACATTTTTCTAAAAATGCTTTTTTTTTTTGGACTCAGTGGGCCTCAAAATATGTAAATCCGGGAAAAACCTCTGTATCTAACTTCTGGGTGGAATGCAATACCTTCTCTACCTAATATGTACATGGTAGAGAAAGTAAAAATTGAACAATGGCTTCCCATTTGAGAAAAGTATAAGTATTTGAAAATTCAACCAATTACAAGCAATATCTTGGAAATGCAATAGTTAACTCAAAAAAAAAAATCTGATGTGTTACACTCACATGACTTTCTCTACTCTTGTACAATCTAATTTTACAAACGCCTATTCTCTATATGCTTCATGTTAATCGAGATATCGAGATGTCAATCTTATTGCTAATTTTCTTGTAGATGCAAGGAAAATATGGTAGCTTTTAAGCGATAGTCAAATATTTTAACGCTGGTTGCTATGTGACGCATTCCAATCTCTTTGCATGTCCAGGACATAAAAAAATGAATAACGAATTTGAGAAAAAGTATAAGTATTGGAAAATTTAAGGAAATAACAAGCAATATCTCGAAAACGGTTCACTCAACAAAAGAAATGTATATGACATACGTTGTGTATTTTAACGCGATCTACATTTTTTGTGTAGTAAAATTTTGTCTATCTCTTATGGTTTACCAGTTATGCAAAAGTCGTTCACAATGAAGAATACTTTTGGAGACATTCCCAGAAAATTCGAGATATACATTTCATTTCTCATGACATTATCTTAAACATATGATATTTTAATCAAAATCGTTAGCCATTTTTGAGAAAATTAAAATTTTCGAAAAATCTTCCATGTAAAGGGTAGTCTGGGGTGGGGGGAATTTCTTGAAAACCTTCGTGTCGCATCTCTGGAAAATACTGAACCTAAATACCAAGTTTGGTGCTTATCCGACTGTTCGTTTTTGAGTTATGCTGTTCACAGACACACACGCAGACAGACACACAGACACACACACACACACACAGACACACACACGGACATGTTTCCAAAAATGCTTTTTTTGGATTCAGGAGGTCTCAAAACATGTATTTCTGGTGAAATCTCGGTATCGAATTTTTGGGTGGAATGCAATACTTCCCCTACTTACTATACGTAGTAGAGAAAGTAAAAAATGCAATAAATTGTGTGGTTTAAGGATGTCTGCATTTGTTGTGGAGTATGATTTTGTCTATCTCTTATGGTTTAACAGTTATGCAAATCACTCAGAATAAGGGGACTTCACAGGCTATTCCCACAAAATTTAAGATATACTTCATCTTAAACATATGGTATTTTATTTAAAATCATTAAGAACTATTTTAGAGAAAAAAAATAGCCATGTAAAGGGTAGCTTGCAGTAAGGGAATTTTACTGAAAATCTTTGTGTGGCATCTATGGAAGATGCTGAACTTAAATACAAAGTCTGCCATATAACCGACATTTTGTTTTTGAGTTATGCTGGTCACATACAAGAATACACATGCACAGAGGCACCTTTTTGGAAAAATGTTTTTTACTTTCTCTACTACATACTTACAAGAAGAAGTAATGTATTCCAACCAAAACTTTGATGTCTAGGTTTCACCGGAAATACATGTTTTGAAGCCCACTAAACTCCCCCTCCCAAAAAAAAAACCTTTAGAAAAAGGTCCACGTTTGTCAACAGCATACCTTAAAAATGAAGTCAGTTAAATATGAAGCTTGGTATTTAAGTACAGCACATTCCAAGGATGTGAATGATGATTTTGAAGAAAACTTTGTCTTTTTTCACCCTCTCTCAATAAATGGCTCCTATGATTTTGATTAAAATATCATAAGTTTAAGCTATTTTCATGACAAATAAAATGTATATCTCGAATTTTCTGTGAATAGCCTGTGAAGTCCAGTTTATTCTGAACACTTTTGTATAATTGGTAAACCAAGAGATACACTAAAATCTACTACACAGAAAATGTAGATCTCGTGGAAGCACACAATTTATGTCAAAAGTTTTTGTGGCATTAACCATTTCCAAGATATTCTTTGTTCTCGGTTTGAATTTTTAGATATTTCCTATAACGAAATGAGTAATAAAGGTTTATCAGTGTTAACAAGTAGATAGAAAAATAAGCTTTTGTATAGAGAATGTCATGTGAATGCAACACTTCAGATATTTTTTTATTCAGTGAGTATCAAAAAGTGTTATTTCCAATGAAATCTTATCAAATTTTTGGGTGGAATCCATTTCTTCCTATAGTTAAGTAAGTTTGTAGCAGAGAAAGTAAAAATGGCTAGGGACATGGAAAAATTTGACACAAATTGTGTATTTTAATGAGCATTTTTCCTATTTGAGGTCTTTGTCTATATATTATGCTTTCCCAGTTTTACAAAACTGTCCAAAATTCAATCAGCATGAAGAGGACTTCACTGGATGTTGACCTGTTCACACAAAATCAATATGCAATTTAATTTGTTACATTCATATATCAAAGGTATTATATTTTAATCAAAATCTGTAATAGCTATTTTTGAAAAAATGAAAAACGACAAGCTTTATCCTTGTGAAGGATAGTTTAGGATGGGAGAACTTTCTTAAAAACTTTTGCCTGGCATGCTTATACAGCGTCTGATTCAAGTACAGTATTTGTAGTTATCCAACTTTTCACGTTTACTTTCTCTAATGCATATATATTTGGTAGAGAAGGTATTGCGCATTCCATCCAAAAATTAATACAGAGACTTCACCACAAATGTTTTGAGGCTCCTGAAGAGAGAGAGAGATAAAAAAAAGCATTTTTAGAAAAAGGGCTGTGTGTGTCTAAACATATAACTCAAAAATGAAGTCAGATGAATACCAAACTTGGTATTTAAGTTCATATCTTCCAAAGATGTGAACACAAAGATTTTCAAGAAAATACCCCCATTCTCAACTACCCTTTACATTGAAAATATTTTGAAATTTTTGATTTTCAAAACAATTTTTTGTGGCATAAGCTAGAATAAATAATCTAAGATATCTGTTATTAATGGTTCAAATTGTTCAATACTTGGTCATTCTTTTTAAAGTCCTGTCAATTTTCGGTTCTTTCTTGCACTTGCATGGAAAGAGTATGGAATTTTAAGGCCAGTGAATAGCGTCCAATTCTTAAAACATTTGACTACCACTTTTCCCTTTTGTATCTATGACGATATGAATAATGTAAGCATTTCTGTAAAGGTTTACCTTGATTAAACTAAAGTAGATAGAAAAATCTCTCATAAGAAGAATTTGTATACTCACCAGTAAACCATAAAGGGTAGAGAAAGTCATGTGAGTACAACATATTAGATTTTTTGGGTTAAGTTGTTGTTCTCTCTCTCACCTATATATACATATATACATTATTATAGTTTTTGTATCAATTAGAAATATTATGGCACTTTATGAGATCTCAATTATAATGGGGACATTTCACCATGAGAATTTTCTGGACCATTGTACACTGGATAGAGAATGAGGGAGGTAAATACACTTAAATCCTCATTCAAGGTTTAGAAAGCCACCCATGCAGTGTTGGGTAAGCTAGTAGTGTGTCATAAATTCATTTTACACAGGATAAGGACTGATGATGGGGGAAAAAGAATTTTATACCTTAAATGTAATTGACTTTATGCATTTTCTTTTAACATTGTGACAAAAATATAGGTTGCTACATAACTTGAAATGGACAGCTTTTTATCAAAGGGCTATGCAAAAACATTTATAGTTTTTGAACAGATTTAAGTACTTTATAACATTTAAACATTTTTGTAAAGTCACTTTTATTTATAATGAAAACTCATTCAATGATTTTTACAGTCAACATTATTTTCACCAGTTTCTTGTAAATAAATATTTTTAGTATCCAATGATTGGTATTAAATAACATTTTCTACCCGTATTTTATTCATTGGTTTGTATTTCACTGTACAAGGTAGCTGGTACAAGAAAAAGTTGAAGAACATTCCAGAAGTTTGGCCACGTTTGCCATTTTTTCTCTCTGAAATCAAACAATATTGCTGTTAACAATCTTTTTCATATATAAAGATGACTTGAGTCAAAGCAAGAAAATAGGATTAAAGAACTTAACTGAATACACTGAAAAAAAGCTTATGTTCTTCTTAACTGGCAAGCAAGCAAGCATATATCAAAATAAATGGAGGGCAAAACTTTTTCTAACTTAGGAACCTAAACAGAGGAAATACTGCATTTGATCCAAAATTTGAGAGAGATTTAGTGTAAATATGTGTTTTGAGGTTCCTTGAAGCCCAAAATGGCATTTCAATAGAAGCATGCAAGCATTTAAGGTTTTAGTTAAGCACCTTTTAAGGATGCAAAGAATTTCTCAATACGAACAGCACCTTAAATCTCCAACCCAAAATGTTTATTAAAATAAAGTAGACTTGCGAGTAACTGAAGTAGTTGTTGGAAAATAATCAGACTTTTTTTTTGCATTGTTGGTGCACTGCTACGCAACATGTGTCAACAGAGTTAAACGGTAGATGTAATGCTAATGAGCCACCAATGGAAACATTCATTCATTCATTCATTCATTATCTGTTTACCCTCCTCTTATGTAGGACTTACACCCCCCAGGACTTACAGGCGGGTGCCTGGGGTCAAAGACCCATCGAGGAGCAGACACTCATGGATCAGACAGAACATCCAGGATGGGTGATCAGCCCGATGCCTGGTATGGGATGAAGGAAGTAGATGAAGCGAAATGTCAGTGAAATGGATGAAAGGAAAGGTGATGATGATAGAGCAGTTGGTGGAATGAATGGCGGGGGAAACCAGAGAACCCGGAGAACACCCGCCCAGACGCCGCTTCGTCCACCACAAATTCCACATGCAGGTACCTGGGACTGAACCCGGTCCGCCTTGGTGGGAGGCGAGCGGTCTAACCACTCGGCCACGGCGCCGCCCACCAATGGAATCACTGATTGAAAATCAAAACATTCTCGAGTAGTGCAAATAAGAATAAAATGAGCTGACTGACAACAGTACCACCTATTCCAATCTTGTAGGGATGTCCCCATTTTTCTATAACTGCCCCGTATTCCTACATGGGTATGACGGGAAACCCTCAAGTCCCAACTATTTTGGTTTACTTTTAGAGTTTTATTTTTTTTATGTCATATTACATACGTTTTAATTTCATATTCTTAAGTTCATCATCTTATACTTGTTAGCCAAAGCCAATATGTGTAAAATACACGAGAGAGCAACAAAACAATGGGTTTAAAAGTCAATTGGGTCGTCGCCTCATTTTCATATCAGTTAGTGACTGTGAATGCCATGTGTTGCAAAATTGTTTCTTTGCCAACTAATCTACCTATTATTGCAATTGCATGTCGCACTGTAATCCAAGACAGAGCAGGTGGTGGTGGCCAGAAATAAAGAATTGAAACTTAACACAATAATAAACTGGTGATAGTCGATATCAATGAAAACAAGATGTTGCACATGCAAATCTTAAAGAGGCACCTGTATTTATAGAGTGAAGGAGGAGTAATTGACATGTTTTGTGCTTTCACTGTACCATAAGAGCAAAACATTTAATTAATATTACAGTGATTTTAGAGTCTCCCAAAGTCTGATTCATATTTAAAATGCTCAGTAGATTAAGTGGAAATACAAATAGCAGTGGCAGTGAGTGTAGTGATGGCAATTATGACAGACAGAATGAAATCTGAAAGAAAAAGTGAAAAGAATCAGTTCATTTCATAATGAAAAGTTATAAGATAAACAGTTCAAAAATTGATTAGCTAAAGGTGACGATGAAGGGATGGCAAAGTGTGTAGTGTGTCCTGCTTCCTTTTCAATAAAAAGTGAGGGTATTGGTGCTGTGAGACAGCATTTATCAAGAGAGAAACGTGAACTTTCTCTTGCATCAACTTCCAAAAATAAATTGATTGCAAATTTTTTTTTGGTGTAAAACATTCTTTTATTAAAAATTAAGTTTCGCAGCCGAACTCTCGCTTGTGTATCATGAAGTTATGCATAACTATAGTTAAATTTCTATTGATCGTGGTATTAAGCTAGGAAGTACAATTTTGAAAGACTCCAAGTTGAGTCAAAATTTCACTGTGGGCATATGTGAGGTGCTGGTACAAAATGTGTTGGCTCCACATTTGGCAGAACTCGTAGCGAATGAATTAAAAGATGACATATTTTTCTGTTTTAAGAGATGCCTCCAATAAAAATAATATTAAATGCTTTCCTGTGTCTATAAAATTTTTTCTGAGGTATCTGGGGTGAAGGAAAATTACTAAGCTTCTACGATGATAGTAATGAAACAGCTGAAGGTATTTTCAAAACGCTTCAGTTTATTTTAGATGAACACAGTTTGAAAGTTTCTAATATACCAAGTTTCAGTGCAGACAATGCAGCGGTGAACTATGGAAAAGTTCACTCAGTTTTTCAAAATTTCAAATCTTTAAATAGTAGTATAAATTGAAGCTAATTGTAAATATCATGTTATTCATAATGGCCAAAAATGCAAGCAAAATTATTAAACTTGACGTCAAGAGTCTAGTACTGTAAGTCTATGAGTTCACATCTTCTAGTAAGAAAACTCAAAAAAAGTTTGAGTTTGTTGAACACAAGAACATTCAATAATTTTATGGCATATTCCTGTACGGTGGTTGTCCTTGTTGCCGGCTCTAGAGCGTTTACTAAGACACTGGAAGCTATTCTATCGTACTTTCTCTCTCAAGGGGAAAGGAGACCAGCCCTTTCCCCTTGGACTTTTGTGAAAGAAGTGGATGAAGATGAATGGTCACTTCCCTTTTTTTATATGCAGTTCATACATAACTATAAAGTTTTGTTACATCAACTATTTTACACTTGAAAATTGTAAACCACAACCTACAGATCTTAATGACATATTAGAAACCTTGAAGAAAAACCTTGAATCTAGATTAAAAAGATGACTCTTTTGGTTTTAATGTAAATCAAAATTTGAAGAGATTGAACAAATCAGATCAGGGATGAAATTACCTATAATAGCCCTATAGATATTGTAAATGACCATAGTATACAAGTAAAATGTGACTGGTTGTACAATGAATTCACAGCATTAAGAACTGTCACTGAAACTTTTAAAACTTCAGATTTACCAACAGACCAAAAATGGGTTCATTTCTTTACTATAACTGCAGCCTCAAACTTATTAAAGATAGTGAAATTTGTGTTTTCTATTCCTGTGAACAATGCACAAATAGAACGAGGTTTCTCCTGATGAAAAACTTGTGGGCAGATGAGTGAAACATACCTAAGGTGAAATCTGGGGAAAGTGAACTTCTTGTGAAAATAAACTATAATGTGAGCTGCTGAGAGTTCTATCAGCATGTTCTACAAGAGAAGAAACTTCTAAAGGCCACTCATCAGACAAGTGCGTCTATAAGTTCCAGCCCCACTGATTTTCACCAGCGTATAATATACACACTGTTAACTTTTAAATATTTTAAATTTGAAGTATGGTATTTGTAGTTTAGTTTTAGTGTGAAGATAAAAACTGACATAACATTATAAGAATTGCACATTTAATATATTAAGTGCTACCTTTCGTTTGAAGTGTCCCAACTTTTGAACTTGCCATAGGTGGCAACCCTAGACAACGCTATTGTTGATATGTCATCACTCCTGAAGAGGAGCACAACGTGAAGACATCACCCTGAAAATATCACATTCTGAGGGACTGAGGCGAGTGAAATGGTTTGTTATAGCCTACACTGAACAGCAAGAATCTATGCAACTTGATCTACTGCTCCTACAGTGTTGGTGTGTCCAAGAAAGGCAAGAGGTTAGCCCAAAAATGTATGAAAGACTTTCAAAAAGTAGTCTTCTTACTTAATATTGTAATGTTTATCCTTTAATTAAACTATATAAAGTATTCAATGCACATTCTAAGGAATATTTTGTAATATATAATTAGTAGAGAGTTTTAGGCATTCTTTTGTCATTTATGACCTATTGGTACATTATCACCATATTAACTAAGTTGTTCTGTATCTGAGGTAGTCTGGGTCCCAATTAACTCAAATAATTGCACGTCTACTTTATGTTTTAAGTAATGGAATGACAAAAAAAGTATTTATCCCATTATCACAGGTAGGCTACAAATGATTTACAAAATTTAAATTAAATTGAGTTTTATTTATGGACGCTCTTTAACTGCTATGGTCCTTAGCGTCCCATTCTATATTGGGCGTGAAAGATCGGTAATTTTGCTCAGAAGCCTCTTATCAGGCTTGAGGTTCTTTTATGTGCCATAAATCTACGACACGGGACCACCGGCTTTACTTCCCTTCCAAAGGAAGCCATGCTAAGGATTTTTATGCCCAAAAAAATCAATTGCCCTCCGCCGGGTTTGAACCCGCGACCTTGGGAACTAGACGCTAGCACGGTACCACTAGTCCATGGAGGACGACCGCAAATGATTTACACAAAGCTTAATTTTGCGACTACTTCCTGTAATTGATATTGGCCAGGAATTGTTTTCTTTATGTGCTACTAGAGAATACAGTCCATTGTATGTAAATGGGAAATTGAACAAAAGCAGTTTTATATAATCCTAACAATAATACTGCAAACTTGTGCACAACAATTGATTGAACTGTATATTTTAATGCCCATAGGTGCCAGTTCTCCATTTGGTAAGGTTTTGCAATTATTTAAAATTTCATCAGAACGAAGGAGCCTTCACAAGTTATTTACAGAAAATTCAAGATACACATTTTGTATTTTAATTAAAATCCTCAGAACATACTAGAAACTTTTTTTCATTTAAAAGTTTGTTTGACGTAAATTTTTGCCCTGTGACATCAGTAGGTGCTTGACATTAAGTATGAAATTTGGTTTTTATACAACTTTGCTCTTTGCTTACACATGTGCTCAACATTTTCAGTGAAGCTTTAATATTGAATTTTTGGGTTAATACAATATTTCCTCTTCCTTAGACAAGTGCTAAAGAAAGTAAAACTAAGCTTGTAGCTAATACAGATTAATATTTGCAAATTATAAACCTCATTGTTTCTTACAAATTACTGTGTTGGTTAAACAACTCTTGTGTGTCATACTGTACCTATCTTTATTACAAATCTTCCGCAGCTTGTTAGGCTGGTGCATCAGCAGGCGCTTAACCCTCAGCAGGGGCTTCACCCTCAGCTGGAGCTTCCCCCTCAGGCGGAGCTTCACCCTCAGCTGGGGCTTCCCCTTCAGCGGGGGCTTCCCCTTCAGCAGGTGCTTCCCCTTCAGCAGGGGCTCCACCTGCTTCCTTCAGACTTGCAATCTCTTTTTCTTGCTCAGAAATTTTATTTTGTGCATCTTTCAGGTCATTTTGTAACTTTTCCAGGTCTTCTGCAGATATAGGACTGCCCCCTAAATGTGTTATCACATAGCTATTTTGCTTGTTAAGAAAAATACATACATAACAGAAAGTACCAACATTAATTTTAGGGTTCGTGTAAACCTTTCATCAGCAGGTTAAATGCCTTGTGCATTCTGGAGATTTTCAATGTTCATTTAATGAGGAAAGGATTTAAAACTAAATCATGAACATAAAACTACTTTTTCTCTTGTATATTTGAACTCACAGCTACACAATATAACAATAAATATTTGTATTATTTACTTCACTGTCAACAACTTCATTTATACATTTTATTTACTCACAGCTTTGCATGCATTACTATATAAAATTCAGAGATTCTTCTGTCTCCCACATTATCTCTGTGCAATCAACATGCCATGGAGTGTTTTGAAAACCAGTAACAAAACCACTTTTTCTGGGGTGTATAGTTCAGAAACTTGCACCCATTCCTTATGTTTGTATGCAATTGGGACTATATGGTTTCCCATTGTAATAATGAAAAATTGGTATAACTTCTTAAATATTCATCTTATTGAATTTCTGTTGGTAATTAATAAAAATCATTAGAAACTTATGCTTGTAAAGTATTACTTTGAAACATTTTTCCAATTACTCAATAACAAGCGAGATATTTAAATTTTTTTTATTTCACGCTCCATTGGAAACATCCCTTAGGAGAGTGTAACTAAGATAAGATCCCATTCACTCTATTTTCTAAGCGAGACCTAAGGTATGTTGTAACTAACTTCGGATATTTAGGTTTTTACCTATTGTTTTCCTTTACAGCCTATTGAGCCTAACATAGATAATTGCACATATAATTGGCCTAAAAAAGGTATTAACCAACTTTTATAGTGCTTATAGGCACCTATTTCAACATAAATGCCTATTTCTGCCTATTGGTGCCTATAAATGCCTTTTTTTTTTTTTAAAAATTCCAATGAATTTATTCACTACACTGTTGTATTCAATAAATAATTATTTCATCAACAACAAACCTTTCATTGACTGGATACTTATTTGATTTCTGTTTGATAAAATTCAGCGTGGTGTCATTTTTAAAAGGCTTAGCGCAACAATTAGTGAAATCTTAAAGTGCCGTGTGCAAAATCGGAACTTCGGCAATAGAATACAATAACAATTGGCCCACGTCTGGTTCTCAGAAACAGTTATTTGAAAATAAGGCTAAGTGTTGGTTCGTGCTCATAATATAACTGCACTACAGTTTTTGGTTGCTGTGATAATTCTTCTGCAAGTGCTGCAAAATGCCTAAGAACAAATCTACCAAAAGTGCATTGATAAGAACAAGGATTTTGGATTTCCAGTCTTATACAACAGATGGGAAAATAATCTTCTGTCAGGTCTGCAATAAAGAGGTACACTTTTTAATGTATTTTCTGTCATTTTTATTATTCACATGAGACCATGTATGTTAATTACTGCAATTAATTGTACCGTATGATTTTTTCTTCTATCTGAAAATAATCTCAAATTTGTTTGATGCATTTTTAAAGTCCAATACTGGGGTCTAACAGATCAATACAATACTAATTTTATAAAAGACAATCAATTTTGATGTAAAGTATATTGGTTATTCATTTAAAATTTTAATTATTTTAACAAAATATGATTTACCGACATTAAAATATATTTATAAATATACTCTTCTACTTAAGGTTTCTGCTGAAAAAAGGAGTCACTTGGTACAACACAAGAAAGCTTCAATGTATCAAGCAAATTCTAAAAAGAAAGATTCTCAGAAGCAAACTTTAGTTTCACAGTCCATGCTCTCAAAAATAAAATACCAGTTCTATTTTGATATGTGTAAAGCATTCGCTGCAGCCAACATTCCTTGGAATGTAGTTGAAAATACAACAATGAAGTCATTTTTAGAAAAGCATTGCAAAGAAAGAATACCCTCCGAATCGACACTTAAAAAAAATTATATTGTATGAATCACAGCTTAATGAAATAAGGTCAGAAGTAGGAGATTCCTACATCTGGATTTCCGTAGATGAAACCACAGATGCCCTGGGGCGAAGTATATCAAATTTAATTGTAGGGAAATTAGATGAAGAAAATTATGGAAATTAGCATTTGATTTGTTTGAAGGTGTTGGAGAAAACTAATGCTAAATCAGTTGCCTACTTCGTAAACTTCGGAATAAAAGTACTGTATCCAAATGGTGTAAAGGATGAAAGGGTGTTGTTACTGTACACTGATGCAGCACCATATATGATAGCAGCTGGGAAACTTTTGAAGATATTTTTTCAGCATTTAACACACGTTACTTGTCTGGCTCATGCACTTCATTGAGTAGCAGAGGAGGTTCGAAACCAGTTCCCCAAAATCAGTGATTTGATATCCTCCATAAAGAAAGTATTTTTAAAGTAAAATTCCAGAATTGCAGCTTTCAAAGAAAGATGTCCCAATCTGCCTTTGCCACCAGCGCCTATTTTGATGATAGGGCACGTGGCTGCAGGCTGTGAAGTATTGCAGTGAGAACATTGACAGTGTTGAAGAGGTTGTAAATAGTTTTTCGGAAGAAGGATTGCAGTGTATTAAGGTTGCCCAGAATATCCTACGAGAGAAAGGTTTGAGACAGGAACTGTCATATATTCGCGCTAATTTCACATTTTTAGCAGATACTATAGAGCAATTAGATTCATGAAACCCCAGTCTCACTGAATCAATCACATTATTTACTAGAGCAGAAAGTCAGTTAAATAAAGCTGTTGGTGAGGTTGGGAAAATTGTTTCCAAAAAACTACAAATGATGCTCGCCAAAAGTCCTGGATATACGGTTCTGAAAGGAGTATCAGATGGACGTGAGGCAGATCTCCCTACAGGATTAAATCTGCATATGGTTTCTCTTTTCAAATATGTTCCAGTCACCACCGCAGATGTTGAGAGATCTTTTTCAGTATTTAAGCTAATTCTGTCCGACAAAAGACATACCCCACAAGAAATGCTTCTTGTTATTTATTGTGGACAAAATTACGGCCAAAAGTGAAATTGAAGAATATGTCATTTAAAAAATAGCAATGTTGCATTAATTTGTAAAATTCATGCAGGACATAATTCTATCCTTTATATTTTAGTTAACTGACAGCGACACAGATTTTTTATAGAATGATTGTTCAATTACTATATTATCTTATCCTACTGTATTTAAGTGTGTTTTGAAATAAAACATTAATCACTGTGTTTTGCATGGCATGATGCATAAAATTTGTTTATTTATTGTGCCTATTAAAGACCTATTTACCTACTTTTTAGGCACCTAAAATCACATTTTTCAGGACCTAAAGATCCAAAGTCTAGTTACAACAATTGGTTGACCATTCTTGCATGAAGAAGTACAGGTCTAATGTGGTATGCTTACTAGACTTTCTCTATCCATTGCAACCTCACATAATTCCTTATATGTGTGTGCGTAATATATGTATTTGAGTAAAAAGTGATTCTACTATCCACATTATGTTACAATAAATGTTTGATTAGAAATAATCTCTATTGAGCAATATGGGGTTGCCGGCACATTGGAGAAATTCTTTTGCATATTGTAACTCAGTTTTTGTTGCTAAAATGCTTTATAGATGCTGCATGACAGTTCAATCTGGGAAGACCACAACACATAGCAAGAATATTTAAAAAAACAGCTAAGTTTGGATGAAAAGTTATTTGACATTCATCTCCTATTTTAATTAACTCTACATTTTTTTGTCTAGTGCTTAGGATTTACCAGTGATACAAAATTATTCAGAATGAAGAGCTATTCACAGAAAACACAAGATACACGCTTTAATTCATGCAAATATCTTAAACATCTGATATTTTAATAAAAATCTTAGAGCTATTTTTGGGAAACTGAAAACAATGAAGACTTTTTCATTAAGGGGTGGTTTGAGGTGCAGTGGGGCTCTTGAAAATCTTCTCCTGGGATGCTTAAACCAATATGAAATTGCAGAGTATGCAGGTACTTGTCACCGATCAAGTTATAAATACCTTCATTCCTAAATTCTACAACACAGATGTGTAACTTTAGTTTGTTTTCTTTGTAACCATGCACGGAGCATGGCAAACCACATTTAAGGTTCGCTTTACACTTATATAAACCATTTTCACTGTGATGCTTTCAACTCCTGAATCAAAGAGAAAGAAGTAAGCTTAAGTATGATGCTCAAATATACTACTGTGGCATAAAACAAAACCTTAGATGAACACATTGTTGATATATGAATTTAGCATAACAGAAAGTGAGGGTGGGTTATAGGCTTTCTAAGTGTTCACATCTTCTCTTAAACTCTTGTGATATATTACATGCATATATGCATATATATATATATATATATATATATATATATATACATTTTCGTTCCTTAAATCTTCTTCCTTCAGCATTTCATTCAGAAGGCATGTATGAACCATTACCATTGGTATAATTATTGGTTTTCCCTTTTAACAGAAATCATGACGTGTGTCACGATAGTACTATTGTTCCACATCTTAATTTATTCAAGGTGCATATAAGATAATTACTTTGCTTTTTTTGTCATTATTGGTTCACTATTTGATATCTGATCTGCTGCTTATGCAACAGCTCACACATATTACAAATTCACAATGAATTCAATTATTTGTGGAAACCTCAGGTACTTAGACGAGTTTCATGTCTTTCCAAAATAATTTTTACATAACTCCCTCAGATTAATGCTTCATTGTCTACATGATGAATAAGGTACAAAAATTGCTGGAACATACCCATAATATTTAGACATAACAAGGCAGTGCAGGGCATCTGTTTGATTGTATACAATTTACAGTTTACAAATTCCCCAAATAAAAGGATACTCTAGCGCTGCTTCTGGTTTTTCTGTTTCTTCATACAAACTAACCAAAACTTTGGTCAGTGCATCCATAACACCTGCACTTTCTAAGTATTTTCTAAATTCTTCTCTTTTGGTATCAATGGGCTATAACAGAAACATAAAATGTTCATGGCATGGGAACGAAATTTTAAGACATTTGATAATCGTCTAGTTTGCTACAATTCGATAAATTATCTTACCTTGTTCGCCATGGTGAAATCTGTTGGATTTTTCTTCGAGTAATGTTACTGACAGTAATGTTACTGTGACATGTGCCGTAAAACCAGGTGCACACCAATTGTTATTGCCGCAGACAGAATTAAATTTTGATGCTCTAAGTGAAGAAGTACTTAGACCATTTTCACAAATTCAAATTGTTTAAAGCGATTGTCTTTTGTTTTCTTTCTGCTGCATAGCGTGTAAAGTATTTGTGTTTGTTCTGTTGGCATTGAATCTGCAAGGTTTTAATAAACTGCAGTGACAGTTTTGTTGAAGTGAAAACAATTCTAAAAATATATTCAATGTCGCAGCAGCAGCTCGGTAGTATACCACATCTAAAGATTGTGCGTTCTGTAAAATAGTTAAAAAAAGAAAAAAAAAAAGAAGAAGAAGAAGCATCTGTTCAGGATTGTGAAGAACAGTTTATTCAATATGAATGTTGTTATACTACGAATGACTTGGTTTAAAAAACTAATTGGATGCGTATTTCAGTAAAGTACTGCTGGAAATACATTGACACTTTGTCTAAATTACATTTTTGCTTTATATGATCAGGGTAGAAAATACTGCATATTACGTTGGCAGTAGTTGCTCCTGAGAGAAAAGGAGGCGGGAAGTGAAAACCGATAAACATGGTTTTTTGAGAAACAAAAAATATACTGTCGGGGTTCCGGTTGAAAAATTGCGTAAGTTGAAATAATTATGAATTTGTAAAGAAAATAAAGGATGGAATCGATTTATTTGGCTATCCAAATTATTAAAATGGAATATTTGGATCGTCTACAAAATCAAAACCAAGAATGGTGTGTTAAAACCCTGAAAAAGAAATTGTCTTCCATAAAACTACAGGATTGTTTGCATCAAGAAAATGCTAGAAATTTCAAGATTCAAAAATGCATACCTATTAATTTCATTTCAGATAAGCGCTATTAACAAAAGAACAAAGTGTTTAATACTTAAATATAATTATCGAAGGTTAAATTGAAGTTTTACCTATAAAATGAAAATATTTTTATGAAGTAATAGGTGTCGTCCTCTATGGTGTAGTGGTTACCATGCTAGCCTTAGTTCCTGAGGTTGCGGGTTCAAACACGGCGGAGGGCGATGGAGTTTTTTAGGCGTAAAAATCCTTAGCATGGTTTCCTTCGTAGATTTAGGGCACATAAAAGAACCTTAAGCCTGGTAAAGAGGTCTCTGAGCAAGCTTGTCGGTTTTTCACGCCTAACAAGGAATGGAACGCTAAGGACCACAACAGTTAAAGAGCGTCCATAAATTAAAAAATCTGATGTGTTACACTCACATGACTTTCTCTACTCTTGTACAATCTATTTTTACAAACGCCTATTCTCCATATGCTTCATATTAATCGAGATATCGAGATGTCAATCTTATTTGTAATTTTCTTGTAGATGCAACGGAAATATGGTAGCTTTTAAGCGATAGTCAAATATTTTATCGCTGGTTGCTATGTGGCGCATTCCATTCTCTTTGCATGTCCAGGACATAAAAAAATGAATAACGAATTTGAGAAAAAGTATAAGTATTGGAAAATTTAAGGAAATAACAAGCAATATCTCGAAAACGGTTCACTCAACAAAAAAAATGTATATGATATAAGTTGTGTATTTTAACGCGATCTACATTTTGTGTGTAGTAAAATTTTGTCTATCTCTTATGGTTTACCAGTTATGCAAAAGTCGTTCATAATGAAGAATACTTTTGGAGACATTCCCAGAAATTTCGAGATATACATTTCATTTCTCATGACATTATCTTAAACATATGATATTTTCATCAAAATCGTTAGAGCCATTTTTGAGAAAATTAAAATTTTCGAAAAATCTTCCATGTAAAGGGTAGTCTGGGGTGGGGGGATTTTCTTGAAAACCTTCGTGTCGCATCTCTGGAAGATACTGAACCTAAATACCAAGTTTGGTGCTTATCCGACTGTTCGTTTTTGAGTTATGCTGTTCACAGACACACACACACACAGACACACACACACACACACACAGACACACACACACACAGACACACACACGGACATGTTTCCAAAAATGCTTTTTTTGGATTCAGGAGGTCTCAAAACATGTATTTCCGGTGAAATCTTGGTATCGAATTTTTGGGTGGAATGCAATACTTCCCCTACTTACTATACGTAGTAGAGAAAGTAAAAAGAAGTAATAGGCCAATTTGAGACAAATGAAACAAAAGAAGCCTTTAACAAAGAAATGAATAGAATGTGTTCATAAGAAGAATAAAACCTAGATTTATAAGAAGGTGAAGTGATAACAATAAATGAAGAAAACTTCGTTTTAATGATATTAAAGATATTTAAAGTGTAATAAGAGTTATGGATACTGAACAATTAAATAGAAGAAGAATAAGTTAATGTATTGAATAATAAAATATTGTATATAATAGAGGTTAAAGAGATCTTCGCTATCTCAGAACGCCAGTAAAGAAGAAGAAAACTGTTTTTGTGTGCAGACAAGGAGAATAATACTAATAGCATATTAAATCTTTAGAATTATTTTGACACTTTGTCTAACATCACATTTGATAGATTTAGGATACAAAATACTCCGCATTAAATTGGCAATAGTTACTCCTGAGAGGAATGGAGGCGGGAAGTGAAAATCGGTGAAAACGGTTTTTGTGCAGACATATGGAGAAATTATGTTAATTCATTATACATATTAGGTAACTCATTTTGGCTGTCTTTGCTCCCACGTGTGTGCAGTATACAATAATATTACACCAACTATTTTTATTTTACTATTTTTACGGCAAGTAAACTAGGAGGAGTTTGACGGACATAAAGTGAAGCACATTTTAAGTTTGAAGGGTGTAATTATGACGCTATAGAACGGTTAGCAACTTATGACAAAAATTGCATTTGTAAAATATTCTGTTTCAGGCAATTGTGGAGCAATTCACATATACACCATTTACAATGATTTCTTTTTTCTTCATCATGAGTCTAAAGGAAGGACAGAGTCTACATGATGCTTTGCTAGAGGTTAAAGTGCAGTTCCTCCCAGCCTATCAAGTAAGCAGCTAAGTCTCACGCTTAAAAGACAGTATAGGTTAAATGGGGAGCACTGTTGCTACATGTACTGTAAGTACGCTCGCAACATTTGGTGCCCAGCTGCTATCGGTCTACCAATTTAATGTCATCTTGTGAATGATACATCACAAATTAGTAGTGATATATCTGCACTGCTATTTAAGGCTATTGTAGGACATTTAATTTTCACTTGCACTTTATCTCTTGTCTTTGTATTTTTAGTACTTTTAAATATAATTTTGCAGGCATAAAAGGTTGTATTATCAAAGAAATGTGGAGATATAAAACGATAAAAACTGGGTGGAATGCTTTCAAACAACAAAGAATGACGATGTGCCGCACATGTGCTTTTCCGCCATATTGCGTTAATCTAGCGGTTTTTGTTTTCCCCACACTTTGCGGGGAAGCATATTTTGATGGGTTCTTAGAGGTCCTCCTTCTTTCTTTTTTTATCCTATACACTACTGTTTCTGATCACCCGATAGCCTTAGCTGTTTCTTTCACTGGCTTAGTAGTACTCATTTTACTTGAATAATCTAACACCATTATTATTTTGCATTTCTTCTTAGCTTACCAACATTTCGTGTCTTCCTAGCTTCCCCTCAATAACTATAAATATTTACTAAAATTTAAAACAAGTAACCTACATCACTCTTCACAGAGTATAAACGTACCCACTTCCTTACAACTGATGTTAACCTGTCTTCTGCTCCACGCCTGGCGCTTGTTAGTTGAATAGATGGATGGCTTTGTTTGTCATACGCAAGGACTGCAAGAAGTTACAGGATTCCAGCTTCTTTTAAAAACTGTCTCCAACCCTTCTCAACATTTTCTCTCGCTTGGTCCCCGTTGTAAACCCAACGAAAAGGTTTCTCGCTAGCTGACATTTATACTTAATAGGTAGGTAGAGAATTTTCCAAAAATGTTTGGTTTAAAAATTATAATGCTCATCTTATTAAACGTAGAGAATTAAAATTGGGCAGGGGTCAGCGTTCAGTATACTTTAGCTAAGAAAATATATTGTTATGTTCTACCGTTTAGTTTATTAGTTATTGCGTGATAGATAAGCACAGAAACATGAAATATGGACTTTTACTGAAAAACTCGTTTTCTTTAGAAATTTGTGCCTTCAGAAATCTATAAGGGCTCTAAATATGCTATAATCTGACAGAGAAAAACATTCCACATGGGATAATGTGTTCAAAGCTGGAATTTATAACAACTGAACATTTGCACCATCTTATTAGCAACTTGGGGACAGCGCGAGAGTAGAAAAGGACAAAAGCAACATGCATGCGTTAGAGACAGAGATATCCCATTTACCTCCATACTGTCTTTTAAGGTTGTGACACGCTATAGTATCCTCATAATAAAGATGATATTAGCGAAACACCCTTATCTTAATGTTCTCATAAACCACTAAGCTACTAATGTATAACGGTGTCTTTTCTTGGTTGAAATAACCGTTTTTAGTGAATTTGAACCTGATGTGCAGTGAACGGTGAAAAATTGCCTGGAGACTTTGTTCCCCATCTAATCGGCAAGATTTACTTTGCGATTTGGCCGGTAGTAGGCACTTTGTATCTGTGTTGTTCATACAGGAGGGCCGCCAACATGTGAAGAAAAACATAGCTTGGTTACATCTAAGCACGCCAGCAGGAGCGATCACTCACTGTTTATACAAGCTTAGGTTTCTGATTCACGGGAGGTTAGGTTTAATTTTTTTATATAAACTTAAGTTAATTAGCATACCGCAAATGTCTTGCATATAGAGCGTGTTTTGGAAGAAAAAAGCGTTATTTTCGCGATTTCGCTAATACTCATGCGTTGGAACTTTCTTCCGCGCATGCGCACTAGTAACAAAATGGAGCACTTTGTTGACAATTTAGCGACTTATTTCATGTATAAGAAAACGTCTTAAAAAGGCAGAATGGTCTCCCAAACTGTTCACATTTCATTTTAAATTGTGTAATATGCGCAATTTCATTCTCTAAGCATCATTTTGTGGCATTTCCATTGCCGATTATTTATGGAACCGTTACCATTACCTGTAACAGAAAGGACCTCTATGTCCCAGAAAAATAGCAAGCATTTATTCTTACATTGGGTTCTTTTTATTCTAACACTCGCACTTATTATTCTTAGCCCCATGGATGTTCATTTATACAGTCAAAGCTAAAACACAGGTTCTTTCATTTATTTCTTCTTAGTAACGAGAAAACAACATTCTTATGTTCATTTCTTTAACTTTATTTTTTTTAAACAAAAGGGGAATTACAAATACCATGTGCTATAGGCATTTTTTTGCTTTATCATAGTGTTACCTTTACAACACTCCCCCTTAACACTAGCGTAACACTTTCAGAATTGCTTCACACAATTCAAATAATTTCTTAACAGACATTAACGCCCTTGGCATTTTCTAATTACAGTTTTTGACTTTGTGTAATAACAAAATATCACCAACAAAAAGAAATACATATAATGGCGAATTATCACCTTCGCATTTGGTATACAAGCAAGTGTCATGTACAGAATTGAAATCACTGCTTATCGTAAATTTGAGTCATTCCACATCAAACCGAACACACATGACATCACTTTCTCTGAATTTTCTGAATTTTAGTTTGCCTGTTCCACACATAAATAAATCACACGTATTTTATATTTTGTGGAAAATCAAATTATTTTAGGATTTACAGCTTACTTAGCAATTTTCTTATACGCGTACAACGTTATACAAAAGTAATTTATTCTCAGAATGCAGAATGGTCAGAGATAAGAACAATAAATCGTTTTGCAGATAAAAGCACTGTGGTTTTCCTTATATAAAATATTATTTTTTCGAAATAAGAAAACAATCACTTTTTTAAGTATGAATATTTTAAACCGCAATATCATATTTAACCCCCTAATATTAAAATCTGGAAAAAAAATAGAGGAGGAATTTGTGATATATTTTGTTTTAAATCTGTTAATATCAGGATGGGATCTTTGTTAGAAGTACGCTTTTAAACAGTTTGTGTTAGCGCGTACGGTTTTAGAACATAGACTCCTGACAGAGCTTTACACTGTAGCAGCAGCCGCGCCGGCCGATGCGTTACGCAGTACGAACGTGATATACCATCACTTCCAGTGTTCGGTGTAACTTAGCAACTAGAATCTGATGTTTTATAAAGCCTCTCTCCGCTGTTTCATTTTAAATGTTACTTTGTGTTCAGTTTTTTGCGGTAGCAGTTTATTCTTAGCTCTGTGATTTCTGAAAGTGAATAATAAGTGAAAAGAAGAAACTTCAGTCCATTTAATGTTTCTAAGCATAACACAAGGCAGAAATCATTGAGCTTAGTTATCCGCACTATTCATACAAACTTAAAAATGGAGAACTTAACTTTACCACCAGACCTAAAACTATGTGATGTCTGTCAGAAAAAAAAAGTACCGCCCACTGATAACAACGTGTGTGCTACAAAGTGCCAATGCCGTGAATAATCCAGAAGTGGTTTTGAACATAGTGACCATTTAAGGCAAGATACAGCAATGCGAAAAGGGATCCCTGGTACCTTAGAGCTAAATTAATTTATTCCATCAACTAATAATGTAATAACCAGATGGTATTCACTTGAGCCTGAAGGGGGAAAAAAGTGCGCATTTAAATTGTCTCCCATAATATGGGACTCAAAGTTCGAATGTTATTCAACTGTATGCCAAATTTAAGTTACATGTGAACAAACTAGTGCAACTAAAGTGCTGTGAACAATTGACAAGGCATCCAATGAGTGCTGCTGTTGCAGCTGCTACTCTCCAGCCGCGCCGCGCTGAAATCCCGCTACGCACCGCTTTCTAAGTTATTTTATTTAAAATTAACTATACGGGACCCCATCTTTGTCTTATGTACATACATACAAAATAAAACAGGGAATTCATTTATAATCTTTATAGAAATTTAAACTTGGGGGTTAATAGGGATATGTAGTTTTTAAATGTTTGAACTTTAAAAACTGATGTAAACAGTTAATTATATCAATTACAATAAATATTAAGTAAAATATTACATACTAAGCTTTGCATTGCACTTTATAATATAATTATCACTTAATCGGTTGTGAGATATTCTAATTTAAATGTAGAGAGGTGTAACGCTTATCATAAGTTGGATTGCACAATATTTTAAAAAATATTATGATTTAAAAAATAAGAATTTAAAACATAACACTTTGTTTTTGTAATCCAAGGACAAAATTTCAAGTGAATCGGAGGCAGATGGTCAGATTTTGTGAAATTTTGTGCGGCTTGACATGGAATGACTCATTTATGAAATGCAACATTCCAACACCTAGGGCTTTGTTTAAGTCCGTATAATGATTTGTTCAATTTGCAAACATATTTCTCACATTTCATATATTCTAGTAGATGCATGTATATTTCTTCTTTCAGCACACCGTGTAAAATTGCAGTTTTAACATCCATTTGTTGAACATGCATGTTTATCATAATACATACGAGTAGGAGTGTTTTTAAAGTAGGTAATTTATGAATTGTAGCATAGGTTTCATCATATTCTGAAGCTCCATAAGCTTTTGAGCCTAACCTTGCCTTGTAAATATCTTCTCCTTTCTTTCTAAATACTCAGCGACTGTTTATGATTTTCTTGTCTGTTTTCCTTCTTTCTTTTGTTTTCTTTCTTTCTTTCTTTCTTTCTTTCTTTCTTTCTTTCTTTCTTTCTTTCTTTCTTTCTTTCTTTCTTTCTTTCTTCAAAACTGTCCAAGTAGAATGCTTGTTATGCGATTTCATTTCCTCGTTTATTGCTTCTAATCATTTCTCTTTATCTTATGGCTCTAAAGCTTCCTTTTTATTTCTTGTTTAATTATTTCGCAATACACATTCTACACTTAAGGCAGCAACTTCACACATAATCTCCAAATAAATTGGTTTTCTTCTAATGCTTTATCTTGGTGTGTTTTGTGATTTTCTCCTTCGTTTTTAGTAGATTTATTGTCTTCTTATTTTTTCTTCATCTTCTTCTGGTTTCTGTATATCCTTCTCATAGTCCAATTCTTCTTCTTCTTTTCCATTTTTACTTTCTCTACTACGTATAGTAAGTAGGGGAAGTATTGTATTCCACCCAAAAATTCAATACCGAGATTTCACACATGTTTTGAGACCCCCTGAATCCAAAAAGAGCATTTTTGGAAACATGTCCGTGTGTGTGTCTGTCTGTGAACAGCATAACTCAGAAACGAACAGTCAGATAAACACCAAACTTAGTATTTAGGTTCAGTATCTTTTAGAGATGCGACACGAAGGTTTTCAAGAAAATCTCCCCACCCCAAATTACCCTTTACATGGAACATTTTTCGAAAATTTAAATGTTCTCAAAAATGGCTCTAATGATTTTGATTAAAATATCATATGTTTAAGATATTTTTATGACAAATAAAACGTATATCTTGAATTTTCTGGGAATGTCTCCTAAAGTATTCTTCATTGTGAACAACTTTTGCATAACTGGTAAACCATAAGAGATAGACATTTTACTACACAAAAGATGTAGATCGCGTTAAAATACACAATTTATGTCATATACGTTTTTACTTTCTCTACTACGTATAGTAAGTAGGGGAAGTATTGTATTCCACCCAAAAATTCGATACCGAGATTTTACCGGAAATACATGTTTTGAGACCCCTGAATCCAAAAAAAACATTTTTGGAAACATGTCCGTGTGTGTGTCTGTGTGTCTGTGAACAGCATAACTCAGAAACGAACAGTCGGATAAACACCAAACTTGGTATTTAGGTTTAATATCTTCCAGAGACGCGACACGAAGGTTTTCAAGAAAATCCCCTCACCCCAGACTACCCTTTACATGGAACATTTTTCGAAAATTTTAATTTTCTCAAAAATAGCTCTAACGATTTTGATTAAAATATCATATGTTTAAGACATTGTCATTAGAAATGAAATGTATATCTCGAATTTTCTGGGAATGTCTCCAAAAGTGTTCTTCATTGTGAACGACTTTTGCATAACTGGTAAACCATAAGAGATAGACAAAATTTTACTACACAAAAATGTAGATCGCGTTAAAATGCACAATTTATGTCATATACATTTTTTTTGTTGAGTGAACCGTTTTCGAGATATTGCTTGTTATTCCCTTAAATTTTCCAATACTTATACTTTTTCTCAAATTCGTTATTCATTTTTTTGTCCTGGACTTGCAAAGAGAATGGAATGCGCCACATAGCAACCAGCGCTTAAAATATTTGACTATCGCTTAAAATCTACCATATTCCCCTTGCATCTACAAGAAAATTAGTAATAAGATTAACATCTCGATATCTCGATTAACATGAAGCATATGGGGAATAAGCGTTTGTAAAAATAGTTTGTACAAGAGTAGAGAAAGTCATGTGAGTGTAACATATCAGATTTTTTTTTTGTTGCGTGAACCATTTTCGAGATATTGCTTGTTATTCCCTTAAATTTTTCAATATTTATTTTCTCAAATGGGAATTCGTTATTCATTTTTTGTCTTGGATATGCAGAGTATTAATCTGTAGTAAAGAGAATGGTGCTGCACATAGCAACCAGCTATTAAGAGATATGTCTGTGCTTATATTGCCCTTGCAAATACAAAACAGAGGGAACATAGTACGCCTTAAGCGATAGTCAAATATTTTTAGAACTGGTCGCTATGTGTAAAATGTAATTCTCTTTGCATGTCAAAAGATCGTTTCTGCAAATGTTTATCTCGATTAATATGAAATGGAGGAGAATAAGAGCTTGTACAAGAGTAGATAAAATCATGTGAGTGTAACACATCAGCTTTTTTAGTAATTACTACAAATTTTGTGCAGTCTCGTAATTGGCTTCTCCTCTTCATTAAATATCACATGTCTTGCCCGAACTACTTTTCTTTCTTTGTCGCAGTTCTCAATGGCTAGTGTTATCTTATTTGCTTGGCGCCTGTTATTGTTTTATTATTTTAAAATTTGGGTTCTTTGTCCTTCCGCTAGCTATTATTACTCAGTTAAGCAAGTATCTCTGAGCAGGGCGTGTAAACGGAAAGGAGTTGTTGCTAAAAGATAACACTGATAAAAGAATTTGTTTTCACACTTTTATTGCCGTCACACTTAATTAATAGTTCACATCTTTAATCTTTATACACGCCTGACGAAACTGTGGTATTTCCAAATGTAATTACTGTCGTATTAGTTGCCGCGTACTTCACATTTTGTAACTAACTTTACGACGTGTACCTCACGAGAGATTCTTTCCAAACTGTATGACGTGCACCTCACGAGAGATTCCTTAGAACTGCGTGAAACATGCTTATAGCCCGAGAATATATACTCCTTCATCTCGAAATGCCTAAACATTATAATAGAGCTACTATTGGTTACCAAATCGCACCAGCATTAGCGTCTGTTTTGTCAGCCAATCACTATTACTAATATATATATACTCTAGGGAAGATATTCCCTCCATTTCTAAAGAAAGGCACGCTACCCTGACGTCATTTGTTTGTCTCTTCTTGGTGATAAACAACTCACCCCCTCGGTTTATTGTTATCCACTTCTATTGTCAGTTTCAGTGAGGCCGTGTAAACTTATTTCCTAAGAATACTTATGGCTAACAAACATCTAAAATCCTGTACACACATTAATATTAATTTACACTACAATCACTCTGGCATTCACAGCAGGTTATGATATAAAATACTGCCTCATCTTCTGTGTTCCATAGTTTATAGACACTTTCACAATATCTTATCCTATATAATTTGTTGCTTTTCTCAGACAATTTTCCTTTCATTTCTTCCTTATTTATATTTGATACGCCTCTGAGTCAAATACCTTTAGCTTGCCGTAGTTAGGTTTTGTTTCATTCCAAATCTCAGCTGATATTTTATTCAGTAAAGTGGGCAGTCTATTTACTGTGCATATGCCGATGTATACATGGGCTCTCCCCACATATCTTTCTCGAAAATACTATCTGCAAGTAGCGTTCTGGCAATTAGCGTGCGATTCATTCGCTTGCTGTTTCGATTCAGTTGCGGCTAATATGAAATCGTCTGCGCAATTCTAATTCCCTTATTTGAACAGAATTGTTGAAATTCTTTATTCACATATCCCTTGCCATTGTCGCATCTAAATCACGAAATTTTGGAATTCAATTTGGCCTGCACCATCTCGACATATTCCTTAAGATATCTACTTTGAGACTTCGGCATTATTTTCTAGTAGGTAAACTATCACAAAAGGACTATAATTATTTGGGAACGTCAACACGTATCTGTTATTTACAGAGCCGCATAAGTCTGAACGGATTAATTCTAAAATTCTTCTGGATTTAGGATGTTTCGTATTATTAAAGGGCAGATCTTTTAGATATGGCTCATATAATGAGAGCTGAGAGGTTTCGCACTCCGGTTAATAAGATTTCTGCTTTTCAGTTCCTTTATTTTCCCTACTAATGCATGACCTAGCCGTTAGTGTCATATCTCCTCTTGTGGGGCCTTTTGCACCTTTGCTTTCTTTTCTTTAATCCTGAAAGTTACTTAACATAAGTTGTTTTTCCTAAAACCTTTAATAATCTCTTCATTACTTTTGTAAATGGTTACTTTATTCTTTTCGAACTTAACCGCAAGTCCCAATTCTTCTGTTCTTCTTACAGAAAGCAAATTATTTGTCAAATCAGAAACGTAAAGCACATTTTTATAGTAACCACTTCAGTACTAACAACACCTATTTTTATTGCCATTAATCACTCAGTTTTCTTAGCAACATTTATTCTAATTGGTTCCTTTAAATCTATATACTTTAGAAAGTACTTTTCGAGTTCACCAGATGATCCGACGCTCCGGAATCAACACAAAATTGTACACTGTTACCTGTCTCGGCGCCTAACCTATAATTGGCTAGGAAGTATTCTATATTCATCTGGATGTTTCCTTGGCTCTTCCTCCTCCACCTGGTTTTCTTCCTTCTTCTTCCTTGGAAATTTGAATTTACATTCCGACTTCTTATGCCCCCTCCTTCCGCAGCGATATCAGTCATACATAAATTTTCTTTCATGGGGCTTGTTCTGTTTGGTAAATGACTTTAAGCTTCCTAGCTCGTTCTTAGAACCTTCTCTTTAAAACACACAATTTATTTCCAAAAAGCTTTTTTATGACATAAGTCATTTCTGAGATATCCAATATTAAAGGGTAGAATTATTCATTTCTTGGTCATTCTCTTAAAGTCCTGACAACGTTCAGTTGTTTCTGGCGATTGCATGGAAAGAGTATGGAATTTTAAGGACAGCGTATAGCGTCCAGTTCTTAAACATTTGACTATCGTTGTTCCCTTTGTATCTATAACGAAATGTGTAATGTGGCTATTTCTGAATAGGTTTATTTGGATTAAAATGTAGTAGGCAGAAAAATAAGCTTTAGTAAGAATAGTTTGTATACCCACTAATAAACGATAGAGGTGGAGAAAGTTATGTGAATGTATTACGTCAGCTTTTTATTTTCTCTACTACGTATAGTAAGTAGGGGAAGTATTGTATTCCAACCAAAAATTCGATACCGAGATTTCACCGGAAATACATGTTTTGAGACCCCTGGATCCAAAAAAAGCATTTTTGGAAACATGTCCGTGTGTGTGTCTGTGTGTGTGTCTGTGAACAGCATAACCCAGAAACGAACAGTCGGATAAACACCAAACTTGGTATTTAGGTTTAGTATCTTCCACAGATGCGACACGAAGGTTTTGAAGAAAATCCCCCCACCCCAGATTACCCTTTACATGGAAGAGTTTTCGAAAATTTTAATTTTCTCAAAAATGGCTCTAACAATTTTGATTAAAATATTATATGTTTAAGATATTTTCATGACCAATAAAATGTATATCTTGAATTTTCTGGGAATGTCTCCAAAAGTATTCTTCATTGTGAACGACTTTTGCATAACTGGTAAACCACAAGAGATAGACAAAATTTTACTACACAAAAAATGTAGATCGCGTTAAAATATGCAATTTATGTCATATACATTTTTTTGTTGAGTGAACCATTTTCGAGATATTGCTTGTTATTCCCTTAAATTTTTCAATACTTTTTCTCAAATGGGAATTCGTTATTCATTTTTTTGTCTTGGATATGCAAAGAGTATTAATCTGTGGCAAAGGGAATGGTGCTGCACCTAGCAACCAGCTATTAAGAGATATGCATGTGCTTAAAGGCTACTGTATTTCTATATTGCCCTTGTAAATATATATTCCCCTTACATCTACAAGAAACTTAGCAATAAGATAGAGTCTGCAAATGTTTATCTCGATTAACATGAAGGAGATGGAGAATAAGCGTTAGTAAAAATAGTTTGCACAAGAGCAGAGAAAGTCATGTGAGTGTAACACATCAGATTTTTTATTTTGTCTACCACGCACCTGATACCTTCATGAGAACGGCATCGAAAAAGTCTCTCAATGGGAAATGCTAAACGCGAGAGGCACTAACAAATCCTCCAAATTTGCAGTATCCTTAAAGTATCAGGAAAGTGTATTTAGTCCCGACTTCTGGCTTGAAGTGACATTGCGCCCTTTCGGTTTCGTCAATTCTGAGCTAAATTCCTTCTCTGGAACGTAGAAGGATTAAGTTCACTAATGAAAACCCAGGAGATATCTTTAGTAGACCAAGACCTGCTAGTAGGCACAGAAACTTTTCTTTTGGAACCAGTGGACATTAATGGTTACTATTCTGATATTAGCAGACGCAGGACAGCGGGGGGATACCTTAAAAGGAGGAGTGCCATCCCTCGGACAACTAATCAACAAACATATTGAAAACACTGTGATCATTATGTTTAAACGATTAGCAGTCATGAGTATGTACACAAAACCCACTGCTACAACCGAAACCGTCACAGAACCTATCTTACATGCGTTTCAAGAATTGCGGAACCATCCCTCTAATGCTAGCAGGTAACTTTAATTGTCGTAAAGACCAGCTCGTCAGGAAAGCCCTTGCAGTTTTCGAATTGTTGGAGAAAAGGGATTCCCACAGGCCCGCAAACAACTGAATATACATCTCCCATATTGGATCCAGTATGAAAGACCGAATATTTTACAGAGGAAAGGAAATAAAAAAATTCTGATGTGTTACACTCACATGACTTTCTCTACTCTTGTACAAACTATTTTTACAAACTCTTATTCTCCATTTATTTCATATTCATCGAGATAAACATTTGTAGAAACGATCTTTTGACACGCAAAGAGAATTACATTTTACACATAGCGACCAGTTCTAAAAATATTTGACTTTCGCTTAAGGCATACTATGTTCCCCTTGTTTTGTATTTGCAAGGGCAATATAAAAATACAGTAGCCTTTAAGCACATACATATCTCTTAATAGCTGGTTGCTAGGTGCAGCACCATTTTCTTTGCCACAGATTAATGCTCTTTGTATATCCAAGACAAAAAAATGAATAACGAATTCCCATTTGAGAAAATAAGTATTGAAAATTTAAGGGAATAACCAGCAATATCTCGAAAATGGTTTACTCAACAAAAAAGAATGTATATGACATAAATGGTGTATTTTAACGTGCTCTACATTTTTTGTGTAGTAAAATTTTGTCTATCTCTTATGGTTTACCAGTTATGCAAAAGTCGTTCACAATGAAGAATACTTTTGGAGACATTCCCAGAAAATTCAAGATATACATTTTATTTGTCATGAAAATATCTTGAACATATGATATTTCAATCAAAATTGTTTGAGCCATTTTTAAGAAAATGGGAATTTTCGAAAAATGTTCCATGTAAAGGGTAGTCTGGGGTGGGGGATTTTCTTGAAAACCTTCGTTTCGCATCTCTGGAAGATACTGAACCTAAATACCAAGTTTGGTGTTTATCCGACTGTTCGTTCAGACACACACACGGACATGTTTCCAAAAATGCTTTTTTTTGGATTCAGGAGGTCTCAAAACATATATTTCCGGTGAAATCTCGGTATCGAATTTTTGGGTGGAATACAATACTTCCCCTACTTACTGTACGTAGTAGAGAAAGTAAATACGAATCAAAAACATCTGTGGACGCTCATACGGAAGCACATACCTATCCAAACAAACATCGTCTTAGACTTCACAGAATCCAAGAAAGCAACACAACGATGCACACCACGACGCTGCTCAACAAACATCTGAACAAAGAACGCAATTATGGCCCTCATTGAGACAGGAAAAATCGACAGAACATTAGAGATGCTTGAGGCCCCGCTCATAAAGTCAACCAGAAATAAATCTCCACAGAGAAAAAGTAAACTTTGGTTCGATGAATAGTGAGTGATAAATGCTCAGGAGATCAACACTAGCTAAACTCTACAAATGGAAAGAAATTCAAATAGAAAAAGCGTTGACGGAATTCACAGAAGAAAGAAGATGATACAAAATCCCAGTAAAAGAAAATAGACTCCAGTTTTTTCGGAAAGAAAGAGCTTGGAGCCATATTAGAAGCGAAATACACTCTTTATAAAACACTGGAACACCGGTGTGACTAAACTCCCAAGTGACGATGGAGGTATGGGAAGAACATTTCTCTAGGATATGTAGTAAGCCACAATTGCTCGAAGTGCGAAATAAAGTCGTAATAGAGGACATCATTATACCAGCCACAATGGAAGACGTCTGGTTGGTCTTCCAGCGAGGCAAACAGCGAAAAGCAGCAGAATCTGACAACCTGACTGACCAAATTTTAAAGGAGTCACTACCATCTATTATCGAGATCTGGTCAGGTCTGTTCAAAGTATGTATCAAACAAGGCACTATTCCCCAAAAGTGAAGAAAATCCATCATTCATATTTTGTACAAGGACAAAGAACCCTTCAAAGCCCTCTCAAGGACACATTATCACATCAACACATATCCTGTCACTAGCCATGGCACACATTCAGAGAAACAATACGGTTTCATAGCTAGTAAATCCAAATTCCAGGCTATTGAAAAAGTGCTTGTCAACAATTGGGATGCAATCAGCATAATAAGAGGACATCTATTCGCCGCTTTCGCCGACTTCATTAAAGCCTTTGACGGTGTAAATCGGAACATCCTGATAAGAAAACCCTCCGCTATTCTAGGACAACGAAACCCTCTTCTGCTACTGATTGAGAGCATACTTGCGTTCAGCCTGCTCTCAGCCACTGAAAGAGTAAGCCAATCTAGGCAAATATTCCAAACAAACGGCGTTCTCCAGGAAGACCTCTTCAGCTCCATACTTTCCAACATATTGATCCATGATATAGTGAAAGAAGCTGGTCAGAGCAAATCACTATGCTTCTCTACGTGGATGACGTGATTCTTCTCTCGAAAATTGGACCAGCCCTGCAAGAGGGACTGAACAAGCTTTATAAGTGGTCGCAAAGAAATGAATTACACATAAGCCCCAACAAAACAAAAATCATGAAATATAGGAGAGGAGGCAATATTGCCAAGATAGACAACTTCCACTGTGGAAATGATAAGTTAGGGTTGGTAAATTCTTACAAGTACCTGGGATTAACACTCCAAGCCACGGGGAAAGCTTTCACAAAGCATATAGAAGGAAGGTGCAGAGCAGCCATAAAAGCCATTTTTGACATTAGGAACATTGAAAAATTATCCCTTGACATAGCCTTGAGAGTATTCTACATCTAAATTGCCCTGATAGCATGTTACGCAGACACTAAAATTTGAACCCATCTTACACCCACAAGTCTAATTAGATTGGAGCACTGAAAGCAACCTACCTACGCAGAGCCCTTCAACTATCCTGAATGACTATGATTAAACTTGCCTATCTCTTATCCGCCATAGACTTCTTCATCAGGGACGTATCAATAAAGAACAGTCAATTGCATATACCAGCATTAGAGAAAGGTAAGAAAAGTCACTGGCAGTAGATCAAGGCTTTCCTCATATGCCAACCATGAATTCAGAAGAATGGAAAGAACCAAATTTCTAGCTCCAACATGAGATACAAGAACAGAGCAAACAGTTTTCAGTTTAGAATCTGCAACCAAAGACGGTTTCACCAAGTGTCATTTCAATGTTCCTTCATCTTATGTGGTCAAAAATGCAAACAGCATCATCTACTGGACTTTGAAGCAAGGACAAACTCACTAACATTTTATGCAGATGACAAAGACTTTGTGTAACATGTAATTTTCTTGCACACAGTGTTTAATAAATCTTATTGAAACAGATATGGAAATTTGTTGGTCTTTTTCATTAATTTGTACTGATATCCAAGACTTACCAGCCCTTGTGTGATTCCATTCAGGATACTGTTATATTAGAGAGAGAAACCATCCTTATTATTCATATTGGTCCAAAATTGTTTTGTATAAATATTCTGCACTGAACATTTTTAAAAGCCATTTAAGAATTGCTCTGAGCTGAACACACAGAAACATAGCCCACAAAACAGAGGATGATATATGGTAAGGTGCTTGGAGTTGTTGATTTGATTTTATTTCAAGATCAACAGCACTGCATCAAAATTAAGTAAGCAGTATCTTGAGAATATAAACTTAAATGAAAAAATGTTCTTGCAATTTTCACTATGCTACAAATGAAAGAATGATAGCCAAATAAATGTAAATGTACCTAATCTCCGCTTAATGAAACTATTATGTAAACCATGACTTTTACCATCAGAAATAGAAATCCAACATGTGCAACTTCTTCTGTGTAATTCAGGTATGGCAGAAATCAAATTAATTTCAGTTTTATTTATGGACGCTATTTGACTACTATAGTACTTAGTATCCATTTCTATATTTGGCATGAAAGACTGGAGATTTTGCTAAGAGGCCTCTTTATAAGGCTTGAGGTTCTTTCACGTGCTGTATATCTATGACACGGGACCACCAGCTTTGCTTCCCTTCCAAAGGAAGGCATGCTAAGGATTTTATGCCCAAAAAATGGAGGGCGATTTCAAACCTGGTGAAGGGTGATGGATTTTTTTGAGTGTAGGTATGGCAGGCATAACATTTTGTCCTTTACTTCGTGTTTTATCTAAACAAGCTATCCTTACTCACTGTGTTATGGCAGTGTATGCTTACTCACAGCACATTATGGAAAATGTGTACCTACTTACTTAAATTTGTAATCACATGCTGACAAAGATGCACAATTTTCTTGAAAGATCAGTGCAAACTGAATTCAATGGTGAATGTGTCTAATGCTTTTTCCTTGACATCTGTTTTAGAACAATAAATATCAATGTCTATTAAGAAGACTTGGCAGAGTGCAGGGAACAAAGTTCTACATCAATCAAACTGTAATTTAAAGAATTTAAATTATAAAATAGAAAAAGGGGAAAGACCAAAAGAGATAGTAGAAAGTAAACTTCAGGTTTATTTACAGCATATGTTTTACAGCACCTTGAGAAATTGCAGCCAGATACAGAAGTTAGTATTTGATAAGAAATCTCTCATTTAATGCCAATAAAGGAAACTGCTGTTTTTTCTTGGTACATGTTCACCATTTTTGTAAGCTTCTTTATTTTAGTATGAAGATATATATCTGCTTACAGGCATGCACTGCAAGTGATGTAAGTTTAATACAGTTTATATATTACACTTTATGTTAACTCAGGATTGCATTATATATTTTTTACTGTATACATAATAGCATGACAGTAATGGTACGTACCTATTTATTGCATGTGTCTGATGATGGCAAATTCTGTGTGATGTATTCAATATACCACTACAACTGTTCAACATGGGAACCTGTGTGCAAAAGCAAATAATTAAAATGTAAGGTTTGGATAGCTTAAATCGCCTTTTTCTTGAACATCTTAAAACATGGAGTGGTTTGGTAATAACTACTTAGTGAAGTACTGATTCTAAACATTTTAATAGTTGTAGATGATTGTTATTTAATGTAACTAATAATGTTTTGTATGTATTATACAGCAATATTATCTGTTCAGACAGCTTGTATTTTATCCAGAAATATACATTTAGTTTCAGTCTTTTCAGTGTAATTATTATTAGTAGTAGAGGTCAGAGTTATTTTAGCAATAAGAAGTCTACATACAACTATTGAGATCCATACCATAAATAATATTTCGGAGTATAAATATATAATGAAAGGGAAGTCAGTGCCATAAATAATAAAAAAAAGTCTGTGCCTCATAGAGTTTACTTCTTCTTCTGTTTCTGTTTACCTTCCTGTATGTAGGACTTACAAGTGGGTGCCTGGTGTCAGAGACCTGTCGAGGAGCAGATACTTTGGATCAGATAGAATATTCAGGATGGATGATCCGCCCACTGGTATGAGAGCAAGGAAGTAGATAATATGAAATGACGGTGAAATAGATGAAAGGAAAGGTGATGATGGAGCAGTTGGTGGAATGAATGGCGGGGGAAACTGGAGAACCCAGAGAAAACCCTCCCAGATGCCACTTTGTCCACCACAGATTCCACATGTGGATTCAATCCCTAGAAATGGACCCGTGCTGCCTGGTGAGAGGAGTGCAGTCTAACCACTTGACCATGGCGCCACCTGATAGGTTTAAGAAAATAAATGTTTTCTTGAAATATACAAAACAGCAGTGTGAAGACATTACCTATCTATTTTATTTAAGGAGAAAAATAATGTTATTTAGCTAATAAACTAATTCCAGCTAAGCCAGAATACTAATCAAGGGGTGTTGTCACAAGGATGTTACGGGTTGGCTCTATTTTTTTGTGAAAGTAGATCAAAAATAAAAATATCCATGTCTCAGCTTTCTCTCCCTAGAGCCAGTTTGATAAGAAAAAGCTTATTTACAAATTAGAATGATTCACTAATAGTATCTAATTCCTTACATAGTGTGGTGTTTAAAAAGTATTAAATGAGCAAACTTGTAATTGCAGCCAAATTTCTCTTCACCACATGAAATCTTGGTTGTACATTATCTTTAGTGCGAGCTTGTGCACAGATACTTGTAGCCTCGGTGCAAGGCAAATTTATTATCCCGTCCCATCTGCGGTTGTGTTGATACATTGAGGAAGGAATACGATATTTTCTTTCCATTAGTTCTGTCTCCATGCAGCGTGGTGAGTGTTAATTTCTCCCTAAACATTAATTGGGTGTAAATGTATTAGTTATGTGTAATCCAACTGCTAGAAAGTCTGAATGTGTATATTATGTGTATCTTTGTTAACGCCAATTCAATATTACTCTATATATTTATAAGAATGTATTATACAAATGTATCTAGATTTGGGTTTGATATAAACTATATTTGAAATAACAATTTTTTAAAGTTTGCAGGAATGTGAAAAGTATTTGTAATTAAGTCTCTTATGTTCAAAGTGTGCCAAGTTCTCATATGAAAACTTTTTGAACATGGATAATATTATATTTTAATTCATGTTTATTATGCATTTCACTGCCAGTTCCGAATTCAATATTCTGATTGTTGAGAAATATGACCTTCATTTCCCTTGTGACAACCTTGCGTACTACATCTGGCACAGTACCAGGCAGCTGATTGTCGAGTGGAAGACAGACCTTGTTCCTGGCAAACAGGGATCCTATGGGAGATAAAGCTGAAACAGGATACTTTTGTGTTTGATGTATTTTCAATATAAAAATCAAAGCTCAATCTGCTACATCAGCGTGACAATGGTCTCTTGTAAGTTTCAAAATTATTTATATATTTTCAGTTATGAGAATACGTAGAGCATATTGCTTGTTCTATTTGTGTAATATAATATTATTACAAGCAGAATACACGAATTCAAACATAATGCAGGAAAGATATAATTTTCAAATTTTTAATCAGTTGTAAATTAAGCTCTTGTAGTAAAATTGGAACAAGTCTAGAATACTGCAGCTTGAGCCTATGCCACTTTCCCACTCCACTGGTGGTACCTTATTTTACTCCAGATTATTGAAGAACAAAACTTAATCTAACCTAACATAGCATGTTCATTGATTAGCAGAAATTATAAGTGAAGCTCGCCTTGTTTGCTTCCCTGGCTGATGGTATTCAATTTTATTCCAGGATAGCAAAGAACAAAACATATAATTTAACTGAACCTAAGCCAACAATGTAGAGCAGAGGTGGCGAAAACGTGACTGGCGAGTCATTTTGACTCGCAGGCGCACGTTCCCTCTCTGCAACCGTCCGTTTGATTTTCACATACTGCTGAGTGTTGCAGTGCATGTTGCATGTTTGGTGACTCGCGGAAGGAAGTCGTTTTCGCCACCCTTGATGTAGAGCATTCATTTTAATTTCTTAGCCTACAGTATAGCGCAATAACTGTGCATACAGTTATGCCATGGTGTTTGTTTAGTATTCGAGACTTTAGCCATAATATTATACCATATTGCTAAAGCTTACATTCTATTTGAAGCAGGGCATGCTTAGATAGTTTTGGAAATTTAGAAGCATTAAGGGATTACTGGGAGTTTAGCAACAATTAAATTCTCAATAAAAGTGAAGGTATTGTAAATTCATTACTGCCATATGTTGTTTCCTTTTAAACATAAAAATCAACAAACAATTGCTATATAACAGATGGGTTATGGGTTCCTGGGCATGCTGGTATTAGAGAAAATAAATGGCAGACACTGTTGCAAAGAGGGAATTGGGGCTCGATTTTATTGGGTCTGAGCCTTTCTGCAGGGTATTGACCAGAACTGTCAAGTATGAGATAACCCAGCTTATGGTGTGGGCTCATCTGGAATAAGCAAACCACTGCTAGGCAGGCCCACATTTTGATATTAGGGTCTGACTGGAACGTGAATGAGTTTCTTCTGAATTTGACCAGATCTAGGCTCAGAGAAGTTGTGGCCTATCTTATGGGCCACAACACACTGCGCAGACATTTATACAGAATGGGGCTTACACAAGACCCTTTATGTTGGAAATGTGTAAGGGATTTTGAGACCTCATAGCATATTCTATGTGAATGCAAGGTTTCGCTATGCATAGATAGGTATCCTTAGGGACCTTTCTTTTGAACTTGGGGAGATAAGAAAGGCAGATATCAACGATGTGGTTCGTTTTATATGGGCCATCGAACTTGAGTAATGCTAAGAACATGAAGCACAAAGGACTCTATGAGCCTATGTGCAGGCCTCTTTAAGATAAAGATGATGATGATGATGATGACCCCAATAACCATAAAAATCAACTATTGCTGCATAACAGATTGCCTCCTTTCACATTATTTAACAAAATGCAGTAAAGTTGTGAAACATACATTCAATTAAAGATTTGTTTGGAAATTTCTGGTTAGCTATATTCACCAATAAAGAATAATGATTTTCAATTATATAAGTACTCTCTTTGGTATAGATCAAGAAGATCTCAGGGGTATCATCAATACCAAAGTTATCAAATCTGACTAATGGCTAAAATGCTTTGAAACATGTCACAATTCCTCTGTTGTAACAGTACATGAGCGGTAAGGGTATAAAAGGGATATAACAATGTTTATAAATAAACAGTTTTAATTATTCACTATAAGTTTTATGGTTTATTTTTTAAATAGCCTAAAGTTTGCTAAAGGGTTGTTGAGCTTTGAAAATTCTCTACAAGCACAATAATTTAGTACAGACCTCAGAAATAGTCTCCTTTAGAGTGTGAGGCAGTATTTTATATCACAACACTGTGAATGACAGAGTGATTGTAGTATAAAATAACATTATTGTATGACAATGATTTGGGATGTTTGTTAATTATAAGCATTGTTAGGAAATAAGTTTACACGGCCTCACTGAAACTGACAATAGGAGTGGACAACAATGTAGCGAGGGGGTGAGTTGTTTATTAATTAGATGAGACAGGCAAATGACGTCAGATTAGCGCGCTTTTCTGTAGAAATGGAGGGAATATTTTCCCTAGAACATATGTGTTCGTAATTTTGATTGGATATAAAAATAGATGCTAATGTTGGCGCGCTTTATTAACCAATAGCAGCTCGGTTATAATCTTTAGGCATATCGGGGTGAGGGAGTATAAATTCCGTGCCAGAGATGGGTAATGCACAGTTTGACAGAATAATTCACAAGGCAAACGTCGCTCAGTCCAACAGAAGGATTCGCGGGTAATACGTCGTTCAATCCAACAGAATCATACAAAGGTTATACGTCGCACAGTTTAAGAGAATTATTCACGCGTTATACGTCGTGCAGTTTTACAGAATCTCTTGCGTTGTAAAGTTAGTTATAAATGTGAAATACGCGAATTAATAATGTGCAGCAAATAAGTGATTATAGTAACATTAGAAAATATAACAGTTTCAGTCTGGCGTGTATCAAGAGTCAATATGTGAAATTAATTAATTGTGACGGTAATAAAAGTGTAAAAACAAATTCTTTTATAAGTGTTATCTTTCAGTAACAAATCCTTTCCGTTTACACACCCTGTTCAAGAGATATGCTCGACTGAGTAGTAATAATAGCTAGCCGGAGGACAAATAACCCAAAATTTAAACTATTAATACAATAACAGGCGCCCAGCAACAGATAACACGAAGTGACCGCGACAAATTGGCTCCCATACGTGGGGCAGAAAAACATGAAGCATCTTCCAACTACCAACGAATATTCTACTTCAAATTGGCGCCCAACGTGGGGTAGATAAACATGAAGCATCTTCCAACTACCAACGAATATTCTACTTCAAATTGGCGCCCAACGTGGGGTAGATAAACATGAAGCATCTTCCAACTACCAACGAATATTCTACTTCAAATTGGCGCCCAACGTGGGGTAGATAAACATAAAGCATCTTCCAACTACCAACGAATATTCTACTTCAAATTGGCGCCCAACGTGGGGTAGATAAACATGAAGCATCTTCCAACTACCAACGAATATTCTACTTCAAATTGGCGCCCAACGTGGGGTAGATAAACATGAAGCATCTTCCAACTACCAACAAACAAATATTGTACTTCAAGTGGTGTCTTCCCAGCTTGCAAGCAGAAAGTTTTAAAGTTGGTTTGACTATGTCCCTAAGTAACATTTAGGAGCAGCATTTAGGATTTGTGTTTCAAATACACCTCCAGGAACAGGTATAATCAGTGTTTTAAAAGGGAAAAGTAAGAAACTGTTTTGATGAAACAAAATACATTCAGAAGTCAATTTTGTGACACGACCTGCACTGCTTTGTCAGGTACCTTAGATAGTTACAGTGCTCTAGTCCTAGAATTGTTACAATGTATGTATACTGTTAGCTCAAGTAAGATAAATTCTGGACATAATGTTGCCAAGGGCTGACACCCTAAATTAATGGTTAGAACCTAATGCACAATAAAACCCCCATAACTTTTCATAAATAAGAGGGCATATATAAGACATTTAAGTTGAAAAATCAGAAATGCTAGTCTTAATGACCACATTTAAATAAAGTCAACTGTCAAACAATTTGGAGGGCACACCATTTTGATCAATGTGGAAAGTGTATTATTTTTGATCAACTGAATTTCCAAGTTGTGGTAGAACACATCATAAAATTAATTTTTTTTTAGAATATCAAATATTTTTCATAGGGAAAGATTATATCAGACAATAAACTAATTTGTATATGAAATAAATGTTCAATTGCTATTATAGACCATTAAGGTTCATTAAAGAAAATAACCAAAATTGAAATCTTCAGTTTTTTATTTTAATTTTCAACTATCCAAAAACACAGGTCCAAAATTGTATATAAAAATGTTAATAGGATGTGCCCCAGAAATAAAACCTCCTCATGGTATCACACTCTATTTTTTGTTGAAGAAAAGTTAATCTTCTAATTAGCACAGTATTATAATCTGCTGCTAGTTGATTTAACCTTCCATGGTTTATATACAATACTTTGTTTTAATAACTCAAGAATTGTATCAAAAGTGGAAGGAAAAGATTACATCATAACATTTTATTTTTCAGTAATCAGGTACCTGTATTTAGGAAACTATGTGATGGAATGTATTCAGTTCTGAAACACTTGTTTAACATTGCATAAGCTGTATTTTTACAGAACATATTTTTATTCACTACTATGTATAGTAAATAGGGGAAGTATTGTATTCCGCTCAAAAATTTGATGTCAAGTTTTCATCGTAAATATATGTTTGAGGTCCCCTGCACCCCCACAAAAAATAATATTTAGAAAGAGGTCTGTGTATGTATTTGTGAACACATAAATCATGAACGAAAAGTAGGATATTTACCAAAGTTGGTATTTAAGTTCAGTATCTTCTAAAGATGCGACATGAAGATTTTCAGGAAAATCCCCCATCCCAACTACCTTTTACACAGAACACTTTTCGATTTCTTTTTATTTTCTAAAAAAGCTCTCTAAAGATTTTCATTAAAATTCCACATATTTAAAATATTTACATGACAAACAAAATGCATATCTTTAATTTTCTGGGAATAGATTGTGAAGTCCTCTTCATTTGTAAGCAATTTTGTATAATCTTGTATAACTGGTAAACGTTAAACGATAGACGAAAACGCACTACACAGAAAATGTAGACTTCTAAATCACACAAATTACTTTAAATGACTTTTTATGGCTCAGCCATTTCCGAGATATCCATTAATATTTGTTCGAAGTTCAATACTAAGCCATTCTTTTAAAGTACCGTCGATTTTCAATTGTTCCTCGCGATGCCATGGAAACAGTATGGAATTTTAAAGTCAGCATATAGCGTCCAGTTCTTAAACATTTGACTATCGTTGTTCTCTTTGTATCTATAACGAGATGTGTAATGTAGCTATTTCTGCAAAAGTTTATCTGGATTAAAATGAAGTAGATAGACAAAATAGAAACTTTAGTAAGAATAGTTTATATACCCACTAATAAACAATAAAGGATAGTAAAGTCATGTGTATGTAACACATAGATTTTTGTTTATTTATTCTATGCTCATTCAAATTGTTATGGCCTGGAGCTAACCCAGGTTCTGCCTCAAGTATACACGAATCTCTCTCTTTTGTGTGTGGCTCTCTCTCTTTTCCTCACACTACGAGTACAACTTCTTGATTTAACTTAAACAGTAACATTATGCATATTTCCAGGTTTATTTAAGGATCAAATCCATTTCTTCTTGAGGTAAGTAGATACTCACCTAAATTATTAATCTGAGATTGTAGGATGAACAATTTTTCAATTGCTATTGCTTTTGCTACTGTAAGTCAATTCTTTTGGATTGATTCTTTCCTCCAGGTATCTGTTACTTTGCTGTCTAACAATAATAAATATTGGTTGTATGATTACATGCCTGCACATAAAGTCAAACGCCTTCTTCAAACCTTTATTTGTAACCTTTTAATTTCCATGTCCCCAATCTGAACCTCTTTGATCTTTATTACATTTTTAATTCTCTACCATGTACCTGGTAGATAGAGAAGGTATTACATCCCACCCAAAAATTCAATATCAAGATTTTACCAATAATATACGTTTTGGGGCTTTCTGAATCTGAAAAAAAGCATTTTTAGAAAAAGATCCGAGTGTGCTGTGTGTGTGTGTGTGTGTGTGTGAGAGAGAGAGAGAGTGAGAGAGAGAGAGAGAGTGAGAGAGAGAGTGAGAGTGAGAGTGAGAGAGAGTGTGTGTTTGTGAGTGAGAGAGAGAACAGCATAACCCAAAAACGAAATGTCCGATAAATATCAAACTTGGTATTTAGGTTCAGTATCTTCCAAAGATGCGTCGTGGGGATTTTCAGGAAAATTCCTCCACCCCAATCTACACTTTACGTGAGAGATTTTTCGAAATTTTGGCTTTTCTCAAAAATGGCTCTAATGATTATGATTAAAATTCCGTATGTTTAAGATATTTACATGGAAAAAAGAAATGGATATCTTGAATTTTCTGGAAATGGCCTGTGAAGCCCTCATCATTGGGAAAGAATTTTATATAACTCGGAAACCAAGAAGTACCAAAATATGCATAGCTCTTTAAAATACACAATTTGTTTCAAATAACTTTTCTTGTGGGATTAGCCATTTCCGAAACATAGTTATTGGTTTGAATTTTTCAATACTTATTCGTTTTCTTAAAGTATGGTCGCTTTTCTTTTGTTTCTCGCGATGTCATGGAAAGAGTAGAATTTTAAGGCCAGCATATAGCGCTCCGATGTTAAACATCTGAACTCTATTCAGTTTACTCTATCCCCATTGTATCTTTAACTAAACCTGCAATGAAATTATTTCAGCAAAGGTTTTTCTCGATTAATATAAAATATAAGTAGAAAAATCTGATGTGATACATCCACATGACTTTCTCTACACTTTATCGTTTATTATTGGATATACAAACTATTCCTACTACAGCTTAGTTTTATATTACACTTTAATCCAAATAAACCTTTGCAGAAATAACTAGATTACGTATTTTGGTATAGATACAAAGGGAATAGCGATAGCACTCAAATGTTTAAGAACTGGACATATGTACTGACCCTAAAATTCCATGCTCTTTGCGCAGTCGCGAGAAACAACTGAATATGAAAGGACATGAAAAGAATGACAAAGAGTAGAACAATTCGAACCATTAATAATGGATATCACGCAAATGGCTGATGCCACAAAAAAGGTTATTTGAAATAAATTGCGTGTTTTAAAAAGATCTACGTTGTTTGTGCTTAACCATTACTGGAATTTAAGCATTTCGGAAAATGTTCCATGCAAAGGGCAGTTTGGGTAGGGGATTGTCTTGAAAAGTTTCGTGTCGCATCTTTGGAAGGTGCTGAATCTATACACCAAGTTTGGTATTTATCCTACTTTTGTTTTTGAGTTATGATGTTCGCAGACACACACATGGATCTTTTTTCTAAATTTGGCTTTGATTCAGGGGTCTCAAAACATGAATTTCCGGTGAAATCTCGGTATCGGATTTTTGGGTGAAATGCAATATCCTATCTACAGATACGTGATAGAGAAAGTAAAAATATAAAGAATAGTTTGTAAAAGCTATATACAATAAAGGATAACACTAGTCTGCATTTTAAAACTTTTTGTCAGATGATTTCTTAAGAGTAGGTGTTGTTGAATCAAGTTTTTATGCTGATTCCATAAATAACTTCGGTTATTTTCTATCACGTCAGGTTTTTACACAAAATAAAAAGTAATGTTTTGATAATTTTACTAATGAATGTAGAAAAGTATTCAAATACCATTTCACACAAGGTAAATTTTTATTCAAGAAACATTTTAAGAATACTCTCAAGAATTCCCCTAATTTATTTCATGACTACATTTTAACAAAACAAGAAGCCAAAGTGTATCATTTAATTTTTTTCCAACTTTCTCTTCTTCGACTTCCTTGCAGATCCTTGAAGATGACTGTCCCTCCTCAACATCCAACAGTAGTCGGCCATTATAGTTTCATTCCATCTCCCCTGGTACCTCCTCTCCATTTACTTAATATCTTGGTGAAAACGTTCACCCTGCTCTTCACTATGATGTCCCAGATTTTCTGGAAAGTTGTCGATATGTGAATGCAGAAAATGCACCTTTACACTCACGTTACAACCCATCTTCTTGAAATTTTCCAACATTGTTTCGACAATGGCCTTGTAATTAGGATCTTTGTTAATGCCTAAGCAGTTTTCAGTAACTGATCGGAAGGCGGTCCCCTGTAGCATTATACGGTACTCCTAAAATAAATTTACAAAACTCTTCCAATAATACATTCATCTTGTCCCCCTTTCTTCTCCTCTCCAAATTTAAATTCCATATAGCTATCTTGATTCGACTAAAGCCTTGCAGAACCATTCCAGCCATCTTAATTCCATCATAGCAGCTGATATTAACATTTACCAACTACCTTTAATGCTGCTTTGCTTTTACCATTGCCATTTGTGTCTCCTAACTTCCTGTGTTATTAACCCTTAAAATGAATACCTCTGAATCAGAGGCGTAGCTAGGGATTTTTGGGGTTGGAACGCCTTTGCTAAAAAATGTAAAAATGAATAGCAAAAAAACATCTTCGTTAAAATAATAGTATCTTTCTAGGTTGACGGGAAGGAGATACTTCCTAATCTTATCACTGGCAGCACTATATATACGCCGCATGTCTTAGACAGTATTGCCAAAGGTGACAGCAACAGAAACTGTACTTTAGATGGCGCTGGTACAACCATGTTAAGATATCAGAGGCATGTTTTTATTCCGGTGCTAAATTTGAATGATTTCCAAATTAGTGCAATATCTCCCAGTTTAGAACACAACAGAAATTCTATTTTGTAGGAAATAATATGGCCTGCAGCGGTCATTAATTCTCGTGACACAACACATTTGCCTCTTGGAATACAAAAAACCTCCTATCCTAATTTTAATTCCAATTGCTGCACCTTAATCTGTGAATATAAAATCTATTTATTTAAATATTTAAACTCTGGATTAATTCATATTTATAATTTGAATTGATCAAGTTGTTTAAAAAATGGACTCCTATACATAACCCTTGATATTTTTCTGCCTAAGTTACTGCGCTAAATAGACTTTCTTCACTGAGACCGTATGTCAACAGTGCCGTCTTACCTGTTTTTGAACAAAAATATCAACCTCAAAACTTCTCCCTCATTCTTACAGCTTCTGAGAGTGAACTTCATTTTCATCCTGGCTTCACCAATTAGGTAATTGCTACTGTAGTTATAAAAATATTCAGCGAGAAAAAATCTATAATTCTATTTTCTTTGAACTCGAACAATGACTGGCGGTGCTGATCCATCTCAATCCGTCATACCAGATGATCCTGACTTCGATGTTCCTTTCTTTCCAGCAGTGATAGCTGCTTGTCTGGTTTGAAGACAAGCACTGTGCCTTGTAAAAAAAAATATTTATACAGGATGATTTTGAAGTCCATCAAAATTTCAGGGGGTGATTCCTGACTGGAAATGGAGCACAAACTTCATACCACCTTGTGTCCGGAACTGCATAGTTTCCACGGTAGACGGCACTGAAGAACGACGAACAAAAAGCCCTGGCACACAATACATGGCCTGAATCTCATCCATGTCACAACAGATGTTCAAAGTGGCCTCCATGGGATGCATTACACGCGTTCACACGTCACATCACTTGTTCGAATGTTCCGGGCTGTGTCCGAATATCGTCACAGGTTACGTGGAGACGCTGTTGAAGGATCTGGACATCAGGTACAGGCTCACCGCACATAACGCTTTTCAGATGCCCCCCACAAGTAAAAATCCAGGTGTTCAAGTCCGGTGACCGAGCGATCCATGCAACAGGGCCTCCATGTCCCATCCAACATCTGGGGGAGATGTTGAGGTATCAGCGAACATTAATGCGGAAGGGGCTGGCGCTCCATCGTGCTGCAGCCACATTGCCTGCCATGTTGCCAAAGGCACATTCTCCAGCATTGCAGGCAGAGTGATTTGCAGGAAGTCCAGATACGTTTCTACGTTCAGGCCTTGTGGAAGAAGAACTGGTCCAATAATCCCTGCCCAAAGATTCATGCTGAACCGCTGCTGATGAGATGCTTCAACCTTTCCGTGAGGATTTTCTGTAGCCCACAGATGACGATTATGAAGGTTAGTGATGTCATGCCAACCAAAGGTCACTTCATCGACGAAGAGGACTGAAGACAGACATTCCATAACAGTGATGTCCTGTTGCACAAACCAGAGAGAGAATCTTTTCCATGGAGGAAAATCCGCCGGTGATAATCCCTGCACACGTTGGAGGTGATAAGGATAATGGCGGTTGTCATGCAGGATACAGATAATCATCCTTTGGCTTACACCATGTTGCCTGGAGCTTGTACCAGGGTTGTACTCAGTATTCATGGAGAGCATGTTCCTCCACATCTGGTGTACACACAGTCCGCGGCCGCCCTGAACATTCATCTGTCTCAAAGGATCCATACTCACACAAACACCGAAAACCGGCTCCAAATGTTGTGTGATGTGAGTGGTGCCCGTTCAGGGTATTTGCCTCGTACACCCGTGCTGCCTCTCGACCGTTTCTACCTGCTTGGCCATATATGAACGCCAACTCGGCTTGTTCCTGGGATGAATACCGGACCATTGTGCTTCTACGTTGCCTAAATCACACTATCGGAAACACACAAAACGCACACTGCAAGTTATATACTCAAATACTTCTGCTGAATTTATGACTCTTAACTCATATTTTAGGCTTACTTGATCAAAATGATAGTTATATGCCTGAAATACATTGTTGAGTGCATCAATTGGGAAGTTTCCCTTATAAATAGAAAATCTGTATGCACCTAGAAGGTGTGTGAACTGAAGTTTTACACAGTCAGAAAACCTTTCGTTGATTTCCATGTAATCCTATTTAGTATGGTGTTATATAGCAGCGTATATTTCGGTTCATCATCTCTTTCCATTCGTTTTAAGGATGGTTCCATATCACTATTTGAACAATGCCCAGTCACCAAATTGTTCTATAGAGAAGGAAATTTCTTACGTCTGAACTCAGCAATGATGCTTTTAACTTTAATATTGCTTGCAAGTAGTGTGCTATATCATCTTTCTTATGCACAGAATGTCGTGTGGAACAAATAATTTAGAAAAAGCTTAATTAGAAATATATTCTGAAAATGTCTAGAGACAAATCTGATGTGTTACACTCATATGACTTTCTCTACTCTTGTACAAACTATTTTTACAAACTCTTATTCTCCATCCATTTCATATTAAACGAGATAAACATTTGCAGAAAAGATCTCCTGACATGCAAAGAGAATTACATTTTGCACATAGTGACCATTCTAAAAATATTTGACTATCGCTTAAGGCGTACTTAGTTCCCCTTGTTTTGTATTTGCAAGGGCAATATAGAAATACAGTAGTCTTTAAGCATAGACATATCTTTTAATAGCTGGTTGCTAGGTGCAGCACCATTATCTTTACCACAGATTAATGCTCTTTGCATATCCAAGACAAAAAATGAACAACGAATTCCCATTTGAGAACATAAGTATTGGAAAATTTAAGGGAATAACAAGCAATATCTCGAAAATGGTTCACTCAACAACAAAAATGTATATGACATAAGTTGTGTATTTTAACGCGATCTACATTTTTTGTGTAGTAAAATTTTGTCTACCTTATGGTTTTCCAGTTATGCAAAAGTCGTTCATAATGAAGAATACTTTTGGAGACATTCCTAGAAAATTCGAGATATACATTTTATTTGTCATGAAAATTACTTAAACATATGATATTTTAATCAAAATCGTTAGAGCCATTTTTGAGAAAATTAAATTTTTCGTAAAATGTTCCATGTAAAATGTAATCTGGGGTGGGGGGATTTTCTTGAAAACCTTCGTGTCGCATCTCTGGAAGATACTGACCTAAATACCAAGCTTGGTGTTTATTCGACTGTTCGTTTCTGAGTTATACTGTTCACAGACACACACACACGGACATGTTTCCAAAAATGCTTTTTTTGGATTCAGGGTGGTCTCAAAGCATATATTTACGGTGAAATCTCGGTATTGAATTTTTGGGTGGAATACAATGCTTCCCCTACTTACTATACGTAGTAGAGAAAGTAAAAATATTCTTGAGCTTGTACAGTGGTATAAACATCCCAGTTTTCTTCATAATCATTACTTATCATATTTTCAAAAAGTGAATGAGTTTCTCTTGGTATTCCTTTACTGCGTTTACAAATCGAGAGTAAAATTCCATCTAGTTGGTGCCTCTTTAGGGAGCCTTTCGCTCAAAAATATTTCAGTTTTTGGAGATGCTGTTTCTCAGATAAATCAGAGAGAAGTTTGAAGAAGATGCGACATTGTGGAATGGATGAAGTGCTTTGTTGTAAAACTAAATTCAGAACATGACAAACAGTGGGCAAACACGCTTGGGGATACTTTTCTTGCACTTTAGTTTTTAAACCATTAGTGTTACCTGTCATAACACCATCATACGTCTGTGCAATCAACTTGTTGACATCATGTTCTTAATAATATATTCCACGTGCTGGAACAAATCGGCGGAAGTTTTTCCAGAACTGACATTTGTAAAATCTTTCCTGAACAGCACCGACGCTATCGACATACATTAAAACAGTGGACAGCTGACTCTGATTGATACAGTCCCTTGTTTCATCATAACAGCAGCCACAAAAGACGCTTCTTCTATTTCTGTTTTTGATTTCTCTACCATGTATCTAGAAGATAGAAAAAGTATTGCATTCCACCAAAAAATTCGATATTAAGATTTCACCGGAAATATATGTTTTGAGGCCCCTGCTTCCCCCCCAAAAACCATTTTTACTTTCTCTACATAGTAGGTAGGGAAGGTATTGTATTCTACCCAAAAATTCTATACCGATATTTTACCGGAAATTGAGACCCCTGAATCCAAAACAGCATTTTTAGAAAAATGTCCGCTCTTGTGCGTATGTCTATGAACAGCTTAATTCAAAAGCGGAAAGTTGGGTAAATACCAAACTTGGTATTTAAGTTCAATACCTTCCAAAGATGCGACGCGAAGTTCCTTTTAAGAAAATTCCCTCACCCCTAGCTACCCTTTACATGGAGCATTTTTCCAAATTGTTGATTTTCTAAAAGTGGCTAACGATTTTGATTAAAATACGTATATTAAATATATTTACATATGTATGTCTTGAATTTTCTTGGAATAGCCTTTGAAGTCCTCTTCATTCGGAAGGAATTTTATATAATCTTGTATAACTGATAAACGTAAATGTACTACAGAAAATGTAGGTCCCTTTAAAACACACAGTTTATTTCAAATAACCTTTTCTTGTGGCATCGAGATATCCGTTATCAATGGTTCGAATTGTTCAATATTTAGCCATTTTTTTAAAGTCTCGTCGATTTTCAATTGTTTCGTGATGTTATGGACAGAGTATGGACTTTTAAAGCCAGCGTATAGTGTTCAGTTCCAAAAATATTGGCTATCACTATTCCCTTCGTATCTTTAACGAAATGTGTAATGCAGCTATTTCCGGAAAGGTTTATCTGGAGATGATAGGAAGTAGATAGGAAAATAAACTTTCGTAAGAATAATTTGTATACCCATTAATAAGCGATAGAGGGCAGAGAAGTCATGTAATGGAACGCATTAGATTTTTAGAAAAAGGTCCTTTGTGTGTGTGTGTGTGTGTGTGTGTGTGTGTGTGTGTGTGTGTGTGTGTGTGTGTCTGTGAACAGCAAACTTAAAAACGAGAAGTTGGATAAACAACAAACTTGGTATTTAAGTTTAGCACCTTCCAAAGATACAACATGAAGATTTTTTTAAGAAAACCCCTCCAATCCAAACTATGCTTTACATGGAAGATTTTTCGAGATTTTTATTTTCTAAAACATGACTCTAACGGTTTTAATTAAAATACTATATATTAAAGATAATTACATGACAAATAAAATGTATATCTTGAATTTTCTAGCAATAGTCTGTGGAGTCTTCTTCATTCGAAGGAATTTTGTATAATGTTGTATAGCTGGTATACGTTAAACGATAGACCAAAACGTATTAAACAGAAAATCTAGATTTCTTTAAAACATACATTTTATTTCAAATAACTTTTTGTGGCATTAACCGTTTCCGAGATATCCGTTATTAATGGTTGGAATTGTTCAATACCTACTCATTGTTTTAAACTCTCGTCGATGTGTAATGTAGCTATTCTGGAAAGGTTACCTGGGTTAAAATGAAGTACATAGGAGAACGAACTCGGGCGAATTCCATGATCGGGAAAGAGTGCACCCCACGCTCCAGCCCACTGCGCCACGGTGCAGGACAAGCTGTATAAATTGTATCTTAAAAAGGTCAATCTGATGTTGACAGCGTTAATATACGGGACTCCGGTAATCTTCGGTAAGATACTTAGAAGCTAAGGAGAATTCGTGAAAGAGTATTCTTTTGAGCAAATGATGTTCCAAGCTTAAAGATTTAGTATTATTTCGTGTACTCGTATGTTTAAAGAGAAAATAATCGTCCTTTTAAATTTTTAAATTTTATTGCCTCCACACCCAGGAAAACCATTGCTGAAACCTTGGCTTCTAAAAGTCTCAATTCTGAAGATTTTATTTTCACCTGAACTGTCTCAGTCCAAGTTATCTATACCATTCTATACATATTAATATTATAAAAAGAGAAAATTTATACTTGTAGGTGTGTGTATGGGGCAAACTTAGAAACCCTTTAAACAGAATTTGATAATTCTTTCTTCCTAGTGGGCACAGTCTGTAAAACACCTAATTTCATTTCAGAAATTAATAAAATATTTAAAAGTATTTACAAAGCCCTTGTACTTGAATACGAACACATTGCAGTTACACTGGTCTAGTGGTATCATGTTAGCCTCTAGTTCCTGTGGTCGCGGGTTGACACCAGCGGAGGAAGATGAATTTTTTTCGGGCGTAGGAAATCCTTAGCACGGCTTCCTTCGGAAGGGAAGTAAAGCTGGTGGTCCCGTGTCGTAGATTTACGGCACGTAAAAGAACCTCAAGCCTGATAAGGAGGCCTCTGAGCAAAATTTCCGGTCTTTCACGCCCAATATAGAATGGGACTCTAAGAACCATAGTAGCTAAAGAGCCTGCATAAATAAAAATCAATTTAATTTAATTTTTGGAGTTATAAAAGAATACGCTTGCAAAGAAGGCTTTTGAGATTACCACGGAGTAGAAAATAGTTGTATTTACTTCATAGAAAACGCATTTAAATAAAACAAATGCCGCTGATATTTCAATTCAAGCAGGTGTTCTTAAAGCTCAGTAGCTATATTGAAAAATAATTTGTATTGTACGTATACAAATTTATTTTAGACAAGGGCAATTTCTATGTACATTTGTAGTAGGTTATAATTATTTTCAGATAATGGTTTATTAGTTGCAACTTTATTAACATATATTTATATTCTTTGCAATTTTAGTTATGTATTCATATAGTTTTGTTGTTTAGTATGCTTTGCTTGCGACAGTCTCCAATTGGGGGAAGCTGAATTTGTTAATAAGTTATGTATGTATGATAATTTGATAATTTATTTATTTGAGCCTTTAAGTATAAAATGCAATTGTCTAACTCATAAAACTTTAAATAAAACATACAATATTCATAAAATGGAAACTTACCAATGGAAATTTAGTATTAAGACATTCTTGCATATTGTAAAATGGATTAACTTTTAGTCTTGAACTTACATAATTCTTAAAATGTTTTAATTTTAAAATTCTTACCCTGTAAGGAAGCATATTATACATGTTGATTGCATTAAATACATGAGAGTTCTGTATTTTAATTAATCTAGAGAATGGCATATGTATATTGGAATTGTACCTTGTATTATGAGTATGGAAATTGCTTTTGAGATCATAGCTTGCAATATTTTTCTTTAAAAGTATTAATATATCAAGAACATATAAATTATACATAGTTAGAATTCCCTCACTTATAAACAAGGGCCTACAGGAAGCACCAGGAAAACTTTTAGTAATTATTCTTAATGTTTTTACTTTCTCTACTACGTGTAGTAAGTAGGGGAAGTATTGATTCCACCCAAAAGTTCGATACCGAGATTTCACCGGAAATATATTTTTGAGACCTCCTGAACCCCAAAAAAGCATTTTTGGAAACATGTCCGTATGTGTGTGTGTCTGTGAACAGCATAACTCAGAAATGAACAGTCGGATAAACACCAAACTTGGTATTTAGGTTCAGTATATTCCCGAGATGCGACACGAAGGTTTTTCAAGAAAATCCCCCCACCCCAGTTTACCCTTTACATGGAACATTTTTCGAAAATTGTAATTTTCTCAAAAATGGCTCTTAACGATTTTGATTAAAATATCACATGTTTAAGATATTTTCATGACAAATGAAATGTATATCTCGAATTTTCTGGGAATGTCTCCAAAAGTATTCTTCATTGTGAACGATTTTGCATAATTCGTAAACCATAAGAGATAGACAAAATTGTACTACACAACAAATGTAGATCGCGTTAAAATACACAGTTCATGTCATATACATTTTTTTGTTGAGTGAACCATTTTCGAGATATTGCTTGTTATTCGCTTAAATTTTCCAGTACTTTTTCTCAAATTCGTTATTCAGTTTTTTTTATGTCCTGGACATACAAAGAGAATAGAATGCGCCACATAGCAACCATCTCTTAAAAGATTTGACTATCGCTTAAATACTACCATATTCCCCTTGCACCTACAAGCAAATTAGCAATAAGATTAACATCTCGATTCACGTGAAGCATTTGGAGAATAAGCGTTTGTAAAAATAGTTTGTACAAGAGTAGAGAAAGTCATGAGATTTTTTTGTCATAGTAGTACACCGTTTAAGCCAGCACTATTACCATAAAATATAAGACCATACCTAACAATACTTTCAAAATAGGCAAAATACTCCTGTTTTATATAACGGTTGGGTATCTTATTTATAAGATTCCTTAATAAATATATAACTCTGGACAACCGTTTACAAATATAATTTGTGTATGTATGTATGTATGTATGTATGTATGTATGTATGTATGTATGTATGTATGTATGCATGCATGCATGCATGCATGTGTTTATGTATGTATGTAACCTATAGATGGTCACGATTTATCAACTAACACACAGAAAAACATAAGTGAATCGAATCTGCTCATGACGATACGATATGCATGCGATACCAATGCCAACATATTTTCATAACCCTTCTTAAAACCAAATAACTCAATGTTTTGCTCCATTTCTTTGTAATAATAAACATCGTCGATAAAGAGAATGATTATACACGATGTTTCAAAAATACAGAGCATAAATTCAGGTATGCATTCCCGATATGTAGACAATAAAAAAGTCAGTTATACCATGTGTCCGGAAATGCTTGTTTTATGAGTTATGGCTTTCAAAACAGTGATATTCACCGGAAGTTTTTCTTCCCGTAGGTAGTTGCCGTGATAGAAGATATTAACAGGACACTCTGACAGTTCATTCTGAGTCGAAGGGTACATTGAGTGTTGTGTTTGGCGTTCGACTGAGCAACATGTATGTACTCAAATCAGTAGCTGACAGAAATTCACTTCATGTACGGTAAGGCAGACAGCAATGCTGCACTGGCTCATCATTTCTACCATTAGAGGTACCCACAGCAAAGATGTCCAGATCGGAAGACATTGGAACGTCTTCATCGCGTCTGTGTGCCCATAGGAAGTTTATATCTCCTGGTTTGGGGAGAGGACGACCAAGATCTACAACTTGATGCAGTAATTTGTATCACAAATTATTTAAATGTAAAGAGTGATTATAGTATGAATATGCATTATTATGTGACATTGATTTGAGATGTTTGTTGATTGTAATTATTGTTGGGAAGTAAGTTTATACTGCCTTACTGAAACTGACAATAATAGCGTCCAATAATGCAGCGAGGGGGTGAGCTGTTTATCATTATTGGAAACGAGGAAGTTACGTAATGTTAGCGCGTTTTTCTGTAGAAATTGCTGGAACATTTCCCTAGAGCATATGTATTCATAATTTCCATTGGATATAAAAATAGACGCTAATGTTGGCGCGTTTTATTAGCCAATTGCAGTTCAGTTATAATCTTTAGGCATATCTGGGTGTATGAGTATAAAAAGAGTAGGTTAGAGGTAGAGCCCCTCAGTTCATCAAAATTCTTTGTACACTACACGTCGCATTCCCGTCAGTTCGTCGAAAGTATTTGTACGGCACACGTCGGATATCAATTTGCAGGTTACGCGTAACAGAGTTATGAAATCTCAAGTGTTATAAAGTTAATTATACAAAAAGTTGAAGTACGCGAATTAAGAATTATCAGTAATGAAGTTATTATAACAGTTTCAGTTTGGCGAGTGTTAAGATCAATGTATAAATGTGATAGTTGACGTGTTCGACAATAAAAGTGTAAAACAAATTTCTTCATCAGTGTTCTCTTTGGATAAAAGATTCCTTTCCGTTTACACAACCTGTATAAAGAGAAGTTCTCGACCCAAGAAAAAGATAATAGCTAGCCGGAGGACAGAGAACCAAATTTAAATAAAATAACAGTAGCATTCTTTCAAACGAACATTAATATTGCCGCAAATTGCTAACACCAGATGGAGCTAACAAGCCTAACAAATGAATCACGTCACAAGATGGCTTCAACGCGTGAAGTAAACACAAATACACAAACATTATAGGTAATACACCAGCAAACTCCAGATGTAGAGGAGGAGATTCTGGATTCTGTGCACACAACTCCTTCTGTCAATGCACGAAGGTTAGCGTTGCAAGTGAATGTTTCTCATACGACTGTCTGGAGTGCAACAGTTGTATTCTTTCATCTGCAACGTACAGGCTCTGTGACCAGCATATTACCCTGCTCGATTGATGTTCTGCCAGTGGTTCGTGCAGAAGTGTGCTACAAATCCTACCTTAGTATTATTTACAGTTCATACGAGATGGCATTACGAATTTCCACAATCAGCATGTATGGGCATATGAAAACACACATGCAATTGTTACATCTCATCATCACCAAGTGTGGTTCGCTCTCACATGTGGGCCGGTATCATTGCTGATCCAATTGGACCTCATGTACTTGTAAGCAGATTACGGGGCATACTTCTTGGAAAACAAAACACCTCAAGTGTATGAAGACACTCCACTGAGCATTGGTCAACAAGCTCACTTCTTGCACACTTCAGTCCTACCGCTTGCCGGTACTTGGATCGAAGGTTTCCTGATCGATGGACAGGTAGACGTGGCCCACTTGCTTGGCCACCACGCTCACCTGATTTGAACTCTGTAGATTTCTACTGTGGGGCCATTTAAAAGCGTTGGTGCTGTCGTCTCCGTTGCCTGACATGGAATTTCTTCATAAACGAATTGTGGCAGGTTGTGAGGAAATACGCAATATTCCTGGAATTTGGGGTCGTGTGCGCACGGTGTGAGGTCTGCATTCAAGCAGGAGGTGGGCACTTTGAACATCTTCTGTGAAGAAAACTACCTGCGGTAAGAAATACGTTCTGGTGAACACCACTGTTTTGAAGCCCATACCTCAGAAATCAAGCTTTTCTGGACACATGTTGTAATGGACTTTTTTTATTGTCTACGTATGGGGAATACATACCTGAAGTTATGCCCTTTACTTATGAAACAGCCTGTATAAAGAGAGAAAATTGTGTTCGTCTAACATCAAAATCAGTCAACTGATATTAATTAACAACCAGAATATTATTTTACTCGATGGTTACAGACTATATGTCCTTTCAAAAGCGATTAAATTTGTGACCTGGAAGTGGGGAATCTTCATATTTTGTTCTATGTGTTAAGGGTCTAGGTATGTATTAAGTGAGAGCTATGTAGTTTTTATGTTATTAATTATCTAAGGAACCAAAGAGAAGGTACAAAGATTTAAAATGTCACCTATTGTAATTATCTAAAAAAAATTACTCGACCATTCCGAACGATAATTGTTCCAAAACCAAAGATTTCTCATAGGCTATGCAACATTTCAAGAACGCCGGCGCTGTACAAAATTACAATTATAAGGTTAAAGGGGGGGATTCATTACAAAAACCTTCTAGATTATTATACAATAATTTATATACAGGGTGAGCCAGAAGATTCCGAACCGGCTGCGCGGTGTTTTTCCTGTCCGCTTCCTCGGCGCTCGTTGCCATCTGCCGCTATCACAGAAAGGCGCGGATGAAACCATATAACATTTTTGAAACTATTTTTAAAGGCTTCACTTACCAACTTTATGAAAGGAAATGCTGAAACTGACCACCGCCGTTGTCCATACATTTTTGGCACTTCTTTAGGAAACTGTCCATCATAGAATTTTGGGGGGGAATTTTCCAAACGATGACCGATGTCGTCTAATGTTTCTTCGGTAAGAACGAATGCGGTATTTTAGATTTCTTAACCTGAACACTTCCTGTGGCCTGAAATTTACTGTAAAGTTCATGGATTGCCGTACGGCCTGGAACTTTTACACCTGGAAATCTTTCTGCAAATCATACTTTCCTTGGCGAGCTGACCGAGGTAACATATACAAATCATAAACAAATACACACTGTGCAGTAGAAAACATATACTGAGTCATAATACACTTTGAGACTAAGTACAGGACAAAATAATAATTAACTCGTAATAACTGAACCACATCACATCACCGTCAACTCAATACTGCACTTCACACTGCATAGCAAAACCACAACAGCGTGAATTTGTTTTTCGCAGCAGTGCGTTATCATGTTTTTATCATATTTCCACACGCCCAGTGGAAAAACACCGCGCAGCCGGTAATATTGTTCATAAAATACCCCTCCGAGGTATTTAAACATAAAGTGTACAAGACAAACCCACACAGCCTGGAAGAATTAAAACAAAATATCCGCCAGGAAATTTCCCAACGTAAACTACGGCGAGCGATGGATAGTTTCCTAAAGAGGTGTCAAAAATGTATGGACCACGACGGTGGCCAGTTTCAGCATCTCCTTTCATAAAGTTGGTAAGTAAAGGCTTTAAAAGTAGTATTAAAAATGTTGTATGGTTTCATCCGCGTCTTTCTATGATAGCGGCAGACGGCAACGAGCGCCGAGGACGCGGACGGGAAAAACACCGTGCAGCCGGTTCGGAGACTTTTGGCCCACTCTGTAGAATGGGGAGGAGGTATACGAAATCGCCATTCGAGTTTAAGAAGCTAGCCGTGTAAACAGCTAGTGCTCGACAAATCAAAGTAGAGATAAACATTTAAAAACCATGAAACATATATTTCTGGGTTACGCTTGCTTCCGTAGGAAGTGGCATACGATGTGAATAACTGTTTCAGTAATTATTGCCTCAGAGACCTAAAAATAACCTTACAAGCGATACTTCAGGCAACGAATTACAATGCAAGAGCATGTACCCCTTGAAGCTTATGCAGCCGGAGCGAAAAGTTGCCAACGACCTCATTAGATGGCAGTAGTTGAACATATTATCAGGAATGACACCTGAAGTGCAATTTTATGTGTCAGTTAACGGCGGATCTTAATTTCATGAAGCTAAAATTAATTATGCTAGCTTTTATGAACTCTGTTCAAAGTAACGGTAGTAGTTTTAATACTATTCGAGGTCCATGGATGATCTCCATTCGCCTTCTTCTCTCCCAATAGAGTTGTGAAATATCTAATATATCCCAGACGTCCTGTAGTACTTCCAATTCAGATATTTTTCAATCACTTCGATTGTCAACCTGTAGATTTCACTGTAAATGCAAGATTTATCTTATTCATAGCGATCTTTTAAGAAATAATAATATTCAACATGTTGTTCCAGATCTCACAGGAACTGACCAACAGATTTAGCGATAAAATTGAGGGTCCAATTTTTTGGGTGAAGAAAGGTGAATTAGATATAACTGGGGAAATATGTAAAACCACAACAGAAATAAAACGGAATATAAAATCAATTTGTCTGTAAGAATGGGAAAATACAGGAAGGGAAAGTTTTAGTTATTTAACATTTCGAAAGGGTTAAAATTAAAATATATCCAACCAACAAAGGGATTACTTAACCGGGCACGGCCCCTATAAAGCCTACTGGAGGAAAATTAATAAAACTCAGAACGACATATGTAATTATTGCAATCAGCAAAGTATTGTTAGAAGGTACAAATTATTATAATAATGCATACAATACAAGAAAGACAAGTTTTAAGTGGATACGAGGTGGCATATATTTTAAGAAATACAAACTTATACATACAACTCGACATATTAGCTATAAACATTAGCTAAATAGCTTGGGGATAAGATGTTGAACAACATGAAATTGTAACATTAGTACCTGCAATTAATGAAGCAATAAGAAGATCGGAGAGAATTCAAGCCCTACGTGCAGCAGAGACACTTATACAAACATCTGATATACAGATAATCATACTTTAGAAGTAGGAGTATAAAGTGATGAAGGAGAAGAAAATAACAATTTAAAATATTTGAAGGAAATAATTCCAGCAGAACAAAACGAGGAGAATAAAGGAAGAAATTATTGAAAATGAAGGAAGAAGAAGAGAAAGGGAGGATGGATCAATAACAGAGAGAAGGATAACGGGTGAAGACGATGATGATCAAGGAGAGGAGTTGATAGCAGAGAGAGAGAGAGAGAGAGAGAGAGAGAGAGAGAATGGGAGTCTGGAGTTGGAGGTGGTGAATGAAGGAGTTAGGGAACAGGAGCGTTAGAGTTATGGTTTTGAGCGAGAAGAAAAAGATGGCGGCGAGGGAAAGTGGAGTGAACAATGGTGGTAAGTAGCGATAAGGTAAGTATGGTGGTAATTGAAGGAAATATTTTATTTTAAAGAGAAGGCGAAGTAATAGTTTCATAGAAGTGTGATAAGTATACTGATAACTGTGTTAAGTGAACTGAAAAATTATAAGGAAATTAGTGAGTGTTAAGCGAAGTGAACGATAAAAATAACAAGGGAAGATTAAGTTTAATCCAGAGTGAGTGATAAGTTTAATAAAACTACTAAGTACTGCAATTTACTTAAAGTATAAGAAAAGTGAATGGTTAAAGTATTCATTTTTTAGGAAAGTGTATTGAAGTAATATAAAATGTATAGCAGTTACAATTTTGAATTTCACTATGAAATTATAAAAATTATTATAAAGGATAAATAAAATAAATGTAAATGTTGCCGCCTTCCAGTAACAGTAGTTGAAAATATTCTTTGATTTATATTTCAGTTATAATTATTACATTTTGTTTTTTTGCTTTGTTATTTTTATTTTATTTATTTTGATTTAAATTTCTTTTTATTTACTAGACTACATGTAAAAATCTTTGCAGCAATAATGTATAAAATGAAAGAAGTATTAAATAAATCACAAATTTGGAATACACGTCTTGGTGTAGGAAGCAGGTACCAAGATGGAGATTTGCGGATTTTATTTTATTTTTATTTATTTTTTGCTGCTCCAGCTGAGCTTGTGGGAAGTTACCGTTCTTGAGTTCTCAATTCTGACCTTGGTTTATTTCTAAAACTATAGACATCAGATTTTGTGATCTTTTCTTCAATGTTTTATTTTAAGGCGCACAGGATGGAATCTAAATGGGTTTTTGAAAGATGTGTTATGTTTTTCTTTTCTTAGTCAGATGGTCAGCTTTCTTATTATCAGGTATCTCACAATGGAAGGTTATACGCCATTGTTTTATTGATACATCAGATGACCTACATGCAGTTTTCTATTTCTTCAATTCTTTTGTTTGAGAAATCTTATGATTCAATGCCTGGAATGGCGAATCACATAATTATCAAAACAGTTGGTTCTGTTTGTTAAAGAAAGTTCTTTTCTTTGCATATATTGTGACGTACGAGTATTATTGCTTATGTGACCTGCTGCCCAGATCGGGTATTGCGGAAGAGTGGAGGGGATAAGCCAGTTAGCATAGCGTTACCACGCCGAGTTGAGCGTGGGTTTTAGTCAGTCGAGGCGAGTTACTGTTCGAGGCAAGTTGTGCGCGCTGTTCATACCATCAGTATGGCGTCCTCACCGACAGACAAGGAAACAAGGAGGTAATATAATCCCTTTACATCAATAAAACTACTAGCCATCCATGTTCATTAGGTTTAAATTACTATAGTAGATAGTCCCTTCCCTCATCCACACCATATAATAACACTATTAATAAGTATATTCCGATATACTTTTATAATCTCTCTCAGCTGCCTCCCCCTTCTGACCTCGTATAATATGAATTATTAACTTTAAATCCTTCGGTATTCGCTCTACCCCCCATTGAGCTAAAATAACAAAGAGGGCACGACAATATGCATGTATTGTGATCGTGTTTATTAAGGCTTGCGTCGAATGATTATGCATTCGAGAGCGAAGGTCTACCCGGGAACTGAAACTTACCCTCTATGTTCAGGGAGAGGCACAATCCGAGTGTCTCTTCTCTCCATTTGGCCATATCTGGTTTCCTAAAAAGGCCCTCCGCTTTCGTATGAATCGTGGATACGCCACTTACGCGCGTCCAGGTTGGTACCGGAGGACATTGAGGTGTCCCACAACCTCATGTGGGCATACCGTCCAGACGTACCCAATCTTCCATGGGTATCCGGAACCGCTGCCCTGCCGAGTCCAACCCAATCCGAAAAATCCACTTTCGGCCGGACCTACTTCTGTAACGCCAGAAGTACCAAGAGTGCTAGGGATTCACAGCGCTCACACCACGGCAGCTGGAGGGGTCGGAACCCCTTCCTTAAGATATAGAATTATTATACAGATTTTCGTAATAATTTCATCGTAAATAAGTGGTAGATAATGAAAATAACCTCGTTTTTTGGGGACCGACTGTGAAGTCCCGCGAAATCTGAATTTGGTAGCACATTCTTTGTTACTATACATTTTGAGAAAAACCTATCCAATTCTAAAAATAGTTATGTCTCATATTGGCAAACACCTTTCAGTTCAAATAAGCCATGTAAACTTAGGTATATTAATCTGAATACCCGTCGAAATATTACTAATGCTGGAAGGCAGACGACTGAAAAATCCAATGCCAAAAATTGTTATTGGTTTTAGGGTGTTCAGAGTTCCGTTCTCTGCTCCGGCTCTTGTTCTAGAAGCTCTCCGTTGTCCCGTACACTGTAACTTGTAATTGCTTGATTTGAAGTTACTGCTCCAATAAATCAGTTGGTATTATCGAGTCTGCTTGGGTTGGCAGAAGTGATTGTTGGCGGTATATGAGCTCCCTCAGTAATTGTTGAACTGTGTTAGCGGATTTTACACGACTAGAATTTTATGAAAGCTTTACTTTAATTTGCTAGTTTTGTTCGGTGTGTTTTAAATGATTTTAAAATACGTTTAGCTCAGTCGTGAGTAATCTACTCTCATCAAGGATTTTATTACGTGTTTAGGAAAGGTAAGGAAATTTTATGCAATAATAGCAATAATAATGATATTCGCTGAGAAGTGATTTGTTTTCTTTCAGGTAATTGACTAATATAATTTAGAACAATATTCACCGTTGTGTTTCCATTTCATTTACTCCAATTTTCTATCTTTGTTAGCTAATTCTTTGTGTTTCACAAATCTTTATATACAAATCTTTTTTGCATATGACTCAGTTCAATAGGCGTTAAAGTTTAAATAATTTTTTTAGGCCTTGCTCAAGATGTCTACTTCTCAGTGAAAATTTTCTTAAGGTAATAAAAAATTGAAAATTGTTGACTTTTTAAATTGGTTGCTACATGTAACTAAATAAATTATAACTTAAATACAAATTCTTTAGGTTAAACAAATTACATTTTGATATAAATAAAACACCTACAATATAAATTGATTCTATAACATATTTCTATTTTAGTTTACTCCTTTGGTGACATTTTTCATTTCCTATTGTGTTTACAATATTGCGAATGTAATGTTTTCGTTCATTCTTGTTAACTTTTTTCTCTTTTTACATTATTCAATTTTCCTTTCTTTTGTTCGTTTTACAAGATACAAATTTCTTAATTGATTTTTCGTAATATAACAATGATGTACGTGTCAAGTATTGTCCATCTCTTTGATTTTAATTTCAATATGGCTTTAACTCATTTAATACATTTGTTACTTTCATCTCATTTAAATTCTATGTCAAAATTCAATGGCAAAACTCAATTCAAACGTCTGGTTCTACCTTTCCAACCTTGTCCAACATACGTCTTGTGTGGAAGAACAACTAACCCCATTGATTGACATTATAGTGGTCGAAACTATGAAGCCCAGGACTTAAATAAAGTACTTACACTTTACAGTATTGCGTTGTCCTCGTGGTCTAAGGGTATCATGCTAGCTTCTAGTTCCCGAGGTCACGGGCTCAATCCCGGCGAAGGGCGATGGGCGTTTTTGGGCGTAAAAGTCCTTAGCATGACTTCCTTCGGCTGCGAAGTAAAGCCAAGTGGTAATGCCATGTAAAAGAACCTGAAGCCTAATAAAGAGGCCTCTGAGCAAAATTTCGGTCTTTCACGCCCACTGTGGAATGGGACGTTAAGAACCATAGTAGTTAAAGAGCGTCCATAAATAAAACTCTACTTTAATTTTACAACATTGTAAGTCGCCATTTGGGTATGTCATCTCAATACAATTTGGGATCTCCTTGTGGTTTACTGGAAACGTTGCGAATCATTTGGGGTATTTAATGTCGCACCGCCTGAATGTCAATCGCCTGATTCTATCTTTCCAACCTTGTCCAACACACGGCTTGTGTGGAAGAACATTAATTCTATTACTAATGTCCTTGCCATACGTGTTTTACTCTCTGGTTTGAATCTTGGTTTGGTCAACCTGACTGGCTGAGATTTCAATTCGAGGTTTTTCATCAATTCATTGTCGAATATGACTTGTTCAGTTAAAAGGGACTATAATAATAATAATAATAATAATAATAATAATAATAATAATAATAATAATAATAATAATAATAATAATAACCTTAGTCCAATGGTTCAAGTAGAGATGACAGCAGAGATTTTCATAAACCTTTATTTTTGAAATGTAGTGATTATTTTGGTGCAATCCATTAAAAGCAACGTAGTAATTTTATAGCAACCAAGCAAGGATCTCCTCAGCCTTTTTAAAATCAAATGGAGTTTATAATGTACGAGTATGATGATACTATGTGTTAGATACTGAAGGCAGAGATTTTAATGCATAACTGTAGTTTTTTATTTATTATTTTATCTGTGTTGCGCTCGGAGCCACTACTCTGGTCATTTCGGCAGCTTTGCCTTCGGAAGCAGTTCCTTATGCTGTTTACTCTTTGACCCTGGGCTTTTAACATTATATCTGAGCTCTTTATGACTCTGAAGCACACTTACATGTAGTCCTGCATTCACAAGATGGATGAAGCGTTATAAATTAAATAAATAAACGCCTTTCAGCCAATGTATACGGTCTTTGATGCCTTATTACCAACCAAAAATGAACTTAACATAGTTCAGAAACATTGTGCTCCGAAACTAATAACCGATGTTTATTTTTTTTTCTCAAATTCATTTTTTACTCCTATAATCTCTGCTTCCATTCGACTAAGAATCTAGGAAGCCTATTCTCATGCATTTTATAATTAAAAGCAAATGAGCATTATAACGACAGTTCATAGTAAATTTATTTTAGACAGTATGGCCTAAAAGTAGAACTTTTAACATAGTGTACATTATCGAACTAGTGCGATAACATTTTTATACCACTCCATTATGACCAACCTTAGTTTCAAGTCCAATCACATGGCAATTACCCTTTGTATTTGCACATGTTTAATAATTCGACTCGGTTTGATTAGGTTTTGCTTTTCATTATGTCTTTTTACATGATTAATTTCCCACGACGCTCGTATTATCTGTTCACAAAACAAATCGCCATACTTCAATTTATCGCAATTCGTTGTGGGGTTAACCTATACGTTATAATGGCAGCCTTGTGCTTTCTTTGATCTAAAACGTTATTCTTTTATTTAGAGTAACCTACATAAAGACAAATGGCGGCAATTATGAATTTAGAAGAACCTGAAATGGATGTGCCAGGTGAAATTGCAGAAGCAGCAGAAAGAATAACACTAGAACTACTTACCCACAAAATCCAGAAAGCAATATGATACAGCATTTAATCACTTCATTGCCTGGTGTAAGGCAAAACATTTTGAAAATAATTTCACTGAAAATGACTGTTAACGAACCAACAAAACACCAAAACATCTGACATCTCGCTGCACACAAGAGTTGATCTCGTTTTAACATAATTCCCCTTGTTTCAAGAATCTCGATATACACGTGAGCTGATCATGTTTTAAAGGTGATTTCTCTTAGTTTCAGGAGTCAATATAATATTATTGATATTTTACAAATTCGAGTGCTGTATAAAAATAGTATATGCCAGTGTATTAAAATTGGTTTTATTTTAACATTAGTATCATAATTTACTATTATTTTAACACACGGTTCTGCTTAGAATAAACGCTAATAAAATTCGTGTATGTTGTCAAAAGATGAAACAGGTAAGTCACTTCGGTGATAATACTAAAAGTACAAAAGTTGGCATCGCTTTCGCATCATAATTATCCTACAGAATACCCCCCTAGCTTACAATTTTTCTTGGGTAATTTAAATGAGCTTTCAAACCTTTACCTCCAGTCTCAAAATAATTATCAGGACAAGAGGCATTCGTTAACCTTAATCAGATTATTGAGAAACTATTAGTACTCGTGATATTCTGAAGACAGTATATGAAGTATGTTAAAAGTAAATAGCTTTCAATTTTTTAAACAGACACACGATACATCCCTTCTTAAAATGCCTAGGTCTAATTAACAGAAATAATTAGTTATTTAGACAACTATCTACTAAACGAATTTTGTGACGTGTTGCGTACAGTATTTTATCTATGTTTCGTAATTTAAGGACATTTGTTTAAGAAATGCAGGAAATAAGTTTGTTATAAATTGCAAGTTATTGCCTCGGACAGCACCAGCTTAACAGTCTTCCTTGGAGATTAGGTTGTGCGCGTAGAAAATCGACTAATATTTTTACTAATAGACATTGTAAATACCTAAAATGAGCTTGAAAGGGAGTTTTGACGTTCCACCATCTGAAATAAGATAGGGAGCTTAGGTATTACGAATATTCATATTTTTAATCACCTTCGAAATGTGCTAAAACGCATTTAAAAATGTACATTTAGTAAATCTGCTGGGTTGTCATATCGTTTCTTCATTTTGATAGCAATAAGCTAAGAATTCCAAACGTCACTCTCTGTGTAGTTTCTTTTATTTCTTCTGATTCACCTCCACAATCCATTAGGGAAGTTATTTCTTATGCTTCTGCAACATTAAGAAGTATTAATTCTTCAAAATTATTTTCCAGTTCCTGAGGTCGCGGGTTCAAACCCGGTGGAGGGCGATGGATTTTTTCGGGCGTAAAAATCCTTAGCATGGCTTCCTTTGGAAGAGACGTAAAGCCGGTGGGCCCGTGTCTTAGATTTACGGCACGTAAAAGAACCTCAAGCCTGGTAAAGAGGCAACTGAGCAAAATTTCCAGTTTTTCACCCCAATATAGAATGGGACGCTAAAAACCATAGCAGTTGAAGAGGGTCCATAAATAAAAATCAATTTCAGTTTTTCAAAAGAATTCAAGAACGAGTGTAGAATATTAAGGGAAGTAGAATGTGCACCTGCATTAAAAGAAAATCTGATGTGATACATTCACATGACTTTCTCTACGCTCTCTCTTTATTAGTGGGTATACAAACTATTCTTACTAAAGCTTATTTTTCTATTTGCTACATTTAATCCAAATAAATCTTTGCAAAATAGCTACAATACACATTTCGTTATAAATACAAAGAGAACAATGACAGTCAAATGTTTAAGAACCAGATGCTATATGCTGGCCTTAATTTTCCATACTGTTTCCATGCAATTGCGAGAAACAATTAAAAATCGACGGACTTCAAAAGAATAAGACTGAACAATTCCAACCATTAATAACGGATATCTCAGAAACGGCTTATGTCACAAAAGACTTATTTTAAGTAAATTGTGTATTTTAAAGACATCTATACATTTTGTCTATCACTTAACGTTTACAAATATACAAGATTATACAAAATGCCTTCTGAATTTCTAGGCTATTCCAGAAAATTCAAGATATACATTTTATTTGCCATGTAAATATCTTTCATATACCTATGCTATTTTAGTCAAAATCGTTTGTGCCATTTTTTAGAAAAGCAACGTTTTCGAAAAATGTTCCATGTAAAGGGTAGTTTAGGGTGGGAGGATTTTGTTGAAAATCTTCGCGTCGTATCTTTGGGAGACATTGGACCTAAATATCAAGCTTTGTATTTATCCGTTTTTCGTTTTTGAGTTATGGTGTTCACACACACACACACACACACACGTTCGTGTTTCCAAAAATGCTTTATCTGAATTCAGGGGGCCTAAAAACTTGTATTTCTGGTGAAATCTCGATATCGAATTTTTCCCTTACGGTACACCTTAGAGAAAGTAAAAATGCCATATCCATAAGGCTTGAAGGATATTTAAGACGAAACTGTACACCTAGGTGCCAGACAAATGCATCTGACATTCTCAGGGATTTTCGTTTCAGTATTTTTTTAAAATAATACACCATTGTCCTGATTTTGTCTTTTATTACTTCATCAAATAAAATTCCCTTCAAAAGATCTTTTAATGAACCTTCTGCTTGCTCCAAGTGGAAAATTTCCAAGAATACAAACAAAACTAATTGAAATTTCTTTGGAAATGTAACTATGTTACGAGTACAAAGGTGTGTTTGTATGCGCCTCACCTTCCCTCTGTCCTTTACACGAGTGGCACTTATTAACCTAGTTAGCTGGCGTAAATTAGGTTGTGTTTACGTTATTTCACTCTGCAAAGGCTTCTGCTGCTGGAATACTGTAGAAAGCTTTAATTGAACTAAATTCGCCAGTGAACCAACTTTATAATTTTATTTATTTATGACTATAGATGTGACTTGTACATTTGTCGGTCGTCTATTATACGTAACTTTATGCCTATACTTGCATTCAAGATGTTACCGCTTTGTGCAGAAGCGGTGTAGTTGTTTCATACCCAAGGTATGTACTAATAAATTTACTAAGACTATTAATACGCTCACAGAACTGCAACAAAATGTAAAAAATTCGATGTGTTACACTCACATAACTTTCTCTACTCTTGTACAAACTATTCTTACAAACGATTATTCTCCATCTACTTCTGTTAATCGAGATAAATATTTGCAGAAACTATCTTATTGCTAATTTTCTTATGGGTGCAAGGGGAATATGGTAGGCTTTAAGCTATAGTAAAACCTTTTAACAGCTGGTTGCTATGTGGAGCATTCCATTCTCTTTGCATGTCCAGGAAAAAAAAACAATAACGAATTCTCATTTGAGAAAAAGTATAAGTATTGGAAAATTCAAACAAATAAGGAGTATCTCGGAAATGGTTCATTGAACCAATATATGACATAAATTGTAGTTTTAACGAGCTCTATATTTTATGTGTAGAAATATTTTGCCTGTCTTTTACGGTTTACCAGTTATGTAAAAACCATTCAGAAAGAAGAGGACTTTTGGGGAGATTCCCAGTGAATTCAAGATATACATTTTTGTTTGCCATGAAAATATCTTAAATATATGATATTTTAATCAAAATCGTTAGAGCCATTTTTGATAAAATCTAAATTTTCGAAAAATGTTCCATGTAAAGGGTAGTCTGGGATGGGGGATTATCTTGAAATTCCTCGTGTCGCATCGTAGAAAGATACTGAACCTAAATACCAAGTTTGGTATTTGTCAGACGTTTCGTTTTTGAATTATGCTGTTCACAGTCACACAGACACACGTACGGGGCTTTTTCTAAAAGTGTTTTTTTTTATTCAGGTGGTCTCAAAGATATATTTCATATGAAACCTCGGTATCGAATTTTTGGTTGAAATCCAATACTTCTCCTACTTACTATATGTAGTAGAGAATGTAGAACTCTAATGTATTACACTTACATGCCTTTCTCTACTAAAAAAAAAGGTTCTTACAAAAGTTATCATTCTATCTCTTGTTAATACAGATAAAACTTCATGAGACATTTACATATTTCGTTTTAGGATACAGTAGTTAGATTATTAATCAGCGTGTCGCTTTGTGCTGTTTTGAAATGTTATGCTCTTTGAATGATCACAAAGAAAAAATAGAGTTTACCTATCTAAAGCGTGTAGGAGTTTGGTGCAGAATTGTAGTACAAAAGCAGGACTATTTTAAAAGTTATATATTTATGCCTGCAATTATTACGCAGAACACACACACACACACACACACACACACACACACACACAAATATGTGTGCATTTCCCATATATAGGCAATAAAAACGTCAGTTACCACTTTGTTTCTGAGTTATAGCCTTCAAAACAGTGATATTCACGGAACGTTTTTCTTCCCGCAGGTAGTTGCCGTGACAGAAAATATTAACAAGACACCCTGAGAGTTCATTTCGAGGCGAAGGTTACGCTGAGTGTTGTGTTTGGCGTTCGACTGAGCGACATGTACTCAAATCAGGAGCTGGCAGAAATGCACTTCATGCACGGTAAGGAGGACGGCAATGCTGCGCTGGCTCGTCGTTAGTATCAAGAGAGGTACCCACAGCGAAGATTGGAAGGGATTTGAACGTCTCCATCGCTGTATGTGCGGTCATGGGAAGTTTACATCTCCTGTTTTGGATAGAGGACGACCAAGATCTACAACTCAAGATGTAGAGGAGGAGGTTCTGGGTTCTGTGCACACGGCTCCTTCCATCAGTACATGAAGGTTAGCGTTGCAAGTGGATGTTCCTCATACGACTGTCTGGAGACTATTGCGAGTGCAGTTCTGACAGTGGTTCGTGCAGAAAATCCAAATTTTCCTGCCTTAGTATTACGAGTATTTACAGATGAAGCACAGTTCACACGAGACGGCATTACAAATCTCCACAATCAGCATGTACGGGCATATGAAAACCTACATGCAATTGTTTCATCTCATCACCATTGGTGATCGGTTAGTTGGACCCCATGTACTCGTAAACAGACTTACGGTGCAGGCGTACACAAAATTCTTGGAAAACAACACACCTCATGTGTATGAAGACACTCCACTGAGCATTCGTCAACAAGCTCACTTTTTGCACGATGGCGCTCCTGCACACTTGAGTCGTACCGCTTGCCGGTACTTAGACCGAAGGTTTCCTGATCGATGGACAGGTAGAGGTGGCCCAATTGCTTGGCCACCACGTTCACCTGATTTGAACCCTGTCGATTTCTACTTGTAGGGCCATTTAAAAGCGCTGGTGTTTCCGTCTCCGTTGCGTGACATGGAATCCCTTCAGAAAAGAATTGTGGCAGGTTGTGAGGAAATACGCAATACTCCTGGAATTTGGGGTCGTGTTCGCGCGGCCATGAGACGTCCATATTGAGGCCTGTATTCAAGCAGGAGGTGGACACTTTGAACATCTTCTGCAACGAAAACTACCTGCGGTAAGAAATACGTTCTGGTGAATATCACTGTTTTGAAGGTCATAACTCACGAACCTAGCTTTTCCGGACGCATGTTGTAATTGACTGTTTTATTGTCTGCATACCAGGAACGCATATCTGAAATTATGCCCTCTATTTTTAAACATTCCGTATCTATATAACATTAAATAGGAAATTCCAATTTATAAGGCTGCACAAAAAGCTATAAATGTATTTTTTTTAGAAATTTTTGCCATTTTGTCTATTCTTATTCAAATTTCACTATTGTCTTAAAGAAAAATTAAATCTTTACAGTAGATATTGTAATTAAAATCATGTTTTTTTGAGAAAAAAGAAATAACTAAAAACATTCTTTGTTGAGTATTATCTGAGATTGAAGAATTATTGCCTAACTTAGGCACGAAAATTGTATTTATCAGACTTTTGTTAGATAGGCTGAGAGACAGACAATTTTAAAATTATCTTTGTTCGGGAACCTCAAAACAGTTATGAAGTTTTGAGTGGAAGCAGTGCTTCATCTAGCTTTACAGAACATAAAAAAATATATCTCTTAAATGGAGCAAGGCACTGATAGGCACTAGACTTGATGCATTCAACATCAACCACATGAGAAATGTGGGTGGCTAGCATGAATCAGCTGGCTCCTTCCTATAGGTCATGGTTGTTGCGTGCTACATTGTGTATTCAAACAACGATTAGGTAGATATGGATCAAGATCAATTTCAAGGAAGTGGATCACAGACTGCCGATGAAATGGGGCTAGAGGGAAGTGCAGTTACTGTTTGGAGCTCTCTCGGAGAGAACCAGGAAGGGGTGTTCTATTCCAGGAATAGATGTTTACACATTGGGCTACAGCCCGCGTTGTGCTAAAACGTGAATATACACGATGGAAGGGAACTTCTTACATTCCTTCCAACATGTTCTTCTTAGAAGTATTACAAACAAAAACGTATATAGCATTTTATTCTTTGATCAACCGTTTTCGAAAAAAAACAGTTTTTGTTCCAAATTAGATGTTTTCTTCAACGAGAATGTAGAAGATAATAGTTGATTTCTTGTAAGATGAATAAGAGTGACCAATTTCTGATATAGTTTTGGCAGTAATTAAGTGACATAACACAGGGTTTTGAAAGAATTACTCACTTAAAAGGATATTTATTCCAAACACCTTTTTGCATACATAATGTGGTTGTAGAAATCGGTAACATTGGAAACAGGTCGAGATAGGTCACGCAATCTGAACCGGCTTTCGAACGTAAACAAAACATAGCATACCCCACTCCTCTCGTTTACCTAAATAGTGACTAGCAATTTTGTTTACCACACGTATTCAAACAAACACGACGAAAGGGTGATGTAATATTTTCATGAAATAACAAGTACAACTGGCAAGGTATTGGCCCACACTAGGACAGTGAAATGGAAGGGATACCTTCAGCGGCGGAAATGCGCAACAATAGGGTGTCTTCGCTAGAGTACGGCGTAATTGGTCAAAAGTGTGAAGCTTGCAAGTGCGCAAATGTTGGCCATTTTGAACAATACGTGTGAAGCGATTTAATCATTTGTTTTATTGTTTTGCTGCCTATATTAAAATTACCATTAAGTAGGCTTTGAAGGGCCTAATGATGTAGTTGTTTTGTGTTTACATGGCAGAAAGATTATCAACAAAATTGCAAAACGTATTTAAGTTTAATGTTGGACGAGCTGATAAAAATATCCGTAGATTGTGAATTAAGGTTACAAAATGCGTAATTGCAAGATTCAGATGCAATTATTAGGAGGTAGCAGATACGACAGGTTTGTTTACGCTCATGAGACACACGCCACTTTGAAAACGAAAGTGGTTCGGTGGTGTCCTCCAATTGGTTTTCAAAGTGGAAGTGACAGCGCCGCTACCATGGGTCAGTAACCCTTGCAACATTCCCAGCATGTCTGTTTTATGATCCTGAAAAACCTAAAATATCTCCACAGAAATGGTATATGAAAAGATGGAGGTTACAAAATGTGTTCCAAATAATAATATCTGTAACTGGTTTAAATTAATGTGATAACTTCCCTTCCGCCAGGGATAAGCGCGAATGGTTCGACCACGATCCGTCAGACAAGTCTGTGATAGCATAAGTAATACAAGATACTGCTTATTCCAGGCTAAGGATCCGAGACAAGTTCAGAGTGAAGTTACTGTGCAGAGTAGGGTGGAGTGAGGTGGTGCATTGGGGTGTTGTTTACCTGTGAGGCCGTGTACAGTCTGCTTCGTGACTAGAAGTGCAATATACTTGTGTCTCGCAGTCCGACGTATGTGTCCTACTTCATTTTCCATCACTAGACCCTACTGTTTACAGTAGCAAATAAAGTAGGGCATTAGTTTACATCAACAGTATTGTGTTTATAGAACTCTATAGTAAGGTTGCACATACATTGGTCTCTAACTTGCTCTGGACCCCCCTTAACTTGATTATTACTAAGGCTGGGAAGTTGAGGAAAATTCCTTTTTTTTCGAGTATCCGATGGCGAGACCCAATATAAAATATGTTCATTTTGGGTCACTATAGGCCAGAGAATAGTGGGTTTTATTTATTCTTTTTTTTGGCCTTTTCCGGCATTGTTTTGTTTATTGGTCCTTTTAGGCTTATTTTACTGCTCTCTCTCAGTTCGAACAGGCAAGAATAATTTATACAGATTAACATTAACTATCTAAAAAATCTGAGGTGATACATTCACATGACTTTATATACCCTCTATCGCTTATTAATCTACAAATTATTCTTACTAAAGTTTATTTTCCTACCTACTTAATTTTCCCAGATAAGCATTACACATTTCATTATAGGGACAAAGGGAACAGCGATAGTCAAATGTTTAAGAATTGGATGCTATATGCTGGCCTTAGAATTCCATAGTTTCCATATCATCGCGAGAAACAACTGAATGGTGAAAGGCCTTAAAAGAATGGCCAAGAAATGAACAATTTGAACCATTAATAATAGATACCTCAGAAATAGTTTATGCCATAAAAAACTTATTTGAAATAAATTGTGTGTTTTAAAGAGATCTACATTTCTTGTGTAGTACCTTTTCGTCCATCGCTTGACGTTTAATAGTTATACAAGATTATAGAAAATTCCTTCCGAATGAAGAGGAATTCAAAGGCTATTCCCAGAAAATTTAACATATAAATTTTATTTGTCATGTACACGTCTTTAATATATGGTATTTTAATCAAAATCGTTTGAGCTAGTTTTTGGAAAATCAAAATTTTCGAAAAATTTTCCATGTAAAGGGTAGTCTGAGGTAGAGGGATTTTTTTTCAAAACCTTCGGGTCGCATCCTTGGAAGATACTGAACTTAAATACCAAGTTTGGTACTTAACTAACTTTTCGTTTTTAAGTTTATGCTGACCACAGACGGACACACAAACAAATGTTTCCTAAAATGCTTCATTTGGATTGAGTGGGCCTCAAAATATGTATTTCCGGTGAAATCTCGGTATGGAATTTTTGGGTGGAATGCAGTAATTCTTCTACTCACTATGTATATGGTAGAGAAAGTAAAAGTATAACTGAAAGAAGCAGCATTTTATGAATAAAGTTTTTCGCACTGCATGTTCCATACCACCAGAATTTTGCATTTATTAAGCAAAAATGTTCAATTCTTTCAAAGAGTACCATTTGGGTGTTACATGATGAATTAAGTAACTCAACCTCTCACTGCAATATGTATACATTTGTGTATATCAAGAATCCATATATAATACAGGTTGGGGGGAAATTACACACATTTCCTTTTAATGATGCCCAATATCAAGCATTATACTCATTACTTAAATATATAATCAAAACCAAAATTATTAAGCATATTGATTGATTTGCATAATATTTTGTTCTTTTTTCTAGTTGCTAGGTAATTTTTTTTAAAGATTTTTAGGTCTTTTTTACAAGTCTTTTTAAGCAATTCTGAGCCCTTCAACTTTCGAGCCCTAAATATAACTTTTATTACAAGGTAACACTTATGCTGTGTATATGGATATCCATTTTCTTCGTTGTATAACACATTATCCAGAAACTAAAATATGAAAAGAGGGATTATGGAACAATAAATGGGATAATTTGCAGACAGAAACTTTGGCATTAACATTTTTGAATTAGTAGACAGGAATTTGTGGATCAATTTTTACTTTCTCTACCACGTACATAGGCAGAGAAGGTATTGCATTCCACCAAAAAATTCTTTACCGAGGTTGCACCGGAAATACATATTTTGAGGCCTCCTGGATCCAAAAAAAGCATTTTCAGAAAAAGTTGCGCGCGCGCGTGTGTGTATCTGTGAACAGCATAACTCAAAAAAGAAATTTCGGATAAATTATAAATTTGGTGTTTAAGTTTAATAACATCCAAAGATGCGAACTGTGATTTAAAAAAAATCTCCCAAAAACTGCCCTTTACATGGAACATTTTTCGAAATTTGTGATTTTTCTCAAAAACGGCGATAACAACTTTGATTAAGATACCATATATTTAAGATAATTTTATGGCAAATGAAATGTATATCTTGAATTTTCTGGGAATTACCTCAAAAGTCGTCTTCATTCTGGATGACTTTTGCATAACTGGTAAACCGTAAGAGTTGGACAAAATTTTACTACACAAAAAACGTAGATCTCGTCAAAACACACAATTTATGTTATGTACATTTTTGTCGAGTGAACTATTTCCAAACATTCCTGGTTATTTGTTTGAATTTTCCAATATTCTCAAATGGGAATTCATTATTCGTATTTTAATGCTTCACATAGGAACCAGCTCTTAAAAAATGTGTCTATCGCTTAAAGCCTACCATATTCCCCTTTCATCTGCAAGAAAATTAGCAATTAGATAATTTCTAAAATGTTTATCTCATTAATATGAAGTAGTTGAAAAATAAGTGTTTGTATAAATAGTTTGTACAAGAATAGAGAAATCATGCGAGTGTAATCAGCAGATTTTTCCTTTTTAGCTTCTAGCTGCAGATTCTATCGAGCTGAGCATCTAATGACCTTAGTCTGGAGCTGAGAAGTCCCCGGATTTCAGGTAAAAAATCGTAACTTTACTTTATGAAACATCTTCAAAATGAAACGCAGCTTACACAACAGTGTTTATGTACTGTCCCAACTAATGGGTACTGGTACACAATCAGAAATTAACCATTACGTGCGTGTACTGTACTGAATAAGACGGTATTACCGTACCATCCAGTAGGCTTCACAGACACACCTGGCGACCAGATCCCATTGAGAGCGCAGAACAATTATTGCATGTTTTCAATCAAAAGTGCACCGAAACAGTACTGAAAATACTTAGGACTGTCTATTGATAATTCGGGATTTGTTCGTAGTCTACCTTCCAGAATTAGTTCACGCTTTAGTAGGCTCTTTATGACTGTGCTGTTCATACGGAAGAGCTGTCAACATCTGAACGAAAAATACAGCGAGCCTTACGCGAATGACTGATTTCGGGCCCTAAGGTACAAAGCGTAGCCCAGGATTGAGGGCCCTAAGTCGCAAAGCGTACCCCAGGGATGTTTTATATAAGTAGCGGAGTGAAGCAGTTGCCCTTTGGAACGACGACAGGGCCTAGCCGGAGAATCTGTGAGGATAAACCAACTAAACTAAACTCGTGATGCAAACAGCCCGTTGCCGGACCAAGGCCTGCCGCCCGGCCGCTGCATCCTCCACCTCTGCCCATAACAGGCGTCATGAGTGGGTGCAGAACTAGGATGGAACGTGGTCAGCGGTCCGGGTCCCTAATCAATCAATTAGTCCCTCAGGGGGCCCCAGGGACATAACGAGGGACCAAGTTTCCCAGAGGAAAAAATCTCCACGCCGGTACCGGAATAGAAACCGAGTCTCCCGCTTGGTAAGCAGCTGCGCTACCACCGCGCTAAGAAGACGACCGTGCGGCTAAACCCAAATGAAGAATTACGACACTTTATTTGGTGGGATAGATACGGTAGGTAACGAGTGTTTTCGGAACAAGTATAACTATAGTACGATTTTTTCGACCTGACCCTGCAGAAACGCAAACGTGGAGAAGGTTGAAGAGGGAAGGGGAGAAAATACCGGCAGTATTCTCCTAGCGCGGTGAAACAGGAATTTCTCACGTATCGGCCGTTCTGCTACAACTAACCTAAAACTCTTCCCGGGAGGAGATAATGGGCTCGTCCAGCTGTTGTGTATCCAGGTGAGTAGGGCCAGGAAGAAACAAATCGTACTAAAATATCGCTATTTTCGCGGATTTCCCTGCTAATCTTGGCACTTTCTTCCGCGCATGTAGAGTAGTAACAACATGGAATACTTTGCTGACATTTAGCGATTTATTTATCATACAAGAAAGTGTCTTAAAATGGTGGACTGCATGCGCCACAGGTTTTACTGTTCACATCTCCTTTTAAACTGTGTAATACCCGAATTTTCCTTCTTTAAATCATCTTTCTCTTGTATTTCAATTCGAAGATATTTACGTAACCGTTGCGTTAATTCTATCTTGTAATTTGAGATATGTCTCAGGTTGAAATTTCATTAATACATCAGTGGCTATGTGGATTTATGGTTAGACGTAGGTTTCAAGAATGTAGTCGGAAAAGCTGCTCATTTTATCAAGTCCACTTGCGGTGAAACGCTCATCAGGTCCATAAATGCTTCTTCGATGTCTGTCGAAATCAATTAAAGCAACACCCTCCCCCAAAATAACCTGAGCCATCATCAGCTTCCTCTATACAAGCCTGCCAATCCTTACTCTGAAATGTTCCGGTACGAACTTTTTCCTAAATAAAAATGGTATCACTGAATCGTGGCGGAAGGAAATACCAGTTTTGTTGGAACGTATGCAGCTGTTTCAAAGTATAAAATTATGCGGTCGGGAGAATATTAATCATTGCAATAAGAATTGATCGGTCTCCACATCTCACACCTTTTTATAACAAGTTGTTGCTTTAGATGTTAAGAAACAGAATACAAACTGATAATACTTTTCACATTACTAAACATGTAGAGTACACAGCTGTTGCAAAAATCGTGGACTTGTATAACATTTTTCATTTGCTAAATCAGTTTTCCATACTTCACTACAAATGTTAGATTAGTGTCACATGTTAAAAGTATCATGTCGTAAAATGGAAAACAAAAGAATTAATTCCAATTCGTTGCAATATTCATATCTTCTAATTATTTTAGCTATTTTATGGCGTTTTGAAATGAAATGGGATTGTTAAGAAATTCCCTCCTCCGTCTTATACCAGGTGTTGGATTTATAGCCGGGCCAGGGGTCGCGTACATTCGTAGCTCGCTAGCACCACAGTGACCTCGGTATGTTCCGCTAGCGCACGTTTCTGCATTCAGTTCGACCTGTAAAGACCAGAGTTTGTTCACTGTGCATCTCAAAAGTGAAAGTTTATTCAAACAATAAACAATTCTTTAACTACTATGGTTCTTAGCGAGCCAATGTATGTAGGGCGTGAAAGATTGGAAATTTTGCCCAGAGGCCTTTTGGAGTATTCTTATTATTGTTGCTGTTCTTGTCTTGTTATTATTCCACTGAAGTGCCTACCGGAAACGTTCACGCTTGAACAAAGAATTTTTATGTACGATGCATACGAAAAAACCGAATCATGTACACGAAATTTTTATGAACAATCCCCACACCATAGATGAACTTAAGGCCAATATAAGAATATAAATTATAAAAATTACGCAGGAAGAACGTATGCATGTGAATGGAAATTTCATCCAAAGATGCAGGTGGACACCACTTTCACCACAACTTATAACAAGGTTAATAGTCATTACCAGGCAGAAGGGTTTTAGTAAATAAACCATCAAGTTCGGAACGCACCGAAGATTGGTGGCGAGGGAAGATGGAAGCGCTTGTGACCTTGCAGTGTTCTCTGTAAACAAATAGGATGTTCAATTGAAGGCAAGTGCACCCTATCCAAAAAGCAGTTAGATCAGGGCTAAGGAGTATTACAGGGGATAAAAGACAATGCACGTTTAACTATTGAAGTATGAAATTTGTTTATGAAAGCTATGAAACAATAATTTAAAAAGCTGTACAGTTTTTAAATCAATATCCGCTTTTATTGGTGTATGCCACAAATCCTCGAAATTTTCTGATCTGTAGTTTGGGGCTAAGGAAGTTGAAAATCCACTTTCCTCATTTTTCCTTTCTAATAATGTCGCATGTTCCTTATGTTTCATTGAATTACAGCGTTGTTTAACACGATGTTTTAAAAGTGTTTTGAGCTCTGTGTTATATATCATGGTTTCGCCATTATGCTGAAGTGTTTCCTGCCACATTCAGCCACAAATTATGTCAATTTTGATGTATAAACTCTTCTTTACTTTAGACATATTACCACAGTTCTCCACTGGTGTATATGCAGCAAATATATGGTAGCTGCAACAAAACCGGCTGTTGAGGAGGGGAAAAAACTAAATTGAGGTTTATTTAGGACGCTATTTAATTACTATGGTTCTTAGCGAGCCAATCTATATAGGGCGTGAAAGATTGTAAATTTGGCTCAGAGGTCTCTTTGTCAGGCTTGAGGTTCTTTTAATGCCGTAAATTTACGACATGGGGCCACAGGCTTTACTTCCCTAAGGATGCTAAGGATTTTTACCCCCGAAAAAATCCATTAACCTCCGCGGGTTTTGAACCCGCGGCCTCGGGAACTGGAGGTTACCATGGTACTCCTACCACGGAGGACGACTTGGGAGGGGAGGAGTGTGCCCGTCACAGTACCTGACGTCACCCATACTCCGTGGGGTAACATGATTGCTCCATTTACTTACTAAAACCCCTCTGCCTGATCATTATAGTGCACGTTACTATCACTCGTGAGTAAGTAACGTGAGAGTTTTAGAACGGAAAATCCTAGATAGTGCACAAAGCACTCAAGAGGCGCGATCCGCGGCCCGGCAAAATTACGAACGCGCTGTACCATTAACGTAACTTTGTGTTATTTTTAATTCACGTCGTTAATGAGGCCGTCGTGTAGGAAGATACCCAGGCACGATTACTTGAAGTGTTGTGTGCTTCTAATAGGTGGGTTTTGGAGCGCTTTCAATAATGGATAAAAATCAACCATGGTGTGTTTTCATGGTAGCTCCTAGCGACGCGACAGTTACTAGTACTATTCAGGACTGTATTTTGTTTACATCTGATACACCACAAACAGGTTTAACAATCGGAGACACTAACATGACGGATTTAATGTTGACGCATGTAGCGCAATAAAAAAACTTGTTTCTGTCCTCAAAACTTCCATTTTTGGGCCTGCCTTACTCTTCTACAATTTTCTCAATTTTCTGCACATTGCTTTTCTGCAGTATATTATTTTATTGCCGACTTGTGCTGCTGGGGATTATTTAAAGCCATTTTCAAATGACCTGTACGCTGGTACAGGGATGTCCATGACATCTCCTTTCTGCGGAGGCCAGTTTATGAAAACGTGTGCTTCTTTTATATGAAGGTCAAGTTATTTCATGTAAATATAGGCCTCTTTTACTTTTTGTTTATATTTTAGTGCAATAAAATCGCTACAAACATTATTTTCAGCGTTACTAACAGCAAATTAAGTTAAAAATATACCACAGAATCGGTAAGAAAATTTTCTAAAAATAATACAGCATTTAATATCATGTCTATAAATTATAATCATGAACAAAAACATTAACTGGTCTCTCTGATACAAATGCATAGTTTCCAGAAATTAGGCATATTGGCTATTGACCCTCAGAATCTATACAGTATACTATAATCTTGAGTTTAAATAAACAATTAAGATTGTCAAAATCAGAACTAAGGAGGTAAAAAAGAAGCAGAAAGATTCAAATTAGTTCTGTGTATTCTCACTTCAGAAGTAAGATTTTTGCATGAGAATTGTATTTTAGTGCATAATTATATCGTTTATTAATTTTCTGACTCAATACTTAAAAGTTTGATATAACCCAGAACTAGAACGAAAATACCTTCATAAACATTTAAAAATATATTTTGCAGACTGAAAAATACATTTTAATATTTTATCCATAAGCATTGTTTATATCTTAAAAATTAGGTTATATAAAATTTTAGTAAATACACGTGACATTCAATTTTTGTTGAGTTTAGGTCTCCCCTTTACTTTTCAAACCGTTTTGACAGTGGACTTAAGATTTCACTCAACTGCGATGTAGTAAAATATTGAAGTTATTAAAAAGTGAGGCAGTATTTTATATCATAACACACTGTGAATGCCAAAGTGATTGTAGTGTAAATTAATATTATTGTATGTACAGGATTTTAGATGTTTGTTAGCCATAAGTATTGTTAGGAAATAAGTTTACACGGCCTCACTGAAACTGACAATAGAAGTGGGTAACAATAAACCGAGTGATTTATTTATCACTAAGAAGAGACAAACAAATGACGTCAGGGTAGCGTGCCTTTTTTTATAAATGGAGGAAATATCTTCCCTAGGGTATATATGTTAGTAGTAGTGATTGGCTGACCAAAACAGACGCTAAAGTGGGCGCGATTTGGTAACCAATGGCAGTTCTATTATAATGTTTAGGCAATTCGAGGTGAAGGAATATATATTCTCGAGCCATAAGCAAGTTTCGCAGTTCGGAAGAGTCTCTCACGAGTTACACGTCGCACAGTTTTGAAGAATCTCTCACGAGGTGCACGTCACAGAGTTAGTTACAAAAATGTAAAGTACGCGAAGTAATTGGTGCGCGGCACTATAACGACTGTAGTTACATTCAGAAATATCACAGTTTCGGTCAGGCGTGTATAAAGATTAAATATGTGAATTATTAATTAAGTGTGACGGCAATAAAAGTGTAGAAACAATTTTTTTATCAGTGTTATCTTTTAGCAACAACTCCTTTCCGTTTATACGCCCTGCTTAGAGATACTTGCTCGACTGAGTTATAATAGCTAGCCGGAAGATAATGAACCCAAATTTAAACTAATAAAACAAGAGGCACCCACTAAATAAGATAACACGAGCCATGAGAACTGCGAAAAAAGCAAAAAAATTAGAAAGATCACCATCCTCTCCTATTAAGCCAAGGACGAAGACTATGTTACAGTATAACGAATCAGAAATTCTCAACCTCCAATAGCCACCGAATGGAAATTCTCAAGTGGTTTACACAATAGCACATCAATGGAAGATTTCTACTAAAGCGTAACAACCAACTTAGAATGAAAAATAAAATGTGGAAACTTGTGAACAGCGCCTTTCATGTTAATACCTTCATTTGTATCGTTTTGCGCTCATGCGATCTGAATTGAAATTGCTCTGCTTAGGTTGAAGATTATTTTTACGTTGTTTTGGCGCCAATTTGAAGTTGATAGTTTCTACTGTTGTTACGTTGTTTGCACCACGTTTAAAAAATACTAACTTTGTAATTAAACTGTTTCTTTAAGTATTAAATATTTATGTTTGCCTCGGCTGCGTCAGTATTTATTTTAGAGACATGGAAGTCTTGGCAGGGCGTGGTGCGACAAGAATGTAGGCTTACACAGATTTTAAGTTTTAATTCACTCCTTTTTATTAATCCTTGACACAAATTAAATAGCACTTCACTGATGTAGAAAGCTGTGAGATTGTTTTATTTAATTAATTACTTTTTAACACGTATACTACTTTCGTCTCACACGAATACGTAATTAATTTCTCGAGGACACATCTTGCATCCGATTGGTATCACTGTCTGCAGGCAAATGAACGATTTTAACCGCCCAAAATTTGTAGATTTCTGTATTTCAAGTCTCTGATTGGCTAATCCTAATCCAATAGAATACCTGCATTTAACTAAAGATTTTCTGGTTGTTGATTGGATATTTTTATAAACTGTCACTAAAATCACATTATTGTTACTCCAATAATCAGAAGTAGTATTATTAAACTCTCAAACTCATTATTGCCTCAAGGTTACCTCATTGTTACCTCACTGTTAGCAACTTTTAACTTATTATTCTCACAGCTCCTACATTATTAAATTACGTAATACATTCACATAACATTATTACAACAATATAAGCATATGCAATGACTGTTACATACATTTTACAAATTTACATACACATATTGCTCCAAGGCGGGCTGTTATTGAATTGACATATTATAAAATTTGACAGAAATTATTTAAGTGTAAAAAATACTGCCTCAAGGTGCCTATTTTTGGATCAAGGGACCTCAAAACACATTTTTCGGTGAAATATAGATATGTAACTTTCGGGAGGAATGCATTTGTGCCAAAAGGGGTATCAAGAGGATATAGTTTATAGATGTCAATGATAGTTTCTAGATATTTAACATGGTAGTTATAAGTGCTTCATACTGTATGTTGCATAAAGAGCATCTCAAATTTCAGGTAAGTTCCTCGCAGTGCATACCAAGATGGCGTGTTCAGATATTCATTCACTGGCAACTCAGTTTCTATGGCTGCATTTCGAAAAACCCCAGAGGTATCATGAAACAACTATGTATATGAATAAACAAACGCATAAATAATAGAGGCTGTGAAATAGTGGTCTATGACTGCAAAATACGGGCAAAGGCGAACATTACAAAGCTATGTTATGTAGCGCCTGCCAGGCAGGCAACTTCTCTAACACCCCTGCTGTTTCAGTTGCCGCGCTTCGGTGCTTAATGCTTTTCTCTGAAGGCTTACAACGTTTTTGTCTGGAGAGAGGATATTGGAGCCATTAGATGACTCTAGAACTTGAGGCAATGTCAATAACTGTTACAGAAGACTGCAGATAAGAGGGCGATTATCGGATGTGCTTTCCAGAGGAGCTGAGGAAAATATACAGGGTGTAAAACGTAAATGGATGCTTAGGATGAGCCCCTAAGCATGTCATTTTCTAGATATTTAATACACATATCTTTCTAAAAACGCTCTATTTTGGTTCAGAGGAAGTCAAAATGGGGTAAAGTAATCTCTACATCAATTTTTACTTTCTCTACTACGTATAGTAAGTAGGGGAAGTATTGTATTCCACCCAAAAATTCGATACCGAGATTTCACCGGAAATATATGTTTTGAGGCCCCCTGAATCCAAGAAAAGCACTTTTGGAAACATGTCCGTGTATGTGTCTGTGAACAGCATAACTCAGAAACGAACAGCCGGATAAACACCAAACTTGGTATTTAGGTTCAGTATCTTCCAGAGATGCGACACGAAGGTTTTTAAGAAAATCCCCCCACCCCAGACTACCCTTTACATGGAACATTTTTCAAAAATTTTAATTTTCTAAAAAATTGCTCTAACGATTTTGATTAAAATATCATATGTTTAGGATATTTTCATGACAAATAAAATGTATATCTCGAATTTTCTGGGAATGTCTCCAAAAGTATTCTTCATTGTGAACGATTTTTGCATAACTGGTAAACCATAAGAGATAGACAAACGTTTACTGCACAAAAATGTAGATCGCGTTAAAACACACAATTTATGTCATATACAGTTTTTTTGTTGAGTGAACCATTTTAGAGATATTGCTTGTTATTCCCTTAAATTTTTCAATACTTATTTTCTCAAATGGGAATTCGTTATTCATTTTTTTGTCTTGGATATGCAAAGAGCTTTAATCTGTGGCAAAGAGAATGGTGCTGCACATAGCAACCAGCTATTAAGAGATATGTCTATGCTTAAAGGCTACTGTATTCCTTTATTGCCCTTGCAAATACAAAACAAGGGGAACATAGTACGCCTTAAGCGATAGTCAAATATTTTTAGAACTGGTCGCTATGTGTAAAATGTAATTCTCTTTGCATGTCAAAAGATCGTTTCTGCAAATGTTTATCTCGATTAATATGAAATAGGTGGAGAATAAGAGCTTGTAAAAATAGTTTGTACAAGAGTAGAGAAAGTCATGTGAGTGTAACACATCAGATTTTTTTAGTGGAATGCAATACTTCCTGTACCTATCATAGTTAGAAAGCAATAAAGTATCGATACGTTAGTAGCAGATTAATATTTAATTATATATTAATTTCCTCCTAACTTGAAAAAATTCATAGAACTAAAAGTTTCAAAACGGTATGCATCCCCTGCAGGGTATATCGCATACTACGCAATAATAGAAAAACGTAGAATCATGACTGTATTTCTAACAGCTGAATTCCTGTAGCAGTGGCGTGCAGTCAGGATTTAGACTGACAATCTGCATATAATTTTTCTACATTACTAAGACATTGTTACTAGTCATTAACAAGGTTTATTTCGAATACTTAGGAATTGTGGAGGCATCATAATAAACGTTTCAACCGTATTTAGCATTAATATACTTTTTCTGAATACCAAAGTAGAAGTACTTTGTTAATCCTCATCAAGATAAGCAATTATTAATTACACAGTTGGTTTCATGTTGTCTACACTCGAACCATATTTCAACACAAATAACGTAAACAACAGCGTCCAAGGGTCATTGATGGCAGGCAAACACAGTCTAGTGAATGCTGTCTTCAAACGCCAACATTGTACGAGGGTTGGGGAGTGGTTAGTTGCCTGCGACGTGCCTGCTTAAATTCCAGTAACAGTTCAACTTTATTTCCTTTCATCCCAGCTTTAATGCTTAGAGTTTCCTATGCCTGACCATAACTTAAGATATTCCATATTTGTGACTCTGAACTTCCTACATGAAATTATCTTCCAAGAACTACATTAACCTGTTTATTTACTTCTTGGCCTTTAAAATGAGATCAAAATATCAAAACGAACCGAAATTCCATGCTCTTCTGCAGAAAAACTGGAACCTAAAGCATTGAAACATTTTATACAAGTGCTGCCTAATATTATTGAGTATTATTTTGAGGCTATTCATTTTGAGGTTTCTCCGTAGATTCAGTAAACTGAAAAACCTGCTGTGTAATGGTAAAACCGAATAAACTACTATTTCTTCAACAGAATTTTTCCAATATCCATTCTTACAGATCAAAATCCTTCGTTATAATACCAAAAATCTGATGTTATACTCACATGACTTTCTCTACTCTTGTACAAACTATTTTTACAAACGCTTATTCCCCATATGCTTCATGTTAATCGAGACATCGAGATGTTAATCTTATTGCTAATGTTTTTGTAGTAGATGCAAGGGGAATATGGTAGGCTTTAAGCGATAGTCAAATATTTTAAGAGCTCGTTGTTATGCGGAGTATTTCATTCTCTTCGCATTACGAGGACAAAAAATGAATAACGAATTCCCATTTGAGAAAAATTGTAAATATTGGAAAATTTAGGGGAATAACAAGCAATATCTCGAAAATGTTTCACTCAACAGTAAAAACGTATATTGTGACGTATGCAGGCATTGTTGTGCATACGTGTCCTTGGTCACCTGGATTGGAGATGGCGGTTGTAGTTTAGGTGGGGATAGTAGTTTAGTTGGCGTCCCCCACGCGGTAAGCGTGGCTTGGGTTTAGGGAGTCAGTCAGTGAGTAAAGGTCAACTGGACAGGACATGGTGTTACGCTCTCTCCATACAGACATGTATGGCGGCCTCGCCCGACAGTCATGGAGCTAAAGAGATTAGGTAATGTATCCTGTTTTATCTAATAAACCCCTTACCATCCAGATCTTTCCTGTTTTATTTACGATAGTATAAAGCTCCTTTTTCCAATTCTATGTAGGTGTCCTTTTGTCAGATATCCAATAATATTTTACATAACATCATCTGTAGGCATGGAGCCCCTGCTGCCTTGTTGTCTGATCGTGGCTCAGTTTTCCTAAGTGAAGTGACACAAGAATTGTTGAGATCTCTATCAGTGTCTTCTAATTTTACTAGTACTTATCATCCAGCTTGTAATGGACTTACTGAAAGATTTAATCAAACCCTCTTGAATATGCTTAGCCATTTTGTTGACACTAATCAAAAGAACTGGGACTCAATTCTGCCCTATGTCATCTTTTCTTATAACTCAAGTGTTCAAGAGTCTACTAAATTCTCACCCTTTTTCTTGATATATGGTCGAGTGCCTTCTTTACCTAACCAGGTTCAGTTGCAAGCTACTTCTAATGACCTTTTTGTGAAACAGACTTTACAAGAGATTCAGAAGGCACGTGAGGTTGCTGTTGCTAATATTACAAAGCAACAAGTGAAACAAAAAGAAGCATTTGATGCTAAACATAGAGATGTGGTTTACAACGTAGGTCAATTAGTCAAAGTTTTTACTCCTATAAGAAAGAAAGGTAAATGTACAAAGTTGTTACATCGATATTTTGGTCCTTTTGAAATTATCCGACAGATCACTCCTGTTATCTACCTTGTTGGTCGACCTCATGCTCCTCGTACCAAACATCAGAGTGTTCATGTGTCACGCCTTCACCCTTACTATGATCCTGTGGGTCCTTATAGATTGTAAAGTTTGAGTTTTGTGATGCTATTTTTATTGTTTGCCTTAATGTTGGCATGAAGCATATATTACATGAAACTGGAAAGTTGCACCATTTTGTGGTAAAAAGCATAAGAAAAACAACCTGGGAGTGTGTACTTAATTTTGTTTGATTTTCAGGAATGTTCTGTGACAGTATTGTTTTGTGTAATGATGTGATTTTGTTCTGTTGCATTCGATTTGGTTTGGTTTGGGTTTCATTATGATGCTGTGATCTTTTATTTGCAGAAAATTGTTGCATGAATAGTGTGTGTGTATGTTTTTGAGGTTATGTGAGAGATAAGTGAATATTTGCCTCGGTGGAAGTGCGTAAGAGTAACCCCGATGGTGGAAAAGTGAGAGATGAAATGAGATGATGTCAGCTTCGGTGGAAGTGCCAAAGAGTAACCCCGATAGTTGGAGTGTAAATGTTTTGATTTTTCAGGAAAGTCCTGGAAAGTCGATTTGATGTGATGATTTGAGAGATTTTGCTTATTGGTATTGCTGTAACGTGCCCAGTATAGCGTGTATGATGTATTCATACGAGAGAGTAAATGTAATGAAGTGTATGCAATGAGAATAATTTTTTTTGTGTGTTTATGCAACAAGTTTGGTACCATCTTATATAACGAGTTTTAATACCATCTATTTTCCAGCTTAATTTTGATTCGGAGGATGTGGATGCAACAGTATAATGTCATGTTATGTGTATCATTCCTGAAATGTTAATGTGATTTCTGTAAGTTTATGCCTTTGTCAGGTATTTTTGACTTTGCAGCATGTTGAATGAGACACGTCAGTGAAGATATTTTGTTTTCTCAGAAATTACTGTCTACGAGAAAGTTGAAAGCTAAGACGATGATGATTGAAATAATGATGATGATGATGATGATTGGGCTAATGATGATCATAAAAAGATGAATAAGATAGTAATGTAGAGGAGACTATATATTTGACAGTTGAGTCTGAGTATTGTAGTTGAAAGAATGTAATGTGGTGTAGTTTGAATATGTACTGTGGATTTATTTTTGAAGTCTGTAGTAATGCACACAGTAGTTTTGAGTAGTTAGTTAAGTGAGTGTTGTGTATAATTTGGGCCATGGTCAGTATGAATGATTCCATTTCATTGTCATGTATGAATGTATTGTAAGTGCACTTATTTTCTTTTCATTAGTAGTACCAGCTGGTTAAAAAATAATATTGGGATCCCAAATAAGTTTCTATATTTGTGTTGTGTTATTGTATGTAAACAATGAATGTCACTGATGTAATGTTTATGTATTCTGGTCCTTTTGTGTTTTTGTATTTGGATTCTAAAGCATTTTGTTTTAAATTTTGGATGGTAACCCCCTGTAAAATTTAGTTTTTATGTCAACGTGTAGTCATTTTTTCCCTCTTTGGCCCATATTAAAAGAATTCATTGATTGTAAACCTTTTTTGACATTTTAAATCTTTTATTGTAAATGACATACTACTTCTTTTATGTATGATGATCTTTTGGAGCACCATTTCTACCGTTCTATGGTTTTTGTTATAGTGACCTTGCTGATTGCGGAGCTCGAGTGTACAAGAAGAGTATCCCCGCCAGTCACGCCAGAGGTTCCAGAGACACCACAGGAGAGCTGTCGTTCAGCCACTACACTGCAGTGGCATAAGGAGCCACTATTTTGGGGGGCAGTCCAAGCCAGCGATTGCCAACCCCCCACATCTTCAGCGACCTGCAGCATCTGAAAGACTACAGCTGAAAAACAATTCGTCGTTGTGGGTGATCTGGAAATCCCACCCACAAACAGTTACGTCGGAACATCCATCCAGGTGCAGTGTAGTGTGCATGTAACAGTGGCAGCATGGTGTGTGTGCGTGTGCGGGGGGTACTCGTGCATAAGTGATCTGTAAAAAAAAAAACAATTCGCCAACACTCGAGACTCCCAAGTATGCCAATTAGCATTGCCTTTCATTTCTTCATATGTGTGCTCCATATATTCTCACAGATACTGCTTGTTCAATTATCTAACCTTTTGTATGTCATGTTTTATTCTGTATTGTAATTTTTTTTCTTTCTTTATCTTTTCCACAAACAAAATTCTCCTTGTGTCGACGAGGGCGTCGATCTAGGTGGCCAGGGGGAGATGTGACGTATGCAGGCATTGTTGTGCATACGTGTCCTTGGTCACCGGATTGGAGATGGCGGTTGTAGTTTAGGTGGGGGTAGTAGTTTAGTTGGCGTCCCCCACGCGGTAAGCGTGGCTTGGGTTTAGGGAGTCAGTCAGTGAGTAGAGGTTAACCGGACAGGACGTGGTGTTACGCTCTCCCCATACAGACATGTATTTCGGCCTCGCCCGACAGTCATGGAGCTAAAGAGATTAGGTAATGTATCCTGTTTTATCTAATAAACCCCTTACCATCCAGATCTTTCCTGTTTTATTTACGATAGTATAAAGCTCCTTTTTCCAATTCTGAACCATGTAGGTGTCCTTTTGTCAGATATCCAATAATATTTTACATTTACATTTTAGCTGCGTCCTTTGTCGTAGCCTCGCCTTATTAAATTTGTTAACTACCTGGTACCTTTTTAGCGAGTGCTCTGCCCCCTTGAGCGTGTTGTTTAGAGGCTGCAACAATATGACATAAATTGTGTATTTTAATGCCATCTACATTTTTTGAGTTGTAAAATTTTGTCTCTTATGGTTTACCAGTTATGCAAAAGTCGTTCGCAATGAAGAATACTTTTGGAGATATTCCCAGAAAATTCAAGATATGCATTTTATTTGTCATGAAAGTATCTTAAATATATGATAGTTTAATCAAAATCGTTATAGCCATTTTTGAGAAAATTAAAATTTTCGAAAAATGTTCTATGTAAAGGTTAATCTGGGGTGGGGGATTTTCTTGAAAACCTTCGTGTTGCATCTCTGGAAGATACTGAACCTAAATACCAAGTTTGGTGTTTATCCGACTGTTCGTTTCTGAGTTATGCTGTTCACAGACAGACAGACACACACGGGCATGTTTCCAAAAATGCTTTTTTTGGATTCAGGGTCTCAAAGCATATATTTCCGGTGAAATCTCGGTATAGAATTTTTGGGTGGAATACAATACTTCCTCTACTTACTGTACGTAGTAGAGAAAGTAAAAATTAATATTCGCTAAGAGAAGTTTGCTTTTGCACAACCTAAAGAGTTGTTGTTTTTAGTCTCTTTTGTTATGAAATGTTTAAATATTATCACATTATGGTAAGTACCTCCACCAAAATGTAACTGCTTATGGCTACCCATAGTTGAAATTTCTAAATCCTGTAGTTGTTTTAAATATTTTAAAAATTTTGTCACATGATGCTCTACCACAATATTATAAGCGTGTTTTAAATTTCATTCAAATTCTTTAATAGTTTTTGAGAAAACTATTTCATTTTACTTCTATTATATCAATTAATCAGGTGTGGCAGATGCAGAAAATCGTAATTTTGAAAAGTAAAAATACTACCACATATAAACACTAATACACAAAACTAGCTTATACATTCTTCCCACTCGTTTAGTTGTTTCAGAAACAAATTCAAAATATGTTAACGTAATGTTTGTAACAATTTATCCTCAGTGGTCGAATTAACTACGAGGGCAGTCCCAGAAGTACCCGACCTAAAGTATATATAGCGGTTGTTGTTTCAAAACAATAACTAGGGTAGAAAGTACCACCCTTATAAAGCTTAAGTTTGAAGTTAGACGATATCACGTTGTTTAGTAATTATTTGGCAGCCATCGGTAGTGAACTCTCAGCGAATTTATAAACATGGATAAAACTGGCCATCCGTATGTGATACAATACTTTCACTTGAAAGGTCTTAGTCCAACTAATATTAAACCTGAGCTAGATTCTACTCTGGGGGAGTCTGCTCCTTTGTTTACAACAGCAAAATATTGGGTGGCACAGTTTAAGCGAGGCCGTACGAGCTGCCAAGAAGAACATTGCAGTGGTCGACCAAATGAGGTGACCACGCCAGAAATTGTGAGGAAAACCCACAAAATGGTATTGGATGACCGTCGACTGTAAGTGCGCGAGATAGCAGACATCGTAGGCATTTCAAAAAGTACTGTACATCGCATACTGATTGAAAATTTAGACATGAGAAAGCTGTGCTCAAGATAGGTGCCGCGTTTACTCATAATGGAGCAAAAACAGCGTCGTGAGGATGTTTCAATTGAGTGTTTGGCGATGTTTCGCTGCATTGAAAGCCGAGTTTTTGTGTCGATTCATAACTATGGATGAAACATGGGTCCATCACTTCACATCTGAGACGAAGGAACAGTGAAAACAGTAGATTGAAAGGGGAGAATCTGCTCCAAAGAAGGCGAAGGCAGTTCCATCTGCAGCCAAGGTCATGGCATCAGTTTTTTGGGATGCGCGTGGGATAATTTTCATTGATTATCTTGAAAACGGAAAACAATCAATGGCGAGTATTATGCAAATTTATTGCAGGGTTTGAATGATAAAATCAAGCAAAACGGCTGCATTTAGCAAAAAAGAAAGTTCTGTTTCATCAAGACAATGCACCACAGCACACATCCATTATCATCACAGCCAAAATCAATGAGTTAAAGTTCGAATTGCTTCTCATGCACCCTATACACCAGATTTAGCCCCCTTTCATTGTTTTCTGTTTCCAAAGTTGAAGAAATGGGTTGGTGGTAAAATATTTGCCAAAAATGAAGAGGTGGAGTTTGCAGTTGATGGCTATTTTGCAGAACTCGACGGTTCTTGCTATAGACAGGGTATCGGAGCTATTGAACACCGCTGGGAAAAGCGTATCGAGCTGAAAGGAGACTATGTAGAGAAATAAAGATGTTTTTTCCAAAAAAATTCGTGTTTTCTTTGTTAGGTCGGATACTTCTGGGAGAGCCCTCGTATATCATCATCTTGTGAAATTTAAAAGGGTAGCAATAATCATATATCGGATTTTTAAGTTCATTCTCTCTGAGTTGACAATGGCAATGTCAATGTCAGTCGACGGGATGACACTAGCACCTGGACCCGCAATGGATCTTTTGTGCATACACCCCCGGGAGGAATGGATGAGGTGAGAGAACCGCAGGAGACACATGGGCTGCAGAGCAGGCCGGCGCAAATCGACAGAGAGGCACAGAGTTCCTCATAGTTTCAGGCTTGACCACCCTGCCACGGGAGGGTCGCTCGGACACGTGCCTCTAGCAGGGCCGAGAAGAAGTTCCGTGCCCAACACCGAGCGAACCATATCCCCGGAGTCAACCTGAAACATGAAAGAGAGAATGAAATGAGAGGAAATGGTGGGGAGAGGAAATCCGCGGTAGAAGACACCATTCCAGCATTCGCCGTTTTCCAACCAGAGAAAACCACGAAAAACCCACGGTCAGAGCGGGTGGCCACCGGGAATCGAACCCGTGGCCTCCCAATGCAAGTCTCACACGATACCGTCGAGCCGTCTCGCTCGGTTTCTGGTACCAATTCGAGCAAGATTGGTTATCAATTACAACATAGGGAACAGTTTTAATGCGCAAAATTGTAAGAAAATTAAAGTGAAGTAAAAGGCATTGGAAGTAAATACAGGCAATTAGGCAGTGTACTTTTGGACCCTTAAGTGGTCACGTGTTGAAGCTTTAAAGAGCTCTGAGAGTAAAAGCCCTAGTATGCAATTGAGGCTAAAGGTTCAAAGTATTTTTTGGACGTAAAAGCTAACATTAGATTTTTTTTAACTTTGGCAGAATTTCAACTATGGTACCCTTAAGAATTACAAAAACAGAAAGCATCCATTAATGTCAAAGTGAGACACTTCACCAGGGAGCATAGCTGAAAAGAAGAGAAAATAAACGCAACGTTTTGAAATTATCAACTAGTTATATTGTAATGTTTCAAGAGGTGCATCTCTAAAGGTAAATGGATGGGGCAGCGTTTTGTTGAGGTCATTGAAAGGAGTGGGAGGTTAGCGAAATATAAAGAATAGTTCTAAATTTTGAATTAATTTAGCGAACTAGCTATGGTCATTTTCTACAACACATAACAATTCTACACTTTTATTTTCCCTACTACGTATAATAAAGTAAGGGAAGTATTATATTCCACTCCAAAATTTCATGCCGAAATTTCACCGCAAATACATGTTTTGAGTGCTTCAATAAAAAAAGCATTTTTAGAAAAAGGTGTCAGTATGTGTCTGTGAGCAGCTAATCCAAAAGCGAAAAGTCGGATAAACATCAAACTTATATACTTTCCAAAGATGCAATACGAAGATTTTCAAGAAAATACCCCCACCCAGACTACCCTTTACATGGAAGATTTTACGAAATTTTTTATTTTCTAAAAATACCTTTAACAAATTTGATTAAAATACCATATATTAAAGATATTTACATCACAAATAAAATGTATATGTTGAATTTTCTGGGAATAGCCCGTGAAGTTTACTTCATTTGGACGAAATTATGTACAATCTTATGTAACTGATAAACGTTAAGCAATAGACGAAAAAGTACTACAAAAATGTAGATCGCTTTAAAATATACATTTTATTTTAAATAATTTTTGTAGCATCGGCCATTTCCGAGATATCCGTTATTAATGGTTCGATTTGTTCACTACTTTGTCATTCTTTTAAGTCCCATCGATTTTCAGTAGTTTTTCACGATGTCATGGAAGCATTATGGCATTTTAAGGCCAGCGTCCGTTCTTAAACATTTGACTGTCGAAATGTGTAATGTACCTTTTCTGCAAACGTTTATTTAGATTAAAATGAAGTATATATAAAAATAAGCTTTAGTAAGAGTAGATTGTATACCCACTAATAAACGATAGAGTGTAGAGAAAGTCATGTGAATGTATCGCATCATATGTTTTATGCTGAAAATGTGCGAACTTTAACTCGCAGCTCATCCTTGAAGTAAAACTATGATTTGTAATACTCATATGATTTTCGCTATCCATTATTAATTCACAGGTACTCCTTATATATTGCGACTGTGTCCCGTTTTTCAGCTGTCACTTCTCTCAGTACTCACTATTACTGTTTTGATCTGGTTCAACTTTCCCTGAGACTTCACTTCGTTGACAGTCACTTCTCTAATGTGAACTAGTTCAATTTCCCGTCACTTCACTTTGTTCGAGACGTAGCCACTTCTTCCGGACGGTTCACTCGCTGGTGAGACGAACACAAGACTTCTAAATTCTCGTCCCGCAGTAGCACTCACTGCATGTCACAGCAGTCGTCGCCGACTCTTCGTCGTAGCAGAAACGCGCTCACGAACTCTCTGATTCACTGACTGACTGACTTGCGAGAACGCCCGCTTATATAGCCAATGGAATCTCCCACAGAACCTTCTACAACTATCTGGACACACATTCTGGAAGCGAGGTAAGGGAACTTCCAGAAGATTCTGGTTATCTGCCGATAGCGATCCTGGCGTTTACGCCGGGTCAGAGCGCGACTTATCTTTGTTAATCTTCTACTGCCTGGCGCCGATCTCCCGATAACCTTGGGCTAGAGATGCTTCGACACAATATTGCATCACGATACGAGATGGCTCCGCGGTAATAACGTAAGAGGTTCACATTCGAGATGTCTGGGGTTCGATTACGGTCGACTGCCCACTCTGACCTTGGGTTTTTCGTGGTTTTTCCCGGTCGGTAGGCGAATGATGGGGTGGCATGATAGGAGGTATCATTCTGATCTATCACGAATTCCTTTCCATCATCTCGCTTCCATTCCGTTTCCTTCAGTGTGCTTCTTTTAAGTGAGCTTCTAGGTTTCATGCACATGTGCTGGATAGATGGCGCGGTTGCTAGCTCAAAGGAAAGAGTGCTCCCGTGGACACTATAGGGCTGCTTGGTCCACGGGTCGTTCTTCGCCCTCTCTAGGCAGCTCCTGCAATAGGATGGCTCTTCGAGCCTGAAACTGTTAGGGGCTCCCGCACGTCTCTTGGCCTGCAGGCTCCTGTGGTTTCTTCACTTCATTCCTTCCTCCTGGGGGGTGGCCACAATAGCTTTATGTAGTCGCTGTGCGAAAGGTGTCCCCTCCGTTCACCATAAGGGGGGGTTCCGACCCCTTCAGCTGCTGTGGTGCGGTCGCTGTGGACCCTGAACACTCATGGTACTTCTGACGTTATTGGAAGTACGCCGGGCCGAACATTCGAGCCCTTCCCGATAGGGAGTTGTTCGGATTGTGTTGGACTCAGCGGGACAGTGGTTCCCGATACCCATGGGAGATTGGGTACGTCTGGGCGGTTTCCCGTTCAGGCGGGGTTGTGAGGCGCCTCAAGGTCTTCCTGTACCGCCCTGGATAGCCGGTAGACAGTGCTTGTTCATGTCGGCCCCACCCAGGTCATTCGGTAGTCTTCCCTTTCGGGGGTTGACGCGCGTAAGTGGTGTATCCACTTCTACCCTGTAATGGGGGGAGGTCGGATTAGGCAACCAGGTGCCGGCCCTTGGAAAAGCTCTCGGTAGTGGGAGTGTCACATGGGGGTGCAGTCCCCTTGTGTCTTATGTCCCCTCCGTTGTATAAACCATTCCTATGTATTTCACCTTTTCCTCTATCCGCTTTATTTTAATAACATAAATGTGTGCTTTAAAATTATTTAGTATTAGGCAACACGGACTTGTTGTAAGGACGATGCGAAAAAAGATCTCAGTTGCTTGTATCCCACTTCAGTTTTGTTGCTAAAGAGATCACGCGAAGAAAGATGTATCGTACATTTCCAGTATGTTCCATTATAGGTATAAGACATACTAACGTAAACGTCTAATTGAAAACAGCTATTACCACGGAAAAAGTTATTTTACACAAAGTGTATATTTTGATTAACCTTATAGTTTTCTTTAGTAAGTTTTGTCCAGCTCCTGTGGTTTCCAAGTTATATAAGATGATTAGGACTTAAGAGGCTATTCACAGAACATTCAAGATATACTTTGTTTGTCAATATATCTCAAAAGTATTATATTTTAATAAACATCGTTATACTATTTTGAGACATTAAAGTAGTGAGTAACATTCCACATAAAATTCTTTTAGGGTCGGGAAACCGAGCGCGGTGGCTCAGGAGGTAACGTTTCTGGCTCGCATTCGGGAGGTCGTAGGTTCGATTTCCGCGGTCGACATTCCTGACCCTTGGGTTTTGGGGGTTTTCTCCAGATCGCTAGTCGAATGCTGGGAAGGATCATTACAGCCCTCGAATTTCCTGTCCCTCCATTTTACCTCCATTCTCATTACACTTCACCTTTCATGTGCTTGGTCTGTTTTAGGTTGCAAGTATTGACGGGAGTCTCGGCATTGCATGGTAGGGGAAAAGGATGCTCTATGTAACCCTTCCTCCTGCAGAAGGGAGGGGACCGGTTGTACTAGCTGACACGCGGGGAGGTTTACTCTGTAAAAGGTAGGGACCATGACCTCTGCCCTGTCGTGCTTCTGTCTTCTCTCACCTCACCCCTCCCTCCCGAGAGCACCCCGTCAGGGGCTTCAGGCACAAATGATCTTGTAGGTCGAGGTACTAAGTGCCCCTTCGCAGTTACTCCTAGTCCTAGGCTGGGAATTTTCTTAAAAAATATTTGCCTGGTCTCCTCCAGTATGATATTTTATATTTATCTGACTTTTCGTTAGAATATGTGTTTAAAATGCCTCTTTATGGGGATTCTTGGGACTTCAAAAACTTTAGAAAGTATATTTAAAACGTTAGATTTACGGTACGTGTTTTCAATGTAAAAACCCAGGTTAGTTCCTCCTGCAAAATTGAAAATGCCTGCTAAATAGTGACACTGCAAACCTCTTCTTTTCCTCCACTTCATGAACTAGGTAAATTGCCTGTTCCACCCCCAGAATTGTGACTTTTATCTTCCCATGTCTTCTTTAATTCCTTTTACCCTTTGTTTTATAATCATGTGTTCCTTTAGGTAGTCTAGTTGATTCCATTGTTTCCAGATGTTGCCATCATTTTTCTTGATATTCTTGATTTTATCACTTGCTGAATGTATATTTAATTCTGCTTTTTATACCTTCATTACATATTCTATCTAATTTTGTACACCCTTTGGTTCTTCTCTGCAGTCTGTATTCTACTTTCCAACTTCTTTGTCATTACTCAGGTTTTACACCCATAAAGCAACACAGCAACAGTCTTATAGAATTTTAATCTTGTATGTTTCCTTGTTTTATTCTTTCAAGTTTTACGAATCGTTCCGCAACACAACATTTAGAATTTAGGTACATTAATTTACTCCCATTTCTGTTCCATTTGTACTAAAATTGCATCCTAAATGACTAACGATTGATATTTGCTGTAAAAGTTTGTTATCAAATGGAATTTTCGATCTTACTTAATCATTTCCCCCAAATGCTATTATTTTGTGTTTAGATATTTTAAAATTATATTGTTTACATTTCTTATTAATCCTGTATAAAGCCTTCTGTAAACTATGTTCATTTCCTTAAATTAAAACAACGTATTCAGTACATGTTAAAATACCTAAACATTACATAGCATAGAGGTTAAATCTTTCAATACTCAAGCATTTTTCCTCAACGTGCCCTTTTTGTGACGTTCCTTGTGGTCTTGAACTTAGTGCTCATGTTGTGTGCCGGGACATATACACACACACGTGCGTTGGCATCGATCAGCGGGCCTCTCGGTCGGGAGAGACCGTGCGTGCTCGGCTCGGAAAGGAAGTGGCGGCCGCCGGATGCTGGGAGAGAGAGCTCAGTAGCTCGCGATATGCAACTGCCGCTAGACGACGGTGCCGACGGGCCCCGGACGATGCGGACGTCCGCGGCTCGCCGTCTCCTGGAACAGAACCCGCAACCTCAACCGCAAGTGGTGAGCTTCGCCCCGGGTTGCGGGGCGGGGTGTCCCAGACCCAACAGGAGGCGCGAAGAGGCCAAGGCCCTCCAGAACCTACAACGACGGGTGGAAGCCTGCCGCCTCACCAAGGGCATCGCTACGGCAGGCGATGTAGGACCTAGCACCAGCACGGCGAACCCCACGTCACCGCCTCCGGTGCTGGACAACCGACCTCAGCTGCTGCAGAAGGTAGGTCCGCTCAGCTGATGCTAATCGATTGGTAGCCACATGATGTGCTTGCGTTGTTTGTGCGTCGAGATAAACAATGACGGTCTCAAAAAGCCACCCTCATCTGTTATATAATGCCTTTATGGTCAAGAGATCTGAAATAAGACATCCTTTTGTTAACAAACATCCGACACAAGATGGTCAAATTTCTACTGAAACAACAGCGGGGTATTCACAACCAAACGTCCATGCAGGTTAGCTATGGGTTTATGAGAAAGCATAGAAATTTAAGAGGTCAACATTGGCACGTTTAAAGCTATTGTGAAAATGTATGCAATGTGTATGCAAATGCTTGTACGGTGTTCGAAAATACTAAAAGGAAACATTTTTGCGAGGAAGAACCTTACTTATTCCTTAAGGGTTACTTTAACATTTATGCAGAATGCTCCACGCTATAAACAAATTAATACAACATCGAGAAACACTAAACGGTTCTTTAGTAGAGTGTTATAAGATTCGTTTCTCTTCGTCATAAGGTCTTCAAATGTAATATTGCAGCTGTCTTGTGTCAGGCTGCATCTTCAAAAGAATTTTGATCACAAATTAGCAGATTGCTAATACAGTAGCTTACCTGTCTTTCAGTTAGCAGGGATAAAATGTTCAAGCTTTCATTGGAGACTTCGTAGTATAGAGAAATTTATATACTAACATACCTAAATGTTAGGATATCAAGTTTAAAATTTCAACATCTAAGGAAATATATACTCCCATGGTAACTTAAAATATCACACGGGTGCGTTTAAACCCCGGAGAGGGGCATTAAGCACAGAATATGAAACAAAAGGCTTAAATATTATGACATAACTTTACACCTCTTAAATGCGCTTCAGAACAAACTTAAAATCTGTATAAATTTAAACGTACAGCAACGTAACACATTGTTGCCACAAAACCAGCTGTATATTTTAACGACATCTGCAATCTTCCTGCAGTAATTTTTTGTCGATTACTTCCAGTTATGCAACATATCACAACAATGACAAAAATTCAAAGCATACACTTTGTTCGTTAAGGTTATCTTACTGTGATCAAACTGTTAGGCTGAAATTTTAAAAAAGCAAAACGAAAGCTTTTCCTTAACTAATAAAAGAAGTTATCTATTGTAACAATGCAAAGTAATGACTTTACATCAACCTTTATAATTCAATTTCATATTATTTTGAAATGCTGTCCGAATTTGATTAAAGCCTTAAAGGCTACCCATTACTACCGCAGGTCTGTGCACATTGATATTATAAAACAGAAATTTCAGTGTTTGGTCAAAACTGTTTGTAGGAGAACATTGGTGAACGTACCTTAAATATTTATGACGCCCAAGAATTATAACATAATATTTATTGTTAATCTTCTAAAGACAAACATAAAAATCTGATGTCTTACATTCACATTGTTTTCTCTAACCTCTATCGTTTATTAGTAGGTATACAAATTATTCTTACGAAAGCTTATTTTCCTATCTACTTCATTTTAATCCAAATAAACCTTTACAGAAATAGCTATATTACACATTTCGTTATAGAACAGCGATAGTCAAATGTTTAAGAACTGAACGCTATACGCTGGTCTTAAAATTTTATATTCTTTCCATGACATCGTGAAAAACAACTGAATATCACAGGGCTTTAAAAGAATGACAGAAGGTATTTAACAATGCGAACCATTAATAACGGATATGTCTGAGATGGCGTATGCCACAAAAAAGTTTTTGAAATAAATTGTGTGTTTTAAGGAGACGTACATTTTTTGTATATTATATTTTCCTCCATCGCTCAACGTTTACCAGATATATAAGATTATATAAAATTCTTTCCCAATGAAGAGGACTTCTTAGGCTATTTTCCATAAAATTAATCCAGTATATATTTTATTTGTCACGTAAATGTTTTTAATATCTGGTGTTTTAATCAAAATCGTTAGAGCCAGTTTTAAAAACCTTCGTGTTGCATCCTTGGAAGATATTCAACTTAAATGCCAAGTTGTTTTACTTATTCACTTTTAGTTTTTGATTTATGCTGTTCACACACACAGTCCTTTTCTAAAAATGATTTTTTTGGGCTTCAGGGGTTCTCAAAACATATTTTTTGGTAAAATCTCGATATCGAATTTTTCGATGAAATGCAAAACCTTCTATACCTACTATGTAACTACTGGGTAGAGAAAGCAAAAACACATCTAAATTATTATTAGTTGCCATGTGAGTTTAATTATGTTTGAGGCTCGTAGGAAGTTTCTCTACAACTTATTTTCTCTGACAAAAAGTAGAACGGTGTAACATACACGAAGTAAATAGACTAAAGGAAATTATTGCAACCTTAAAAAGCAAAATATCTCTCATACAAATAATTTCTAACTGGCTTTTTAAACTTTCTTCCACATACAAGCATGTCACATCATCATTTAGTCATAATATATTAAATGTAATGAAAACATTTTAAGAGTAAATAAAGTCGTGTGACCGACATGCCGAGTAATTTGTGACAACAACAAATTTGTATAGCCCTGGCTACATTTTCCTAGCCTTTGATGAATATGACAAAATGCACCTGAGTATACACATATTTGTCTTAAAGTTGCTAAATTTGCATATGGAAATGAGTACATGAAGTAGTTGGTTTTAATTAGATCCAAGTTTAAAAAAATTAACCTTGTAATTAAACTGTTTCTTTAAATATTTAATATTTATGTTTGCCTCGGCTGCGTCAGTATTATTGTTAGAGACATGGAAGTCTTGGCAGGGCGTGATGCGACAAAGAATGTAGGCTTACACAGATTTTAAGTTTTAATTCACTCCTTTTTATTAATCCTTGACACAAATTAAATAGCACTTCACTGATATCTAGAGCTGTGAGATTCTTTTATTTAATACTTGCACTTTTTAACACGTCTACTATTTTTGTCTCACACGAATACGTAATTAATTTCTCGAGTACACATCTCGCGTCTGATTAGTAACACTACTTGCAGGCAACTGACAAGGTTTCTAGCCCTAAATTTGTAGATTTCTGTATTTCAGGTCTCTGATTGGCTATTTTTACTCCAATAGAATACCTGCATTTAACTAAAGCTATTTCTGGTTGTTGATTGGGTATTTTTATAAACTGTCACTAAAATCACATTATTGTTACTCCAATAACCAGAAGTAGTATTATTAAACTCTCAAACTCATTATTGCCTCACGGTTACCTCATTGTTAGCAACTTTTAACTCATTATTCTACATTATTAAATTACGTAATACATTCACATAACATTATTGAACATATATACATTAATATAAGCATATGCAACGACTTACATACATTTTAAAAATTATTATATACACACATTGCTTCAAGGCGGGCTGTTATTGAATTTACATATTATATAACTTGGCTGAAATCATTTAAGTGTTAATAATACTGCCTCATACAGTAGAGGCGAGAAAACTATTATTTTTCAATAGCAGTTCAGACCTTTCGAAAATAGCAGCAATATAGCGAGTGTTTATACTAACTCTAATAAAAACATACTGTTTTTTTAGTTCCATTTATGCCCCGCCTTTAACTGCATTGGTCTTATCGGTGGCCTTTCCTTTGGAACTTATTGCCTATTGGTAATGGTGTTAACTCGTGTAACTCTTGTCGTTGGGTTTATTGCACTTTGGTTTTTAATCATTAGATCATACACACATTCAACTTTTATTCATACTTTCAGACTCTGGGGAGGACAAGGAATAATCTTGGCAGGAGAAAAATCCCCACCCCGAGGAATCGAACCCGGGACCCCTCGCACAGCTGGCAAGTGCTCTACCGACTGAGCTATTGGGCCAGCCAAGATGCTCTTCGTTCACTGCTTCTCGGGTTCTTTCGTGTCAAGTCATGATTCTTCGTTCCTTTCACAAAATATCACAAGGCATAATCCTAGATGTTCCCCTCCCTTACTCTCTCCCTCCCACCATCTGTGCACGAATTCTTAACGCACTCTTAATAACAACATGTCTAAGCATTTGTTGTAAATACTACTCACTTAACTAATGCTAAAGGAATTCACGTTCATTGTCGTAGCAATCATATGCAAAATTTCCCATGATTCTAATAATTATGTTCCAAAACATCACCATGTCCACTGCAAGAGCGCAAAGGCGTAATTAAATCTGATTAGTCGGAAGATTTCTGGTAGATGTTTCCCTGTATTGGAACTTGGAAGCAGGAACGGTTCCAAGGTTTCGCATTACATACATACTTGTAACTGTGGTGCTATAAATACTCGAAAGATCAGTTAGTTTGTACCTAACCTGGAGAACTTTTACTGCTACTGTGAGTCTAACAGCCACGATAGGAACACGCAGTACAATATGGTTTCTGTTCTACCATACATTTGTTTTTCATCTTTACTTGTTAGCAGATATTAATGAACAAGAGTCCTGATTTGTATGCATAATCAAAGAGTAAAATATGCACACAAATATTGTAGCGTGTATGTGTGTGCATTGTCGTGTCGGACACATTATTGCTGTGTAGCATGACATTGTTGTGTATAATTATTTCGTTTGTGAGTTTGAATTCTTGTCCGGCGCGGCATTTCCCTCCTCACCTCCTAGTCAGGGGGGTGAGGGCAAGTAGAGCGACGAGCCTCGTTGTCCTTGTGGCATCAATAGTAGAGTCAGTCTTGTGTGTGTCTTCAGAGTGAGTTGTTTGTGTATGTAGCGTGCGTGGTCCGTGTGTGTGTGTGTGTGTGTGTGTGTGTGTTTGTGTGTGTGGAGCATCTCCCTTCAATGTGTGTCTGTAACCTTTTGTGTACAATATAGTGGCATCATATCAATTATAATAAACCACAGGTAATGTGTTAAATGTGTATTTTGTTATGAATACCCCACGCCTGTTTTAGATTAGTGCAGCAAGTTCCTGGTATTTCTCGTTTGTCTCTGCAGCTACGCTCCCCAATGTTTATGCTGGGGTAACTAAATTTAATATTTTAGCTGCGAAACCTTTTGGCTCCACCCCGGTGTATAACAATATGCACCAAAATGTAAAAAAATATGAGCCAAAATATGCAAAAACAAATGAACAAAAAACAGATAAAGTATTTGTTGTGAGGGTCATATCTTACTAATAGGAGCAAGCGTTCATGTACCTCGCCACCAGTGCAAGGCCGTAATGAACCGTAGTGAAACTACAGGGTCCTTTGCTTTCAGGATTTAACCCGAGGCTGAGTTGGATGTGTGTGCGTCGTGTGTGTGTGTGTGTGTGTGTGCACTGGATTCTGAAGATGTAATTTATTAGCCCCACGTATGGAAGCCAATTTGAAGTAGTAGTATCTTTACGTTATTAGCCCCACGCTTTGCGCGTCAATTTGAAGTAGGTTGTTGCAGCAACGTATGGAAAGTCAGTTTGAAGAAGATGTTATATTGTAGTTCAACTGTTGGGGAGCCGAACTTGAAGTTTGTTTGCTATCGCATGTATGGTAAACAGTTTCCGGTAACCTTCGCCCCAAGTTTTAAAAAATATTACCTTTGTAATTTGACTGTTTCTTTAAATATATATAATGTGTGTGTGTGTTTGCCTCGGCTGCGTCAGTATTATTGTTACAGACATGGATGTCTTGGCAGGGTTGTGGTGCGACAAGAATGTAGGCTTACACAAATTATAATTTTACTTCACTCCTTTTATTAATGCTGGATACGATTTATATAACACTTCACTGATAGAGAGCTGTGAGATTCTTTAATTAATTACTTGCATTTTTTAACACGTAAAGCTATTTTGGTTTCACACGAATACGTATTAAATTTCTCGAGGACACTTTTAGCATCTGGTGAGTAACGCTGTCTGCAACCAACTGAATAGATTTCTACCGCCTAAAATTTGTAAATTTCTGTATTTCAAGTCTCTGATTGGCTATTCCTAATCCAATAGAAGACCTTCTTTTAACTAAAGCTTTTTCTGGTTGTTGATTGGCTATTTTTATAAATTGTCACTAAAATTACATTATTGCTTCCAAGAATCACAAGTAACATTATTAAACTCTCAAACTCATTATTGCCTCAAGGTTACCTCATTGTTACCTCAGTGTTAGCAACTTTTAACTTATTATTCTCACAGCTCCTACATTATTAAATTACGTAATATATTCACATGACATTATTACACATGGATACAATAATATAAACATATACAATGACTGTAATATACACTTGTTATATATTGTTACATACACATATTGCTTTAAGGCGGCTGTTATTGAATTTATATGTTATATAATTAGACTGAAATCATTTAAGTGTTAAAAATCCTGCCTCAATTCAGACTGGTTACAACGAAACCTGCTCATCTCAGCGACCCTGAAGATATATACTGGACACTAATACTGATCATTTTGTACATTTTTTCACTGTTTTTCAATCCGCATCCTAATGGGGGCTAAACTTGGACTTAAAATGGAATCGTGAGTGTCACTATTCATCTCAACGATCCTGATAACTACGGATTCAACATTAGTATAGGCCATTTTTATTACTCCTACATATTATCTCTTTCCATCCCCACAGTATTGTTTTCCAGATTGTACGTTATAGGCAGACAAAGGAATTCTTAAGCAGTCGGCTTCAAGTTATCAATGCTCAAACCATTAGCACTACAAAGAACGCGGACAAGAGCGGTCAAGGGTAACTGATAGACAAAAACGCTGCTATCTGCAAACGGCAAATTCTATATAAGGGATGGAGTGGCGATATCCCTACCTATAGTTCAACTTCATTGCTTTCCGTCTTGGCTTTAATGCTTAGAAATTCCTATGCCTGGTCATATGTGTACTGAATTTGGTTGAAATTGCTCTAGACGTTTCAGAGTTATGCTGGAACATACACACATATGTACATACAAATCCATTTTTGCTTTCTCTATCACCCAAAAAAATTCGATACCGAGATTTCACAGGAAATACGTGCTTTGAGGCTTCCTGAATCCTGAAAAAGCATTTTTAAAACAAGGTCCATTTGTGTGCGAACAACATAACTCAAAAAAGAAAAGTCGGATAAATACTAAACTTGGTATTTAGGCTAAATACTTTCCAAAGATGCGAGACGAAGATTTGCAAAAAAATTTCCCCTCGTAAAATACCCTTTAAGATTTTTCGAAATTTTGTGATTTTCTAAATAAATACTAACGATTTTGTTTAAAATGCCATATATTAAATATATTTACATGACAAAACGGATCTTGGTGGGTTTTCTCCGGTTTCCCCCACCGTTCATCATTCCACTGGCACTCCATCTTCACCTTACCTGTCGTTCATCCCTCACATCTCATCTATCATCTCCTTCTTCGCTCTCATCCCGGGCGTCGGGCCTATCCCCCACTCTGGTTGTCACTCTCTGATCCATAGATCCTCAGCTACCCTACAGGCATCTACCTCAGGCATTGGCTTGTAAGTCCCGGGGGTGTAAGTCCTACGAAGGTGAGAGTAATGAGAGATTGCTTTGCTATTATGTTGTTTGTTACTTTTTCTTTATTTATAGTCGCTTTGACTACTAGGCCATATCGCGACTTATATCCATACCTACGAGTACAATAATAATACATTGTATACTTTACATTGATTAAATAATACAATAATTGTAAGACATTGTTATAAACATATTTTACATTATTAAGTCTTTGAACAGAGCTAGAACAGTATAACTTATTACCTATTATACATTTTTATTTGACGTGTTATATTTAAATCTTGTTAAACAGTTTGATGTCTCTCAAGAAAAAAATAATGTTTTTAAAATGAGTAGGGTTGTTTAAAGCTAAAAAAATATCTTCAGGGATGTTATGGTATAACTTCTGCATTTAGTGATGAGGTGTTCGATGGTGATACGGCAACTGCAGGTCTCGCAGTGAGGAGCATTTTCTTTGGCGAGTAAGAAGGAATGGGTTAGGCATGAATGGCCTATTGTAAACGTGATATAATCAGTTGATCTTTTCTTTTTAGAGTCTGCAATGTGCAGGGATTTGTGAAGCCTTTCCTAACTATGTGCAGTTTGCTTGATGTTTTAATGGCCCAGTCTTGGTTCCATTTGACAGTGGGTCTGCTAAAAAAATAACTTTGAACATCTCTGTAGGGCACTGGCAGTTCTTCTACTGGAGGTAGCAAAGTTACTTTTTTGGCTTCCCTATCTGTTTCCTCCTTTCCTGATATTCCACGGTGGGACGGAATCCTGAAGAATATAACTTCTTAATTATTTGTAGTAACTTTGTTGTAAAGACTTTGGTTATCTTGGATTAATGTTAAGTCAGTAGAGCGGTCTCGGATACTCTGAAGAGTGCTTAGTCAATCAATTAGAATTGCACTGTGTTTGTGCTGTGCTGTGGTAATGATTTTATAAATATCAGGATGTGTGCGGTCAAATAAGCTATTGAATTTACTATGGAAAACTTGATTTTTGTGTAACTTGGCTTGTCCTCAACCGTTACAAATACAAAATAGTCACCTACTTCTGCTGGAGGTAAATAGGATAAACCAAAACAGTACCGGCTGGAGAAAAATTGTTTCTGTAGTTCATTGTGAAACCAATACTTTGAAATCTACGCCACCAGGACTGACACAGAGGAAATCAACATCCTATGAGTTGAGTTGTCTCTCCCCAAATTGAATTAATTGCTTAATGTACAGTAACTTCAAGATCTGCTGCTATTTTCATTGGTTCCAATCTCATCCTAAATTATGCATTTTTGTTTTAAGAAACAAAACATGAAGAAATACTTGTATTTACTTTTACTTGGTAATAAACAAAACACCATCGGAATGTAATGTCCGTTCTTAAGAAAATGTATCGTAAACAATTGCTTAAAGTGTTTGACACAACATTTGAAAGTTACATATAGATAAAGTATTTTTGCTTTACATATATAATGTAAGCTGCTTTCACACCCGAAAATGATATTAGTAGATTATAATACAATAGTATGTGCCTAACAGTAGGCACATACTATTAACACGTGTGGCATATACTATTTTTATACAGCCCTCAAATTTGTAGAATACCAATAATATTATATTAATTCCTGAAAATAACTGATATGACACGTTTAGAATGCTTCTTGAAACAAGAGAAATTACGTTAAAATAGCGAAATGTCCGATGTTTTGTTTATTCGCTAGCAGTCATTTTCAGTGAAATTATTTTCAACAAGTTTTGCCTTTCACCAGGCAATGAAGTGATTAAATGCTATCATATTGCTTTCTGGATTTTTTGGGTAAGTATTCTTCCTGCTGCTTCTGTAATTTCACTTTCATTTCAGTTTCTTCTGAATTAATAATTTCCGCCATTCAATCTTTATGTAAGTTATGCTAGATAAAAGAATAACGTTTTACGTCAAAGAAATCTGCCAATATAAGGTATAGCTTAGCTCTACAACGAGTTGCGATAAATTGAAGCATGACGATTTGTATTATGAACAGATAATGTGAGCGCTATGAAAAATTAATCATGTAAAAAGACATAATGAAAAGTAAAACCTAATCAAACCAAGTCGAGTTATTAAACGTTACAAAGGGTAATTGCCATGTGATTGGACTTGAAACTAAAGTTGGTCACACTGATCAATCTTTTAGCTCGTGTCTGTGTTAGAAGCTCTACTTTTAGGCCTTGCTGCCTAAAGTAGAGCTAAAGAATACAACTGAGTTACTGCGTCATGAACTTCAGATACCGTTGTGTGTAGTTTAAGCAAATGGTGACGTCGCTCTCTGTAAAGTGATTCACGTAGTAATTTCATGTCGATAAAATGTACACTTGTAGAAGCAGCAGCAACCTCATTCAGTGCTTTAGATATTATGTTAGCTGGTTTTTCACCTAATTCAGTAGTGACCTTCCTCTTACAAGATGCACGAACACTCTGACGAACGATTTGTCTTTCATTGATGGTTATGGAGACCAATTACTTCTATTGTGTTCATATTCGAAGTTACTATCTTAGCAGGACAGTGACGCTGACCTCTGACTCATCAGCTGTGGTGTTCCTGGCAGTTGCTTCAATGGACTCAGAGTCCTGGGTTCGTTGGTGGGATGGCAGGGATTTGGGATTTGATTCGGTAGGGCTGAGGTTCTTGTTTTTCAGGGGTGGTGACACTGCCTTGATGAGATTAATAATACTGCCGGAGAAGTTTGAGTTATATCTTTATTTTGTTACGTAGATTCCTATCTGGTCAACCCGCCACCTTCGTCGTCGAAACCACTGTTATTCTTATTACTCTCGAAGTCGCTACTTATGTGTTTCTCCGACTAGCCCTCGAATTGCCTAGATTTCACAACTTCACTTTTACGCTATAAATCTTCTGATTATTTTGTTCTAATTCTGTTTCGTCGCGTCCTCGTGGTTAATTTGTACCGGAATGTGCCTCGGCCGTTGTCATGGTTAGTTTGTACCCCGACTGTCTCGGCGTGTCTTTCCTCCTTCACGCCTTTCGCCAAACTCGGAATTTTCCCCTCTCCCTTTCTTAAGTTTCGTTCTGTTTTAAGTTCAAACGTATCATGTGATGCCTACGCGATCTTTCGATTGGCTATAATTTTTGTTTCATGATTTTTTTTTGTTATTGGCTACCCCCACGTGACAACTTTCACATCTGCTTCTCACAGCTTATTTTTGAGTTTTAAAATCTTCTCCCGAACATTCTTAGATCGTAGATAATGCACGTCTACTTCCTCACCCTTTTAAGCCTTGAGAACCGTTGTAAACCCTGTCCGAGCCAAAAGTATAAAGGCGAGACTTCCGGTATGCAGGTTCGTTGACCATCGCAGGTAAAATACCTCTGCTTCGAGGAAGCAAACTTTGTTCCTCTGCCTTTTCTCCAAAACCCATTCCTAATATGAATTCAGCACATTTTCGTCGCTATGTTCTATCGTATATTATTATTATTATTATTATTATTATTATTATTATTATTATTATTATTATTATTATTATTTTCTCCTGGGTCTCGATACCCAGCTTCATATGCCCTGACGGTAAACTTATCATCGGACCTTTAGGTTGGATGATGGGTTTATCGTTAATGTCCCATCTAAGCTAATCTAAAGTCCCTCTCTCCCTCTATTCCTTTCATTTATCATTTTATTTATTTATTCATTCATTTATTTAGTCAGTGGCTTACGACGATTTGATGGCGAGCCCACCGTTACACATTTATTCTGTTCACAATACATTTCAATCACTGTACACAATACAATTTCAAGTTTACACAAGTATTTTCACCAAGTAAAAGAAAAACAATCTACATAATATCTGGCCGTCAACAACCAGGCTACAAAACATTTACATTTAAGAAATCTGTTTATACACACAATACTGGTTTTCTTGAGGCTATTAGCAGCCTCCACACTCAAGACACCTTTTGATACCTTTTTTTGCCAGGTATACGTTCTGTCCGGTTTTCTTACTCTATGTCATTAACATCGTGAATGTCAAGCACACTGTTTTAACAGGACATTGCTATCCCAAAGCTACCAATTTGTTTGTAAACAATGTTCGCATATATGACTTTCCTTACTCGTGTTCCGAGTGCGTTTGTACATTTTCCCTATCCGACTCTACTAAATTTCATTGACCCTGCTTAAATGGACGATTGGAGTTGATATACCCTGTCCCCGAAGGTTTGTGATATCCGATAAGGACCTTTCCAACACATATGCATTCGTCTGTATTCCTTCTTTCTCTTGATGGTTTAAGCAGTCTGTTGATGCTACATATTCGCGTATACCTGATAGGGTCATGTTTTGATCACTGACTACCTGCAAGTCGTCCGGTCTCTCACCGAAATAAACATTTTCATTTTCTGTGTTTAACTCACAATACTGGGATGCTTGACCTACTTCCGATTCATCAGCTGACTGCAGTGGCGTGCCGTTAAGATCTCTCCCTTCGCACAGTTGTTGCGTAAAAATTCTTACCACGTTAATGCCTCCCCCAATGTGCAAATATTCAATAAAAAATTGTTCTTGTTGTATTTGCTCTTCTATCTCGGTTAGTACCGTGTATTCCATACTCGGGGTTTGAATGAACGGTATTCTTCTTAGCGATCCGTCTACTGTAAGCGTCAATAGCGCTCGTCCATAGTCAATAGTGGCTTGGAATGCATTTAGCACGTCGCTTCCCATCAGTATGTCTACTACCAGTTTGTCTATTACTAAACACAATATTTCAAGTTCAACATCCCCTATGCAAGCATTAATCATGACCTGCTGCGATATCTTTTGTTTCGCGCGGCCTACAGCCATTATGCAGTATGCGTTTTTTACGGGTAGTGTCTGTAAGTTCTTATTCTTTTCACTGAGGTGATTGAATAGTGCTTTACTGCACGCCGAGATCATGGCTCCACTGTCTATTGTTACCAAGTACGTCTCATTTCCGATTACTGCCGCTACTCTCGGAGATTCTGTTATTTCCTGTGTTTGACTTATCTCCGTGTATCCGAATTCCTTGTCATGCCGGTTTCGGCTGATATTGTGGCCTACGCTATTTGCTTCTGTATTTTTGTTTTCGTTCCCTATGTAATGCGAGAACCTGCTCGCATTCTCTGAGGTTGAGCCTGGGAACGCTACGACTCTTCCTGTCTCTAGTTTTCCGGCCGCCGTGGCCACGATCCTTGACTGGGGCCTCTCCCTTGGCCTATGCTTTGTCCTGCCATTGCCCCGCTTAGGTGACCTATCGCGTCATCCATTTCGCGGTGGACATTTTGCGGCTGTCGTGTCTGTGATGGGTACCCGCTCGGCGCCAAAGCGTGACTGTACGTCGGCATGCTTAAAAGTTCGTGGTTCTCATCCCTACGGGGTGGGGTCGCTGGCCGGCTTGGAGGTGTTCTTGGCCTGTTCGGGGGTGTCCTTGGCCTGCCCGGGGTGTTTCCATGTCGGTTCGGGGGAGTTTCTTGGCGGTTCGGAGGCGTTCTTGGCCTATCCGCTGTTCCACCGTGGAGGTTATTTCCCCGGTGTTGCCTACTATTCGCCGGGTACCTGGAGAATCTCATGTACTGAACGGGATACTCCTCATGTTGCCTCGGTGGCCTACCCGTGCCCGTTTGGTTCCAGGGCCTATAGCTTCTCTCCCGATTTCTTGCAAATGGCTCTTGATAACGCTGTCGGACTGTGGAGTAGTTGTTCAACGCACCTTGTGCCCTCGTCCCATCATTACGATGCGAATTTATCCGATCAATGTGTCTGCCTTCAGTCCTGATTCTGGGCCTATCTTCTTCCCGCGTTCCGTACCCCTGCAGAGCGGTAAGTAGTTCAATGGCTTCGCTCAGCGTCCTCGGGCGTGCTACCACGAGGTGATGACGTATAACGTCTGGGAAGTGTCGTGTCAGGAGGGATACAAATTCACCTTCGGGCATCGGTGGGTCCAGGAGTTGGCTTAATTGGCCGAGTCGCAAGAAGTAGTCAACCATCGACTCACGCTTCTCATCCCTGTATCGGCCATTATTTATTTCTGCGCGCACTCTGTACTGTGCAACGCCACTCCAATATTTTTCCAAAAATGCAGACCTAAAATGTTCATATTGTGCATGCTCGCCTACCGTCAATCGAAACCAACTCAGGGACGGGCCTATCAAGCTCCTTTTTATAATTACCATTTTAAAACGGTCGGGAATTCCCCTAAGCACGAAATAAGATTCGAGGTCATTAATGAACTGCTTCGCATTATCGACTTCACTGTTGAACTTGGGGATTGGTAGTTCATTCAAAAATTGTATAGGTATATTGCATTGTTGCAGGGGCCCTACGGTGCTTGACATTTCACTTGCCGGGTGCGGTGAGGCCGAAGGAGTGCAGGCAGGTTCGTTCGACCTCGGTTCGCTACTCGGGTTGTTACACTGGAACGACGAAAGCGCGGAAACCTGAGAGGTAATTCGCGCGTCCGTGGCTCCTTGAGATCGCGGTTCGATTTGTTCTACCGCGTCCCTGCAAGCATTGACGGTCTGTGTCAGTTCCTCCCTTAATTTGTTAATTTCATCATTAACCCCTGCTTCAAGTGCCTGCTGCTTATTCTGTAATGATACACAGACTGTCATTGCTTCTTCCCTTGCCTTATCACTAATTGTACATATTAAGCTTTCATTGTTTACAATTTGTTGTGCCCTGATGGCGTCTATTTCCACGACAAGTTCCTTCCTTACTACCTCTACACTATTCTGTGTTGCTTTTAGTTCGTTTCTTATATATTCTACATCCTCGTAGATTACATTTTGACTTGCTCTAATTTCTAACAAGACACCCTGTATTTTATTTTCTAAGCCCTGACTGATTTCCTTATGTTGGATGCTTAATTGTGAGGCTATCTGCTGCTGCAATGTTTGTTCTTGGGTGGACAATTGTTGTTTTAGTGTTTGCTCCTGTACTGTTAATTGCTGTGTTAGTGTTTGCCCAAGTGTTTGCTCTTGTTCTGATAACCGTTGAGCCAGTGTTTGCTCTTGTTCTGATAATCGTTGAGTCAGAGTTTGCCCAAGTGTTTGCTCTTGTTCTGATATTTTAGTGTTGAGGAGGCTCAATTGAGCCAACATTTGTTGCATCATTTCGCTCGTGTTAAGCGATCCGGTAACTTGGTTTTCTAATGTTTCGCTATCTCCATTTTCTACACCTACCCGCGTGCTATTGTTAGTGAAATTTTCCCCTTGTTCATTGCTATTACCTTCCATATCGTTGCCGGTTAATTTCTTGTTTCTTAACAGCATTTACAAACATACATAACCCAGTTTACTTATATCTATTGCATATACACTCCCTTCCAAAATTTTATTAACCTATGTATCATGCAGTTAACACTTACTCGGTGCTGGGTTGAGCTGCTGCGAAGTGTTGTAATAGTTCACAAAACACTTCACTACACTTACACTTTTTGAACACTGATGCTGTCTGCGCTGAATGTCTGCTTCCTCGTTGTAATGGAGCGGCGTCGATGTCGCTTGTTGCCCTACGTCTATCGGTACACTCTGCTGCTGGTGGTTGCTGATGTCGTCATCGGCGTCGTCTTCCTTCCGTTGTCGGTTCTCCGGGTGCGTTATCCGCTGGCAGTATTTCGAGCCCCAACGTAGTGGGCGCCAAATGACGCTGACCTCTGACTCATCAGCTGTGGTGTTCCTGGCAGTTGCTTCAATGGACTCAGAGTCCTGGGTTCGTTGGTGGGATGGCAGGGATTTGGGATTTGATTCGGTAGGGCTGAGGTTCTTGTTTTTCAGGGGTGGTGACACTGCCTTGATGAGATTAATAATACTGCCGGAGAAGTTTGAGTTATATCTTTATTTTGTTACGTAGATTCCTATCTGGTCAACCCGCCACCTTCGTCGTCGAAACCACTGTTATTCTTATTACTCTCGAAGTCGCTACTTATGTGTTTCTCCGACTAGCCCTCGAATTGCCTAGATTTCACAACTTCACTTTTACGCTATAAATCTTCTGATTATTTTGTTCTAATTCTGTTTCGTCGCGTCCTCGTGGTTAATTTGTACCGGAATGTGCCTCGGCCGTTGTCATGGTTAGTTTGTACCCCGACTGTCTCGGCGTGTCTTTCCTCCTTCACGCCTTTCGCCAAACTCGGAATTTTCCCCTCTCCCTTTCTTAAGTTTCGTTCTGTTTTAAGTTCAAACGTATCATGTGATGCCTACGCGATCTTTCGATTGGCTATAATTTTTGTTTCATGATTTTTTTTTGTTATTGGCTACCCCCACGTGACAACTTTCACATCTGCTTCTCACAGCTTATTTTTGAGTTTTAAAATCTTCTCCCGAACATTCTTAGATCGTAGATAATGCACGTCTACTTCCTCACCCTTTTAAGCCTTGAGAACCGTTGTAAACCCTGTCCGAGCCAAAAGTATAAAGGCGAGACTTCCGGTATGCAGGTTCGTTGACCATCGCAGGTAAAATACCTCTGCTTCGAGGAAGCAAACTTTGTTCCTCTGCCTTTTCTCCAAAACCCATTCCTAATATGAATTCAGCACATTTTCGTCGCTATGTTCTATCGTATATTATTATTATTATTATTATTATTATTATTATTATTATTATTATTATTATTATTATTATTATTATTATTATTATTATTATTATTTTCTCCTGGGTCTCGATACCCAGCTTCAACAGCCCTTATTTGCGCAACGCCAGCGTATTGTTCCATCTTCGTATGTACAGCGCCGTCGTTTTAAAGTGAGGCCACAGACCAACTATATGCGTAGCAGGCTCTACTGCAGTGGCCTCAGTATTTTTCCGACGCGCAACTGCGGTGCATGACGCCGTCAAGGTTATCTTTATCAATTGTGCTTCAGTCGCAGCTTTGAGTTAATAATGTAGAGAAAGTCTGTGGATCTTAAAAATTAAAGTTTATTCAAGACATCTGTATATATACACGAGGGGCCATACAGAAAATAAAGAACAATTGCACATCACACTAGATGTCGGTACTCCACCACCATAATTGCATGCACGCTAGTTAGCACCTTACTCCACCTCAGCGTGAGTCGAGTTTCGTTGCTGTGAGGTCACGCCTGACTGTTCTACAACATATCCAAATGGCGGCGCCAATTGAAAATCCCGCGAAATATGAAGTGCATTTTTTGAATGCACAAAATGCTCGGCCAACAGAAATTTATAGGAAAGTAATGCAAGTGCATGGTGATAATGCAATGAACGAGTCTTCAGTAAGGAAATGGTGCATAATGTTTAACCAAGGAAGAACCAGTGTGCACGACGAAGATTGTTATGAGAGACCATCACTCATTACGGATGAGTTGAAAGCATATGTTGATGAAAGAATTCAGGATATTCACTTGTTTCCGAAAATAAAGGTATTTTTGGGTGGCAGTCTTTGGCGGTAGAAGAGTATAACATCAGCATTGAAAAACTGGTACCACGTTACAATAGATGCCCTGACAGCAATGGCGATTACATTGAGAAATAGAATAAAGTACTGTATTTTTGTAAATAAAGTTTTGAGTTGATATTTAGTTATGCTAAATCGTTCTTTACTTTCTGGATGTCCCTCGCATTTCCGGTTTTACAATAAAAAACATTTTTCCGGAACCCAAGACTACAGTTTTTATCATCTTCTTATTACTTTTTTCCATTCTTGCTGTTGGACCATAAATCTTCCTTCAATTTACTAATTTGTCCCTCTAATTCCTTGAATCCACGTGCTATGCGGTCTTTCTTTTCTCCTCCTTCCTGGTGGCGTCCACTCCATTATTCTTTTGGGCAATCTTTTGTCCTCCATTCTTTTAGCATGTCCATACAATTCTAATTGTTTCTGTTGAATAAAATCTAAAATTGAATTTTGAAGATGTATATATTTTTTTTATAATTTCATTTCCATGTTTTCTCTTTTAGATATCCTGGAAGATTCCTCCACTGATCCATTTCTGTTGACAATAATTTTATTTTTAACTGATAGTTCAGATTCCAAACGTCGGAGCCATAGTTATAATACTTCTATTGTTTTTTAAAATTTGTAGTTTTAGTTTCTTTTGAGACCTGTTTATCCCATAATACACCATTCAAAGTAGATATAGTTACTTTCTTTAATTTATCTTTGATATTATTTTATTGTTTCCCATCTTGTGGTTGGGGTTGTTTAGCATTTGAGAAAGGAGTATTTTATTGTAGGAGTTGTATCGTATTTCGACTGTTGGGGAGCCGAACTTGAAGTAGTTGCAACCGCACGTATGGTAAACAGTTTCCTGTAGCCTTCGCCCCAAATGTACTTTCAGGTGGCCTTTGCCCCAAGTTTAAAAATATATGAACTTTGTAATTTGACTGTTTCTTTAAATATTATATATTTATTTTTGCCTCGGCTGCGTCAGTATTATTTTAGAGACATGGATATCTTGGCAGGGCGTGATGCGACAAGAATGTAGGCTTACACAGACTTCAAGTTTCAATTACCTCCTTTTTGTTAATCCTTGACACAAATTAAATAGCACTTCACTGATATCGAGAGCTGTGAGATTCTTTTATTTAATACTTGCACTTTATAACACGTATACTATTTTCGTCTCACAGGAATACGTAATTAATTTCTCCAGGACACATGAGGACTGTCTAGAAGCAAGTGACTTCTGATTTCAACCGGTAAACTTGTAAATTTCTGTATTTCAAGTCTGTGATTGGCTAATCCTACTCCAATAGAATAATTGCATTAAACTAAAGCTTTTTCTGGTTGTTGATTGGCTATTTTTAAACTGTCACTAAAATTAGATTATTGTTGCTCCAAGAATCACAAGTAGTACTGTTAAACTTTCTTACTCATTATTGACTCAAGGTTACCTCATTGTTACCCCTTGGTTAGCAACTTTTGACTATTTCTCACAGATCCTACATTATTAAATTACATAATATATTTACATAACATTATTGAACATGTATACAATAATATAAGCATATGCAATGACTGTTACATACATTTTACACATTATTACATACACATATTGCTTCAAGGCGGGCTATTATTAAATTTACATATGATGCAGTAATTTGTATCACAAATTACTTAAATGTAAATAATGATTGTAATATGAATATGCATTTTTATGTGACATTGATTTGAGATGTTTATTGATTGTAATTATTGTTGGGAAGTAAGTTTATACTGCCTTACTGAAACTGACAATAATAGCGTGCAATAATGCAGCGAGGAGGTGAGCTGTTTATCATTATTGGAAACGAGGAAGTTACGTAATTTTGGCGCGTTTTATTAGCCAATTGCAGCTCAGTTATAATCTTTAGGCATATCTGGGTGTATGAATATAAATAGAGGCTAGGTTAGAGGTAAAGTCCTTCAGTCGGTGAGTTCATCAAAATTCTTCGTACAGTACACGTCGCATTCCCGTCAGTTCATCAAAATCTTTGTACACTACACGTCGTCTTCGGTCCGTCAGTTCGTCGAAAGTATTTGTACGGCACACGTAGGATATCCATTTGCAGGTTACGCGTAACAGAATTAGGAAAAATCTCAAGTGTTATAAAGTTAATTATACAAAAAGTTGAAGTACGCGAATTAAGAATTATCAGTAATGAAGTTATTATAACAGTTTCAGTTTGGCGAGTGTCAAGATCAATGTGTAAATGTGATAGTGACTGTGTTTCGACAATAAAAGTGTAAAACAAATTTCTTCATCAGTGTTATCTTTGGATAAAAGATTCCTTTCCGTTTACACAACCTGTATAAAGAGAAGTGCTTGACCAAAAGATCAGAGCTAGCCGGAGGACAGTGAACAAAAATTAAATAAAATAACAGTAGAATTCTTTCAAACTAACACTAATACTGCCGCAAATTGCTAACACAAGATGGAGCTAACAAACCGAACAAATGAATCACGTCACAAGATGGCTTCACCGCGTGAAGTAAACACACATACACAATAATGTTAAAATAAATAACATTAAAGCCACCCGCACATATTATATAATTAGACTGAAATTATTTAAGTGTTAAAAATACTGCCTCACATTTCGCTTTTTCCAATGAACGGGAGTTCGCCTGTTCGCATCAAACCGTAAGCTGGAAGACCAGGTGATTTTTAAACAAGATTTTCTTGGTTTAACCTTTGATGATTCAACATCTCTCAACAAGGCAATAGGTGCTAATTTTGGTCCATCCCGAGTATTTATGTATGATACATGCGTAAAAGCCGAATCGTGTAGAAAGGTGTGTAGACAATTTCAGCAAAAGTTTCCGGGTAGAGAAACTATTAGACGTCTGGTTAATACGTTTAGGACAATGGGATTGTAAGGAGCAAAAACGAGATTGTTCTAACGGAGGAAAAAAACATGACGAAACTGGTGCATCTATTTGCGAGGAACTCTAAAAAATAAAGTTTATAAGAACAATCCCCACACCATAGATGAACTTAAGGACAATATAAAAACAGAAATTATGAACATTACATTACGCAAGAAGAATTAATGCGTGTGAATGTAAACTTCATCCGATGATGCTAGGAATACGAGGTGTGATCAAAAAGTTTCCGGAATGACGTCATAAATACTACACAACAGTTTGTTTTGTCTAATCTGCACTGTCACCTTCGAAGTAGTCTCCTTGGGAGTTGATACACTTGTCCCAGCGTTTCTGCCACTGCTGGAAGCACTTCTGAAAGTTATCTTCTTTCAACATCTTCAGAGCCTTCTGCGATACGCGATGGATGACATCAATGTCCTCAAAACGGTGTCCTCGGAGTCGCATTTTAAGTCGCGGGAAAAGAAAAAAGTCCGCTGGTGCCAAATCTGGAGAATAGGCGGGATGGGGAACAGTATTAATCCTATTTTTATCCAAAAATTGGCGAATAGAAAGGGCTTTGTGCGCGGGGACATTGTCATGATGCAGGAACATGTCCAAATTGTCTTTCAAAAGACTTTGAAACTTCCAAAGGAGAGTCCTAATGAGTCAAAAAGTTCTCTTATTGTAATGCGCCTATCATTTAAGACCATTTCTCTCACCTGATTGACATTTTCATCAGTTCTTTTTGTAACAGGGTCGCCCCGAACGATCTGCATCTTTAACTGATGTCACACCACTTTTAAATTTTGAAAACCACTCAAATGCTTGAGTTTTGCCCATAACTTCCTCCCGATAAGCTGTTCTTAACATTTCATAGGCCTCTGTTGCAGTTTTACCGAGTTTAGAGCAAAATTTGATGTTCGTTCTTTGTTCTTCGTAATCTGTCATTTTTGCTACGCCGAAAAATCGCAGCACATGCAAAACACGTGCTCACTTCAGAGCGTTTACCTCGTCACTGCATGGTCAAGGAAGTCACGTGACCTCTCATTTTTATCGGGAAGGAACGTTGCATGTACAGTCTGGGTAAGAATTAAAGAAATCTCAGCGTCAGCATTGTTGTGAAGTCATTCCGGAAACTTTTTGATCACACCTCGTATCTTCACACAGATGGATAGCACTTATAACAAGGCTAGTTCCATTATGGTACATGTTACTATCACTTGTGAGTAATTAACGCGAGAGTTATGGAACGAAAAAACCCCAGTGCAATACACAGTGTGCGGAGTACGGATCCGTGGCCTCACCATAAAACGACCGCGCGATATAACCATACTATACTTGTAGCCATCTTATAAGAATAAGCCCTTTCCCCCATTACTTCCTTTCTTGACCACCTCCATAACAGTCGTTACGTTGCTGTTGTTACACAAATGCTTCTTGACTCCGCATTGCAAATACCCATTCTGTGCCGACTTTCAGGTGTTTCTTGTTGTCTGCTAAGGTAATTGCAACATAACCGAAAGAGTTACAAAACTATCTCCGCTGGCGCAATCGCGTTGTCCTGTACAAGCGATTGTAGAAGCAAACAATTAAACCACTTTATAAATAGTTCTTTTTCGCCTTAAACCTCTTATTCAAGTACAATCGGCACTGGTGGCCGAGTTCATTTAAGAATGTATTCGTGAGATCTGTCGTTCAAATCCAGCCAGGAGGTGCTCTTTGACAGAGATTTTTCCAGATTTTTCTCAGTCCTCGTAACTGGCAAACGTGAGGAGGTACCTTAAACTTATGCCTGCAACGTTTACTTCCCAAAGTTTCTTTCCCAATTATCATTTCATTTCATGTATCATTAGTGTCCACAGCTTGTGGTGCCGTATACAGTAAGAACGGGCGTTAAACACTATAAAACTCATTCAGGTAGCAATATTATGTAAATAATAGGTAGTGGGTGGGGGAACCTTTCAAAGCAGGCAGGGGTTAGCTACAGCAAGGAGGTAGTGTTTACTTGGTCTGAGGCAAGGGAAGGGTAAAGACACGCGATGGTGAAAAACTGTTGGCTGTTTTCCATGTACGCGTCACGCGCGCCATGAGTTTTTTTTAAACTTACAATGACGTGATGGCTGTTTTTATTGTATATCTACATTTTCTTTAATTATTAGGGATGGTAAAGTTTGTTTTGAGATTTTTATACATTCTTTCATCTTCAACTTTTACACAATGTCAAGTTTTTTAATCATTCATTCATTATCTGTTTACCCTCCTCTTATATAGGACTTACACCCCCAGGACTTACAGGCCTGGGGTCAGAGGCCCGTCGAGGAGCACTCACTCATGGATCAGACAGAACATCCAGGATGGGTGATCAGCCCGATGCCTGGTATGGGATGAAGGAAGTAGATGAAGCGAAATGTAGGTGAAATGGATGAAAGAAAAGGTGATGATGGAGCAGTTGGTGGAATGAATTGCGGAGGAAACCGGAGAACCCGGAGAAAACCCGCCCAGTCGCCGCTTCGTCCACCACAAATCCCACATGCAGGTCCCTGGGATTGAACCCGGTCCGCCACGGTGGGCGGTCTAACCACTCGGCCACGGCGCCGCCTCTAAGTTTTTTAACCTATTTATTTTATATTTATGATAGATATAGCAGGATTTGTGTACGTCATCAGTTTGTAACGTATGTAATTTGGGCTAATGCTAGGGTATAACATTATTAATCTCAAAACGGGAGATAAAGGGCTGCATTGAGCGGACGAATCCGACGAATCTGGACTTTATCAGCTTCATCGTTCCTGTCTCAAGAAGCCAAACTAGTCCGCCCTCTTTGCCACAGTGCCGACAATCAGTTTAAATATCGAATGTAACGTTCTCGTTACCAACCAAATCACAATGTTGGAGGGCTATATTCTGGAAGCGAAATTCCAGGAGCTGGAGTTTCTCAAGGCATGGCGGGGCCTCCATCTTGCTATGTAGTTCTTGAGCACCATCCAGATGTCATCACGGTGTTCCAATGTATCAATTCCCTAGCAGGATGCACATTGATTGGATTGTGTTCGTCCATGTGTCGTCCAGAGTTTTTCTGCTGTCGGTATGGTCTCGTTTAAGACTTCATATGTCGTCTCGGTTGGAACATGCTTGCAGAACACATTCTGCTAGATAATCTTCCATCCCCGACTATGTTTCTCTTCAGTCCTGGGGGTAAAACAAAACAAAGTCAACAGGCGAGTTTGGTTGCGGGTTCGCTCGAACGCTAAGATCCCATCGCTTGTGTTCATAATTGATGCAGTAATTTGTATCACAAATTATTTAAATGTATAGAGTGATTATAGTATGAATATGCATTATTATGTGACATTGATTTGAGATGTTTGTTGATTGTAATTATTGTTGAGAAGTAAGTTTATACTGCCTTACTGAAACTGACAATAATAGCGTGCAATAATGCAGCGAGGGGGTGAGCTGTTTATCATTATTAGAGACGAGGAAGTTACGTAATGTTGGCGCGTTTTTCTTAGAATTTGCTGGAACATTCTTCCTAGAGCATATGTATTCATAATTTTCATTGGATATAAAAATAGACGCTAATGTTGGCGCGTTTTATTAGCCAATTGCAGCTCAGTTATAATCTTTAGGCATATGGGGTGTAGGAGTATAAAAAGAGCTAGGTTAGAGATAGACCCCGTCAGTTCACCGAAAATATTTGTAGGCTACACGTCGCCTTCAGTCCAGCAGAAATATTACACGTCGGCTATCGATTCGCAAGTTACGCGTATCAGAGTTATGAAAAATCTCAAGTATTGTAAAGTTAATGATACAAAAAGTTGAAGTACGTGAATTAAGAATGATCAGTAAATAAGTTATTATAACAGTTTCAGTTTGGCGAGTGTCAAGATCAATGTGTAAATTGTGATAGTGAATGTGTTCGACAGTAAAAAGTGTAAAACAAATTCTTTCATCAGTGTTATCTTTGGATAAAAGACTCCTTTCCGTTTACACAACCTGTATAAAGAGAAGTGCTCGACCAAAAAGATCATAGCTAGCCGGAGGACAGAGAAACAAAAATTAAATAAAATAACAGTAGCATTCTTTCAAGCAAACACTAATACTGCCGCAAATTGCTAACACCAGATGGAGCTAACAAACCTAACAAAGAATCACGTCACAAAATGGCTTCACTACATGGAGTAAACACAAATAAACAAACATTAACAAGTAAACCACTTCAAATTGGCTCCCAAACGTGGGGCTCAACAAATTAAATAATATTACAAGTATACCGTCGCATAATGCGCTGAAGATGAGTAACTCGTGTTTGAATCCTTGGAGTACCATATGCGGGTTATGAACTTGATTCTCCAAGAACCCCTTATCGATGGAACCATTTACACACAATGACTGGACGGCAGTTTTTCCCAATAATACCACACATTTCTTTTCGATGTCAACTAATGCACATCCGACTTTGGAGAGTGGCAAGCGTAGTTGAGGCCTGCTCACCCGATACATCTTACCAGTTCATAAAATGTAATCGGCGTGTTTCTCAAGTTTTGGTGCGTCATGTTTCACGGCAGAATCTGTGCTAAGTACCGAATTTGACTGAGGCCATAGGTAGGTATGTACCAATGCGCTGCAGCAAATTCAAATTCCGTATCCTCTGGAACGATAATGAATATCCTAAGTGGTTGATCCACTCTCGCCAGTTAAAAACAATTGTTTCTTCCAATTTCCCAAGGGTTTAGCTTACTGCGTACCCCTCCCACCTACTAAAGCTTTACCCGAGGGATAAGCCAAACCACCGATTAGCTAAAACGTCGCTGAAGAGACAGTAGAGAATCTACTGGGATTGAAAATGTTTTCTCGCCTTTGAGTAAATACGCTTTATCAAGCATTTAATCGTTAATAACCGTCTTGTTTTAGTGCGCTTCACGAAATAACATACATATATTCCCAGGATAGATGACAGCTCTCTTCATTGTCTTTCTGCAGGAACTAAACTCATAATCCAGGACTAATTGCTTCTCACACGCAGTCATAACGTGCTATTTACTTTCCTGCACAAAATTTTCGCAACCGCAATCCGTTTAACATCAATTGAGTTGAGAAGCCACATGAAATCTCTTTGAAATTAACGGGGAAAAAATTCTTAGATGTTACATTCACATGGCTTTCTCTATCCACTCTTCTACAAACGCTTAATATTCTCTCTACATCTTGTTAATCGGAGTAAACTTTGCAGAAATGCTTTTAATATACATTTGATTATAGGTGCAAGGGGAATACATGAGGTAAAGTGATAATAACATATTTAAATAGCGGGTCGCTAGTTACGTCTTGAAATTCCACTCTTTGCATGACCAGAAAACAAAACGAGTAATTATAAAGTACTTGAAAATTAAAACGAATAAAAACAATCTGATGTGTTACACTCACATGACTTTCCCTACTCTAGTACACACTATTTTTACAAACGCCTATTCTCCATATGCTTCATGTTAATCGAGATATCGAGATGTCAATCTTATTGGTAATTTTCTTGTAGATGCAAGGGAAATATGGTAGCTTTTAAGCGATAGTCAAATATTTTAACGCTGGTTGCTATGTGGCGCATTCCATTCTCTTTGCATGTCCAGGACATAAAAAAATGAATAACGAATTTGAGAAAAAGTATAAGTATTGGAAAATTTAAGGAAATAACAAGCAATATCTCGAAAACGGTTCACTCAACAAAAGAAATGTATATGACATAAGTTGTGTATTATAACGCGATCTACATTTTTTGTGTAGTAAAATTTTGTCTATCTCTTATGGTTTACCAGTTATGCAAAAGTCGTTCACAATGAAGAATACGTTTGGAGACATTCCCAGAAAATTCGAGATATACATTTCATTTCTCATGACATTATCTTAAACATATAATATTTTCATCAAAATCGTTAGAGCCATTTTTGAGAAAATTAAAATTTTCGAAAAATCTTCCATGTAAAGGGTAGTCTGGAGTGGGGGGATTTTCTTGAAAACCTTCGTGTCGCATCTCTGGAAGATACTGAACCTAAATACCAAGTTTGGTGTTTATCCGACACTTCGTTTTTGAGTTATGCTGTTCACAGACACACAGACAGACACACAGACACACAGACACACAGACAGACACACACACGGACATGTTTCCAAAAATGCTTTTTTTGGATTCAGTGAGTCTCAAAACATGTATTTCCGGCGAAATCTCGGTATCGAATTTTTGGGTGGAATGCAATACTTCCCCTACTTACTATACGTAGTAGAGAAAGTAAAAAGCATTTTTGGAAACATGTCCGTGTGTGTCTGTGTGTGTGTGTCTGTGAACAGCATAACTCAGAAACGAACAGTCGGATAAACACCAAACTTGGTATTTGGGTTCAGTATCTTCCAAGGATGCGACACGAAGGTTTTCAAGAAAATCCCCCCACCTCAGACTACCCTTTACATGGAAGATTTTTCGAAAATTTTAATTTTCTCAAAAATGGCTCTAACGATTTGGATTAAAATATCGTATGTTTAAGATATTTTTATGACAAATAAAATGTATATCTTGAATTTTCTGGGAATGTCTCCAAAAGTATTCTTCATTGTGAACGACTTTTGCATAACCATAAGAGATAGACAAAATTTTACTACACAAAAATGTAGATCGCGTTAAAATACACAATGTCATATACATTTTTGTTGTTGAGTGAACCATTTTAGAGATATTGCTTGTTATTCCCTTAAATTTTTCAATACTAATTTTATCAAATGGGAATTCGTTATTCATTTTTTTGTCTTGGATATGCAAAGAGTTATAATCTGTGGCAAAGGGAATGGTGCTGCACCTAGCAACCAGCTATTAAGATATATGTATGTGCTTAAAGGCTACTGTTTTTCTATATTGCCCTTGTAAATATATTTTCCCCTACATCTACAAGAAAATTAGCAATAAGATAGAGTCTGCAAACGTTTATCTCGATTAACATGAACTAGATGGAGAATAAGCGTTTGTAAAAATAGTTTGTACAAGAGTAGGGAAAGTCATGTGAGTGTAACACATCAGATTTTTTATATCTCTTACGGTTAACTAGTTCAACCTAAGTATACCAAATTCATTCCGAATGAAGAGGACTTCACAGGAATTAGGAATTTTCATACAGATATCTTAAATATAAGGTGGTTGAATCAAAATCGAATAGCCATTTTAGTAAATAAAAAATAGCGAACAATTTTCTATGTAAAGGGTAGCTTGGCGTGAGGGAATTTTCTTGAAAATATTCTTTCGTCAAATCGTTGGAATATGCTGAACCTAAATACAAAATTTTGTATTTACCCATCATTTCAACTTTTGAGTTATGCTGCACACCACACCTCTTTTATCTAATAACCTTTTTTGATTCAGAGAACTTCAAAACGTGTATTTCGGGTGAAATTCTCGATATATAAATTTTGGGTAGAATGAAATTACTTCCTCTGCTTGCTTGGTTGATTAGAAAACGAGTTTCTTGGAGCCCTGCACGAAAGCCAAAAGAAGGCCCAATATGCCCCTTAGACTAACGAATATACTCAAGTCCTAAGGTAATTAATAAAGGCAACCAAGATCCTAGGTCCAGTTCCTTTAATATCCTCTGATTCCAAAACAAGGAATCCGGTAAAAACTACCCTCTGCTGTACAAACGTTACCTACAGAGGATCTGCATGAAGGTTTTATCCTCCTCTCCATCTTCCTACACAATGGGTTGTCGAATAAAACCCATTACGTGATATGTCTGTGAAGAGAATTGTGCTCGGTGTACACACCTACCACAATGCTCATTCGCTCCCTACTGGGGGTCATCAAGACCTTCTTATATGCTTGTACAGACCCCATGATAAACTCATGGCTCTGCCTGGATCAGTAGAACTCCTGCAGAGCCCAAAGTGTAACTGGCTAATCCAAAGAGCTATGCCAGCTATGAGGAAGAATAAACTGGAGAACTGCTACTATGTCGTTTGTTGGACGTTTGTTTTGTTTAGCTCTTATCTCGTTGAGGCTTTACTTTCACTCATTCATAATAATAATAATAATAATAATAATAATAATAATAATAATAATAATAATAATAATAATAATAATAATAATAATAATAATAATAATAATAATAATAATAATATCGCCCACCTCTGTGGTGTGAGGGTAGCGTGTCTGCATCACACTCAACAGATCCCGTGCTCGAATCTTTAGGTGCGTTACCTTGATGTGGTTTTTCCGGGGTTTTCCCTTATTTTGAGAGGATGAATGTCGTGTAAACCTAAGCTCTAAGGACCCCCGGCTCCATTTTGAGCATTATTTGACTTATTTCATTCATTGATTGTCCGATAGGATGTTAAACTTGAAGCAAAGAAAAACAACAATAATAATACACATAGAGAAAATATTGTTATAAATATGGAAATAACATAAGACAAAGGATTCAATATAAAAATTTATGGAGAAAGTGTAATATACGAACATCAGAGTATGATCGCGGAAAGTATCGATATTAACTTTGACTTATTTATTATTCTTATGTTGAAAACGCTTGTACACTATAGAGACCTGTTATTACTTGTACACCGCCGTTTGTGAAAATTGCAACACCAAGAAAGAATTTCCCGAATAACTCCAAACTTGGTGGAAGTGTAGAAGAGTGTCCAAGCAATAAGTAATAAGGTTTGCAGAGAGATGGAGTACACTCGTGTCGGTCTGATAAGGTCAGTGTTGCGCCCAGTGTAGTCAGTGCAGAGCTTTCAAACAAGGTGGAAACAAAGTGAGTGCCAGTATGCCTTGTCGACGTCAAGGCGAGCCGAATCGGCATGTGAGTGAGTTAGAACGGGGCAGAATAATCGTTCTCCGGGAAGCGGGTTTGTCATACCGTGACATTTCGGCTCGTACAAAATTAAATTGAGTTTTATTTATGGACGCTCTTTAACTACTAAGGTCCTTAGCGTCCCATTCTATATTGGGCGTGAAAGATCGGTAATTTTGCTCAGAGGCCTCTTTATCAGGCTTGAGGTTCTTTTACGTGCGTAAATCTACGACACGGAACCACCAGCTTTACTTCCCTTCCGAAGAAAGCTATGCTAACGATTTTTACGCCCGAAAAAATCCATCGCCCTCCGCCGGGTTTGAACCCGCGACCTTGGGAACTATAGGCTAGCACGGTACCACTAGTCCACGGAGGACGACCCGCCTCGTACAGGACATGCCGCTACGACAGTATTGCGTGTGTGGAAGCAGTAGCTAGATGAGGGTCGTACGCAGCGAAGAGCGGGTACTGGACCACGGAAAATGACCACATCACGGGATGACCGTCATCTTTCCGCATGGCAAAATGTAGTCTTTTCGGACGAGTCCCGCTTCAACGTGTCCTACAGCGATAGCCGCATACGTGTCCGGCCATACCGTGGTGAGCGCAACCTGAAGGGTTGCATTGTTGAGCGGCATAGCGGACAAACACCAGATGTGATGGTTTGGCTATAACATCCGATCTCGCCTCCTACGAATTGAGGGCACTTTGAACAGCAACCGGTACCTAACGTTGGTTGTAGAGCCTGCTTCAGGCACACATTTCAACAGGAGTATGCCCGAGCACATATTGCGAGGAATGTACAAGCCTTCTTCGAAGAGCGACGGGTACCATTGCTTCCCTGGCCTGCACGTTCACCTGACATGTTGCCCATCAAACATGTCTGGGATGTGGTTGGTCGGCATCTGGTGCGTCACGGTCCTGCAGTAACCAGTGTCACGGATTTGTGGGCTCGAACACAAACTGCGTGGAGGGAAATCCCTCAGGAAATTATTCAGAACCTTTCTTATTCAATGCCACGGCGTATAGCAGCTCTAATTGCAGCACACGAAGGCCACATCAAATACTGAATATTAGGGCTCAGAGGTCGTGTATAGATTTGAAAAGTTTATCATTTGTTACTTGTTATGTACCTAACCTGTGGTATTAAATTCATTGAATTCATGCGTTTCCTTCTTGGTGTTGCAATTTTCACAAACGGCAGTATGTGTATACAAAGTATGCGATTATGTTAAATGCTTTTGTGTTATCTCATTTCAATGCACAAAAAAGATGATAAAAGGAGGTGTAGATAGGTTATTAGGTGATTCAGCGGAAGGAGACAACCCGCGTGCTGCGATCTGCACAGACCTATTGCGACTACCACCTTCCAGGGACAGGCCACAAAGACTCGCGGAAGTCCTAACATCTCCAAGCCCGCAGACCCTTCCCACTGCTGGAGGCCCCGAGAGAGGGCGAGGAACGACCAATCAATCAAGCCGTCCTCTGGTGTTCGCGGGGGAGTATTCTTTCAATTGAGTAAGAATCCACGACCTCTATCCCGTACCGCCATTCGCTACAAAACCTAGAAGCACATCTGAAAGATGAGAAGGTAACAGGTTGAAGGGGAAATGATGAAAAGGAAATCGTGGTAGAATAGAAACCATCCCAGTATTCACCTGCTGACCCCGGGGATACCACGTAAAACCTATGGGTAAGAGTGGGCGGTCGCCGGGGATCGAACTTGGGAGCTCCCGAATGCGAGTCGCAAACGTTACTGCGGACGCCACCTCGCTTGGTGATAGGAGGAGAAGGTATTTTGTTTGTGAGCTGTTGGTTTTACATAGCTGTTGCCTCAAAGATAGATATACCAGATGGTTTTGCTGTCAAGCATTCTTTAGATCAGAATAAAACGGATGTGGGGCGGAATATGAAATCTCAAGTCAAATGTATGTTGTGCCAAATATATTCTACAAAACATTTCCTCGGAATTGGTGCATAGGCGTGGATTTGTATTAATACAAACAAATAAACCCTGAGACTTTAGTTATAACCTATATAAATAATATAGGCGCTTGATTCTTGTTGTAAAGTAGCTATCGATTATAATCTTTGATGTTACATATACTTTTCTGCAAACACCACTATTTTTCTTTATTCTCCCTATGTTTTGAAATAATATCTATGACATATCATATTTAAACAATATAAGGAACAGTGTATATTGCGTTAATTTTCTTGAAAACAAATGTAAGTGCAGCTTTTCTCAGAAGTCAACTCATATTCCTCTAAACTAGGAAGGTCACTTAACATTTCGAGATGAATAGTGTAGATATCTAATAGGTGATCCTGTAGAGCTGTACAACTTATTGAACAAAAGAATAGGAAGTAACAGTCTCATTTGCCAGAAAAATGGAAGTACAGAAATACACCAAATAATATGCAATTTTCTGACTGGCATTGTTACACAATTCAGATTGCAGGAGTGAGTTGATGTATTGCGGTAAATTAAACTTAATTGAATATGCATTTCTCATTTATGAAATTACCTCACCGTTATCTCAAAATTACACGCTCTTATCTGAAATTACCTTAATGGCATTTTTGGAAACATTTATGCAGGTTTCAAAATCTAAACCATTATTCTTCTCCTTCTTCCTTCACAGTTAATGCACGCCTGTTCTGATCTCATATTTGTTGAAGCCATCTTTTTTGAGGTCGTCCAATTGGTCTTCGTCCCCTAGGTTTACAACAAAAGGCTTGTTTGGGTATTCTTTCTTCCGACATACGGTGATGTTCAACCTATTTATTTCTATATTTCTCTACCTATTCTAATAGTGGTTGTATCTTCAACTCTTCTCTGACTGCCTCATGCCTAATATGTTCCTCTCTCGTACAGCCCTTAACTGATGGCAAAAATCTCATTTCAGCTGTTTGTAGCTTACTTTCATCTTTTTTCTTAACAGTCTATGTTTCGCTTCCATAATTTATCATTGGCATTGCCATAACTGTATAAAGTCTCAATTGTGTTTCTCTCCTTACCTTATTCTTAAAGGTTCGTTTGATAGCTCAACAGTGTAAGGGGAGTATTGAAATATCATCAATAACTAATAATGTAAAATAATATTGAGAAGTAGCTCAGTAGCTAATAGTAGAAGTAGCTAATGCAAATAAATAGCTAAGCTATTCTTGTACCACAAAATGTAATTAATGTGAAAGTAAACACATAAGGAACAGTGTAATTAGTAACTAACAGGCGAGAGAGCAACAGATATAAAGCCCACAAGCACATACACGCTAATGCACACAGGGTTTAGGCAAAGTCACAGAAAACAAAGAGAGAGGTTTAGTGTGAGACAGAGATAATGGAAGACAAGTGAGCTGGAAAAACAGAAAGAGAAATGAGAGTTGTAAAGTGAGACAGAGATAGTATGTTTTACCAGAGAAGTCAGAAGGAACCCTGACTGCTAAAACTGGCACATTTTATTTTCATAGCACGCTAAGTAGATAATCAATGAGAATAGTTGTTACATATAAAGGCGCAAATCCTAGCGTCATAGTAGGAAGGTATAAAAAGCGAAAGAGGCCCCAAGTTACACACTCTCCGATTTTACTCTTACGATGTAACACATGCGACGCAGGCGGAAGATTTTATGCGTTTACATGGATGAGAGAATATTGTGTAGTGCAGCTGGATAGGTCCACGTAAGGAATTCACAGCAGCGGGAAACTTAAGTGTACAGCTTTTGTATCATTTTGTATTAAGCAAGGGAAAGTTGATAGCCGTCTCAATGGGCATTAGCATTATATTTTGAATAAATTAAGCTGTGTAAGGGAAAGTCAGTTTATTACTTGCCTTCACCCACATAAAATCCTGAGAAACATCAAGTTAGCTAGCTGGAATAGGAATTTCTCCTCAGCTCTACAACAAGCAGCCCGGCAGAGAATTTCAAGGAACTTCGGGGATCCGAGACAACTACGTGAGACAGCACGTGGCACTCCCGTGCGAGCGCATACCTCGCTACAGCAGACTGCTTGGAAGTTTTGTATTTGTTTTGTTTATATCCCGATCTTGGTCATAAGTTACATCACAGCCGAGATATTGGAAATGTGATACTTGTTCCAATACGTTGTCTTCTAATATTATTTTGCTTCTTACTGGTTATCTTACTTTAAGTGACATTACGTTTGTTTTTATCTTATACCTTTTTCACTATAAGCTGAAAGGAGAAGTAAACAAAACCACGTGACAAGACAGCACCTCATTGGCTAGTGGGCAAATTACAACCTTTTCCTCTTAGGATGTCGTCTCTTCCTCTACAGAAAACAGTTCGATCGGGATCGTAAAATTTTGTGGTTATTCTCGTGCAGAGAAACTAAAAAAACTCATTATTGTAACAGTTAAATTTATGAAACTAAATGTGTTTCTTCAGATTCACCTATAACTACATGAACCGTTATAGCAGAGGTTTTAATAGGCTATGCGCAGGCGCTGCAGTTCGTTTCCGGTTTCCGGCTGAGAATCTTCTGCCACTGTAGAAAACATAAACGAGGGAAATGGAAAAAGGACAATTGTTTAAATGCTTTTAACAAATTCTGTGATAAGTGTCCACCTATAATCGACAGTGAATATGGTTGGCCATTGTTTAGCAATAATTGAACTTCTTTTGTTAGTGATGCAGAATTGTTGCTCGGATAGCTTGGGTCGCGTTTGTTTTCTGTTGTGATTTAACCTATAGTGTTAATCCTTATTTAACTTGTTGACTCATAAAAGTTTAAAGTATATGTGCTATACTGTAATTAGTCATTAAATGAATGATTTCTAAAGTCTGAAGTTAAGAATAGTTTCATCCAGTATCTTTAAACACAGATGCCGAACTGTTCAGGTGCAACTTTTATTTGTATACTCAGTTCCCGTCATCCTCCACGTGGTTCTGCCATGTACTCGGCGGAGTGATACATTTAAGTTTTGTTTACTTCTCCTTTCAGCTTATAGTGAAAAAGGTATAGATATATTGATATTATATTTTTACATATTTGATTCAGTTGATATACTTGTAACGGTCTTGCAAAGCCGATTCATGATTAGTCGATGCAAGAAAGTCACAATTACCAAAAATAATTAAACCAGGAAAAAAATTATTTGGCGGGCCCATTATAGAATGCATTAGAAGTAAGGCATTCCCCCAGAGTAATAATTATTTAGTACTACAACTTAAAGAAATCAACGGATTTAAAGAAGCTTTAAATAAGAACAAGAAACTGTACAGCCCCAAAGGTACTGAATATATTAACTCAGAAATATATTATAATTAAAGCACGTTACATTTACTCTGTCCTTCTCACACACATTTGTCATTACGAAAGAAAATTTAACACGCCAAATATATCATGAAAACTCGTTTCCATGAAATGCTATACGCTGCTCCACACTGTATAAAAATTTTGAAAGTTACTTACGCCCGAAGATACATGTTATAACAATTTTAGAATAGACCAAAAGTTGTGGAGACGGCCGCTCCCGGACACGAAGCTCACTCCAAGTCCTTCTTCGATGTTAGTCGAGAACGAAGTGTTCCTCTTCAGGTATCGCTCGGGGTACGCGCTAGGCAGATCAGGTGATGACGTTGAAACCAACATTAACGCCACCTGTACTGGCGGAGAGGGCGCAACTTGGCGAGCGCTGTAGAACTTTGTGCAGCCGGCTCCTAGTGTAAGGCAGGCTGTCGGCATAAGAAGCAGGGACCAGCATTGTATTTTATGACTGCGGATAGAAGAGTTGCGGCCATCTCTGCAAAACAGTCCCTCGAAGGAAGAAAGAGCCAAAATCTTCCTTGTCAAAAATTAAAACTAGGTCATCCGCAAACAGATGGGCATCTAATGTTCTTCTTTGTCCTAACTTAATACTCTCATGTACCATCTTTTTCCATTCTTGTAGAATTTCATCTCTCTCTCTCTCTCTCTCTCTCTCTATATATATATATATATATATATATATATATATATATTTTTTTTTTTTCTCGATACTGGATACCGATACTAATTTTTGAATTTTTCCTCCAATAGAAGGAAAACGTTTATCCTGATAATTACACAGGTTATATATCTTGTATTGTTAGTAAGCATGATTATTTATTTGCTTCCCTTTCTATGTAACTATATTTTGTGCTTAAAACTTTCTTTTAAAGAATTTTCTTAGAAAAAAGTACCAGCAAATTAGTCTTTATTCTGCAATCTTGAAAATGTAAACTAATATATATATATATATATATATATATTGTTCTTGAAACTCAAACATGAAAATAATAAAATACTCGTATATTCCATGTGCTGTATTATCTCACGTCCTAAGTTCTGATCTGTTTCTGCTGGATTCACAGGTTTTGTTCACCAGAGTAGGTAAATGTAATGGCTAAGAGTGAGTCACCAAGCCAGGCTATTGAGAAACGTGATTTAATACATCAGCTAAATCAGCTTCATTCACAACTCAGTTAACGCTGCATGTTACATGGGTACCTCGACTCCTTCCCCTATGCCCCTAATGTTTTACGTCTTTTCATTTAGACACAAGAGTCTATGCAATGAGACACTCATTCACCCACAGGAAACGCAGTCATGGTCTATCAAGAACTATAGTCCAGAAACTCTTTGGGGGACACGTGCGAGGCAATAACATGAAGTCTCGACTCCTTTCATTCCTTACCTAACATAAAGTTAAACGCAACAAGTTTCAATAATGCAAAACTTAAACATTTAGAAGTATCGGAAAAGTATCGAATGTTTATCTCAAAGTATTAGACATACTTCGATAGCCTCGAATATCGAGGATATCGAGGTATCGAGGTCCCATCCCTAATATATAATAAAAAGAATTGGAGATAGGCTTGTTTCAAGCCACGGTTTGTTTTTACTTCTTTTGTTATTCTCCTATCCAATTCATTTGCCAGTTTTGTATTTTTGTATAAACTTTGTATAATTTTAATTAAATGTTTTGGGTATCATTTCTTAAATAGTATATTCTAAACCATTTATATAAAATATCTCAGCGTCAACTTTATTATATACTTTCATATGCGTGTGGCATTGACTCTTAGAGAGGTAACTATCACGAATATATCTAAGGTTTACTTCCTTCAGAAATAGATGAGCGAACTAATAGCTGTGTATTCACAATTATTTTGGTTTTTTCAGGCTTACTGGCTCTTTTTGCAAAACAAATACTGGTTTAAGTTTGGTTTCATCGTTATGGTTTTTGCCTAAATTCCAGCTAAACCCAGAGTATATTATTTTCTTTAAGAACCGAAGTCAATAATGTGCATTGCGGCAGGTATCTTCTTCGCGGAGGGAAGGAGGGGGAGAGATACAGGATATGCTTGGGTGGAATGATGGATATCTTATCTCAGGTCATGTTTTACGATGCCCAAATAAGATGCCAATTATAGCTAAACAACTTTGTTCATACGCACGTTATATTTCTTCCTTTAGCTCCACTCCCTAGGTTCGATCCTTACCACACCAGCATTTACATCTTCACATCGGAGGCCGATTTCGGAAACTGTTCGGTATGAACTTCCTTTACTATAACTAAAAACCTTTCATGTTCGCCGGCACTACATAACATCACGTAGTTCCACTTTATAAATTACATTTCTCGTTTTTGTTTACTTGCAGTTTTGCTTGTTTATGATTTTACACATGGCGTTTAGGGTGTTACATGTCCGTCCCTACGTCCTCCAAATTGCAAGTGATCTTACTCATGTATTTCAAATCTCGCCATATAATTCTTGCGTTTCTCCTACCAAGTCACGTGACATCTTCCTTTAATATTAATCGTTGACAGAATTTCCTTAAACTAAGTGTAATTTTCCTGTTGCTGGATAAATATTACGGAAACTTAGTTTTCTTATTTGAGTTTGAAGCATAAACGTTCTAAAGTTCCCATGGGAATTGATGCTGTCTCAAGATAAAACATATCTCACTAAAACCTTACCTTGACACATATAATCCTAGGTCCCATTGTCCGGCGTACCTAAAAGAAACTCTACTGCGACAAGTTGGCGTCCTAGAGAAAGCTTGCCTATTGTATTGTTAAAAAGGTTGTTTTCTCCAGCGAACGTATATTTCCTCTGCCTATGATATTATACGTATATGCTTCTAAAATTTATATTAAAGTGATACAAGAATGCACATTACTATCTACCACATCATTTGCTTCTGTACGTAATGCGCAGTATTACCTTTCATCCGTTAAACTTTTAGGAGTTACTGTTGATTACAAGCTAATGTGGTCATATAAATGAAGTTTAATTTGAGGCAGTATTTTAATACCTAAATAATTTCAATTGTATTTTACAATAAGTAAATTCAATAAAAGCCCGCCTTGAAAATAAGTTTGTAATAATTATTTGAATTGTATGTAACAGTCATTGCAATTACTGATTTTTATTGTAAAGATGTTTTATAATGTTATGTGAATACATTATATACTTTAATAATGCAAGAGCTGTGAGAACAATAAGTTTTAAATTGCTAACAATGAGGTAACCTTGTAGCTATAATTAGTTTGAAAGTTTGAAAAGTTACCAGTCATGATTATAGCAAAGATAAGGTGAATTCAGTAAGAGTTTAAAATTAGCCAACCAATAGCAAGGAAAAAGTTTAAGTAAAATGCAGATATTCTATTGGACTAGAATTAGCCAATCAGAGACTTGAAATACCGAAGCTTACGAGCTTTAACCGTTGAAAGTTGCTCAGTTGCTGTCAAGCCTTGTTAGTGAACAGATGGAAGATGTGTTCTCTACGAGTGAATCGTAAAATATGTATACGCGCTAAGTGAAAGTATTGAAGATTCTCACAGCTCTTAAAAAGTGTAATGTTTTATAAAAATGTGCAAAAATTAATAAAAGAAGTGAATTTAAAAACCTAAATTCTGTGATGTCTACAATCATTGTCATACCGCGCTCTGCCTAAGACACATGTCTCTACAAACATTACTGACGCAGCCGAGGCAAATTCAAACATAAATAATATATAGAAGCAGTGTTAATAGCAAAGTTAAATATTATAGTGTAAAACTTGGAGTGTAATAACAAAAACACATCTTGAAATCAGCTTCTCATACGTAACAGCATATTGCGTAATAACAGTAACTATTACGTAATCAACAAATTGAAACCGACGCCCAAAGCGTATTCTAGGAACTCCTTATATGCAACTAAATAAATATTACGTAAAATACAATTACATAAGCATACGATCTTCAAGTTTAAAAAAATATTACGTAACAAAACATCTACTTCAAATTAAGACTCTCAAGAATAATCCACCTATTGAGGCGATTAAAATTGTGGGGCAATTGTGAGATCATCAACAATGTTCTTATTTTACCAAAAAAGGCAATCCGTATTTTAACTTGAGCCTTTGTTTATCTCTGAAAACAATTCTGTCATTGACCTCTATATGCTTCAATGTCTAATGAAAGTGAAATGCATTATAATGATTTTATCAACAACAGTGATATCAGTGATTACTCTACTAGGTACTATTACCTTACAGTTGCTCACGCCCACGTTAACCAAATCCCAACCGAGTGGTAACCTTTGAACTCGCATTATGGAGGCCCCTGATTCAAATTAAATTAAACTGAGTTTTATTTATGGACGCTCTTTAACAACTATGGTCCTTAGCGTCCCAATCTATATTGGACGTGAAAGACCGGGAATTTTTCTCAGAGGTCTCTTTATCAGGCTTGAGGTTCTTTTACGTGCCGTAAATCTACGACACGGGACCACCGGCTTTACTTTCCTTCCGGAGGAAGTCATGCTAAGGATTTTTACGACCAAAAAAGATCCATCGCCCTCCGCCGGGTTTGAACCCGCGACCTCGGGAACTACTCTGTATTCACTCTTAGGTTGATCCGCGCCAAAACAAACTCACGTGACCAGTCCTTCGTGGTACAACACGGTAGCAATGCGCGCAGGAAAGTAGTCCCTTGCTAATAATCTAAATTTTGTAATGAATTTATGCTTAAATAGTATAATATTCTATACAAATACTTAAAGAGTTTAATTAACGCTGATTTATACAGTTAAACAGAGCTATAAGTCACCTGACTCCGGATATGCGCAGAACATTTTTACAGCCATAGTATCATGGCGGACAGTGAATTTGCTGTTGCGTCTTCGTCGATAAGCCGGGCAAACCATTGACTAGTGACGAAAAAGAAGTATTGGACGTTTATTATGTTATGTGAGAAATATCCAACACTTCCCGCGAAAGAAGCGGTGAAATTAACTTCTGAGTTCCTTTCAACTACAAGTATAAACAGTGCTCGTAAAGAAAAATCTGAAACGGGAAAAGTAGTTACACCCGGAAATAAAAGAAAACTTGTGAAATACGCGATGCAAGTTGAGACGATTTAGTAAAGAATGCAATTCGCATAACAGCGAACAATTTCTTTTTTAAAAACAAGCCGTCAACAGTTGGTAAAGTGCCGCCTCCAGAGAGCCAATAAATGTTAAGTTATCGCATACCTGTTACTTCCTTTTTCTCTTGTTTCTCTTAAAATTAACTATTATTGTATGCGCAAAGGATTATTTTGTTGTAACTACCGATCTTATCCTTTAACCCCTTACAGAATACGCTAGTCACCGCTTAAGTTGTCGGAATAAGGGCTCTATTCTTTCTGCATTACGTGCCGCGTGTACTCGCCACATAGTCGTGAAAGTATGACGGTATTTCTGGCACGAATGGCGGAAGGATACACTACGGTGCATTGAGCACTTGGGTTTTGTTTTGATGCGGATCAACCTAAGAGTGAATACAGTTTAGAGGCTAGCATGGTACCACTAGTCCACGGAGGACGATCAATCCCTGATTCGCTTCTCGTCGACCGCCAAATCTGACTTTGGGTTTTTCATGGTTTTATCTTGTCAGTAGACGAAAGCTGTGGTGGTTTCTCCTCTACCACGCTTTCCTTTCCATCATTTCCCTTTCATTCCGTTTCCTTCTCCTTCTAGATGGTGTATGGCGCTGCCGAACAGAATCGGTTAACAACAGTCAACTTACCGCTTTGGTAACTCTATAGATAAGCCACTTTGGACTACCTCTACACCGTGCTTGGCTTGGAGCAGTGGTTAAGGTACTAACTTCTACAAAAGCAACTCCAGTTCAATTCTCCGTAGCGGGTTGTTGCTTTTTATTTGTTACAACTCGTTTTACTGTAATGTAGTTAAATAATATTGCTTCTGTTTTTTGTTTTATTTACATATACTTACAATAATCGTAAAATTTTTGGTTATGAAATTAAATTGACCGATAAATTAATGTCACGGTTGCCATCTACCGGTATGACGGACTACTAAATAACGCCACATATATCTCGTAAAATGAAGAAAACCTGTGATAGGTTTACTCATGTATTTAAAATGAAAGGCGCAAAAAAGGTGAGTAACCCCACGGAGATTTGAACTTGCAACCTCAGAAACAGTAACCCAACTCTCTACACTGAGTGCTGCAATAAGCCTGGCATTGTAACCAGCTTTAGTCATACTTCACTTCAGTATAATAAATCAATAAAGTTGTTTTGGTTACAAACATTCAATGTTGAAACACTCTTAAACAACTGTCTGTTTGAAATCTCGTATATGAATTATTTTATCTGATGGCTCTTGTGATTATAGCTGTGTTCCCCATTATAACTACTACAAGAATATATGCAACCTCATTAGTAGTAACTTAACTCTATACCCGTGAGCTATGAGTGCTGCAATAAGCTTAGCATTGTAACGGCGTTTCGTCATATTCCACTTGGAAGGTACAGAGAGAGAGAGCCAAAAGACTACAAACCGGCTGCGCGGTAATTTTCCTGTCCGCGTCCTCGGCGCTCGTTGGCATCTGCCGCTATCATAGAAAGGCGGGATGAAACCATACAACATTTTTAAAACTACTTTTAAAGGCTTTACTTAACAACTTTATGAAAGTGTGTTTGAGGACAGAATTATTAATAGATATTTGCGGCCTCCTCGTTCCCCCGACCTAACCCCCTGCGATTTCATCTCTGCGGTAACTTAAAACAAAGTGTACAACACAAACCCACACACCCTGGAAGAATTAAAACAAAATATCCGCCAGGAAATTGCCAGCATTCCTCAACGTGAACTACGGTGAGTGATGGATAGTTTCCTAAAGAGGTGGCAAAAATGTATGGACGACAGTGGCCAGTTTCAGCACCTTCTTTCATAAAGTTGGTAAGTAAAGCCTTTAAAAATGTTGTATAGTTTCATCCGCGCCTTTCTATGATAGCGGCAGACGGAAACGAGCCCCGAGGATGCGGACAGGAAAAGCACCGCGCAGCCGGTTCGCAGTTTTTTGGCTCTCTCTGCATAAATCATTTAGCGCATTTTGGTTACAAATATTCAGTGCTGAAACACTGTGAAATATCTGGCTGCTTGAAATTTCGTATATGATTTATTTTCTCGGTAAACTTTTGTGATTATATTTGTGCTCCCACTGCAACTACTACAAGAATATACGAAGTCTTGTGAACAAAGTCCGGCTGTCACGAACACTAACGGAAGTACCCGATTCAAGCTGTCAGATACCGGCCAGTTTTAAATTGTCCGAGTGTACACTAAGCTTAAAGTTAACAATGATATAACATTGCATATTTTCCAGATTATAGAGCATGATTTTAGACTTTCACAGCATAAATACATGTATATTTTAGATATTTTCGATGCATTATGTCTAATCATAATCATAACCGCACAACTATGGTATTTATGTTAACAATATGTCAATTTTTCAACAAAGAAGTACTCAAACAAGACTTTGGAATTTTAAACACATTTTATATTGATGTAAGAAAGGTTTTTGCGAAGTTTGGTACAACTACAGTGAATCCAGAAGTATTCGTCTCCACTTTAAACAATTCTAGCAACCAAATTAACGGAGAGAAAATGTTCATCGTTAATATTCAGCAAGAACAAATGCAAATACATTTACCTACTCTGGAATTTTTAAAGATTTTTCAATGTATTAGTTTAACAATTTATTAAAAATCTGATGTGTTACACTCACATGACTTTCTCTACTCTTGTACAATCTAATTTTACAAACGCCTATTCTCCATATGCTTCATGTTAATCGAGATATCGAGATGTCAATCTTATTGGTAATTTTCTTGTAGATGCAAGGGGAATATGGTAGCTTTTAAGCGATAGTCAAATATTTTAACGCTGGTTGCTATGTGGCGAATTCCATTCTCTTTGCATGTTCAGGACATAAAAAAAATGAATAAGAATTTGGGAAAAAGTATAAGTATTGGAAAATTTAAGGAAATAACAAGCAATATCTCGAAAACGGTTCACTCAACAAAAGAAACGTATATGACATAAGTTGTGTATTTTAACGCGATCTACATTTTTCATGTAGTAAAATTTTGTCTATCTCTTATGGTTTACCAGTTATGCAAAAGTCGTTCACAATGAAGAATATTTTTGGAGACATTCCCAGAAAATTCGAGATATACATTTTATTTGTCATGACAATATCTTAAACATATGATATTTTAATCAAAATCGTTAGAGCCGTTTTTGAGAAAATTAAAATTTTCGAAAAATGTTCCATGTAAAGGGTAGTCTGGGGTGGGGGGATTTTCTTGAAAACCTTCGTGTCGCATCTCTGGAAGATACTGAACCTAAATACCAAGTTTGGTGTTTATCCGACTGTTCGTTTTTGAGTTATGCTGTTCACAGACACACAGACAGACAGACACACAGACACACAGACACACAGACACACAGACACACAGACACACAGACACACAGACAGACACACACACGGACATGTTTCCAAAAATGCTTTTTTTGGATTCAGTGATTCTCAAAACATGTATTTCCGGTGAAATCTCGGTATCGAATTTTTGGGTGGAATGCAATACTTCCCCTACTTACTATACGTAGTAGAGAAAGTAAAAAGTGTACCGAAACGAGTATTTTAACCTTTTCTGTTAGTGTTTATAGAATTATTTTACACTGCCGTTTGTGAAAATTGCAACACCAAGAAAAAATTTCCCGAATAACTCCAAACTTGGTGGAAGTGTAGAAGAGTGTGCAAGTAAGTGATTAGGTTTGCAGAGAGATGGGGTACACGTAGGCCGAGCAGAGCCCTCTCGTGTCGGTACGACAAGGTCAGTGTTGCGCCCAGTGTAGTCAGTGCAGAGCTGTCAAACAAGGTGGAAACAATAAAGAGAATGCCAGTATGCCTCGTCGACGTCAAAGGGAGCCATATAGGAATGTGAGTGAGTTCGAACGGGGCAGAATGATCGGTCTCCGGGAAGCGGGTTTGTCATACCGTGACATTTCGGCATGCTGGTACGACAGTGATGCGTGTGTGAAAGCAGTGGATAGATGAAGGTCGTACGCAGCAAAGAGCGGGTACGGGACCACGGAACATGACCACAGCACGGCATGACCGTCATCTTGTCCGCATGGCCATAACGGACCGTACAGCTTCATCCACGGCGTGCTGCAACAGGTGTGAACTGCATCAGCGGTTCATTGCCGTCTGCTGCAGGTTGGACTGGTTGCATGCATGCCATTACGTTGGCTTCCATTGCCCAGAAACCACAAGCTCCTCCGACTGCAATGGACACGTGAACACCGTCACTGGGGTGCTGAGTGGCAAAATGTAGTCTTCTCGGACGAGTCCCGCTTCAACATGTCCTACAGTGATGACCGCATACGTGTCCGGCGCTACCGTGGTGAGCGCAACCTGGAGGGCTGCATTGTTGAGCGGCATAGCGGACAAACACCAGATGTGATGGTTTGGGTTGCCATTGGTTGCAACAACCGATCTCGCCTCCTACGAATTGAGGGCACTTTGAACAGCAACCGGTACCTAACGGTGGTTTGAGAGCCTGGAGTACTCCCCCTGCTTCAGGCATCTCCACAGGCCACATTTCAACAGGACAATGCCCGGCCACATATTGCGAGGAATGTACAAGCCTTCTACGAAGAGTGACGGGTATCATTGCTTCCCTGGCCTGCACAATCGCCTGACATATCGCCCATCGAGCATGTCTGGAATTATGGTTGGTCGGCACTTGGTGCATCACGGTCCTCTAGTAACCAGTGTCACGGATTTGTGGGCTCGAATACAAACTGCGTGAAGGAAAATCCCTCAGGAACTTATTCAGAACCTTTTTGATTCAATGCCACGGCGTATAGCAGATTTGAAAAGTTTATCATTTGTTACTTGTCGTGTACCTAACCTGTGGTATTAAATTCATTGAATTCATGCTTTTCCTTCTTGTTGTTGCAATTTTCACAAACGGCAGTGTATATATAAAAAACGAAAAATCAGTGCCATTTTTAAAATTTATAAACCTAACACAATATAAAAATATTGCAAACGCCTGTATACTTAAACTGTAGTTTTTTTTTTGTTGTTCTTTCTACATATTCTCTCCGTTAATTTGTTCACTAACATAATACTTTCTGCAGTCACTTTTTGTTAGCAGGTATCTTAATTATGCATTTTTAAGATAAAAAGTTGAACTGTTATTATTCCCTATAATACATTTTTCATAATTTTAGCACAATTTCACATTTATATTCCTTTTGCTTTCCCTACTGCTTACCTATAGCAAGTAGAGGAAGTGTTGCTTTCCACTAAAAAATTCGATAGTGAGATTTCAAAGGAAATACGCGTTTTGAGACTTCGTGAATCCAAAAAGAAGCATTTACAAAAAAGTTGGTGTCTGTGTGTCTGTAAACAGCTAAACTCAAAAACCAGCATTCCTTTAAATACATAACTTGGTATCTACGTTCAGCATCTTCGAAAAATATGACGCGAAGAGTTTCAAGAAAGTCCCCCACCCCAAACTAGCTTACATGGAAGATTTTAAGATTTTTCGAAGTTTTTTATTTTCTCAAAAACGGCTCTAACGATTTTGATTAAAATACAATATATTGAAAACATTTACATGGCAAATAAAACGCATATCTTGAGTTTTTGGAAATAGCCTATGAAGTCCCTTTCATGAGAAGTAATATAATCTTGTATAATGGTAAAGGTTAAGCGATACACGAAAATGTACCGCATAAGAAATGCAGATCTTTTTAAAACACACAATTTAATTGAAATAACTTTCTGTAGCATAAGCCATTTCTGAAATATCCTTTACTAATAGTTCGAATTGTTCAATACTTTGTCATTCTTTTGAAACTCCTGACGACATTCAGTTGTTTCTCGTGATGTCATGGAAAGAGTACGGAATTTTATGGTTAGTGTATAGCATCCAGTTCTTAAACACTTGACTTTCGTTATTTCCTTTGTATCTATACCAAATGTGTAATGTAGCTATTTCTGCATACTTTTATATCAATTAACATGAAGTAGATAGAAAAATAACATTTCGTAAGAATAGTATGTATACCTATTAATAAACGATATAGAGTAGAGAAAGTGATGTGAATGAAACACATCAGTTTGTTAATTATTTTTAGTAGTTCATATCGGATTCTGAATGAATGAAATTATGCTCAAATGAGCTCGGGGTCTATAGAGCTTAGAGCTACTCGACATCCGTCTTCTAGGATAAGGGAATATCACGAAAAATGCTTTATCTAGGTCACTTACCGCAACCGATATTCGAACTCAGGACTCCTTGAATGTTAAGACAGATACCCTACCCCAACACCATTTTACAGTATAGGGTATACAATGGAAGGGGACACCTCGCGCACTGCACCCTATTGCGGCTACCAGCCTCCAGGAGAAAGGGATGAAGTGAAGGTACCACAGGAGGCTATAGGACCAGAGACACGCGGAAGTCCCTAATATTTCCTTGCTTGGAGACCCGTCCCACTACTGGGGCTTCCCAGAGAGAGCAATGAGCGACTCGTTCAAGCATGCAGCCCTCTAGTGTCTACTGAGAATACTTTTTCCTTTGAGCAAGCATCCACACCATCTGTCCGGCACCGCCACGAAACGTAGAAGTACACCTGATAGATGAGGAAATAAACTGATAGGGCAATGATGGAAAGGAATTCGTGATAGATGAGAAATAACAAATTTAATCATATAAGAGTTTAATATGGATTTTTCATTTCTATACCACGTAGTACAGCATGAAGTTGGATAAGATATTGTTTTCCATCCAAAAATTCGGTAGCAAGAATTCAACGAAAATACATGGTCACCTAAATATTAAAAAAATTAGAAAAATCCAATGTGTGTTGTGTGTCTGTGAGTAGCATAACTCAAAAAGGAAAAGTCGGTTAAATACCAAACTTGGTATTTAAGTTCACTGCATTCCAAAGCTGTGACAGGAGGTGTTTCAATAAAAGCTGCCTTTTACATGGAATCTTTTTCTAAATTTTTTATTTTCAAAAATGGCTCTAACGATTTTTGATTAAAATACCGTATAGTAAATATATGTACATAACAAATAGAATGTATAACTTGAGTTTTTTTGGAATAGCCTGTGAAGTCTTTTCCATTCGGAAGGAATTTTATATAATCTTGTATAACTGGTAAATGTTAAGCCATAGACGAAGACGTACTTTACAAGAAATGTAGATCTTTTTTAAGCACACGATTTACTCGTATTTAAAATATATTTTGTGGCATAAGCCATTTCCGAGATATCCGTTATTAATGGTTCGAATTGTTCAATAGTTTGTCATTCTTTTAAAGTCCTGTCGATTTTCATTTGTTTCTCACGACTTTTTTTTTGTCTTCGGTCTAGTACCACTTATCCATCAGGTTGTTATACTTCTTACTTACATTGCTGATTAACAAACGTCCTTTAACCGAGTAGGTTATATCGGACGTTGAATGAGCAAAATTGGTTGAAATTATGCTCAAATGGGCCCGAGGTCCCTAAAGCTTAGAGTTACTCGACAGTCATCTTCCCAGCATAAGAAGAAACCCCGGAAAAATCCTTAGCCAGATAACTCACTCTAACCAAGATTCGAACTCGGAACCTCTGGAATGTCAGGTAGACACATTACCCCACCACCACTAATGTGGCGAGAATAGAATTTTAAGGCCAGTGTTTAGCGTGCAGTTCTTAACATTTGAATATCGCTTATTCCCTTTGTATCTTTAACGAAGTGTATTATATAGCTACTTCTGCAAAGGTTTATCTTGATTAAAATGAAGCATATATGAAAACCTGTTGCCGTTAGAATAGTTTTTATACCCACTAATAAACGACAGAAGGCAGAGAAAGACATGTGAATGTAACACTCAACATTTTTAAGTTTCATATCGCAATTGCGTCAATAGCTCATAAACTTCAACACAATTATTTTGTGACCCTGGGTCTTAGCATCCACTTGCATATTTAAGACAACGTGCATGTAATGAAACACTTCGCTGAATTCATTAATATCCTAGCTACCTACTTTAATTATTTACATACGTAATTATATTTTATTGCAGAGTATTTTTGCCCTCACGGTGATAGGGTGGGGGATACACGGCAATAACAGCGGAATGAGGACATGAGCGGGAGAGAACATTGCAAGGATGTATAATTGAATAGTTGAACTAAATTTTGTTCTAATTTCCTTACAGTCTTCGCCCTTTAACAACTCATCTAATGATTGATCCATAGTTCAAAATCATTCCTGAAACCATTTCTAGGAGTCTGTTCTAAATACCCATGAATGGTGTTATGAGTTACAAAAGGGCGACAACAGATCGCTTTTTCATTTTGAAAAGGTGGCGATATTGAGATCTAATTGCCCTATTTTTTTTGCTGAACCTCTTAAGTTCCTGGGCGAATACCTTGGTCACATGTTCATCTCTCTCTCTCTTTTTTTTAATATAAACCTTCGTTGCAAATCTACTAACTCAACTTTTCCCTCCTATCCGCTTTTCTCTTCCTCTTCTCATATGAGAAAACTACACTGGTGTGCAAAACCTAAGGACGATGGATAAAGTAACATAACAAATTAACTACTTGATGGAAGTAGATGAAGGTGCGGGAACATGTTGCTACAGGTCTCTCACACGTACACAGAAAGCTGGACGTCACATGGCGTGAGTGTAGCGAGTCTATAGTGCCAAATGGGTCTGGTCCCGCAACACGGGGCAGTTGACGAAACAGGACAAGACGGTGTGTGGCAATTAGCGAGGTATTATGATGCACTGTAATGGTGTTCTCCATTGCAACATGGCCCGTAGACACCATTTGGATGACTTCACACGGGGAAGAATCATCGGGAAACTGGAAGAAGGGCGAAGTGTGGCGAGTGTTGCTCAGGAGTTTGGAAGTGCTCACTGCATTGTTTCACGTGCATGGAGAACCTTGCAATTGCAACCACATTTAACAGGACAGCTAGGCACGCAATCTCACGATACACAGTGGCACGGCGACTACAAAGAGGTGGTCTCTTTGCCGGACGGTCAGTACGTTGTGTTCCATTGACATCCGCGGCACCGTTTGTGATGGTCCCAAGAGCATCAAAATTGGACCAACGAGGAATGGGGTTGGTGCTCTTCTCGAATGAGAGCAAATTCAGTCTAAGTAGTGATTCTCGACGTACCCTCATCTGGCCAGAGGTGCGAACACGTAATGAACCCAGGAACATCCTTGAACATGATCGTTTTGGTGGTCCGGGTGTTATGGTTTGGGGAGACATAATGTTGCATGGGCGCACCGACCTCCAAATCTTTGAACATGGTACGCTCACTGGTCAACGTTATTGTGATTCTGTACTCCTTCCTCATGTGCGTCTTTTCAGGGGTGCAGTGCAGGGGCCCTGACTTCATTTTTATGGATGACAATGCGCGACCGCATCGAACAGTGCAGGTGGAGGATCTCTTAGAACGAGAGGATATTCGGCAAATGGACTGACTTGCCCGTTCCCCCGATTTAAATTCCATCGAACACCTGTGGGATGCTTTGGGGAGACGTATTGCAGCACATCCACATGCACCAATGATCATCCAACAGTTTTCAACAGCGCTGGTGGAGGAATGAAACGCCCTACCACAAGAACTGCTTACCAACCTTGTGGCCAGCATGGGAGCACGATGCAGAGCATGCATTGCTGTCCATGGTGATCATACACCATTTTAAGCACCATGTATCTGTTTCTGTAAATCTAGAGAGCCATCGTATGTCGTATAGACTTTAGTGTAGCTTATGGTCTATGAATAAAAGTGGCATTTCTGTTCGTCTCATTGCATATTTCGTTTAGTTGCCTACTGTAGCAGTTCCTTCTATGTATGATTCAAGTTTCATCGAGCTATGTTACTTGGCAGTGTCACAGCATGCGAAGATTACTTTCATCCTTAAGTTTTGCACACCAGTGTACTTTAGTACTATCATTTAGCACCGAGCAGGATGGCTCAGGTGGTTACTCTGTGGCCCGCATTCGGGAGGTCCCGAGATCGATCCTCGGCGACCGCTCACTCCGGCCCATGGGCTTTCGGTGGTTTTCCCGGGTCGCCAGGCGAATGCTGGGATGGTTCATCTTCTACCACGACTCTCCTTCCTCCCATGTCCTGTACCCATCATCTTCGTTGTCATCTATTTTAGGGTTGTAGGACCAGGCGACAGTGTTCGGCGGGTTGCGGTTGGACGGTGGCTTGCGCTCTGTAAAGATTTCTTCCCTGGCATCGCTGCAGTACCGCTCAGTTAGGTTTCTCCTCAGCGTGGGGCTTTGCTTCGGGGGACCCTGGAGATTGGTGGCTTGTGGGTAGGGACCATGGGGCGTCGGATGCGTTCTATTTGGAAACGTTAGGGACCCCGTCCATGCTTGCGTCCGTTGGCATCCGTTTCTGGTCGCCCTTTGGGTCTCTGTCCTCATCCTTCCCTCCCAGAGGTCACGTTGGAAGCACAATTGGCTGACTGGCTTGCGTGCGGTGTTCTGCTACGCTTCCGGGGGCCCCTCCGTGATACGCACTATCATTTAGCACATTTTATTTTCTGACCGAAATTTTCCCAATGCACCATTGCTTCTGGTATGTCTTCTGCTAAGAGTTTTTTCTCAGCTTAAGTTCCGGTCAATTTGGTTTCCTCTTGGTGAGCTTGAGTAATGTGCTTCCTTTGTCCAATATTTCTAAAAATTATTGTTTCGTTATTTTGCGTGCATCTTCCATGTCCTTCATTCTTCGTATAACAGTAGTTCAAATGATCCCAATTGTTTTTCCTCACACTGATGCAACTTCAAATATACTTCATACATAATACTTCAATAATCTTTTCCTTATTTCTTTCTTCAAGACTCCATTCAATGTGCTCCTTTCTCTATTGAAAGCTTCTCTTTTACCACTTATGAGAAGAAGAAAAAACTTCCATTTAAAGGACTTGTTTGGAAATAATTTATGATTCTTCGCCTTGCATTGCTAAAAGAACCCTGACCTACGTGTATTAGGGGAATAGGGTATACAACGGAGGAGGACATCTCGTGTACTGCGACCTACGGGAGATTATTGCGGCTACCATCCCCCTGTAGGAAAGGATGAAGTGAAAGACCCACAGGAGGCTACAGACCACAGAGACACGCAGAAGTACCTAGCAGTTCCTGGCTCGAATACCTGTCCCACCCGTGACCTCGGGAACTAGAGGCTAGCATAGTAACCACCACACCACGGAGGACATCCTACTGCTGGAGCTGCCTAGAGAGGGCGATAAAGACCCGTCGACCAAGCAGCCCTTTAGTGTCCATGGAGTGTCTTTTCCTTTGAGCAAGAATCCACACCATCTGTCCGGTACCGCCATACTCTACGAAACCTAGAAGCACACCTGAAAGATGAAAAGGAAACGAACTGAAAGAAAAATGAGGGAAAGGAAATCGTGGTAGAGGACAAACCACCCCAGAATTCGCCTACCGACCAGGGAAACCCACTTAAAACCCAAGGTTAGAGTGGGCGGTCGACGGGAATCAAACCCGGCAACTACCGAATATGAGCCTCACACGTTACCGCGGAGCTGTCTCGCTCGGTGTGAATACTCTATAGTTTCGATTCCATGTTAAATAGTGAAAACGACTTACACTATGTGGTCAAAAGTATCCGGACACCTGTCTGAAAATGACGTACAAGTTCGTGGCGCCCTCCATCGGTAATGCTGGAAGTCAATATGGTGTTGGCCCACCCTTAGCCTTGATGACAGCGCTCACTCTGGCAGGCATACTTTCAATCAGGTGCTGAAAGGTTTCTTGGGGAATGGCAGCCCATTCTTCACGGAGTGCTCAACTGAGGAGAGGTATCGATGTAGGTCGGTGAAGCCTGGCACGAAGTCGGCGTTCCAAAACATTCCAAAGGTGTTCTATAGGATTCAAGTCAGGACTCTGTGCAGGCCAGTGCATTACAGGGATGTTATTGTTGCGTAACCACTCCGCCACACCCCGTGCAGTATGAACAGCTGCTCGATCTTGTTGAAAGATGCAATCGCCATCCCCGAATTGCTCTTCAACAGTGGGAAGCAAGATGGTGCTTAAAATATCAATGTAGATCTGCGCTGTGATCGTGCAACGCAAAACAACAAGGGGTGCAAGTCCCCTCCAGGAAAAACACGACCACTCCATAACACCACCACCTCCGAATTTCTCTGTTGGCACTACCCACGCTGGCAGATGACGTTCACCGGCTTTCGTCATACCCACAGCCTGCCATCGGATCGTCACATTGTGTACCGTGATTCGTCACTCCACACAACGTTTTGCCACTGTTCAATCGTGTAATGTTGACGCTCCTTACACCAACCGAGACGTCGTTTGGCATTTTCCTGCGTGATGTGTGGCTTATGAGCAGCCGCTCGACCATGGAACCCAAGGTTTCTCACCTCACGCCTGTCATAGTACTTGGAGTGGATCCTGATGCAGTTTGGAATTCATGTGTGATGGTCTGGATAGATGTTTGCCTATTACTCTTTACGACCCTCTTCAAATGTCGGCGGTCTCTGTCAGTCAACAGACGAGGTCGGCCTGTACGCTTTTGTGCTGTACATGTCCCTTCACGTTTCCACTTCACTATCACATCAGAAACAGTGGACCTAGGGATGTTTAGGAGTGCGAAATTTCGCGTACAGACTCTGAAACAAGTGACACCCAATCACCTGACCACGTTCGAAGTCCGTAGATGGCAGTACAATGCACTTAAGATGAAAAACGTAAATTTGTGGGGGTGTCCTGATACTTTTAATCACATAATGTATATTGGAGAGCTGAATCAGATTAGATAAAATGTAGTGCCACGATTGAAACCTAACCATATAACGAGGTTAGTTTGTATTTAATAACCAACCAAGTATATTACCGACATCCACTGCTGATGCCTCCTATTTCTCTTATTTGCATATCTTCTGGGCAATGGCGATTAATGCTGCAATGCGAGTCCCCTTCATGGCTGAATTTTTCTATATAGTAATTGAGATCTCCAATTCTAGCCTACACAGCGCATTTTGAAGTAATATTTATATTGTACTTCTATTCACACGAAAATATTCTAACTGAAAAAGAAATTATTACAGAATTGATTATAAGGTGATGCCTGAGAAAGAGAAGCAGATTTATATTTCAGGTTTTCAATGAAAAAATGTGTTGCACAGTGGCGTAGTGAGTTTTTATGTTGAGAAATAGAAGGTTACATTAGATATCTCAAATTAGACATGTGATCCCTCCTCCAACGACTGAACCTAGCTCGCTGTTCATTCGTAAATAGGTTCCCCTCACTTTATCCAGAAATCAGCTGATTACGTTTTGCATATGCCAATGACATGGAGGCTTTGTTTACACTATTCAGTTAGACACTAGCTATAACTGTATGTCGTATCATATCATTCGCAATTTCATTTCAATAGAAAAATATCGCCTTCATCAATTTTAACAATGAGGTGATACAATAGTCAAAAACACAAGGTATAAATAGAGTGATATGTCCATGAAACATGTTTTAACATAATTAATAATTAATCAACAAGCATAATTATAAGGTTCTAATTACTCTTTAACTATTTGCAAAAACTGCTTTTAATCCAAAGCAAGGACTTAGTTAATTTTAAAATATAATAAACATTCATAAAACTAATAAACTATTTTAGGTTATTTACAATTTATAATAAACTCATATATTCATTTACTGAATAAAAGGTGTGTTGCAGTAGAAAGGATTTTTACAGTTTTTTTTAAAAAGCGAGGAGCTGCTTGTTTTATATTTCCTGGTAGTCTGTTATAGTAGAGTATGACAAAAGAGTAAAAATGGGATCTTATTTCACAATCCTACGAGCAAAATAAAACGACTTTTAACACGCGTGACGTATACTATTTTTACTTTCTCTACTACGTATAGTAAGTAGGGGAAGTATTACATTCCACCCAAAAATTCGATACCGAGATTTCACCGGAAATACATGTTTTGAGACCTCCTGAATACAAAAAAAGCATTTTTGGAAACATGTCCGTGTGTGTGTCTGTGAACAGCATAACTCAAAAACGAACAGTCGGATAAACACCAAACTTGGTATTTAGGTTCAGTATCTTCCAGAGATGCGACACGAAGGTTTTCAAGAAAATCCCCCCACCCCAGACTACCCTTTACATGGAACATTTTTCGAAAATTTTAATTTTCTCAAAAATGGCTCTAACGATTTTGATGAAAATATCATATGTTTAAGATAATGCCATGAGAAATGAAATGTATATCTCGAATTTTCTGGGAATGTCTCCAAAAGAATTCTTCATTGTGAACGACTTTTGCATAACTGGTAAACCATAAGAGATAGACAAAATTTTACTACACAAAAAATGTAGATCGCGTTAAAATACACAACTTATGTCATATACATTTCTTTTGTTGAGTGAACCGTTTTAGAGATATTGCTTGTTATTCCCTTAAATTTTCCAATACTTATACTTTTTCTCAAATTCGTTATTCATTTTTACTTTCTCTACTACGTATAGTAAGTAGGGGAAGTATTGCATTCCACCCAAAAATTCGATACCGAGATTTCACCGGAAATACATGTTTTGAGACCTCCTGAATCCAAAAAAAGCATTTTTGGAAACATGTCCGTGTGTGTGTCTGTGTGTGTGTCTGTGTGTGTCTGTGTGTGTGTCTGTGTGTGTGTGTGTCTGTGAACAGCATAACTCAAAAACGAACAGTCGGATAAACACCAAACTTGGTATTTAGGTTCAGTATCTTCCAGAGATGCGACACGAAGGTTTTCAAGAAAATCCCCCCACCCCAGACTACCCTTTACATGGAAGATTTTTCGAAAATTTTAATTTTCTCAAAAATGGCTCTAACGATTTTGATTAAAATATCATATGTTTAAGATAATGTCATGGGAAATGAAATGTATATCTCGAATTTTCTGGGAATGTCTCCAAAAGTATTCTTCATTGTGAACGACTTTTGCATAACTGGTAAACCATAAGAGATAGACAAAATTTTACTACACAAAAAATGTAGATCTCGTTAAAATACACAACTTATGTCATATACATTTCTTTTGTTGAGTGAACCGTTTTCGAGATATTGCTTGTTATTCCCTTAAATTTTCCAATACTTATACTTTTTCTCAAATTCGTTATTCATTTTTTTATGTCCTGGACTTGCAAAGAGAATGGAATGCGCCGCATAGCAACCAGCGTTAAAATATTTGAACATCGCTTAAAAGCTACCATATTCCCCTTGCATCTACAAGAAAATTAGCAATAAGATTGACATCTCGATATCTCGATTAACATAAAGCATATGGAGAATAGGCGTTTGTAAAAATAGATTGTACAAGAGTAGAGAAAGTCATGTGAGTGTAACACATCAGATTTTTTTATATCCTGGACATGCAAAGAGAATGGAATGCGCCACATAGCAACCAGCGATAAAATATTTGACTATCGCTTAAAAGCTACCATATTCCCCTTGCATCTACAAGAAAATTACAAATAAGATTGACATCTCGATATCTCGATTAATATGAAGCATATGGAGAATAGGCGTTTGTAAAATTAGATTGTACAAGAGTAGAGAAAGTCATGTGAGTGTAACACATTAGATTTTTTAGACAGTGCTCGAATTTGTAAAATATGAATAATATTAGATTAATTTCTGAAACTAACATATGACGCTTAGAACGCATTCTTGAAACGAGAAATTACGTTAAAAGTGGATGTCAGATGTTTTGTTGATTCGCATTTTCAGTGAAATTATTTTCAACATGTTTTGCCTTACACCAGGCAATGAAGTGATTTAATGCTCTATCATATTGCTTTATGGATTTTTGGGTAAGTACTTCTAGTGTGATTCTTCCTGCTGCATCAGTAATTTCACTTCCATTTTAGTTTCTTCTGAATTCATAATTTCCGCCATTTAATCTTTATGTAAGTTATCCTAGATAACAAAATAATATTTTAGATCAAAGAAAACTGTCAATATAACGTATAGGTAAACTCTACAACGAATTGCGATAAATTGAAGTATGACGATTTGTATTGCAAACAGATAATGTGAACGCCATGAGAAATTATTCATGTAAAAAGTCATAATGAAAAGTAAAACCTAATCAAACCAAGTCGAGTTATTAAACATGTGCAAATACAAAGGGTAATTGTCATGTGATTGAACTTGAAACCAAAGCTGATTACGGTGCTTTTAGCTCGTGTGCACTGTGTTAGAAGTTCTTTTAGGCCTTGTATAAAAATCAATGTTATTCCTTTGTTAATTGTACTGGATTTAAGAATTTTTTTTCTGTAACTCTGAATGTGAAAATCACCTTTCTGGCGTGAATGATGTATACCATCTCGATTTTTATCATTTTGTATTTTATGGTTTCTTTTTAGATAAATAACTGCTTCTGCAATGAACATGCAGGCTAAAGGAAGTATTTTGTGTTTTATGAGTAGTGGTTGACATTAAGTCCTATTATCTATTCCGCATAATGTCCCGATGGCTCTTTTTGTAGCTTGAAATATTTAACTACCTTTTGCCCCAAAACTGTAATTGTCTTACGTTGTTTAAGGAGTCTGTAACAGTATTTACCCACGCTTTGGGCGTTAATTTGAAGAACATTGTTACGTAATATTCTGCTACGTATGTAAAGCTGATTTTGAAGATGTATTTTTGTTGTTACACTCCAAGTTTAAAAAAATAATATTAACTTTGTTATTAAACAACTTCTATAGATAGTATTTATGTTTATGTTTACCTCGGCTGCTTCAGTACTACTTAAGAGACACGTTTCTCTTAATCAGGGCGCGGTACGACAAGAATGTAGGCTTACACAGATTTTAAGTTTAAATTCACTTCTTTTTATTAATCCTTGACACAAATTAAATACACTACACTGATATTAAAAGTTGTGAGATTCTTTAATTTAAAACTTGCACTCTCTTATCACGTATACTTAATTTTCGTTACACACGAATACGTTAACATTTCTTTAGAGAACACATCTTCCATCCGGTCACTACCAAGGTCTGCCAGCAACTGAACATACTTCAACCGTTTAAACTTTTAAGTTTTTGTATTTCAAGTCTCTGGTTGGCTAATTGTAGTCTAATAGAATACCTGCATTTTACTGAAGCTTTTTCTGGCTGTTGATTGGCTAATTTTAAACTGTCTCAAAATTTACATTATCGTTGCTCTAATCATGACTAGTAACATTTAAACTCTAAAACTCATTATTGCCTGAAGGTTACCTCATTGTTACCTCATTGTTATCAACGTTAAACTTATTATTCTCACAGCTCTTGCATTATTAAATTATACAATGCATTCACCTAACATTATTAAACATGTTTACAATAATATAAGCATATGCAATGACTGTTATATACATTTTAAAAATTATTACATACACATATTGCTTCAAGGCGGGCTGTTATTGAATTTACATATTATATAATTCAAGTGTTAAAAATACTGCCTCAAAACACTATCCCATATTGTAACTGACTGGAATGAAATTGAGTTTTATTTATAGACACTTGTGGTTCTTAGCGTCCCATTCTATATTGGGCGTGAAAGACTAGTAATTTTGCTGAGGCCTCTTTATCAGACTTGAGGTTCTTTTACGTGCCCTAAATCTACGACACAGGACCACCGGCTTTACTTCCCTTCCGAAGGAAGCCATGCTAAGATTCTTACGTCCGAAAAAATCTATCGCCCTCCGTCGGGTTTGAACTTCGGGAACTAGAGGCTAGCATGGTAACCACTACACCACGGAGGATGACGTAACTGGCTGAAAATACCCAAAAGAAGCATTTCTCGGTGCTGCTATATTTATTACACCCTTGGTATGTTTGAGCAAATAGAATATGAAACTGAGTTTCCCTGTTGTTGTCCCAGAAAGTTTGTTTTCATGTTATACTCTACAACTCTCTTATCATATACAATTAGGTGTTTCAAATAAATGTTTATTTTGATACCAGGCGTGTTTTTAAAGTAAGTACCGATAATTTTTTTAAAAAATAGCAGAACATTACTTACTTTCCAAATACATTATCATTCATTACCTTACACTGTTTCTCCACATAGTCACCGCAGTTATCGTAACGGGAAACCAGTTTTTGTATGCCTTCGTCAAAGAATGATGCCGCCTGTGATGAAAGCCGAGTCTGTACTTCTTGTTTCTCAACAACATTGTCGTTGAAATGTTTTCCACCAAGGAATTTCTTCAGAGGAAGAAACAGATGAAAATCGCTTGGTGCCAAATCCGGACTGTAGTGAGGGTGGTCGAATTGTTCCAAACCAAATGATGCGATCAGATCTTGAATTTGTTTGGCTGTGTGTGGCCGGGTATTGTCACTCATTGTTTCCCCATAAATCTCACACAATTGGCGATGAATGTTTCCTGACGTAATATTTCTCGCAATCACTGATCTGACCTCACAGTCGACCGGTCGTTCGATTGTTTTGAATATTTCGAAGTGAGATCGCTCACAGCTCAGTCTGAGTGCCTAATGAAAGGAGGAAGTGTTAAAACGGCACTTACTTTAAAAACATGCCTCTTACGTATGAAATGAAATGATAATAATCTTACTTGTTTATTTAATTGAAACAATGCGTATAATTTATTTAAAACATTGATGATTTTAGGTTGTAGATTAGCTTGAGTATCGCCTTTTATTATGTTTGAGCCATCTCAAATAGTGTAACATCTGTAATGTTAATAGCATTTTGCAAATCAATTATATATAACAAGAATAAAAATGGGCCCAGGGCTAATCGTTGAGGAGCTCCTCGCTTAACCTCCCTTGCCCTGGAACGGCATATATCTAATTTTTCTTTATTTTAAGACTGAAGCTCCACAAATTGTTTTATATCAGTTAAGTGGGATTTAATCTATTAATTTATCGTAACCCTCAACCCATATTTATCTAATTTTGTGAGTAAGGTGTCACGGTCGAGAACATCATATGCTTTTCTTAAATCTAAAAATAAACCCACAGCTGTTAATCTTTTAACAATATCTTCCTGGATTTTAATTATTAAATTGCCAATGGCTGTTTCTGTAGATCGTTTTCTCTAAATCCTTTTTGAGCATCCTGTATTTAAAGACAAAATATATAATACCTTTATAAACAATTTTTTTCTAATATGTTTTAAAACGCGATAAGGTAGATGTTTATGTAATTCTCTCTGTTACGCTTTTCTTCTTTTTTATGTGGTGGCATAATTTTGGAAACGTTTAACTTCTCTGGAAAAATACCTGATTGTGTTGAAGCATGATGGACTGTGAAAACCTTGTTTCGCGTGTATACACACCAGGTGAATCGTTTACCCTTAGATTTTTATGAACTCATGCAATCTGTTAAGCGCCAGATATGCTTTAAGTTCGTCTTTGTCAAGGGCCGTCTTAGGTCCGTACGCTTTATAGCACATTTACGTGTTTATGTAAACAAAGGTTCCACAAACAGTGCCAAAACAACTTGAGGGACACAAGTTACTCTGCAAGGAGGCCCTTATCTAAAAGATACCCTCTTTTGTTCCGGTTTTCTAGCAGATTTTATAAACGTTTATTGCACAGTGTACTTCGCCACACACTCCAGAAAACAAGTAATAAGCAAAACATCCATCACATGAATGGGATGTCAAAATCAGGCAAAATAAAAATGGCACGTCTAAATAACTAGACGAATAGGCGATTAAGAGACGCGCCTATACCGAAAAAGGGTACTGTACGATCACACCTACAAAAAATTAAATTAATATTTTATTTCTGGCTGAATTATGCCTCGCACATTAATAAAGTTAAAATGTCTAGCAAAGACTTACGGCCATTTTAAAAGGCTATAATATACAAGTAAAGTTTCGAAGAAGAAACAGGAGCTTACCTACTGTAAAGCTAGATTACAGTTATTTAAAAGTCCTTAAGACTACAGGTACCTATAGCTGAGTGGTATTATGATATTACGTTCAGTGTTATGAGCTGACAGCATGGGTTCGAATCCAAAATTTGAAGTAGTTTAACTCGTTTTCCGTTTTCCCTCCCTTTTATTTAGTGCTTTCAACATGGGGAAGGACATTTCAGCAGAAAATATTGTAAAAATGCTACAAATAATTTGCATAGTTAAGTCAGGAAAGGAGAAATTAAAACTTCTATTTATGGTAGTACTTATCTTTTCTGTCAATGGCCTTTTCAAGGGATCTATTGTATAATGTGTGATTAAATTCTTGATTTTGGTAATTTATTAAGGGTGTTTCACACGATGTAGTTGAAATATAGCCACGTTTTAAACTGTTGCTAAATTATAGAACTTTTGTGCATAAACTCACTGAATGCCTTACCTTTCTTTTCTGGAAGGTCTAAAGACAGAATTAATGATGCCATTCTGTAGTTAGTACCAATCTGCACGCTCTTCTAGTAGTTTACATGCATCCATATCGATTAAAACAACAGTGGAATCGTAAAATATGACGTTCGATGTTATTCTCAACCTAAAAAGTAAATTTATTATTATTATTATTATTAATTATTATTATTTATGGGGGATGAATATTGTTTTTGTGATTGGTTTTAACCTATAGGAGTGAACATAAACATTTAACATACACAGAATCTGCAGTTCCACCGGTTAGTTTTTATATTTAAACTTAAATATATTTTTTATTTTTAAATAAAGTAGTCTATAGAGCTCTTTTGAGACTTATTTTGTGGAATTTTTATGTTTTCGAGCTTAAAGCGTTTTAAAACTTTAATTCTTCACGTTGCTGTTAGGGAGAGAAACGAAAAACAAATGATCTGCGACATATCAACCGTTTTATATAAGGAAATTAAAGTAAAGCCCTTAAATATTCATACAATTCAGATTTTATAATCAGCAAAACTCATGCGAATGACTTAATTCATGCAGCATTTTCTAAAAAATTACAGTAAATGAGATTATGAGATTATAATCCTGAATAGAGAAACTTCTGCAATGCTAAGCACTCAACGTGTGAAACGCTCCAACCTTGCATTTATCCCTTTTCTTTTTCTTAAACAATAAACATGCACTCCACATTGTATCAGCGGTGGTTAACGAGTACATTGAAGGCTTCCGTTGATAACTTTTTCTGCCTTGTCACGTGCTACTCCTGGCAATAGTTGTATATTGGCACTGCAGACCACCACCTGTCGACTTTGGCCTCCAAGTTGACAAAATCAGTTTAGAGTCAGTTCTGTTGGCTGAAGCAATGAAGAAGTAGGGGTGGTAGGGAGTTTAGTTTCACACTTTGAGGGCCTAGCACCGCGCCTGTAGATTAAAAATCTCATACACCATGTTGTATATCGAGTTCTATAGAAATCAGTTAGGTCTGCTTCAGTTATTATGTAATAAACACAGGAACAAACATTTAAAAATTTGTTTTCCCTATAGTGTTACTAGCATCAGTCACTTGCTGAAATTGCTGGTTTTTATTATTATAGAAGTTTTTATTTAAGACTATTATGATATTTTATTGTTAATTTTCATGAATAATTTTACATAGTAACTCAAACACTCTTGATACGGTGGTAGAATACACATTTGTTCCAAAAGTAATAAAAGTGCAAAATATCAACAAACTCAGTAAATCTACAAAGAGAACTGTTAAATATAGATTACTATGATCTGCATTCTGAGCATCAACCGCAATTCATGCTAATCGCTGTTGCGTTTCCTAGCGAATTCTTACGTTAATGACGTCTATATTCTCCCAACTTGCGCTGTGCTGCGCTCCATTGTTTCGAGACTGCCCCAGGTGTGAGGGAAGAAGCTAAAAACGTTTTCTATAACACAGTGTTGTTCAAACAAGAGCAGTTTAGCTGGAAGAAGTTAAAATTCCTGCTCGTTGCCAGAAGTGGTGAGTTTGCCCAAGGCGGCAGCTTTGTGTGGGATAAGAGTGGTCCCTTATTTTCGTGTTCGCTCGTTCTACTTCTTTCTCCTTCAGGTCTGGAATTTTCCAGCCACCTTTCGCTCAACATACACCTTAAATACGTTCTTAAAGGCTAGAAAACTTACACTTAATTATTTTTTGACGATTCAGTCAAAATTCAAAATAGAAGCATTGGACTCGATTAAAAACATTTAATTACGTCGCTTGCTTGAATTTGTAGAAAAACTACGTCACATACTGTGTTGTGATGTGTCTCATTGATGCGTTATTATATAAAAATGGGTTATATTCACATTACTTTCTCTACCACTATCGTTTATTTTTATATAGCATCTGCAAACTATTCTTGTATTGAAAACTTCAACCCAGAATAACGGATATATCGAAAATGGCTGGCAGAGTAGAACCTCTGTTAACCGGAACAAAGTAGGGGGAAGGTGGTTTCGAATAAAAATAAATATGTAATTTTTAGGGTTTAAGAAACGTTTTTATATACAAGTAAATAAAGGTATACATACACTGTTAACAAAATAATTAATAAACGCAAGCTACTGCATTTACCAACAATAAAAATGTTGCACAATGCATACAATACTTTTAACTACATACACAGTAGTAATTTTGTTTGAGAAAGTATTCCATTTTCTTTTGGTTTTTCTTTTCACTTCGTTTTCTAGCCGCTATGTCACGCCACCAGTTCATTAGCAGAATGTCAGAAGGCTTTGATTCTTCACATCTTTCGACAAACCGTAATTCTATCTGGCAAGGAGTTTTAGAAAGAGAAAAGTAGATTCACTTCCTTCTCATTAGTTTAGGTACTCGACGGTAACTGAGAAATCCCTTCCATGAAAAAGTGGTGTACCTCGCTGTCCACAATACTGTGTTCCCCATCGAGAATACTTAAGAGAAAGTAATGACAATCCGCCGCGGTGACTGTAAAAGATTGACAGGTAACAAAAAGAAGGACCAGCCTGTCATTAATGAAATACCCAAAACAGTTGACAATAGAGAAGGGATGTAAGCAGTCAAGGTCAGAGTTAACGCATTCCGTTATGCATCCCCTTTGTCATTCCTAAGTTAACAAACCGTGTTTCTTGAATTTGTTTTAGTTTCTTAAAATCGTTTTAACAAATTTTTTTTGTCGTTTCGGTTAACAGAGGTTCTACTGTATTACAAACATTTATTCGAGATAAGCTGGTGTTTTAGAGCTCTATATTTTTTGATTATCTCTTATGGTTTACCATTTATACATAATCATAAAAATATCCTTCCGAATAAAGAGGTCTTCACAAGTTTAATTTAAATTTAGGATATACATTTCATTGTTATGTAAATATCTTAAATATATGGTATTTTAAATAAAATCGTTAAAGCTATTTTTGAGAAAATAAAAAATACATAAAAGTTTTCCATGCAAAGGGTAGTTTGGGGAAGGGAATTTTCTTGAAAATCTTTGTGTCACATCTTTAGAAGATACTAAACTTAAATGTCAAGTTTGGCACTTATCGAACTTTTCGTTTTAGGATTATGCTGTTCACACACACTTACACACAAACACACACGGACGTTTATTTTTATAAAAATGTTTTTTTGGAATCGGGGCCTCAAAACACGCATTTCCGATGAAATCTCGACATGGAATTTTTGGCTGGAATACAATAGGTACTTCCTCTTACCTACAATAGGTAGGTGGTAGAGAAAATAAAAACAGTAAAAAACAATAATAAGAATTAAAAGCAAGCTAGGTGCTCGAATATCATTAAAATTGAGTACAGGTATTTTGTGTTTGAACTGTTTACTGCTGATCCTTCCAGTTATTAATCTTCAGAGCTAGTGGTAATATTCGAATACAAACAGATGATACTGTGAATTGTATAGGTTTTCAAGAGAAAGAATCAAATGAACGAGGACTTGTATTTAAAAATGTTGAGTGAATGGAGACGTTTTGAATTCAGGCGAAGTGTAGATAGCCACGTTGAGATACAGTAAAATCTATCTTCAGCGAAATTTAATGCGTCTCTCGAACATTTCCGTTAAAGATAGGTTTCCGTTTAACGAAGGCCCAGGCTATTAACAAAATTAAACCATAAACATACTTGTATTCTCACCCTTTAAACACAATTTATTGGGAATGCGCGGGAGAACAGTCCCTATGCTATGTTTTCAGGTTCGTATCCTTCGATTATTCAAGGTAGTTTAGCAATCCAATCAGCGGTGGTTTCAATATTAACGTCATTCATTTCACCATAAGGTTTGTTAAAAATTATCTCATGTCTTTTGCGGAAACTCTTCAACCATCCATTAGATGCTTTGAATTCAGTCTTACCCAGTTTTTCAGCTACCTTTTTTAGCATATCCCTGTAACATAGGCCCCGATATGGTGATTTTTTGCCACACTATTTCATTGTCTTGGTTTTCAGTTTTCTTAAGTTCTCTCTTTATTTTTTCCATTTGAAGTAGGTTTTGTTATTTTTTTGCTACGTATGGAAAGTTAGTTTGAAGATGTATTATATTTCGACTTTTGGGGAGCCGAACTTGAAGTAGTTGCAACCGCACGTATGGTACCCGGTAGCCTTCGTCCCAAATTTAAAAATATTAACTTTGTAATTTTGGCTGTTTCTTTAAATATTTATATTTATGTTTGCCTCGGCTCCGTCAGTATTTATTTTTAGAGACATTAATTTCTTAACAAGGTTTGTGGTGCGACTGAAGAATGTAGGCTTACACAGATTAAAATTTTACTTCACTCCTTTTTATTGATTCTTGACACAATTTAAATAACACTTCACTGATATAGAGAGCTGTGAGATTCTTTTATTAATTACTTGCACTTTTTAACACGTAAACTATTTTTGTCTCACACGAATACGTATTAAATTTCTCGAGGATACATCTCGCATCCGGTTAGAAACACTGTCTGCTACCAACGCGTCCAGTTATGAGCACTGTCTACAAGCAACTGACTTCTAGATTTGTAAATTTTGCTATATTTCAGTTTCTGATTGGCTATTCCTAATCCAATAGAATACATTCATTTAACTTAAGCTTTTTCTGGTTGTTGATTGGCTATTTTATAAACTGTCTCAAAATTTACATTATTACTTCCAAGAATCATAAGTAGTATTGTTAAACCTTCTTACTCATTATTGACTAAAGGTTACCTCATTGTTACCTCATTGTTAGCAACTTTTAACCTATTATTCTCACAGCTCCTACATTATTAAATTACGTAATACATTCAGATAACATTATTACATGTATACAATAATATAAATATTTACAATGACTGTAATATACACTTTTTATATATTTTTACATACACATATTGCTTTAAGGCGGACTGTTATTGAATTTATATATTATATTGTCGTGTACCTCAATATTTAATTATTATTTAACCACAGAGGAGGGCAACTCACTTGTGAGAGGGATCGTTGAACAAACAAAGAACTTTAAAACTCGAGGTATCGACAAGGGACGTAGCTAAAGTTATCTCAAAAATATTCTTACACTAACATAATTCCTGGCTGAAGGGAGAGGCAAGGATTCTATTCTACTATCATAATTAAAAACTGCAAAGGAATGGACAACTAGTAGATTTATTATAATAATGTCTTACCCCATGTGTCTGCCGGGCGAGGACGCCATATCGTAGGGCAGCTATCCGTTCACCTGACGCGAAGACTAGTCACAGAATGCTCAGAAAACCCACGCTAAGCTTGGCGTCACTAACGCCATATCCCCACCAATGAGACTGTTTCCCCTCAATCGCCCCTCCTCAGATAAACTGCCAACCTTCGACTTGGGTAACCAGAGGACGTATTACTATTACTATAATCTGTGTACATGCCACATCTCCCCCTGGCCACCGAAGTCGACGTCCTCGTCGACAGAAAGAAATAAATACAATAAACATGAAAAAAAACAAGACAAAGACATACCAAAAATGACATACAAATGTGTGAAGTAAAATATAACAATAGACATGTGTGTGGTAAGCACCCAGCCGACGAAACAATGGTGCTGGGTGATGTGGAGAGACGAGCGACGTAAGTGCTGTCGACTTAGTATTGTTAATGCACTTAGCTTTAGCATCCCGCACACGCACACACCACGCTGCCTTAGTTCACAGGCACACTACACTGCGCAAAATGGTGATGGTCTGCCGTAACTGTTTGTGGGTGGATTTAGACAGTGCCCACAACGACGATTTGTCCTGGTGTAGAATTAGCACCGCAGGTCTCTGGTGATGACAACAGGGTGGGCAGTCGCTGGCTTGGACTGCCCCCCAGACATGGTGGCTCCTAATGCCACGGCAGTGTAGTGGCTGCCCGACAGCTTCCCTGTGGTGTTTCTTGACTTCTGGTGTGCCCTGGGGATGCTGATGCACTTTCTCGCTCTCTGCCACAGCGAAAGACTAAAACAAAACCACCACACAATAAACAGGATGCTCCCACAAACAATCACACATAAAAGAAGGGTATGTCCTTTAGAATTAAAGATTTTAAAGTATGAAAAGTGTACACTAAAAGAATTCTTATGACATGGGGTAAAGAAAGAGAAAAAAATTAGTACAAATTGGCATAAGAAAGAAATTTTACAGAGTTGCCATCTAAAGTGTAACTTACAATGCTTCACAATCCAAATAAGAGTAAAACAGACTCAAAATACATAAACATGACAGAAATGAAACATAACCTTGTTTTGGGATCCCAATATTACATCTCAATAACCAGCTGGTATCACTAACAAAAGAAAGTAAGTGCACTTACAAGACAATCACACATGACGATGAAATGAACTCATTCACACTGACCATGGCCCCAAATTACACACAACACTGACTTAACTATCTACTCAAACTAGTGTATGCATCACTAGAAGCTACATCCACAATACATTTCTAAACTACGCCACGTGACATGCTTTCAACTACTAGTGTCCTACTCTTGTCACCAATACAACTTCTTGTCCACATCATTATCGTTCTCATCTCATTATGAGCATCAACTCAATCATAATCATTATCAACATCATCAGCAGTAATAGTGCAATCTCGATCATTACTTCAAGCATCATCATCTTTCAATTTTCTCTCCAAAACAAAACATCTGCACTTACGTGTCTCATTTAACATGCTGTAAATTCAAAACATTTGACATAGGCATAACCTTCAAGAAATCACGTTAACAATTCAGGAATTACACAAATAACATGACACTATAATGTTGCATCTACATCCTCAAAATGAAAATTTAAGCTGGAAAACAGGTGGTATTAACATTTGCTATCTAAGATGGTAATAAACTTGTTGCATAAACAGAGAAAAAAAATTATTTTCATTACATTCACTTCCATCTATATAATCTCTCGTGTGAATTCATCACACACGCTATACTGGGCACGTTACAGCAACACCAATAAGCAAAATCTCTGAAATGATACAACAACTGTCGGGGTTACACTGTGGCACTTCCACCGAAGCTGACATCTCGTCTCATCTCATCTCTCCTCATCTCACATCAACACCGTCGGGGTTACTCTTTGGCACTTCCACCGAGGCAAATCTCAACTCTTATTTCTCACATAACCTCACACTACGCCATCGGGGTTACTCTTTGGCACTCCCACCGAGGCAAATCTCACCTATATCACATAACCTCAAATACACACATACATACAAACACTATTCATGCAACAATTTTCTGCAAATAAAGATCACAGCATCATTATGAAACCCAAAATCAAATCATATCATATCAAATCAAATCGAATGCAACAAAACAACATCACATCATTATTCAAAACAATATTGTCACATAACATTCCTGAAAATGAAAGCTCAATTAAGCATATAGTACACCTGAAACACATTCCTGCAGCATAATACAACAAACAAAACAAATGATTTGCAGTTACCAAAACACAATTCAAAATTTAAATTACACCCACAAGAATAACACACTTTTAATTTAGCAGAGACATTCATATCATATATTCCTGAAAAGTAAGGCTTAATTAAGCATCAGAAACTCAGACTTTACAGCCTATAAGGACCCACAGGATCATAGTAAGGGTAAAGGCGTGACACATGTACACTCTGATGTTTGGTACGGGGAGCATGAGGTCGACCAACAAGGTAGGTAACAGGAGTGATCTGTCGGATAATTTCAAAAGGACCAAAATATCTATGTAACAACTTTGTACATTTACCTTTCTTCCTAATGGGAGTGAAAACTTTAACTAATTGACCCACATTATAAACCACATCTCGATGTTTAGCATCAAATGCTTCTTTTTGCTTCACCTGCTGCTTTGTAATATTAGCAACAGCAACCTCTCGTGCCTTTTGAATCTCTTGCAATGTGTCTCACAAAAAGGTCATTAGACGTAGCTTGTAGCTGAACCTGGTTAGGTAATGAAGGTTCTCGACCATATATCAAGAAAAAGGGTGAAAATTTAGTAGACTCTTGAACACTCGAGTTATATGAGAAGATGACATAGGGCAATATTGAGTCCCATTTTTTCTGATTATTATCCACAAAATGGCTGAGCATATTTAAGAGGGTTTGGTTAAATCTTTCAGTAAGTCCGTTGCAAGCTGGATGATAAGCACTGGTGAAATTAGAAGACACTGATAAAGATCTCAACAATTCTTGTGTCACCTCACTTAAGAAAACTGAGCCACGATCAGATAACAAGGCAGCTGGGGCTCCATGCTTACAGATGATGTTATGCAAAATAAATTTAGCAACTTGAGGGATTGTTGCTGAAGAAAGCGACGCAGACTCGACCCAGCGAGAAGCATACTCGGTCGCAACGACAACATACTTGTGTCCAGAATTGGAGCGTGGGAGAGGCCCAAGCAAATCAATACCCCACCGCTCGCCTACAGATGTAACCGGAATTGGTTGTAATAAGCCTGCTGGTTTCTGATTCTTCGGTCCCTTTCTTGTTTGACAGCTGGGACAGGTTCGGACAAAATGTTCAATATCTTTCTTCATACCAACCCAGTAATACCTGGAGTGAATTTTGGCAAATGTTTTCGAGAAACCTAAGTGGCCTGAAAGAGGATCATCATGACATGAAGAAAGAATTTCATGCTTTAGAGCTTCTGGAATAACCAGCAGATGGAGAGGGCCAGTGGAGCCAGCATTTTTACGATAAAGAACACCTGATTTGAGTGTGTAGTTGGAAACTTGTCTCTGAAGCTTAGCAGGGGCCGACGGAGGATCATGGAGAGCATTAATAAGCTCCAGTAACCCAGTATCTTTCTTCTGATGGTCAGCAACTTCAACTGATGACAGCAAACATGTGGGGAGTTCATCAAGCTGTTCAAGATCACTTTCTGTAGGTTGTAACACAGGAAATCTCGATAGAGTATCAGCATCATGATGTTTCTTGCCAGACTTATAAGAAATGGTATAATCAAACTCTTGCAATTTCAAACTCCATCGTGCCAAACGCCCAGTCAAATCTTTCAAATTATTTAGATAACAAAGAGAGTGATGATCAGATACAATATGAACCTTGTAGCCATAAACAAAACTGCGGAAGTGGGTAAGTCCAAACAAGATGGCCAACAATTCCAACTCAGGAACACTGTAATTACGTTCACATTTAGATAGTGTCCTCGAAGCATAGCCCACTGGTTTCAAGACATTATCAATCTTCTGATACAACACTGAGGCAACCCCTAATCCACTGGCATCAGAGTGTAGTTCGGTATAAGCACCAGGAGTATAGTGAGCTAAGACAGGGGCCGAAACTAATAAGTCTTTCAAATTTTGAAATGCAGTTTGCTGATCAGATCCCCAAATAAAACTTTGATTCTTCCTAGTCAACTGAATTAGAGGTTGAGCAATATTAGCATAATCCTTGATGAATTTCCTGTAAAAATTAAACAATCCTAAAACTTTTCTCACATCTCGAACATTCTTAGGACGAGGCAAATTTTGAATGGAAACAACTTTGTCAGAATCAGGTGAAATGCCATCTTTAGAAACTTCAAAGCCTAAGAGTTTTATCTTTTGCATGGCGAAGAAACATTTTTCTGGTTTAAGTTTAAACTTGTGGTGATCCAGACGTTGAAAAACAGCCTCAAGATTTTGCAACAACTCCTCAAAGGTTTTACCAAACACAACAATGTCATCCAGATATGCAATAGCCTTTTTAAAATTCAAATCGCCTAACAACTTGTCTGCGATATAACTGAAAAACCTAGGGGCATTTGCCAACCCAAAACTCAAGCGTGTAAATTGATATTGACCTTGAAAAGTGACAAAAGAGGTGTACTTCTGGCTATCCTCTGCAATAGGTACCTGAAAGTATGCTGACAGTAAATCTAATGAGACAAACCATTTAGCCTCCCCCAAATAACTTAACAAATCATCTATCAATGGTAAAGGGAAAGAGGTGGTCTCTGTAACAGCATTCAATTTTCTATAGTCGACACAAAATCTCATTGAGCCATCTTTCTTTTTGACAAGTACTACAGGAGAAGCCCAGGAGGACTGTGATTCCTTGATAATGCCAGCATCTTGCATCTCTTTAACTTGCTCAGCAATAATTTCTTTTTGTTTATGGGGAACTCTATATGGTCTTTGCTTAATTGGCTTAGGATCATTTACTTTGATATCAAATTCTGCAACATCAGTAGTACCAAGTTCTTGTAATGTTGTGGCAAAAAGATCACTGTATTTCAATAACAAAGCATGTAAGTCAGCCTTCTGGGTTTCCAAGAGTTTACCATTAACATTAAAATTACAATTTGGAGCTGGCAGAGGAGTAACATCGGATGACAAAACAGAATTACTCTGAACAAGTGCAACATCATACGCTTTAGCTAAGACTGTATTTGCAAACAATGTTTGTGGAACTGAAGTATTATTATGCACTGGAATAGTAAGTTCAGAGGTAGAATGACACAATAACGGTGGAATAGAAAGATTCTTCTTTTGCATTATGTTGAGAGCAGGTTCAAACATAACCTCATTACTAATGGCTGACAAAGGCTTAACGGAGATATAGCATGTAGACAGAGGTGGAATTTTAACATCATGCATAACTGCCATTTTAACACCAGAATCTGTACAATCATCATCTAGGAGAGGGTTTACTGCCATATCAACAAAAGGTCCTTGTGTGAGAGTTATTGGTATACTGAATGCATCATTCTTAGAAGATTTCAAGGTTATCAGATTATGTGCATAATCAATTATAACATCATGGGTCTGCAAAAAGTCATTGCCTAAAATCAAATCATGGGACAACTCTTTCACAACTAGTACATCCTCCTGAAAAAGAACATCATTAATATGGAAATCTAACACAGTGTGGTAAGGCGCATCAAGTAACTTGTTTCCTGCAGTGCGGAGCATCATCTCTATAGGTTTTAGTGTAGAATGATCAATAACATGTGCAGCATTCACAATACTCACTGCGCTTCCTGTATCGAGCAAGATCTGTATCTGACCTGATAATGCAGACACATCCCGTTGAGGTGTAGCTATGTCCCGTTGAGGTGCAGCCATGCTGGTGGGTGGTGGTGGTGCTGCTACGTCTCGTCGCGCGAGGCTCGGCGCCTGTCGTTTTTTGACTGCGGGAGGCGGCTCCGGCAAAAGCGAGCCAGGTGGCCCTGCCTGTTGCATCTATAGCAGGTGACGGGTGGGTCCCTCCGGTTGAAGTCAGCTGACCGTGGAAGCTGTGAATGCTGGGAAGTTCTCTCCGAAGATGGTAACTGAAACTGGTTAACTCTGTTACATAACTGTTCCACACGATCAATCAGCTGATGCATAGGATCGATAGGTACGCCCACAAGAGAAGAAGCCTGAGAAGGCTGAGGAGAAGCTGGTAAAGTAACAGCAGGAACAGATGCAGTATTAAATAGACCAGAGGGTGGCGTAACCACTGCAGCCTGAGATTGTGCAGACACTAGATGTTCACGGTTCTGCATGTAAAACTGTGCTTTGTCCACTCGTCGAATGATTTGTATCACCTCATCAACAGTTTGAGGGTTTAATGGCAATAAAGCTTGTACATACAGAGGTCTAAGACCTTTAAGCAAATGTTTAATTTGTTCCAACTGCAACATAGCTGGGTTGACTTGGTCACATAAAGATAGCACGTCATAGATGTAACTAATAACAGGTTCATCATCCAACTGTACCCGCTGTCTGAGTTTCATTTCCAGAATATCACTCTGGTTTGTTATCTGAAATGCATTTAAAAATTGTGTAGACAAGAAAATCCAATCATGGTGAGGGTGCCGATGGCGAAAAGTTTGAAACCATGATGCAGCAGTATCTCGTAAATAGCATGGAAAGCATTTCAATTTCATTTCCTCTGACCAGCCATTAGCAGCAGCGACCATTTCAAAGTTCTGCAGAAATTCATGTGCCGACATCCTACTGGAATTCTCAAAGTACGAGGGGTTAATGACCGGGCGGCAGACAGCTGGTTGCGGGGCATGGGCCACGACAGGCGGATTAGCCATCACTGACAACTGCGTAACAACAGGCGTACTAACACTGGACAAAGAGTCTACTTCACTGTGCTCGCTAACAGGAGCAATTACTATATCAGATTTCTGTGCAGTACGTCGCTTAGACATGATTGCAGCACAAAAGATAACGCAACCAATAAACAAACAGTAGGACCAAGCAATACAGATTACACCAAACTAAACACTTATAGCATCACATGAATGTAAGTAGCAAGAGTAGAACATAGCCAAATAAAACAGTTGCAGAAAGAACACAATTAAGCGCCCGCGGCGAAATATCAGAAAATTATACTAACACACGGCTACACAAGCCACTTGGACACAATACCAAGATTTTTAATCAGAATGAACATATGGAAGAAAACAAAATGATAGCTTCAGTGAGAAACCTCGAACTGGAAGTTAAAAAAAACTACGTCACACTTACTGTGACCACCGCGAAGATTCTCAAAAGGAGCAAAATACAGACTTGTAATTTAAACTAGCACACAAAACTTCTCTTTTTTTTTCTTAAATCAAATGTATATAATCTGATATGCACACGCAAAGAAACGCGCCAAAACACGTGCTGAGGAAGACTGGTTTCACAAGCTAAAATTATTGCTGAAATGCACGACCACGCGGGAATTACACAACACACGTGCGTACATAAAAGTTACACGAAAAATGACCCAGAAAAGTGCAGTAAATAGCTAGAAATCACAATCACTGGAATATAAAGTTATACATTTCCAAACCACTGCTAATAAGCACAAAAAAACAAGATTTGCAAACAGATAGCCAACACGTGACGAGCACATTTTGAAACTACAACTATATCGCTCGTTTCTTCTCAACTTTCACAAAAACATTTTTGGAAAATAACCAGCACGAAGAACGGAACACAGTGATATAATTTAAAGGAAATGAAGCCAAAACAAGGGGAAAATGGAGTAGAAGTTTGAGCGTCACGCCGGCAGACAATGGAAAAAAAAATGCAAAAATGAACTCAAAATTGAAATTTCGACACCAGACTTTTAGAAATGATGGAAACAAAATTTAGAAGAAGAGAATCACAAATTAAAGTATAAAAATCCTTACCCTTTAGCCAGAAAGAACTTTACATTTTTCACGACCACGTGGAGCAGAAACCGTTAAATTTGGAGGGGAAAAAAATTTGCACTTAAAATCTCAAAACAAATCAAACCAATTCCTCGGCGCCTCCGCCAATTTGTCGTGTACCTCAATATTTAATTATTATTTAACTACAGAGGAGGGCAACTCACTTGTGAGAGGGATCGTTGAACAAACAAAGAACTTTAAAACTCGAGGTATCGACAAGGGACGTAGCTAAAGTTATCTCAAAAATATTCTTACACTAACATAATTCCTGGCTGAAGGGAGAGGCAAGGATTCTATTCTACTATCATAATTAAAAACTGCAAAGGAATGGACAACTAGTAGATTTATTATAATAATGTCTTACCCCATGTGTCTGCCGGGCGAGGACGCCATATCGTAGGGCAGCTATCCGTTCACCTGACGCGAAGACTAGTCACAGAATGCTCAGAAAACCCACGCTAAGCTTGGCGTCACTAACGCCATATCCCCACCAATGAGACTGTTTCCCCTCAATCGCCCCTCCTCAGATAAACTGCCAACCTTCGACTTGGGTAACCAGAGGACGTATTACTATTACTATAATCTGTGCACATGCCACAATATAATTAGACTGAAATCATTTAAGTGTTAAAAATACTGCCTCACATTAGCACAATTTTTCCACCACTTCAGAATTTCTGCTTTCTTGTTTAGAATCTCATAAACTGAGTTTTGCCTTCGTTGAACACCTTCATGATCTGCTTTACACTCAATTTATCACGTTCGCTAGCATAAATCACTGTCACTCTCGTGTTAAGATCTAACACAACTCTTGTTTTCGAAGCCATGGTGACTATAGCTAAACTAAATCATCTATGTAATTTTACAGCTGTATTCTATGCTGTCTGATAGGTTATTAGACCAGAAAATGGAAAGGGAAGATACAACAATAAAAGACAATCAGCCGTGCTTATTGTTAGCTTAACTATGTAGTGAAGGGTGAGTGTGGCACGTTTCTCAGTATTCGGACTGTCTTTAGCGCACACCTCGCTAGACTGGTCCGGTAGCAGCAATACGGTTATGTTTCAACTTAAATATTACGTACTTAGAGTAGACTTTCCAGGGTGCCTGAAAATTTTCTAAACTCTGCATTCCGGAACTGGAATGTTTCCGTTAAAAGGCGTACTTTAATTTCCGTTGTACGCGTAAGACAGTTTCTGCTTAATAAAGAGAATTTAGCATCTTTTCCACCGCCGAATTCATGGGACCATGAAATATTTCCGTTTTAAACAAATTTCCATTTAACAAGGGGTCCGCTGAAGGCAGGTTTTACTGTATTGACAGGCAATGTAAATTTGGAAACACTTGATGGCAGCATTTATGTGTTTACTACTTTGCTTAGCATTGCTGAGCTGAGGCATAAGTGTTCATTAACTTCCTTTTTTTTCTAATGTTGTACAAAAATAACTTAAAATATAGGCTTCGTTGTTTATAGAAAAATTACTGGAATTAAAAGGTAGATCAGGGTGTTTCCGGATTAGAAAAGCTACGACAACAACGTAACGGTAATGGACTGAACCCGTTAGAACATTTGTCTTGTTTTGGAACGCAGACTTCGTGCCAGATCACAAACATCCACACCACAACAGGCATATCCCTCACTGGAACCCTCCGGGAAGAATTGCCTGTCATTGTGCCAGAAACCTTTCGTTTCCTGATCGGAAGTGTGTCTGAGAGAGTCGAGGCTATCATTAAGGCAAAAACGAGGGACAAACCACCACCAATTTCTATGAATAAATGATTTATTGTCTACTTTGAAGTTACATGCAATATATACAATGTTTACAATACAAGGGAGTTGCTTATTATTTCTCTTCCCTTTATATTTAACATTCTGTTGTATATATACTGCAGAAGTATAATTTTCCACTATTTACTTTTTTGCCTTGTTACCCTTTTCCCGTATCTTCTCCAATTTGCTTCACATCTCTTTTAACCACTTTAACCTAATTTTTCCTAAATATTTTCCTGCTTTCTCCATATATTCATTTGATCTTGTATTAAAAATATTCCTAAATTTGAGCTCTATCGCTAAAATTTTCCATTTCTCTAGTATTAAATTCTCTCTTCCTTTATCCGTGTCCTCGCAATCCAGAGTATGCAAATTGTCATGTAATCCATTAAATTTAGTACATCTCCCCCCTTCTTCTCCTTGTTAGACACCTTAAATTCATTACACCTGTCCTCGCCCATACATCTTTGTCATACTTCGATGTATCTATCTTTTCCCAATTTAGTTTTTAAATATCTATAATCACTTAATGACCTTTTTTCCTTGAAACTGTTCATAATTTCTTGCTTTTCAATGTCCTCCACTCTTGTTCTAATTTCTTTCCAGAAACCCTTACTTTTGTTGTTTCTTTCTGTCCATGTTTCCCCCATTCCTATTTCCTCCAATGTTGTCTGAATCTTGTTCATCCAAGTTTCTTTTTTACCCATTTTCTCCTGTACGACCAAGCATTGCTTTAGTATATCATTTTCCTCTAGTACCTTTATTCTGAACCAGTATTTGACTGCCCTCTCTACCATTTTGCCTTTAACTCCCACCCTCCCTAGTTCTGCTTGTGCTACTCCATTCGGTGAACTCCTTGGTAATCCCAGGATAATTTTGCAAAACTTCCTATGTACAGCATGCACATTTTCCAATCCATTTTCCAGCCCCCATATCTCTGTTGTGTATAACACCCTTGCTTCCACTACTGTGCTATAATATCCTTTCTAGCCACGCAATTTGCATTTCTGGTATTTTGTTCACACATGCCCTGATTACCTGTATTGCTTGACATCAATCTATAAGGATCCATGAGTAAGCTTTAAACGCAATTTCAGATGAATATCGGATACTTTTTATATTACCGTAGGTCACTCATTTGTTGAGAGTTCACCATCGGTGCTTACGTTCCATCTTTACCAAAAAGGTGAATTTTATCAATGACCTGTAAACTATTTTTACCGCAAAGACTCACAACTGATCATTTTGGCGTGTGAAATCTGATACCTTTAACACTAACAATCTACTGTCTGTTCAGAGACATTTTAACTAATGGGTTGGGGAGCCCTTCCAAGCAGGTAGAGGTTTTGCTAATGGAAGGATATAGTGTTTACTTATTATGAAGCAAGTGAGGGGTAACGACGCACGATAGTGAAAGATTGCTGGTTGTTTTCCACTGTTTATATCACGCGCGGCACGGGTTCAGCATACCGTGTACCCCTGTCACTGAACAGACAGTATATGTTATTGCCCCTTACAGTTGCATTCTCTTTCCTTCTCTTTTATAATACGTGCACGATAGATGATGCCGGCCTCGCAGCCACATAACCGCGACAGAGATGGGCAATCTTCCAGTATGGTCAGTATCACACTTCCCTCAGCAGCATATTGGTTTATTGAACCTATAGATCACTAGTTATCATAGCCCCTGTTTATTTCTCCTGGCGCTGAGTGGGCATTAGTCCTAAACATTGACCGAAAAATTTCCATCACCACGTATGTGCTCGAACTGATGTACCACGCTCCAACACTCTACTCCACGGCATAGAACTCTTTTTAATTAGATTTTGTTTTTAAAATGCTTCTTTATTACTTATTAAACAGGACAAGATTCAGCCAGGAATTTCTCACCCTCTTTGGTGGGGTTGGAATGTGTTTTATAGGATGGCGGTTTCTTTATTAAGTTGCAATGACTGCAGAGGTAGCTTTATGCTCTTGAATGTCTATCAGTTAGGGTGAAACGGCACTAACTGCACTTCGAGGGAATCGTGTTTAAGTTTATTTGGGATATCCTGAGTTATGCTTTATGATGCCAAACACTTCTTAATGAATTAATGCTCCTGATGGAGGTGCTGCTGCATTGCCTGGTATGACTGCAAGACGTGCAGGGAACCCGGTGTTACATGAAGTGCCGAGTTGTTGGGGTCATAATCCCTAAGAGATCTAATAAGGGCGCTCAGATGCTGTGGCAAACTAGCGTAGAATTTTACAGCTCGGCGCCTAATTTCATCTTCCGCATACGGAAGAGATTAGGCTTCATGAGGAAGGGGAAGGAGCGACCTACAGAATAGATGGACCAGAGTCCCAGAGTGGACATACTTTTTAGCAATTATTTTCAGTCTGCTTATTTCTGTGTCCTGTCAAAGTTCTGCATTTCCCATTATCATTAGGATAATTTGGATGAGAAATGATTGAGTTACTTATGTAAAGGTTCTAAAGCGGAAGACATTCTTAAATACGATGCATTGAATGATAATTTTGATAAAGAAAATTATCTTTTTTACTCAAAGTACATCGTCCGATTCGGAAAATAATAAAGAATTGGTACAAAAGTATTGCAATGATTATCGACTTTCCAAATGTGTCCCAAGTTTCTCTCCTAGCAGTGCAGGAAATCTTAACTGAGAGAAAAAGTTATCGCGTTTCGAATTCATCTCAGCATGGCTCTAGAAGAAATGACGAGACTGCTGTCGATGCGATAGTGAGAACACGCGGGAAATTCGCCTGGAAGATTACTTCATCATTTGTGACAGTGGCTTTACAGAATGTTCGAAAAATCACGCAACCCACGGGAAAAATATATTTCACATAATGATCTGGAAGCGTCCACCGTCATGTTGTACAAACAAGCGGACTCCTCTAATCATGTTGCTTGAACATTGTTGTTGTGAGATGCCATTCTGAATATTTGTTCGCAAATTTGAAACAGGGTGCGGATGATCAATGTGACAAACATGCTGTAGCTATATCCTCACCCCAAAATAATAATGTTAAGAGATGATAAGCCTGGAGATCGCGCTAGCTTGGGATCAATTGTCCTGGAAAATACTATTCCAAAGAAATCTGATGTGTTACACTCACGTGACTTTCTGTACTCTTGTACAAACTATTTGTACAAACGCTTATTCTCCATATGCTTCATGTTAATTGAGATGTTAGTCTTATTGCTAATTTTCTTGTAGGTGCAAGGGGAATTGCTAGGCTTTAAGCGATAGTCAAATCTTTCAAGCACTGGTTGCTATGCGGAGTATTCCATTCTCTTTGCATGTCCAGGACGTAAAAAAATGAATAACGAATTTGCGAACAAGTATATAAGTATTGGAATATTTAAGGGAATAACAAGCAATATCTCAAAATGGTTCACTCAACAAAAAAATGTATATGACATAAATTGTGTATTTTAACGCGATCAACATTTTTGTGTAGTAAAATTTTGTCTATCTCTTATGGTTTACAAGGTATGCAAAAGATTTCACAATGAAGCATACTTTTGGAGACATTCCCAGAAAATTCGAGATGTACATTTCATTTGATATTTTAATCAAAATCGTTAGAGTCGTTTTTGAGAAAATTAAAATTTTCGAAAAATGTTTCATGTAAAGGGTAACCTGGGGTGGGAGGTTTTTCTTGAAGACCTTTGTGTTATATCTCTGGAAGATACTGAACCTAAATACCAAGATTGGTGTTTATCCGACTGTTCGTTTGTGAGTTATGCTGTTCACAGACACACAGACACACACACGGACATGTTTGCAAAAATGCTTTTTTGGATTCAGGGGGTCTCAAAACATGTATTTCCGGTGAAGTCTCGGTATCGAATTTTTGGGTGGAATACAATACTTCCCCTACTTACTATATGTAGTAGAGAAAGTAAAAATGAATAGTGTTGTTGACTGCCTTGCTAATGCCTGTTGTAATCACGTGTTCTCCAAATTCTCTGCTGGCAATTTGTGGAAAATTTCTTTGACCATTACTTCGCACCGGTCAATGTACACTTTCTGTTCAAAGGATGTTATAAGGATGCAACTACGTGACATGATACGCCAAAAATCAATTTTCTGAGAGTGCAGAGGAATCTTCTGCAGCTCATGCGATTTTTCAACAGCCCTTATTCGACTACTTTGAGCACTTACATATTCCTTGAGATGGAACAACGCCCCACCGTCCAATATTAGTCATCCAATTCCTCAAAATTGGCGCACAGCTTCCATGAACCATAGACTTGTTGAGATTACAGGTCTCCGGGGCTGCATTTGTTAGACAGCACGATTTTATACAGTACAATTTTAGGTCCTCGTAACGCACTCTGCACATTGCCAATGGAGAGCCCAAAATATCTCAAAAGCTTTCGCACTTGGAAATCGTAACAATCGCTTGTACGTCGGCCAGTTTTTTCTCCTGTTAATACCTGCGAACTAAATGACTCGGCGCATTCGCTACATTCCGCCTTCTGGAACATGTAAAGTCGTTTAATGAAGGATTTGTTTGGAGAACTTATTCCGCATTTGTCTATGTAGGCCTCCCTCGTCCGATCATAACTCCCGGAGTGGATGTGCTCCGTAACAATACATATACAATGTTCTAACGGTACACCATGATTTATCAATTCTTCAAGAGCTGAGGAAAAAATGAATGCATTTCCCCATGTTGAATCAAAGAGCTACCCGGAGCCTAAGCTCCCCTTCTTTAAACAGGGAAAGTCGTCAACCGAGCGGTTTTTCTCTCCATGGGGTTTTCCGTAGGGCAATACCTTGACTGAAGTGGATACGTTACTTATGCGCGTCAACACCGAAGGACAAGACTACCCAAAAACCTCGGTAGGGGCGAAAACGATCTACCACGCCGTTTCTCAGCTCTCCAGGTGTTGGGGGACATTGTAGATACTCACAACCGCGCCTTGGCATCGCCCAGACGTATCTAATCTCCGATGGGTTTCGGGAACAACTGTCCTGTTGAGTTCAACCCATTTCAATAACTTGCTGCTGGGAAGGACTCGTGTTTGGCCCGACGTACTTCTGGTAACACTACGGTAGCTGAAAACCCTCCCTTACGGAATTGCAATTCTCCATGGAGTGCATGACTTTTCCAACACCCCGCATAACGTTAAAATAACCTATTTACTAAACTGTTAGCTAAAATAAGCAAAGAATTACAAAAAAATCTGATGTGTTACACTCACATGACTTTCTCTACTCTTGTACAAACTACTTTTACAAACGCTTATTCTCCATATGCGTCATGTTAATCGAGATATCGAGATGTCAATATTATTGCTAATTTTCTTGTAGATGCAAGGGGAATATGGTAGGTTTTAAGCGATAGTCAAATATTTAAGCGCTGGTTGCTATGTGGCGCATTCCACTCTCCTTTGCATGTCCAGGACATAAAAAAATGAGCAACGAATTTGAGAAAAAGTATAAGTATTGGAAAATTTAAGGGAATAACAAGCAATATCTCGAAAACGGTTCACTCAACAAAAAAAATGTATATGACATAAATTGTGTATTTTAACGCGATCTACATTTTTTGTGCAGTAAAATTTTGTCTATCTCTTATGGTTTACCAGTTATGCAAAAGTCGTTCAGAATGAAGAACACTTTTGGGGACATTCCCAGAAAATTCGAGATATACATTTCATTTGTCATGAAAATACCTTAAACATATGATATTTTAATCAAAATCGTTAGAGCCATTTTTGAGAAAATTAAAATTTTCGAAAAATGTTCCATGTAAAGGGTAGTCTGGGGTGGGGGGATTTTCTTGGAAACCTTCGTGTCGCATCTCTGGAAGATACTGAACCTAAATACCAAGTTTGGTGTTTATCCGACTGTTCGTTTTTGAGTTATGCTGTTCACAGACACACAGACACACACACAGACACACACACACACACAGACACACACACACACAGACACACACACGGACATGTTTCCAAAAATGCTCTTTTTGGATTCAGGAGGTCTCAAAACATGTATTTCCGATGAAATCTCGGTATCGAATTTTTGGGTGGAATACAATACTTCCCCTACTTACTATACGTAGTAGAGAAAGTAAATATACTGATAAACTTAAAAAAAAAAAAAGGAATGCAACATAAAACAACAGACGTCAAAATAATCAGCGACTAGGTGTTGTCGATCCTTCTAGTGTTGACATCTTCGCTGTTCAAATATATAGTACACCGATGCCTCAGATTTGTATTTTGGTTCTGTAAATTAAAAATCTCCCCCGGTACGTATATAATTCTTCAAAGAAACGGAATACCAGCGACACAAAGGCGATGGGGAACGGTAAAGAGCTTACACAAATGACAACAATACCAGCTATCTAAAACGGATAATTACTCGCAGCCCAAATATATCTTTCCCTTTCTCTATTATCCTAACGAAACAAAAGGCGGTGCAGATAACGAGGAAGGAAAGCTCTCCGTTCTTTCTACTTCCCTCGACAAATTAAATCGATCCCCCCTTGCCTTCCCTTGCTACTACAGCTGTCAGAGTAAGGCAGCCATTTGTCTTCCTCTGAGGGCGAAAAAATGATAACGCTGGGACGTGTTCCACGCTTGCAAGGTCGGAGTCTATGTAAATCACTAGCGTGTATAGCACGGCAGGGAATTCTTCCTCTGTTAATGCACAACAACATTTCAAGAGGCACTACTGATTACGGGTGTGACACACCGTTAGCTCCGTGCAACGGCTGTTCCAGTAACGTTACAAGCGACTATAGTTGCTTTGTCCTTAGGTTGAACTGAACAAAAACAAACCGAAGCACGCACATAAACCGTCAGGGTTCTTGTCGGTTGTGCACGTAGAAATAGTTCGCGTGTATATACGCAATTTGTAGCAATTGCATAGATAATACAGGCGAAATATTATCATTATTTTGATACACGACTAAAGAATACGAATTGATAATTGAAGAAAAATAACATTAAGAGAAAATATTGCGGTAAGCAGTTCCCTGTGCAAGCTCGTCTCTTTTGCTGCAGTATGGCCAACTTTTACTCAAATCAGTCCATTGATAGTAGGTGTTAACTCTTATGGTAAACAAGCACTATGGCTGTTTTGCAACAACAAAACATAGAAAACGTAAACCTTTAAACACTGAGCGGGATGGTTCAGGTGGTTACGTCTGTGGCCCGCATTCGGGAGGTCCCGGTATCATTCTCGGCGACCGTCCACTCTAACCAATGGGTTTTGTCGAGGGGTTTTCCCGGGTCGTCAGGCGAATGCTGGAGTGATTTATTTCAAACCCTCCGAATTTCCTTTCCCTCCATTTCGTTCCATTCTTCATTTCATTAATTTTTCATCCCTTTGGTCTCTTTCAGGGTCGAAGGTGTCGGCGATGGTGTTTCGGTGCAGCGTGGTAAGGAATAAGGATGTGCTTTGTTATTCTCTCCGTCCCTCGGCTTTGGCTGGCTGCCCCTTGAAGGGCATTGGACTCCCTCTGTGTGGGTTGGGTCCCCGGTCTGCTTGTCCATCTGCCGGGGTGTCTATCTGGAAACTTCGGGACGTTGTCATTGCTGTGCGGTCGATTCTGGTTCCGGCCGCCCGGTATCTCTTCTCGCCTCATCCTTCCTCCGGAGGACGCCTCCTAGTGAGGCGTAGGTACAACATAGACTCTGGATCGGTGCCGAGTCCCCTCCGTAGGCAATCCAATCCATTCCAAACCTTTAAACAGTAGTGGGGAGGAAAAAATTGTTCCAAAAGCGTTTAGTACCAACGAGAAATACCAACGTCTTCCATCTATGACATTAATCTCAGAATTCCCCGTGTGTCTAAGACGAGCATATGCAGGGCGAGAAAAGAACGCACTGCACTCAGATCTTCGGGGAATAGAGCCCTTTCCAGAATCTACTTAATGGAACTTCACAAGTAGTTTTAACTTTTTAAACTTCAAATCATTTGGCATTTGCGGACGACGTAGTTCTGATTTTTGACAATGAGGATAGACTACAAATGGCAGAGCATCAACTTAACATAATTTTTAAAAGGAATAATATGATAATTTTCAAAACTAAAACAAAGACAAGTATTCAAAGATACTAGTCGGCCACGATATGAGTACGCTTGGAGGAGGGCGCCAATGGTTTTGTTGACAATGCCAGGCTAGCAATCAGTGGGGAGTGAGGGGCAAGACGATAGGAAAATGTACAGTTATACAATGCAAACAATATTACATTTTGCAGGCCTGAGCTTCGCTGTCCTTCCGATGCCCCACCTGTTGCTCTGTAACTGTTTAATTCCTCTTCCTACCGCACGCACTCATATCGTGGGCTCTAGTAAACAAAAAAAAAGTGATACATGATATTCCAATGGAAAAAAAAGCAATATCCAGGCTGTGACGTGACACATGAAGAAGAATGAGATCTATATAGATAAGAAGCTACATAAATTCCAGGCAATTTATAGAACAATACATAGAACACTTAAACATACAACTAGAAAAGAGGCCAAATTGAGATTTTATCTAGTAATGATTCTACCAATAATACTCTATGCAAGCGAGGCATTGACAGATAAAAGCAAAATCCAAGTAGTAGAAATGAGATTCTTAACGGCGCAGTGAAGGGATGTACAAGAGAAGAATATATTAACAACAAAGAAATAAGAGAAGAGCTAGGAGTTAAACCATTACGCCAACTTATGTGAGGGCAGTCCAGAAAGTAACCTCCGTTTTGAAATAAACATGAAACCGGCATACATACAAGAATTTTATTATTTGCATCTCAAAACTACAGCTTTTCTCTATTTTTCTACATAGTCTCCAAACAGATTCAAGCACTTGTCATATATTTTCACAGTCTTTGAAATACCCTCTGCATAAGATTCTGCTGCCTGCGAACTAAGCCAACCTGTCACGCATTTTAAAGCTCTTCATTATTGCCAAATCGCTGAGCTGCAAGCCACTTTTTCATGTACGGGAACAGATGGGAGTCGCTAGGGGTGAATTCCGGGCTGTACGGGGAATGGTCAAAAACGTCCCATTTGAACTAGGCCAAAAGTTCATTTGTGTTGTTTGCTGTGTGAGGGCGAGCGTTGTCATGCAAAAACACAACACCAGATGTCAGAAGACCACGACGCTTGTTTTGGATTGCTCTTCTTAGCCTTTTCGCACTTCACACGCACTTCACACGCGGGATTTGTTATTTCGGCGCGCATGTTAGGTTATAACTACCAAACACGCGACAGTACAATGTTCCACCTTTATCGGCTAGAAACATACTGAGCCACTGCGCCCGCTGATGTCGAAATGGCGGCGCTACCCCCACTACTTCTCGTGCTATGCATGAACGGAGGTTACTTTCTGGACAGCCGTCGTACAAGACTATAGCCAAAAATGAGTAAATCATCTTTTATACGAATGGATGACATAAGAATTTCTAAACAAGTTTTAAACTATAAGGATAGAGATTGTTTGGAAGGTCAAAGAGGCGTTGGAGAGAACATATGTGAGACCGGAACTGATCTAGCCCAGTCCATGTGGGAAGAAGTAGTAGTAGTAGTTTTATGCTAAAAACGTCTACATCATCCTATGTTTAAATAATATCGGTAGTAAGTAACAATAACTATAGGTCTGCTGCTTATCAGCCAACATGTTACAACCTCTACCATCTGTTTATCAGAACATGCGCGTCGGGGCAATACATTCCTTCATAGTAATAGTGAAACGAGTGTATGCACTCTTATAAAGACGCCATTAACGATATAATTTTGCAGTTACGCCTCATTGGTGACAGCAACTGCTACTAATTTAAATTGAATCTTATATTGTCGAAACCTCCTTTATTTCACCCCATTACAGTAACGGGATCTAAAGCAACACATTTTCCTAACACGAGATCCGACGGGGGCAAGCTAACAAAGTTCCAAAAATACCTAAAAACCACCAAAATATTATTAAATCATCATGGCATAGGAAGGAACGGACCACCTACATAAATAATCCACATAGTATAGAGTTAGATGTCAAATATATACTAAATAAAAGTGATACAGTTTACCTTCTTCTTCGGCGAAGCGCATCCTAACACACGTGCTTACTCTGTTCACTGGCAAGGCTCAAATAGGACGCAAGGTTCCTGCTATCACAAGATAAAACCAGTTTTACTCCTCCCCTTCTACTACGTCACTACCTGTTCTCATTGCCAACCTAAGCGTTAACCATACAATGTTACCACATCACATATTATTACAGTGTTACCAACAGCACATGCCACATCCACTGTAAGAATATGTGGTTGTGGACACTAACTTCTATGGTTCTTAGCGTCCCATTCTATATTGGGCGTGAAAGACCGGAAATTTTGCTCAGAGGTCTCTTTATCAGGCTTGAGGTTCTTTTACGTGTCGTAAATCTACGATACGGGGCCACCGGCTTTTCTTCCCTTCCGAAGGAAGCCATGTTAAGGATTTTTATGCCCGAAAAAAATCCATCGCCCTCAGCCAGGTTTGAACCCGCGACCTCGGGAACTAGCAACTGTTATTGTATCTCTGTTAGAACTAAGTGCATAAATTAAGATACCTGATAATAGTCACTGACCATTAAGTCAAGATTTTTATTTTTTTCCCACACTGCACGCTAACAAGTGATAACCGAGCAAAATAGCTCCGCGGTAACGTGTGACGCTCGCATTCGGAAAGGTCCTGAGTTCGATTCCCGGTGACCGCTCACTCTGACCATGGATTTTTCGTGGTTGACATAGGCGAGGGCTGGAGTGGTGTATTTTACCATGGATTTCCTATCTCCCCCATTTCCTCTCACTTCATTTCCCTTTCGTCTTTCAGGTTGGTTCGGTGAATGTTGGGGAGATGGCGCAGAGGCTTACGAATTTGGAACTTCTTCTCGGCCCTGCTAAAGGGAAGCCTCTTGAGCCTCCACTGCTAGGTCGTGCTTTCCAGTCCGACTAGAGAGACGTCTCCGAGCGACCCTCCCGTGTCCGGGTGGTCAAGACTAGAACTGCTAGGGGTCGAGGTGCTAAGTGTCGTCTCCGATAAGTGCTCCTATCCTGCCCTAACAATTGATAGAATTGAATTCACATCAAAACATTACATTTGGTTAATTATGGGGTCACAGATTCATACCTATATTTTCTTTCTGTATTAGTCATTGGTATTTTAGTTACTATCTACGCATATTAAATAACTCCGTATGAGACACTCATTTTATGAGATTACTCATTCAATATATAGTTGAAAGCGAGTGGGATGGCTCAGGCGGTAACGTCTAGGACCCGCATTCGGCAGGTCGTGGGCTCGATTCCCTTGGCCGACCTTGCTGACCCATCGGTTTTTCGGGGTTTTCCCTGGTCGCTAGGCGAATGCTGGGAAGGATCATTACATGTCCCGACCTTCCTGTCCCTCTATTTCACCTTCATTCTCATTTCACTTCACCTTTCATCTGCTTGGACTCTTTCAGGTTGCAAGTGTCGGCGGGAGATCTTGGTGTGTGCAAGGCAGGAGGAAATGATGCTCTGAGCAAACCTTCGTCCCCGGAATGGGGGTGGTCTAGAGGCCTTCAGGGGATGTGTAAGTCCACAGGGGAAGGAGAGCCGGTTGCACCAGCTGCTATAGGGGGAGTTTAAATCTGTAAACGGCAGCGACCCTACCCTCTACCTGTCGTATCTCTGGCCCGACCGCCCTCTGCCTCCTCTCATCTCATCCCTCCCTCCCTCCCGCCCTCCCGAGGGTGTCCCATTAGGGGCCTAGGTACAAAAGATCTGGTAGGTCGAGTTGCTACGTCCCCTCCGCTTCTAGTCCTATCCTATCCTAGCACACGATCAAACTATTCCTTTTGATCCTAAGCAAGGCGTAATATGAACTACACCAATTCTAAATACTCTAACGAACACCACCACCAAACTTATTTTAATTTATAGTAGCTCAATTGAAAGCCAATATCGAGTAGGTTTGCAATATGCAGGGGATTTTCCAATCAAGCGATCCATGGATAATAAAAGCACCCCTCTAATTACGATGCGGTGACAAATAGCTATCGTCGATTGTTTGCTCCCCGGAGATATTAACTATCCATGTCTCCTGATTACGACACTTGGAAGGACTGAACAGTATTGAAAATCGAACAGGCTGTGATGATGCCATAATGAAACACCAGCTACAGCACATGAAACACGACGAAATTAAACATAATATTGAAAATGCAAAACGTTGAGGTATCTAATTCATCCTACCTTTTAGTACCCTGAAAGCGAAGCAAGACGTAGCTGTTTTTCTTGGCAGCCAAACGCAGTGCTGAATTCCACACCTTGGGTGACATTACCTTCTCTTAAGTGTTCTTTTAGTATTCCTAAACTTTTAAAGCATTTGTACTTTTTCTACTACGTGTTTGAGTGTCCCTGAATTCTAAAAAGGCATTTTAGAAAAAGGCCCGTGTGTGTGCGTGTTTGTGTCTATCTCTGAACAGAGTAACTAAAAAAAACGAAAAGTCGGTTAAATACCAAACTTTGTATTCAGTTCTCCATCTTACAAGGATGCCACGAAGATTTTTAATAAAATCCCCCACCCCAAACTACCCTTTACATGGAAAAATTTTCGAAAATTTTGATTTTCTGAAAAATGGTTTTGATTAAAATACCATGTGTTTAAAGTGTTTTTATGTCAGATGAAATGTATATACCTTAAATTTGCTGGGAATGGCCTCTGAAGTCCTTTTCATTCTGGATGACTTTTGCATAACTGGTAAACCGTAAGAGATAGACAAAATCTTACTACACAAAAAATGTAGAATTCGTTAAAGCACACAATTTATATCAATACATTCTTTTTTGTAGAATTAATGATTTACAGGGTATTCCTTTTTGTTGGTTTAAATTTTCAAATACTTATACTTTTTTAAATGGGAAGTCGTTATTCATTTTTTTCTCCTGGTCATGCAAAGAGTACGGAATTTCAGATATTTTACTTTACATAGCGACCAGCTCTTAAAACATTTGAAGTAGATATGTTCTTCAACTTTTGGAGTTTATTTTTGTTGAAGTTTTACTGTTGTTGTTAGCCACACGCTTGGGAAGCCAACTTGAAAAAGTATTATTGTCTTTACGTTGGAGTTGAAGAAGTATTGTTCTTGGAGTTTACGTTGTTTAATGAGCTTGCACCACGCTTTGGTAGTACAATTTCAAGAAGATTGTTTGCTACCTAATATGCTGCTACGTACGAGAAGCCGATTTTTGAGATGTATTTTTGTTGTTACGCTCCAAGTTTAAACAAATACTATTTTTAACTTTGTTATTAAACTGCTTCTATAGATAGTATTTATGTTCATGTTTGCCTCGGCTGCGTCAGTATTACTTTAGAGCCATGTTTCTCTTAATCAGGGCGTGGTACGACAAGAATGTAGGCTTACAAGGAGTTTGAGTTTAAATTCGCTTCATTTTATTAATCCTTGGCACAAATTAAATAGCACTACACTTATATTAAGAGCTGTGAGATTCTTTAATTTAAAACTTGTACTTTGTTATCACGTATACTTAATTTTCGTTACACACGAATACGTAATATTTCTCTAGAGAACGCATCTTCCATCCAGTACTACCAAGGTCTGCCAGCAATTGAACATATTTCAACCGTACAAACTTTTAACTTTTTGTATTTCAAGTCTCTGATTGGCTAATCCTAGTCCAATAGAATACCTGCATTTAATTAAAGCTTTTTCTAGCTGTTGATTGGCTAATTTTAAACTGTCACAAAATTTACATTATCGTTGCTCAAATCATGACTAGTAACATTTAAACTCTCAAACTCATTATTGCCTCAAGGTTACCTCATTGTTACTTCTTCGTTATCAACTTTAAAGTTATTATTCTCACAGCTCTTACATTATTAAATTACATTAATGCATTCACATAACATTATTAAACATGTTTACAATAATATAAGCATATGCAATGACTGTTACATACATTTTAAAAATTATTAGATACATATTGATTTAAGGCGTGCTGTTATTGAATATATATATATATATATATATATTATAACACAATTGAAATTATTCAAGTGTTAAAAATACTGCCTCAAATTTCACTTGTATTCCCCTGTTTCCATTGTATCTATAAGGGAATATGTAATGAAAGGTTTTGTGAAAATAGCTTGTTGACGAATGGGTAGAGAAAGTCACGTGGATGTAACACATCAAATTTTTATGTGAAGTACAACTAACTCGTATTTTGTGTGATTAAGAAATGTTTTGGTATTTTATAAGAAAAATGTTGCGCTGGTAATGGAAGTGTCTTCTCGAGGATGAACCTATGCCCATGATTATGTGAAACAGAAAGAATAGAAGTGTAGGCGTGGCAGACAAGATCGGTTTTGAGAGCAGAGGTTCTCTGGAGAGGTTTATCCCATTACTTGTGTTGACATTTTATGCCTCACGCAGAATGACAGTGGCATATTCAGAAATTTGACCTGCGGCGCTCCTGATTTAGATCAATTGGATATCAAATAGCCGGTACACATACGCACACACCACTCTCTGCACAGGACGGGATGCTCGTATCTTGCTTATACAGAGTGAGCAAAAAGACTTCGGCTGCGCGGTGTTTTTCCTGTCCGCGTCCTCGGCGCACGTTGCCGTCTGCCAATATCACAGAAAGGCGCGGATGAAACCATACAACATTTTTAAAACTACTTTTAAAGGCTTTACTTACCAATTTTACTTTCTCTACTACGTGTAGTAAGTAGGGGAAGTATTGCATTCCACTCAAAAATTCGATACCGAGATTTCACAAAAAATACGTGTTTTGAGGCCTCCTGAATCCAAAAAAGTATTTTTGGAAACATGTCCGTGTGTGTGTCTGGTAACAGCATAACTCAGAAAAGAACAGTCGGATAAACACCAAACTTGGTGTTTAAGTTCAGAATCTTCCAGAGATGAGACACGAAGGTTTTCAAGAAAATCCCCCCATCCCAGATTACCCTTTACATGGAACATTTTTCGAAAATTTTAATTTTCTCAAAAATGGCTCTAACGATTTTGAATAAAATACCATAAGTTTAAGATATGTTTATGGCAAATGAATTGTATATCTCGAATTTTCTGGGAATGTCTCCAAAAGTATTCTTCATTGTGAACAACTTTTGCATAACTGGTGAACCATAACAGATACACATAATTTTACTACACAAAAAATAAAGATAGCGTTAAAATACACAATTTATGTCATATACATTTTTGTTGTTGAGTGAACCATTTAAGAGATATTGCTTGTTATTCCCTTAAATTTTTCAATACTTATTTTCTCAAATGGGAATTCGTTATTCATTTTTTTGTCTTGGATATGCAAAGAGTATTAATCTGTGGAAAAGAGAATGGTGCTGCACATAGCAAGCAGCTATTAAGAGATATGTCTATGCTTAAAGGCTACTGTATTTCTATATTGCCCTTGCAAATACAAAACAAGGGGGAACATAGTACGTCTTAAGCCATAGTCAAATATTTTTACTTTCTCTACTACGTATAGTAAGTAGGGGAAGTATTGTATTCCACCCAAAAATTCGATACCGAGATTTCACCGGAAATATATGTTTTGAGACCCCCTGAATCCAAAAAAAGCATTTTTGGAAACATGTCCGTGTGTGTGTCTGTGTGTCTGTCTGTCTGTGAACAGCATAACTCAGAAACGAACAGTCGGATAAGCACCAAACTTGGTATTTAGGTTCAGTATCTTCCAGAGATGCGACACTAAGGTTTTCAAGAAAATCCCCCCACCCCAGATTACCCTTTACATTGAACATTTTTCGAAAATTTTAATTTTTTCAAAAATGGCTCTATTTTGATTAAAATATCATATGTTTACGACATTTTCATGACAAATAAAATGTATATCTTGAATTTTCTGGGAATGTCTCCAAAAGCATTCTTCATTGTGAACGACTTTTGCATAACTGGTAAGCCATAAGAGATAGACAAATGTTACTACACAAAAAATGTAGATGGCGTTAAAATACACAATTTATGTTATATACATTTTTTGTTGAGTGAACCATTTTCGAGATATTGCTTGTTATTTCCTTAAATTTTTCAATACTTATTTTCTCAAATGGGAATTCGTTATTCATTTTTTGTCTTTTATATGCAAAGAGTATTAATCTGTGGCTAAGGGAATAGTGCTATACCTAGCAACCAGCAACCAGCTATTAAGAGATATGTATGTGCTTAAAGGCACATTGCCCTTGTAAATATATATTCCCCTTACATCTACAATAAACTTAGCATTAAGATAGAGTCTGCAAATGTTTATCTCGATTAACATGAAGTAGATGGAGAATAAGCGTTTGTAAAAATAGTTTGTACAAGAGTAGGGAAAGTCATGTGAGTGTAACCCATTAGATTTTTTGAAAACGGTTAGTGTGTCTGTATGTGTTTGAACACCATAACTCAAAAACGATACGTAGGATAAACACCAGACTTGATATTTAAGTTCAATACCTTCCACAGATACGACATGAAGATTTTCAAGAAAATACTCTTACCCCAAATTACCCTTTACGTAGAAGATTTTTTGAAAATGTTTGATTTTCTGAAAAATGGTTCTAACGATGTTGATTAGTATACCATATATTAAATGTATTTACATAGTAATTAAAACATATATCTTGAATTTTCTGGGAATATCTTGTGAAACCTTGTTCATTTAGAGGTAATTTTGTATAATCTTGTATAGCTGGTAAACGTTAAGCGATGGATGAAAACGTACTACACAAAAATATAGATCTCTTTAAAACACTCAATTTATTTCAAATAAAGTTTTATGTGGCATCAGTCATTTCCGAGATATTCGTTATTAATGATTCGCATTGCTCAATACTTTGTCATTCTTTTAAATTCCTATTATTTTTCAGCCGCTTCTCATGATTGCATGGAAACAGTATGGAATTTTAATGTCAGGATATAGCGTCCAGTTCTTAAACATTTGACTATCGCTGTTCCCTTTGTATCTATAACTAAATGTGCAATGTAGTTATTTCTGCAAAGATTTATCCCAATTAAAACGAAGTACATAAAAAATAAGCTTCGCAAGAGTAATGTATTTTGTATAGTCACTAATAAACGATAGGGGGTAAAGTCATTTGAATATAACACTACATTATTATAGCAAATTGCATTTGTTTATTGAGCCTGTTATGTAATCAAGTGGAGGTCATTGTCATACAAAGTTCCGTAAACATATGTAGTATTATCTATTAATTTAAAGTAACCGAAATAAACACAGTAAAATTCTAGGTTAAATGGACACCTGTAAAATGGCGGATGATGAAGTGGTAGGCGTATGTATAAGGTCAGCGATAATTTTAAGGTTTCAATAACGAGGAAACAGACATCAAAGCTTGACAACACACATAAATTTGAGGTATAAGGGACCTATCGAATAACCAGCGCTGCAAACTGGGGAAAGCAAATTATTTAATTTCTTTGTCAAAAGGACATCCCCCATTAGGTAATTTGGAATACCACGTGTTTCTTGATTCGTTCTTGAAAACAAGACCATGTATTGGTCAATAGAAAGCAGCAATGACACCAATTCACGTTTATAGTGTTCATGTTGACTGGAATTGTGGTTAATGAAAACAGCCTGCAAACAACTGAAGAAACCGTTACTCCCTTAACTTGATTTTCACATTATATGGAGGTTTATTAATATTTACATCCTTCAAACAAAATCCTGAAGTTTCCTCAAGTAGTTTTTCTTTAACTTGTAGAAAATAAAAACATAACTGCGTTAAATTTAAAACCTGCGTGAATGAAAAAACAGGAAACTAAAAGGACACTTATTGACTGACTTTCTTCCCCCCCTCCCCAACTTAAGTTACAATGCCCGTACTTATCACCCTGCAGCTTCCGAAACCGCAAATTATTCTTTACATATAAAAATTTTTATTATGTTTTATTTTCTAAAAATGGATCAAATGGTTTTGATTATTTTGTCTCCTGAATAGCGTTTAAGGCCAGTTCTCACTAATGGCATCACGATAGTTGGATATTTATGACTAGAGCTTGGCGCGACAGGCGCTATAAAACTTAAAAAAGCAGGTAAGTATGCACAAAAAGTTAAATATAAGCAGTAATATAGATACTATCGTAATGATAAGCACTGAATTAGGCACCATCATTTATGCATTTATTACTTAAAATACACTATGTGATCAAAAGTATCAGGACACCCCACAAACATACGTATTCGCCTACTGCCTGGTACTCATTATCCGCGACCTCAGTAGTCATTAGACATCGAAACAGCAGAATGGGACGCTCCGTGGAACTCACGGACTTCGAATGAGGTCAGGTGAGTAGGTGTCACTTGTGTCAGAAGTCTGTACGCGAGATTTCCACACTCCTAAACATCCCTAGGTCCACTGTTTCTGATGTGATAATGAAGTGGAAACGTGAAGGGGCATGTACAGCACAAAAGCGTACAGGCCGACCTCGTCTGTTGACTGACAGAGACCGCCGACATTTGAAGAGGGTCGTAAAGAGTAATAGACAGACATCTATCCAGACAATCACACAGGAATTCCAAACTGCATCAGGATCCACTCCAAGTACTATGGCAGTTAGGCGTGAGGTGAGAAACCTTGATTCCATGGTCGGCGGCTGCTCATAAGCCACACATCACGCAGGGAAATGCCAAACGACGCCTCGCTTGGTGTAAGGAGCGTCAACATTACACGATTGAACGGTGGCAAAACGTTGTGTGGAGTGACGAATCACGGTACACAATGTGGCGATCCGATGGCAGGGTGTGGGTATGGCGAATGCCCGGTGAACGTCATCTGCCAGCGTGTGTAGTGCCACCAGTGAAATTCGGAGGTGGTGGTGTTATGGTGTGGTCGTGTTTTTCCTGGAGGGGGCTTGCACCCTTTGTTGTTTTGCGTGGCACGATCACAGCTCAGACCTACATTGATATTTTAAGCACCTTGTTGCTTCCTACTGTTGAAGAGCAATTCCGGGATGGCGATTGCATCTTTCAACACGATCGAGCACCTGTTCATGCTGCACGGGCTATGGCGGTGTGGTTACATGACAATAACATCCCTGTAATGCACTGGCCTGCACAGAGTTCTGACTTGAATCCTATAGAACACCTTTGGGATGTTTTGGAACGCCAACTTCGTGCCAGGCCTCACTGACCTCAGTTCCGCACTCCGTGAAGAATGGGCTGCCATTCCCCAAGAAACCTTCCAACACCTGATTGAAAGTATGCCTGCGAGAGTGAACGCTGTCATCAAGGCTAAGAGTGGGCCAACACTATATTGACTTCCAGCATTACCGATGGAGGGCGCCACGAAAACGTGTACGTCATTTTCAGTGAGGTGTCCGGATACTTTTGATCACGTAGTGTACATTTTGATATGCCAGAGTATTATAGAAGTATCAAATAAACATATATGATAATTTGCTAAATTCCATTATTCTCTTTACGTAGTTAAACTTAAGCATTATTTATTTAAATTTGCACTCTTCACTTACTATGTTTTTTTATGGCAAATCCTATTATTCGTTTGAAATAATTTTTCTCTTGATTATGTTTTGATTTCCTGCGCCGGTTTGTAAGCACTATTTAGTCTGCTATGTATGATTGTTAAATAGGCTTGCTGCTTTGGCAGTGAAATAAGCTTAGTCTTTTTAGGTCAGTACTGTGTTTTCGCCCCACGTGGGAGGGAGAAAACAATAAAGCTATCGTATTAACGAAAAAAGGTGATGAGTTAATACTAAATGATCTATTTCCAGTTGTTAACCAATTGTTTTTCGTAGGTGACTACTTACCGCACGCTTTATTGTGCTAACTAGCCACTATTTTATTATTGCACGAAACAGCGCAACCGCTGACGTTAGGAAAGAAATACCGATATTAAAAACTTCCTCAGGCATGTTGTCAATGATGTCTAATTGCCCTCAAAGCGCGAAATATTAATTGCAATACTAAGGTTAACATCACATTAATAAATAAGTGCCAATAACAAAAATAATGAAATTACAATAGGCAAAAGTCTTGATTAAAGTTCAGATTACAAAAAAATCTGATGTGTTACATTCACAAGGCCTCCTCTACTCTTGTGCAAATTATTTTGTACAAACGCTTATTCTCCATTTACTTCATGTTAATCCAGATAAACATTTGTAGCATCTTAATGCTAATTTTCTTGTAGGTGTAAGGGGAATATGGTAGAGTTTAAGCGATAGTCAAATCTTTTAACAGCTGGTTGCTATGTGAAGCATTACATTCTCTTTGCATATCAAGGACATAAAAAAAAAATGAGTTCCCATTTGAGAAAAAGTATAAGTATTGGAAAATTCAAACAAATAACAAGGAAACCTCTAGTTACTGAGGTCGCGGGTTCAAACCCGGCGGGGCGATGGATTTTTTCGGGCGTAAAATCTTTAGCATGGCTTCCTTGGGAAGGGAAGTAAAGCCGGTGGTCCCGCGTCGTAAATTTACGGCACGTAAAAGAACCTCAAGCCTGATAAAGAGGCCTCTGAGCAAAATTACGGATCTTTCACGCCCAATATAGAATGTGACGCTAAGAACCATAGCAGTTAAAGAGCGTCCATAAATAAAACTTAATTTAATTATAGTGTTGTTATTTAACTGAGGTTCCAAATGACCGTAAAACAATAGTCAAGATTTAATCAAAGTTTCGAGAAGTGCAGCATTCCATCACTTATTTAGTCTTCAAACCTGCTCCCAAATAACAAATAAAATCCCCAAGGATTGTTCAGTTTTGCTTCACCGTTACAGAAAAAAGCCAACAAACAAAAGTTTTCATAGCAGAGGAATTTAAATGTGGTTTGTAAGTTTATCTTTTTAGCATAAAAAGAGGAAGAGCCCAGGGGTGTTGTATAGCAGGACAATTTATATGAAACATAAACGCAGACAGAAAATATGGCACCACGCAAGAGCCACACCCGTTTCTATGTTTAGCCGTAAAGCCCCAATTTGGTAAAGTGGAAACGCGGAATGCACGGGCTGGTTGAAACATTCACAGCATAAACTTGAACTCTTTCATGTTAAAGACGAAACACCAAGCTATCTGTTGTCTACGGGTGTCAGACAGGTCTGCCTGGCAGTTATCATACGCATCTATGGCATGGGTTAGAAATGTCCCGGAAATAAGTATATAGAGAACTTTGTTATAGTAATAAAAAGCCTTTGGAAAGGTTCTTGATCTGTAAATGTAGTTATGCATGCTACAACACATGTATGCAGCCTTTGCATTGGAGGATCAATTTTCATTGGAACCGCGCGCTCGGTTTTTTCGGCCGCGGCAGGTTAGGCCGATGGCTCCGGCTTAGTTTGGTACTGCCTTTTTACTCTACAACTTTTCTGCGCATTGTTTTACGCATCCTGTACATAAGGCGTGTATGCGAATTTATAATGGATAGAGAAAATTACGTGGCTGTAACACATCAGATTTTTAATCATGTGGCGCTCTTCTTGAAAAAGGTTTGAATTTTTGTTCCCCTCCCATAGCACAAACGCTTAAGCATACAACCTACTCCACAATCGTACATCTCGAACTGTTGTTATACTTCCCGCCGTGCAGAAGAGATGAAGAAGTTGCCGCTATACTCAGGTTCACGTGTTTTTAATGTGAATAACAACCAGTAACAGATTTCATATTCCAAAAGTCTGATATGGTACAGTCACGCAGCTTTCTCTACCCATTAAAAGTTTGTATCACATTTATTAAAAAATAATTCTAAAATCCAAGTTACGTTACTCATAATATAGAGTTGCCTGGAGACGATTTCAATTAAGCAAAAAGTATTAAGTAACACATAACATATATCAATTAAAATGTTTTGTTTGCAATTATAATTTCCGAGGTATTTTCTGTTATTGGTTTGAATATTCGAATACTTATACTTCTCTCAAGAGGAAAACAAGTATTTCTTTTTTGTTTTTACTTTCTCTACTACGTATAGTAAGTCGGGGAAGTATTGTATTCCATCCAAAAATTCGATACCTAGATTTCACCGGCAATATATGTTTTGAGACTCCCTGAATCTAAAAAAAAACATTTTTGGAAACATGTCCGTGTGTGTGTCTGTGTGTCTGTGAACAGCATAACTCAGAAACGAACAATCGTATAAACACCAAACTTGGTATTTAGGTTCAGTATCTTCCGAGATGCGACACGAAGGTTTCCAAGAAAATTCCCCCCACTCCAGATTACCCTTTACATGGAACATTTTTTGAAAAGCTTGATTTTCTCAAAAATGGCTCTAACGATTTTGATTAAAATATCATATGTTTAAGATATTTTCATGACAAATGAAATGTATATCTCGAATTTTTTGGGAATGTATTCAAATGTATTCTTCATTGTGAACGACTTTTGCATAACTGGTAAACCATAAGAAATAGACAAAATTTTACTAAACCAAAAATGTAGATCGCGTTAAAATACACAATTTATGTTATATACATTTTTTTGTTGAGTGAACCATTTTCAAGATATTGCTTGTTATTCCCTTAAATTTTCCAATACTTATACTTTTTCTCACATGGGAATTTGTTATTCATTTTTTGGTCTTGGATATCCAAAGAGTATAATCTGTGGCAAAGAGAATGATGCTGCACCTAGCAACCAGCTATTAAGAGAGATGTCTATGCTTAAAGGCTACTGTATTTCTATATTGCCCTTGCAAATACAAAACAAGGGGAACATAGTACGCCTTAAGCGATAGTCAAATATTTTCAGAACTGGTCGCTATGTGTAAAATGTAATTCTCTTTGCATGTCAAAAGATCGTTTCTGCAAATGTTTATTTCGATTAATATAAAATACATGGAGAATAAGAGTTTGTAAAAATAGTTTCTACAAGAGTAGAGAAAGTCATGTGAGTGTAACACATGAGATTTTTCTTTCTTTTTTCTCGTCATCATGCAAAGCATACGTAATTTCAAAGCCATCAATCATATAGCAACCCGTTCTTAATAAGCCTACTGTATTCTCCTTTTACTTTTACTTTACCTTTTACTTACAAGGTAATATGCAATAAAACCATTTCTGCAAATGTCTATTTTTTAATTTTTTTATTTATGGACGCTCTTTAATGACTATGATTTTTAGCGTCCCATTCTATACTGGGCATGAAAGACTGGAAATTTTACTCAGAGGTCTCTCTATCAGGCTTGAGGTTCTTTTACCTCCCGTAAATCTACGACACGGGAGCACTCACTTTACTTCCCTTCCGAAGGAAGACATGGTAAGGATTTTTACGCCCGAAAAAATCCATCACGCTCGGCGACCTCGGGAACTAGAGGCTACATGGAGGACGACAAAAATGTTAATTCTCGATTAGTATGAAGTAGATAGAATAATAAGCTTAATAATAATAATTTGTTGAAGAATGGGTGAAGAAACTAATGTGAATGCAAGAAATGCGATTTTTTTAAAAAAATAAATATTACTTATTTAAAAGTTTATAAGCAAAACGTTTCCGGTAAATTTTAATGTTTACAAAATGTCGACAGGAGGAATATTTAGGTTGGTGATCGTGAACCGGTTATCAAGAAGACTAGGCACATGTTTATTCACTGTTAAATCTTTTATCTACGTTCTAACTTTTATAAACAGCCCAGAAAAAGTAGTTTTATTACCGGTTTTCTAAACGCCACATATCATTTGCATTGTACAGAGAGAGAGAGAAAGAGAGAGACAGATAAATCTTGGGACGGAATACAATAACGCGGACAAAGATGGGGGGGATGTATTTCATAACTATTTGATTGCATAATTCCTTCAATAGCCCATAATTGTTACATTTTGTGTATGACCTGTTGTTTCCTATCTCAAACTGTTGGTATATATAGATATAATCCCTATATATACAGCGAATATATTTACGTGTTGTTTATAATTTTCAGTACATAAAATGTTTGAAAAATGGCATATAAAATGACTAAAGATTTAAAAAAAGACACAATAATTACAAAAATATGTTATGTGATACATTCACATGACTTTCTCTCCCCTCTATTGTTTATAAGTACAAACCTCTCTTACTAAAGTTTACGTAACCATCTACCTAATTTTAATTCAAATAAACCTTTTCAGAAATAGCTACATCACACATTTTGTTATAGATAAAAAGGAAACTGTGATAGCTAAATGTTTAAGTGGGCGCTATATGCTGGCCTTAAAATTCCATACTGTTTCCATGACATCGCGACAAGCGATGAATGTTGATAATAGGACTTTAAAGGAATGATCAAATAATGAACATTTCGAATCACCAATAACGGATATCTGAGCAATGGCTTATACCACAACACATTGTTTGAAATAAATTGTGCGTTTTAAAGAGATCTACATTTTTTGTTAGTAAATTTTCGTCTATCGCTTAACGTTTACCAGTTATACAACGTTACACAGAATTCCTTCCAATAAACAGGACTTCGTAGGCTATTTCCATAAAATTCAAGCTATGCATTTTATTTGTTATGTAAATGTCTTTAATATATGGTATTTTAACAAAATTCGCTACAGCCATTTTTTAGAAAATAAAAAAGTTCAAGAAATATTCCTATAAAGGTTAATTTGGGGTGCGGGGAGTTTCTTAAAAATCTGTTTCTCGCATCTTTGGAAGATATTGCATTTAAATACGAAATTTAGCATTTATCGACTTTTCGTTTTTGAGTTACGCTGTTCACAGACACACACGAACCTTTTTCAAAACTACTCAAAATATATTTCTGGTGAAATCTCGATATCGAATTTTTGGCTGGTATGCAATACTTCCCCTACTTACTATACGCAGTAGAGAAAGTAAAAATAACCTAAAATTGAAATTTACATAATTTTTTACAATTATTGTACAGAAAATTATAAATTAATTTATATATAATTAAGTACAAAAACAGACAGGAATAACCATGAAATAATTTAGGAAATTAATTAAAGATATATTTGTTACGTGTTTTTTTTAAGATACTGAAAATAAAAATAAGAAAATTGTTTTTGAAACAGGTTTTATAAAACTGTAGCATTAGCGCTGTTGAGTTCTCAGATTACACAAAACTCATAGCGAAATAAGAGGCTTCACAGCCTATGACAATAGCAATCTAATTGTACGCACTTATGAACGCAACCTTGGGAAAACTGACCTGTCCCATCCCTAGTTTGGGACATGATTTCATAACTGCAGTGACACCTACTGCGTGACAATACCTACTCCTCCACCCAGACTAAATATTAAATAGAAATTATTTTTTTCCAAGAATGCAAGCAAAGGATATACAAAGTTACCCTCAATTCTCAGTTGAATAATGAAATGTTTTATGTTGGGAAAGTTATCCTGATGTAAAATATCAATAATATAAAGGACTGTATATATTCGGTGTAAATGCCAGAAATTGACTAAATAAAGATTGTAACGGTATTACTTACAAATGTTTGTTTACATCAGTGTTGAAGCCATCTTGTGACGTCATTCATTTGTTCGGTTTGTAGCTCCATCTAGTGTTAGCAATTTGTGGTAGTATTAGTGTTTGAAAGAATTTTAATTTTTATTTTTTTTATTTAATTCTGTTTCACTGTCCTCCGGCTAGCTATTATGTCTCGGTCGAACATGTTTCTTGATCAGGGTTGTGTAAACGGAAAGGAATCTTTTATCCAAAAATAACACTGATAAAGAAATTTGTTTTACACATTTATTGTCAAACACGTTAACTATCACATTTATACATTGATCTTAACACTCGCCAAACTGAAACTGTTATAATAACTTCATTACTAATCACTCTTAATTCGCGTACTTCAACTTTGTGTATAATTAACTTTATAATACTTTAGATTTTCGTAACTTGTGAATCTATAGCCGACGTATCTCATACAAATATTTTGACGAACTGACGAACTGAAGACAACGTGTAGTGTACACAGATTTTTGATGACTGAAGGCGACGTGTAATGTATTAAGAATTTTGATGAACTGGCCTCAAGCTACCTCTAACCTACCCTATTTATACTCCTTCATCCAGATACGCCTAAAGATTATAACTGAACTGCAATTGGCTAATAAAACGCGCCAACATTAGCGTCTATTTTAATATCCAATGAAAATTATGAATACATATGCTTTAGGGAGAAAATATTCCAGAAGGTTCTAAACGGAAAAAACGCGCCAACATTACGTAACTTCCTCGTTTCCAATAATGATAAACAGCTCACCCCCCACGCTGCATTATTGCGCTATTATTGACAGTTTCAGTAAGGCATTAAAAACTTACTTCTCAACAATAATTACAATAAACAAATATCTCAAATCAATGTCACATAAAAATGCATATTCATATTACAATCATTATTTACATTTAAGTAATTTGTGATACAAATTACTGCATCAAGATTCAAAGGGCAAGAAAACAACAAAATAACTGACGTAAAAGTGCGGAAATTTACTAAAAATGGTAAATGGAATAAAATGACAAAACAGTTGACCTCATAAATAAGCAGTTTATGTTATGTACACGTTAACAATGCCTGTGATGCAACAATTAAAAGATGACGTCATCAGAATCCAAGCCCTCTCTATTTTCTCATATTTACTTTGCTCAGTATGTGCAACAACTGATGATCACATTTTCCCCTCAAATACAGAATTGCTTATTCAACTCGAAGATGAGGCTGCCTACCCGATTCGTCAGACGAAAAGCAAACACGATATTCTATGCGCGAGGTTAAGCAACGGTATTTCGATGTGTTTCCCCTGGCCAGCAGGAACGATGTAAATCAAGGTACGTACAATAAATCAACATGTGCAGTTATATGTAAAAAGTCACCATAACAACCGTACCCTGAGAACTGCTAACGCAAAGCATGCTAAAGGAATAATTTGTTACCACCAGCGTTTACCTTTCTCAGTTGTGTAATATTAATATTCATGATGTAAAAGTTATATTCGTGGCTGAATAGTTGGACAAGAGAATTAATTTTCTATTCCAAAGGAAATATGTACTGTGCTACAGAAACCCATGTTTGTAAAATATAACTTCGAACAGTACAACTGCCTAACCTCTGAAGTATCTTATTTGTACAGAAACGCTGTTTGCCTCTGATGGTTTTGCTTTCCTTATCTCATACCTAAAGCATGTGTTCGTTAGTGCAGGTGAGCCAATGAAACGGGCGATTTTAAGACTTTAATAATAATAATAATAATAATAATAATAATAATAATAATAATAATAAAATTATTGCATCATATTACTTTGAAACAAAACTTTCACTTTACATTTATAATGCTAGGTGGAGCAACAATAATGTAATTTTTGTGACAGTTTATAAAATAGCCAATCAACAACCAGAAAAAGCTTTAGTTAAATGAAGGTACTCTATTGAACTAGGATTAGTCAATCAGAAACTGAAATATAGCAACATTTTCAAATACAGAGTTCAGTTGCTTCTAGACAGCGCTCATAACTGGACGTGTTGCCTGCAGACAGCGTTACCAACCAGACGCAAAAAGTGTCCTCGAGAGATTTAATACGTATTTTGTGTGGGACAAAAATAGTTTACGTGTTAAAAACTGCAAGTATTTAATAAAAACATCTCACAGCTCTCTCTCTCTCTCTCTCTCTCTCTCTCTCTCTCTCTCTCTCTATATATATATCACTGAAGTGTTATTTAAATCGTATCAAGTATTAATAAAAGGAGTGAAGTAAAATTATAATCTGTGTAAGCCTACATTCTTAGTCGTACCACAACCCTGCCAAGACATCCATGTCTCTAACAATAACACTGACGCAGTCAATGCAAACATAAATATATAATATTTAAAGAAACAGTCAAATTACAAAATTAATAATATTTTTTTAAACTTGGGACAAAGGCCACCTGAAAGTACATTTGGGGCGAAGGCTACCGGAAACTCTTTATCATACGTGCGGTTGCAACTACTACAAGTTCGGCTCCCCAACAGTTGAAATATAATACAACTCTTTCAATAATACGAGTACAATAAAATACTTCTTCAAATTGACGCCCAAAGCGTGGTGCAAATAACGTAACAAAACACCATCTTCAATATTGAAAAAGGTTCATTAAGTTAATACAACTAAGTGCATGTACCAACCGTATGTGCAGAAAGGGCAGTGTTTTATTTAGGTCGCACATAAAATTCGATAGAATGAAATGCCATCATTAAAGCGGCGGCGCCCGTCGCGTTCTTGTTCTCTATGGTATTATAGACCATTCACTCAATTGGGCTGTAAGCTTTCTATTATTCTGGGTCGATGCTCTCGAAAAGGAGCAATATCTGAAATGTTAATGGATGCTCATAGCGCCATTTACCATGAATGCCAAAGTAATTTGTCGACATCTAAAAAGTCAAGTGCCTGTGCAAATGCTGTGCATCCACATTACCTGCTTCATAAATGTCTGGCTGGAGAGTCTAAGCTAGCCTACTTCATCGCGTTGTTCTAACTCCTCATTTACAGAACATCATAACGAGATAGCTTCGCGGTAACGCATGAGGGAGGTCCCGGGTTCTTGCCAACTGTCCACCCTGTCCTTGGGTTTTTCGTGGTTTTCTCTGGTCGGTAGGTGAATGTTGGGGTGGTTTCTCATCTACCACGAATTCCTTTCCATTATTTCCCTTTTATTCCGTATCCTTCTCAACTTTCAGGTATCCTTCTAGGTTTCGTGGCGTATGACGGTTCGGAAAGATGGCGCGGGTGCTTGTTCAAAGGAAAGGGTACTCCTCGTGGGCACTAGAGGGCTGCTTGGTCCTCGGGTCCTCGAACCTGGAACTGTTGCGGCCTGTAGCCTCCTGCGGTTCCTTCACTTCATCCCTTCCTCCTGGGGGGGTGTGTTAGCTACAATAGAGGTATGTAGGTCGCAATGTGCGAAGTGTCCCTCTCTGTTGTATAATCTATACCTTTATCTATCATAGCGAACGCAACGGATAACTGTCAAATCGAACTAACTCTCGGGTCCCATCCTAATAATTCTACAAACTTAATTCATCTGCATCAAAATATGAAAAAAGTCTAATGTGTGGGTGGCTATTAAAGGTATTTCTCTTTTTGCTAGCTGTCATCTACTTCATAGCTTTTCTACAAAGAATTCACATAAAAGCTTGTTTATTACTTTAAAGTCGTAACTTAAATACCAAACTTGGTACTGAAGTTCATCTTCCAAAGCTACGGCACGAAGATTTTTAGGAAATTCTCCCCTCCATACTGCTCTTTACGTGGAAAGAAAAAGGATTATTTTCTCAAAAATGGCTTTAAAGTATTTTGATTAAAATATAAAATGTTTGTTATCTGAACAGGAGGAATGAAACGTATATATTGCATTTTCTGTTAAGACACTTTCATTCTAAGTGAATTTTATATAGCTATGAAATCATAGGGGATGGACAAAAAACTTACTTTAGAATAACTGTAGAGGATTTTAAAGCATGCAGTTTGTGAGAAATCAAGTCTTAGTAACTTAAGGGTTACGGAATTCAAGCTACATGCTTTTGATATATTATGTCCGATGTTTTGTTTCTCACCAGGCCATGCAAGCAAAATTCAAGATATCAAAATCAGCATTCATAATATAGCGAGATTATGTTTAAACATTTGACAATCGTATTAGCTTCATGTATGGTACTATGCCGCTACAAAAAAATGTAGGCTGGTCCCGTAGCTAAGTTGGTAGAGCACCTGCCTATTGTGCTGGGGTCCCGGGTTCGATTCCCGGCTGGAGGGGTGGGATTATTCCTTATACTCCCCAGAGTCTGGAAGTTGAATGAGAGTGTGAATATGAGTATGATCTAATTATTAAAAACCAAAGTGCAAGAAACCCAACGACAAGAGTTAACGAATCAACACCATTACCAATAGGCAGTAAGTTCCAAAGGAAACGCCACCGATAAGACCAATGTAGTTAAAGGTGGGGTTCGGTATAAATGAAACTAAAAGAATGTATACTGAAACCATTTCGGAAAATATTTGAAGAGCTTTTGGAAAAAGCAACCATAGTCCCAAAAAATCAATGTTGCGTCGTTGATCCATCTTGCGGCGATCCCTGGTGGGCATGCATAGCTGTTATGGTAAAAACAATCATAATCCGTGAGATTACAAGGCTCCGGTATAGTGAGTTCACAAAAAATAGACATTGTCCAGAGGATTTTCAGCAAAAGAAAGAAAAAAAGGCGCTGCCCAAAGTATTTTCAGTAAAAAGAAGCATTGTTCACAGTATTTACAGCCAAAAAATATTGTCCTAGTATTTTCAGCAAAAAGAACCATTGTACAAAGTATTTTCAACAAAAATAAACATCACCTTACTCTGAAAACCCCAAAACCAGGGCTGTGTTTGAAAAATGTAAGGATGGTTAGAATAATAGAAAATCCATTGTGAGTGTAGGAATATGGTTACAGTGATCCTTGGACTAAGATACGTATTAGAAACAGACAACCACTGCTTACAGCACTGACCTTGGAACCACTGTACAAGGTTCCTATTTCACTAAATCCACAAATACTGAAAGATGTTCGAAAACTTTTACAAAACTTGCAGAACCCTTAGAACAAAGTTTTCTGTGACGAATTAGAAAAAATTGGCCATGCAAGAGATAACATCCAAGATACTAAAGTATCACATGGTGAGAACAACAGTGGAGCAGAGGAGCAGGTGGCATAAATGTTGCAGCTGTTGCTATATGTACTATCATCAGGGAGAGGGGTTTTAGTAAGTAAGCCATCAAGTTAAGAACGCATCGAGGGCTGGTGGCGAGGGAAGGTGGGAGCGACTACGACCTTGCAGTATTCTCTGTAAACAAATATGATGAACAGTTGAAGCCACTGCACCCTACTTCGAATGTAGGTAAATCAGGATTAAGGAGTAATATTAGTACAACGAAAGAAAGCATTGAAGTAATGTAGTTTGTTACGTTGTTATTGTTTCACGTATGGAAAAACCGATTTGAAGAAGTATTTATTGGATCCACATATGGGCGCCAATTTGAGGAAGTATTTATTTGCACCACGCTTTGGGAGTCTATTTAAAGTAGGTTGTATTGAAGGAGTTGTGTTATATTTCAACTGTTGGGGAGCCGAACTTGAAGTTGGTTGCAACCGCACGTATAGTACCCGGTTTCCGGTAGCCTTCGCCCCAAATGTACCTTCTGGTGGCCTTTGTCCTCAAAAAATGTTTAAAAAATATTAACTTTGTAGTTTGACGGTTTCTTTAAATATTATATATTTATGTTTGCCTCGGCTGGGTCAATATTATTATTATTAGAGACACGTTTCTCTTAGCAGGATTGTGATGCGACAAGAATGTAGGCTTACACAGATTATAATTTTATTTCACTCCTTTTATTAATGATTGACACGATTTAAATAACACTTCACTGATATAGAGAGCTGTGAGGTTCTTTTTATTAATTAATTACACTTTTTAACACGTAAACTTATTTTTCGTCTCACACGAATACATATTATATTTCTTGAGGACACTTTTTGTGTCTGGTTAGTAAGGCTGTCTGCAGGCAACTGAACTCTAAATTTGTAAAATTTTCTCCTTTTCGGTTTTTGATTGGCTAATTCTAGTCCAATAGAATACCTTCGTTTAGCTAAACCTTTTTCTGGTTGTTGATTTGCTATTTTTAAACTGTCTCAAAATTTACATTATTATTGCTCCAATAATGACTAGTAACATTATTAAACTCTCAAACTCATTATTGCCTCAAGGTTACCTCATTGTTAGCAACCTTTGACCTATTATTCTCACAGCTCTTACATTATTAAATTACGTAATATATTCACATAACATTATTGAACATGTATACAATAGTATACAATAATATAAACATATACAATAACTGTAATATATACACTTTTTATATATTGTTAAATACACATATTGCTTTAAGGCGGCCTGTTATTGAATTTATATATTATATAATTAGACTGAAATTATTTAAGTGTTAAAATACTGCCTCACAGTGTATGAAAGCTATGAAAAAGTATTTCAAAAGTTGTACATTTTTTAAAGCAATATCCGCTCTTGTTAGTGTATGACACAGATCTTCGAAAAATTCTGATCTGTAGTTTGGGACTGAGGAGGTTGAAGGTCTACTTTCTTCGTTGTTCCTTTCTAATAATGTATGTATATATGTATGTGTTCGCTGCAGATGGGTATTATCCGGTGGCAGAGTTAAATATACAAAATAATATTACAAAAAATAAGTGCACAAACAATAATAATACTATGAATAATAAATAATACTGTGAATAACTTTCTATCAACAATCATATTATAACATATCATAACGTAACAGCTAAAATTTTGAAGTATTAAATTAGTATTAGTAAATTACCTATCCATCCGGTATAGACAATAAGTTTACCATTAACATTAACAACAAGTTTATAAAATTTCAGATACACATCTAAGTAACGTTTATAATTAATTATCCAACATTTATTCTATTCAGATTTTTCCTAAATTCCCTCACGGATAGAGAACAGCCCTGAAAGGCTGTTACAGGCAATTCATTTAATTCTTCAATGGTTCTACTAACAAAGCGAATTTTCCTACGTCGGTTCTCTGCCTTCTTCCCTTAGTTTTAAACAAATGATCGTTTCTTCCGTAATATGTCGGGTTCTCCAAACTTTCACTAACGCCCACCCATGCATTTAAACCAGCATAAGCTTTAAATAATGTGCAGAACCGATACCTTTTACGCCCAACTTTTAAAGGCTCCCATTTAATCTCTTCCTCTTTTGTAGGCCCAAAATGTTGACCTTTATTATGAATTATATAGCCATTCCCTGTATCTTTTCTAACGAATCAATTTGATATACGGGTCCATAACCGGACGCACTAAAGACTTATAGGCAACCTCGTTGGATTTTGCGCTCCCCTTTTTCAGTATTCATTATAAAATGTAATGTTTTCCACGTTTTCCTAGATGAAGAATTTATCTGGTCGTCCCATCCAGCGTTATTCGCCAAGTACACACCCAAATATTTGCAGCTGTCCACTACGGAATTTTTCCCTGCCCATGTGATGGTTATGTAGGATTTCTCCCTTATATCTGCTAAATGCAATGGATTTACTTTTCTTAGCATTAATTGTCATTTTATTTGCAGAAGCCCAATTACTTATTTTATTAAATCAGCCTGAAGCACGGATTCACCTACAATATTCCGAATTTTATTGTAAATAGTGCACTCATCCGCAGTCTTACCTGCCATTTAATATTTATAGTTATATCATTAACAAAAAAATCTGATGTGTTTCACTCACATGACTTTCTCTACTCTTGTACAAACTATTTTTAAAAACTCTTATTCGCCATCTATTTCATATTAATCGAGATAAACATTTGCAGAAACGATCTTTTGACATGCAAAGAGAATTACATTTTACACATAGGGACCAGTTCTAAAAATATTTGACTATCGCTTAAGGCGTACTATGTTCCCCTTGTTTTGTATTTGCAAGGGCAATATAGAAATACAGTAGCCTTTAAGCATAGACATATCTCTTAACAGCTGGTTGCTAGGTGCAGCACCATTCCCTTTGTCACAGATTAATACTCTTTGCATATCCAAGACAAAAAAATGAACAACGAATTCCCATTTGAGAAAATGGTTCACTCAACAACAAAAATGTATATGACATAAATTGTGTATTTTAACGCGGTACTACATTTTCTGTGTAGTAAAATTTTGTCTATTTCTTATGGTTTACCAGTTATGCAAAAGTCGTTCACAATGAAAACTACTTTTGGAGACATTCCCAGAAAATTCGAGATATACATTTCATTTGTCATGAAAATATCTTAAACATATGATATTTTAATCAAAATCGTTAGAGCCATTTTTGAGAAAATTAAAATTTTCGAAAAATGTTCCATGTAAAGGGTAATTTGGGGTGGGGGGAGTTTCTTGAAAACCTTCGTGTCGCATCTCTGGAAGATACTGAACCTAAATACCAAGTTTGGTGTTTATCCGACTGTTCGTTTCTGAGTTATGTTGTTCACAGTCACACAGACAGACACACACACACACACACACACACACACACACACACACACAGACACACACATGGACATTTTTCCAAAAATGCTTCTTTTGGATTCAGGGGGTCTCAAAACATGTATTTCCGTTGAAATCTCGGTATCGAATTTTTGGGTGGAATACAATACTTCCCCTACTTACTATACGTAGTAGAGAAAGTAATAAGAAGACGTAGCGGACCCAGTACTGAGCCTTAGGGTACACCCGAGCTAACGGTGCCCCTTTCGGACAGTTCTCCCCCTCCAAAAAGATGTTTAACCCATAAAACTACGCGTTTATCAATTCCTATACTAGTTAGCTTCCGGATAAATAAATTATGCGGCACTACATCAAAAGCTAAAAATGTATCACCACTGCATTAGTTCTTTCTCCTGCATCCACCTCATCTGTTAAGTCTTGAAATGATGAAGTCATTTGACTTTCGCACGAGTAGCCAGGTCTAAACCCATGTTTTTGTTTTATAAGTCCTCCCGCATATATTCTGCAATTAAATGCTCCATCAATTTACACACTACTGAGAATAGACTAACTGGTCGATAATTATTTATTTCTGTTTTATTGCCCCCTTTATAAATCGGAACTACAATAGCAGTTTTCCAATCTTTTGGTAAGGCACTGTTGTTAATTGACATGTTGAACAAAACCGTTAGGTAGGGAATTATGGCTTCTCCCTCAACTTTCAATATTTCAGTAGGTATGTTATCGGGCCCCCTAGATTTTCGATTTTGCTACATCTTGATCCTTTTGCGCAATTTGGAAACCAAGATATTCAGGGCTATTCTGTAACGATTTGTTAAGGCTTAAAAAGTGTTAAAACCGCTAATCAATTGATCGGCATTCTTTAACTTCGTAACAAAAATGTTGTTAAGTATAAAGACTTGTTTGTTGAATGCAACAAACCCCTAGACCTTCATGCTAACGCGGTTATAGCACAACAGATTCGCATAAACGTCGTTTTAATACTACTGAAAGAGGAAGAGCACGATAGAAGTTTGACATGTTAATTACCAAATGTTTATTTATCCTTTTTAGCGTAAAATATAAATATTACGGATTACGTGCTCCCAACATAAGTTTGAAGATACGAATTTTAATAGGAAAATGATGTAGTGTAATCTCGTACCGTAATAAAAAGTAACAGTTATTGGTTTAAGAATTTTAGGGTTCAAATAGTGATAAATCCTGTGTTTATTTGGGTGGTTCAAGAGTTCATTTGCCTCATTTTTTTGTTAAGGTTAGGAACTGAACACTTTTGAATGCCGTAGCATAGTACAGCGATACGTTTTCGTTCCCAGAATTATTTTAAGATAATTTCTAATTTGCTAAAAGAATTGGCTAGCAGAACGCTATATACCAGTCTCTCGTAACCGTAGAAGTTGAATTTATATTGATGTTGTTGGAAGAGGGAGAACATGCGTCAGTTAATTTTTATAAAGTGGCAATTTATATGTAGTAAATTTCCATATGAAATATAATCCGAAATAAAGTACCTGCAGCTGTAACATTCCCCCAGATAACACGACTAGTGAAATTTAAACTCTATTTTCACTACGACCTTCCACTTAACGAATACCTTCCTAAAATAATATGGATATTATTAGATACCAATAATCATTTCCATTCAAAGATTAAGATGCAAGATCATGTCCACAGAACTGAAATATGGCTGAACATTGCCAAATCATGAATAGTACCTAATTATGCTTGATGGTATGAATTAAAATTTCAGAAAATTCTGCATGACCACTGGCATCTTTAAAAAGTATAATTAAAAGCCAAAGTCCATAAAGAAAATTATGCAATAATTGTGGGAATGATATGAATTAGTAAAACTTGCATCAAAACATTGTCTGTCATTTCTAACCTAAAATTAAATTTATTTTACAGGGGCACTGCCACAGCTGTTCAACAGCTTGGCGAGTTTTCCCCATAAAACTCAATTATTAGGGGTCACAAGAAAATGCAAGTCATGTTATTCTAAGCCATGGATGTGAATTTTAAAAATCCACATATATTTTGTATTTTTTGTGTGACGTTTTCATAGCACGCTTTGTCTTTATCTTGGCAAGTAAAAGTAACAAAATCACTTAGTAGGTATTACGGCGCTGACGGTAGTGTGGAAACAAAAACGCTGTCGCAGAGCACATGAATTTTAGATTAGTCACTTCAGTGAGTTAACAAACCGTGAGAAAACAAATATCGCGATAACAAACAAGTTACAGAATGCCAAATAGCGGCACATTCGTTAAGGCGGTTCTTTAAGCTTAACAAATACTTGTCGCCTTCTTAACAGCGAAGTTACAGAAAAGCCCTGATTATCGCATTCTCAGAAAGTGTCACTGTTCAGGTGTTCAGTGAATCATAACTCTGATAATCAAACTCTTACACGTGATTGGATGACATAGTCGCAGGAAGTATAACAGCTTTGCGCAGTTAGTGAACGAGTGAACGAATGAATGAAGGAAGAGAGCAAAGATCAGAGTTTTAACCACTCCACAAGATGAAGTGCCCTCTATCGATTCGTTGTGTGGTGTACAGAAGGTTCCGAGCAATGTTCTGGAACATTGTCCCCCATATTTAGCTCGCTGCTCACTCACATTTGACCTTAAAGAAAGGGCACGTCTTTACACGTCAAACGGTGTTTCCGTTACCAAAATAAAGTGCTCTTGATGGGGCAGGTAGGTAATGATACCCCGGCCCTACTTAGCTTTCAGCAGCCACATGTCGCTCATCATAATGGGACTTGCAGTAGCAAGATAAAACACTTAGTGGAAGTGGAAGAGACAAAACAACGTGGGGATGCTTCTAAAAACCGATACATCAATTACGTGATAGCCACATCTCAGCACCTTTTCTGCCCACCATCGTCTATTTTTCTATCTAATTTCATTAGACACAAGGAGATAGAGGAAATCGAATCGATAGTCAGATGTTTAAAAGCGGACGCTATATGCTGGCTTCAAAATTCCATAGTCTATCCACGATATCGCAAGGAACAACCTAGTAGTAATAGTATTAAAAAAAATCTCATGTGTTACATTCACATGACTTTCTCTACTCTTGTGCAAACTATTTTTACAAACTCTTATTCTCCATCTATTTCATATTAATCCAGATAAACATTTGCAGAAACGATCTTTTGACATGCAAAGAGAATTACATTTTACACATAGGGACCAGTTCAAAAAATATTTGACTATCGCTTAAGGCGTACTATGTTCTCCTTGTTTTGTATTTGCAAGGGCAATATAGGAATACAGTAGCCGTTAAGCATAGACATATCTCTTAATAGCTGGTTGCTAGGTACAGCACCATTCTCTTTGCCACAGATTAATACTCTTTGCATATCCAAGACAAAAAAATGAATAACGAATTCCCATTTGAGAAAATAGTATTGAAAAAATTAAGGGAATAACAAGCAATATCTCGAAAATGGTTCACTCAACAAAAAAAATCTAATGTGCTACACTCACATGACTTTCTCTACTCTTGTACGAACTATTTTTACAAACGTTTATTCTCCATATGCTTCATGTTAATCGAGATATCGAGATGTCAATCTTATTGCTAATTTTCTTGTAGATGCAAGGGGAATTGGTAGGCTTTAAGCGATAGTCAAATCTTTTAAGCGCTGGTTGCTATGTGGCGCATTCTATTCTGTTTGCATATCCAGGACATAAAAAATTGAATAACGAATTTGAGAAAAAGTATAAGTATTGGAAAATTTAAGGAAATAACAAGCAATATCTCGAAAATGGTTCACTCAACTAAAAAAATGTATATGACATAAATTGTGTATTTTAACGCGATCTACATTTTCTGTGTAGTCAAATTTTGTCTATCTCTTATGGTTTACCAGTTATGCAAAAGTCGTTCACAATAAAGAATACTTTTGGAGGCATTCCCAGGAAATTCAAGATATACATTTTATTTGTCACAAAAATATCTTAAACATATGATATTTTAATCAAAATCGTTAGAGCCATTTTTGAGAAAATTAAAATTTTCGAAAAATCTTCCATGTAAAGGGTAGTCTGGGATGGAGGGATTTTCTTGAAAACCTTCGTGTCGTATCCCTGGAAGATACTGAACCTAAATACCAAGTTTGCTATTTATCCGATTGTTCGTTTCTGAGTTCTGCTGTTAACAGACACACACACAGACATGTTTCCAAAAATGCTTTTTTTGGATTCAGGGGGTCTCAAAACAAATATTTCGGTGAAATCTCGGTATCGAATTTTTGGGTGGAATACAATACTTCCCCTACTTACTATACGTAGTAGAGAAAGTAAAAAACGATAAAATATTGAAAAATTCAAACCAATAATAACGGATGTCTCGGGCGCCGGGGTAGCGCAATGGTTTCGTTTCCGGCTCTAGTACTGGGGCTCTGGGGTTCGATTCCCGGATCTGGGTTGGCGATTTAAAGTCTGACTTTTTCAGGTGAAGTATCCAAGGCCCAGCGTGGTTCGGAGTCCACAGCAAAAGCTGTAGGTCCTTTCATTCCACCGCCATCCTCATCATCACCCTACATTGGAGGCAATGTATTCAGCCCGCTGGATGCCTCCTCCTCAGAAATGGGCCCAGTCATCGCTTGGTGGAATGAGGTGTCCCCGAAGGTCATAGGCCTTATGGGGAGCGTAAGAAACGACGATAATGGATATCTCGGAAATGAGTGATGCCACGAAAATGTTATTTGAAATGAGCTGTATCTATGTTTCAAAGATAGGCATCTACATTTTTTGTAGTACGTTCTTGTCTCTTTCTTAACGCGTACTAGTTACTCAAAATTATACAAATTCCCTCAGAATGAAGAGGGCTTCACTGGCTATTCCCAGAAAATTCAAGATATGCATTTTAATTTGTTTATACTATGCGGAATTTCATGCTTTTCCGTCTCAAAACAGTATGGGAAATTGGAATTTTCCGTACACTTACTTTCCGTACTCCAACACTGTCGCGGTAATCTGTTCGTGTTATCTTATTTGCTTGGAGCCTGTTATTGTTTTACTATTTTGAATTTTGGGTTCTTTGTCCTCCGGCTAGCTATTATTACTTAGTCGAGCAAATATCTCTAAGCAGGGCGTGTAAACGGAAAGGAGTTGTACTAAAAGATAACACTGATAAAAGAATTTGTTTTTACACTTTTATTGCCGTCACACTTAATTAATAGTTCACATCTGTAATCTTTATACACGCCTGACTGAAACTGTTATATTTCCGAATGTAATTACTGTCGTAATAGTTGTCACGCACTTCAGATTTTGTAACTAACTTTACGACGCGAGAGATTCTGTAGAATTGCATAATGTGTACCTCGCGAGAGATTGCTGAGAACTGCGTAATGTGTACCTCGCGAGAGATTCTGTAGAACTACGCGACGTTTACCTCGTGAATGATTCTGTAGAACTGCGCGACGTTTACCTCGTGAATGATTCTGTAGAACTGCGTGATGTGTAACTCGCGAATAATTCTTTAGAACTGCCTGACGTGTACCTCGCGAGAGAGATTTCTTAGAACTGCGCGATACTTCCAGCAATCCAGCAATCGAGAACAGGTCGCCCAGGTTTTTGGCTCAAGAATTTATACTCCCTCACTCCGATATGCCTAAACATTATAATAGAGCTGCTATTGGTTACTGTATCGCGCCAACATTAGCGTCTGTTTTATAAGCCAATCATAATTAGTAAAACATATGCTCTAGGGAAGATATTCCCTCCATTTCTAATGAAAGGTACGCTACCCTGACGTCATTTGTTTGTCTCTTCTAAGTGATAAACAACTCACCCCATCGATTCATTGTTACCCATTCCTATTGTCAGTTTCAGTGAGGCCCTGTAAACTTATTTCCTAACAATGCTTATGGCCAACAAACATCTAAAATCATTGTCATACAATAATGTTGATTTACACTACAATCACTCTGGCATTCACAGTGTTGTGATATAAAATACTGCCTCAACACCAACCTTTTAGTACCCTTCAACTGTTTAATTAACAACTTAACTGAAACATATAACTGCGTCCATGTCCAACATAAACCTTATTTAGCCAATATATAAAGTATTTCGGCATAATAAGAAACAAAATATTGATATGTAACTGCAGGAAAGTGTTTTTTTTCAGGATTCGTTTTCATATTCCGACGTCAGCTTCGCTTCGACCGCAAACATCTTACTCATCCTGAAAAACCCTCACTTTCTATGCAGTTACGTCAATAACTATGTCACATATGTAAATATTTTAATCAAAATCGTTAGAACCATTGTTCAGAATATAAAAACTATCGAAAAAGTTTCTATGTATATAGTTTGGTGTGGGCGAATTTCTTGAAAATCTTCGTCACATCTTTAGAAGGTATTGAACTAAATACCAAGTTTGGTATTATCCGATTTATTTAGTTTTTTTTTTTTTTGCTATTTTAGTTTGCTATTTACAGACATAAACGGTGTTTTTTCTACATTTGTTTATTTATACAGAAGGTGGCAATACATATATTCTCAGTGAAAACCTGATATGGAATTTTTGGATGGATTGCAATACTTTTCTGTGCCTGCTAGGTACGTGGTGGAGAATGTAAAAAAATACCTCACAAGGTTAGCACAAAAAATGGGAGTGAATCTAAAGGTAAAGGAGGGGCGCCCGGAACCAAGTAGGCCAGTAGGTCCTTTTAGCTTCCAACTAACCCCTGGGAGGGAAGGATGAGGGCAGAGACCCGAATGGCGGGTACCGACGGGCGCAAGCATGGACGGGGTCCCTAACGTTTCCAGATAGAACACATCCAACGCCGCACGGTCCCTGCCCACAAGCCACCAACCTCCAGGGTCCCCCAGAGTGGAGCCGGACCCTAAGGAGAGACCTAACTGAGCGGTACCGCAGCGACGCAAGGGAAGAACCCTTTACAGAGCGCAAGCCACCGCCTCGCCGCAACGCACTAACACCGTCGCCTCGTCCTACAACCCTGAAACAGATGACAAGGAAGATGATGGGTAGAGGAAATGTGAGGAAGGAGAGTCGTGGCAGATGAACCACCCCAGCATTCGCCTGGCGACCCAGGGAAACCACGAAATACCATGGGCCAGAATGGGCGGTCGCCGGGATCGATCTCGGGACCTCTCGGACGCGGGCCACAGACGAAACCGCCTGAGCCATTCCGCTCAGTAGGGAGCTACAAAATTGCTCAAACTTCAGCTTTGTAATTTGCCCATAGCGCGGCGAAATGGGTGTGGGCAGCTGCACTGTATGTTCCTTGCTGCCGAACAGCACGCATTCGGTGAAAAACAAAATAAAGGTTCTTTTGCCTTGTCTCGGTTTTATTGCCTTTGCTTTCTGAAGGAGAAAGGTTATTTATATGTTAGGCAATAACGCTTTTCTTCGGAATGTATTTAGACATCGTCACTACCTGCTGCTAAATGAGCCTTTGCAGGAATGGAAGAACTGTTAGAAAGCACGTATAGCTGCAGTAAGTGCCTTACGTGATTCTCGTAAAATAAGGCAGGGGTATTTTGTGAGCGCAGTGTACCGTGACTGAAGCCTTTTGCTATTCAAGGCCACCTGCGTGGTCACATAGGCCATTACAGTGCTCGTAACGTCCGGCCGGCCAGGAGTACCTACGTGACTAAATGGGTTTGAAGGAAGAATGGGCAGGTTCTCTCTGCGAATCTTCTCCAAGGTGCTAACAAGCAAATTGGTCTCTTATTATTCATAAGGGAAAATGTCCTTCCTTCTCCACATCGTAAAGCATTTCACTGCTACCAGCTCTAGAGCTTCGAGTTCATCATTGCTACCTTTTGGCTTAAAATATTACAAATAAAATTTTATTTGCCGGATACTATCGTCATGCAACTGGATAAGGGACTCAACCTCCCATAATTTCCAACACATTTGTATTACATTGATTTCTGAATAGGGACAGCCCTAAAATTACATTAATCTACGCCAGGTATGGGCATTATTGACCCCGCGTGACACCGCGTATCAAGCGAACTCCACCCCTCCCCTTCTCATTTGGTATTTGCAACACACAAGCAGTCTTCTAACCTAGCGGTGGAACACTGCTGTACGCAATTATGAGATACATTCCACAATTTGGACATTTCTGCTTTTGGATTTTTCCTTTTTAATGTTCTTAAAAATACTTTTATAAAATATGTCTTAAAATCAACAGGGGTGAGAGTATCTTAGTTAAACTTATTTCCCATGTTAAATCCTTATGTCCAGTGATTTGACTTCCAGCTTGTTCGAGCTCGTATATTAGATGTATATTGTGAAATTAGTATTGATAAAATGACGGCATGTACCTAGCGTCATTCGGCGCATTCATATGTCACCTTTAGTACTTCAGACACACACACACACACACACACACACACACACACACACACAAACACAGAGGCTTTTCTAAAAAAATCTGATGTGCTACACTCACATGACTTTCTCTACTCTTGTAAACTATTTTTACAAACCTTTATTCTCCATATGCTTCATGTTAATCGAGATATCGAGATGTCAATCTTATTGCTAATTTTCTTGTAGATGCAAGGGGAACATGGTAGGTTATAAGCGATAGTCAAATCTTTTAAGCGCTGGTTGCTATGTGGCGCATTCTATTCTGTTTGCATAGCCAGGACATAAAAAATTGAATAACGAATTTGAGAAAAAGTATAAGTATTGGAAAATTTAAGGAAATAACAAGATATATCTCGAAAATGGTTCACCCAACTAACAAAATGTATATGACATAAATTGTGTATTTTAACGCGATCTACATTTTTTGTGTAGTAAAATTGTGTCTATCTCTTATGGTTTACGAGTTATGCAAAAGTCGTTCACAATAAAGAATACTTTTGGAGACATTCCCAGAAAATTCGAGATATACATTTCATTTCTCATGACATTATCTTAAACATATGATATTTTCATCAAAATCGTTAGAGCCATTTTTGAGAAAATTAAAATTTTCGAAAAATGTTCCATGTAAAGGGTAGTCTGGGGTGGGGGGATTTTCTTGAGAACCTTCGTGTCGCATCTCTGGAAGATATTAAACCCAAATACCAAGTTTGGTGTTTATCCGACTGTTCGTTTTTGAGTTATGCTGTTCACAGACACACACACACACAGACTCACACACACACACACACACACACACAGACACACACACGGACATGTTTCCAAAAATCCTTTTTTTGGATTCAGGGGGTCTCAAAACATGTATTTCCGATGAAATCTCGGTATCGAATTTTTGGGTGGAATGCAATACTTCCCCTACTTACTATACGTAGTAGAGAAAGTAAAAAGTGCTTTTTTTGCACTCTCAGGGTGCCTCAAAACATATATTTCCGGTGAAATCTCGGTATCTAATTACTTTCTCTACCACGTACATAGGCAGAGAAGGTATTGCATTCCACTAAAGAAATTGATACCAGGAAATATGTTTGAGGCCCCATGAATCCCAATAAAGCGTTTTTAGAAACTTTTCCTGTGTGTGTGTGTCTGTGAACAGCATAACTCAAAAACGAACAGTTGGATAAATACCAAACTTGGTATTTAAGTTCAGTATCCTCCAGGGATGTGACACGAAGCTTTTCGAGAAAATATTCCACCCAACTACCCCTTTACAGGGAAATTTTTCGAAAATTTTAATTTCCTATAAAATGGCTCAAACGAGTTTGATTAAAATACTATGTATTAAAGATGTTTACATGGCAAATAAAACGTATACCACCTTGATCTTTCTGGGAATAGCCTGTAAAGTCCTCTTCATTCGGAAGGAATTTTGTATAATCTCGTATAACTGGTAAACGTTAAGCGATAGATGTAAATGTACTACACAGAAACGTTCATCTCTTTAAAACACACAATTTATTTCAAGTAGGTTTTTTTTGGCATAAGCCAATTCTGAGATATCCTTCATTAATAGTACAAATTGTTCATTACTTGGTCATTCTCTTTAAGTCCTGTCAACATTGAGTTGTTTCTCGCGATTGCATAGAAACAGTATGCAATTTTAAGGCCAGTATATAGCGTCCAGTTCTTAAACATTTGACTATCGCTGTTCTTTTTGTATGTATAACGAAATGTGTAATGTAGTTATTTATGCAAGTGTGTATTTAAAATGTAGTAGACAGAAAAATAAGCTTTAGTAAGAATAATGTGTATACCCACTAATAAAATATAGAGTAGAGGAAGTCATTTGAATGTATCACATCAGAATTTTTTGGGGGTGGAATACAATACCTTCTCTACTTACTATGTACGCGGTAGAGAAATTATTATTATTATTATTTCTCCAACACTATTTGAACCCTATTGCACCACCTGGAATGTTAGTGTTATAAATATCAAACAAACAAATCAATTATCTTATTACAAATAATTAAATGGATGGATAAATGCCAGAAATAAAGGATATAAAGGCAGAGGTGCAACATGATTTAGCCAATAATTTTTTCAATGGTTGTGGATAATTGTTTTACAATGCATATTCTTGTATGTTGTTGGTCGCACTGGAATAGTTGGTGGAATACTGTTTCTTATGACATTTCACGTTTGTAAATACAACTACGTGGTGACTAGATGAAAATGTTGCAGGTAACTTTTAAATTTTTCCGTGTCAGTAACAAATTGTTGGTGTGAAATATTTGCAAGAGATGCGATCAAAATTCTTGCTAGTTGTATGTTTAAGCTGCTTAACCAGAGGTTAGTTAAAAAAAATCTTGAACACAATTCATTCTAGCCGCTTTTAACGGCTTACCTTCAGAATGCTTCAGTATTTCACCTTTACTGTCGCTCACCAAGCCAACAGCACTTGCAGAAGCAGCTATGTTTATCACCTGAATGACTGCTCATGATTATCGTATGAATGCACAAGAGGGGTAAACGACACCACACAGAATAAAACGGTAGTTACAACCTTCTTACAACCTTTACTGTTTATATTATTTATTATTTCACATTAATGAACATTTCAAACCTTGTTTGGTTAACCATGCTTTGGAAAACCCAGAGATAATCGCACATATTTAAGGTACTATATGCTATTATGTATTCGGCGTATCACGGGCTAGTGAATGAAATCATGCGATTACATCAATTTGTGTTCTAAATGTGGAGCGATTATAACTATATTGGTCTCACTGTTGCCACATGTACACTCGAACTGTCGGTCTGCCAGTTTAATGTCATCGTGTGGATGATACATCACCAAATACCTGCACTGCTATTTAAGGCAATTGTAAAAAATTTAATTTTTACCTGCACTTTAATCTCCTCTTTGTAGTTTTAGTACTTCGAAATACATTTTACAGCATAAAAATATATATTATAAAAATATGGAGATATAAAATGACAAAAGCTATAATTTGGTAGGGCATCATCACTATTTACAGTTCACAAAATCACATACAACGTGGTTGGTTGGAATGCTTTCAAATAGCAAATCATGAACATTGCGCCACACTCGGCTTTACACTATTTCATTATATTGCGTTAACGTAACTGTATTTTGTTTCCCCCACATTTTTACTTTCTCTACTACGTATAGTAAGTAGGGGAAGTATTGCATTCCACCCAAAAATTCGATACCGAGATTTCACCGGAAATACATGTTTTGAGACCTCCTGAATCCAAAAAAAGCATTTTTGGAAACATGTCCGTGTGTGTGTCTGTGTGTGTGTCTGTGTGTGTGTCTGTGTGTGTGTGTGTCTGTGTGTGTGTGTGTCTGTGAACAGCATAACTCAAAAACGAACAGTCGGATAAGCACCAAACTTGGTATTTAGGTTCAGTATCTTCCAGAGATGCGACACGAAGGTTTTCAAGAAAATCCCCCCACCCCAGACTACCCTTTACATGGAAGATGTTTCGAAAATTTTAATTTTCTCAAAAATGGCTCTAACGATTTTGATGAAAATATCATATGTTTAAGATAATGTCATGAGAAATGAAATGTATATCTCGAATTTTCTGGGAATGTTTCCAAAAGTATTCTTCATTGTGAACGACTTTTGCATAACTGGTAAACCATAAGAGATAGACAAAATTTTACTACACAAAAAATGTAGATCGCGTTAAAATACACAACTTATGTCATATACATTTCTTTTGTTGAGTGAACCGTTTTCGAGATATTGCTTGTTATTTCCTTAAATTTTACAATACTTATACTTTTTCTCACATTCGTTATTCATTTTTTTTATGTCCTGGACATGCAAAGAGAATGGAATGCGCCACATAGCAACCAGCGTTAAAATATTTGACTATCGCTTAAAAGCTACCATATTTCCCTTGCATCTACAAGAAAATTACCAATAAGATTGACATCTCGATATCTCGATTAACATGAACCATATGGAGAATAAGCGTTTGTAAAATTAGATTGTACAAGAGTAGAGAAAGTCATGTGAGTGTAACACATCAGATTTTTTTCATTCTTTTTGATGGGTCCTTAGAGGTCCTTTAATTCGTTCCTTTTTTATCTTATACACTACTGTTTCTGAACACCCGGGTAGCCTTAGCTGTTTCTTTTACTGCCTGATTAACACTCATTTTACTTGAATATAATATAACACATTCATTATTACTCTTTTTGGTTTACCAAAATTTCGTCTCTTCCTATCTTCTCCCTCAATAATCATAAATATTTACGTAAAATGTTAAACAATCAATCTACATAACAATTCACACTATAAATGTGCCCACTTCCTTACAACTGATGTTAACCGCTACTGAGATCTACGTCGCGTCTGGCCTGTTAGCTGAATAGATGGATGGCTTTTGTTTGTCATACACAATGAATGCAAGAAGTTACAGGATTCCAGTTTCTATTAAAAACTGCCTCCAATCCTCCTGAACATTTTCTATCACCTGTTCCCATTTAACCCAATAACAAAAACGTTTCTCGCTGGCTGACTTTTCTACTGCATAGCTATAGAATTTTCCGAAAATATTTAATTTAAAAAGTTATAACGCTCATCTTATTAAAAGGTAGAGAATTTACACTGGGCAGATATCAGCACACTAGTTTACTCTAGCTAAGAAACAAATATTGTTGCGTTCCACTCTTTAGTTAGTTACTGCGTGATAAGTATAGAAACAGCAAATATCGGACTTTTATTGAAAAACTCGCTTTCTTTAGAAATTTTTGCCCACAGAAATCTATAAAGGCTTTAAAAATGATATATTTTGATAGAGAAGATTATTCTGCATAGAATAATGTGTTTAAAGCTGAGATTTATAACAACTGAATATTTACTTATTAGCAACTTGGCGACATCGCAGGATTAGAAAAGGACAAAGCTAGTGACAGTAGGTATGCGATAGAGGCAGAGATACCCCCATTTACGTGCATACTGTCTTTTAAGGTTGAGAAAAGCTTTAAATTGGAATTCCATATACACATAATGAGAAGGTACGCCCTTTGTTCCGTAGAAAAACTGCAAACTTGGGATTTTAAAAACCTTTAGTGGAGAATTTGAGTAAAGCGTGCCATAATATTTCGCCGCACAGTTAACACGTGAAAAATGATATTTGATTTATGTTTTAGATACCGTGCGGCATATATATCGAGATAGTGTTGCACGCATGTTTTCCGGCAATATTTCAATGCTGGCTCAGCCTGAGAACACTGCGCAAAAATCTGCCTGGCAGCGCAATAAAAACCTCCATCCATCTAATGTGGGAACGCGATAAGAGCCGTCAGAAGATATCCTATGTCAACCTGTTACTTCATGATAGGGACCGGTTGACCTCTCCTGTTAAATCATTCACCATCCCCATGAACTCAGAGAACGACCTTTGTGTCAGCACCTAGCTTTTCCTCGTAAAACATCGCTCGACTCCCGGAGAAGGTTGTAAACCCTTTCTTATTCGCCTCTACATTTCCTATACTCCATTTTATACTGAGGATTGTAATTTGATTAACTTGTTTATATGTCATTCCGGGATAACAATCTCAAGAAAAGCGGATTTCTGCAGTTCAGTTTTATGGTTACAAATTTGCAATCATATTTTCATTTAGTTCACATAATTATTGTTGAGAACGTGCTTTAGAAATATTATTTTAAAGTTTTACTTATCCAAACTATTATAAAAAGACTGTATATTTACAATATTTTGGAAAAATCTCTGTAATAAAACCTGTTTTCGAAATTACGGTAAGATATAGGAGTAGAATGAATAATATGAAGAAATTCTACTTTCGGGTAAACAAGAGATATTCCCTCTTTTGTGCACTTCATTAAAATAGATCAAGAGACAAATGAAGGGGAAATGAAAACCCACACGCAATAGAAATACTAAAAGTATACGGTTAATTATTAAGGTGTTCTTAATTCCTTGTTTCTTTTTCCTTATCTCTATTACGCTTAGTTTTTTCACTATAACCCTCATTCGAGAATACACTAGTCTGACCTACTTCATGATGAATGAAGCAATACGTCACCTAATTAAAGTGTATGAAATGGAAAAATCCACATTTCCTTTAACGATAAAACCGCAACTTCACTTCTGGTATATTAGTTGAAATGAAATATCTGAGTTTTCTTCTTTGTACCTATACTAAATTAAGGGATGTGCCCAGTTTTGGTACCAAGTAATATAATATAATAGATAACACAATTAAAAAATCTGATGTGATACATACGCATGGCTTTCTCTAACCTCTTAACGTTTATTAGTGGGTATACAAGTTATTTTTACTATAGCTTATTTTTCTATCTATTACATTTTAGTCCAAATAAACCTTTGCAGAAATAGCTATATTACACACTTCATTATAGATACAAATAGAACAGCGATAGTCAAGTATTTAAGAACTGGACGCTATATGCTGGCCTTAAAATTCCATACTGTTTCCATGCAATCACGAGAAACAACAGAATGCTGAAAGTACTTTAAAGAATGACCAAGTAATGAACAATTCGAACCCAGGTTGACTTCGTAGCTCAGTCAGTAGAGCTCCTGCCTGCTATGCGAGGTGTCCCGGGTTCGATTCTCGGCTGTGGTGGGAATTTTTCTCTAGCCAAGATTATTTCTTGTCCTCCCCAGACTCCCCAGAGTCTGGAAGTGTGAATGTGTGTATGATCTAATAATTAAAAATCAAAGTTCAAGAAATCCAAAGACACGAGTTAACACCATTGCCATTAGGCAATAAGTTCCAAAGGTCCGCCGATAAGACCAGTGTAGTTAAAGGCGGGGAACTAAAAAAAAAAAAAAAAAAAAAAATCGAACCATTAATAACGGATATCTGAGAAATGGCTTATGACACAAAATAAACTTATTTGAAGTAAATTGTGTGTTTTAAAGAGATCTATATTTTTGTGTAGTACGTTTTGTCTATCGCTTAACGTTTAGCAGTTGTAAAGGTTTATACAAAATTTCTTCCAACTGAAGTGGACTTCACAGGCTAATCCCGAACATTCAAGATATAAATTTTATTTGTCATGTAAATATTTTTTATATATTGTGTTTTAATTAAAATTGTTAGAGCCATGTTTTTAGAAAGTCATAAATTTCGAATAATGTTCCATGTAAAGGGTAGTTTGAGGTCGGGGATTTTCTTGAAAATGTTCGTGGCGCATCCTTGGAAGGTATTGAACCTAAATACCAAGCTTGATATTTATCCGACTTTTCGATTTTGAGTTATGCTCTTCTCAGTCACAAAGAGAGAGAGAGAGCGAGAGAGAGAGGCGGTTTTCTATTAATGCTATTTTTGATTCAGGGGGCCTCAAAACATGTATTTTTGGTGAAATTTCGGTATTCAAGTCGTCCTCCGTGGTGTAGTGGTTACCATGCCAGCCTCTAGTTCCCGAGATCGCGGGTTCAAACCCGACAGAGAGTGATGGATTTTTTCGGGCGTAAACATCCTTAGCATGAAACTTCGGAAGGGAAGTAAAGCCGGTGGTCTCGTGTCGTAGATTTACGGCAAGCGAAAGAACCTCAAGCCTGATAATTACCAGTCCTTCACGCCCAATATAGAATGGGACGCTAAGAATCCCAGCAGTTAAAGAGCGTCCATAAATAAAACTCAACTCAACTTCGGCATACAATTTTTGGGTGGAACGCAATATCTTATCCACCTACTGGAGAACTTCCACTTCTCACTTGGTAGAGAAAGTAAAAATCTAGAATGCTTATACGTATATCCGCTAATTACAATCTTGTCTAAGTTGTTGCGAGCTTGTTTTGAAATAGTAAAAGTACCTAATTAACAGCTGCTAATGATTTTGCCTTATTTAACAGCGGAGAAAAATCGATGTTTTAAACTCTAAGGGCCGATTGTAGAAACGGTAACTTGTTTAATCCTATTAGACACCGTCTAGTTAACTATGTTTAAGTTAAACTAACATTTCCATCGCTTAAACGTTGTATTTTTGAGGTTTAACATCCTTTAACCGGTTAGGTCATATGAGACGGTGAAAAAACGAAAGGGTTGAAATGATGTTCAAATGGACCAGGCCCTTCGAGCTTAGAGTTGCCCTATATTCGCCTTTTTGGGTTAAGAGAAAACCCCGAAAAAACCTTATCCAGACAATTAATCGATATTCTAACTCTGGACCTCTTAAATGTGAGGCGGATACATTACCCCAACACCACCGCTTATAGTGTTTAACAAGACATTGTTTAGATTCGAGTATTAACTGTTGAAGGGAAATATGGAATACCTTTCATTACAATCTTTGGTAATTTTTATCAATTGCATTTTTTTTTGGTCAGCCTCATGAGTACTTCAGTCTTTTGTTTTATAAAACACGTCATCCAATGTGCATCCATCATGCAATGTCCAAACGAGTCATGAATTTTTCTGTCAAAGTAAAGACCGTGTTTTCCGACTCAGTGAAGAGACATTTGAGATTAAACTTATAACAGTGTATTCTGAGGAAAATTGCTCATAAAAGCATCCCTTTCGGTTTATGTAAACAACCCTATCGTACAGAAGAAAGTTTTTTCTGTTGTGGTTTCAATAAATGGCGCCAATAATCTGGGAAAATTATTCTTGAAACGAAAGAATAACATAAATAAATAAAATACAATTGTATAATTCCATTTCTAAAGCGTATTAACGAGTGGGCAGAATCATGCGTAGTAAAGAGGTTACATAACGTACTCAAGAATTTAAGATCCTGTATACGGCGTATGCATCGACATTTATGATGTCACCATTTACAACATAAATGCACCATTTGCCAGTAACCGAAGTGCCAGAAGGAGTTACAATGTTGTGGGCAATGGACCACTTCTCATTTTGTACTGCAGTACAAGTGGGCCGGATATTTTATGTTAGTGTATGAAATAATAAAATGCCACAAGTGAAGTAAAACCATTATTTATTGCACTCGCCAATACTAAGGAATGTAAATATGCAAAAACAAAGTTACCTGCACCTATGGACGTTATTGTTAAACGTCTAACGTGCACCACCATTTTACATAACAGTTGAATGTCCACCATGTCCAACTGCTTGCCCGCCTGAGCATTTCGGGGGTTATCGTACCGAACATACGGATGATCTCTCTCTTCAATTGTTCAACAGAATCCTTCCGAATCCTTTCACGGTCTTCTTTTAAGTTGTCACACGTTGTGAGGCTAAATGAGAGGTCCAGCTCGTCCGATCTACGTGGGAAAGCCTGTACTTAACCATTCCATTTCTGGAGTCCAGAAATTCCATGGGGCTCCACCTTGTTAAAGAACAACGGTGTTAGGAATATAAATACCACGGGATTTGGGCTGACTACTCAGCCCTCACCCTCGGACCCCAGGAGACAAGCTCGTGGGGCTTTTCCATTAGGGCAGCATCTATCTTATACTCTACCTCCCCCGTCTCCTGCCACACAGGATGGAAGTAGTTACACTACTTACGCGCGTCAGCCCAATAGGGCAAACCCTATCAGGAAAGACTACCGAAGAACCTCGGTGGGGCTGACAATATACCTAGTTACTGTCTACCAGCTCTCACTCATGGTTGGTGCCGGAGAACACCTGGGCGTCTCACAGCCCCGCCTAAGTGGAAAACCAGCCATGCGTTTCGGGAACCACTGCCCCGCCGAGCCCAACCCAATCCGAACAACTTCCTTACGGGATGGGCTCGAATGTTCGGCCCGGCGTACTTCTAGTAATGTCAGAAGTACCACAAGTACTATGGGTCCGCAGCGCTTGCACTGCGGCAGCTGAAGGGGTCGGAACCCCACCCCGCTCTACTGGGGTTGTTAGGAATACCAACTCTGTCGAGTTCCAAAACCAGCCATTGAAAACATTTCAAGTTACGAGCCGCCAGTCACAGAACGTTTCAAAGAAATATGCCCAATAATAACTTTACTGGTAACTCCAGCTCGTACCATGGCAAAACCTAGTGCAGAGTCTGTCGAGAAAGTCTTCTTTTGCAGTTTCCGGATATTGAGGCTTCGCTTCGAGCTGCTTTATTGAAGCCAGGAAAGAACTTCTATCACACACACATTAATGACGAGTCGTTCCTCAATGGTATATGTACCTGTATCCGCCATTCCTTAGAACACAAACAGCGTTTCACATCAACAATAAGCCAATTCTTGCTACCCAGAATCTAAGTCCTAAGCAGCCTTTAATAAGTGATATGCTTTGCTTATATTCTACCATTCAGCTCTCTGGGAAACAAATAACTCTCACTTGGGTACCCTAACATGTAGGTATTGAGGGAAATGAAAAATCTGATAAAGCTGCAAAGGAAGCCACCCGATATCTTATCAGTGACTAGGGAATAACCTCAACACACTATGGTACCATTAGCTACACAAAACGATTATGTACTTACACAAAAATGTAAGAAGACATTTTCAACATCCCAGAGCAAACTGCTAGATCCCCGAGCTGGATCCACCAATTTCTTTGAATCTCTCCGAACAATGGAACATCGAGAACAAATGGTGAGTGACTACAGCCCTCAGAATTGGTCACTGCAAACCAATGCTCTTTCGTCCTTAATAAGGAACCACCATTAAAATGTAGGATATGCAATGCAACGCATACTGTGAAGCACATCCTGCTGTAGTGTACAAAATATACCAGATGGAGACTTCAGACTGGCTTCAGTGACCTATCAAATTACAATGAAAAGGACTCTGATGTTGATTAGAAAATTTAAATTTTTTAACTACCGTAAAATGTAATAAATGTTACCATATTGTAACTTACTATTATATGTTTTCTATTATGTAAAGTTAGAAGTGTCGCGATATGACCATGCTGTTAAAGCGACCCAAAATAAAAAATCTGATGTGTTACACTCACATGACTTTCTCTACTCTTGTACAAACTATTTTTACAAACCCTTATTCTCCATATGCTTCATGTTAATCGAGATGTTAATCTTATTGCTAATTTTCTTGTAGGTGCAAGGGGAATATGGTAGACTTTAAGTGATAGTCAAATATTTTAAGACCTGGTTGCTATGTGGTGCATTCCATTCTCATTGTATGTCCAGGACATAAAAAAAAATGAATAACGAATTCCCATTTGAGAAAAAGTATTGGAAAATTTAAGGGAATAACAAGCAATATCTCGAAAGTGGTTCACTCAACAAAAAAAATGTATATGACATAAATTGTGTATTTTAACGCGATCTACACTTTTTGTGTAGTAAAATGTTGTCTATCTCTTAGGACTTACCAGTTATGCAAACGTCGTTCACAATGAAGAATACTTTAGGAGACATTCCCAGAAAATTTGAGATATACATTTCATTTGTCATGAAAATATCTTAAACATATGATATTTTAATCAAAATCGTTACAGCCATTTTTGAGAAAATTAAAATTTTCGAAAAATTTTCCATGTAAAGGGTACTCTGGGGTGGGGGGATTTTCTTGAAAACCTTCGTGTCGCATCTCTGGAAGATATTGAACCTAAATACCCAGTTTGGTGTTTATCCGACTGTTCGTTTCTGAGTTATGCTGTTCACAGACACACACACACACACGGACATGTTTCCAAAAATGCTTTTTTTGGATTCAGGGGGTCTCAAAACATGCATTTCCGGTGATATCTCGGTATCGAATTTTTGGGTGGAATAATACTTCCCCTGCTTACTATACGTAGTAGAGAAAGTAAAAATTAATCACCTAATAAAACCGCGTGCCGGAAAAAATCTGGCTTACAAATAAAACACCCTCACTGTATCGAAAAGTGACAAACCAATGGCACAAACACTATATGAAGAGTGAAAATATCTCTTTATCCAAAGAATAGGTTTCACATAGTTTTCGCTTCCAAAAATGTGTTATTTAAATTTAAACATTAACCGATCGCGACTGCCGGTCCACCCTATATGTAGATGCCCAATCTCGCGTAATATTTCCACAGTTTCCTTCGGGGAGCAAAAGCGTGCTTTGAATTTCACTTAATTCGAAAGAATTGCTGCAATCAGGCAGACGGTTACAACGAAGAGGATGTCTTCTAACTTCCAATATATCTCCACATAGCGATATGGTTCACGTGATCCGTTGCGCGCATGCACAAACTTTGCACTGCAGTAGGAATTTTGAGGCTTGACCGTGTTCTCGCTGGTGTTTAAACATCGGCTCTTAAACATCAACTTTAGACGATGTTTAAAACTAAACATTTGTCTTCGCGACTTAGCAGTCATACTTACACAATATCTAACTAACCATTTTTACCTACTCTACCACGTAAATAGTAGGTGAGAAGTTATTGCATTCCACCCAAAATTTATATACATAGATTTCACCGGAAATACACGTTTTGAGGCCCCTTGAATAAAAATAAGAATTTTTAGACAAAGATCCGTGTATGTGTGTATGAACAGCACAACTGAGAAACGAAAAGCCAGATAAAAATCAAACTTGGTATTTAAGTTCAGTACCTTCCAAAGATTCGACACGAAAACTTTAAAAAAAATTCCCCCAACCGAAACTTCCTTTGCATCGAACATTTTTCGAAATTTTTGATTTTCTAAAAAAAAATCGCTCTAACGATTTTGATTAAAATACAATATATTTAAGATATTTATGTGTCAAATAAAACGCATATCTTGAATTTTCTGGGAATAGCCCGTGAAGTTCTCTTCGTTCAGAAGGAATTTTGTGTGGTTTTGTATAGGTGATAAATGTAGTACGATAGACGAAAACGTATTGCATAAAAATGTAGATATGTTTAAATCACAATTTATTCCCAATAACATTTTTGTGGCATTAGTTATTTCCGAGATATCTGTTATTAATGGTTCGATTTGTTCAGTACTTCATTATTTTAAAGTCCTGTAGATGTTTAGTTGTTTCTCGCGATTGCATTACAATTTTAAGACTAGCGTATAGCGTCCAGTTCTGAAACATTTGACAATTGTGGTTCTCTTTGTAACTATGACGAAATGTGTAATGTAACTATTTCTGCAAAGCTTTGTGTCGATTAAATAGAAGTACCTAAATAAAAAAAGCTCCTGTAGCAATAGTTTGTATACCACTAATACATGACAGAGGGTAGAGAAAGTCATGTGAATGTAACACATCAGATGTTTTTATATATCGTTTCTGCAATCTATCCCAAAATACCTGCGGAACAACTTGGATATCGTTGAGCATCCAAGCATTGTTTAAATAATGACAAGGTTATGAATGTAATATTATGACCTGTTTCACATCTGACGACATGCAACTCACACATGATTTGTTTGCTTTTGCATGTGTTCAGTTCTGACGCTGATATCCAAGGCTCGGAAGTTGGGACCTTGTGTGCTTAAGCGACCTGTACTCAATGTCAACAGTCAGTGGATTCACGTCATGTTAGTTTTGTTTATGCAACATTGTTTAATACGAGAGCTGTATGTTTTTATAACACCAAATCGGGGTATTATATAGTATAGTAAGTGGTATCATTGGTGAAATTGTTTGGATTGGTGACGTGGATGTTCGTAAGAAATACGAATATCTTTTATCATGAAAAATTATATTAATTTCGTCATGCCAATAGTATTACAACTATATCATACACACACTCCAAGGAAATACGAATTAGTGATAATTTTTTACTAATTTAAAGGGATATTAACACAATAAAATCACTATCGCAATATTGTGCATGGCATAGACTTGGCTTATATTTTAATAAACAATATCTGCATTCATTCCTGCAAAAGAAAATAAAAATAACATTAAGAACCCTTTCACAATAGATTCCACGAAAACCCAAAGAAAAACTAGCAATAACTATGACTTTTTTATTAAAAGTAGTCAAGGAAGTCCTTCAACAACTAAAGGTAATCACCAATAGAAATGGTGCACAGGCAAGACTAAACGATTTCTTAATCAGATGACAATTGCAGCTAATGTTTTGTCAACTGGTTTTGGTGCATCAGCATGGTGAAGCTTATATGGCAGATTCCATTGTACCAAAACCAGGTTTTTGGTTGTTGCTGGAGAAAGTCTGTTCCTGGTTTTGTGTTGATTCGCCCATGGGTAGACCAACTGTGTTAATTTGTGGCTGATGATTGTGGCACATTCAGCAGTTTAGATACTTTTTTTATGGACGCTCTTAGCATCCCACTCTATACTGGGCGTGAAGGAAGATAATTTTGTTCAGATGCCTCTTTATCAGGCTTGAGATCCTTTCGCGTGCCGTAAATCTACGACATGGGACCACCGGCTTTACATCCCTTCCGAAGGAAGCGATTTTTACGCCCGAAAAAATCCATCGCCCTCCGCCGGTTTTAAACCCGCGACTTCGGGAACTAGAGGCTAGCATGGTACCCCTAGACCACGGAGAACGAACTTAGATAGCAGCGAACTTGTCGGTTATTTGCCACACAACCCTCTCCACTATGTAGAAGGTGAGACATGTTGAGCATCAGCCCTTTAAGTGTCTCGAGAAAAATTACCACCACTAGCTTTAAACTCTAATAAGAAAGCCACGATTATTCCACTGTCATGCCCTAGCACGTCGCTTTAAGATAAAGAACAGTCACTAGGTGGTTACGCACAACGGCGATCGTTGCAGTAGTGAAGGTTGTGTGTATTATACTAGGATTAATGCATTGATGCATTTGATGAAGTTGATATAAGCGACAAAATATTAAAGTTCAATAAAATCAAACCTGCTTTAGTACAAAAACACGCTCATTTAAGGCTGTTCAAAGCCTTAGCAAGACCTGTCGTATGCTATGGCAGTGAGGCTTGACTCTAAAAGAATGCATATAGGTACCTATAGAAGGAAATAACTGCTGCAGAGATGAAGTTCTCTGGTTATATAAATGGGATTTAAAGACCAATGAGTTTATTTTAAAAGAGCTAAAGGTGCAACCAGCCCTGGAATATACCAGAACAACTGGAGACAATAGGAAGGGCCCACAACGCATTTCCAAAACTATAATGCAGCACAGAAGAGATCACTCAGTCGTCCCAAGAAGACATGGAGGGAAATCTTCCTAGTAACATCGTAACAGACCTTATTTTCTAACACTGGTTGGATGAAGAATAAGAAGAAGAGTTAATGTAATATTATCAACGTTTTGTTATACGCTATTGTGACGCAGCAGCTATAGCCTAAGGTTATCGGGAGATCAGCGCCGAGCGGTCGGAGTAAACAAGATAACGGGCATTTGCCAGTGCAAACACAGGACAAGCTATCGGAGATAACTAGAACTTCCTGGAAGCTTTATCTCGCCCTCTTCTAGAAAGTGTGTAGAAATAGTTCTGGAACGTTCGAGAACTTTGAATGGAAAATTGCACTTCCTATATAAGCGAGCGCTCTCGTGGGCAGTCAGGCAGTGCGCGTCGAGTTGTGCGCCGAGTCGCGAGGTGAAAGCGAGTCAAGTGCGACAGAGTGGAGCCAGTGCGAGTCGACTGTTGAGCTGAGTTGCGTGGTTCAGCCGGTGAGCGAGTTGGTGACGGTTTGTAACGTGCAGAGTGTGCTACCGCGGAGCGACGGTTGTGGAGGTCTTGTGTTCGATCCCGAGTGAAGTTAACCGTGAAGAGCCTGCTTCACGAAGGAAGTGAAGTGACGGAGAATTCAACTAGTTCACCTTAGTGAAGTGACGTTGGTAAAGTGAACTTCGAGTGAAGGTGAAGTACATAAAAACGTGACATGGAAAAGCAAAACAGTGACAGTGAGAGAAGTCGAAAAGCTGAACAGTCACATTATTATTCAGTATTTTTACAATTCTAATTATACCTAAGCACCAGGTTACCGTAGGCACACCAGGACCCAGGTTCCAAGCATTACTGATATCCCACAAACATTCTGATGGCCAAATTAATGCTCTTTCTATGACACTGTTGTTTTAAAGAGAGCTTATATCTATACGGAGGATCACACGGGTTGCATACGATGCACAAAAATCGAAATAATGTTTTTTATCTCTTGGGCAGTGTCGTGTAAACCATTAAGGATATTAGAATGCGCAAATTCCTAAAACAATAAACTTTTATTCTTAACAGTTAGGATTCCCCAAATCTATCAACAAATTACTCTATCACATTTACAAGAATTTGAAAATGTCTCTAAATAAGTACAGTGCAGGGAGATTTCTTTTCCATTTTTTTGCAAGCTTAGTTTTTGCACCTTTAGGTGCACTTACACAATTAATTATTAAATATAAAAAAACTAAAAATTGATGAGGTCTAAAATAAGTAAGAACTTTAAACCTTTGACACGATGAAATGCCTAGAAATTGTTTAAACCAAAATTATAAAAATAAAATCTGATGTGTTACACTCACATAACTTTCTCTACTCTTGTACAACCTATTTTTACAAACGCCTATTCTCCAAATGCTTCATGTTAATCGAGATATCGAGATGTCAATCTTATTGGTAATTTTCTTGTAGATGCAAGGGGAATATGGTAGCTTTTAAGCGATAGTCAAATATTTTAACGCTGGTTGCTATGTGGGGCATTCCATTCTCTTTGCATGTCCAGAACATAAAAAAATGAATAACGAATTTGAGAAAAAGTATAAGTATTGGAAAATTTAAGGGAATAACAAGCAATATCTCGCAAACGGTTCACTCAACAAAAAAAATGTATATGACATAAATTGTGTATTTTAACGCGATCTACATTTTTCGTGTAGTAAAATTTTGTCTATCTCTTATGGTTTACCAGTTATGAAAAAGTCGTTCATAATGAAGAATACTTTTGGAGACATTCCTAGAAAATTCGAGATATACATTTCATTTCTCATGACATTATCTTAAACATATGATATTTTAATCAAAATCGTTAGAGCCGTTTTTGAGAAAATTAAAATTTTCGAAAAATGTTCCATGTAAAGGGTAGTCTGGGGTGGGGGGATTTTCTTGAAAACCTTCGTGTCGCATCTCTGGAAGATACTGAACCTAAATACCAAGTTTGGTGCTTATCCGATTGTTCGTTTTTGAGTTATGCTGTTCACAGACACACACACACACAGACACACACACACACACACACACAGACACACACACACACAGACACACACACAGACACACACACACACACGGACATGTTTCTAAAAATGCTTTTTTTGGATTCAGGAGGTCTCAAAACGTGTATTTCCGGTGAAATCTCGGTATCGAATTTTTGGGTGGAATGCAATACTTCCCCTACTTACTATACGTAGTACAGAAAGTAATAAACCACCCATTTTGTCAAACTGTACATTTTCAGTACGCTAAAATAAAATCTGATGTGTTAGATTCATATGACTTTCTCTACTCTCTATCGTTTATTAGTGGATATACATATTATTCTTACGAAAGTTTATTTTCCTATCTACTTCATTTTAATCGAGATATTTCCTAAAATAGTTGCATTAGACATTTCGTTATTAGATATAAAGGGAATAGCGATAGCCAAATATTTAAGAACTAAACTCTATACGCTGGTCTTAAAATTCCATACTCTTTGCGTGAAATCGCGGGAAACAACTGAATATTGAAGGGATTGAAAAAGAATGACAAAGTATTGAACAATTCGAACCATTAATAAAGGATATCTTGGAAATGGCTGATGCCAGAAAAAAGTTATTTGAAATAAACTGTGTTTTGAAGAGATCTGCATTTTTTGTGTAGTGCACTTTCGTCTCATGCTAAACGTTTACCAGTTATACCTACACTACACAAAATTCCTGCCGTATAAAGTGGACTTCACAGGCTATTCTCAGAAAGTTCAAGATATAAATTTTGTTTATAGTGTAAATATCTTTAATATATGCTATTTTAATAAAAATTGTTGGAGCCATTTTGAGAAAACAAAAATTTCGAAAAATATTCCATGTACAGGTAGTTTGGGGTAGAGGGATTTTTTTAAAAATCTTTATGACGCTTCTTTGAAAGATACTGAACCTAAATAACAAGTTTGGTATTTATCCTACCTTCCGTTTTTGAGTTATACTGTTCACACACAGACACACACACACACACACACACACACACCTTTTGCTAAAATGCTTGTTTATTAAGGGGGCCGCAAAACATGTATTTCTGGTGAAATCTCGGTATAAAATTTTCTCTACCTATAGGTATACGTGGTAATGAAAGTAAGAATGGAGAATCTTAAAATAAATTTATGGCAGAAAAGTGTAACTAAGTGACAAGAAAACCTTTATATCGGGTTTGGTGATCATTCTTTTTTAAAACACTATGACAACACGTTGGAATAAATTCATGTTTAATTCATTACGTGTGGAAACAAAAACAAAAGAAACGTTTTGAAATTTCCATAAACATCAAAAGAAGGGAGCTTTATGAATAATGTTCATATTTAGAGAGCTTTTTCAATGAAAATTAGACTGTTATCAAATCTCAGTGTCTTTAAGGATTTAATTTTCTCACTACTGTTCTTCTACATTTTGGAGTAATAAGTCTGCTAGGAAATAAAATATAAAGGGGCTAGAGGTGAGATAGGAATTCCCATTTTCCTGATAAGAAAAATTAGAAAAGAGAGAGTGTGATGTTTGCTTCCAAAATTCAAAGTGACCAGTCACGCAACCGAGAACCTTTCTTTTAGCTGAAAACAAACTCGGGATAAAACTTATCACCTGTGTTTGGAAGGAGGTCAACCCGGGCGGAACATCCGAGTCTGCCATTCTGACCTACATACGTGCAACCTTGCTAACATTCAGGTCGCGTCTTCATATACCGGAAGATGTCTACCGCCAGCTTTCTCGTATACGTCCATCTGATTTATTAGTCTTCATTCTCTACCCGGTAATTAAAGTGGCACCGTAATGAAATTAATTACTAGCACCTACAATGTTATATAGATAGAGAACGGATTGATAAGTCAGTGACCTTTTAAAGAAAATAGCTATTTTTTCTAAAAAATCAATTTTATTTCTCAACATAGTCTCCATTCAATAGGCGTCCAACGTTTCTCCAATTTTTTTAACCCTTCCAAAAAATATAATTTTTTGAAGTCTGCAAAATATGAGGTTTTTCTGCAATGGGTGTTCATTGGGCTTGAATTTCTTCCCAGGTTTACGAAGAGAAAGAAGTCGCTCAGAGCCAAATCTGGAGAATACGGTGGGTGAGGTATCACAATTCCACAAATTTTGCGATGGCAATGGCTGACTTGTGTGCGGGTGCATTATCCTGGTGAAAAAGAGCCGTTTTCTTCACCAAATGGGGTCATTTTTTTAACAATACCTTTTGAAACTGATCCAGCATTGCGGCATAATATGAACCTGTGATCGTTTTAGCAGTGGATGTCTATCACCCCTTGTGAATCCCAAAAGACAGCTGCCATGATTTTTCCTGCCGACGGAACGATTTTCGCTTTCTTTGGATCAGGTTAGCCGATGGAAAACCACTACTTGTTTGGTTTCAGGTTGATAGTAATGGATCCAAGTTTCATCAGTCGTGATATAACGCCGCAAAAACTCATTTGGATTGCGCAGGAACATGTTCAAACATCCCTGAGCACGGCAACTCTTGTGCTCGAACGGCCACATCGAAATTCTGTGAGCCACTTGTGAACCATGCAATGTGATGGAGCAGAGTCCCCATAATACTTATTCAGCTTTTCTAATACTTGTTCAGATTTTCTTCCGTTTCCTTCAACGGCTTACCACGCAAAAAGTAGTGCCTTTATCAGAACACGAAATTCACTTTTCACCATTTTCTACGAAACAACACACTTCTGCTTATTTTAGACGCTCTCAACAATGTTCTAAGAAACAAATGACGATGAATTTCTGCGATTGTACCCATAATAGATGTAAGACTTGGGTGCAAATAAGAAACCTGTGATTAGAACACTATCTCTCGTCAAAGTCGTGCACTTATCAATCCGCCCTCGTATTTACAAATCATTTGACAGCAATGGTGTGTTTGTAAAAAGTTTCACATTCCTGTGGCAAACAGCTGCCATTCTATAAATCCTTTTTTTAGACAGCATGGCCTAAAAGTAGAACTTCTAACACAGTGCACACGAGCTAAAAGCTTTAGATTATCGCACTAGTGTAATAACCAACTTTGGTTTCAAGTCCAATCACATGGCAATCACTCTTTGTATTTGCACATGTTTAATAACTCGACTGGGTTTGATTAGGTTCTACTTTTCATTATGTCTTTCTACATGATTAATTTCCCACGGCGCTGTTCACAATACAAATCGACATATTTCAATTTATCGCAATTCGCTGTGGCGTTAACTTATACGTTATATTTGCAGCCTTTGGCTTTCTTCGATCTAAAACATTATTCTTTCATCCAGTATAACCTACATAAATATTAAATGGCGGAAATTATGAATTCAGAAGAAACTAAAATAGAAGAGCCAGGTGAAATTACAGAAGTAGCAGAAAGAATACCACTAGAAGTACTTATCCAAACAAATCCAGAAAACAATATTTCCAGAAAACAATAGCATTTAATCGCAGGTATAAGGCAAAACATGTTGAAAATAATTTCACTGAAAATGACTGCTAGCGAATAAACAAAACATCAAAACATCTGACTTTCGCTTTCTTAACGTTTTCTCTTGTTTCAAGAATAGCGTTCTAAACATAATCTCTGTTAGTTTCAGGAATCAATATAATATTATTGGTATTTTACAAATTCGAGCGCTGTCTAAAAAAATAGTATGTGCGACACGTTTTAAAAGTGGTTTTATTTTGCTTGCAAGATTGCGAAACTCGGCCCACGGCCTTCGTTTTGCAAACATTCCTACTCGTAAAATAAAACCCTAATTTTACCCCTAGTATCATTAGTCCACTATAATTAATCGTTAGAGGTACTCAAAGAGTTGACTCTGTGGTAACACGTGAGGCTCGAATTCGGGAGGTCTCGGGTTCGATTCACGTCGATCGCCACTCTGACCTTGGGTTTTTCGTAATTTTACTTATCTGTCCCTCTGGTAGTTTACAATTCCACCAGTAGGCAGCAATTTGTGCCTCTCGTTGTTCATGCACTCCAGAACTAAAGAGCTGTCAAAATTTGAGTGAAAAACATGCAGTAAAACGACAGGGTCCTGTGACATTGAAATTTAGCCCGAGGTTACGTTACGACGCCTAACATAAATATGTGTATTGAACGAGATGACAAGGTCCTGAGGTATCGAAATTTAGTTCGAGGTTAGGTTACGACACCTAGGTTAGTGTGTATATGAACGGGATGACAAGGTACTGTGGTATCCAAATTTAGCTCGAGGTTAGGTTACGACACCTAGGTTAGTGTGTATATGAACGAGATGACAAGGTACTGTGGTATCCAAATTTAGCTCGAGGTTAGGTTACGACACCTAGGTTAGTGTGTATATGAACGAGATGACAAGGTCCTGTGGTATCCAAATTTAGCTCGAGGTTAGATTACGACACCTAGGTTAGTGTGTATATGAACGGGATGACAAGGTACTGTGGTATCGAAATTTAGCTCGAGGTTAGGTTACGACACCTAGGTTAGTGTGTATATGAACGGGATGACAAGATACTGTGGTATCCAAATTTAGCTCGAGGTTAGGTTACGACACCTAGGTTAGTGTGTATATGAACGGGATGACAAGGTACTGTGGTATCGAAATTTAGCTCGAGGTTAGGTTACGACACCTAGGTTAGTGTGTATATGAACGGGATGACAAGGTACTGTGGTATCCAAATTTAGCTCGAGGTTAGGTTACGACACCTAGGTTAGTGTGTATATGAACGAGATGACAATGTCTTGGGGTGTAGAAATTTGGCCGGAGGTTTAGATTAAGGCGCCTAGGTTAGTGTGTGTACTTATGCATGGCGGGTTTCAGATTAGGGGTGGGGACGATACGAGTAAAACCGACGAGTAAACCGGTTCTTCCGGTTCTGGCGCCTCTATACGGTATATAAGTACACCGCGGTTGTACACAAACAAAGGGTCAATTACATGGCTCTGCAGAATATAAGCGCTGGTTTTAAATACTTTTTCTTCGTTTTCTAATTCTTCGGCTCTACTACGAGCATCTACATCACCGCATTAAATACTATGTTGTAGGGCACTTCTGTGAGGTCTTCTTTAGACTAAACGTTCACACAAATATGCAAAATTATACTTATTAAATCAATATTGATATCTCCGTGTCAGCTGAGGAAGTCTTTTCGGCAGAAGGGAAAATAATCTCTTAGAGAGGATGATCTCTCAGCCCAAGTCGGGCAGAAATATTTATATTTAACATAAAAATCCTTCTTGTTTTTACATTTTTTGCTTGTTTTTACTTTTGCTTGTACAAAGAAATTTTATTTTTATATGATTATATTGCATATACCTATATATTTTGTGTATGATAATATGATTTTGTTGAGAAATCAGTTTGGTTTTGGAAGATTAAATTTGTTTTTAGCTTCATGAAAGCTACCACAAATCATCACACCAAAAACATTTCCAAATCTGCTGCCAATAAGTACAGCTTAGAGCAAAAAAAAACAGCGGTGTGGCCAGAAACATTTTTCGGCGCTGATAAACCGTTTAATTCAATATTACCGTTTTTATTTTTATTATTTGTATTATTGTTACTAATTGCTGATATAGCGATGGTGGTTTAGTGGTAATTAATAGCTCACTAATTTAACATTTAAATTTGATCTTAGTTTATCTTAATTCTATTAACAAGTACAGCTACAAAATTTAACTATTGTGTAATAATTGTGCCCTAAACGAGAGTCAACTGGTCAACCTCTAGAGAACAGCATAAACTATTTTAGGAAAACATTTTGAAGCAACATTAAAAATAAATACCCGTAACGTAAATACTAGAACACACTCTATACTTTTTGAGTGTAAAACAGCTTGATATGTTTTGCTTGACAGACAACGAAATCTAAAATTCAATCAAAAGCAGATAACTTGATTTTTCCTTCCGTTGTAGTGTGAAATAGTCATAAAAGGAACGCACTTTTTGCCACTGTCCTGATTTTTTGGTATCTGCCTTAGGTTTAGTGTGCAATAAGCCAGTTTTCCAATAAAAATATGAGAATCTTACTAACTTCACTGCATCGTCTTATCCAATGTATTGCATTACCAGGAAAACAAATTTTTGAATGCGTTACTTATCTTAGTAGTATGTAAATAAGGGAAATATAGAAACTTTTATACAATTATTAATGATAATACATTACCTAAAGCCATAAACCAATTTCTAGAGAATATACTCTATCTGGCTCTTTCGGTAAGATGTCACAATGGAGATTATAGAAGTTGCCAGACTGTAGTGCGTTTGAGTATATACAAGACAAACTACTGACTGCTGAAACTCCTGCACCCATAAACCAAAAGGGTAACTTGGCCGATGTTGTGTGCGATAATCTTTCCTACATTTACAAATCTGCCGCCTTTTTGGGGAGGGTTATAGGTAAGGATATTCATGAGGTGTTGAGTAAGAGTTAGAAGGAGTTGTGGGTAAAGGTAGGGAGAGTACCGCGTTAACACCTCCATTAGTAAAGTGTAGGTACTAGCTGCCGGCCGTGCCGGGAGCAGTTTGTAGGACCTGGAGTACAGCCATGGCACAAGTCCCTGTCTGCCACCGGGGGGTTAAGGTGAAGGAAGGTTAGGAGTATTAATTGCTCTTTAATCATAGTTAAATTGTCTCAGCGATTGCTGCGCCGATGATTTGGTCGTACAAGTGGCAGATTTGGTAGTTGGGCAGGTGACGTGTGTGATTCATGAATGCTCGGCAAAGGATGTAGCCTTCATGCAGCTGCTGGTGGTGGTTCTGCAGAACTTCAAGCTTCTGTAGAATGGTAGTCTCGGTGTCCGGTGCTGCTCTCGAAGCCCAGCAACTGATGCCTCAAGGGCACTCAGCCGCGTGGATCGGTTGTCGCAGCCGCTGTCTGTGGAGTTGTCTGGTACCGTGAGGTTGTGCTCGATGCGCATCAGCTTGCGCTGGCAGGATACGAGCACCTCCGATCAGTTGTCGTCTTGGACTGTCTGACGAAGTCGCGGGAACTGGGTGGCGACCGTTGAGAGGTGTCGAATGGTGGTGCGGTGCTTGGCCTCCAATGCCGCAAGGCGCGCACTGGAAGTCCGGTGCATCGCCTCGAGGCGAAGGCCGAGGTCACGCAAGGTGTGTTGTATCTCCTCAAGAGCGCCCTGGAAGTCCGGTGTGCAGGAAGGCCCATGTTGTTGCAATGTGTGTGTAGTTGATGTGCTCGGTTCCTGATAGTTCGGCGTGGTGGTGTTCTGCGCTGCTGGTTCTGGACGGTTGAGTGGCGGTGCAGGCGGCGGAGTTGACTGATGGCGGAGTTGCTGTGACCTTGGGTAGCGCGAGCACGATGCCTGGCCGGTGAAGTGGTCACCACCACCGCAGGTAGCACAGTAGCGGTGCCGAGAGGCCAGGTTGTGCCCGGTGCAGCTTGTGGTGAGCGAGGGCAAGCCGCAGTAGTGACACCTTGCTTGAGCCTTGCATGTGGCCGCTGCGTGTCCGTATTGGCAGCAGCGGCGGCAAGGGACATGCCGGTCGCTGCGGCTTGCCTCGATGCGGTGCGACTGGCCTAGAAGTGCGAGGCCAGTCGTGATGGCTGCGGTGTAGTGCGCCCAGTCCATAAAGGTCAGGCGCAACAGTGGCGTCGGTCTTCTGCCGGACGAGATCCTCGAGACGCGGATAAGAGAAGGCCAGAGCGCTTGGGTGGCCTCCATGACAATCCGCTCCTGTAAGAGGCGGTGGACACCGCAGACGACAGCGCTAAAAGCGCCGAAACGGCCCGTGGTGTCTCCCGGTGGCGAGGCAGCAACCTCGGCATAGGACTGCCGGTGCTGCGGCGGTGGATGCGGAGCTTCCTGCGTTGGTGTTCTCGGCGGCGGTGCGGCGCAGACTGTTGTGGTCAGCTCCTGTGGCGGTGGTGTGGCACCGGCCTCGCTGGCAGCAGAGGTGTAAGCAGCGTCGATCTGCGCCGTCTCAGGCGGCGGAGCGCTGCCGGCAGCTGCGGTGGTTGACTCTGGCGTTGCAGCTGTGTCGAGGCGGTGTCTCTTCTTCCTCCCCATGTTGTCCCCTCGAAGACCTGCGTGCGAATGAGGAAATCTGCCGCCAAGTAAAGAATCCGGTTATATACCTACTCGGTGTACCGAGTCGTATCACAGAACCGAGCTGTCTCCAGCCCTAATTCATATAACTGGTTCTCGCGGTTACACATGTACGATTGGGTTGGCAGCTGCTTGGGCGCATGCGCAGTAATAACAAAATATTGTTGACATTCCAGGATGATTTCACCATAAAAGAAATTGTCTTAAAGAGGGACGGTGTTCACATTTTCCCCAAATCTCTAATTTAGGTATTTTCACCTCTTTTGTCTCCATTTTTTATTGTTTTTGGATGACAGAGCTAGTGAATTTTTTAGTTCAGAGCAGTAGCACTTCTAGCATTAGATAAGTAAACGTATAAGACAAAGTAAGATAGAAGCAGAACTATTCTATATTCCATTGATATTAGTGCCAAAGAGTGTCACTATGGTAATATTGTAAATCAAGGGAACAAACTATTAAAATATACATACAAATAGCTCAGATCATTTATATCACCGCTATACATTACACATGCAGTGCACTGTTGAACTGGGTAAACCCAAGGGAACTGTTACTGTCTCCTACTGATTTACGTTAATATTCTACATAAATTAGCACCAAACACCAATGGTAAATGAATATTCATTCGGTTGATAAACACTTTTCTGGTACTATTCTAAAGCACTTGAAATGTTTGTTTTTTCTGAGTGGATAATAAAAGTGCCCATTTAAACATTTGACTAACGAAAATCAGCCCAATCTATTGCTTAAACGACTAACTCTTTAGAAAAAATCTGATGTGTTACACTCACATGACTTTCTCTACTCTTTATTTTTACAAACGCTTATTCTCCATATGCTTCATGTTAATCGAGATATCGAGATGTCAATCTTATTGCTAATTTTCTTGTAGATGCAAGGGGAATATGGTAGGCTATAAGCGATAGTCAAATATTTTATCGCTGGTTGCTATGTGGCGCATTCCATTCTCTTTGCATGTCCAGGACATAAAAAAAATGAATAACGAATTTGAGAAAAAGTAAAGTATTGGAAAATTTAAGGAAATAACAAGCAATATCTCGAAAACGGTTCACTCAACAAAAGAAATGTATATGACATAAGTTGTGTAATTTAACACGATCTACATTTTTTGTGTAGTAAAATTTTGTCTATCTCTTATGGTTTACCAGTTATGCAAAAGTCGTTCACAATGAAGAATACTTTTGGAGACATTCCCAGAAAATTCGAGATATACATTTCATTTCTCATGACATTATCTTAAACATATGATATTTTCATCAAAATCGTTAGAGCCATTTTTGAGAAAATTAAAATTTTCGAAAAATCTTCCATGTAAAGGGTAGTCTGGGGTGGGGGATTTTCTTGAAAACCTTCGTGTCGCATCTCTGGAAGATACTGAACCTAAATACCAAGTTTGGTGTTTATCCGACTGTTCGTTTTTGAGTTATGCTGTTCACAGACACACACACACACACAGACACACACACGGACATGTTTCCAAAAATGCTTTTTTTGGATTAAGGAGGTCGCAAAACATGTATTTCCGGTGAAATCTCCATATCGAATTTTTGGGTGGAATGCAATACTTCCCCTACTTACTATACGTAGTAGAGAAAGTAAAAAATCTGATGTGTTACACTCACATGACTTTCTCTACTCTTGTACAATCTATTGTTACAAACGCCTATTCTCCAAATGCTTCATGTTAATCGAGATATCGAGATGTCAATCTTATTGGTAATTTTCTTGTAGATGCAAGGGGAATATGGTAGCTTTTAAGCGATAGTCAAATATTTTAACGCTGGTTGCTATGTGGCGCATTCCATTCTCTTTGCAAGTCCAGGACATAAAAAAATGAATAACGAATTTGAGAAAAGGTATAAGTATTGGAAAATTTAAGGAAATAACAAGCAATATCTCGAAAACGGTTCACTCAACAAAAGAAATGTATATGACATAAGTTGTGTATTTCAACGCGATCTACGTTTTTTGTGTAGTAAAATTTTGTCTATCTCTTATGGTTTACCAGTTATGCAAAAGTCGTTCACAATGAAGAATACTTTTGGAGACATTCCCAGAAAATTCGAGATATACATTTCATTTCTCATGACTTTATCTTAAACATATGATATTTTCATCAAAATCGTTAGAGCCATTTTTGAGAAAATTAAAATTTTCGAAAAGTGTTCCATGTAAAGGGTAGTCTGGGGTGGGGGGTTTTCTTGAAAACCTTCGTGTCGCATCTCCGGAAAATACTGAACCTAAATACCAAGTTTGGTGTTTATCCGACTGTTCGTTTTTGAGTTATGCTGTTCACAGACACACACACACAGACACACACACACAGACACACACACGGACATGTTTCTAAAAATGCTTTTTTTGGATTCAGGAGGTCTCAAAACATGTATTTCCAGTGAAATCTCGGTATCGAATTTTTGGGTGGAATGCAATACTTCCCCTACTTACTATACGTAGTAGAGAAAGTAAAAATGAATAACGAATTTGAGAAAAAGTAAAGTATTGGAAAATTTAAGGAAATAACAAGCAATATCTCGAAAACGGTTCACTCAACAAAAGAAATGTGTATGACATAAGTTGTGTAATTTAACACGATCTACATTTTTTGTGTAGTAAAATTTTGTCTATCTCTTATGGTTTACCAGTTATGCAAAGGTCGTTCACAATGAATAATACTTTTGAAGACATTCCCAGAAAATTCGAGATATACATTTCATTTCTCATAACATTATCTTAAACATATGATATTTTCATCAAAATCGTTAGAGCCATTTTTGAGAAAATTAAAATTTTTGAAAAATGTTCCATGTAAAGGGTAGTCTGGGGTGGGGGGATTTTCTTGAAAACCTTCGTGTCGCATCTCTGGAAGATACTGAACCTAAATACCAAGTTTGGTGTTTATCCGACTGTTCGTTTCTGAGTTATGCTGTTCACAGACATACAGACACACACACAGACACACACACACACACACACAGACACACACACGGACATGTTTCCAAAAATGCTTTTTTTGGATTCAGGAGGTCTCAAAACATGTATTTCCGGTGAAACCTCGGTATCGAATTTTTGGGTGGAATGCAATACTTCCCCTAATTACTATACGTAGTAGAGAAAGTAAAAAAAAGTTTATCGTATTCTCACAGCTGCTTGCAATTGTCAAAACAGCAAGACTGGAGCGGGAATTTAAACATGACAGTTAAATAGGCCCATTTGAGAAACACATTTACAAACGCTGCGGAATAATCGTACTTCGCAGCATTACTTTTGGCAAAACAATAATTTGAAATCCTGACCAAAACATATACTATTTCACGCCAGTCTCTTCTAATATTTAAGGTCAATTGTCCTTAATTTAGTCTCCAGATCCATACAGCCTTCTAAAGCTAACAATTTCCTGTTTCAATATCATAGATGAGAATAAGGGGAAAACGTGCACAATACTTACGAATCGAGGAAATTGGTATGTAGAGTAATCTAGAAGTAATGGGATGTTTATTTAGTAGAGTATGTCATCTCGATGAAGTCATCTAGCCCACCCAGCCTTTTTACTGACATACAGCAAAAAATGGCGATAGTTTAAGGTAACAAGTTTATTCTTAACAAGATTTATTATATTTCTTTTGTGGTTTACTAGTATTAAACCACTTAAAGCATTATGATAAAGAATAATGAGCTCGGGTTTTATTACCAAAAACCTGACATGTTTAGAAAAGAAATTTCAAGAGGGTGTCCGATTTCCATTTATCGCTCCAACTTTGAAAGCACGAGCAGGTATGCTGTGTCATTGCGGCCTTACACGTGTGCTGACGTTATGCTGAATGTCGACATTTTAGACCTTAATGGGAGGTTCCCATTATGACGTCACCTATAAGCAAACGAATAACTGAAGTTTTCTTGGGACCAACTAACATTAGGCAAATATATGTGGGTACGTTTTCGCACATAAATCTTCTTTAGGAGAGAATGTCTCTCCTCGCCTAAAGATATGAGCACAGCCTTTGTATAGGTCTAAGAAATTGAATTTTATTTTCTGATCCTCCAATGTGCGTCGATCAAATTTCTGGTCGCGACATTTACTGTCTCTGATAGGTAGATGATGTATGCATTCCACCCAAGGAATCAGTATTGAGATTTCACCTGAAATACATGTTTTGAGGCCCCTTGAATCCAAAACGATCGTTTTAAGTAAAAGGTCCGTGTGTGTGCGTGGGAGCAAAATAACTCAAAAACTAAATGTCGGATATATACCAAACTGGGTGTCTTAAGTTCAGCATCTTTCAAAGATGCAACACGAAGACTTTCAAGAAAATTTCACCACTAACTACCTTATAGACCGAAAATGTTTCGTTATTTTCGATTCTCAAAAATGGCTCCAATGATTTTGATTAAAATATCACCACATTTAAGATGTCTAGTGACAAACAAAATGCACAAAACATATATTCTAGGAATATTCCATGAAGTCCTCTTTAGTTGGAAATAATTTTGTATGTTGTAACGAGCCAAAGGTGAAGCTCGAATGAAGGGCCGAGAAATGTGTTAAAATTGTAGCGCACGGGGTCGCGCTGTCAGCTTATTGAAATGTATTAAATGGGTTCGAAATTAGGTCACATCTCTCACTCTCAAGCGACTATTGCGATGCGTTGAAGCCAAGTCCATGAGCAGCCCGATGCCCCCGACATATCTAAGTTAACACTTTGATAAGCGATACCACAAGATATACAAAATGCTTCCAGGTAAGCAATGTGTGGGTTTATCAAGTTCCTGCACGCACTACCGCCCTAAGGAGGGATTCTCCTAGGGCCATGCTAAATTACTTAAGAATATAGGCGTTGAAAGGGGATATATCATACATATTATACATTGTACATATGAAAGGGGAACCATACACATAAGAATTGTATAGCAATAATTAAATTCACTGAATGTTAAAACATTCAACATGTAACTTTGAACAGAGCTATTTGTAAGCAACGAGCGCGCTAGCTAATTGAATTGGAATTCCTGGAACTCATAACGACCGTGCCTGGCACAGAGTGGTACGACGCTACATGATGGCGCTGAAGCGCAAGGTTCTGAAACCTCATATTTTCATACATGCTTGTGTAACGCGGCCTGAGGGCCAATGGGAAGCATCGTTACATTTTCAAACGTAGAGGACGGCGTGGGTAAGCCGCCCTATATAAGACCAGATTTTGCCGAGGGGGCACTCTTACTTATTACCAGTTCAGCGCAACAAGAAGTCACGCCGACGCAGGGTGCTATAGATGCACGTGGGTGCATATAAGGGTGGGGATGCGTGTGAAGATAGATAGGCTCCTGATAAATATTCAAGTGGTGGGATTCAAGTAAATGGGAAAAGCTAGCCGCCCTTATACATTTAAACAAGGAAATAAACATCAGTTATAAAGGGAAAACTTGCAGTGTATTTTTTAACTTGCCTCACCCACTAGAACCTGAGATTAAAGAGACTTAGCAATTAGGTAGGAATGGAATACTCAACTACCAACGAGCATCACTAGCCGAGGAAGAAGAACACTACAACAGCCCGCTGCAAGAGTCGACCAACCATTTCCCCCTACAGCGTTACAACCCCTGGGTACTCAGTTGAGGCCTCTTCCTCTAGCTCACCCGCTACTCTCACCATGTATCCTTCCTAACCCCGGTACCGACTACGCTCTTCCAACTGAAACTACCACCCCCTGTTGTTAGCATTCCCAATATTTTTGCATAACTGACAAACCATAAGAGCTATAGAAAATTTACTAAGCAGGAAATGTAGATTTCTTTAAGAAACAATTTATTTCAAATTACTTTTTGTGTCATCAGCCATTTCCAAAATATCCGTTCTTATTGGTTTGAATTTTTCAGTAATTTTGTCATCTTTTGGAGTAATTAATAAATTGACTTTTGTTTATGGACGCTCTTTAACTGTTGTGGTCCTTAGCGTCAATTCTATATTGGGCGTGAAAGACTGGAAATTTTGCTCAGAGGTCTCTTTATCAGGTTCTTTAACGTGCCGTAAACCTACAACACGGGACCACCAGCTTTACTTCCCTTCCGAAGGAAGCCATGCTAAGGATTTTTACGCCCGAAAAAAATCAATTGTCCTCCGCCGGGTTTGGCACCCGCGACCTTGGGAACCGGAGGCTAGCATGGTACCCCTAGACCACGAAGGGCGACATCTTTTGAACTGATTATTATCATTCTCTTGTTTCTCACGATGTGATGTGAGTATGAAAGTTCGAGGCCAGTAGATATATAGTGACTCTTTTTACTTTCTCTACTACGTATAGTAAGTAGGGGAAGTATTGTATTCCACCCAAAAATTTGATACCGAGATTTCACCGGAAATACATGTTTTGAGACCCCCTGAGTCCAAAAAAAAGTATTTTGGTAAACATGTCCGTGTGTGTCTGTGTGTCTGTGTCTGTGAACAGCATAACTCAGAAACGAACAGCCGGATAAACACCAAACTTGGTATTTAGGTTCAGTATCTTCCAGAGATGCGACACGAAGGTTTTCAAGAAAATCCCCCACCCCAGATTACCCTTTACATGGAACAATATTTGAAAATTTTAATTTTCTCAAAAATGGCTCTAACGATTTTAATTAAAATATCATATGTTTAAGATATTTTCATGACAAATAAAATGTATATCTTGAATTTTCTGGGAATGTCTCTAAAAGTATTCTTCATTGTGAACGACTTTTGCATAACTGGTAAACCATAAGAGATAGACAAAATTTTACTACACAAAAATTTTAGATTGCGTTAAAATACACAATTTATGTCATATACATTTTTTTAGTTGGGTGAACCATTTTCGAGATAATGCTTGTTATTCCCTTAAATTTTCCAATACTTTACTTTTCCTCAAATTCGTTATTCATTTCTTTTTGTCCTGGTAATGTAAAGAGAATGGAATACTCCACATAGCAACCACCTCTTAAAATATTTGACTATCGCTTAAAGCCTAGCAATTCCCCTTGCATCTACAAGAAAATTAGTAATAAGATTAACATCTCGATATCTGCATTAACATGAAGCATATGGAGAATAAGCGTTTGTAAAAATAGTTTGCACAAGAGTAGAGAAAGTCATGTGAGTGTAACACATCAGATTTCTTAAATATTTGACTATCTTTTCGGTTTCCTGTATCTATCTACCTCCCAAGAAACTATTTCTGCAAATTTTTATCCCGATTAATATGAAGTAGATAGAAATGTAGGCGTTTGTAAGAATAGTTTGCAGAAGCTTATACAAATAAACGATAGTGGGTAGAGAAAAAGATGTGAACGATACACAAATTTTTTAGCAATTTCGTTAGTTTTAGATTGTTGGGTTTTAATGCACGTTTTTAATTTAATTCAATACCAAAAGGTTTTCTTTAAATCATTCTTCTATAATATTCAACACTAAAATGACAAAGAATTGCTAAGCTGAAGTATTTGTAACAGCTCTGTTCTGCTATTGAAGCACCTGAGTTCCAAAATATTGCCTTAAGTTTGATTCAAGGTAGGGCATTATTTATGAAAATAATTCGTCGGTTTCATTATACAGGAAATATTACTGTGTATTTGAGTTAATATTTTGAAATTTTCACTACATGAGAAGGATTGGCAAGTACTTCTAGAATCTGAGGATTTCAGATAACATGCTTAGTAACACGAAGGGCTCTTTTTGGTAATGCTAATCAGCGGAGGAATGGGAGGAAGGAGAGTAAAACAAAATAACTCGGACTTGCAGTAAAGTGCATACCAACCATCTCCCTGTTAATGTCTACTGGGAGGTATTGTAGGAAGAAAGTTTGTTCGTGGAAAATTTTGTATCGTTTGCAACATTTGTGAACAGCTATCATAGAGAAAAATACTTGTAAATAAGCAGTAGATAAGCAATACATGCACTAATACGTGAATTATTTAATACTAACAGAATTGTAGCTCTGCTAGTCATTGTAGATTATCGCTACCTCTCTCTCTCTCTTTCTCTATGTCGCTTTCTTACTGTCTTTGAATCCCCCTTTCTTTCCCACTCCGTCTCCCCTCTCCTTGTGCATCCCATCTCCGTCTTTACCACTTCCGTTGTTTCCCCATCTCTGGCTATTTCTTCCTCATTCTCATTTTCCAGTTTCTCTCTCCCATAATTGTCCTCAACTCCTCCGTTTCCTTCTCTCTGTACATTTAAATGTGGTATTTCGGCAATGTGTATAAAACTGCTTTTTCTGGAGCTCTCATAAGCATTAACATAAGAAGAAGGAGGACTACTGTTTTGTTTGTTAGCTTTTTGTTTAGACTTTAGCTCATTAAAATATACGTATTATATGGTTTTGCTTTCGACCATTCTTAATGAAAAAAGAGAGAGAAATACAACGAAGGGGAAGAATGTTGTGTACTGAAATAATGTAACAGAAAATATTGTAACACCCCCACGGGCTGTTAGGATGGGGCTGTTTAAATAATGCATGCATTGACCCAATAAATGATATTATTACTTTAACGTGAGTACATTGGCCACTCAGATTGGGGTGAAGCCCGACAAGCAAGCAGATCTTAGAGGAGATACATCCTTACCCGTTCGACTGGTGTTGCGTTGGCGACTCGTGTATGGTGAGCGGACCTGAGGTCGTCGATGTTACAACTCTCCCTTCAACTGATTACTACGGCGATTCCCGCAATGATTCAGACAGGGGTCTCAACGACTGATTCAACAATTGATCATTGATCCCCCTCGAGTCAGACCTCCGTAGTATAAATACATACAGCAGAGCTGACTCGGCGTTCCTTAGCGTGGTCGTGTTGAGGTAACCTCGTTTCGACACTTTCTGCCTGGTTACCTCATCTGATGTAATCCTCGGCGCTCAACCTGGTCCGCTACAATATCAACAAAATTGTATACTTTTGGGGGAAACTGTAAGTTCCAAACATCTGAGTATAATTGCCAAATGTATCGATATTAACTTCGACTTATTATTCCTAAGTTGCCACTGTCATCCTCCGTGGTGTAGTGGTACCATGCTAGACTCAAATTCCCGAGGTCGCATGTCCAAACCCGGTGGAGGGCGATGCATTTTTTTGGGCGTAAAAATTCATAGCATTGCTTTCTTCGGAAGCAAAATTACCGGTTTTCACATCCAATATAGAATGGGACGCTAAGGTCCATAGCAGTTAAAGAGCGTCCACAAATAAATCTCAATTTAATTTCTACGTTGCCATTTAGAGACTGTTTTCCCCCTCCATTTACATGCCGCCTTTAACACCTCGGGTCATATCGGCGGTTTTTCACCTTTTAAACAACTGCTCATCAGCAATGATGTTCACTCGTTTGCAGCTGGATGATATTAGTTTGGGTTATTACATTAAATTCTCTCTCTCTATCTCTCTCTCTCACACACACACACACACACACACACACACACACACACACACACTTGTTCACACTTTCATTCATACTTCCAGACTCTAGGGAGGATGGGAAATAATTCTGGCTAAAGAAAACTTCTCACCCTACAGGCGGGAATCAAACCGGGGCGTCTAGATTTGAATGCTGGCATTGAGAGACTTGTTATCACTTTTAGTAAATAAAGTATAAAATTGCATTGAATCAATTGTGCTATTTTATTTCTATGCACAGCAAAGATGAAGAGTAAAGCGAAAGAGCCCAAACAGTATATTTGTTTGAAATAATAATTGCTGACAGTGGTGAGTATATATCAATTATGGCTCTCTCATTTTCAAGTGTCCCAAATGTTTAAGAGGACGAGGTAGTCTGAACACATAGAAATTACACCTTAAAGTGCGTTAAATTACCATTGCTTTTAAAGTTCTCAATGATTTTTCCTGAAATTTTTATGGACCATTCTATAAGTCGTGACAATTATTTCAAGTGATTGTTTGCATTGATAACTTCTGTAGTTGACTCCGTAAACATTATTTCATTGAGCAAACAAATAATAAAATTTCCTCTTAAATTATGTGAATTCATGTACCGTTTTCTTTGATACTACTTCCAATACAGAATCACACTTTTGCATGCTTGTTCTTAGTATAATCAGCTATCTTCTGAACCTCAATTATTTAGTTTTGTATATCAGTTCACTAGAAATTGAAAAACAATTATTTTCAAAGTCAAAAAAGTAAAAATTGCAATGCTGTTGCTTTCTTAATATCACTAATATACATTATAAAATTATAATTGTCGTTCCGAAGGTTTAACTATGTGTTGTATATACGTACTGAAAATTTCAGCTCTCTACCTCTCACACTTTCTAAAAGAAAGGTACACAAGTATCCAAAAATGTTGTTTTGAGGAAACTTAATTTAAAGTTTGAACATTAAAACTCTGGCACCCTTCAGTACATTCCAGGATCATAATCATCTGCGCCTTTATTCCTAGATTGCTTCAGCTTTTCTGATTGCCTGCTCTTGGTCCTGGCCTCTTGTTATTTGCTGAACTGCTCGCTGGGCGTGATATAGTTGTTCGTTGATAAAAGATACAAAAATGTTCTAAAAAGAGGCGTTGTATGGCAGCTTTAAAGGAATGCAGACTAGCCTTTAAATGGTATTTAAATGTCTTAAAAACCTTTTAACCCCTAAAAAGTATATATTTTCTGAAACTGGAAATAATAGAGATTTTATTATTGCCTACAGCAAAAAATGTGATTTTTGACCATTTCAGAGTACCTTGTCCCTTAAGTTTATGCACGTTAGTGACTTTTGCCCCCCAAATAACATTCCACATACGCCCCCTGTATATGAGCGCTGTAGCGTGTGAATGTAACACTCTGTATAACAATATGGCGCCACATGCTATTGATCCTTTGTCGAAAGGGGACCCCAATATTGCGAGATCTTTGCCTCGCAAGGCGGCATCTTGCTCCTCATCTCCAAGAAGCGCTCCTTAACTAGCTCTATTCAGCGTGAAACACAATTACTGGCGATGATGAACACCTAACACAATGTGTGCATCCTAGCTGAAAATGTTTCCAACATTCCAGCAAGAAGGACAGAGCTCATTTGGCTATTTTACATCCCTTTCCTTTGTTGGAGTTAGCGAAGCGAGAACGAACAGTTAGATATTAAGGCAGGGGCTTTTATAAGAAAATTTGGAATAGAAGATAGCATTGTACAGGAGGAAATTCTTCTGAATTTCCCCTCCAGTGGTCTTTTCGTAGCCACATTCCTTCCAGGCATTCTCTTTCACGCTGTGTCCTAAATGAGAAACTGCAAAAACAGAGGTTCTCAAAACTATAAGACGTGATTCTTGCCAGATGCAAATACATATCAAAGTATAGAAATAAAAACACTCTAAAAACATACATCAAATCATGCAATAAACATTTTGGAGGCAGTAGTCAACCGCTTATAAAACAAGCTGATGTATGTTAGCCATAAAGTCATGAGAAAAAATCTGATGTGTTACACTCACATGACTTTCTCTACTCTTGTACAATCTATTTTTACAAACGCCTATTCTCCATATGCTTTATGTTAATCGAGATATCGAGATGTCAATCTTATTGCTAATTTTCTTGTAGATGCAAGGGGAATATGGTAGCTTTTAAGCGATAGTCAAATATTTTAACGCTGGTTGCTATGCGGCGCATTCCATTCTCTTTGCAAGTCCAGGACATAAACAAATGAATAACGAATTTGAGAAAAAGTATAAGTATTGGAAAATTTAAGGTAATAACAAGCAATATCTCGAAAACGGTTCACTCAACAAAAGAAATGTATACGACATAAGTTGTGTATTTTAACGAGATCTACATTTTTTGTGTAGTAAAATTTTGTCTATCTCTTATGCTTTACCAGTTATGCAAAAGTCGTTCACAATGAAGAATACTTTTGGAGACATTCCCAGAAAATTCGAGATATACATTTCATTTCTCATGACATTATCTTAAACATATGATATTTTAATCAAAATCGTTAGAGCCATTTTTGAGAAAATTAAAATTTTCGAAAAATGTTCCATGTAAAGGGTAGTCTGGAGTGGGGGGATTTTCTTGAAAACCTTCGTGTCGCATCTCTGGAAGATATTGAACCTAAATACCAAGTTTGGTGTTTATCCGACTGTTCGTTTTTGAGTTATGCTGTTCACAGACACACACACACACACAGACACACACACGGACATGTTTCCAAAAATGCTTTTTTTGGATTCAGGAGGTCTCAAAACATGTATTTCCGGTGAAATCTCGGTATCGAATTTTTGGGTGGAATGCAATACTTCCCCTACTTACTATACGTAGTAGAGAAAGTAAAAATAGAATGACCAATAACATTTTCAAATTGTGCTGCTTAAAATGTGGGAAGATTTTAAACAAAAACCAGTGAGTATTTTGGAAATGGCCAATCCCCCAACATTTATGAAATAAACAATGCAATTTAATGAAATCTGAAAGACTTTTGTCTGTTTCCTTTAGCTTCCAAGTGATTTCACATTGTATGAGAATGAAGAGGATTTCTTGCTAATACCCCAAAATTATTTTTACTTTCTCTACTACGTATAGTAAGTAGGGGAAGTATTGTATTCCACCCAAAAATTCGATATCGAGGTTTCACCGGAAATACATGTTTTGAGATCCCCTGAGTCCAAAAAAAGCATTTTTGGAAACATGTCCGTGTGTCTGTCTGTGAACAGCATAACTCAGAAACGAACTGTCGGATAAACACCAAACTTGGTATTTGGGTTCAGAATCTTCCAGCAATGCGACACGAAGGTTTTCAAGAAAATTCCCCCACCCCAGAGTACCCTTTACATGGAACATTTTTCGAAAATTTTAATTTTTTCAAAAATGGCTGTAACGATTTTGATTAAAATATCATATGTTTAAGATATTTTCATGACAAATAAAATGTATATTTTGAATTTTCTGGAAATGTCTCCAAAAGTATTCTTCATTGTGAACGACTTTTGGTAAACTGGTAAACCATAAGAGATAGACAAAATTTTACTACACAAAAGATGTAGATTGCGTTAAAATACACAATTTATGTCATATACATTTTTGTTGTTGAATGAACCATTTTCGAGATATTGCTTGTTATTCCCTTAAATTTTTCAATACTTATTTTCTCAAATGGGAATTCGTTATTCATTTTTACTTTCTCTACTACGTATAGTAAGTAGGGGAAGTATTGTATTCCACCCAAAAATTCGATACCGAGATTTCACCGGAAATATATGTTTTGAGACCCCCTGAATCGAAAAAGAGCATTTTTGGAAACATGTCCGTGTGTGTGTCTGTGTGTCTGTGTGTCTGTGTGTCTGTGAACAGCATAACTCAAAAACGAAGAGTCGGATAAACACCAAACTTGGTATTTAGGTTCAGTATCTTTCAGAGATGCGACACGAAGGTTTTCAAGAAAATCCCCCCACCCCAGACTACCCTTTACATGGAACATTTTTCGAAAATTTTAATTTTCTCAAAAACGGCTCTAACGATTTTGATTAAAATATCATATGTTTAAGATATTGTCATGGCAAATAAAATGTATATCTCGAATTTTCTGGGAATGTCTCCAAAAGTATTCTTCATTATGAACGAATTTTTCATAACTGGTAAACCATAAGAGATAGACAAAATTTTACTACACGAAAAATGTAGATCGCGTTAAAATACATAATTTATGTCATATACATTTCTATTGTTGAGTGAAGCGTTTGCGAGATATTGCTTGTTATTCCCTTAAATTTTCCAATACTTATACTTTTTCTCAACTTCGTTATTCATTTTTTTGATGTTCTGGACATGCAAAGAAAATGGAATGCGCCACATAGCAACCAGCGTTAAAATATTTGACTATCGCTTAAAACCTACCATATTCCCCTTGCATCTACAAGAAAATTATCAATAAGATTGACATCTCGATATCTCCATTAACATGAAGCATATGGAGAATAAACGTTTGTAAAAATAGTTTGTACAAGAATAGAGAAAGTCATGTGAGTGTAACACATCAGATTTTTTGTCTTGCATATGCAAAGAGTATTAATCTGCGGAAAAGGGAATAGTGCTGCACCTAGCAACCAGATATTAAGAGATATGCATGTGCTTAAAGGCTACTGTATTTCGATACTGCCCTTGTAAATATATATTCCCCTTACATCCACAAGAAAATTAGCAATAAGATAGAGTCTGCAAATGTTTATCTCGATTAACATGAAGTAGATGGTATAAATAGTTTGTACAAGAGTAGAGAAAGTCATGTGAGTGTAAAACATCAGATTATTTTTAATTAAGATCATTATAAATATTTTGGAGAAAAAGAATGAAAGAAAAATTATCACAAGTAATATCATATCTGAGATTGCCGAGGCGATAAATTCACGAAAGTAGTGAATGAATTACCTGGAAAGCACAGGCCAGCGCGTGATATTTATTACTGTATTTAACGAATAAAAAATAATTTAAATACGCTTTTCCTAAACTGGGCTTACAAAGTACTAATAATTATATATTTGTATTATGAATACCTAAACGTTTCAAGCCATCTTGCAACAGACGACTGTCGATTAATTTGAGACTGAAATAGACGACAGTCGACTGTCTGTAATGCCTTCTCTGGAATTATTGTGGCGGTGTAGAGCTGGCTACACTGACCAGAAGACAAATGCGCATCACGACGGTAATCCAGAAGAGAAATGCATATCGAGGCGGTAAAGGGATTTGGTTAGTTCACTGCGATATCCGGCTGTGATGCGTCAAAATTGAACGTTTTATTTCATCTCATTGGTCCATTTTCTGATGAGATTACATGAGTTATATAGTCAACGTAAATGGGTGTTTGAAGTGCGGGAAATTCCTTGAAAATCTTCGCTTTGCGTTGTCAAAAGCGACTTGGTCTAAGAATTATATTTCATATTTACCAAAATTTTACTTTTTTTAAGGTCTAGGGTTATTTAACCTGGTAGGTCATATCGGGCGAGGAGTGAATGAAATGGGTGAAATAATGCCCAAATGAGCCCGGGGAGGGTCCATAGAGCTTAAAGTTACCCCACATTCGTCTTCATAGGATAAGAAAAGTGCCGGAAAAAAACGTTTTCCATATAACTCACCTAACCGAGATTGGAACTCGGGACATCTTGAATGTGAGATAGACGTGCTACCCCGACATATAATGTGGTTTTTAACTTTCTTTTGGATTCAGGGGGGCTCAAAATGTACATGACCAATAAAATTTTGAAATCCGATTTGTGGGTGGAATGCAATACAGAGAAAGTAGCAAGAAAATTTATGTCACAAATATGAGTAAGTATTTAGTTTTCGGGATATGCTTCTATTAAGCAGAAGGGCTTTCTCTGACTGGCGCTCTCCGCTTCTTTTTGAGGGTTCATTTCCCTCGCTCTCGTTACGAAGTTGCATCCTCCGGATCCAATCATGGAAGCAGCCACTCTATGCTTCTCTGGAGAAGGTACAACCTCCTCTTCGCAGGAAGCAACCGCTATTTCCGGGCTCCCAAACTGATGTCGCCTCATTTTTCCTTGACAGATGGAGGCAAGAAAAAGTTTTAGACAGCCAGGTCTGGACTGTACGACGGTGGTTCACTAGTAAATGCATACCATTCCCTATTGCTTTAGACATTTGTATGCTTTTTAAAGATGTGTACGCAGGCATTCTCAATCAAGGGTGTTTTTTCTATTAGTGATCTAAAGATCCCTGGGTCAAACTGTGGTCTATCAACTGACATACTGCACCTGGAATAGAACTTTTTTTAATGTGATCACTTGCTGAGGACATACTGGTAGTCATCTTTGGTCTACATTGTTTGAACTTTACTAGGGTGTCATTTGGGAAGGCATAGATCGCCATTGGCCTCTTTGACACTGGAATTTAATTGTCTATGATGATATCGTGCACAGATCGAGACCTGCCATTGTCGAAACGGAAGAGTAATTTCCTGGCACCATTCCATTGTTGCTGGCTTTTATGCTTGTGATGTTGTAGGGTATCCAATGACAACCAATCTCGAGGATATTTTAGCAGGATTTTATCACACTTGCAACGATGAATATAATATTCACAAGCCATCTACAGAAGTTTCAATTTTTAATACTCTTAATGGACGCTGTGTGTTCCTCGTTCATACTTGCTAGTGAAGAAGAATAACCAGACATCCTATATTTCCAGGAGATGTACAGAAACGACAGGAATAAATAAACACGGCTTCCCTGTACAAACCGCATTTGTTACCGTTTCTAGGGTAGTTCATGACGTCATGACTTTATCTTATTGGGTGGTGGTGTCACCTGGTAGGTGCTATCACTCCTTGTACTGTGCATCGCACCAATAAGCATACGTATGCTAGTTTATCAACTCATTAGTAAATTACGAATTAGTATAGGTGAGGAATGGCAACCGATTTTGTCGATCTTTTGCGAGGTTAAATGAGAATATACAGCAAATGTGTGTTTGGAAATGCTCCTGAATATGATCAATTCTCGAGATGTTATCATTTTAATCCTCACACATCAGTTGCTGTTATAGGTCCTCATATAAATTAGCGTTTCCTAGCTAATTGTAGGCTCTTAAATAACTAAGCTATAGCTCTCTTCCTCCTTCAACGCATTAAGGGTGAAGGAGCGCCGGCGGATATCATAAGTCACGCCTTATTAACGCCCTTACAGACAATCAGAAATCACATATAGATTACTTCTTGTGGGAAGTATACTATTACATTTTAACACCCATACAGGTGTCCTGGGAATGATTCCAGAGTATCCTATATTTGGTTTAAAGATGCAACATTTTCTTATCATATATTTGCATCGGCAAGATCATGTGCTAATTATTTTATATAACTATGTATTCATACGCTCTGTGCTGCTATTGTAAAAAAGAAATACAGCAGTGTCAGACCTGTGCTGTTGCCGGCCGTTTACGGGTTTGCTATTGACGAGGAGAAACGAGTTGCCCGAAGAAAGTTACAGGGAGACTCTGGGATCACTATCAGCAAGTTCTGGCTTAGTTCTCCTAAGGTCCGGTTCTACAGTCTGCCGATAAAGCTATTTACGATTTCTTAGAATTGGGGTTATCTCTGGATAACACTATTTGGAAGATATCTTTGCCGATAAGTTTTCGGCTAGTTGGAGTAGCCGAAACGTCCATTATCCGACAAATAACAAGTTTTCACGACCTGGACTAACATAATTCTTATCACTAGACAATAGCAATCATGGCAGAATTGTACTTATCGGACGAACGACGAGGAAATAATGCCTCTACATAACAGGAGAAAGCCTAAGGTCATAGCAGAGAGATAACATTATTTCCAAAACTTGGACGAAGACGGAATTTATAAGCTTGCTTTTATAGGACACCAGCTGGCTTACATGGGTAGCTTTTTAAATTCGAACGATGTTTTTACTTTCTCTACTACGTATAGTAAGTAACATGTCCGTGTATGTGTCTGTGAACTGCATAACTCAGAAACGATCAGTCGGATAAACACCAAACTTCGTATTTAGGTTGAGTATCTTTCAGAGATGCGACACGAAGGTTTTCAAGAAAATCCCCCACCCCAGATTACCCTTTACATGGAACATTTTTCGAAAATTTTAATTTTCTCACAAATGGCCCTAACGATTTTGATTAAAATATATGTTTAAGATATTTTCATGACAAATAAAATGTATAGCTTGAATTTTCTGGGAATGTCTCCAAAAGTATTCTTCATTGTGAACGACTTTTGCATAACTGGTAAACCATAAGAGATAGACACAATTTTACTACACAAAAATGCAGATCGCGTTAAAATACACAATTTATGTCATATACATTTTTTTTTTGCTGAGTGAACCATTTTCGAGATATTGCTTGACATTCCCTTAAATTCTTCAATACTTATTTTTTCAAATGGGAATTCGTTATTCATTTTTTGTCTTGGATATGCAAAGAGTATTAATCTGTGGCAAAGAGAATGCACCTAACAACCAGCTATTAAGATATATGTGGATGCTTAAAGGCTACTGTATTTCTATATGCCCTTGCAATTACAAAACAAGGGGAACATAGTAGGCCTTAACCGATAGTCAACTATTTTTAGAACTGGTCGCTATGTGTAAAATGTAATTCTCTTTGCATGTCAAAAGATCGTTTCTGCTAATGTTTATCTCGATTAATATGAAATAGATGGGGAATAAGCGTTTGTAAAAATAGTTTGTACAAGAGTAGAGAAAGTCATGTGAGTGTAACACATCAACTTTTTTAAATTAATTTCAAATACTTACCGCCGTTCTTTATGAAATCATTGTACAATCATCTAGAGGATTTTATTGTTAATCTTCCCCTTTACCCCTTATAGTTGTAATTTCGTACAGCCCCGGCTATTCGTAATAACGGATGAAAAATTCCGATATTCACGCAAGCGGAAAATCGACAGTATTTGCAAGTATGTCCTTTTATAACTTCGATGTGTTCGTATTTTAATACACAGGTTTTGCGAACCCTTATTGTTTTTCTAGTGATTTATGAGGCAATATTTTTAACACTTAAATGATTTCAGTCTAATTATATAATATGTAAATTCAATAACAATCCGTCTTAAAGCAATATGTGTATGTAACAATATATAAAAAGTGTATGTTACAGTCATTGTATATGTTTGTATTATCGTATCCATGTGTAATAATGTTATGTGAATGTATTAGTAATTTAATAATGTAAGAGCTGTGAGAAATAGGTCAAAAGTTGCTAAAAGAGACTTCAAATATAGAAATTTACAAGTTTAGGCGGTTGAAATCAGTTCAGTTGGTTGCAGACAGCGTTACTAACCAGACGCAAAAAGTGTCCTCAAGAAATTTAATACGTATTTGTGTGAGACGAAAATAGTTTTACTGTTAAAAAGTGCAAGTAATTAAAGAATCTCACAGCTCTCTATATCAGTGAAGTGTTATTTAAATCGTATCAAGTATTAATAAAAGGAGTGAAGTAAGATTATAATCTCTGTAAGCCTACATTCTTAGTCGCACCACAACCCTGCCAAGACATCCATATCTCTAACAATAATACTGAAGCAGCCGAGGCAAACATAAACATATAATATTTAAAGAAACAGTCAAATTACAAAGTTAATAATATTTTTTTTTAAACTTGGGGCAAAGGCCACCTGAAAGTACATTTGGGGCGAAGGCTACCGGAAACTGTTTACTATACGTGCGGTTGTAACTACTTCAAGTTCGGCTTCCATCAGTTGAAATACGATACAACTCCTTCTAAAATACTCCTTTCTCATTTATGAATTGAAATTTTAAGGTGTTTTATAGTCCATGCCTGTCTCAAAAACTGGCTTTTCAATGCTGAAAGAATTATTAAAATCAGTTGAGTGATTTTTAAGATTAACCCACATACAAAAAGGCCACATCAGGACTTACTCCAAAGGGCAAGAAACAGGGAAATCCACGACCGGCCACCAGTCGCACTCGGAGATAATTTGGAAGGTGAAGGCCCCTATCTCTGGAACAAATCCTGCAACTCAGAAGGCCATTGCACTGTAATTAGGGATCTCTGTTATTATTGTGAACACCATAATCAACCAGGATTTAATTATAGAAAAGTGCCATAAGAGCCAGGGAAATAAACTGATGCCTAAACATATTGCAGAACGTGCGACTAATCGCAGAAATCTGTATGAACGATACCTACCTGGTGAAAAGTGGATGTTTGTTGTCGTTTTAGATGAGCCATATGTTTATGTAAGTGACTGCAACAAACCCTGGGCTATATATTACTACCAAGGGGAGAAACAAATCTGAAAGTTGGTATAAGGAAACTAACGAAACTTTCTTCAATGGCTTCATGGTAATAGCAAGATACAGTTACAATGGTAAATTAACCATTCGTCGTGTACATAAAAATATGACAATCAACTAACGTCCTGATACCAGTTTTCCATACAGAAATCCCTGCTCTGTATGGTGCAGTGTAAATAAAGTCTGGTTGCATCAGGATAAGGCATCAAGCCATACGTCTGCTTCAACCCACAAATTTCTGGAAAACATAGAGAGAGAAATGGGGATACATTTCATACCTTTCAGCAACATCCGTGCTAAGTCATCAGATGCATCGCTGATGGAGTTTTGTGCATTTGGGTTACTAAAAAGAGCCCTTAGAAGCAGACGGCCGCGAAGTTTGGATGGTCTCTGGAAATTGCCAGGAGGAATAACATCCCTGTATTTCGCAGCAGTTTGCTTCAGCGGAATCTGTGCTGCAGATTGATAGCTCAAGCTAAAGGCTGCCAGATAGAACATCACTGCTGGTGGAGGCGTGGTTCTTCATAAGGTAACGGGGTCTTAAGTTTATTACCATAATTGCGAACAATCTTCTGTATGAATAGAAGAGAACTATTTGAAGTGATTTCTTGCTATTTATTCAGTTTTTTGCTTTCCTAACAGAATGCAGCTTTTTCCCACTTGACAAAATATAGCCATTTTAAAATAAGTCATGCTTCGCTCATGAGTTGTTAGAAATAATACTGTGTTTGTAGTAATAGTTATATCAGTCGGGGTTTTAAATGCCTAAATTGAGCTAGGAAGAGAATATCGATACTCCAACAACTGAAATAAAAGTAGCAGTTGGGTATTCTACCAGAATAATAATATATCATACCACTTACACGAAGTTCAGTAACTTATGAGGATTGAGAGTAAATGAAGACACTGTACTAGCTTATTTTTATGAAAAACCGAAGAGCAGTAAACCATCCAGTAATTATTAAGGCATTACTTTTGTTTTAGCTGTTTTTTATTTTACACACTTATAAAGATTCATTTTGATACTGTAAACAATGAACTGTCAGGTTTCGACAAGAATAGTAGATATATTAAGATGTTACCTACGAGATGGCTACGCGATGACGTATGACGCTCCATTTGGGAAGTCTAGGGATCGATTTCCACAGCCCACTGTGACTTTGGGTTTTTCGTGGTTATCGTGATCGGTAGGCAAATGCTCGGATGGTTTCTCATCTCCACGATTTCCTTTCCATAATTTCCCATTCATACCATTTACTTCCCAGTTGTAGGTCCGCTAGGTTTCATGGCATATGGCGGTGCCGGACATATGGACACCAGAGGGCTGCTTGGTCGACGGGTCAATCATCGCCCTCTCCAGCAGTGGGAGGTTCTTTGAGCCTGGAATTGTTAGGGACTTCAGCGCGTCTCTGAGGTCTATCTGCCTGCGGCCTGTAGCTACCTGTGTATCCTTTCCTTCATCCCTTCCTCCCGTGGGGGATGATAACCGCAATAGATCTACGTAGGTCGCGGTATGCGAGGTATCCCCCGTCGTTGGATAACCTGCATTAAGTTATTTTATTACTGTGTATAACGTAAACAAGGAACGTGTTTGTAATGTTCGACATTTTTTGGCAAAGCCCAATATTTTAGAACCAGCAGTATTTTATTTGACCGAATGCATTGATAATAAAACTCCAATTATTACATAACCTATTAGCGTATTGGTGCATTATAATACACATGGAAAATGTTACATATACTCCCTTTCCATTCTAATAGTTTACAAGCTGTAACAAAACTTTGTCATGTCATTTAAGAAGTACCTTGTGTCAAAATTATTTTATTTCGTCTTAAAACTTCAGCATTTTATTCACAATGCATACCATTTTCAAAATGTTTCTAGTTTTTATGCGTCTTCTCTTTAGATCTTAACAATTTTAAAATTCGTTTATATTTTTTAACATAAAGTTTGCAAACACTATGTTTGAAAATGTAAATAAAAGTATTACAAATACAAATAAAACGTAGGGCAATTTCTATTCACTGTGAACCTATGAGCTAATACACGGAATATATTTTTCTAGAATTCAAGGTTATTTTATAAAAAGGAGAATCTAAGAAAATTTCAACATCGAAAAACAGGCACGAGAAATCTAATATGACATTAACTTACATTGAAGAAGGTTGATTTTAGGAGGAGCCGAAACTTGAAGTAGTTGCAACCGCACGTATGGTGCCCGATAGCCTTCGCCCCAAGTTTAAAAATATTAACTTTGTAATTTGACTGTTTCTTTAAATATTATATATTTAGGTTTGCCTCGACTGCGTCAGTATTATTATAGGAGTCATGGATTTCTTTGCAGGGTGTAGTGCGGCTAAGAATGTCGACTTACACGGATTATAATTTTTTACTTCACTCCTTTTTGTTATTTCTTGACACGATTTAAATAACACTTCACTGATATAGAGAGCTGTGAAATTATTTTATTAATTACTTAACTTTTTAGCACAAACTATTTTCGTCTCACACTGAATACGTATTAAACTTCTCGAGGACACGTCTCGTGTTCGGTTAAGAACACTATCTGCTAGCAACTGACTTTTGAATTTGTACAATTTGCCCTATTAAAGTTTTGATTGGCTAATCCTACTCCAAAAGAATACTTTCATTTAACTTAAGCTTCTTTTCTGGTTGTTGATTGGCTATTTTATAAACTGTCTCAAAAATTGCATTATTGTTTCCAAGAATGACTAGTAGCATTATTAAACCTTCTAATTCATTATTGCCTCAAGGCTACCTCATTGTTAACAACTTTTAACCTATTATTCTCACAGCTCCTACATTATTAAATTACGTAATACATCCACATAACATTATTGAACATGTACATAATAATAGAAACATTAATTCAATGACTGTTACATGCATTTTATATATTATATTATACACATATTGCTTTAAGGCGGGCTGTTATTATATTTTAAATTATATAATTTGACTGAAAGCAATTAAGTGTTAAAAATACTGCCTCAACACTAAAATTCACCAGTTTTGTAGGCGTTTAAAAACGGCATCCAATATCTACTAAGCGTCGTATAGCATTAAAAATCTGATACATTCACGATATTCTCTATCGTTTATTAGTGAGTATACAAGCTATTATTACTAAACCTATTGGGTTAATAGAGTCAAAGAGACCATGGGAAAAGTAGGAATGGGCATGATGTGATGTGACAGAGGTTAAAGAGAAGGATTTTTGGAAAGAAGTCAAACAGAGAATTAAGGACATTGAAATACAGGAGATATTTAGTAGCTTCAGCAATAAAAAATCATTGAGGATATACAGGGAGATAAAGAAAGGGTGGGGTAGAGAGAACTATGTAGAGAACAGAGGACGAGGGAGGGAGCTGGATGGGCCCGAACAGGAGTAGTGGAATTGAAAGGAATAAGAGGGGGCCTGAAAATAGAGGAATGCCTAATGTGCGGAAGACAAGATAATTATTGGCATACGATTCTGGAATGTGAAGAAATCAAAATAATGAGAGGAAAACTTAGGATCGAGAAATGGGCTAATCTACCAATAAGATAAAGGGGGAAAAGTTGATGAATTTAAAATCAAGGCAGGAAATCGTAGAGCTTGGGGAGTATCTAGGCAAGAGAAAATGGAATAGAAAAATAAACAATCTTGGGGAATCAGAAATACCGATAAAGATAGTTGAAAAGACGGAAGGTTGAAACAGACGGGCCACTTGTTTACTCAGCAACTCTCGAGAAAGAGTAACTAGTATTTAATATTGTAGGTTTTACTTTGTTTGGTCAAGAGGTTGTAAAGTATATTATATATTATATATATTGTATGTATTACTAAGTGGATAATAAATTCATTCATACTGAAGCTTATTGTTATATCAACTACGTTTTAATCCAAACAAACCTTTGCAGAAATAGCTACATTGCACATTTCGTTATAGTTACAAAGAGAACAGCGATAGTCAAATGTTTAAGAACTGGCCGCTATATGCTACTCTTAGAATGCGATAGTGCTATCATGCAATCGCGTTGAAAGGGTTTTAAAGAATGACCAAGAAATGAACAATTCGAACAGGTACTGCATAAATGGCTTGTGCTACAAAAAACTTATTTGAAATAAATTGTCTATTTTAAAGAGATCTACATTTGTTTGTAGTACGTTTTCGTGTATCGTTTAACGTTTACTATTCATATAAGATTATACAAGATTCCTTCCGAATGAAGAGGACTTCAAGGGCTATTCTCAGAAAATTCAAGATATACATTTTATTTGTCATGTAAATATCTTTAATATATGGTATTTTAATCAAAATCGTTAGAGCCATTTTTTAGAAAATCAAAATTTTGAAAAATGTTCCATCTAAAAGATAGTTGGGTGTGGGGGGATTTTTTTGAAACCCTTCGTGTCCTACCTTTGGAAGATATTGAGCTTAAATACAAGTTTGGTGCTTATCCGACTTTTTTTGAGTTTGCTGTTCATAAGCAGACACGTGGACATGTTTCCAAAAATACTTTATTTGGATTCAGGACCTCAAAAAATGTATTTCCGGTGAAATCTCTGTATCAATTTTTGGGTGGAATACAATACCTTCTCTACCTACTATGTACCTGATAAGAATGTAAAAAAAAGAAAAGCAACAACATCGAAAAACTCTGATGTGTTACACTCACATGACTTTCTCTACTCTTGTACAAACTATTTTTAAACACGCTTATTCTCCATATGCTTCATGTTAATCGAGCTATCGAGATGTTAATCTTATTGCTAATTTTCTTGTAGATGCAAGGGGAATATGGTAGGTTTTAAGCTATAGTCAAATATTTTAAGAGCTGGTTGCTATGTGGAGTATTCCATTCCCTTTGCATTACCAGGACAAAAAAAAAGAATAACGAATTCCCATTTGAGAAGAAGTATAAGTATTGGAAAATTTAAGGGAATAACAAGCAATATCTCGAAAATGGTTCACTCAACAAAAAAAATGTACATGACATAAATTGTGTATTTTAACGCGATCTACATTTTTTGTGTAGTAAAATTTGTCTATCTCTTATGGTTTACCATATGCAAAAGTCGTTCACAATGAAGAATACTTTTGGAGACGTTCCCAGAAAATTCGAGATATACATTTCATATGCCATGAAAAGATCTTAAACATATGATATTATAATCAAAATCGTTAGAGCCATTTTCGAGAAAATTAAAATTTTCGAAAAAAGTCCCATGTAAAGGGTAATCTGGGGTGGGGGGATTTTCTTGAAAAAGTTCGTGTGGCATCTCTAGAAGATACTGAACCAAAATACCAAGTTTGGTGTTTATCCGACTGTTCGTTTCTGAGTTATGCTGTTCACAGACACACACACACGGTCATGTTTCCAAAAAGGCTTTTTTTGAATTCAGGGGGTCTCAAAACATGTATTTCCGTGAAATCGAGGTATCGAATTTTTGGGTGGAATACAATACTTCCCCTACTTACCTTACGTAGTAGAGAAAGTAAAAATAGGCACGAAATATATGTATATAACATTAATTTAACTTAAACTTAAAATTCACCAGCTTTGTAGTGGTTTAAACACGGCTTCCAATATATACTATGCATTGTATAGCATTAAAAACAAATTTGAATTCTTAACAGAATTGCTAGGAAATTGAGGCTTAAGCATCCTTAAGAAGGAACAACGGCGCATGAAATTAGAAGTAGTCACAGTCTTTCTGATTTCGACTTCCACTCCAAAGCCAAAACGTTGTAATCAATAGGAATCTAAGCCTCGAAGCTTAACGATGAACATTATTTCATCCAAAACTGTGGGTGTTCAAGCTATTCCTGCTCTCATTACCTCAGTGTTCTTAAATATCCTCTTTGCTATAAAACAAGAAAATTGACCTATTATCGCTTTCACTGAACATTGCGTGTTCCTATCAGATTATCTGAGCCGTTTCAAAAGGTAGTGGTTGTTAATAGCTTTATCCCTTACAGGAACATTCATTATACTGGAAACAAGAAAGCATCGCCTTGTAGAACCGTCGTAAGATTGAGGCCTACCTCGAATGAGCAGATTTAACACCTGAAGAAATTTTACTAGTTCTATTATAATGCATAGATGTAGCCGAGGAAAAACAAAAGAATGCATACTACTTTATTATCAAACCCTAGAGTTCTACTATAGTATATGTATATAATAATGGTATATGCAACCATTTCTAAAACGACTTATTAACATATCCTTAAAAAATCTGATGTATATTCACACGACTTTCTCTACCCTCTTTCGCTTATTAGTGGATATACAAAATATTCTTACGAAAATTTATTTTCCTATCTACTTGATTTTAGTCGAGATAAACCTTTCCGGAAATAGCTAAATTACACATTTTTTTATACATTCAAAGGGAGCAGCGATAGTCAAATCTTTAAGTACCTTAAACTTCCATGCTCGTTTGAAAGGGAATATAACACAAACACACACACACATATGTATTCACATGGACATATAAATCAATATTAAACAAGAATTGTACATAGTAATAATATAACTCACCAAGAAATATGTTAAAATATTTAACAACCAAGAATTGTACAAAAGCAGATTGTAACGTGATTAAGTAAGAGTCGGGCGAGCTAGCAAATTGCAGGTAAAAGATAATTCTAGGTAGAGCCCACCTTTCACCAAGCTAATGAGCAGGGGATTGGAAGCAGTAAGGAGAAATAGAAAGAGACAGATAGAGAAAGGAAAGAGACACAGATACTGAATCCGCTTCCTGACGCGTCATGGAGCAGAATATTCTCATACATTACAAGGTAACGCGGTCTGAAGACCAATTAGAAACGTCGTTACATTTTGAGGCGCGGAGGTAAGCGTCACTAGGCTTAGGTATAAAAAGGGGAAGAAAGCCCCAGATTTTCACTCTCTGTTTTAGAACCTCATCGAGATAAAGTGCTACTCTCTGGACGACAAATGCACGTGTGCATATGGGTGGGAAGACGTGTGCAGTTAGTTTAGGCTCCTAATTTATTCTAATGGTGGGAATTGGTATGATGGGAAGACTAGCCGCTCATAAATATTTGATTTGATAATAAACCACGTGTATTAAGGGAAATGTGGTGTATTTTAATTTGTCTCACCTACGAAGACCCTGAGACCTGTGAAATTAGCTAGATAGGTAATGAATAGGAATGGAGAATACAGCAGCCGACGAGCAGCAATAGTCGAGGACATGAACACTGCAGCAGATAGTATCAACCAGAGGAATGACGCTTTCCAGATGCAACTGATCAACGATTTCCCGCTATACTTTCCATGATATACCGAGGAACAACCGAAGATCGACAGGATTTCAAAAGAATGGAAAGTATTGAACAATTCGAACCATTAATAGCTGATATCTCGTAAATGGCTAATACCACAAAAAAGTTATTTGAGATAAACTGTGAGTTGTAAAGAGATCTACGTGTATCGTGTAGTACGCTTTCGTCTATCGCATAGCGTTTACCATTATACAAGATGATATAAAATACCTTCCGAATGAAGAGGACTTCACATGCTACTCCCAGAAAATTTAAGGTACACATTTTATTTTCCATGTAAACATCTTTAATATATGGTATTTTAATCAAAATCATTATAGCTATTTTTTTAGAAAATAAAAAATTTCGAAAAATGTTCCATGCAAAGGGTAGTTTGGGTGGAAGGTTTTCTTGAAAATCTTCGTGTCGCGTCTTTGGAAGGTACTGAATCTAAATACCAAGTTTGGTATTAATCTGACTTTTCGTTTTTTAGTTATACTGTTCACACATACACATGCACACATACGGGCGAATGTTTTCCTAAAAATGCTTTATTTGGATTCAGTGCCTCAAAACATGTATTTCCAGTGAAATATTGGTATGAAGTTTTTATGTGGAATGCAATATCTTCTCTACCTACTAGGTACCTGGTAGAGTAAGTAAAAAACGGATAGGAATTAAAATAGTGATATTTCAAAGGATTTCCAATGTGCAAACGAAAAAGGAAATCTGTATTAAAATATATTTACAACTTTATGCTTTAGGAAAACATTTAGAAACATAGGAGGGATTGATGGAAATTTAACATATGCACAAAAGTGTTTGATTTATCTTTTGTTTTATTGTTCCATTTATACCCTACCTTTAACTACAATGGTCATATCGGCGGCATTTTACTTTTGGTAATCGAGCGGGATGGTTCAGGCCGTAACATCAGTGGACCGCATTCGGGAGGTCCTGTGTTCGATTCCCGCGGCCAACCTTCCTTCCCATTTCATTTTGTACATAAAGGTTATTTCCAAATAATACTTTCATTATGTGTAACAATGGCAACATGAATTTTGTTGTGCTTAGGAAGGCGAGACAGCAGCCAACCGTCTATAAAGCAAGTCCAAATCGTTTAGCTCTGAGCTCATGAAAGACGGCATGTTTTAATAAGACCACATTCCTGTAGCAGTTTTCTTACTCTTTCATACTTTTCTAATAATATGAAAATTTACGGAAGAAAACCAGAATATAACTTTTATTGCCATGCAGCTATTTTAAAGGTTCAGTATTTTAATTCGATTCGTTGGAGTCCTTTTTGAGAAGGTAAAAAACACATTAATTTTTTAAAACTAAATGTTCATACGTGGGCTATTTCTTTTAGCCACCGATCGCGCAGGAGCGCAACCACACGAGCGATGGAAACTGTTTGTGCGTGGAGGACGACTGCGCATGTACCCTACTCTACCCTCAGCCACAGCCAACTTCACCATGCCATTGTGAGCCTAGTTGTGGTCACAGAAACTTGGCCGCTACGATTGACTCTTCCGCCAAATTTGATTTGCGTAGTGTTTATTGCGAGACATTACGACGACTGCGGAGAGCCCTACAGAACAAAAGAACACGCAAGCTGACGTCTGGGGTTGTCTTGATTCATGACAATGCCCGCCCTCACAGCGCTCGTGTCACCCAACAAATTCTTCAGGAATTTCGATGGGAAGTTTTCGACCACCCGCCGTAAAGCCCTGATTTGGCGCCGAGTGATTTTCACCTCTTCCCTGGACTGAAAAAGTGGCTGGGAGGGCGGAAGTTCGAGAATGATGAAGTCCATCTAGCCAACGTCCGTACCTAACTTAACTTACTGGCGGCAACATACTGTACAGAGGGGATCGAAAAGCTTGTCCACAGATATGACAAATGTCTCAACCTTAATGGAATGGCGATTATGTTGAAAAGTAAACACATCTGTACCTAACATTTGGTAATAAATTTATTTGACTATGTACTCTTGTCTTTTAATTATGACCCATCGGAGATGGCCCTAGTAGATGGTATGTAGGAATTCCTAGAAGGTCTTCATCTTGCATACTCTGTACATGGCTAATTCCAATATTAAAACAAAAATTCTTAGCTATGCTCTACAGATATACGGTCGTTTATAAAAGTACTACTTGTAGATTCAAGGATCCTCAAAATGTGCAATGCGTCTAACAGGTCCCGCATATTTTCTTGGACAGGTCCCGCTTGGAACGTCGGACAGTAAGAGAAACAAACCATTTTAATATTGTTCTGAAAGTTGTGACGTAATAGAAAATATTTTAAATGGCACCCTATATTTTTTGTATACCATCACAAAAATTGTGCTACTGTATATGATTATACAAACAATCAAATGTTTTGTACAACAAACGTTGCTATAGTAACCAAATACATAGTTGAATTTCCTGGTGTTATTGATGCGATTTATTTGTAGAAATTAACACAAAATAACAATGTTTTAAGTGAAAGTGAGAGAACTGAGATTTTATTGATGATTGAATACGGTGATAGGAAACTTACACAAAACACAGCAAAATAATAAAACCATTGGATATGCTTATAACGTTATGATTTGATTTGTAACTTTATTATTTCAATGTTGACGATGTTATTGTTAAGTTGACATACATAAATAAAGGTTCTCTTTCGCTTTATTTGGTTACCATAGCAAAGTTTGCTGTATAAAACGATTGATAGCTTGTACAATCATACACAATAATATATTAGAGATGGCATGTAAAAAAAAATTAGGATGGTATATATAGGGTGTCATTTAAAAATGTTTCCTATGATGTCATAATTTGCACAACAACGACAGACATTAAGAATTGTTTCTTTCTGTTAAAAAGTGCATTTTAAAATATATTGTTTCACGTATCCGAGCGTGTTTTGAAAAAAATTTCCATTCGCTGCAGCAGAAAATATGCGAGACTTTTGAAACATGCTGTATATTACCTATGTAACCTCAATGTCACGTTTTTGGTTCGAATAAATAATTCCCGTAGGGGAGACTTTATTTTCTAAAAGTTTTTATTATCATTTATCACTATCGACAACAGAAACCTTTGATTATAGTAATTAATCGCTCACATGTTGGATATTTTGTGACCTAAAAGCCAAGATTGCCTGAAGTGCAACAGGGTTTTCGTGACAATCTGTCTTACTATGCATAACGGTCTTTTATCAACTGCTTGCGTGTTCCAAACTTTGATTGCATGTGCTCGGTCAAGTATGAGAGAATGCAGTAAACGCTTTTTTCCTTCTTTCAGAGAATGATACAGGTTACTAAAACCATCGCTGCTGCACGCAAGAAAACAATACAGAAAGACTTAAGACCTTTTTTAAGGATTAAATAATCTATTGTACCTCAGCTATGCACTGGAACTTTTAATTGTAAACGTTACGCAATGTTCAGTTAGACAGAAAGAAGTCCACACGTATTTCAGAACTAGAACTGTCAAAAACACACGTTTTACTCATTTTACATCATAGAGTTGTTGTCAGGCGTATTGTTTCAGTGCGTTAAGGCGTTTTTGACTTTGTTTCTACCTATTGTTACGGTCAAAACATCTTTTACTGAATTATGGTACACAATTCCGTTTTGTCACGTTTTCTTCTATCATTACCGCTAAGCAAAACATAGATTAAAATATGTTCCAAACTAAATACCATACAAGTTTTATAACAGCTTCATTAAGAATTGCTGACCAAGCAGAATGGATCTTATTCCGCTCCACAATGTCCACACACCTCAAACTACGTCTATATCAGGCGATTATCCCGCCCCTGATTCTGTATGGCTGCGAAGTCTGGGGATCGGCGGCAGCGTCCACCATCCGCAGGCTACAGACCGTCCAGAACAGGGCGCTTCGGATGATCTATGATACCGGGCGTAGATTCCCGTCACACATCCTACACACCCATTCCGGTCCCCCATACATCGTGGACGTGGTGCGGGAGAGAACCCGTACCATGTACAAGAAACTCACTTACCACACCAACCACTGGTGAACTCTTGGGCCGCTATGACCACAAGGTGCCAAGGCGGAGAAAGAGTTACCGGTTGCCGAAGGACGGCTTGGGCCCCCGAGGCTGTCTGCAAAATCCTCATATCAAAAGCTCCCCAAAGTTAAGCAGCATTGGGCTTGGTCACTAGCTGGATGAGTGACTATTTAGCAGCGACCCGCCCTGCTGCCAAATTGGATAACCCCATACCATCACCTAATTTTCCCATCCTGCTTTGCTGCCATACCGACCTACTTGGCTTGACGACCATACAAGCGGTCGCCCAAGTTAAGCAGTATTGGGCTTGGTCACCACATGGTCGCTAGTCCGCCGATGTGGGAACACCGAGACCCAGCCAATGGTAGCGCAGAAAGCTAAACTCCGCCCAAGACAAATAGACAAATATCAAAAGCTTGTGCATATTCTTTAAAACCTTCTTTATCGCGCAGGTAGAGCCGCATATGCGGCTAGGTACTGTGGCGATCACATTCCGCCCAGGTGAACCTGGGCGACCTGTTCTCGATTGCTGGATGGATCTCCGGAGCATCAGCCCCTGAATCTCCTGTCCCTCCATATCATCTCATTCATTCTTCATCCGTTGGTCTCTTTCAGGTTCAGAAGTGTCGACGATGGTGTTTCGTGCAGCGTGGAAGGGGAAAAGGATGCTCTCTGTGAATTCTCTCCATCCCTCGGCTTTCGGCTACCTGCCTGGTTATCTAAACCCCTTTGAGGGGCTGCCGGTGTCTACTTCTGGGAACTAGCTGTCATTGCTGTAGCGTCGCTCCTGGATCCGGCCGCCCGGTGTCTCCTGTCGTTTCATCCTTCTTCTTGGGGATGCCCCCTTGTGGGGCGCAGATACAATATCCCCACTGGATCGATGCCGAGTCCCCTCGTTAAGGGAGATAAGCTAAGACAAATCGCTGAGAGGAAAAAATTGATGTGTTACGTTCATACGAGTTCCTCTATCATTTATTAATGGTTATAAAACCCATTCTTACAAATCTAATTACTTTCTCTACCACGTGCATAATATAGAAGATATTGCATTCCACTCAAAAATTGGTTCACTGGAAATGCATGTTTGAGGTTCCTGAATTAAAAAAAACCACATTTTTAGAGAAAGGTCAGGTGTGTGTGATGGGGTGCAGCATAACTCAGAAGTGAAAATAGTCTGATAAATAAAATAGATACATTACACATTTCGTTATAAAGCAAAGGGAATAGCGAATGTCATGTTTTAAGAACTAGACGCTGTATACTGGCCTCACAATTCCATACTCTTTCCATGCAACCCGAGAAGCAACCGAATGTTGACAGGACTTTAAAAGAGCGACAAAGAATTTAACAATTCAAAACATTAATGACGGGTATCTCAGAAACGGCTGATGCCACAGAAAAGCTATTTGAAATAAATCGTGTGTTTCAAAGAGATGTGCATTTTTATGTAATGCTTTCTCGTCCATCATTTAACGTTTACCAGTAACACAAGACTATACAAAACTCCCTCCGAATGAAAAGGATTCACAGGAAAACAGAAAATTCAAGATATACATTTTATTTGTCATGTAAATGCCATTAATATATGGTATTTTAATTAAAGTTGATAGAGCAGTTTTCTAAAAATAATAAAAATTTCGAAAATGTACCATGTAAAGTGTAGTTGGGGTGGAGGATTTTCTTGAAAATCTTCGTGTCGCATCTTTGAATGTTATTCAACTTAAATACAAAGTTTGTATTTATCCGAATTTTCGTTTTTGAGTTATATTTTTCACACACACATGGATGTTTTGCTAAAAATGCTTTTTGAGGGGCCTCAAAACATGTATTTTCGATAAAATCTCGGAATCTAAGTTTTGGTTAGAGTGCAATACCTTCTTCGCCTATATGTACGTGGCAAAGAAAGTAAAAACAACTGCCGCGAGATAACCATTTAGTTAAATAAACATTAAAAACGGTTTATAATAAGTAAATTAAATAATGATTAGTCTTTAATTTTGAGATATTGCATAACTGTCATTAAAGTAAATTTTATGGCCATCAACTGTTAACACAAATTAGGGTTAATTAACTCAAAGGTCGTTCCTTTACATTAGTTCTATATGCAATTAGGTCCACCATTGAAAAAAAAGTTTGGTATACTTTAAATTACTTTTGTTTTAACGAGATACAAATTATTAAACCTGAGATTAAAAGCGGTAATAACAAAAATCTCTAATGGAGAACTATTGAGGCTTGAGATCACCATAACATTTTACAATACAAAATTTCAAACAGTATAAAAATGAAAACAAAGGATGTTTTCTTAAAAGTAAATCTAAAACATTAAACACTTTTTATTATTAAGACGGTGATATAATAATAATAATAATAATAATAATAATAATAATAATAATAATAATAAGACTGAGCCATATCTTGCGTCTGGTCACATTGGGCGTTCGAACAGGAAATGATACGCCACTCGGAAAGGACTGAGAGCGGGACACACTCGAACTCCAGTATTCCCAACGCCGCATTCTAGAGCTTTCGCAATCTAGCAGTATGCGCCAAGCAAAAGGGAATAGCGAAGAAAGCAGAGCGAATTATTACTCTGTGTTAATGCCGGAATGCCTTAGCAGTGAATGATCAATTTCATTTCGATGAAAAGGAGAAACTTTGTACATAATAGAAGACTTAATGAACTAAACTAATTGAATGACCTATACAATAATATAAAATAACTATAATATTTTTTTAAAATAATGTACATAATAATTACAAAATGGCTTAAAATTGAGATCTATTTAATTTGATAAAATTAGTGTTATAACTTAATTTATACATAGATGGTCGCTTAAGCGAATGCCGGGGTAGTGCATTCTACCACAATTTCTACTTTTCCCCATTTTCTCTCATTTCGTTTCTCCCTTTCATGTTTCAGTTGTGTTTTCGGGCCCTACGGTGCTGACTGTGTCGGGCAGATGGCTCAAATGATTGCGCATTGGAAAGATTTCTCCCCGTGAACGCCAGGGTGCGTTGTCCCACCCGTTAGGGTCGTTTCGTTGCCCTCTCTCGGGATTCTTCGCCTCTGCTGGTGCACGGGTGTTCATACTGGAAATATTAGGGACTTCTACGCGTCTCTGTGGGCCTGTCAGCCTGCAGACCTGAGACCTCTTACGGCTCCTTCTCCTCATCTCTGCCTCCCGGGGGGTGTAGCCACAATAGATCAAGCTGGTCGCAGTGGCGAGGTGTCCCACTCCAATAAACACATCCTACATCCTACTGCTATACAAATAGTGAAAGTAGGTGTATAAGAATAATGAGAACATTTAGAAATTAATTTAAGAAGTACATTTGTTCCTGTTCTTATTTGAAGAATATGATTGAGTTTTCAGATTAAGCAAAATTCATAGCGAATGAAGAGAACTTCACAGCCTATGCCACGACTCAAAGGGCAAGGACAATAGCAATCTGACCGTAGACGCTGATTAACGCGAAAAAGAGAAAACTGACCCGTCTCTTCCCTAGTTTTGAATAAGAATTCATAGCTGTAATCATACCTGTTCCCCTGACAATAGCCTCACAATATTATTTCTCAGTTGAATAGTAAAACTCAGTCATGCTTGTCAGAGAAGAATATTAAGTGTGGGTCAATCACTTCTATTATTGACAGTTCGCAAAATCCAATTACAGAAATGTACGCGATTCTGATGATCACGTAAAGAATAAAAGGGTATGCAACAATCCCCATGCTTTGGAAGAACTACAGCAAAACATCAGGCGAGAAATTCACTCAATTTCAGATATTGAACTCCCGAGTGTAAATGAACATTTCTTGAGAATATTCCAGAAATGTGTGTAGACAACATTTCCAACATCTCTTATAAGGTATGTGCTTAATATCATTGTAATTATAACAGTACATATGAGAGCGTGAGGCGGTTGCGGAGATGTAACTGTTTGGGCGGGAGTCCGAGCTGTGGTGCAGCGGCCACAGTGTGAAAGAAAAGCATTGTACAATACATTTTTTGCTTTGAAATGTTTGCTTTATAAGAAGTAAGTTTACTTCAGTTTAGGGTCTTTCATGATTTCTATCAGGGCCCACAGTTTATAGATCCTGTACTGAGTGTATGCAGCAACTTATAGGAAAAGTCCTTATATGATGCATTCACATGACTTTCTCTACTCACCTTCTGCAAACTATTCTTACAACAGCTCATTATGCTATCTACTTTTTGTTAATCAAGATAAACTCTCCTTACACATTTTGTTGTAGATATAAGAGAAATACAATAGGCTAAAGCGATAGTCAGATTTTTAAAAAGGAGATCCCTATGTGGTGGCTTTAAAATTCCATACTCTTTGCATGACCACAAGAAAAAACAAATAGCGACTTACTACTTTAAAAAAGTATAACTTGTAGTTGAAAATTCAAATCGATAACAAAGTATATCTCTGAAATGTTAACGCGAATCAAAATTCACATAAGCTGTGTGCTTTAAGGAGGCCTGCATTTTTTGTGCAGTAAAATTTTGTTTATCCCTTACGGTTTACCAGTTACACAAATGCCATTCAGAACGAAAAAGACCTCACAGGCCATTCCCAGAGAATTTAAGATATACATTTTATTTATCGTACAAATATGTTATACTTATGGTATTTTGATCAACGTTACAGCCATTTTTGAGAAAATTAAAAATTATTTAACCGACGTTTCGTTTTCGAGTTATGCTTTTCACACACACACACACGGATCTTTTCCTAAAAATATTTTGTTTTTGGATTCAGCGAGCCTCAAAACGTGTATTTCCGGTGAAATTTCGGTACGTAGTAAAGAAAATAAAATAATTGATTTTAATGGTTCTCAAAGGTTAGATTTCTGCCCTTTTGATGCATCCTGTAGATTAAGATCGATAATTGATGTTTGAACACTTGAGCCTTTTATCTGTTTGGCTAGAGAGCTAAAACCGTCACGTTGCAGCGTTGCCGTGTCCGATTCTTTACTCTGTGGGCTGGAGTTACATCATGGCACTCTTCTCTGTCACTGCAGTGTTTGCGTTAACAACCTCGGCCATTCATACAGCTCCCACTTGTGTCTTTTGCTACACACTGCATCATTACAGATAAGGAGAAAGCTATGAAAATGGAATTGCGCATTTACACAGTCCCCTAATGAGGCGAGCCAAATAAATAAATTTACCTCACGTTTATTATAGACAGACGAAATTAACACTTGGAAAGCAGTCTCGTTACCTTGGTATCTAACTTTTGTACGTATAATGAGCATGCACATATGCGGCTTCGAGGCCTGCATGACCACGCGGAATAAATGTTTTTTTGACGATCGTTTTTTGATCCATTCCCAACTGCTGTCTTGTAGAAAAGTTGAATTTTCCTGCAGTCTGTTTTAAAAACTCTGACGTGTTTCACTCACATGACTTTCTCTACTGTAGTACAAACTATTTTTTACAAACGCTTATTCTCCATCTACTCCATGTTAATCGAGATAAACATTTGCAGCCTCTATCTTATTGCTAATTTTCTTGTAGGTGCAAGAATATGGTAGCTTTTAAGCGACAGTCAAATCTTTTAAGAGCTGGCTGCTCTTCTCATTCGAGAAAAAGTATAAGTATTGGAAAATTCAAACAAACAACAAGGAATATCTCGGAAATGGTTCACTCCACAAGAAAGAAAAGAAGAAAGAAAAAAAATGTATATGACATAAATTGTGTGTTTTAACGAGATCTACATTTTTTGTCTATTAAAATTTTGTCTCTCACTTACTGTTTACCAGCTATACGAAAGTCATTCGGAATGAAGAGGATTTTTCGGGACATTCCCGGAAAATTCATGATATACAGTTTATTTGTCATAAAAATATCATAAACATATGAACACTGGCTTTACTTCCCTTCCGAAGTAAGCTATAAGGATTTTTACGCCCCAAAAAATCCATCGCCCTCCGCCAGGTTTGAGCATGTGATGGCTTTGAAAATCCGTTCTCTTTGCATCACCAGGAGAAAAAAACAAATATCGACTTTACATTTGAGAAAAGTACAAGTATATGAAAATTCAAACCAATAACAAGGAATATCTCGGAAATGGTTAGCTCTACAGTAAATATTTAATTGGCATAAATTGTGTGGTGTACATTTTTTTCTGCAGTAAAAGGTAAAGGTACAGACGAAAGGAGGGTCCCCATAACTGAGGCAGAGCACCGCGAGTAGGCCGCAACAACAACCCTTTAGGACCCGAAGGGCGACCAGAACCGCATGACGACGGGCATAAGCATGGACGGGGTCACTAACGTTTCCAGATCGAATGCATTCGACGCCGCCCGGGCTATACATTGCCTTTAAATTGCATACTCTTTCCATGACATCGAAAGAAATAACTGACAATCGACAGGACTTTAAAGGGATGGCTAAGTATTGAAGAATTCGAGCCATTAATAATGGATATCTCAGAAATGGCTGATGCCACAAAAAGGTTATTTGAAATAAATTGTGTATTTTAAAGCGATCTACATTTTGTATGTAGTATGTTTTCGTCTATCGCTTAACTTTACCAGTTATATACAAGATTATACAAAATTCCTTCCGAATGAAGAGGATATACGTTTTATTTGTCATGTAAACATCTTTAATATATATGGTATTTTAATCAAAACCGTTAAGACCATTTTTAGAAAGTAAAAACTTTTGAAAAATCTTCCATGTAAAGGGTAGCTTGGGTGGGGGCATGTTCTTGAAAATCTTCATGTCACACCTTTGGAAGGTATTGAACTTTAATACTAAGTTTTATATTTATACAAGTTTTCGTTTTTAAGTTATGCCGTTCACAGACACTCACACGCATACACATACATATACGCACGGACGGACGGACCTTTTTATAAAAATGCTTTTTGGGAGGTGGTTCAGGAGGCCTCAAAACATGCGTTTTCCGGTGAATTCTCGAAATTGAAATTTTAGGTGGAATACAATACTTCCCCTACTTGCTATACGCAGTAAAAGTAATAAGCTTTATAACAGATTGCATTAGAAGCTATAAAATAAACAATAGTGGTTATAGAAAGTCATGTGAAGGTAATAAGGTTTTTCATATAGTATTCAGTTTGGAAACCAGTAAATTTAGACATAGTATGGAACAAACGTTTAGAAAAGAAACAAGAACTGACCTCTGCTTATTTTCCTGTCCAAACCGCCATATCGCCCCATTTGTCGTTTCGCTGCTTCGCCAGCTTATACACTCGCCTTGCTAGACAGCCGACGCTTGCCATCCTTGCATGGTATTCCCTCAATCTCTAGGGGAAGAGAAAAGCAAAGCACTAATGTTGATCTGATGTAATTCCTTAGGTCTCATACACACATAAGTCCCAGAGCAACAGAAGCAATAAAGCGTACCATATTCACAAGCCTTTAGATGTGTACAAATTTCAAAAACCAAACTGTTACTAAATATCTGATGTGTAACATTCACTTAACTTTCTGCAGTCATCACCGTTGCATATAATAGTTATTTAAACAACAATTGTACATGACTTCAACAGTATTCATCTGCAATTTAAACATTTCTACCAGCCAAATTAACAGAGAGAAAACCCTTATTTTGAATATGCAGAAAGAACATTCATTCATTATCTGTTTACCCTCCTCTTATGTAGGACTTACACCCCCAGGACTTACAAGCGGGTGCCTGGGGTCAGAGGCCCGTCGAGGAGCAGACACTCATGGATCAGATAGAGCATCCAGGATGGGTGATCAGCCCGATGCCTGGTATGGGATGAAGGAAGTAGATGAAACGAAATGTGAGTGAAATGGATGAAAGGAAAGGTGATGATGTAGCAGTTGGTGGAATGAATGGCGGGGGAAAGCGGAGAACCCGGAGAAAACCCGCCCAGACGCCGCTTCGTCCACCACAAATCCCACATGCAGGTCCCTGGGATTGAACCCGGGCCGCCTCGGTGGGAGGCCAGCGGTCTAACCACTCGGCCACGGCGAGAAAGAACAAATGATATCAAACGTTGTGTGTTCTGATATTTGTGCAGATTTTTATTACTTTTATAATTGTGTGAATATGACACAGTTTATTAACGTTTTTATGTGCTTTTTTTGCAAAATTATTCGGTAACCTTCCAAACCTACTCACATAAAAATAGTGATTTAAAGAACGAATATACATACAGCTACTCAGAAGGTATTCGTTGGCATTTTAAAAAATTCTAGCAGCCAAATTAATGAAGAGAAAAATCTATATTTTTTACATAAAGATCAGATAGTAATACAGTTTACGAGTTTTGGCGGTTTTTAAAATCGTTCATTTTATCAGTTTTACACATTTTTGAAAAATATGCCAAAATTTCAGCTCTTTGGTACGTGGTGTTTTCAAAATTATCTTACATGCATTGAGTAGAATACGTTTTTTGTGTATTACTTGATTTTTCGTTGAAAATAGGATTTTATTTCACAGAGGAATAAAATGTCAAATTTGGGAATTTTCAACGTTGTTGCCTTGATTCCTCAATTTCGACTCACTTTATACGACTTCGCGAGTTTATTGCTCCACCAGTTTAAGTCACATGTCGATGAAAGTGTGTGGATGTGTGCACAGATGTTCTGATGTGATACATTCACATAACTCTCTATACCCTCTATCATTTATTAGTGGGTGTACAACTTATTCTTACTAAAGCTTATTTTTCTATCTACTACATTTTAATCCAAATAAACCTTTACAGAAATAGCTGCATTACACATTTCGTTATAGATACAAAGAGAACAGCGATAGTCAAATGTTTAACAACTGGACGCTATATGCTAGCCTTAAAATCCCATACTATTTCCATGCAATCACTAGAAACAACTGAATGTTGACAGGACTTGAAATGAACAATTCGAACCTTTAATAGAAGATATCTCAGAAACGGCTTATATCACAAAAAACTTATTTAAACAAATGGTGTGTTTTAAAGAGATTACATTTATTGTGTAGTACGTTTTCGTCTGTCGCTTAACGTTAACCAGCTATACAATATTATACAAAATTTCTTTCAAATGGAAGTGGACTTCAAAGGCTATTCCCAGAAAATTCAAGATATAAGTTTTATTTATCATGTAAATATATTTAATATGTGGCATTTTAATCAAAATCGTTAGCCATATTTTTGAAAATAAAAATGTTCCTAAAATCTTTCATGTAAACGGTAGTTTGGGGTGGGGGATTTTATTGAAAATCTTCGTGTCGCGTCTTTGGAAGGTACTAAACTTAAATACCAAGTTTGGTGTTGATCTGGCTTTTCGTTTTTAGTTAGATTGTTCAGAGACACAGACCACAGACACACACATGGACCTTTTTCTAAAATTCCTTTTTTTTTGGTTTCAGGAGGCCTCAAAACATTTATTTTCGGGAAATCTAGATATCAAGTTTTTGGTTGGAATACATGCTTCCCTACTTACTATACGTAGTAGAGAAAGTAAAAATTGCTCTACCCAATGCATAGAGTATTTTCTAAGGTATTTTTGCTACTGTTATTGTTTCATTTATATGTAATTTTTCTAATTAAAATTTTGAGATGAAATTGTTCAGTTAACTTCTTTGTTTCTGGGTTTCGAGGTTAGATTTAGGTTAGTGTGTGTATATAGATTTGGACTCAAATGCCTGGCATAATATTAGAAACTGTGCAGTAAAGGAAGCCAGAGCGAAGTTGAGATGCTCGAGAGTGAAAGCTTGAAAGTAAAAGTATGGTTTACTTCAGTTTTACATTATATCGTCATTAAAAATACTTTTTATGGAGAAATTATACAAAACAGTTTTATTTAGTTGTATATTTAGATTGGACAGATGATTCCAATAACTTCTAGTAAATGTGGCTCCCTTGAGAGTAAAAAGTATAATATATTTCAGTTTTACATTATGTTGCCATTAAAATTGTTTGTTCGTGGAGGTATTGTGCAAAACAGAGTTATATTAATTATATATTTAAACATGATTATTATAAGTGATGGCGAGTAAAGCTATTGCTTAAAGTTATGTGAAGAATATAGAATTGTGTACGCAAAACAGGACGCCGACATTCTCCTCTTAGTGTATCCCCCACAGCAATGAAAATAATGTGTTATAAGTGCAACAGATGTGACGCCATACGCTTGCTCTAACGTAATGCTGACAACATATGAATAACTAATGCCGCCAAAGTCGGTAAGATACTCAGCCTCAAGGCGTAGCCGAGAGATTGAGGGTCCTCAGCCTCAAAGCGTAACCGAGGGATGTTTTTTAGAAGGAGAGGAGTGTAGCAAGTTGAACTGCGAAGCGACGACAGGGCGAAGCCGAGGGATCTGCGCGTCTAAAACTCGAATGATTCACGTTCGCAGAAACAACGCACATCGCATATTTAGCGCATTTAACTTTTTATTCAGGTTGGCAGTACCCACTTTGAATGCGATTTATCGGATTTATTTGTTGTGTTCCTGACACGATTTGCCTATATAAGTAAAACACCTAAAAGGGACGGGCAGGTGGGCACCAGATATAGAAGAGATCACTTCCTGTTCTAAACTCATTCCTAAGGTAATTTATTGGCTTTCCTTTTGATTCTATAAGCATACTCTAAGATGAGATTTGCCCAGGACGCCACTGAATACGCGAAAAGGTAAACAGATACACACACTCCTTCTTTGCTATACACACTCCACCTATGAAGGCCAAGAGAATGTCTCCCAAAGCTGCAGTGACGGCATAAATGGAAGTGAGTGTAGCTAGAACAGAGTTTGCTTCGCAAGTAGTCATTGATAAGTGCATTATTATTATTATTATTATTATTATTATTATTATTATTATTATTAAGGTTATTTAGGCTGGGAGAAATTTCCTTTGCAACCTGGTGTGGCAAGACCACCTGAGTCGAACTAAACGCACTCTAAACGCTTTTATACAAGTACATTGGATATAACTTTTTGGATGAGTGCAAAAATGGCATATATAATAGTAATGTCAGTTATTCTAAGTATATCACTGAAATGAAATACATGCGGTTAACTTACCTCGTGTGATGATTTTCGTATAATCTGTTGCAAGAAAGCTGCACCCACGCAAAATGTTTGTCAACAGGAAGTAGAAACAGTTGATAATGACGAAGGAAACATCAGAATTAGCAGCGCACGTGTTCGACACTGGGTCACTGGGTTAAAAATTCCTCACACACTGAGTTGCACTCGAATGCGATTTCTACCTACAGTGGAAATGAAGCAGCACTCGAAATGCGAGTGATACCACCCATGAAGCGCACCCTGGTGACAAATGAAAGTCGGGCAATGGGAAGGTGATTGTTTTCACGACCAGAGGCTGCAGTTTCATTGAAAGTGAGAGTTATTTTTGTTCTAGGATAATTATGTTGGGTTAAAAATGACATCCTACGTATAAATCGGATAATGGTTCTTGTTTGTGAATAGTTTGTGACTAATCGTATACAAAGTGTCAGAAGCTTGAGTTCGCAGATTATAATGATGGCTTCTTTATGCTAAGCTTGATGCGTACTTTTATAAATAAAGAATACATTTTGTTGAATGTTTATCATTTTGTGATATGATATACACGATATGACAGATTATCAAAACGCTGAACTCATTCAAAATTAATTTTTCTATATTTGGATACTTACATGAAGTGATTCGTCCCCACTTTGAAATAATCTAGCAGTCAAATTAAATAAGAGAACATTTTAATTTTTTAAATTCTCATATACAGAAAAAGAAATTATATTATAGTTTTTTGTTTTACTAAATTTATAATGTTTAGAAAATTCCACCGCTTTTGCAAATATTATTATTGTGGGTTTTCAAATTTATTTTATATGCATTGAGTAGAGCAATCTTCTTTAAAGGAACGTTTTTCATTTTAGGTTTGACTTACATACCTTTAGCAACTCATGTGTTTAGAGATGATGAATAAAATAAATTAAATTATGTTCAAATGAGCCTCGGGTTCACTGAGCTGAGAATTACCCGACATTCGTCCTAACCAGGTAATTCACCTAAACCGAGATTTGAGCTCGAAATCTTGGAGTCTATATCAGGGGGTTAATTTCGGAAACCACTCAATCGATTTTGATAACTATTTACCATTTAAAAGTACAGCTCTTCGCGATGGACATAGGCTATAAACACCGAGCGAGGTGGCGAAGGCGGTAGAACTGGTTACTCAATTCGGGATGTCGTGGTTCGATTCCCCTGGCCGACCTTCCTGACCCATGGGTTTTTTTCGGGGTTTCCCCGGGTCGCTAGGTGAATTCGGGGAAGGTTCATTATGTCCTCCAAATTACCTGTCCCTCCATTTCACCTCCTACTCCTTTCACTTCACCTTTTATCTGCTTGGCCTGGCGGGAGTCTAGGCGTTGCATGGCAGGGAAAAAGGTAGCTCTATGTAACCCTCGTCCCGAACGGGACGGTCTCCGACTCCCGCCCCCCGGGGGTGTGTAAGCCTGCAGGGGAGGAGCCGATTGCACCAGCTGCCATTCGGGAGTTTCAATTTGTAAAATGTAGGGACCCTGTCCTCTGCCCTGTTGCTTCTCCTGCTCCGGCCGCCCTCTGTCTCCTCTCACCTCACTCCTCCCTCTCTGGGGGTCAGAGGCTTAGTCAAAAAGATCTTGTAGGTCAAGGTGCTAAATGCCCCTCCGTATCGAGTCCTACTCCTATAGTTTTAAAATCTACCTTTCAACCCTTACACAGAAATCTACATGTTTAACTCATCTGGTCAAAATATTGTACAATTATACTACTACATGACTTGACAGTGCCTTGAAAACACCCTTATGGCTTATTTTAACCCCTTATAAACAAAACTTTACTGCTTGGCCAAACAAGGCACATGTATGTGCACTTAAGCTGTAGGACAGGACAAAAATTAAATTAAACCTACCTTACAACTTCATAGTAGAGCTGTCAAGGGTCTGATGTGATACATTCACATGACTTTTTCTACCCTCTATCTTTATTAATGGATACACAAACTATTCTTACTAAAACTTATTTTTCTATCTACTACATTTTAATCCAAATAAGAAATAGCTGTATTACACATGTTGTTATAGATACAAAGAGAACAGCGATAGGCAAATGTTTAACAACTAGGAATTCCTAGGCTATTCCCAGAAAATTCAAGATATGTATTTTATTTGTCATGTAAATATGTTTAATATGTGGTATTTTAATCAAAATCGTTAGAGAATTTTTGAGAAAATCGAAAATTTGGAAAAAATTTGCATATAAAACAATATTTATCAATGGGAACTTTCTTGCAAATCTTCTAATCGTATCTTTGGAAGATGCTGAACCTAAATACCAAGTTTGGTATTTACGCGACGTTTTGTTTTTGAGTTATGCTGTGTTATGCGCGGACATTTTTCCAAAAATGTTCTTTTTTGGATTCAAGTGCCTAAAAACATGTATTTCCGGTATCGATTTTTTTGGGTGGAATGCAACACCTTCTCCACCTGCCATGTACGTGGTAGAGAAAGTAAAAGGTATAAGTATTTGAAAATTTAACCCAGGAGCAAAGAATATCTCGAAAATAGTCAAAGTCACAAAAACTTTTATGTGATATAAACTGCTTGCTATAACGAGATTTTTTTGTGGAAGAAGATTTACCAGTTATACAAGTCATTCAGAACGAAGAGAACTTCACAGGCTACTTCCAGAAAATTTAAGAAGTTTACTTGTTATACAAATATCTCGAACGTTATGGTGTTTAAACAAAATCGTTAGAGCCATTTTTGAAGAAATAAAAATTCCTGAACATTTTTCTATGTAAAGGGTAATTTGGGGTGGGGATCATCTTGAAAACCTTCTTCTAGCATCCTTGGAAGACGCTGAATAAATACCAGGTTTCGTGTTCTAATATTTTTACTTTCTCTACTACGTATAGTAAGTAGAGGAAGTATTGTATTCCACTCAAAAATTCGATACCGAGGTTTCACCGGAAATATACGTTAAGTCCCCCTGAATAAGAAAATCATGTTTAGAAAAAGCTCCTTGTATGTGTGTGTGTGTGTGTGTGTGTGTGTGTGTGCGCGCGCGCGCGCCTGTGTGATTGTGAGCAGCAGAACTCAAAAATGAAAAGTCGGATAAATACCAAGCTTGGTATTTAGGTTCAGTATTTTCCAAAGATTCGACACGAAGATTTTCAAGAAAATCTCCCACTCAAGACTATACTTTACATGGAAAATTTTTCGAAAATTTTGATATTCTCAAAAATGGCACCAGGATTTTGATTAAAATATCACATGATAATTTAAACTGAGTCGTTATGCGTTAATTCCCATCACATTAGCGCTAGATGTTAACTAAGGAGCGCTAATGTGATGGGAATTAATAAGTAACGACTCAGTTTAAATTATCATATGATAACATCACAATAAAGAACTACTTCTCTATCATTATAAAATATCACATGTTTAAGATATTTTCATGACAAATGAAACGTATATCTTGAATTTTCTGGAATGTCCCCAAAAGCCCTCCTCGGTGTGAATGGCTTTTGCATAAGTAGTAAACCATAAGATATAGACAAAATGTTTGTACATAAAAAATGTAGATCTCGTTCAAACACACAATTTAAGTCGTATGCTTTTTGGGGGGAAGAGTCGAGTGAATATTTCCGAGATATTCCTTGTTATTTGTTTGAATTTTCTAATACTTATACTTTTTCTGAAATGGGAATTCGCTATTCGTATTTTTATGTTCTGGACATGCAAAGAGAATGGAATGCTCCACATAGCAACCAGCTCTTAAAACATTTGACTATCGCTTAAAGCCTGCCATATTCCCTTTGCACCTAAAAGAAAATTAGCAATAAGATAATTTTTGCAAATGTTTATCTCAATTAACATGAAGTAGATGAAGAATAAGCGTTTGTAAAAAATAGTTTGTACAAGTAGTAGAGAAAGCCAATATATTGGTTGAAAGACTCATTTCATAAAAGGGTTATAGGAAATAAAACAAACTCGTTCATCCCTTTGGAAGCTATAAAGCCAAACGTAATAACGCTCCGTCTTTTACGATCAAGCTCTGGAAGGGACAGTTCATTGAACGCAACGCAATACCTACCTTCTCTGCTTGTTTTTTTGGTGATTAGTACGAGCGAAGCGGATGAGATGGCCCGCGGGAAACCCACGAGTGCGGCGGGCCGGCATGGCAGGCCGAACTGATGGATATTGACCGAGTTCACTTTCCGGCTGAGCAGCTTAATCAGCTCCCCTCCCACTGGACAAAGAATGGCGGTTCCGGTGGGCGAGGCGAGGCTGCAATTTCCAGTATACTTCTGACCGGGGTCTCCCTTGTCACACAATGCAATTTACGGTTCACTTCTGTGAGGAATTAATTCAAATTATTGTGTTTTGAGGTAGAAACACACATATAAGAGGAAATATTATTCAGGTCAACTAACCGATCATTTCCATGTATGTAATTTCACAATTACTTATCCTTCTCAGATCAGGCATAAATAACATGCATCAAACTCTGTGCAACAGCACAAAAATAGTGAATAGTCATATTTTTACTTTCTCTATCACGTACATAGTAGGTACACAAGGTATTCCATTCGATGCCGAGATTTCAACGGAAAATACATGCTTTGAGGCCTCCTGAATAAAAAAACATCTGATGTGTTATACTCACATGACTTTCTCTACTCTTGTACAAACTATTTTTACACACGCTTATTCTCCATATGCTTCATGTTAGTCGAGATATCGAGATGTTAATCTTATTGCTAATTTTCTTGTAGATGCAAGGGGAATTGGTAGGCTTTAAGCGATAGTCAAATATTTTAAGAGCTGGTTGCTATGTGAAGTATTCCATTCCCTTTACATGTCCAGGACAAAGAATAAACCATAACGAATTCCCATTTGAGAAAGGTATAAGTATTGGAAAATTCAAACAAATAACAAGGAACTTCTCGGAAATGACTCACTCCACAAAAAATGTATATCGCATAAATTGTGTGTTTTAAAGAGATCTACATATTTTGTGCAGAAAAACTTTGTGTATCTCTTACGGTTTACCGGTTATGCAAAAGCCATTCTGGGGACATTCCCATAAAATTTAAGATATACATTTAATTTTTCATGAAAATATCCTAAATATGTGATATTTTAATCAAAATGCTCCATATAAAGGTAGTCTGGGGTGGGGGAATGTTCCTGAAAACTTTTATGTTGCATCTTTCAAAGATGCTGAATATAAATACCAAGTTTAGTATTTATCCGACTTTTTGTTTTTGAGTTATGCTGTTCACGGACACACATCCACACACACGGACCTTTTTCTAAAAAGGGCACCTTAAAACATGTATTTTCAGCACTTCCCCTACTTACTATACTGGTAGAGAAAGTAACAAAACATTTTTAGAAAAAGGTCCTTTGTCTGTGTACAAAAATGAAAAGTTGGATAAACCAAACTTGGTATTTAGGTTCAGCATCATCCAAAGATGCGACACGAAGATTTTCAAGAAGATCCAATCACCTCCAACTACCCTTTACATGAAACATTTTCGAAATATTTTATTTTCTAAAAAAATGGCTCTAACGATTTTGACTAAAATACCATACATTAAATATATTTACACGAAACATAAAATGTATATTTTGAATTTTCTAGGAATAGCTTGTGAAGTCCATTTTAACGAAAGAAATTTGATATAATCGTATAACTGGTAAACGTTAATCGATAGACGAAAACGTATTACACGGAAAATTTAGATCTCTTTAAAACACACAATTTATTTTAAATAAGTTTTTTGTGGCATAAGCCGTTTCTGAGATATCCGTTGTTAATGGTTCGAATTGCTCATTTCTTGGTCATTCTCTGTTCTGTCAACATTCAGTTGTTTCTCGCGATTGCATGGAAACAGTATGGAATTTTAAGGCCAGCATATAGTGTCCAGTTCTTAAACATTTGACTATCGCTATTCCCTTTGTATCTATAACGAAATGTGTAATGTTTCTGCAAAGGTTTATTTGGATTAAAACGTAGGACATAGAAAAATGTAATAAGCTTTAGTAAGAATAGTTTGTATACGCACTAACAAACGATAGAGAGTAGAGAAAGTCATGTGAATGTATCACACGGGATTTTTTTTAACAAGACGCTATCGAGTGTCAGCGTTCTGGCATCTCAACCTAGAGGTACCGGTTTCGTTCCTGGCTGGGGCGGAGAATTTTTCTGTAACCAGAATCATTCCCTATCCTCCGCAGAGTCTGGAAGAATGAATGCGAGCGTGTTTAATAGTAACGATATTAAGAACTTAAGAAAACTTGTAATTTAACGAGCAATAACACGATAAACGTTTTCTTAGGCCAAAGCCCCCGATATGACCATAGAAGTTAAAAGGAACTACACAAATGAAACAATTAAAAAAAATTGTGTATTTTACACTTCAGAGAAATACATAGCTTTATAATTTCTGTACCAACCAAAAATTTCAATATGAAATCAATACTCAATTCAATATGGAAATACTTCTTTAAGAAGGTAGAGCAACGTACGCGCGTGGACTTTTGTGAAGATGTCTGTGAAAGCAGAATTAGGTAAAAACAAAATATCGGATAAATAACAAACTTGCTCTTTAATTGCAGTATATTCCAAAACACCTCAAAATTAGCCTTTGCATGCAACATATTTTCGTTATTTTTCATTTTTTAAAATGGTTTGATGATTTACTGGCGGCGCCGTTGCCGAGTGGTTAGACAGCTCGCCTCTCACCAAAGCTCTCCGGGTTCAATCTCAGGGAACCGCATGTTGGATTTGTGGTGGAAAAGCGGATCTGGGCGGGTTTTCTCCGGGTTCTCCGGTTTCCCACGCCATTCATTCTACCAATTGCTCCATCGTTACCTTTCCTTTTATTCATCTCACTGCCATTTCATATCATCTCTTATAGCAGGCATCGGGTTGATCACCCATCTATAGTCTGTGCTCCCCGACAGGCGTCTGACCGCAGGCATCCGCTTGAAAGCCCTGGTGGTGTTAACCCTAACAACGGGGTGGGTAAACAGAGAAAGAAGAAGACGGTTTTATTAAAATACCGTATGTTTAAAATATTTAAATGAGTAATACAAAGTATATCTTGATTTCTCTGCTAATGACCTATGAAGTCTCCATTTTAGTACAATTTTTATATACTTTTGTAGAACTGGACAAAGAAAAGCTTTCTCCGTAAAAATGTAGATTTCGTTAAAACACACCATTTATGTCCATTATTTTTATAACATTAACTATTTCCGAGATATTCGTTGCTGTTATATGGTATTTTCTCCCATTCTTAACATGTATTTTTCAAGTGCTAAGCTATATTCTTTTGTTTCTGGTATTATCATACGAAGCCAAGACATAGCGACCCTCTTTTTAAAGATCTGACTATCGTCTCAGCCTCCTGTATCCCTGTCGTACCTGCAACGAAATGTAGTAGCAGCAGCAGCAGTAGTAGTAGTAGTAGTAGTAGTAGTAGTAGTAGTAGTAGTAGTAGTAGTAGTAGTAGTAGTAGTAGTAGTAGTAGTGTTTAAAGCCTGTCCTTACTGCTGACGGCACCACAGGCGGTGGGCAATGATGATACAAGAAATGAAGTGACAATTGGGAAAGAAAATTTTGAATTGAAACGTTCCACGCCTAAGTTTAGGGTACCTCGCTGTAATTTTCTGTTATGAAGACTAAGGAAAACAGAAAGAAACATCATTCGGGGAGGACGGCCCAGTAGACCTCCGTTCACGAGGCCTTAACGACCTCGGCTATCCATGTCGGTAACGAAATTTAAGATAAAACCACTTACGTATATAGATCGAGGAAGTATTGCATTCTACCAAAGAGTAATATACCGAGATGTTACCGGAAATATTCTTTTTGAGGTTCCCTGAATAGAGCTTCAAAACAGTGAGATTGGTTTATGGACGCTCTTTAACTGATGAGGCTCTTAGCGTCCCATGCTATATTGGGCATGAAAGACCGGTAATTTTGCTCAGAGGCCTCTTTATCAGGCTTGAGGTTCTTTTACGTGCCGTAAATCTATGACACGAGACCACTAAGGATTTTCGGACCACAGCAGAATAGGCATCTATTTGTACCTGAGTGCCTTGCAGAGTCAGAAGATATTCAATCTTCCAGCCTGCTATCCTGCAGTTCATAGCTACTCGCTTCACTACTAACTAATTAATTAACACTAAGACCACTATATGGTGTAGGGGTAATATTCTCCGATGCTACTCTTCGGGCCTGAGTACGAATCCCGGTTAGGTCAAGACGCCTAGTTGTGACATTTTCAGTTTTTCCTCCTCAGTCTTTAAGGTTACTGCTCATATGCATGTCATTAATACACTTATCTGTCAGAATAAAACGTCGATTAAAATATCTTTAGGAGTTAGGAGTAGTAGAAGGAGGGACCTACTGGAGCATAACACCGCACATAAGCTGCAATGGACCCTTTGTGCTTCCAACGTGAACCCTTGGAGTAAGGGATGAAGGGGAGACCCGAAGGTGGACCAAATCCAGAGGACAATATGAACTAGCAAGGACGGAATCCACATCCATTCCAACTTGACCAAACATGTAGCCGGCTAGCCCTGCCTTAGCCACCCGCAAACCTGGGGTCCAGAGTGTAGACGAGGCAGGGAAGGGGACCCCAGCAGTCCCGCCTAACTCCAAGAAGAAATCTTTCCAAAGCATAAATTCCACCGTCCTGCCTCAACACACCAACCGCCGTCGCCTGGTCCTAGAACCCTTAAACAAATGGAAGTAAACGATGGACAGGGAATTCGCACACCACCAGGGAAAACCGGGAAAATGCCCAAGCTCAGAGTGGTTGGCCAAGCAGGAATCGAACCCAAATGCCTTACAAGTTACCGTGAAACCATCTTATCCAAAAATTACAAATAAAGTAGGAATTAAACTCCCCTCAAATAAAAAATAAAATGAAATTATATTGTCACGTGCTAAGTTGTGACACTGGGGGGAATAGCTAAATGAGGGATTGCAGAGTTAGAGACAATTATTAAAACGCTTGGCTAGAGCGATCTGACTATATTCTAAAGAGTTACATTTCTACGTGCGATAATTGGGTTTACAAGATCAGGGATGATGATGGTACTAGCTAACATTATTATCAACAATTTATTTTATAATGCTTACCTTGAGAAACGTCTCGTCGTGGATGAGGAGAGCCAATACTCAACACGACTTTGTCAAGCCGCTATGGTGCCAAATGAAACCATCCGGAGCGGCCGTGCAGCGGCCGTCGACGGGTACCATAGCGGTCCCGATCACGTTACAACACAAAGTCCCCCCGAGCAGAGCTTGAGGGCTTACTTATATAGAGTTGTATACCCTAGAGGGGTTCATTATAATACCGTGGCAGCTATTACCAAATATGGTCTGCCAACGCCCTGGAAAATGCGTAGGCTTAGGACTTTCCAAAGATCATGTGATCCGCAGGGTACAGCTAAGAGCGTGCAGAAAGACACGTACTCCTAAAGAAATGATGGCATAGTGAAATCCCTTTGAAATGTCAAAGGAAGTGACAAACCACTGTTTCCTGTCATATATACAATTTACTAAGACTTGAGCAGAATTAAGAATTTAAAATATGATTCTACATGATTTCAGAAACTCGTGACAGGTTAATAAAATAATGTCGATTAATATAAAATAATAATTACGATACAGATCTCCTCAGTCACGTTCGTGACAATATTTAATCCACAAGATGTACAATATAGCATTAATAAGAACATCAAAATGATAAACTTAAAAAAATATGATATGATACGTTCACATGACTTTCTCTACCCTCTATCGTTTATTAGTGGGTGTACAATTTATTCTTACCCAAGTTTATTACTTTCTATATTACGTATAGTGAGTAGGGGAGCTATTGTATTCCACCCAAAAATTCGATACACGATTTCACCGGAAATACATTGAGTCACTCTGAATCCAAATAAACCATTTTTGGGAACATGTCCGTGTGTCTGTCAGTGAACAGCATAAATCAAAAACGAAAATTCGGATAAATACCAAACTTGGTATTTGAGTTTAGTACCTTACAAGGATGCGACACGAAGATTTTCAATAAAATCCCCCAACCCAGCTACCCTTTACATGGAAAACGGTTCTAAAATTTTGATTTTCTAAAAAATGCTCTATCAGTTTGGAGTAAAATACACATATGAAATATATTTACATGCCAAATAAAGTGTATATCTTAAATTTTCTGAGAATAGCCCAGGAAGTCCTCTTCATTCGCAACGAATTTTGTATAACTTGTACCAGACAAAAAACGTAGATCTCTTTAAAACACTCAATTTACTTAACATAACTTTTTTGTGTCATAATCCATTTCTAAGATATCCGTTATTAAAGGTTCGAATTATTTAATTCTTATTCTTTTAAAGCCGCATTGATTTTCAGTTGTTTCTCGCGATTCTATGGAAACAGTGTGGAATTTTAAAGCCAGCATATATCAACCAGCTGTTAAACATTTGACTATCGCTGTTCTCTTTGTATTTATAACAAAATGTGTAATGTAACTAACTAGCTATTTTTTCAAAGGTTTATTTGGATTAAATGTAATGGATAGAAAAATAAGCTTTAGTAAGAATAGCTTGTACATCCACTAATAAAGATTGAGGGTAGAGAAATTCATGCGAATGTATCACAACAGATTCTTTTTAAATCTACTGCATTTTAATCCAAATAACCTTTGCAGAAATAGCTACATTATACATTTCGTTATAGATACAAAGGGAACAGCGATAGTCAAATGTTTAACAACTGGACGCTATATGCTGGCCTTAAAATTCCATACTGTTTCCATAACATCGCGAGAAACAACTGAATGTTGAAAGTGAAGTAGATGGTTTGTTACGTTATTGAGTCAGATTGAAGAAGATGAGTATTTTACTTTATTTGCATCACGCTTTGGGAGCCAATTTGAAGAAGATAGTTTCTTTAAGTATTAAGAGATTTACAGTTTTTGTGTAATACGTTTTCGTGTATCGCTTAACGTTTACCAGTTATACAAGATTATACAACATTTCTTCCGAATGAACAGTATTCCCAGAAAGTTAAAAAATATACATTTTATTTTTCATTTAAATATCTTTAATATATGGCATTTTTATTAAAATGTTAGAGCCATTTTTTTAGAAAAAGTCTTCGAAAATATTCCATGTAGTTTGACGTGGAGGGATTTTCTTGAAAGTCTTCGTGTCACATCTTTGGAAGGTACTGAACCAAAATAACAAGTTGGTGTTTATAGGTATTCTCGTTTTTGAGTTATGATGTCCACACACACAGACACACAGAACGTTTTCTAAAATGCTTCTTTTTGGATTCAGGGGGCCTCAAAACGTGTATTTTTGGTAAAATCTCGGTATCGAATTTTTGGATGGAATGCAATACCTTCCCTGTCTACTAGGTACTGGTAGAGAGAGTAGTAAGTTGTTATTGTTATTATTATTATTATTATTATTATTATTATTAAACTAGTATTGATTTACAGAATAACTTGCTAAAATAATAAAATACAAATTCATAATCTCAATATCTCCTTCATTAATATACATTGCTTTAACGAAACTAAGGAGGTAAATAAAAGAAACATCGTCTTATTAGTAACGATAATGCATCATGATGAGTCAAAGACCTAAATGCACAAGAGTGTTTATTACTGTAATATTTATTCTGTCTCCCTTCACAGGAACGAAAACGACGTTTAAATTCTTTCGGTTTTAAGTAGTGTCAGGTAGTTTAGAAGTTCTACGTCAAGCTGGGGACATCTCTCTGATGAAGAAGACTGGGGGCATTTTGTAAGGCAGGAGTTTTAAACTACCTGCCACAGCTTATGACTGAAACAGTTATAACAGGAATTCAACCGGAAAAGCCTTTGCTGTAACTTTACCTAAGCTTAAATTTGTAACGCGTAATTCGAACAGTTATAATCTCAAACTCGAAGGCTTCTAGCAGTTTATAAAAAACAAACGAAAACATCTTCAGACACACACACACACAGAGAAAGAATACATTGTTGTAGAATATTGAGAAACTGAGATTGTTAATGGCTAGGCTGACTACTTTAAATCGGTTTATTCAAGTATTGCTTTAAAATACACTTACAAAGCCGACAATATCATTAATATTTTAGACTCCCTTAATATAAGAGCAATAAGTGAAAATGAAGTAAAATTCTCAATAAATAAACTTGTAAAAGATCTGCAGGCCTATGGAATACCGGCTTACATTTTTAATGGATGTTCTGATCTATTATTACACCCTTAAAATTAATCTATAACTAAATCTCAATCACGAAAATTTTCCCAATCTTCGGAAGCAAACTAAAGTAATTCCCATTTCCAAATTTGGAAATTTTAAATGATAAACAACTATAGACATACTTATTGCTATTCTGTCTACATCAGCAAAAATTATTAAAATGAGGCAGTATTTTTATCACTTAAATGATTTCAGTCAAATTATATAATATGTAAAATGTATGTAACAGTCATTGCATATGCTTATATTATTGTAAACATGTTCAATAATGTTATGTGAATATATTACGTAATTTAATAATGTTGGAGCTGTGAGAATAATAAGTTAAAAGTTGCTAACAATGAGATAACATTGAGGCAATAATGAGTTGAGAGTTTAATAATACTACTTCTGTTTATTGGAGTAACAATAATGTAATTTTAGTGACAGTTTATAAATAGCCAATCAACAACCAGAAAAAGCTTTAGTTAAATGAAGTTATTCTATTGGTTTAGGAATAGCCAATCAGAGACTTGAAATACAGCAATTTACAAGTTTAGATGGTTGAAATCAATTCAGTTGCCTGCAGACAGTGCTCATAACTGGATGCGTTGCTTGTGCGTCCTCGAGAGATTTAATACGTATTCGTGTGAGACGAAAATAAGTTTACGTGTTAAAAAGTGTAAGTAATTAATTAATAAAAAGAATCTCACAGCTCTCTATCTATATCAGTGAAGTGTTATTTAAATCGTATCAAGCATTAATAAAAGGAGTGAAGTAAAATTATAATCTGTGTAAGCCTACATTCTTAGTTGCATCACAACCCTTCCAAGAGAAACGTGTCTCTAACAATAATACTGACGCAGCCGAGGCAAACATAAATATTTAATACTTAAGGAAACATCAAATCAAAGTTAATATTTTTTTAAACTTGGGGTAAAGGCCACCTGAAAGTAAACTTGGGGCAAAGGCCACCTGAAAGTACATTTGGGGCGAGGGCTACCGGAAACTGTTTACCATACGTGCGGTTGCAACTACTTCAAGTGTTCGGCTCCCCAACAGTTGAATTATAAATAAGTAACAAATCAACTTCTTCAAATTGGCGTCCATACGTGGAGCTAATAAAATACTTCTTCAAAAAGTATTATATACACATATACCGGGTGAGTCTTCTCAGCCTGCGGATTGAGAAGTTATGCAGTCTCGGTGATGTACAGACTATGCGTTAAACACTGTCTAGTGCATCGCGTCTTATCAATTTTGGCCGAAATGACTGCTTAGCACCGCTGTGCGCGCAGTGACTTGCACTTTTGTGCATTATTAATTTCGTAGCGCAGCAGTGTGCGCGTTGGCCTTCAGTGATGAAGGTACCAGGTTCAAATACTGCCACTTGAAGGTAATTTTTATGTTTAGTAAATTTAACGAGAACTGATAGTTTGGCACGGAAATGTCGTTTCACTTAGTTTAATTATGTGCATTTCATTAAAACAAGAATTGTTACCTGTTAGAATATGCAAACCCACTTTCTAGTGCATTCGGAAAGAAATCATGATTTGCTAGAACGCTCTCGAAACATGAACAGAAATGAATAAAGAGCTCATTTATTCACAGGCGTGATTTGAACTTGTGACCTTGCTGCACTTTGCAGTATGTTAACCATTGCGTTATTAGAGCACGTTAACAACGAGCACCACCGTAACCCTAATCAGCGGCCTGGTAAATGCGGTGTCAGCACCTGCATTTCGCATCGTCTGTAAAATGCACGGTTGCTTAGTTACCAATCCGTAGGATGAGAAGACTCACGCGGTACATATATCAGAAATAGACAGTTTATGCAAGTAGATGTAATATACACCGATTTTCAAAAGGAGTGCAATAAAGTTGATCATGATTGTTTGCTTACCAAATTATCAAAATTGTCTTTGTCATTTCCATTAATAAAATTCATTCCATTATATTTAAAAACAGATTACAGGCGGTGTATTATAAAATTGCCTGTAATACCACTTTAATATAAATTCAGGGATTCCTCAAGGTTATCGGGAGGTAAACAGAGATAACCAACGCTCTCTCGGAAGCGCTAGGGCAGATAACCAGAATTTTCTGGAAGTTCCTTTCCCCCCTTTCCGTAATGTGTATCCAGATAGTTCTGGAATGTTCTGTGGAAGATTCCATTGCCTATATAAGCGAGCGTTCTCGTGAGAGGAGTTAGTCAGTCAGTTGAGTTAGTGAGCGAGTTAGCGAGTTTCTGGTGCGACATCAAGTGCGGTTCTACAAGTGACTTTGTGACAACTGTGACGTCCAGTGAGTACTGCTGCTACAGAAGAGATTGAAGGCTTTTGTTCGACTTCCCTGCAAGTATGGCTACGTGTGCGTATTGCATTACGCCACTGCGTCAAGAAAGAAGTGAAGTGACCGGGAAATTGAACTAGTTCACATTAGTGAAGTGACACTGTGAACTAGGTGTAGTCCTAGCGAGGTTGAACTAGATTAAAACAGTGAAGTGACAGTTGAAAAACTGGACAAAGTCACAATATTAATATTGGTAATGACATAACACAGCCTCGTTAGGACCCTGGGAGGCCAGTTGAGGAATACTTGATTGAAAAGCAGCGGCTCCAGGTTAAGAAGGCTGCTTATACCGGCCGGGAGGGACCCGCGGCGCTGACCACGTCCCACCCTCCAGTACTGCACCCCAGCTGTGGGGGCAGGTCTCGACCCAGCAGGGCGGTTGTACTATGTAGTTTCAGTTTAATGACATAACACATCCTGATTTATACATTATTTACCTAGCGGGATGGCTCAGGCGGTAACATATGTGGGCCGCATTCGAGAGGTCCCGGGTTCGATCCCTGGTGACCGCCCACTCTGACCTACGAGTTTTTTACGGGCTTTCCCGGGTCGTAAGGCGAATGCTGGAGTGGTTTCTTTCATCTCCCGAATTTCCTGTCCTTCCATTTTGTTCCATTAATCATTTAATTCATCCGTCACCCCGTTTGATCTGTTTCAGGGTTGGAAGTGTCGGCGATGGTGTTTCGGTGCAGCGTAGCAGGAAAAAAGATGCTCTCTGTGAACTTTTCTAAGTACCTTGGCCTTCGGCTGATTGCCGGGGTGTAAGCACCGCTCTTTGTAGGGGGGCGTTGGACCTTATGTGAGGCAGGGTTCTCGGTCTGCCTGTCCGACTGCTGGGACGTCTATGTCTGGAAACTGTAGGGACCCGTCACTGCTGTGCAGTCACTCCTGGTTCCGGCCGCCCGGTGTCTGAAGTGCCCCCTCGTGGGACGTCGGTACAATATCCTCATTCCTGGATTGGTGTCGAATCCTCTCCGCTTCACAATCCAATCCAATCCACGTTATTTAGTGACGATTTACTATCGTCCACGATTTAGGACAAACAACGACGTTTGCTGCCGGTGGTTTTCGTTTCAAACTTCCCAACTATACCTCTCCCAACCTGGTTTCTTGATTCTGATTCTGTTTATCTAAGGGAATACCAGCATCCACGAGTCTAGTTTACGTTATACCTTCTCAAATAACCGAGAAAGATTTTTATTTGGAGTAGAATGCTCTTCAAAGCCACTCAGTCAACTTGGCTGACATCTGGAGGACAGGGAATATTCTTCCATTGTGCAGAGATTTGGAACTCACAGATTCTACGAACAAACAATTGGAATCAGTGCTTTTAAAGCTCGGGCATTAAGTGCAGATTAGTTATCGATTTTCAGTAATAACCTAGTCCACCATCTCATTTCTGTGGTTGTCTGCTTATAGAAGGGTTACGCCCTTAGCTTGAACAAAGGAGTTCCATACATTCAGTCTTCATAAGCAGCAAATAAAAGAAGTTCTACTATATGCATATAAAATAGGAATAACTTTCAATTGGGAAATGGTTTTGCTTCAATCCATCATGAAAATTATTTATACAGAAAACCATTCAACAGTTGCCATGAATGTTTATAATAATTCCTTGATATCAGTTCCTCTTCCATACTTTATATTTAAATAGATTTAGGCCATGTTTATCATTAATGTTTAGCGATTCCATTACTTACTACTTAAATTATACCAAGATGAAATACTTTGAACACGTGACGCGGAAAATGAAGGAAGGTAGGTAATGCAGAGTATAAATATAAGAAATACTAATTGTATTGAAACAGCTGGCATTAATTTAAAATGCTGAAGGGAACTTCAGAAAAACTAAAAAATATTTATGTTTGATGTCTTAAATCTCTAAACTCTGAATTAATTTTTAGCTTCTCTAACCTATAGTAAGTAGAGGAAGTATTGCATTCCAGCCAAAAATTGTATATCGAGATTTCACCGTAAATACATATTTTGAGGCCCCCTGAATCCAAAGAAAGTATTTTTTACAAAGGTACGTGTATGAATCTGTGTGTCTGTGAACTACATAACTCAAAAACGAAAAGTCGGATTAATACCAAGCTTGGTATTTAGGTTCAATATCTTTTGAAGATGCGACACGAAGATTTTCAAGAAAATCCCCTCATCCTAGACTACCGTTTGCATGGAACTCTTTTCCAAAATTTTTATTTTCTCAAAAATGGCTAAAACGAATTTGATTAAAAATCATATGTTTAAGATACTTTCATGGCAAATGAAATGTATATCTTGAATTTTCTGAGAATGACCCTAAAAGTCGTGTTCATTCGGAATGAATTTTACATAACTAGTAAACCGTAAGAGATAGACAACATTTTTCTGCACACAAAATGTAGATCTCAAAACACACAATTTATGCCATATACATTTTTTTTATGTGGAGTGAACCATTTCCGAGATATTCCTTGTTATTTGTTTGAATTTGCCAAAACTTATACCTTTTGTCAAATGGGAATTCGTTATTTATCTTTTTTTGTCCTGGGCATGCAAAGAGAATGAAATACTCCACATAACAACCAGCTCTTAAAATATTTGACTAACTTTAGGCCTACCATAATCTCTTTGTACATATAAGAAAATTAGCAATAAGATAGTTTCTGCAAATTTTTATATCGATTAAAATGAAGTAGATGGAGAATAAGCGTTTGTAAACATTGTTTGTACAAGAGTAGAGAAAGTCATGTGAGTGTAACACATCAGATTTATAGAAAAAGGGGTCTATGTGTATGTGTCTGTCCGTGTGTCTACGAAAAGCATAACACAAAAAACGAAAGGACGATTAAATAACAAACTTATTATTTAAGTTCAGCATCTTTTAAGTATGTAACACGAAGATATTAAGTAAATCCATCCACCCAACCTATCCATTACATGTTACAGCATCAGTTGCGGTATCATCTGCTATGGACAGCGTTAATGATAAAACGTCGCGTGTTGGTGATTTTCTGTTCTTCTCTTTATTTTATTGAACGTTTAAACTGGAAATATATTGTGTTTTGAGCCCTCCTGAATCCAAATAAAACATTTTTTTGGAAACATGTGTGTGTGTGTGTCTTTGAACACAATAACCCAAAAACCAAGAGTCGGATAAATACCAAACCTAGAATCTAGGTTCAATGTCTTTCAAAGATGCGACACGAAGATTTTGAACAAAATCCCCCCACCCCAAATACCCTTTACATGGAACTCTTTTCGAATTTTTTTTCTAAAAAATGACTAACGATTTTGATTAAAATACCACATATTAAAGATATTTACATGACAAATAAATTGTGTGTCTTGAATTTTCTGCGAATTGCCTAGACGTTCTCTGCATTGGGAAGGAATTTTGTATAATCTTGTATAACTGGTAAATGTTAAGCGATAGACGAAAACGCACTACACAGAAAATGTAAATTTCTTTAAAACAAACAATTTATTTAAAATAAGTTTTTTTTGGATAAGCCGTTTCTGAGATATCCGTTATTAAAGGTTCTCATTGTTTACGCTTGGTCGTTCTTAAAGTCCTTTCAACATTCAATTGTTTCTTGCGCGATGTCATGGAAACAGTATGGAATTTCAACGCCAGCATATAGCGTCCAGTTTGGCTATCGCTTTTTCTTTGTATCTATAACGAGATGTGTAATGTAGCTATTTCTGTAAAGTTTATTTGGACTAAAATGTAGTGGATAGAAAAATAAGCTCGATTAAAAATAATTTGTATACCCACTAATGAACGATAGAGGGTAGAGAAAGTCGTGTGAATATATCACATCAGATGTTCTATATCTGATGTTTGAAATTATCGCATCTATTTGGTTCTTGCTTTTATTACGTTAACTTGAACCTATTTTCTTTTCATTCTTTCAATCCAAAAGCGTTTCAGTTTTACATGTTTCTTGCGATAAGCATTTTACTACAAGTAGAAGATAAAAATATTTTAGGAATTAAACACTAGCAAGTGTAAATATAATTGCTGTAATATAATAATGAGTCGCGGACGCTCTCGGAAGCTTAGCGCATATTCTGCTGTGGTGCAATCGTCACCTTACCTCTTAAACGTGAATTATCTCAACTACAATCTCTCTATTTGAAAGCATTTTAATAGACATTTATGAAAGACAGAACAAAGTCGCTCATAAAAGTCTGATGTGTTTCATTCACATGACTTTCTCTCTCCTCTATGATTGCTTTCTCTACTATATACGCTCTAAGTAGAGAAGGTAATGTGTTCCACCCAAAATTTCCATATAGATATTTCACCGAAAATACATGTTTTGAGGCACCCTGAGTACAAAAGAAAAACGTTTAGAAAAAGAGTTCTGTGTGTGTGTGTGTGTGTGTGTTCGTGAACAGCATAACACAAAAAGAAACGTTGGATAAATTCCAAATTTGGTGTTTAGGTACAGAGCCTTAAAGAATGAGACACGGAGTTTTGCAGGAAAATTTCCCAAACCCAAACTGTCCTCCTTATGCAAGATTTTTCGAAATTTTCGATTTTCTCAAAAATTGTTCTAGGAATGATTGTGATTAAAATACCGTGTGTTTAAGATGTTTATCCGCCAAATAAAAGAATATATTGAATTTTCTGGGAACCGAGAGGGATGGCGCAGGCGGTAACGTCTGTGTACCGTATTCGGGAGGTCCTGGATTGAAAATCCCGGGACCGACCAATCTGACCGCGGTTTTCCTCAGTCACTAGGTGAATACTGGGCTGAATAATTTGATTCAATCATCACTATATTTCATTTCCTTCTTCTTCTACTCCGCCATAACAGACACTGGGCTGATTACCCATCCTGGATATGCTATGATCCAGAGCTTGCTTGGTCCTCGACAGATACTGACCCAAGGCATTGGCTTTAAGTCCTTGGTGGCGTAAACTTTTCTGGGAAAGGCCTGTGAAGTTCTCTTCATTCGCAACACATTTCGTATAACGGTAAACCATGAGAGGTTCACAAGAAGGTAAAGCACAAAAAATGTGTATCTCTTTAAAATACACAGTTATTCGAAATGTTTTATTTGGTTGAATTTTTCAACACCGTTGACATTACGACAATGATCATGCGACATCTTCGGAAGATACCTACTGCACTCTAATACCAGGTTTGGTATTTGTCCCATATCGTGTTTTTGAGTTATGCTGTTCACATACACACACACACTGAACGATTTGTAAAAATCTGCGATACGTTCACATGATTTTCTCTACCGTTTATGTTTAATAGTGGATATACAAACTATTCTCAGTAAAGTTTATTTTTCTATCTACTACATTTTAATCCAAATGAACCTTTATAGAAATAACATTACACATTTCTTATAGATACAAGGGGAACAGCGGTAGTCAGATGTTTAAGAACTGGTCGCTATACGCTGCCTTAAAATTCCATACTGTTTCCATGCAATTGCGAGAAACAACTGAAAATCGTTGTGATTTAAAAACAAAGACAAAGAATGACAAGTATTGAACAATTGAACATTTAATAACGGATATATCAGAAACGGCTTATGCTACAAAAAAAACTTATTTGAAATAAATTGTGTTTTAAAGAGATCTAAACGTTTCGTGTGGCACGTTTTCGATTATTGCTTAACGTTTATAAGTTATACAAGATTATTCAAAATTCTTTCCGAATGAAAAGGTCTTCTTATAATATTCCCACAAAATTCAAGATACGCATTTTATTTGTCATGTAAGTATGCTATTTTAATCAAAATCGTTAGAGCAATTTTATTAGAAAATCATAATTTTCGAAAAATGTTTCATGTAAAGGGTATTTGGGGTGGGGATTTTGTTGAAAATCTTCGTTCTGCATACTTTGAAGATACTAACTTAAATACGGAGTTTGGTATTTATCCGACTTTTCGTTTTTGAGTCATGCTGTTCACAGACACACGCGCGCGCGAACCTCTTCCTAAAAACGATCTTTTATTTAGGGGCTCCAAAACGTGTATTTCCGAGGAAATCTCGCTATCGGATTTTTGGGTACAACTATGTACGCAGTAGAGGAAGTAATAATAGTAATAGTAATAATAATAATAATAATAATAATAATAATAGCAATAATAATACATAGAATAAACACAATGAGGCGAAATCTCTTTTACCAAAGTAATTTCGAACCAATACACACAGTTTGACTACATAAATCATTTAAGCCAACGATAATACAATAAAATACCAGGAAAATAATTGTTAATCACAAATGCAGATAATTATATTAGTGATAAAAGATCGTCCGAAATCTGCAAGAGTATTAAACAATAACGAATCTAAATTGACTGCAGCAATAGTTATATTTCTACCATATTATCGTTCAAATTGCTTTAAACTGGTCGAATTAAATGAAATATACGCATTTTAATTCTGACAGCTTTATCGATGTCGCCCACTCAGTGTTGTACCAATTGTGTGGATGTACTTATGCGGAATAATTCGCTTAATTAAGTCTGTAGTGACGGAAAGACATAAAATATCAGAACTAATTAAAGAACAAACCATGCCTACGTTATGGAACGTTGATATTGATGAAATTGTTTGGAAACCTAGAAAAGATGTGAAATTTAAGAAAAAGTGCAAGTTCAAAAGTAATTCTAAGTATACTCATAGCGTTCTAAAACTTCACGTAGCTCAGTCGATAGGACACGTGTATGCTGTGCGAGGGGTCGCGGGTTCGATTCTCGGCTGGGGCGGGAATTTTTCTCTAGCCAAGAGAGTTTGGAAGTATAGTCCATCTTATAATTAGTCTGACATAGTACCTAAGGTGTTCACAGCAGTAAAGTAGAACCAACTGCTACCACGTGACTTACCCCACGTGAGAGGATATTCTGATGGCTTTGATTGGCTAAAGTTAGATGAGTGGATTCCTACTGGATGGAGTTGAGATAGCAGCAAACTCTGTTCTAGCAAATGAAGTATGTCACATTGACTGGAACAAAGTTCTTGCTACTCCCACTCCATCCAGTAGAAATCCATTCATATCTAACTTTAGCCAATCAAAGCCATCAGAACATCTTTTCCACGTGGAGTAAATCACTGTGAACACCAGTCTAATTATTAAATGGTCTATACCAATGAGAGTGTAAATTTGTATGTGATCTAATGTATAAAAATCCAAAGAAAGAAAGTAAGAAGGAAGGAAGGAAAGAAAGAAAGAAAATACGATGACAACTGCACGTATACTTTAGGCAATATGTTCGAAAAAAAAATCTGATGTGTTACACTCACATGACTTTCCCTACTCTTGTACAAACTACTTTTACAAACGCTTATTCTCCATATGCTTCATGTTAATGGAGATATCGAGATGTCAATCTTATTGATAATTTTCTTGTAGATGCAAGGGGAATATGGTAGCTTTTAAGCGATAGTCAAATATTTTAACGCTGGTTGCGTTAATGGAATGGAGTATTCCATTCTCTTTGCATGTCCAGGACATAAAAAAATGAATAACGAATTTGAGAAAAAGTATTAAGTATTGGAAAATTTAAGGGAATAACAAGCAATATCTCGCAAACGGTTCACTCAACAAAAGAAATGTATATGACATAAATTGTGTATTTTAACGCGATCTACATTTTTCATGTAGTAAAATTTTGTCTATCTCTTATGGTTTACCAGTCGTTCATAATGAAGAATACTTTTGGAGACATTCCCAGAAAATTCGAGATATACATTTTATTTGTCATGACAATATCTTAAACATATGATATTGTAATCAAAATCGTTAGAGCCGTTTTTGAGAAAATTAAAATTTTCGAAAAATGTTCCATGTAAAGGGTAGTCTGGGGTGGGGGGATTTTCTTGAAAACCTTCGTGTCGCATCTCTGATAGATACTGAACCTAAATACCAAGTTTGGTGTTTATCCGACTCTTCGTTTTTGAGTTATGCTGTTCACAGACACACAGACAGACAGACACAAAGACAGACAGACACACACACGGACATGTTTCCAAAAATGCTTTTTTTGGATTCAGTGAGTCTCAAAACATGTATTTCCGGTGAAATCTCGGTATCGAAATTTTGGGTGGAATGCAATACTTCCCCTACTTACTATACGTAGTAGAGAAAGTAAAAATGAATAACGCATTTGAGAAAAAGTATAAGTATTGGAAAATTTAAGGAAATAACAAGCCATATCTCGAAAACGGTTCACTCAACAAAAGAAATGTATATGACATAAGTTGTGTATTTTAACGCGATCTACATTCTTTGTGTAGTAAAATTTTGTCTATCTCTTATGGTTTACCAGTTTTGCAAAAGTCGTTCACAATGAAGAATACTTTTGGAGACATTCCCAGAAAATTCGAGATATACATTTCATTTCTCATGACATTATCTTAAACTTATGATATTTTCATCAAAATCGTTAGAGCCATTTTAGAGAAAATTAAAATTTTCGAAAAATCTTCCATGTAAAGGGTAGTCTGGAGTGGGGGGATTTTCTTGAAAACCTTCGTGTCGCATCTCTGGAAGATACTGAACCTAAATACCAAGTTTGGTGCTTATCCGACTGTTCATTTTTGAGTTATGCTGTTCACAGACACACACACACACAGACACACACACACAGACACACACACACACACTCACACACACAGACACACACACGGACATGTTTCCAAAAATGCTTTTTTTGGATTCAGGAGGTCTCAAAACATGTATTTCCGGCGAAATCTCGGTATCGAATTTTTGTGTGGAATGCAATACTTCCCCTACTTACTATACGTAGTAGAGAAAGTAAAAAAATCTGATGTGTTACACTCACATGACTTTCTCTACTCTTGTACAATCTAATTTTACAAACGCCTATTCTCCATATCATTCATGTTAATCGAGATATCGAGATGTCAATCTTATTGGTAAATTTCTTGTAGATGCAAGGGAAATATGGTAGCTTTTAAGCCATAGTCAAATATTTTAACGCTGGTTGCTATGTGGCGCATTCCATTCTCTTTGCATGTCCAGGACATAAAAAAATGAATAACGCATTTGAGAAAAAGTATAAGTATTGGAAAATTTAAGGAAATAACAAGCCATATCTCGAAAACGGTTCACTCAACAAAAGAAATGTGTATGACATAAGTTGTGTATTTTAACGCGATCTACATTCTTTGTGCAGTAAAATTTTGTCTATCTCTTATGGTTTACCAGTTATGCAAAAGTCGTTCACAAATAGGAATACTTTTGGAGACATTCCCAGAAAATTCGAGATATACATTTCATTTCTCATGACATTATCTTAAACTTATGATATTTTCATCAAAATCGATAGAGCCATTTTTGAGAAAATTAAAATTTTCGAAAAATCTTCCATGTAAAGGGTAGTCTGGAGTGGGGGATTTTCTTGAAAACCTTCGTGTCGCATCTCTGGAAGATACTGAACCTAAATACCAAGTTTGGTGCTTATCCGACTGTTCGTTTTTGAGTTATACTGTTCACAGACACACACACACACACACACACAGACACACACACAGACACACACACGGACATGTTTCCAAAAATGCTTTTTTTGGATTCAGGAGGTCTCAAAACATGTATTTCCGGCGAAATCTCGGTATCGAATTTTTGGGTGGAATGCAATACTTCCCCTACTTACTATACGTAGTAGAGAAAGTAAAAATCTGATGTGTTACACTCACATGACTTTCTCTACTCTTGTACAAACTATTTTTACAAACGTTTATTCTCCATATGCTTCATGTTAATCGAGATGTCAATCTTATTGCTAATTTTCTTGTAGATCAAGGGGAACATGGTAGGTTATAAGCGATAGTCAAATCTTTTAAGCGCTGGTTGCTATGTGGCGCATTCTATTCTGTTTGCATATCCAGGACAAAAAATTGAATAACGAATTTGAGAAAAAGTATAAGTATTGGAAAATTTAAGTAAATAACAAGCAATATCTCGAAAATGGTTCACTCAACTAAAAAAATGTATATGACATAAATTGTGTATTTTAACGCGATGTACATTTTTTGTGTAGTAAAATTTTGTCTATCTCTTATGGTTTACCAGTTATGCAAAAGTCGTTCACAATAAAGAATACTTTTGCAGACATTCCCAGGAAGTTCAAGATATACATTTTATTTTTCATAAAAATATCTTAAACATGTGATATTTTAATCAAAATCGTTAGAGCCATTTTTGAGAAAATTAAAATTTTCGAAAGATCTTCCTTGTAAAGGGTACTCCGGGGTTGGGGGATTTTCTTGAAAACCTTCGTGTCGCATCCTTGAAAGATATTGAACCTAAATACCAAGTTTGGTGTTTATCCGACTGTTCGTTTCTGAGTTATGCTGTTCACAGACACACACAGACACACAGACAGACAGACACACAGACACACACACGGACATGTTTCCAAAAATGTTTTTTTTGGATTCAGGGGGTCTCAAAGCATGTATTTCCGGTGAAATCTCGGTATCGAAATTTTGGGTGGAATACAATACTTCCCCTACTTACTGTACGTAGTAGAGAAAGTAATTAAAGGCTGCCGGTATGACCATTCAGTTAAACGCGGAGTTGAACAAAACTTCACTTTGTAAATTTCGTACTTAATATTTGACACAACTATCTCTACTAACACGTGATTACCTTCAGGCTCGACACAATACGCAGGTGGTATTATCAGCGCTATAGAACAACCACTTCTCACTCTGTAGAGTTCTCTCTTTTGTTTTGGCATTTCTCTTGATATTGTTTACTCTACCTACTGTTTACCAATAATAAGTAGAAGTATTGTATTCCACCCAAAGGATTACTTACCGAGATTTCACCGGAAATACGCATTTTGAGGTTCCTTTTATATAAGAAAACTTTTACAAACAGGGCATGTGTGTGTGTGTGTGTGTGTGTGTGTGTGTGTGTGTGTGTTTGCGAACACAATAACTTAAAATCGGTAAAGAAGAAAACACTTATTGACTGAAAGAAAAAAAAAGAGAACAAGAAATTCTATGTGTTGCACTTACATGACTTTCTCTACTGTTGTACAAACTATTCTTAAAAACGCTTATTCTCCATCTACTTCATGTTAATCGATATAAACATTTGCAGAAACTATCTTACTGATAATTTTCTTGTAGGTGCAAGGAGAATATGGTAGGCTTTAAGCGATAGTCAAATCTTTTAAGAGCTGGTTACTATGTGGAGCATTCCATTCTCTTTGCATGTCCAGGACATAAAAAATGCAATAACGAATTCCCTTTTGAGAAAAAGTATTAAGTATTGGAAAATTCCAACAATAACAAGGAATATCTCGGAAATGGTTCACTCCATAAAAAAGTACATTTTTCATGAAGATAAATTTTGTCTATCTCTTACGATTTACCAGTTATGCGAACGCCATTCGGAAAGAAGGGGACATTTACAGAAAATTCAAGATATACATTTTATTTGTCATAAAAATATCTTAAATATATAATATTTAATCAAAATAGTTAGAGCCATTTTTGAGAACGTCAAAATTTACGATTTAAAATTCCATGTAAAGGGTAGTCAGGGGTGGGGAGACTTTCTTGTAAATATTTCTGTCGCATCTTTGAATGATACTGAACCTAAATACTAAGTTTGGTATTTATCAAACTTTTCGTTTTTGAATTATGCTGTTCACACACGCACGCACGCACGCGCGCACGCACACGCACACACAGAGACCTTTTTCTAAAAGTGCTCTTTTGGAATGCAGGAGGCCCCAAAACATGTATTTCCAGTGAATTCTCGGTATCGAATTTTTGGGTGGAATACAATACTTCCCCTACTTACTATACGTAGTAGAGAAAGTAAAAAGGCAGCTACTTGCTTTGGCAAGTTGCCCCAAGACACAGCTTACCACATCAGTACATTATGTACAAGATTGACATAATTTAATTTTATAAAATACATTTCATAAATTTTATACAGATTCATATAAAAATAATAACACACCCACATAGGTGATTAATTGCTGTTGATGTTCTTTGTTTTACATATGTATATGATGATGAATAATTTATATCGCATCACTAATCATTTTGGCCGTTATGGGTAACACCTGCTGTTTATTTAGATCTAGCTTATTCAGAAAGGTAAGTACATCCTTTGATATTTAAAATCAGCATCTTCCAAGGATGCCACCCCAAACTACTCTTTAGATGAAAAAAAGTTCGTTATTTTTGCTTTACTGCAAAATGGATCCACCGATTTTTATTAAAATGCCATATATTTAAGATATTTGCATGACAAATAAAATGTAATCTTGAATTTTCTGGGAATAGCCTGTGAGGTCCTCTCCATTCTACATTACTTTTGTATAACTGGTAGACGTAAGAGATAGTAAAAGTCTTACTACACAAAAAAGTAGAAGTCTTTTAAAACACGCAAGTTATGTCAAATAAACACATTGTGGCACTCACCATTTCCTAGATATTCTCTGTTATTGGTTTGAATATTTAAATACTTAAACTTTTATCAAGTGATAGGTCGCTATTCGATTTTTCTCGTGAATGATGCAAAGAGCATAGGATTTCAAAGTCATAATTATAGCGATACATACTTTAAAAGTCTATCGTTTCAGCCTACTGTATCCTTATACCTACAAAGAAACGCATAAATGTTTATCTCTATTAACAAGAAGTATATAGATGAATATGCTTCTGTAAGTGAGTAGTGATGAAGGTAGTTTTTTAGGAGGAGTTGTATTATATTTCGACTGTTGGGGAGCCGGACTTGAAGTAGTTGCAACCGCACGTACGGTACCCGGTAGTATTCGCCCCTAGTTTAAAAATATTAACTTTGTATTTTTACTGTTTTTTTTTAAATATTATATATTTATGTTTGCCTCGGCTGCGTCAGTATTAATTTGTAGAGACATGAATATCTTAACAAGGCGTGGTGCGCCTGAAGAATGTAGGCTTACACAGATTTTAATTTGTACTTCACTCCATTTATTAATTCTTTAAACGATTAAAATAACACTTCACTGATATAGAGAGCTGTGAGATTCTTTTATTAATTACTTGCACTTTTTAACACATAAACTGTTTTCGTCTCACACTGAATATGTATTAAACTTCTCGAGGACGCGTTTCGCATCCGTTGGTAACGCTGTCTGCTAGCAACTGACTTCTGAATTTGTACAATTTGCCCTATTTCAGTTTCTGATTGGCTAATCCTACTCCAATAAAATACTTTCATTTAACTTAAGCTTCTTTCTGGTTGTTGATTGGCTATTTTATAAACTGTCTCAAAAATTACATTATCGTTTCCAAGAATGACTAGTAGCATTATTAAACCTTCTAATTCATTATTGCCTCAAGGCTACCTCATTGTTACCTCATTGTTAGCAACTTTTAACCTATTATTCTTACAGCTCCTACATTATTAAACTACGTAATACATTCATATAACATTATTGAACATGTACGTAATAATATAAACATTAATACAGTGAATGTTACATGAATTTTATATATATATTATACACATATTGCTTTAAGGCGGGCTGTTATTATATTTTATATTATATAATTTATTGAAATCAAAGTGTTAAAAATACAGCCTCAGTAGACAAAGTCATATGACACAATAAGTAAGATTTTTGTCATTGTAGTTCTCTGTAATATTCCATTTATATTAATATTTCTTGAGTCGACGTGTTAACACAAGTTCACTCGCGTCAAGTTCTTAAAATTCAAAATGGACAAATGTTTCAGGTAGCGTCTTACCTATCTTCAACATTTGAGTCGACTAAGCTGTTCTTCTCTCGGTTATTTTCACCTCTTGCCATGAACTCGTTGAGAGATGGAAAAAACCAAGAGAACAGCTTAGTCGACTCAACTGTTGAAGATAGGTAGCACTCTACATGAAACAATTGTCCATTTTGAATTTTAAGAACTTGACGCGAGTGAACTTGTGTTAACACGTCGACTCAAGAAGTATTAATATATTTTAACCTAACTTTTATTAATACTTTTAATGTGTTTGTGTTTTAATGCTCCATTTACTTACTACTGTTAAGTTAGTCCCTATTTTCATAAAAATGAGTTGTGCCTGTTAATACAGGCTAACGTTTGTAAATTAATGTCAGGAGAACGTCCATAAATTGGCAAGATTGCGCTGTAGTTCAGAGTTTGGCCACTAACCACCGAGCGAGATGGCTCCACGGTAACGCATGAGACTCGCATTCAGGAGGTCCCAGGTTTGATTCCCGCCGGGCCGGTCACTCCGACCATATTTTGTTCGTGGTATCTCCATATTCGGTAGGGAAAGCTGAGGCGGTTTTCCTTGTGCAATGATGAACATCCTGTCCCATAATTTCGTTTCATTTCATACGCTTTAGAGTTATAGGACCAGTTGGCGGGATCTGTGCGTTGCGGCAGGACGGCACAACTTGCTCTGTGTAGAGATTTCTCTTTGGCGTTCAGGCTGGCCGGCTGGGGCCCCCTCCTAGGAGTGGTTCGTTTCATTCCGGGACCCCCAGGTTGAAGATGGCTAAGACAGGATCACTAGCATCTGAATTGATGTCATTCTGGAATCGTTAGGGACCCCAAACATGCTGGCGCGTATCATGATCCGGATATGGTCGCCCTTCGGGTCCCCCCTTCCTGCTAGGGGTCACGTAAAGAACCTATTATGGCCTACGTGCGGTGCTGTGCTGAAGTGTTTAGAGGCCTATCCGTCTGACTAATCCTAATCCTAACCGAGTGGGAGGGCTCAAGCGGCAACGTCTGTGGCTTGCATTCAGGAGGTCCTGGGTTCGATCCCCGGAGAACGCCAACTCCTACTCATGGTTTCTCAGGGTCGGCAGGCGAATGCAGGAGTGGTTCGTCTTCTACCATGACTCTCCTGCCCCTCATTTCCTCTACCCATCTTGTCATCTGTTACAGGGTTGTAGGACTCGCCCTCGAGTGGGCTCCACCTGATAGGGGTCTGCCGGGGGTTCGGTAACTTGTGAATAGGACCGGATGGCGCCGAATGTGATCAATCTGGAAACATTAGGGTCCCCATCCATGCTTGCGCCCGTCGGTAATCGGATATGGTCACCCTTCGGGTCTCTGCCCTCACACTCTCTCGGGCCACGTTGGAAGCAAAAAGGGCCGTCACGACCTACTTGCGGTGCTCTGCCCCAGTTCCGGGGGCCCCTCTATGATACATTTTACCTTTAATGTAATCCTAATCCTTGGCCGTTAACCTCCAACTCTCGAAATGAGAGTTTTGTTTTCTCATCTCCACTTATGACCGTTTCCAATACGACCTACTTGTGACTTATACGCCCTTCTAGCATGGAATGTAGTTGGTGTTGCTTAAGGTATCCGAATGTTACAGAGAAGTTTATTACCTTTGGAACTATGTGCTAGAGAAATCCTGAATTATTGCAAGGAACTCGTTCTCACTTGTAGCGTAAGGAAGCGGAATTTACGGCGCTCGAGGGGTTTGAACCGCGTGCTCCTGCTTCTCTCTTTTTTCAAATTTATGGAAGGAGAAAAGCTCCGATCGCACCCTGCCATAAAGAATGGGATGGGGGTGGGTCGTCTGAAAGTCAGCCTGTCTGGAAAGGGGCCAGGGCAGTTCGACGCCAACCCCTACCGATACTTGGAACTGGGTTATCTTCTTCCGCGTATCAGAGCCAGCTTTCTCAGTATATGCTTTCATAGAAAAGAGATTCTGCAGTCAAACGGATGTTCAAAAGTCAGAGAACATTTTGTAGCTGTAATATAGCTAATAAAAACTGGAACGCTGAAGCGTTTTTATTTCGACGCACATTATTCAAGCTTTGAATGTTTCCCTTACAAAATACCATTTGATGTCACGTCGGCGGGTTGTCATGGTAACTCAGTCGGTTAGAGTAGCGCCACGGTAAGCTGAAGACCCTTGGTCCAAATTTCAGCTATGGCATTGAATTTTTACTTTCTCTACTACGTATAGTAAGTAGGGGAAGTATTGTATTCCACCCAAAAATTCGATACCGAGATTTCACCGGAAATATATGTTTTGAGACCCCCTGGATCCAAAAAGAGCATTTTGGAAACTTGTCCGTGTGTCTGTGTGTCTGTGAACAGCATAACTCGGAAATAAACAGTCGGATAAACACCAAACTTGGTATTTAGGTTCAGTATCTTCCAGAGATGCGACACGAAGGTTTTCAAGAAAATCCCCCCACCCCAGATTACCCTTTACATGGAACATGTTTCGAAAATTTTAATTTTCTCAAAAATGGCTCTAACGATTTTGATTAAAATATCATATGTTTAAGATATTTTCATGACAAATGAAATGTATATCTTGAATTTTCTGGGAATGTCTCCAAAAGTATTCTTCATTGTGAACGGCTTTTGCATAACTGGTAAACCATAAGAGATAGACAAAATTTTACTACACAAAAAATGTGGATCGCGTTAAAATACACAATTTATGTCATATACATTTTTTTGTTAAGGGAACCATTTTCGAGATATTGCTTGTTATTCCCTTAATTTTTTCAATACTTATTTTCTCAAATGGGAATTCGTTATTCGTTATATATTCCCCTTACATCTACAAGAAAATTAGCAATAAGATAGACTCTGCAAATGTTTATCTCGATTAACATGAAGTAGATGGAGAATAAGCGTTTGTAAAAATAGTTTGTACAAGAGTAGAGAAAGTCATGTGAGTGTAACAATCAGATTTTTCAGTATGATTTTATCTTCCCAATTTTAACTTACACGCGGTTTGCGTGAAAGAACAATTAACAATCCATCAGTTAGATGTATTAAAGACATCTTCGAACACAACTTCGCAAACATTTTAAAAACAATCTACAAAGCGTTTTATATTAACATGATCTTGAAATGTGATTACTGGTGAAGTAGTTAGTTTTTCCCCCACGTATTGAAGCCAATTTGAAGTAGTTATTTTGTTGTAGGAGTTGTATTGTAGTTCAACTGTTGGGGAGCCGAACTTGAAGTAGTTGCAACCGCACGTATGGTACCCGGTAGCCTTCGTCAAAAAATTTAAAAAAAATATTAACTTTGTAATTTGACTGTTTCTTTAAATATTATATATTTATGTTTGCCTCGGCTGCGTCAGTATTATTGTTAGAGACATGGATATCTTAGCAGGGAGGTGGTGCGACTGAGGAATGTAGGCTTACTCAGATTATAATTTTTAATTCACTCCTTTTTATTAATTCTTGATAAGATTTTTAATAACACTTCACTGATATGGAGAGCTGTAAGATTCTTATATTAAATACTTGCACTTTTTAAACACGTAAACTATTTTTCCCACACAAAATACGTATTAAATTTCTCGAGGACACATCTCGCGTCTGATTAGTAACACTGTATGCTAGCAACGCGTCCAGTTATGAGCGCTGTCTACAAGCAACTGACTTGATTTCAACCGCCTAAATTAGTAAATTTTTGTATTTCAAGTCTCTGATAGGTTATTTCTAATCCAATAGAATACTTTATTATAATAGTTTCAGTTTGGCGAGTGTCAAGATCAATGTGTAATTGTGATAGTGAATGTGTTCGACAATAAAAGTGTATAACAAAATTCTTTCATCAGTGTTATCTTTGGGTAAATGATTCATTTCCGTTTACACAACCTGTATAAAGAGATGTGCTCGACCAAAAAGATCATAGCTAGCCGGAGGACAGTAAACCAAAATTAAATAAAATAACAGTAGCATTCTTTTAAACAAACACTAATACTATCGCAAATTGCTAACACCAAATGGAGCTAACAAACCTAACAAAGAATCAGGTCACAAAATGGCTTCACCACGTGGAGTAAACACACATACACAAATAACATTATAAATTTACCATCGCAAATTGGCTTCCAAAACGTGGGGCTCAACAAATAAATATAACAGATGTATACCACTTCAAATTGGCTCCCAAACGACGGGCTAAATAAATATACAAAAACATTATAAATAATACCGCTGCATGTTACATACACATATTGCTTTAAGGCGGGCTGTTATTGAATTTTTTATTATAAAATTTGACTAAAATCATTAGTGTTAAAAATACTGACTCACTGGTTAATTAAAAAAAAAATGAAATGGAAAATAAAATTACAGAAAACTTAGTCATTGCGCCAAAACAAATGTACTAAAACGTATAATAAATCTGACCACAAAAAACGCGCTATTTTGATACTATACTACTTACAGGTTGTCGTGCCCCGACAAAGGGCTTTACAGTATGCAATCATCCGGGCCAGATGTACCCTGGTGTTTACTTTTCTACTACGTATAGTAAGTAGGGGAAGTATTGCATTCCACCCAAAAATTCGATACCGAGATTTCACCGGAAATACATGTTTTGAGGTGTCCTGAATCCAAATAAACCATTTTTGGAAACATATCCGTGTGTCTGCCTGGCAGTCTGTGAACAGCATAATTCAAAAACGAAAAGTCGGGTAAATGTCAAACTTGATATTTGAGTTTAGTATCTTCCAACGATGCGACACGAAGATTTTCAAGTAAATCCCCACTCCAGGCTACCTTTACATGGAGCATTTTTCGAAACTTTTGATTTTCTCAACAATGGCTCTAACGATTCTGATTAAAATATATGTTCAAGATATTTTCATGACACATCAAATGTATATCTTGAATTTTCTGGGAATGTCCCCAAAACTCTTTTTAGTTCTAATGACTTTCGCATAATTGGTAAACCGTAAGAGATAGACAAAATTTTATTACACAAAAAATGTAGATCTCGTTAAAACACACAATTTATGTAATATCTGTCCAATGAACCATTTCCGACATATTTGTTTTTTTGAATTTTCCAATCATTATACTTTTTCTCAAATGGAAATTCGTTATTCGTTTTTACTTTCTATACTACGTATAGTAAGTAGGGGAAGTATTGTATTCCACCCAAAAATTCGATACCGAGATTTCACCGGAAATATATGTTTTGAGACCCCCTGAATCCAAAAAAAAAAGTGTTTTTGGAAACATGTCCGTGTGTGTGTCTGTGTTTGTGTCTGTGTGTGTATCTGTCTGTGAACAGCAGCACTCAAAAACGAACAGTTGGATAAACACCAAACTTCGTATTTAGGTTCAGTATCTTCCAGAGATGCGACACGAAGGTTTTCAAGAAAATTCTTTCTCAAATGGGAATTCGTTATTCATTTTTTTGTCTTGGATATGCAAAGAGTATTAACCTGTGGCAAAGAGAATGGTGCTGCACCTAGCAACCATCTATTAAGAGACATGTCTATGCTTAAAGCCTACTGTATTTCTATACTGCCGTTGCAAATACAAAACAAGGGGAACATAGTAGGCCTTAAGCGATAGTCAAATATTTTTAGAACTGGTCGCTGTGTAAAATGCAGTTCTCTTTGCATGTCAAAAGATCGTTTCTACAAATGTTTATCTCGATTAATATGAAACAGATGGAGAATAAGAGTTTGCAAAAATAGTTTGTACAAAAGTAGAGAAAGTCATGTGAGTGTAACACATCAGATTTCTTTAATAAGGTGTTACTCTTGTATCACTTCCCTATTTGTCCTGGTCTTTGACGGGCAGAGCCTAACTTTCTCTAACTGTATCTAGATTGGCCGTGTTAATAATAATAATAATAATAATAATAATAATAATAATAATAATAATAATAATAATAATAATGTCCTTTAAACCAGGTAGGTCATATATAATGGTGGAATGAACGAAATGATTGAAATGATGCTCAAATGGGGTCCCTAGAGCTTAGAGCTACCCGATATTTGTCTTCTCAAGATAAGGGAAAACCCCGGAAAAACCTTATCCACCGACTACGAACTCGGGAGTTTTTGAATGTGCGACTGAGACCTTAACCCGCACCACCATGATAGACAATTGGTATAGAAAGTCACGTGATTATAGCGTACAACATTTTTTTCCTTTCTTAATTTGGGTAAGTGTATTTAAAACTAGACCAGTGGCGTATTTGGAATGTTTAAGTTGAAGCTACTTTATTGAAGAGCTACTGGCTTCCCTGTACATACACAGAAACCCTTGCCAAGAGCATCAGCGAGGAACTCCATTGGGATTTACGTCTCGTGCATGTTTATGACCCATCTCTTGGCATCCCACCAACCACACTTCAAGGATTATAAATTTCTGCTTCCCTTCGCACTTTTTATCTCCGCTTCCCAAGAAATCTCTTGCTCTGATAGTTTTTCTTAATAAATAATGGAGAGCGGAAAGGGCAGGCAGCATCTCGTGGTATTTTCTTAACTCATCACAAAAGAAGTGTGAAATTATTCTAATAAAGTACTGCTTTTTAATAGAAATGGTAGGGTAATTTTATGCTCCGCTTAAGATTCCTTAAGCGTCTTCACAATGAAACATTCCATGCAAAAGACTTTTTTTCTGGAAGTTTTCAAGTACTCTTGTGAACTTCCACGAGGATAACGACTTGGAAACATTGTGGACCAAAACAATAGCATGTAAGGTTGCATTGCGTGGCCCACAATCAGGAATATGTTACATTAATAGCTGTGCTCACGATAACCGTGGATAAACCTTTGAAACTTAGAAATGCTGCATTTCATACGCAATTAATTTGATATGCTCCAAAAGAAACCTTTAAATACTCAGATCAATTCTTTAATAGTTTCTGAACAAAGAATAGTTCCTGTTTCTTTTATATTCTCCTTGTGCAATTTTCAAAATGTTGGAATCCTATGCTCTTTTTATTTTACGCATTTTAATTATAAAAATATTTATAAAGACATGCACTTCGTCATTTTAACTTCTCTGAAAATGTTCAGCGATAACTTGAGGTAGTATTTTTAACACTTAAATGATTTCAGTCTAATTATATAATATGTAAATTCAAGCAATTGAAGCAATATGCGATTGTAATAATTTGTAACATGTATGTAACAGTCATTGAATATGCTTATATTATTGTAAATATGTTCAATAATGTTATGTGAATGCATTACGTAATTTAATAATATAGGAGCTGTGAGAAAAATAAGTTTAAAGTTGCTAACAATGAGGTAACAATGAGGTAACCTTGAGGCAATAATGAGTTTGAGAGTTTAAATGTTACTTGTGATTCTTGGAAGCAATAATGTAACTTTAGTGACAGTTTATAAAAATAGACAATCAACAACCAGAAAAAGCTTTCGTTAAATGCAGGTATTCTATTGGAGTAGGATTAGACTTGAAATACAGAAATTTACAAATTTAGACGGTTAAAATCTATTCAGTTGCCTCCAAACAGTGCTCATAACCAGACGTGTTGCGAGATGTGTCTTCAATATATATAATACGTATTCGTGTGAAACGAAAAATAAGTTTACGTGTTAAAAAGTGTAATTAACTAAATAATCTCACAGCTCTCTATATCAGTGAAGTGTTATTTAAATCGTGTCAAGCAGTAGTAAAAGGAGTGAAGTAAAATTATAATCTTTGTAAGCCTACATTCTTGTCGCACCACAACCCTGCCAAGATATCCATGTCTAAAATAAATACTGACGCAGCCGAGGCAAACATAAATATTAAATATTTAAAGAAACAGTTTAATTACAACGTTAATATTTTTTTAAACTTGGGGTAAAGGCCGCCTGAAAGTACATTTGGGGTGAAGGCTACCGGAAACCGGGTACCACACGTGCGGTTGCAACTACTTCAAGTTCGGCTCCCCAACAGTTGAACTACAATACAACTCCTTCAATACAACCTACTACAAACTGACGCCCAAAGCGTGATGCAAATAACGTAAAGATGCCATCTTCTTCAAACCTTTATTTATTATCGTTTTAAGACTCCTCATTGAACATTTCAAACGAATTCGCAAATGTTTGCTTCGCAAGGACCATTTTGAGCCATAACGATCACTGAAATAAAAACAAAAACAATTGCTTTTAAGGGCAGAGAGGTTATTTTAGACTTCAAAACTACACTTCTGTGTTGACTGGCCATCAGTGATCTTAGTGACTGCGTTTGTCTAAAAACGCTTCCATTACATGCTAGGGTCTCTGAAATAATATGGAGGGGGACGTAGGCACTACGAATCAAAAAGAGGAAAGAATACGAAGAAGAAATAAAGCTAAGTAGCTACTGTAAACAGATACTATTTTATCACCTACTGGAGGTACTCAAAATGATTGCCGCCAACTTCGTTGCATTTTGTGCATCTCCTGGTTATGTGATGTCGAGCTTTTGGAAAGAGTTCAAACGCCAGTGTACAGCATGTCCGCGGACTTCCACAGGGGTGTTTGTTAGGATATATGGTGTCTGTTTCACTTAAACGCCTCTTCAATCTTGCAAACGTGATGTGGGCTGGGTGAGTCCTGTTGGGGTAACATTGTTGATAGAGCCAGCAAGCCTCTCTTGCATTCCTTCGGACTTCTCCATAAATGAGAATCGTATCTGCATTTGTGTACAAGTCCGCTACTGTTCACCATCACTTGACCATGGTTACACAAATGAACACTATAAACAGAATAATACCGTAAACACCACGTTAGCTGTAGATATGGTGAAGGGTTACAGTGAATCGCGTAATAGCTTATACAGTACCATTGGTAAACAACTGTTAACTAATGAATGCGACCCCTATTGCTTATCCTGAGTCTAAAGTTTAAAAAGTAATTTGAGTTTTATTTATGGATGCTCTTTAACTGCTGTGGTCCTTACCGTCAAATTCTACATTGGGAGTGAAAGAACGCTAATGTTGTTCAGAGGCCCCTTTATCAGGCTTGAGGTTCTTTTACATGCCGTAAATCTACGACACGGAACCGCCGGCTTTACCTCCCTTCCAAAGGGAACCATGCTAAAGATTTTTAGGCCCGAAAAAATCCATCGCCCTCCGCCGGGTTTGAACCCGCGACCTTGGGAACTAGAGACTAGCATGACAACCACTACACCACACAGGAGGACGAGTCTAAGGTTTGGTTATCTAGGTACAGGTGATTTAATGGTGGGGGACAACTCGTGCGCTGCGATCTGCACAGATCTATTGCGGCTACCACCCCCCCGAGAGCAAGGGATGAGGTGAAGGAACCACAGAAGGCTACAGGCCGTAGGCAGACAGGCCACAGAGACGCATGGAAGTTCCTAACATTTCCAAGCCCGCAGATCCCTCCCACTGCTGGAGCCGCCGTGAGGGCGATGAACGACTTACCAATCAGCTCTCGTGTCCACGGGGAATACTCTGAGCATGCATCCGCGCCATCTATCCGGCATCGCCATTTGCCACGAAACCTAGAAGCACAAATAACGCCTAAGTAACGAGGAATGATAACTCATTCCATCACATCGGGACCCAGGGATAATACCGTGGGGTTTTCCATTAGGACGGTACCTATTTTATAACCTTCCCCCTGCTTCGCTAGAACGAAGTGGGTAAAGCTGCCAACTACACGTTCCGCTCCACAGGACGGAAGTGGATACGCCACTTAAGCGCGTCAGTCCAATAGGGAAAACCCTATCAGGGAAGACTACTGAAAAACTTGATGGAGGAGACAGTGTCTAGCCATCGTCTATCACTCTCACTCATGGTGGTGCCGACGAACATATAGGCGTCACAACATCGCCTGGGCGGAAAACCAGCCAGGCGTACCCAATCTCTCATGGGTTTCGGGAACCACTGCCCCGTCGAGTACAACCCAATCCGAACAACTCCCAGAAGGGGCTCGAATGTTCGCCCGGCGTACTTCTTGTAACGTCAGTGCCACGAGTGCTAGGGGTCCACAGCGTTCGCACCAAGGCAGCTGAAGAGGTCGGACCTGCTCCCCGCCATACACGCAAATCTGAAAGGTGACAAGGAAATGGAATGGCAGAGAAATTATGGAAAGGAAATCGTGGTAGAGCAGAAACCACCCGAGCATTCGCCTGCCGACCCTGGGGAAACCACGAAAAACCCATGGGTCAGAGTGGACGGCCGCCGGGAATGAACCCAGGAGCTCCCGAATGCGAGTCGCACACGTTACCGCGGCGCCACCTCGTCGATTTGGTTACCTACAGTTATCGTCCTTCCCTTTCGAGGCTTTAATACGTAAACAATGAGTTTCTGGACATGCGTTTATAAACGAAATACGTATGTTCACATGGTAAGCATCTATCCACAGTCGAACCTTGTAACAATGTATCACTGCATAAACATCTATATTGTCACGTGTGCCATTGGCGAGAGCTTGTCTACCTTATATTAATTTAGCAATATTTTACTGGTAAAATTAATGAGTCGGAATTATATTAAAAGCCTTCACCTACATCGTGATGGTAAAAAATGGACGATCGTTTCGAGGCATCAAGGCCTCATCTTCACCGGAGACGACTGAATCTTGCACCAAAAGCACAAAATATGTACCCATGTGGACGATTGGAAGGACCTCATGTGGTAGTTTTCATAACTGCTGAAGGTGAATCAGAGGGTTGCTGTACTGGTGACAAGTTTTAAACTTTGAAATTCCGCCGCTGGATGACGTCACCCGCCTTCTGATTCAACCTCAGAAGAAAATAGACCAAGATGGAGCCATCCTACTTGAAGTTCCACTACACAACAAGAGATGTCGGTACAGCAGTCCTCTGATTCACCTTCAGCAGTTATGAAAACTACCACCTGAGGTCCTTCCAATCGTCCACATGGATACATATATTTTGTGCTTTTGATGCAAGATTCAGTCGTCTCCGCTGAAGATGAGGCCTTGATGCCTCGAAACGATCGTCCATTTTTTACCATCATGATGTAAGTAAAGGCTTTTAATATCATTCCGACTCATTAATTTTATCAATTGACTCTTCACTGTTAATAGTGTCCTATTTTAACATTGATAATAGTTTACTGATTAATTTATGATACTCTGATTTTAGTTGGGACTTCAACTTTCGTAGGTCTACGTGCAGAATTGCAAGGAATCGTGTGGAACTTTGTTCCTGCACACGTCATGTCGAATGTTCTAGAACAATTCGAATACGTACGCTGATTGGCTGTTACAAGTCAAACGTAGGGCGGGGCACTCCATATTTAGCATAACCGCCGCCATATTGAAAAATCCTTCCTGAGTAGCCTTAAGCTATATAAAGAGCTGCAGACACCGATTTGAGAGCTCTTGGTTTTTGCTCTTGTTCCTGCATCTCGACGCAGCGCTCCGGACCCTTCCACGTATTTGCCCTGACACATTCGCGACACATCTCTCAAGGTAAGAATATAGGTTACTACCCCCTTCTCAACTTAATAATAATGTCAAAGATAATGCTTCAGGTTAGAGAACCCTGTTATTTTAAACCAAACACTTGTCAACTGAGAATCTTATGATACGGCTCAATACATTACCTTGTTTAAGCCAAGTTATTGCCATTGCTCTACTATCTGTTCCCTAACCAACATCCTAAGTAGCTTGTCCCCCGTCACAATCCTTATGGCAGTGACAATATTTTCCAGAATTTCCGACAATGTTCACAGGCTGGTCCCCTTAAGCAAACTACTTAACATTTATTCAATTTTATGATCTCTACCATTCATAGAGATTTTACTGGAGATTCAGTTTTAAGGTCCGCTAAATCATTTGAAAGAGAACGTCTATGTGCGAGTGCCTGGCAGTGTTTCTACGAACAGTATAACAGAGCCAAAAGTCTGATGCATTCCGAGTACCGTACTTAAGCGAGAGGGGTGCAAAAGGAGGAATTCCAGGAAATACCCCCGCATTAACCTTTACATGGAAAACTGTAAGCTTTCATTTCCTCGAAAACAGTTATAACGATTTTAATCAACATACCATTCATTGGATGGCAGGTCAAATAAAACCTTTATCTTGAAAGTTTGTAAATAGATTTCGTTGGAAAAGCAAAGAATTAGACAAAAACGTACTGCAAGAAAATGGCATAACCTTTTTGCGAATATTTACTGTTGTAAATACCCTATTTTTACTTAGCTGCCCTGAATCCAAATAAAGCATTTTTTTAAACATGTGCGTGTGTGTGTGTCGTCAGCCTGCGAACAGCATAACTCAAAAACGAAAAGTCGGATAAATACCAATTGGTATTTGAATTTATTGTCTTCCAAGGATGCGGCACGAAGATTTTCAAGAAATTCCCCACCCCAGACTATTGATATCAGGGTATAATTACGTCATTTTATAAATACGTTGTGTGATTTTGTTTAACATTTTTGTCATATTTACTTTACGAGTACACAAGATGCACTATAGTTCTACTTCTAGAAAATGCCAGGACACATGCAGAGGTTCCCTTTTGGTGCAAATAAAGAGCAAGAAACACTTATTCCACCGACTCCCGAGGAAACCCTAAATAAACTGAAGACCGAGGAATCCTACATTGTGTTATGTGACTCAGAGAGGACGAATCAGTAAAGTGAAAACACCCTCCAAAAATATTCTTTACTTGGAACTCGCGGCTCATAAGAGCGAATAAGAAAATTTCTGATTAAATTCAAACCAACGAGGACCCAGCTATGTAAGCTGCAGGAGAAACATAGTATTCGTTAGTAATTAACGGCCGTAAAGTTGCTAGTTAACGCCTGTACACTCATTTCTTTGGTGCATCAACCCTAATAATATTCAAATAACCTAACGCCCGTAAACGTTAAACGGAGATATTCGGCTAATTCAATACACGGAACCATAATGGAAAATCAAATAACCAAGACACCGAAAAAAACGAAACAACAGTTCTGCTAACAAAGATACTCACGGAGATCAAATGGATCAAAAAGTAAAATGAAGCATTCAGAAGAGGACACAAAAAAAGAATCAGAAACACTTAGAAACGGATTAAAAATACGAGACGAAGCCTGGCAGCAAGACAAAGAAAAAATAGAGCAAAAATAGACAACATAGAAAATAAGGTGGACCATAAACTAAATGAAAGAAAGAGAGACCAAAGAAGCACGACGATTCAGAAACAAACGGAGAAGCAATACCACAATCAAAAGCAACGATACTGAAGATGAACCGGAACAAATAAGAGCCACAGTGCGCCATATTTTTAATAAAATTGAAGTAAAGGTATCATACACAGTATCAAGATGCATAGGGAGAGACTGGAGGGGAAGAGGACCAGTGCGACTTATTCTACGAAGCTCAAAAGACAAATCAGCAATAAAGAAAAACAAGCGCAAACTAGTCGAAGAGGAACGCTTTATCGAAATATATATAAGCATATTAAGAAAAGGGGGCGAAAAAGAAAAGGGTACCGAGGTGAAGATAGGGTTTACAAAATTTTGTATCAACGGGAATTGGGAAAACAGAAATGAACACTTTTAAAAGTGATTAGAGGGAACTAAGGCGGCGCCGCGACCGAGTGGTTAGACCGCTCGCCTCCCACCGAGGCGGTTCGGGTTCAATCCCGGGGACCCGCATGTGGGATTTGTGGTGGACAAAACGGCGTCTGGGCGGGTTACCTCCGGGTTCTCCGGTTTCCCCCGCCATTCATTCCACCAACTGCTCCATCATCATCTTTCCTTTCATCCATTTCACCATCATTTCGTTTCATCTACTTCCTTCCTCCCATACCAGGCATCGGGCTGATCACCCATCCTGGATATTCTGTCTGATCCATGAGTGTCTGCTCCTCGACGGGCCTCTGACCCCAGGCACCCGCCTGTAAGTCCTGGGGGGTGTAAGTCCTACATAAGAGGAGGTTAAACAGATAAAGAAGAAGATTAGAGGGATCTAGACTGGACAACAGAAGGTCTCAGGAAACAAGAGCAACTATATACATATTGCCACACTTAACGTCCAAATATCACTAGGGAATGACAGACTACTTGAAGAAGCACTGAAGAATACAAATTTTGATATAGGCCTCAGCAAAATCAGGAGGGAAGCAGACACATTAATTGAACTTAACCAAACTAGCACGACACAACAGTAGAAAAGAAAGTGAAGGATTACAGAAACAGTGCATGAACAAAAAGCGAAGGACTAAAAGATCAGTGTATAGTGTTGAAGTCAGTCCAACTAGCAAGAGACAACAGGGGAAAGGAAAAGTAAGGACTAAAGAACCAGTGCATAACCAACAGTGAAGGACTAAACGATCAGTGTGTAATGTTGAAACTCACACATAGGACCATAAGTAATAGACTACTTTTAAAAATAAGGAGAATCCTACCCGGAATAACCAACCGGGATCACTAAACCAAGTCATCTCCCTAAGGAGAGAGGCCCGTGCCCCTCGGGGACGTTATGGGCTAATACTAATTCAACCAATTAAGCGTTAAATTTCAATAAAACGGCGGAGTTGCTTAGAAGAGATTATTTTCAAGATGAGATATTGTACGTCGACTATTTAAGTTAGCGTAACGAGCGAATGCGACCTCTTGTATTTGAAAGAGGTGGCTCATTTAACGACATGAATGATAGGAAATTCCATTAAAGGTACAAGTTATATAAACCAACAGCGTTGTCACTAGTCGAACAATTGAATGAGAGGTTAGAGTACCCTAATCGAAGATATCACTCAATATCTCTAACGAATGAGTACTTAACAACATTATTATATTGTGCTACAAGGGCATTTAATATTGTAATATGTGCTGCTGAAAAAGTGTACAGAACAATAATTAAACTGCGAATTATTCACACTGTTTCTGCTGTAATAGCATCTTTGAGTGATACACACATAAAATTTCCAATGACCCAAGCTGAACAGAGGGAAGTGATGGAAGCTTTCATTCTAGTAGATGAGTTGAAATCTCGTCAGCTGTGACATGCTGCATCCTTTCTTTTATTTTCCTATAGAAGTGCCATCGGTGTTTTTATTTTCTATAAAGTTCTTGTATTTTAAAAGAAGTTCAATAAGCAATTATTGTTCGAATGCTGTAAAACTTGGGGTTTCTTGCCTTTTTTTTCTCCACAGGCTTCATTTGTAATTCCATAACCACGCTTAAATACTTTCAGGTTAGGCAGTCAGCAGTCCTCCCAGTTTCTTCCAATCGTCACCTCCCTAAACTCTGATAAGTCTCAGGAGACCATATATTAGATTTCTTCTAGATAGAATCTCATGGATCAACAGAAATTGGTTGTATCTATTCACAACCAGTGCTTCAGTATGGAATATGAAGTGCAAGGCTGTTTCCTGCTCTACATCACACATTGGATCTTCTGAGAGCCCCATTGCCTGCAAGAGGATGAGAAAGAGCAGAGCATGTAAATAAAACACAGGTAGCATTTTGGAAAAGAGTTCTTGGAGTGTCACAAGGCACATCAAATTCGGGTGAGATGGGATGTTATGAAGACACAATACACTGTAAAATAAGAGCAGTGAAGTACCGGCTGAGGCTGATGCAGGGGGATAACTCCACACTAGGATCCAAATGTTATAAATACCAGCGATAAAACCTGTCTTCTAAGTTTTGGGCAGCTGATTTGGAAAGGGGTTTGAGGAGAATAGGAATGGGGTCGAGCTGAAACAAATGACAAAAACATATGGAAATGTGTCAAAAGAAGACTAAGAGACATCAACCAACAGGAAATAGAATCGGATTGTAAAATTAAACCTTCTCTAAGTCTAGCAAATAAAATAAAATTGAACTGGGGTAAAGAGGCATATATACTTAATTTAGGAAGAAAGGAAAGACCAGGAATGGCATGGTTTAGACTGGGGGGGGGCTGGAGGGCACAGAAAATGACTAACGATTCTGGCAGAGAATCTGCCCATTCAGTGATTTGGATGAGGATTGGGCACATATTTTGGCGGAATGTGCACAGTGGGAGAACCAGCGAACGATTAAACTCAAAGAAAACTTTTTAAGTTCCTCAAGAAAGAGATTGGCACGTTGGGAGCTGCTGGCTGACCAGAGGAACTGGCAAAACATGGGCAATTTTTTGGCTAAAGTACGCGAAGCTAGGTCAAATTTGTTCAGTTAGACTAAGCTAATTTATCTCTATTTCCCTTTTTCTTGTTCCTTTTTGTTCTGCTACTTTTTCTGTTGTTTATTTTGTCACCATACCTTGTATCTTACATATGCACTAAATATTGTGAAATAACTTCAATAATTTGAAACCAATAAGGATACCTTATCTATCTATCTGCTTTTTAAAACTCCCATGACCAGTCATCAGAATATGAGCCTCATCTGCTTCCTACTTCATTTAAGAACTGCAAAACTTCTTTGTTGCATTCGTAGAAACTTTCATTCAACTTATCCTGTTCTACCTCATCATTGATTATTTCGTAGATATTTCAGGTTGCAACAATATGTACATAGTTATAATTTCGGTACCTGGGTGGCATTATACTTCTGAATGTTTAGTTTTTTCATCACCTTCTTTCTGACTTCTCTTCCACTAGTATTACCATGGCCGCCTTTACTATCAATTTTATCGTAATTAACATCATTATCACACATCTCAGAAGCTATGCTCTTACGAGTTTTAGACTCTTATCGTTTTGTTATTTGTCGCTTGCTGTGAGATGATATAATAAGAACAAAGGTAAAGGTACATATCACAGAGGGGCCCCCGGAACCGGGGCAGAGCACCGCATGCGGGTCAGTCGGCCCATTGTGCTTCCAACGTGACCCCTGGGGGGAGGGATGAGGAGAGAGACCCGAAGCGCGACCAGAACCGGATGCCGACGGGCGCAAGCATGGACGGGGTCAATAACGTTTGCAGATAGAACACATCCTGCCCACAAGCTACTCCAGGGTTCCCCGGAGCGGTAACCCCACGCTGAGGAGAAACCTAACTGAGCGGTACCGCAACGATGCCAGGGAAGAAACCTTTACAGAACGCAAGCCACTGCCCAGCAGCAACCCGTCGAATACCGTCGCCTGATACTACAACCCTGAAACAGATTACAAGGAAGATGATGGGTACAGGAAATTAGAGGAAGGAGAGTCGTGGTATAAGATGAACCACCCCAGAAATCGCCTGGTGACCCGGGGAAACCACGAAAAACCCATCAGCCAGTGGGCGATCAGGGATCGATCTCGGAACCTCCCGAATGCGGAACACAGACGTCACCGTCTGAGCCATCCCGCTCAGTTTTAATAGGAATATTTCTAGGTTTTAATGAAGGTCCTCTGAAATTTTCATTCGGCATAAGCTGTTTTTAAAATCTGTGTCCTTAAAATGGAAGGAATAAAGGAGTTCCAGATCCAGGAGAAAGACTTTTTTTCGCAAAATTCTACCCATATCTTTCATCTTATGGGAGATTTGTCTCTATTTGGAAAGTTGTGAAAATGAGTTCCCCTTTGTGTTTTACCTTTCACATTAAGTCATATGCACCACACCAGGCATTTTCTTTACAGAACGTTACGTTGTTTGTATAATACTAAAGTGACTCAGTAACACCATCACCCAAAACACCACGACAAAATACACTTGAAATACCAGCAAGAACTATTAAAGCAACCGAGCGGGATGGCTCAGGCGGTAAAGTCTGTGGCCCGCATTCGGGAGGTCCCGGGTTTTTTCGTGGTTTTCCTCAGTCACCAAGGTAAATACCGGATTGGATATTTAATACCACGGCCCAAAGTTCCACCTTAAGTCTAAAACAATAGTAAAATGAAAAATAAGTGGTAATAGCGAATGCTATGCCATCTATCTACAGACAATGTAAGCAGTTAGATTGGACGGCACCCTAATGCCATCTGCACGGCATGAAGCAGGGGCTACAGGGATGGGACCTAGAAGGCTAACTGTCCATCACATATCGTTCAAAGAGATATCCACCAACAGATCCGTCGCGATATGACCGAGGAGTTAAAGCGACGTAAAATAAAATAGAATAAAAAACTATTACTGCACATGTGGTAGTTATTGTATTGTAATTCCACTCCAACGCACAGCGTAACGCAGATTTTATTTAGTTTAGGCAGCGATAACAGAGCGGTGGTGTGTTGAAATAATCTTACCTCTGATTTTAAAGGGCATATCATTATTGTAAGAAGCAACATTATTTTCGAGTTTCATTCCCCTTTAAGTTCAACAGTTTTATTGTAAAATGGATTTTTTAAGAACCTTCTATTCGGAAGAGATTTCTGCCGTACTGCAGTCACTGACTGATACCAGGATGACAAAGACGAATAGAGAGGGCGAGTATTCACTTTCTCTTTATACAAATCGAGTGACTCACAGGTGAATAATATAAACTACACAGACTCTACCTGTTAAAGTGCTAAAATATACCAGTTCTTTTCCAGGAATTTATTCCTAGAACCAAACTATTACAAGTCTTTTAACTAACCCAACCCTATGATATTCTTTCCCTCATATTTCTTGCAGCATGCAAAAATGAAACAACTTAAATAGTAAAATAGGAATTTTAGACTATAAAGCCTTAAAATATGTCTCAATGGTCAAAATAGGCATTTTGACACTACAAAACCCCTTCCTGCATTTATAATACGAAGATAATTATTTTTAATTTATTCTTACACATAAAAATATAAGCATCTAGTATAAAATTCTTGGTCTATTTATGACAGTGAACACTTTTCTGAGTTTATTTGAACTGCAAAAAAATGGTAATCTCTTTTAAATGTATGCGAAAGACTCCAATTTCGTATGAGACATGCTTAAATACTTGTCTTTATTAATGTTGTAAAAATACTAAACATTTTCTAGTTGCATAGAGATGTGCTTTATACACATGTTGAGAATATTCCAGTGTTTTCTGCCTTTGATGTCAAATCCATTCCCGCTACAGTAGTGGCGCTGCTTTTGTTTGTGTTGTGGAGTGTTTTGTTTCCTGCACGAATATGAGCGTGGAGTACAAACTAAGGTTTTGTCCCCTGAGATCGGACTCTCCTCTGTCTTTTTGCTGTTGTTTCCGCCGTGAGCTGAAGCTGACAGTCTTCCGCTTCTGGGGTCGCTTCCGGTGCAGAATACCCGGACCAATGCTGCCAAATTCTCAAAATAAATAAACAAACATCTAGAAGAAAGGAAACTAAAGAATGGCTGGGAGTGAGGTTTTCTGTGCATTTAGATTATCTCGCATCATTACACATAGTGCTTTAGGAAACTATGTGTGTACATTTGTGTAATATTGTAATGTAAATGTAGCAAATAATGTTCCCTACTTTGACGACGTATTCCCTACATGGGGGACACTTTAGATGCTGTCTCGAATATCTCCGTCGTCGATGAATCTGCTGCCGGTTGCTACAGTGGTGAGTTATAGGATCTTTCTGAGGGTACGCGTGGGTGGGTGTGAGAATGGATAACACCAGTTAAGTTGACTGATAAATTAAATGTAAGGTAATACATGAGTTATTTGAAGCGATTACAGTTTCCGGATCAAGAATTAGACTGTTTCTGAATCTTAGCACTATACCTGGTGCAGCGAGAGTTGATATGTACATATCCTTCCGCGAGTAAGCGAAAAAGAGGAGATGGAGGAGTGGGGGAAGGAAAGGAGGCATTTTGTTCGGTTTACGCTACTGGTGCAGATTTAGGATTGTAGATTGATAAGTACAGACGTTGCTTAATGTGCAAGATTTGGAGATTATATGCTTAATAAACATACACAACAATACGCTGCTTTGTATATCATAACTAATATATTACTGAAGGCAAGTAATAATACATTTTCGAATTTACTTTTATTCCGTTTCTGGCAGCGGTTCTATTCCTTCCAGATCAGATTCGGATCCATCTCCTGAGTCATTCTCGGCAGTATCAATGACCAGAGGGTCCAATACACTGCCTATTAAACCGACCAGTTCCGTCATCATTGTTTCGTAAATATTTACGACGCCAGATAGCAATGTTCTCTGACATTAATCACTTTTGTTTGTTTCCTGTTCAGAAAATCAAAGCCGATCTGTTTCAATATTAAATGAAACGAAATCCTTTTGCCACAACTTGAACCATACCGTGGCTGAACGGCAATAACTTATTGATATGCGAAAATGGGTCCGTTCTTACCTGAAAAATCTGATGTGTTACACTCACATGACTTTCTCTACTATTGTACAAACTATTTTTACAAACGCTTATTCCCCAAATGCTTCATGTTAATCGAGATATCGAGATGTTAATATTATTGCTAATTTTCTTGTAGATGCAAGGGGAATATGGTAGGCTTTAAGCGATAGTCAAATATTTTAAGAGCTGGTTGCTATGTGGAGTATTCCATTCTCTTTGCATTACCAGAACAAACAAAAAAAAATAACAAACTTGAGAAAAAGTATAAGTATTGGAAAATTTAAGGGAAAAACAAGCAATATCTCGAAAATGGTTCACTCAACAAAAAAAAGTATATGACATAAATTGTGTATTTTAACGCGATCTACATTTAAATTTTGTCTATATCTTATGGTTTACCAGTTATGCAAAAGTCGTTCACAATGAAGAATACTTTTGGAGACATTCCCAGAAAATTCGAGATATACATTTCATTTGTCATAAAAATATCTTAAACATATGAAATTTTAATCAAAATCATTTGAGCCGTTTTTGAGAAAATTAAAATTTTTGAAAAATGTTCCATGTAAAGGGTAATCTGGGGTGGGGGATTTTCTTGAAAACCTTCGTTTCGCATCTCTGGAAGATACTGAACCTAAATACCAAGTTTGGTGTTTATCCGACTGTTCGTTTCTGAGTTATGCTGTTCACAGACAGACACACACACGGACATGTTTCCAAAAATGCTTTTTTTGGATTCAGGGAATCTCAAAACATGTATTTCCGGTGAAATCTCGGTATCGAATTTTTGGGTGGAATACAATACTTCCCCTACTTCGAGCGTGATCTTTAGGCGCCACGGGCTGCCGCTAATCGATCACAGTAAAACACTTATATGAAATGTAAAAGACTTTAAGTCACCAATTTTAGAAATACGCGCTCTTTTATCAACTTAAGTCCCGCCTACTTCACGACTACCCCACCAAAGTTCCTACTTTATACGTTGCCAAATTCTAAGCTTCTTATTCACATCTGAAACACAACTTTTACTCTTTGACTTGCTAAATTCTAAGAATTCTTTCCTTTCTAATTTTCAGAACTGGTATATGTGTATTTTCATGCAACTCTCTCTAGGCTCTAAATAATCTGAATCTTGAGCTAATGGTTTTCTTGTTGACTGAGTATGCCGGAACACCTAATTGCCTTAGCTACTCTGACTTCTAATTGCTTTGCTTCAACGCGTAACTTGTCTGGTAATGATTTCTTATCCACTGGCAGAATTGTAACTCGTTCTTACATTATGCATTGATTTTTAATATATAAAAATTATTTACTGCATTATTTATCTATCTCCCTGTCTTTATAAAATTATTAGTCACACAAGTCAATAATTTTTTAATACTAAGAATGGTCCACATAGCATCTATAAAATGTAGAAGACAGATTTAAAGTGGAAAATTATAAAGCTCAGAATAAGTTGCTGGCATACACAACATATACAAGGCGTATTCCACAACTAAGTTCCGTTTGGTCATAATAACAACATCGCTCATGAGACAAGACTTTTATTGACAGTAATATGTGCCTACATGTATACTTTATTTTTCCACATAATCGCCATTCACATCTATACACTTGCTGTAATGCTGCGCCAGCTTTTTTAACCCCTCGGCATAGAAGTCTGCCGCCTGGGACTTGAACCAGTTGGTAACGCTCGTCTTGAGTTCATCATCGGTTTGAAATCGTTGTCCACCCAGCCAATGTTTCAAATGCAAAAAGAGGAAATAGTTACTTGGTGCCAGATCGGGACTGTATGGAGGATGCTCAAAGAGTTCCCAACGAAACTCTTGAATCTTCTCTTTGGTTTTTGCAGCGGTGTACGGGTGTGCGTTGTCATGTAGGAGAATGACGCTAGACGACAGTTTCCCGCGGCGTCGATTTTTGATCGCACGTCTCAGTTTTGTAAGCGTTGCACAGTACACGTCAGTTGTAATTGTTGACCCACGGTCCATGAAATTAATCAAAAGAACGCCCTTTTCGTTCCAAAAGACGGTAACCATCATTTTGCGATTCGTGTACGCGATTGCTTACACTTTTTTTTTTAGTTTGGGTGAACCGAAACGGCGCCACTGCATTGACTGTTGTTTCGATTCTACGTTGGTGTACGCTATCCATGTCTCGTCTCCCGTAACAATGTGAGAAAGCAAACCATCTCCATCTTGTCTATAGCGCCCTAAAACTGTCGTGCACTACGCATTCATTGCTCTTTGTGCAGTTTTGGCACCCACCTCGCACAAAGTTATTCAAGCTGTTCTGACAATCCTGCAGCGTTTGGGAATTCATCAGCCAGACCACTAATTGTCAAACGCCGATCACTTCGAAGTTTTTGGTTCACTTGTTCAACGATGTCGTCGGTCCCAATAATGGGCCTACCACACCGCTGTTCTCAATACCAGTGTCGAACCTGTTTGTCACCCATTATCTCCGGTCCATACACAAGGCATAACTCACGATGGAAGTCCGCAGCTGACGATCTTTTAGCCAGCAAAATCTAATCACACCGCGACCTTCACAACTGGCGGGATCTACGATTGTCGCGGCCATTGCGATCTGCTCTCACCGACTGGCAAACGCCTACTGCGCCACACCAACACTGCGGTAGGTTCCTTAGGAATCGGTAGACAGCGCTGCAGGCATGAAACGTCATTCAGGCCTACCGTCCATTAAATATTGTTCACCGGGCCTTAGTTTTGGAATACGCCTCGTATTAGCTCCTACTTAGTAAATCGATTATCCCAAAATTTAATTAATTTCCTCAAAGGGACAGGCTAAAATGGGGAATGAACTCAAAACCTCCAAATAGGTCAAACATATTTCCTAAAAAAAAATCTATAAGCTCCATTTACAAAAGATAAACAAGAACCTATGTTAGTTTTTCTTCTGTATTATTCCTGTATTAAAACAAAGTTTGATAAATTACAATTACAGATCTGTCATATTGGTTTTTGGGCACAAGCTAATATAATATTGAAAGCATTTCTTATGTTTTAAGTACTTTGTCTACCATTAACTATACTAGATATTACTGTAAACATTCCATATCGAGATTTCACCGAAATACACATTTTGAAACCCGCTGAATCTCAAAAAACCAAAGAGCACCCTTGCATGCGCATCTGTTTGTCAACAGCATAGTAAAAAGTCATATTTATCTTCGCATTTAAGGCTTACCACCGGTGAAATTTACAAACCCATAGTTTTAATTGGATATATTTGAAATTTTAATATAGCTATTATGTTTAATGGGCGGTGCCGTGGCCGAGTGGTTCTATCCCAGGGACCCGCATGTGGGATTTGTGGTGGACAAAGCGGCGTCTGGGCGGGTTTTCTCCGGGTTCTCCGGTTTCCCCCGCCATTCCATCATCACCTTTCCTTTCATCCATTTCACCATCATTTCGTTTCATCTACTTCCTTCCCCCCTATACCAGGCATCGTGGCCAAGTGGTTAGGTCCCTGGAATGTTTAAGGCCAACATATAGCGTCCAGTTCTTAAACATTTGACTATCGCTGTTTTCTTTGTATCTATAACGAAATGTGTAATGAGCTGTTTCTACAAAGGTTTATTGGGATTAAAATGTAATAGATAGAAAAATAAGCTTGTTTAAGAATAATTTGTATCCCAAACTACCCCTTATATGGAAAATATTCGTTATAATTTTTGTCAAAAAATGCTCTAACAACTTTTATTAATACATAAAAAATAACATCATATCTTAAAATTTTCGGTAAATTGCCTGTTAAATTCGTTGCATTCTGATTGAATTTTATATCAGGAAGGGGACAGAGAAAAAGGTTTTACTATCGGTCTTCAAAATACCACATGGTGCAAAGGTAGAAGATGAGAGTGATAGGGAGTGAGAGAGGGAAAGAAAGAGGAAGGAGGTGTCATTGGATTGTTATTAAGGTTTTGCTCATCTAGTTTTGATTGTGAAGAGTAACAGTACCTCTCTTTGCTTGCATGTCTGAGTTTGGTCACGTCACTACATTTTTTACCGTCAACTTGGCGATATATTTTCATTGCACGGAAATTCATCATGTTACATGAGAAAACACGGCAAGCTAAAACAGACAGGCGTCTCTCTAAAAACATTTCATGTAGACAGAATATGCAAACGCTAACGGCTCTTGTTGAGATTATATCTGCATGATAATTGCGAATATGCATTATAACTTGGCATTTACACGTATTAATAATGCATATCTGCAACTTCTATTTTGCCAATTTCGAACAAAGAAATGGGCTTCAAAATTTAATGGGCAACACATTAAATGTAGATAGCTCCACAGGTCGCTTCAGGATCTATCGAAGAAACCCACTATTTTAGAAATTGGCTAATGTGGAAAATAGTGTCTTTATTTTAAATTTAGAGATTTTTGCTTTAATCTGTCGGTTGTTAGCTGCATTCCCAATCGCCATCTATCATAATTTCATATTTTTCTTATTGCAAAATGCATCGTTTCATCACGTAAACTACAATGGATTCCTATGATGTTCTCGGCTGCTCTGCTCCCAGCAGGAAATCGGCTGTTTGGTTTCAAATGCACAGGCATTGGCTATCACGATATTCTCCTTTCTGCATCTCAATATTATGTTCTCTACTACGTGTAGTAAGCAGGGGAAGTATTGTATTCCACCCAAAAATTCGATACCGAGATTTCACCGGAAATACATATTTTGAGACCCCCTGAATCCAAAAAAAGCATTTCTGGAAACGTGTCTGTGAACAACATAACTCAGAAACGAACAGTCGGATAAACACCAAACTTGGTATTTAGGTTCAGTATCTTCCAGAAATGCGACACGAAGGTTTTCAAGAAAATCCCCCCACCTCAGATTACCCTTTACATGGAACATTTTTCGAAAATTTTAATTTTCTCAAAAATGACTCTAACGATTGTGATTAAAATGTCATATGTTTAAGATATTTTCATGACAAATAAAATGTATATCTTGAATTTTCTGGGAATGTCTCCAAAAGTATTCTTCATTGTGAACGACTTTTGCATAACTGGTAAACCATAAGAGATAGACAAAATTTTACTACACAAAAAATGTAGATCGCGTTAAAATACACAATTTATGTCATATACATTTCTTTTGTCGAGGGAACCATTTTCGAGATATTGCTTGTTATTCCCTTAAATTTTCCGATACTTATACTTTTTCTCAAATTCGTTATTCATTTTTTTGTCCTGGTAATGCAAAGAGGATGGAATACTCGACATAGTAACCAGCTCTTAAAATATTTGACTATCGCTTAAAGCCTACCATATTCCCCTTGCATCTACAAGAAAATCAGCAATAAGATTAACATCTCGATTAAAATGAAGCATATGGAGAATAAGCGTTTGTAAAAATAGTTTATACAAGAGTAGAGAAAGTCATGTGAGTGTAACACATCAGATTTTTTTGTACTATATTGTCCGGACTATTTAGAGCTGGATGCATAAGAAGGTGAAGCCCATCCATTAGAACTTCCTGATGACACAGAGGGCAGTTTGGTCATTCCTTAGTATCAGTTTTATGGAAACGTTGGACCAGACCATCGTGACTGTCAGAAGCCTCTCCTTCTGGGATTAGATTCAGTATTTTAATTATATTCTCACAATTTTTCCCTGCGATAAATTATTCTTTGTAATGTTTAAATTTCTCGCTGATGAGCCAAGTGGTAAAATTTCCTAAGGAAAGTATTATAACGCCTTTCCCAATTAATTATATTAACTTGATTATATCGCTGAAGAATTTATCTGTCAACAAGCAATTCTTCCATTTACTTAGCAATCTCTTCTGTTCATTACCTTGATATACTCTTTTTCTAAACATGCCATCAATCTGGATTTTCCCTCTTGCCTTTACAATAACGTCCATCCCTCAGCTCCATGTTAATAGCTTTCCATAAGTGGGAGGTTTTTCTTTATTTGTGTGTTAATATTTTAATTTCATAGAATTTCACTCATTATTCTATTGAGTTTCTTGTATGTGATGTATATCTGCATAGCGGTTTTCGGTTTCATAGATCCAAATATTTAAACGATTTAACTTATCTGATCGTCCCCTGAGGCAACTTAATGTCTTTATACTTCCTGCAATAACCAGTTTCTCTTTTATTAATTCATATTAATCCGTAGACCTCCAGTTTCAAATCCTAAGAGCTTCATCATAAAATTAGTATTCTGTCACGACAGGTGAAATTATAAGGTAATTAGAGTCAAGAATGGTTTTTGTGAAGATAGAATGCGCCGTGTGTGTCAGCCAGGTCAAGTATTTGACCGAGCCAGTACAGCAACAGCTAATGTCCTGAGCTCTAGAAGTCCCAGCAGTAGCTGCGCGTGATGGAGGCCGCTGCCCTGGGTTTTCAGAAGGACATTCACCACGTTGTTCTCTCTGGTCATGTCTCCACGACCTGGCATGCGGATCTGCTGTACAAACTCATTCAACTGGAGCTACCAACAGCATATCACCCACCGGTACCACATATATTAAACATCGCACTTTTGTTGCCTCAGTCGCGGGGAAAACATCAACAAACAAGTCAATAAGAGGTGGAGACTCCAAAGGATCTGTGTTATCACCCACGCTTTTCAATGTTTTTATGACCTACCTACCTAGAGAGTAACACTAATATAGCCCAGTATGCTGATGAGGTGTGTTATTCTATACAAACAGAAACACCGGCAGAGCTTTCAACCCCATACTGCTACACCTCCTCCTCATCCAAGAGTGGTACAGGCGTTAGTGTGTGTCCATTAACCCGGAAAAAATCACGTCATTCTGATAACGAAGCGCCAGTTCCCCGCTGCCTGCCCCATATTCACTATCTCCGCCAAAGGATTCAGTGGACGTATACCATCACCTTTCTGGGAGTGAAGTTAGACAAAGGCCCAGCTTTGAAGGAACACATCAAAGACCTGTCGCACCGGGACATTGGGGCTGCCGCCTCATTGTTCACATGCTACACCTTTTCAGAGTTCTGATAAACCCCCTAATGCTCTACGCCAGCGAGATCTGGGGAATGGCCGCAGACAGTTTGTTAAGGCTGCAAATGATACAGAATAAGAGCCTCAGGGCATTTATTCTGTATTCCCTTCCTTCCCGGTGAGACCGCTTCATGAAGCCTCATCTCTTCCCTACCTGGAGGATAAAATTAGGCGCCTGCCGCAATACTTTTCTTCGATTGCAGTTTCATCGGAACGCCCTCATTAGGTCTCTTGGGAATTATAACCTCAGGAAACACAGCTTGAGGCGACATCAGATTCCCCGCATGGCATGTGGGTAACTTCGGTAAGACAAGAGAAATTCCAACGCAGCTAAAGTTGAACTTCTATACAATTCTTCAAAGAGATACTTGGGCTCAAAATTTACAATGGCAACCTCATAAATGCATACTTTTTGAGAAACTGGTAACACCAGCGGTGCAGAAGGGCGTTGCAACTGCATTAGCACTCGCCGAGGAGAAAATCGTGCTACTTCAAGCTCACCCGTTACCCTGCAACCCTCATCTCATCTGAAAAGTGGTTAAACCCATCAATACTTGCTCTATTGGTGTAAAATGCTTAACTGAGTGAAAAATAGAATATTTATGTCAAGAATGATCATATCCAAACCCGGCAATCTAACTCAGTATTTCGGGAAAACGAGAAACAAACAAACAAACAAACAAAACTATATAAGCATGCTTGGGAATGAGAAATATGTTTGTTTATAAATATTACACTTAAGGATGCCATTGTTCATTTTATCGCGTTTGCAAACATCACAAAATACTAGAATTTGTTTAAACTATACAACTCTTCTTGAAGTTTGGAAACTCCAGCCAAATTTCAACTGTTTTTTTTCAGTGAATCTAACGGTTTTCAAATAGGTGGCTGAATCTTTTAGCTGTACTGAATATTTTCATTTCAGAAATATCTTACAATATCGAATTGCGCTGTTTAAAAATAAACTTCTTATACATTATAATTCAGTGCTACAATTTTGTGCCAATTTGCGAGAATGTAGTAGTGTTTTGTAACAACAGTAGCAAAACTCTCAACAAATGAAAAAAAAATAAAGCAGGAAGAGAAAGATGTAAGAAAACCCTTTGGTATTAGAGCTGCAGCAAAAGACAAAAAACACTATACCTGTTATCGCCATGCTTACAGCGTTGACTTTGTATCGCTGATATTATCTTCAGTGTAAATCTGTCTACTGCATGACTGAGATTGATCTACTTGCTACGCTACGTTTAAGTCTGTTCTCACTACGAACAGCGGCTGTTAAGGAAATAATTTAATTGGAAAGAGATTATCCTCAAACATACGAATTCCATGCGATAACCGGTCACAGAAAGTAAGCCATGCCGTATGTTAACGTAATGAGCCTGGCGATAATACTAACCCTAACATGCTAACCCTATAAAGAGATTCTGGGATGTTCCATGTTAATTTTAAAGCTGAGTTACTAACAAAAAAGCCATTTATATTTTTAACATTCAGATGAAATGATCGCTCATCCTGAACATTGCAGAAGACAAACCGATAAACAATGTAGTTGTCTGATGTGTTTGTTTTTGGAAAGTATATTTTTTTGTCTAAGAAATATTTGGCTATTTTTCGGATGTTCAAGATGTTTTGTGCAATATTTTTCCTGGATTGTATAGGCAGTTGAATAAAATATCATCAAGGATACAAAACAATAATGCACTTAAGGATATCCATGCATGAAAAAGGCCAACAATTACCAGAATTCCTAAATATGGGTTTTAGTGTTATTATCGCCTTTAACTTTAGCCCTATGCCGTACGACATTTTAAAGCATGCAATATAGCCATATAAACCTCCGTCTGAGACTAGTTTCCTATGAAATTGCAGTAAAAATACGTTTTGCTTACTTAAAGTAAACCATTCAAAACTCCGGAATCTTCAAACACTAAATTATTTGCGGAGGAGCAGAAAAAGACGAAGAAACCCTGTATATATACTAAATACTTTCTAAACATTAGATCAGAAACAGTGTTATTTTTAAACTCCCTTTCCTCGGGTTTTCATTTGCCTACACATTCTCATTTTGAAATTGTTTCGCACGATGTACCTTTCGGCATAAATCAATGACGTTTTGTATACCTCCTTGTAAATAACAGGATAAAAAATTGATTAGCTGTGATATTACTAAACAATAACATTCATATTGTCCCATATTTAACATTTATTTTCTCCAAAATAATAGGATAATTAAAATTAATCCGTACAATTTATTAATGTAGTATTAAAGAGTTGAATTATAAAATTAATTTTTTTAAAACAGTAAAAGAAAGTAATAAAAAAGTAATATATCTAGATCTAATTTAAAAGCACGTGTGTATTTTCCCCCCTCTATTTGTTTTACGTCGCTTTAACTACGTGATCATATCGCGACACATCTGTTAGGAGATAAACTTGTGGCTCGGTGTGTGGCGGATAGTTGGCCTTCAAGTTTCTTCCCTGTAACATGCTATCTTGCTTCGTTACGTGTGTCCACAAAGGCCTTAGGGCTAGACAACTGTACCTCTGCTTCTACACGTGACGGGCAGATGGCAGCTTCGACATGTGTCCACAGAGACCTGCAGTAAATCTGCTTCTACACGTCCAGGTCAAGTGGCATTAGGGTATCGTGCAGTCTATCTGCTTTCATTATCTGTGGATATATAGCAGACCATTCGCATTACCATCTATTTTAATTTTACTATTGTTTTAGACTTAAAGTGGAACTTTGGGTCGTGGTATTAAATATCAATAGGATTCCAAAAGCAATTGTCAACTAAAGGAAGCCACAAAAAAAACAGTCAGGTTGATCGGCCCAAGGGATTTGAAGTCGGGATCTCCCGAATGTGGGTCATAGACTTTACCGCCTGAGCCATCTCGCTCCGTGCATGAAACTTGGTCTATATATTAACGTTACACCGCGATTGCTGTATAAAATTTCAAATGAATGGACCTGAAATTGTGTTTTTTTTTAAATTTCAGATAGATATCCTTAATGTTGGATTCTAAACAACAGCACTTCATTTGTGAGATCCTTTTAGTTGTACGTATTATTGATTTGTTTCGGGAGATGCCTCCGTGATGAGACTATTTAAGATGCATGTTTGTTGAGTTAACGAAGCGACACCGGAAACCCATAAGGTAGCAGTTGCTTCCGTACACCTGTGTGTTTTATCGATCTGGGGCTAGGCGGGGGTGGAGAGATGCCCTGGAGTCTCCTAGGCGACGGACCCAGCACAACTGAAAGGGTCAAACCTCGGTGGTACAGATTCGTCGGCTACGGTATTTGTTTCCGATACCTCATAACACTCGTCTGATCTTTCCAGTAGAATGGCGCCAGGAACGGTAACATTACCGATTTTGTGTCCAACTGCTCTTTGACCTTGGGCGCATAGATAAGTATGCTGAAAGAATACCTATGTGCAAAACTGTATGTGATTTTAAGTACGCTCAAATGATGGCTTCATCTGCACAGAAAATCCGCTGGTAGAAGGGAAAGTTGTGCGGAGGTGAGTATACTCTCTGGAAGTCAGGTAGAAAATAGGGGTGATGTAGTAGAGGTTCTTAAGGCGAGGGAGAACTTACTTTACGACTGACACTGCTGGGGGGCTCGCCACCTACTAGCAATCATAACTGACCTGGCGGTGTTATCAAGCTGCGCAAATACATATTCAAACTGCGCAAATATGCTTTATTGCTACAAAAAAACACAACTACTCCCACTATTTTCCCCTCCCCTACTGTGATACCTCGTGGACTTTTTTTCCATGATATCGCACAGCACTGATTACTCCGCACGAAGCTATGGCTTGCTCATTCACTCCTCCACAACTGGCGCACTGTTCATTTTGTACGCGCCTCCATGCACGTCTTACGAACCATTTTATTAGTCTCATGCTAATATACAGAGGGGTCTAAAACAATGTATACAATATTTGATCACCAATAACCTAATAATGCATTGAGAAACAAGGCTAAAATGTAGTGAAAATGTAGCTTAATGTTTGACTTACTGAGATCACTTGACTTTGTCAAATAAAGTTGATGCCACGAACAATCTCGTCCGCTGGAACCGCTGTACACGATAACTTGCCCGACACACATCCTTTAGGATCTACGAGAGGTAAAAGTATAGAGGTGTTAGGTCTGGAACCATGCTGGATATTCGACAGCGCCTCTTCAGGCTATCCACTGTCCAGGGAGAGTTTCATCAAAGTACTCTCTGACGTGAACTGGGGCACGATCTCCTTGCAGATAAAATTCCTTGTCCCCATACAGCTCACAAATCATAGGTAAACATGATACACTACGTGATCAAAAGTATCCGGACAACTGGCTGAAAATGACATACAAGTTCGTGGCGTCCTCCATCTGTAATGCTGGAAGTCAATATGGTGTTGGCCCACCCTTAGCCTTGATGACAGAGTTCACTCTCACAGGCATACTTTCAATCGGGTGCTGGAAGGTTTCTTGGGGAATGGCAGCCCATTCTTCACGGAACGCCGGCACGAAGCCGGCGTTCCAAAACATCCCGGAGGTGTTCTATAGGATTCAAGTCAGGACTCTGTGCAGGCCAGTCCATTACAGGGATGTTATTGTCGTGTAACCACTCCGCCACAGCCCGTGCAGTATGAACAGGAGCTCGATGTGTTGAAAGATGCAATCGCCATCCTCGAATTGCTCTTCAACAGTGGGAAACAAAAAGGTGCTTAAGATATCAATGTAGGTCTGCGCTGTGATCGTGCCACGCAAAACAACAAGGGGTGCAAACCCCCTCCAGGAAAAACACGACCACACCATAACACCACCACCTCCGAATTTCACTGTTGGCACTACACACGCTGGCAGTTGACGTTCACCGGGAATTCGCCATACCCACACCCTGCCATCGGATCGCCACATTGTGTACCGTGATTCATCACTCTATACAACGTTTTGCCACTGTTCATTCGTGTAATGTTGACCTCCTTACACCAAGCGAGGCGTTGTTTGTCATTTTGCTGCGTAATGTGTGGCTTATGAGCAGCCGCTCGACCATGGAATCCCAGGTTTCTCACCTCACGCCTAACTGTCATAGCACTTGGAGTGGATTCTGATGCGGTTTGGAATTTCTGTGTGATGGTCTGGATAGATGTCTGCCTATTACTCTTTACGACCCTCTTCAAATGTCGGCGGTCTCTGTCAGTCAACAGAAGAGATCGGCTGTACGCTTTTGTGCTGTACATGTCCCTTCACATTTCCACTTCACTATCACATCAGAAACAGTGGACCTAGGGATGTGGAAATCTCGCGCACAGAGTTCTGACACAAGTGACACTCAATCACCTGACCACGTTCGAAGTCCGTGAGTTCCACGGAGCGTCCCATTCTGCTGTTTCACGATGTCTGATGACTACTGAGGTCGCGCATAATGAGTACTAGGCAGTAGGTGGCAGCACATTGCACCTAAGATGAAAAACGTATGTTTGTGGGGGTGTCCGGATACTTTTGATCACACAGTATATCTGCAGCTTTTCGAACAACTCACCACACATTAAGCTCCTGTAAATTGACTGTTTTGTCCACGTGGGACCCAGTATATTCAATTGTGTTGGTTTACAGTCCTTTTCGCTATGAAATGTACCTCATCAGACCAGACAATATTGTCTGCAGAAGTTCCGTCCTCGTGCACCATGTTTTCGAACCTCTGACAACACTCAATAATTCATCGATCTGGCACATCCTCATTCATTGCATGTAGCAATATCAGGACGTACGCCTTCCACTTGTTACGCACACCTTCACCAAATTTGAGAATTGCATCTCAATTTATTACAATTCTATTGAAAATCACGGGGTATATATTATTTTTTACACCTCTGTATTTATATTTATTCATTCACTTCGAGCTACAGGTAGATAAATGTTGATGTTGAAATTAAAAGCGATAGCAGTTGCAAACAAACTTTTAACTTTAAATATAGAAAGCGGAAACAATGGCTGCGGGAATTACAACAGCTCTACCATAGCAGCAGATAACAAGGCTACAGTTTGCTTCATACCTTTACAAAAAAATCTGATGTGTTACACTCACATGACTTTCTCTACTCTTGTACAATCTAATTTTACAAACGCTTATTCTCCATATGCTTCATGTTAATCGAGATGTCAATCTTATTGGTAATTTTTTTGTAGATGCAAGGGAAATATGGTAGCTTTTAAGCGATAGTCAAATATTTTAACGCTGGTTGCTATGTGGCGCATTCCATTCTCTTTGCATGTCCAGGACATAAAAAAAATGAATAACGAATGTGAGAAAAAGTATAAGTATTGTAAAATTTAAGGAAATAACAAGCAATATCTCGAAAACGGTTCACTCAACAAAAGAAATGTATATGACATAAGTTGTGTATTTTAACGCGATCTACATTTTTTGTGTAGTAAAATTTTGTCTATCTCTTATGGTTTACCAGTTATGCAAAAGTCGTTCACAATGAAGAATACTTTTGGAGACATTCCCAGAAAATTCGAGATATACATTTCATTTCTCATGACATTATCTTAAACATATGATATTTTCATCAAAATCGTTAGAGCCGTTTTTGAGAAAATTAAAATTTTCGAAAAATCTTCCATGTAAAGGGTAGTCTGGGGTGGGGGGATTTTCTTGAAAACCTTCGTGTCGCATCTCTGGAAGATACTGAACCTAAATACCAAGTTTGGTGCTTATCCGACTGTTCGTTTTTGAGTTATGCTGTTCACAGACACACACACAGACACACACACACACACAGACACACACACACACACACACAGACACACACACGGACATGTTTCCAAAAATGCTTTTTTTGGATTCAGGAGGTGTCAAAACGTGTATTTCCGGTGAAATCTCGGTATCGAATTTTTGGGTGGAATGCAATACTTCCCCTACTTACTATACGTAGTAGAGAAAGTAAAAAGCCGTAAGCTAAGAACGAAATGTTCATAGGCCTAATGGATTTTGTCCAGATTATTACTTTCTCTACTACGTATAGTAAGTAGGGGAATTTTCCACCGGAAAATTAGTTACTGAGATTTCACTGAAATGCAAGTTTTGAGGCCCCTGAGTCCAAATAAAGCATTTTTGGAAACATATCCGCATGTGTCTGTGAACACCATAACTCAAAACCGAAAAGTCATATAAATACCAAAGTTGGTATTTAGGTTCAATACCTTCGAAAGATGCGACATGAATATTTTCAACAAAATCCCCCACCCCAAACTACCCTTTACATGGAACATTATTCAAAGTGTTTGACTTTCTATAAAATGGCTCTAACGATTTTGATTAAAATACTATATATTAAATATATTTACATGGAAAATAAAACGTATATTTTGAACTTTTTCTATAATCTTGTATAACTGGTAAACTTTAAGAGATAGACGAAAACCTATTGCACAAATAATGCAAATCTCTTTAAAAAATTATTTCAATAAGTTTTTTTTGCATAAGACTTTTCCAAGATATTAGTTATTAAAGGTTCGAATTGTTCATGACTTGGCCATTCTCTTAAAGGCCTGTCATTATACGTTGTTTTTCGCGATGTCATGGAAATAGTATGGAATTTTAAGGCCAGCACATAGCGTCCAGTTCTTAAACATTTGACTATCGCTGTTCTCTTTGTATGTATAACGAAATGTGTAATGTAGCTGGTTCTGTAAAGGTTTATTTGGATTAAAATGCGGTAGGTAGAAAAATAAGCTGTAGTAAAACTAGTTTGTATATCCAATAAACGATAGAGGGTAGAGAAAGTCATGTGAACATATCACATAATTTTTTTAACATGAGTAGTAAGAACAGAATCTTGTCTTCTTGAAATGATTTTTCCGTGAGATATCAAGTCATCCACTGACTGACTCCGAAGAACGTGTTTCAATCACAAAGCAATTTCTCCTCCACTTTAGTATGTCCTAACTAGCGGATAGCGATTTAAACATTTTCGTACTCATAAATAGAGATTTGTGCATTTCAAGGTTTAAACCCTGGAGTGTGGGTTTAAAGTTAATCCTTAGAGAGGACAGTTTAAGGACTGGTTATTATTCATTCTCATTTACGTGTATCGAACTCATGAAATAAACAGTGAAGGAGTAACAAGCATTAAAATTGAAAATAAGGTAAGAAGACATATTTTGGAAGAATAATATATAAACACACTAAAATCGCAAAGATAATTACAGAACTGCTGCATTCTAAACTATTACACGAATGAGCATAACCACAGTTTCCAGTAGTGCTTTCATACGACATAATGCTGTCAATAGGTTTCGCAGTTTTTCTAGTCACTTTCTAGTGCTGCTAATACACTGCCGTTTGTGAAAATTGCAACACCAAGAAAGAATTTCCCGAATAACTCCAAACTTGGTGGAAGTGAAGAAGAGTGTGCAAGCAATAAGTGATTAGCTTTGCAGAGAGTTGGGGGTATGCGTAGGCCGAGCAGAGCCCTCTCGTGTCGGTCCGACAAGGTCAGTGTTGCGCCCAGTGGAGTAGTGCAGAGATGTCAAACAAGGTGGAAACAATAAAGTGAGTGCCAGTATACTTCATCGACGTCAAAGGGAGCCATATCGGCATGTGAGCGAGTTCGAACGGGGCAGAATGATCGGTCTCCGGGAAGCGGATTTGTCATACCGTGACATTCGGCCCGTACAGGGCATGCTGCTACAACAGTGTGTGGAAGCTGCTGGATAGATGAAGGTCATACGGAGCGAAGAGCGGGTACTGGACCACGGAATATGACCACAGCACGGGATGACCGTCATCTTTTCCGCATGGCCATAACGGACCGTACAGCTTCATCCACAGTGTTGGCTCGACGCTGGAGCACTGCAACAGGTCTGAACTTGTCTGCATCAACGGTTCGTCGCCGTCTGCCGCAGGTTGGACTGGTTGCATGCATGCCATTACGTCGGCTTCCATTGTCTAGAAACCACAAGCTCCTCCGACTGCAATGGCCACGTGAACACCGTCACTGGGGTGTTGACTGGCAAAATTTAGTCTTTTTGGACGAGTCTCGCTTCATCGTGTCCTACAATCATGGCCGCATACGTGTCCGGCGGTACCGTGGTGAGCGCAACCTGGAGGGCTGCATTGTTGAGCGACATAGCGGACAAACACCAGTGTGATGGTTTGGGGCACCATTGGTTACAACAACCGATCTCGCCTCCTACGAATTGAGGGCACTTCGAACAGCAACCGGTACCTAACTGTGGTTGTAGAGCCTGAGGTACTCCCCTGCTTCAGGCATCTCCACAGACCACATTTCAACAGGACAATGCCCGGCCACATATTTCGAGGAATGTACAAGCCTTCTTCAGAGCGACGGATACCATTGCTTCCCTGGCCTGCACGTTTGCCTGACAGGTCGCCCATCGAACATGTCTGGGATATGGTTGATCGGCACCTGGTGCGTCACGGTCCTCCAGTAACCAGTGCGTGTGGGCTTGAATACAAACTGCGGAGGGAAATCTCTCAGGAACTTATTCAGAAGCTTTTTGATTCGATGCCACGGCGTATAGCAGCTGTAATTGCAGCGCATGGAGGCCACACCAAATACTGAATATTAGGGCTCAAAGGTCATGTATAGATTTGAAAAGTTGATCATTTGTTACTTGGCATGTACCTAACCTGTGGTATTACATTCATTAAATTCATGCGTTTCCTTTTTGGTGTTGCAATTTTCACAAACGGCAGTGTATATAATAAGCCGAGAACGCTGACGACAAAGCATATAAAAATGTACATAAAAATACTACAGTGTTTTTATTTCACACTGTGGCCACCGCAGCCCGGACTCCCGCCAAAACAAACAAGTAATATTCCTGAAACCTCCTCATGTTCTCATTTTTAGTTACATTTACAATGATAATAAGTGTATACCTTATCATATGTGGAAATGTTGACCGCTATTTGCATATTTCTGGCATCTTTTCAGGGAATTCTCATTCGCACTGGAGAGTTGAATATCCGAAATTGAGTGAATTTCTCAACTGTTTTCTTTTATTTGTTCCCATATTTGGGATGTGTTATATACACTATATTGTACGAGTTGCCCTATAAATAAAAATCACATGCAGTTAAATCAGGGGATCATGGGGACGATAATTCTTTACTAATTAACTTATCTTCAAAACTTTCCTGAATATAACTTAATGACTAATGAGCTGTATGCGCGATAGCAAAGTCTTGTTGGAAAAATCCTGACCAACACTCAACGTCGGTCAGCTGTTCAGAAAATGTTGTAAGTCATTTGTCTACCTCTCTGTATTTATTGTTTTTATATGTATATAGTTCCTATTATTCTGTATGTATTTACTGCACACCAATTTCCGCACCGTGCAAGCGAATCTGATGTATAAAATCGGGTTTTCTGTAGTGCAATATCTGTTATTTTGCGACAAACATAGTTATATAAATGGAACCGCGTTTATTAAGCCTGGGTCAATTATTCTATAATTCCGCAGAATCCAAATAGAAAAATTTACTTGAATTTGCTAATCACATAAATATGCATGCAACAAACCCCATACATTGGAAGAACTAAAAGTAAATATCAGGCGAAAAATTCACTTAATTTCGTATATTGAACTCTACAGTATGAATGAAAGTTTCCTGAAAATATGTCGGAAATATGCGGTTAGAGAAGATTTCCAGCTTCTGTTTTGATAAGGTATTGCTTGTTATCATGTAATTGTAATTATGAGAACGTAAGGCGGTTTCGGTAATATTATAACTATTTCGCCGGGAATCCGGGCTGTGGCGGCCGCAGTGTGAAGGAAAAGCACTGTATATGGAAAGTAGATTATAGACATGCGGATTTCATATATTTATAATTGACCAGTGATATCCCTAATCTACTTGTAGTTCCGCTCTTAATGAGGACTAACAAATTTAAAGATTTCACCTTTCAGAAATTACGTCATTGTGTTTTATACACAAAATGACATCTGAATTTTGGGTTAGTTAAAATCCACGAAGAGAGGCGAATTATATTTACATCCAAAACCTCGGAATTCAATGCGTTTTCTTTTGTTCTGCAGCTAAATATTCATGCATTGTGTATGTTCACACATTTTGTATTAAACAGCTGATACATGTAGTAAATAATCTTCTGAACAGAGACAGAGGTCAGAGAGCCCAGAATCAGCTCCTATAACGTGCCCCAAAAGGAATTAAACATACTCAGTACCGTGCTGCTGCTGCTTCTATATCTGAGAGGAAATTTATGTCGACAGAAAACCGCAGGTATTCACCAAGTGCACGGTGGATTATTCCAAAGCAGGACTAATAATAGAACTTCCAGTCCATGGTTAGGAATCATGTACGTTAAACTACGGGAGGCCCCAAAGCATGCATTTTAATTCTGAATCAGTGTAAAGCAAGATATGCACCAGAATATTTTGAGATGAGGAATTTATAGTCTGAGAAGCATATTTACAAAGTTAATTTAACTAAGTTAACGCTTTAGTACACATGTCAGTGATTCCAAATTTCATCCACGTCACAGAAAACTGCCTTCAATTAATATCACTGCAATTTTATTTAAAACCTTACGTTTCAAGATCGTTACGAGAGGCACTATTTATATTTTGAGCCTAATACTTAAAACAAAGTAATTTCTGATTGAAAACTGCTTTATTCTTTTTCTAAATATTCTCCTTTATGATCAATACACTTTTGCATCCGTTTGAACCATTTGTCAAAGCATTTATTCCAGTCTTCTTGAGACACCTCCAAAACATGGTTTTTGAAGGCATAAACGGCTTTTTCTGCCAACGAAAACCATTGTCCACGCAATTTATTCTTGATGTTCGGGAACAAAATCAATCAGACTGTATGGGGGATGACCCATCTATTCGATTTTTTGATCCTTCAAATACTGTTGTTAGACGAGATGTGTGTGCGCTCGCATTGTCTTGATGAAGAACGATCCAACGGTTCTTGTTGGTTTTCCTTACTTCACCGAAGACTTCCGGCAAACAAATGGTTGTGTACCATTCAGTATTGACCGTTTTTCGTTCCTCTAAAGGCACTGTTTCCACGTGGCCACTTTTGCTGAAAAAGCAGGCGACCATTTGCTTCGAAGTGCTTCGAGTGCGAACAACTTTTGTTGGAATTGCTTCATCTTGAAACACCCATACAGTCGACCACTTTTAGTTCCGGCTCATACGCATAGATTCATGATTCGTCACCTGTTACAATCTTATATACGTCTTTTGAGGCACCGCCTTGTATTTCTTGAGAATTTTTGTACACCAATCGACACGAGCATCTTTTTGAGATTGCGTCAAATTATGTGGGATCCAACAAACCTTTTTCACGGCTAAATAATCATGCAATACTTTATATATGCTGGTGGAACTAATGCCTAAGGTTGCCTCAATCTTACAATATGTCGTATGACGATCTTTCGTTATTAATTTTTGCACAGCATCAATGTTTTCTGGCACAACTGATTTTGGACGACCTTCACGAACTTCATCATTGAGGAACGGCGACCACGATTAAATTCGTTATATCAGCGTTTCACAGTGGCAAAGTATGGATCTTCGTTGCCAAATGTGGAAGTTAGTTGATTGATGCACTTTTGTCTTGATAATCCACGTCGAAAGTCGTAATAAATCATTGCACGAAGATTTTCACGAGTTAATTCCATGTATTTGTTGATACACAATTTTCAAGTTAGTGTAAACAAAACAAATGATGCTCTATTGACAAAATGTTTGAGGTAGATTATGGACAAAAATGTCAAAGTTTCCATTGGAAAAGTCAGATGGCACCTACAACATTCAGAGTTGCCAAGGCTCAAAATATAAATAGTGACCCTCGTATAGGAACCTTTTCTACGGAGGTTCACTGTCACGAATCCCCCTGACAAAGGGACCTGTTATGGTCCTAAAACGTAGGATTTTAAATAAAATTGACTTGGCACTAGCTAAAAGTAGTTTTAGTCATGAAAAACGGACACGAAAGACCACAATTCAACTTAATGTCTAATGGTTTTCTTTCTTGTCAACTATGAATTTTAAAGTACGTAACATAACGTTGATAACTTGTTGAATAACAATTCTACTTTAAGATTAATACATAAATGTTTTATAGACGTTTTAGAAGTCAGAATACCCTTTATCCAAGAAAAGCAATAAAAATTAGTTTTAAATAAAATATAAATGAATTTAAATCGAAAGCACTTTAACAGTTTCCTCAATTGAATTTCAAATTTATCTGAATCAAAATTTTAAGTGCATAACTTTCTCGTCATTATAATTAGCTGAACAGCAATCCTGAACACTAATTTCAATTATTAATCTTCAGCAAATAAACAAGACCTGTTGTGACTGTCCAAAATATAAGGTAATTCATACTAGTATAATGAATAAATTAAATGGGTTCATAGAGCTTAGCGTTACGGGACATTCACCTCTCTCAGGATTCTTCGCCTCTGCTGGTGAAGCGGGTGTTTCAATATAGAAGTATTAGGGACTTCCACGCGTCTCTGTGGGCCTGTCTGTCTGCGGACTTGCGACCTCCTGCGGATTCTTCACTTCATCCCTACCTCCCGGGGGGTGTAGTGACAATAGATCAAGTTGGTCGCAGTGGTGAGGTGTCCCCCACCGTTGAATCACCTCTACCTCTACGGGACATTCATCTTCTGATGAGGAAAAACTGCAGGTAAAAGAAACCCAAAGGTAACTCACCCCAATCGAGATTCGAACGGGGGACCTCTTGAGTATGAGACAGATACACCGGTTTAACCACGCAGGTCGGCTAGTTTGGACTTGATGAAGAATGCGAAAGGGAACAAAAATATTATAACTGGTTTTTGTTTTTACACTTCTTGACCTTGAGACGAGCTGACCCGAACCTAGTTCATCAGGTGTCGCAATGATTACCATAAAATTAGCATTTAACACCAAGTTGCATGAGCCACTTCCCTATTCATAGAATCTACGGCACGAGTCCACGCGATGCAACAAAGTTCCGAAATGTCATCTCGGATCTCCTACACCAAGTAAACAGAGAAGTCTGTCACTGAACCCGAAGTTTACACCAGAATAATTCAGGCGCGTCGTAATTGTTTTGAATTCTGCTTAAAGTAAATTGCACGATTTCGGAATTTACACCGGGTGAGTCAACCAACCCACACCTACATCCTGGAACATATTGTAGGTCCCAGGACTGGGAACGAACCCCAGGTATCAAGTGAGGCAATACTCGGGAAAGTGTTGAAATTAGGCTACGAGTTAAATCTAGATTAACAGAACGCTGACGCCTCACATTGCAGAATATTTAAGCTGACTGAATCGAGGTCACCAGGGGCAGATCACCACGACATCCGATACAGGACGTCTCCACGCCGGTCGTGGTCACAACGTATATCTTTATAAGTTGTGAATAAGATACAACTTCACCACAGCTAGGTATGCAATAAATTAAGGTACTTGCAGACCGTGTCGTTCAGTATCTTCCAAAGATGTAGGACGAAGATTTTCAAGAAAATCTCTCAGACCCAACTATCCTTTACAGGGAAAATGTTTCGAGTTTTATTAATAATTTCTCGAAAATGACTAACGATTTTGTTTAAAATACTATTTGTTTAAGATATTTGCATGGCAAATAAAATGTGTATCTAGAATTTTTTGGGAATAGTCTGAGAGGTCCTCTTCATTCGGAAACAATGTTAAGAGAAAAACAAAAAACACTATATAGAACATGTACATCTTTTTAAAACACACAATTTATTTAGAATACTTATTTTTGTGGTGTGGTATGCGCTATTACCGAAATATTCGTTATTATTCCTTTGAATTTTTTAATAATTTGTCATTTTTAAGAGTATTTTTGCTATTCCGTTGTTTCTCGTGATGTCATGGAAAGAGTATGGCATTTCAAGGCCAGCATATAGTGAACAGCTTTTAGTCACTATATGCTGCCTCTATCCATTTTCTGTATACAACTATATGTGTAATGACACTATTTTTACAAAGGTTTATCTCAATTAACACGAAGTAAACAGAAAAACAGGTTTTCGTAAGAATAATTTATAGAAGTCATTATGACACAGCAGCTATGGATAAAGGTTATCAGTGAAGTGACATTGAGAACTTAGAAAAGTGACAGTTAAAAAACAAGATAAAGTCACACTACATGGGTAGGGAAAGTCAGGTGGGAGTAGCATTTATATATTATAAATGTTCACTTCTTAGATAATAAATTTCAGAAATGTACAAAGTGTATAGGCAGGCCCGTAATATGCACACACTGAAAATCCAGCGATTTATGTAGATATGTTGGTCACTCACGTGGTGCTTTACTCCTCGGCCATTCTACTGTCACAGCCGGCGGCGCCTTTACGAGCCGTATTTTTAAAGCAAGTACCGTGTTAATATTTTGCCGCTGCAGTCGGATTTTGAGCATGCGCGATCACTTCCTTCCATTCATTAGGAAGCCAGAACGCAGCTATGAGTGATCGTCACTTTGTGTTTTCCTGTTGATAGAGCGTTTCTAAATGTTCAAAGCAATTGACGGACCCGCCGACTGTGAAGTCAGATCAGTGATTCGTTTTTTGAATACGAGAAATGTTACACCAGCAAACATTCAACGCCAATTGAGTGAGGTTTATGGGGAAACAATAATGAGTGACAATGCCCGGCCACACACATTCAAACAAACTCAAAATCTGATCGCCTCATTTGGTTGGGAACAATTCGACCACCCTCCCTACAGTCCGGACTTGGCACCAAGCGATTTTCATCTGTCTCTTCATCTGAAGAAATTCCTGGTGGAAAACGTTTCAACGAGATGATGTTAACAAAAAGTGCAGACTTGTCTATCATCACAGGGGCATCATTCTTTGACAAAGGCATACAAAAACTGGTTTCCCCTTTACAAGTCCCTGAATAACGGCGGTGACTGTGTGGAGAAGCAGTGTAAGATGTATGATAATGAAGATGATAAAGTATTTGGAAAATAATATTCGTTATGTTTTTAAAAAAAGCATCTCTACTTCAAAAACACACCTTGTACTTCAACTAAGAATCGTTGTCCTGTTTGCGCTAAATAAACACTATAGAGGAAAACGCATTCAGTTTAATACGATAAATTTGGCCACAGAGGATTTCATTTTTAAGGATTAACCAGGAGTTATTCTAACCGTATGGTAGCACTAAACCTTTAGTCTACAACACTATTAACCAAGACTCTTGTGAAAAGAACGTGGCTTTTTATGAATTTGAGATAACCATTCTTCTACATCGCCTAGTTGTAAACCTTTACGATCTGAGTGTTAACAATCATGTTGTTTTATACGCATATAGCATAGACGACCACTTTTTGTGTTAATGCAGCGGAGAATTTGTTGGCGAGTGTTCAAGATGTACGCTGATTTCATTTAGTTCTTCTTCTGTCACAAGTTGTGCCTTCGCTCGTTGATTTTCTTTTTCATTAAACTTACAGTTTTGGAGCTGTTCACGATATGCTTCTAAATGGCAAATAATCAGCAAAATTCACAATAAATTTCTCTTGGGCACAAGAATACGTCATCTCCGATAATCTTGGTGACTGTTTGTTGGCTGGGACGGAATAACATCAATGATAATAGGTAATAAACTATCATAGAGACTACATTAAAAAGAAAATAATTTCACTTACAGGGGCTCTACACACACACTAAAGGGAATAGTTAAAAACAAACAAAAAAGTATTTAGTATGCATTAATTAACTCACACTTCAACTATCTGAGCCCAATATGGGAACCTTGTACTAAAACTTGATATGATACATTCACATGACTTTCTCTACCCTCTATCTTTATTAGTGGGTTTAAAAACTATTCTTACTGAAGCTTATTTTACTATCTACTACATTTAATACAAATAAACCTTTGCAAAAATAGCTACATTATGCATTTCTTATAAATACAAAGAGAACAGAGAACTGGACGCTAAATTCTGGTCTTAAAATTCCATACTGTTTTCATGCAATCGCGAGAAACAACTGAAAATCGATTTAAAAGAATGACAAATATAGAACAATTCGAACTGTTAATAACGGATATCTCAGAAAAGACTTAAGCCACAAAAAACTTATTATACATAAATTTTGTGTTTTACTGAGATCTACATTTTTTGTGTGGTGCATTTTCGTCTACCACTTAACGTTTACAAGTTATACAAGTTTATACATTTCTTCCGAATGAAGACTTCCTGGGCTATTCCCAGAAAATTCAAGATATACATTTTATTTGTCGTGTAAATATCTTTAATATATGGTATTTTCATAAAAATCGTCACAGCCATTTTTTTATAAAATAAAAAAATTCGAAAAATGTTCCATTAAAGGGTAGTTGGATGGAGGGATTTTCTTGAAAATCTTCGTGCCCCATCCTTGGAAGATAATCTCAAATATCAAGTTTGGTGTTTATCCGACTTTCCGGTTTTGAGTTATGCTGTTCACGGACAGACACATGGACACGTTTCCAAAAATGCTTTATTTGGATTTAGGGCGTCTCAAAACGTGCATTTCCGGTGAAATCTCGGTAACGAAGTTTTAGGTGAAATGCAATACTTTCCCTACTTACTATGCGTAGTAGGGAAAGTATAAAGCTGCTATATAAATTAGAGATTCTTTAAAGGAATCATCAGCTTTCTGTATAAAATCTACGGAAATCCAAATTAATGAATTATACTTAAGCGAAAGAACTCCGCCTAAAATATTAATAAAATTTGAGCTTATATAATTATACTGTATATAAAATTGTAAATAAGGTAACACTATAAACTACGTGTATAACGCTTTTCGGAGTGGGAGACCCTGGAGTTGCACAACAGGGGGGCAGTAGGCTCAGGGCGCGTTCGGTACGGGAAGGAAAAGAAGCAGGATTAAAAAAAACTGCATCAGGTTCTATAAAAACTAACCAGAGTTTAGGCAATTTTATTGGGGTTTTTAAGTTTGGGGGTCCTCTGACGGACCCCGGCGTGCAGAAGCTTAGATACCCATCACGAAGACTTACCTGAAGATAATTCTGGCAGGATTTGAGGTACTAGGTGAAATAACACTGCGTGGAGAGATCGGGTTCGAGATACGTATTTAACGTAGAAGCATGCTGTCCTCGTAGTAGTGTGACGGAGACAAGAATGAGAAAGATGACCTACAATAAATACACTTCGCCATGCTACCTCAGCAAGGTGGTGTACCCGTTGCACGATTTATTTCAATTACATTACCTTTTTGAAATCTGATGCAACTTCCCGGTTATGGATCGAATCCCAAGAAGGATTGTTACAATATACGCTTAGTAAAATTAAATACAGCAAAATATGATATCCGCTCTATACTTTATACTGGTTCCAAATAGCTACCAACAGAAATAAAGAATGTATACAATTTTAAGCAATTTAAAAATAAAATTTAACATTATCTCAGATATAGTGTACTTGAATTATAATAAATAATATATTGTAATACAAATATAAACACTTATAATTTAAATAATCCTATGTTTTGTAAATGTTCCTGACAAAAATTATTATATGTATAACCCAGAGGAGATCAGCAGTTCATTTTGGGCTATTGTGCAGTAAATAAATATAAACAAATAAAAAATAAACCCACTGCTGTATGTATGGTATGCAAGATGTAAAACGCCGAATGAATAACTAAAGTAATAAAATATGAGATAATAAAACCTTTGAACAAATGAAACCATGAATTAAGAAAAAGAAAAAAAATGTTTTAACGAGAACTACATGTATCGTATAGTAAGATTACTCCATATCTTATAGAGTACCAGTTATATAAAATGATGCAAAATTAATTCACAATGAAGATGACTTCATAGCCCATTCACAGAAAATTCTATATATAAATTTTCTTTGCCATGCAAATATTTTAAATATACAGTATTTTAATCTAAATCTTTAGAGCCATTTTTGAGAAAATAAAAACTAGAATTTAATGCAATATTTTAGAACCGTAATGATGTAGCGTATGTGTGTGCATTGTCGTGTCGGACACATTATTGCTATGTAGCAATGACATTGTTGAACTAATCATTTTGATTGAGAGTTTGAATTTCCGTCTGACGTGGCATTTCCCTCCCCGCCTCCACAGTCTGGTGGCGTCACTAGTAGCGCGAGTCTTGTGTGTGTCTTCAGAGCGTATGGTTTCTGTACGTGCGTGTGCGTGCGCGTGTGCATGTATGTATGTGTGTGTGTGTGTGTGTGTGGTAGCATCTCCCTTCAATGTTTGTCTGTAACCTTTTGCGTGCACCTTATCAATTTTAATAAACCACAGGTAATGTGTTAAATTTGTATTTTGTTATGAAAATCCCACGCCTTATTTAGATTTGTGCAGCAAGTTCCTGGTATCTCCCGTTTGCCTCTGCCGCTACGTCCCCCAATGTTTATGTCGGGGTAACTAAATTTAATATTTTAGCTGCAAAACCTTTTGGTCTCACCCCGGTACATAACAATAATATATTAATGTGATATGAGAAAAATAAACTCCCTAAATAGGCACAAACAATACCTTTTAACATTTAACTAATATTCATAATATTACGTAATGACCTGTTCCAATTGAGCTATGCAGCAAGTGCAGAGAGCTTGCCGATAGAAGAGACTATATTTGCACGGTCACAAAATTCCTTTTTTGTTATTTATTTATGCATGCATTTATGAATATAACAGGCAGATGGTCAATTGCAATATTCATTACGCACAGTTACATACTCTTCAGCAGAATACAAGAAAAAAGTTCTGATGTATTACATTCACATGGCTTTCTCTAGCCACTAAGTTTATTTTCATATACATCTTGTACAAATTGTTCTTGCAAAACTGAATTTTTCTAACTACTTCATGTTAATCGAAATAAACATTTGCAGAAACGGTTTAATTACACATTTCGTTGTAGATACAGGAGGTTGAAGCGATAGTCAAATTTTTAGTGTATCGCTATGTGCAAATTTTAAATTCCATATTCTTTCCGTAGCATCACGAGAAACAACTGAATGGTTATGGCAGTTCAAAAAAGAATATCTGGGAAAGGACGATGTCAGAAAAATTATTTGAAATAAATTGTGTCTTAAAGAGATCTAAATTGTTTGTGTTCTAAGTTTTTGTCTATCTCTAATGTTTTATAAAATTATACAAAGTTCTTCCGAACAAAGTGGATTTCACAGACTATTCGCCAAAAATTGAAGATATAATTTCACTAGCGATATTAATACCTTAATCATAAGGCCTTTTTTAAAATTAAAGTGATTAGAACTATTTTTAAGAAACTAAAACAAAATAACGAAAATATTATCATCCATAGTTTGCGGGTGGGAAATATTTTCTTAAAAGTCTTCATGTCGCATCCCTTAAATACAAAGCTTAGTTTTTATCAGACTTTTCGTTTTAGAGCTATGGTGTTCACAAACAGACAGGCAGACATCACGCGTGAGTGTGTACACAGGCACAAACAACTAAGTAGGATCTTTTGCTAAAAAGCTGCTTTATTTAGATAACCTCAAAATGCGTATTTTGAATGAAACATGGGTATCGATGGTAGATACTAGATAACATAAAAACGAGGGTGTCCACGTGTGAATAATATAGTTGTTGCTACATATATATATATATATATATATATATATATATATATATATATATTGGATTAATGTGAGATAACTAATAAGATATTAACTACAGCATTTTAAGGTATTAAGAACATATCAACATCGCAGTACTGCATTTTGTATACAAGTTAATGATTATATTTATTATGAAATCCTTATGTATATCAGTATTTACCCTGGAAATGAAAAAACGTTCTTTGAATCTACTGAGTCTATTTGTTACGTAAAAATCAATGTTTTTAGCACTATATATATTATCGACAGTCGAATATAGAACTTTGTACAGAAATATAGTCCCATAATATACTTTTCGGAATTTAAAGTTTTAAAGTTAAGTAGTTTCAAGATAGTTTCGTATTTGAAATGCCCGCAGAACTATCCAAAACTTTTAAAAAATAACTGCTTTAACATTCTATATTGTATTATTTCTCTTAAGTTCTGCGTTATTTATAGTCAAAGGGTTCCAAAAGACAGATGCATATTAAAGATTTTATCTAAAAAAAAATATATAGTGGAATTAATAGTCTTTCTTTGTATGTATAATAATCTGTAGTGGTTAGAGATTTTGTCACGCTTACTTCAACGTGTCTGTTAAATACGACCTATTACTTTCTCTACCACGTATAGTAACTAGGGGAAGTATTGCATTCCACCCAAAAAATCGATACTGAGATTTCACCGGAAATAATGTTTTGAGGCCCCCTGAATCCAAATAATGCATTTTTGGTAACATGCCCCTGTGTGTGTCTGTCTGTTGAACAGTATAACTCAAAAATGAAAACTCGGATAAACACCAAGCTTGGTATTTAAGTCCAGTATCTTTCAAGGATACGACAACAAGATTTTCAAGAAATCCCTCACCCCAACTACCCTTTACATGGAACATTCTTCGAAAATTTTGATTTTGTGAAAAATGGCTCTAACCATTTTGATTAAAGTACCATGTATTAAAGATATTTACATTACAAAAAAAGTATATCTTGAATTTTCTGGAAACAGCCTGTGAAGTCCTTTTCATTTGGAAGGAATTTTATATAATCTTGTATAATTGATGAAAGTTAAGCGATAGACGAAAACGTACGACAGAAAAATTGTGTATCTCTTTAAAACACATAATGTATTTAAATTAATTTTTGTGGCATAAGCCGTTTCTGAGATATCCGCTATTAAAGGTTCGAGTTGCTGAATACATTTTGTTTTTAAGTCCCATCGATTTTCAGTTTTTTCTGGCGACTGCGTGGAATGGAATTCTAAGGCCAGCATATAGCGTCCAGTTCTTAAACATTTGACTATCGCTGTTCCCTTTGTATCTATAACGAAATGTGTAATGTAACTATTTCTGGTTAGAAAAATAAGGTTTAGTAAGAACAGTTTGTATACCCACTTGTAAAGACAAAGGGTAGAGAAAATCAGCGTATGGATCACATCAGAATTTGTTTTTAAATGATCCTTAGGTTTTGTTTTCAACCGCTTCAATGTTATTTATTTTATAGACATAACTAATAGGGGTTTTGCTTCTTTTTTAATTGTATGTTCATATTTTACTAATATGTATTAAATGGGAACTTATATAAGCAATTCAATCACTCAAATGGGATTCCTCGAGTGCATTCAGGAACTATGCATACTTAATAGTTTCTAAAACGTTAGACCCGTTTTCTAGGTGCATATGCAAAGATATACGAGGGGCGTCCGCTAAGCAAGTTTACCTATTTTATAAAAACCATTACACACATTTGATTAGGTTGAATTAATTTTATTTATATTATATAATTCTTCTGTTACTTTTCTACATAGTCAACATGTTTTACCAAGCGATTTTGGGGACGTGACAAGTTTTACCAAGCCAGTCTTGTACCAGGTCGGGTCCTGTGATCGCAACCACCTTTTCAATTATTTGACTTCATCATCGGTGTTAAAAGTGTTTACCTTTGAGTTGGAGGAACATGTGAAAATCACTTGGGGCAAGCTCCGGTGAATACGGAGGATACGAGAAAACTTCCAAGTAAAATCTTGACCCAGGCGGAGCTCAGAAGATTCAACTGGGAAGTTTTCTCGCATCCTCCATATTCACCAGATCTTTTCCAAGTAATTTTCACATGGTCCCCTGACTCAAAGGTCATCTTGGAGGTAAGCATATAGAGCATCCAAAATGGTGGGCGGCGGGGTTACAACGGGAATTATCAAAAATTGGCTTAAACGATATCTGGCAAATGGGTAATGAAAATACACACAGTGCCGTGAGAAAAGTCAAAAGACGACTGTGTGATATAAACAGGCAGAAAATAGAGTCTGAATGTAGACAAAGCTCAACATTGGAGATACAAAATGAAATAAAAACTAGGTGGGGTAAGGAAACATATATTTTGGAATTAGGCATAAAACTGAGGACGGGAATAGCATGGCTTAGGTTGGGAGGATGGAAAGCTCGCAAGATTGCTGATGATGATGGCAGGAGCATTTGCCCATTATGCGGGGAACAGGAATACTGGACGCATATTTTGGCAGCATGCGTGCAGAAAAAAATTATTACCGGAAGTATTTTTGGCTTCCAACAGATGGAGGGCAGCATGACTTGATTCTAAACAGTCAAAACTGGCCAAGCTTGGGCACATACTTAATGGAAGTACGTGTACTAAGAGATAAGGGGTTTATGTAAATTTTCTTTAAATATATGTGGTGCTTGAGCACTTGGGTGTGTGTGTTTGCGTGTGTGATTCAAAGTATTCTTCAATTTTATATGTATGTATGTATATAGTGTGGTGATTATAAACATAGTTGTTTCTGGTCGATTCTGCAAGTCACGTATACAGTCCAGGTATTTTTCTAAAGAGCATGTACGGTCTTATGACCCATGCGACTGTGTTATGCAATTAAGGTAATACTAAGTACTTAATAAATACTATTACTACTAATATTTTAACCCATGACGAAGATGAATCAGAAGTGAACCAAAAGTCGGGTCCTGTGCTCGTAACCAGCCGTTCACTTCTGATTGATCTTCGTCACGGGAAGTGCTTACCTCCATGATGACCTTTGAGTCAGGGGAACATGTGACAATCACTTGGGAAAAGATCTGAAGTTTTCTCGTATACTCCGTATTCATCGGAGCTGGCCCCAAGTAATTTTCACATGTTCCTCCAACTCAAAGGTAAACACTTTTAACACGGATGATGAAATCAAATCAGTGAACAGCTGGTTGCGAGCACAGGACCCGACCTGGTACAACACTGGCTTGGTAAAACTTGTGTCATGTCCCCAAAAATTCTTGGAAAAACATGTTGACTATGTAGAAAAGTAACAGAAGAATTGTACAATATAAATAAAATTAGTTTAACATGATCAATTGTGTGTAATATTTTAAATAAATTGTGGAGTGCATAAAACCATTGCTGACTCAGGAGAGGAACTAGTATGCTGGTATGTTCTCAAAATAAAGTTAACAAAACATGTTGCAAATCTAAAACGCACATATATAGTATAATGGTTATGAAGTAAAAATAATGCTTGTGAGCTTTGATGTGTCTAATTGCTACCGACCAGATCGACAAGACAGACATTCATTATGCGGAATATTCAAGGCAAGATGCTACCCTATCGATATTGCATGATGACCTAGTTAGCAACAGATCGACCTCACACATGGAGGAAGCATGCATAATGGAGAAGCTTCCTGGTTCACCGTTAATGTTACATGCACGTCCCTTCCATTTTCTAGTGCAGGCTGAAACGGATTTGTAGTCTTTGGCGGAGGGTTGCAGAGTTACGGATGTACAGTCGCGAACTTTAGTATCGTGCAAGCTAAAAGCTGACATTTCTAACAGCCTGGATGAAGCACTGGGCAGTAGTGGAAGTTGATCATATTAATAAAGCCTAAATATGTATTCCTCTCTTCCTTAGAGGATTACGCTAACCTCCAGTCTTCTATTATTTTGTTACTGGGTGGAATGGAGACAGATCTGTAACCGTACTAGTGGTGGTGGTAGAAATATTCTTTGCTATTATTATAAAGAGCAAAATCGAATTCGATACATTCATATGACTTTACCTATCCTTTATCGTTTATTAGTGGGTATACCAATTATTCTTACTAAAGCTTATTTTTCTGTCTACTACATTTTAGTCCAAATAAACCTTTGCAGAAATACCAACATTACACATTATGTTAGAGATACAAAGGGAACAGCAATAGTCAAATGTTTAAGAACAGAACGCTATATGCTGGTCTTAGAATTCCATACTGTTTCCATGCAATCGCGAGAAACAACTGAATGTTAACAGGAGTTTAATAAATGACCAAGAAATGAACAATTCGAACCATTAATAACGGATATTACGGAAATGGCTTTGCTACAAAAAAACTTATTTGACATAAACTATGTGTTTTAAAGAGATCTACATTTCTTATGTAGTACGTTTTCGTCTATCGCTTAACGTTGACCGGTTACACAAGATTATATAAAATTCCTTCCCAGTGAAGAGGACTACACAGGCTATTCTCAGAAAATTCAAGATACACATTTTATTTGCCAAGTAAATATCTTTAATATATGGTATTTTAATCAAAATAATTAGATCCATTTTTAGAAAATAAATATTTTCGAAAAAAATTTCAAATAAAGGGTAGTTGGGGTGCAGGAATTTTCTTGAAAATCTTCCTGTTACATTCTTGGAAGATACTGAACTTAAATAATAAGTTTGGTATTTATCCTAATTTTCGTTTTTGAGTATTGCTGTTCACAGACAGACAGACACACACACACACACACACACACACACACACACACACTCATGCACATGTTTCCAAAAATCCGGTATGTTGCACTCGCATTACTTTCCCTACTATTGCACAAACTATTTTTACAAACGCTTATTCTCCATCTACTTCAGGTTAATCGAGATAAACATTTGTAGAAACTATCTTACTGCTAATTTTCTTGTAGATGCAAGGGGAATATGGTAGGCTTTAAGCGATAGTCAAATCTTTTAAGAGCTGGTTACTATGTGGAGCATTCCATTCTCTTTGCATGTCAAGTAAATAAATAAAAAAAATTACAAATTCCCATTGAAAAAGGTAGTTTGTTACGTTATTTTTATTTGCCCCACATATGGGCGCCAATTTGAAAAAGGAGTATTTTAGAAGGAGTATTATATTTCAACCGTTGGGGAGCCGAACTTGAGGTTTGTTTGCAACCGCACGTATGGTACCCGGTTTCCAGTAGCCTTCGTCCCAAGTGTACTTTCAGGTGGCCTTTGCCCCAAGTTTAAAAAAAATATTATCTTTGTAAATTGACTGTTTCTTTAAATATTATATATTTATGTTTGCCAACGGCTGCGTCAGTATTATTGTTAGAGACACGTTTCTCTTAGCAGGGCTGTGATGCGACTAAGAAAGTAGGCTTACACAGATTATAATTTTTACTTCACTCTTTTTAATAATGCTTGACACGATTTAAATAACACTTCACTGATATAGAGAGAGAGCTGTGAGATGTTTTATTAAACACTTGCACTTTTTAATATGTAAACTACTTTCGTCTCACACGAATACGTATTATAATCTCTCGAGGACGCATCTCGCATCCGGTTACAAGCACAGTCTGCAGGCAACTGAACTGATTTCAACTGCCTAAACTTGTAAATTTCTGTATTTCAAGTATCTGATTGGCTAATCCTACTCCAATAGAATACCTTCATTTTAACTAAAGCTTTTTCTGGTTGTTGATTAGCTATTTTATACACTGTCACTAAAATTACATTATTGTTACTCCAAGAATCACAAGTAGTACTGTTAAACTTTCTTACTCATTATTGCCTCAAGGTTACCTCATTGTTAGCAACTTTTGACCTATTTCTCACAGCTCCTACATTATTAAATTACGTAATACATTCACATAACATTATTACACATGGATACAATAATATAAGCATATGCAATGACTGTTACATACATTATATATATATAGTTACATACAATTATTGCTTTAAGGCGGGCTGTTACTGAATTTACATATTATAATAATTAGACTGAAATTATTTAAGTGTTAAAAATACTGCCTCACCATTTGAGAAAAGTATTATTTTAACGAGATGTACATTTTTGTAACACTTTGTCTATCTCTTACGGTTTACAGTTGTGCGCAAGTCATTCAGAATGAAGGCTTTTGGGAATCTTCCCAGAAAATTCAAGATATACATTTCATTTGTCATGAAAATATCTTAAACATATTGTATTTTAATCAAAATCGTTAGAACCATTTTTTAGAAAATCAAAATTTTCGAAAAATGTTTCATGTAAAGGGTAATCTGGGGTGGAGGGATTTTCTTGAAAATCTTCGTGTCGCATCCTTGGAAGATATTAAACTCAAATAGCAAGTTCAGTGTTTATCTGACTTTTTTCTAAAAATGCTTCTTTTTTGGATTCAGGGGGCCTCAAAACATGTATTTCTGGAGAAATATCGATATCGAATTTTTGGATGAAATGCAATACCTTCTCTACCCACTATTTACGTGGTAAAGAAAGTAGAAATATGTGTGTGGGAGTGGTATCAAGAGAAGTATGAAAACGACAAAACCGGTTTTGATACTTCTATCATCATTATTATGCACTGTTCCGTCTGACCGACAAAGGCTATACACCACCTTCTAATTTTAATTCTGAAATGACTAAAACACTAATGAGGATTTACAAGGCCCATATAGTAGAATCGAACAAGTTGTAATGATAGAAGAGCATACTTGGGAAGAGAGCTTCGACTTTTCGTTGACAGTGCCATGGAATAGAAAACATTCCTTGTTATCCAAAGAAAATACACGTAAGAAAATCTTATGTGTTAATTCACGTGGCTTTTTCTACTCACTCTTCTACAAACTATTCTTGCAGAAGCTTATTCCTCTATCTGCTTCATTATAATTGAGATAAACTTTCATTGGATTGGATTGTGAAGTTGAGGGGATTCGGCATCGATCCAGTGAATTGGGATATTGTACCGACGCCCCACGGGGGCGCTCCTGGGAGAAGGAATGAGGTGAAGGGAGACACCAGGCAGCCGGAAACAGAAGTGACGGCACAGGAATGACAGGGTCGCTACATTTTCCAGATTGAGACGCCCCGGCAGTCGAACTGGCAGACCGAGGACTCCGCCCCCACAGGGGGCCCAATGTCCCCGCCCCGCTCCTTATACTCCGGCAACCAGCCGAAGGCCGAGGGACGGAGAAAGTTCAGAGAGCATCATTTTCTCCCAGTCACGCTGCACCGAAACACCATCGCCGACACTTCCAACCCTGAAACAGACCAAACGGGGGTGAACAATGAATGAAATGATTAATGGAACGAAACGGAGAAACGGGGAATTCGGGGGATGGAAGAAACCACTCCAGCATTCGCCTGACGACCCGGGAAAACTCCGAAAAAACCAATGGGTCAGAGTGGGCGAACCCGGACCTTCTGAATGCGGGCCACAGACTTCATTACACCTCGTACACATATTTTCCTTTCCGGTATAGGAGGAATACAGTAAGCTAAAAAATAATCAGATTTTTTAAAAAGCAACGCTACGTGATGGCTTTGAAATTTCATGCTCTTTGCATGACCAGGAGATAAAACGGATGTTTTAAAGAAAGTATATATATTTCAAAATTCAAAGCAATAACAAATAATATCTCGGAAATGGTTAGCCCAACAGAAAGTTTTATTTCCCATAAATTGTGTGATTTAACGAGATCTACATTTTTTTTGTGTAGTGAGGTTTTGTGTATCTCTTGAAGTTTACAAGTTATACAAAAAAGTCTAGAATGAAGAGGCTATTAGCAGAAAATTCAATACATACACTTTGTCATTCAAATATGTTAAACATGTATTTTAATCAAAATCGTTAGAGCCATTTTTGACATAATCAAAAATAACGAAAATTGTACCATTTATAGGTTAATTTGGGGTAGGGGGGATTTTCTTGTAAATCTACGTGTCGCAACATTGTGAGTTATGATACTCATACACACACACACACAACCACACACACACACACACACACACACACACACATTGACATACAGACACCACACGGACCTTTCTCTAAAAAAATTTTCCTTTTAGATACAGGGAGCCTCAAAACGTGTTATTTCGGTGAAATCTGGATATGGAATTTTAGGGTGGAATACAATACTTCCTCTACCTACTATAGGTAAGCAGCAGAGAAGTAATCTCAGAACCAATGTCCGATGTGTGGTGGTAATGAAGACATTGAACACATATTATTTAAGTGCCAAGGAACAGAAAATTGGAGAAAAGAATTGTTTAATAAGAAGTGGTTGAAGGGGGATAGAAATACGCTTATGATCGAAATGATATGCACGGACGCTAGAAGCATTGGACAGTTTTTGTGTAAAGTAAAAAATAAATGACTTTGGACAGTGGATAGAGAAACGTAAGAGGTAGCGTATCTTACTTTGAATGGAAAAATGTGTGATGGTTATGTAATCAATAAGTGAAAAGTGAAAAACAAGTGGAAATGGGACATGAAAAAAAAAGATAATTTATTGACGAGAAATTGTAAAATGTAAATAATCTGTAGTGATTGTCTACCGAATGAGTGGTCAGGGTCAAAGTGTAGTAGACAATCAAATTGTAAAACTCTTAGCACAATAAATGATATATATATATATATATATATATATATATATATAGTAAGACAAAAGCCGCGGATATTTCATTTCAAGCAATATACATAAATGACGACTAAATAGCTGAGAAAACGGAAGACAGCAGAACAAATCGCAATCAAAATCTCCTTATAACGGTACGATATATATATATATATATATATATATATATATATACAAAAATCCTTTAATAACCCTTATATAAGAAAGTCTTACCGTATTGTATCTACAGGTTCTTTGGTATAAAAACCTAACCTCTCGTACGGAGTTTTGCGTCTGGGTAGCACATGCCACAGCCGGTCATGCCAACATTCTGTCTTCGCTTCTTAAATCTGTATTGTTGTAAATCTTGAGGCAGTATTTTATATCACAACACTTTGAATACCAGAGTGATTGTAGTGTAAACTAACATTATTGTATGACAATGATTTTAGATGTTTGTTAGCCATAAGCATTGTTAGGAAATAAGTTTACACGGCCTCACTGAAACTGACAATAGGAGTGGGTAACAATGAAGCGATGGGGTGAGTTGTTTATCACTTAGAAGAGACAAACAAATGACAGGGTAGCGTGCCTTTCTTTAGAAATGGAGGGAATATCTTCCCTAGAGCATATGTATTAGTAATTGTGATTGGCTGACAAAACAGACGCTAATGTTGACGCGATTTAGTAACCAATAGTAGCTCTATTATAATGTTTAGGCATATCGGGGTGAGGGAAACTGTTTCAGTTTCAGTCAGGCGTGTATAAGGATTACAGATGTGAACTATTAATTAAGTGTGACGGCAATAAAAGTGCATAAACAAATTCTTTTATCAGGTTATCTTTTAGTAACAACTGCTTTCCGTTTACACGCCCTGCTTAGGGATATTTGCTCGACTGAGTAATAATAGCTAGCCGGATGACAAAGAACCCAAATTTAAAAAAAAACAATAAAACAATAACAGGCGCTCAGCAAATAAGATAACACGAACAGATTACTGCGACAATCTCTACATAAAAGATAGCAAAATTAACTCTTACCCCATAGCAAATGCTGGAAATGTCGCCCTTCCACAGCTAAACAAGCATTGTACCAAGTTAAACACATTTAGATTGACACGATTTAGCTCGGCCACGTAATGTTTCGTATATAAGTTTCCTAAGTTCCTCCTCCAGTTTGTGAGGATCTACTTGGTATACTTTGTCCTTCAGGGTACCCCAAAAGTAAAAATCACAGATCTGGGAAACGGGAGGGCCACACACCAGCGCTGATCACTCTATCGTCAACACTTCCATAATTTTAACCATGGACTTCTCTGCTGTATGACCAGTTGCCAGATCTTGCTGATACCACGAATATGCTTTTTCTTCTTTCGTTAGCTGATTGAAAAATGGGGGCGAGAATGTCATTTCGGTACCGCTCTGGATTTATTGCATTCTCCTAAACAATCAGACGATTATGCGGGTTGTGTTAATCGCACACCAAATCCCAATTTTCATGTCATAAAGAGGGTATTCCTCTACATAATGTGGATTTTCAGAGCACCAATAGCGTGTGTTTTGAGCGTTCGCATGCCCCGTTAGATGGAGCCACGCCACGGGCTGAGGGTCAATTAATCCTTCAGTCAGCGATGACAGTGATCCCGTGCTACGGGATCGCCTGGTTTTATGAACACGCGTGCATTTGTAAGGTGAGTTTTAACAATTTTATTGTTGTATGTGCAGAAGTCACTGAAACCCCAACTTGTGCTAACTTCCGTAGTGATTTTCGGGACGAACGTTCAAGATTTTCACCAATTTCATCTAATGTTTCTTCTGTCAACACTGTATGTGTCCGAGTGTGTTTCTTATTTTTTACTAAACCAGTAGTCTCTCAAATTTATTCACAAGATCATGAATTGAAGTTCTGGAAGGAGACAGTAAACTTCGGGATGAATTCTTCAAGTAAGCTACGAGCCGATTCTTATATAAAATAACATTTACATACAAACATACCTTGTTCTAAAGATAACTGCCTTCCTATCTTCGGAAATGAAAGTGGACTACTGACGCTAATAACCAGATATGTGGTAACTGAAGGACAGAAGGACTGTCGTGAGTAAGCCAGCTAGCATTGGCTCTGACGCACAACACCGTGCGAGCGGTCAGGTTTTATCGCGAAGACCCAGTGCGTTTTTATAGAGTCCATTACCAGCGTATGCTAAATAATTATATAAAGCAGAATATCATGTCCAGCATAGCATCAAAAATTAATAAATCGATATTTTATAATTAACAACTGAGAAAATTATTTTTTATTGATGTGTGCCATTTCCAAAATGTTTAACTTGGTGTCCTGGGGGTAGGCAATTCTTATATTCAACGGCTGACATTCTTTGTCCCCTCCTAAGATCATTACTAACAAGACTCGACTTGCGATGTAAACAGCTGAATGCCTTTTTTTATCGATACGCCGTGTTACATGAGTTATTCACTTCTAGGCAGTGTTTTATAGTGATTAAGGTAGATTGCATAAAATAACAGATTTGGATATAAATATATAATGCACAAATAACATCTGCAAAATAATGTAAATGTTACACACCAAAATGTTTAAAATTTTACACTCTGTATATAGCCCTATATATTTTTATATTTGATAACAAAATGTCCTCAAAAATGTAGATAATGTTCCTTCAGTTAGTGAAATGCAAGATACTTACATGAACAGCTCTTCGTCTGCTGGAATACTGGAGTTTTCTTTACCATGTGGTGTAATTTTTACGTCACAATTGCTGTCCACGAACACCAAAAAATTGCAGTAATCAGCGGAGAAATCTGGCGTCTTCCTCCGGACACGTATAACTGACGTGACGGTCTCCCTTCAGGCGCCCTTGCAGCTTCAGAATAAAGAGCGTATGCTTTTTATTGTTCATATCCTGCGCTTGCCACAGCTGTGAGTCATTTTGGTCGTATTAGAGTGCACCATAGGGAAGTAAGTGTACATTGCATCCTGAAAAGAAACAGCAATCGAAACATTATGCCTACTTTCATGCTGGTAGAATGCTTCCATGTTGTAGGTAAATGTTGCTTATCCTGGGATTGCATTGCGTATGAATCGGAGTCCTTTAATTACTGAACCATGTGACACTGCTGCTTCAAATCCCAACAAATCTCCCAAAAATATCTACCTAGTGAGTAATATCAGACGCCCATACATTGCCTACCAAGATTCGCAAAAGCGTGTAACGTTCATCGACTGGCCACTAGCACCTGGGACATATGGAAGTTAACATTCACTAGGAGTGGTTTTGGGGCTTCCTTAAACTTTTGGGACGTGAGTATTCCAGTATCGGCATAAGATATATATATATATATATATATATATATATAAACGTCCATGGAGCCTTTCTGCAATACGCCAAAGGATTAAATACTGAACAAAAGTCTTAACTTTTGGAGAGCACATCCGAGAACTTGTCAGCTCAGGCACAGCGGGCCACAGCCTCTCTGCACCGATGCTAAGGTCTGGGATGCCCGTTCCGAACCCGGATAATCCCCCTCATGGTATACGCCTGCGACATTTGGGGCATGGCCGCAGACAGCTAGCTGCTGATCAATTTATTCTGTGGGTCGCTCCTTCCCCATGAGATTGCTTCATGAAGCCTCATCTCTTCCATATGTGTAAGATAACATTAGGCGCCGGACTACAAAATTCTACAACAGTTTGCCTCAATATCGGAATATCCTGATTAAGTCTCTTGGGGAGTATAATCCCAGAACTCGCCGATTCAGGCGACACCGGGTTTCCCAATGGCACCTCCATCAGGAGCGAAATCTGAGTTCCATGTATCACCAAACCAAGACCTGATTGGCTTCAAATTAATCCCATTCTTACTAAATTTAAAACCCATGGACACCAGAAATCCAGGAGGGACATTGAATCCTGAGAGAGAGAGAGCCGAGGAGTAGCATGCTACCTCCTGTCCATCATATCATCCTAAATTAAAACCGCCGTTCTACAATACCCGTGTGTGTGTGTGTGTGTGTGTGTGTGTGTGTGTGTGTGTGTGTGTGTGTGTGTGTAAAAATGCATAGACTTTTTTACAATCACTTGGGTCCTCCAAAGTACTACCCATGTGGCGGTTTGCGTGGCAAGTACCTAGGTACCATCGTTTTCAACAATATGCTATACACAAATTTCAACACTTGTTCTTAATGTGATGTCGCTGTTCTCAATGGCTTGTGTTATCTTGTTTGCTGGGCGCCTATTGTTTAATTATTTTTAATTTGGGATCTTTGTCCTCCGGTTAGCTATTATAACTCAGTCGAGCACGTGTCTCTAAGCAGGGCGTGTAAACGGAAAGGAGTTGTTACTAAACGATAATACTGATAAAAAAATTGAATCTAGACTTTTATTGCCGTCACACGTAATTAATAATTGACATGTTTAATCTTTATACACGCCTGACTGAAACTGTGATATTTCCAAATGTAACTACAGTCGTTTTAGTTGCCGCGCACCAATTAATTCACGTACTTTACATTTTTGTAACTAACTGTGCGACGTGCACCTCGTGGGAGATTCTTCAGAACTGCACGACACTTCCTTATGGCTCGAGAATATGTACTCCTTCACCTCGAATTGCCTAAACATAATATAGCTCCTATTGGTTACCAAATTGCGCCCACTTTGGCTCTGTTTTGGTCATATGTGCTCTAGGGAAGATATTCCCTCCATTTCTAACAGAAGGCACGCTACCTGTGCTGTTATGTGTTCTTTTATGTTTTGTATCTGTATTATACATCCAGCCAGTCACTTTACGTTGCTTGTCCCCTTTGCTTAACGCTCTCTTTGGTGCTCTCTTTTTTTTTCCTCTGTGGGTTGCTGACGTGGCATGTGCTTTGGCCGTACGCGCTGAGTGGTGGATTTCTGTCCGCATTGCAGGGATAGCTCTCTGCCCGGTAACTACTGATGCGGATTGTGGAAGTTTTTGTAATGAATTTTTAAGGAACGTCTTTGTGATTTTCGGTGGATCGACCTTATGTAAAGGTAGGCTTTATTATCAGTTTTATGTCCTGGTAATGGTGAGTGAATTTTGGGGCGGAAAACGTTATGTGTGTTTGAAAATAAGAGTTCGTAAAGTGACTGGCTCTTGGAGTTGTTCATAGGTTTAGTGTGTTTTGTTTCTTTTCCAGTTGAGTTATATTTTCAGTACGTGATTTTCAGTGTATAGTTAGTTTAAAATTTGTGATAAGAGCTTTACACAGTTGTGCAATTTGAAAATGCATATTTTGATTCATGAAGGTAAAAAGCATCAGTAGTGTGAAATTTGTGAGAAAAGCTTTTGGCATTTGTCGTCTGAAATTGCATAGTTTGATAAAAGGAGGGCAAGAAGCAATATAAGTAGAAATTTGTGAGTAGAGCTTTACATATTTTGGGCACTTTGAAAATGCATAGTTAATTCAAAATTACAGATATTCTGTTGTGTAAATTATGAGAGCAGTAATTGCAGTTAAAAGCCAGTTATGCTGAACCCAATTATGCTGAACTTTGTAACTGAAAACGGTTGGGTTGTAAAGCTATCTACATCTAGCTTAGCTGGACTTTGAAGCTCTCGGTTTCCTGAATTTCATTAAAGTCTGTTTCGGTCTTGTTCAACATTCTTAGCTAGTCTTTGACTAGCTAAACATAATTAAATTTTTTGGTCTGATGTTTATAGTGGCCTTGTTTTATAAACTTTCTAAATTGATTTGGTTTGTTGAATTTTTGGATTTACTTAATTTTGCTGTATTTAAAACTTGCCTTTACTGCTCTGCTCAATTGGTTTTGGTTGCTTTACTCTTTAAGCCATTTTTGTTTTACAGTTATTCTTTTATGGTTGCTTTACGGTTCTGGTTATTAATGTTTGTTTATTATTATCATTAAAGTACCCAAAAACAAACTTATCAATAGTAGTATATTTTTGAGAGTTCTGGTTTCCTTTTGTTTTCCCCTACGGCACTCGTTAGGGCTTCCCTTTTCGTTTGGCCGGGGTTCCCTAACTCAGTCAAACAGCGGAACCATTGCAAATTACTGGTAGCAGAGCGTGGTTAATTGATTTGTCTGTGTTGGTTAGGGAATATTTTTGGGTTTGTTGTTTGCTCTGTATTCTCCGGATCTCATTTTCTTACTTGTACCATATCCGTAGTTACAAGATGGCGGTATCGGTTACTAATGTGGAAAGATTACGGAAAGGTGAATTGTGGGTAGAGTTGGTTGTACGTGGAGGTCAATGTTCTATGACAACTGAAGTGGCTATTATGTTGGATGTTTTTCGACAAATTAAGGATGCTCCATTAATTACTGTTTCTATTGATCACGTGGTAGTGACTAAGTGTGAGTCCACTTGCTCGTTGGCCTTAGCAGAGATTCAGGATAATTTAATGGATTTTGGGCGCGAGGATTCTCCCTCTAAGGCACAGTTGCTCCGGTGGCAAGTTAGAATTCGACATTACTTGTTCTATTTAGATTATGTCTTACAGAGATACCCTACTTTTCAGTCATGTATAGCGTTGCAAAAGTTAAAGGATCAGTTTAAGGAATTAGCCCGTAAAGTGGAGGAAGATTTTGGGACTTCACAGGAGGATACTGGGTCGTCCCCCTTGTATAATCAAGGATTGTCAGATGTGGTTCAGCCTTCGATTGCGGTGTCTGCGTTTCGGCCACTTAGACTCGCTCATCCCCTCCAGCAATTCGTGGAGGGCGTTCACTTAAACGACATTGTTGATGTACCATCAGCTTTACAGTTTCTCTATTTTCTTGTTCGATTGACGCTAATGGCTAAGCGTTATTTGGTACCCACGGCTCAAGTGATAGAATTATTTTCTGTCAAGGTGTCTGGGATAGTTTCGGACCTGTTAATGCGGTGTGCTGGTTTGGCCGACCCTGTGACTCGCTTTCATTTGGCCCTATTAGACATGTTCATTCCACGTAGGGAATGCACGAGGATAATGCAAGACGTATATTTTCGTCCTCAGGGTCTAACGGAACCGTTTACAGAATATATGGTTCGGGTTAAGGAAATTGCTTTAGTGTTGGTGCTCCCTGATACGGAAGCGGAAATTTGTGATGTCATTTTATCAGGACTCAATCCAGTTGTCAGGTCGGCTTTGGTTTTAGGACCTCGGCCGTCAAATTTGCAGCAGTTGGAAGCATTGGTACCTAAACTCAATGAAGTTATGCTTGTTGATAGGCTGCGTCTGTCAGAGCCTCCGGGCTCATTAGCAACTCCTAATACCACTGTATCAGCTCCTTCTTCGGCCATTGTTCCGGATTCGCGTCGTCTGGCCACTATTAAATGCTTTCAGTGTGGTCAGGAAGGCCATGTTCGACGAAATTGTCCCAATAGGAGGACCGTGAATCGGGGTTTTCTTCGTGTTTCTAATCAGGGGCGACAGTTTCGACCTTTATGACGCCAGAAGGTTAAGTCGACCATTTGTTTGTCTCGGCGTATTTGTGGTTATCCGTTTTCGGGTAAACCCTTAGTTCAAGTTTCTCTTGAGAAGTTGCCTTTATTGGCGTTATTAGATTCCGGAAGTTCTGTCTCTTTGATTCAGCTTGATTGGCTTAGGTTAAATTTACCATGTATTATGTCGCGTGCAACCACGTGTCAGTTGGTTTGTTTGATGGTCAATGGTCAGGCCTTTCAAGTTACTCAAAAAGTATCATGTACTATACGTTTCCCACGTTTTACGTGGAAACATAGTTTTTTTGTCGTTCCCAAGCTTCCTTATGCATGTGTCCTAGGTGCCGATTTTATGTCAAGGACTGGGATGGCTATTGATTTTTCCACTAGGCAGATCGCTTTTCATTTTGCTCCCCGGATAAAGTTGGACTTTGTGAGGGATTTTAAACCACCTGGGCCCCCTCTAACCTTGGGAGATATTAATTTGGTAACCCAAAATTGCGCTACTTCTTCTCTGTCTCATTTGTCCCCTGCACAGGCAAAGCAAATAGGGCATTTAGTTGGGGAATTTGATTCGTTGTTTACAGATGTTTTAGGGGTCACTCATTTGACTCAATATGAAATTCAGTTAACTGATTCTACTCCGGTCAAGTTATCTCCATATAAGCTCACACCACCGAAGATGGCTATATTAAAAGAGAAAATACAGAAGATGCTTGACCAAGGGGTTATTAGACCATCTACTTCAAATTACAGCAGCCCCATATTTCTAGTACCGAAGGGAGATCAGGATTTTAGACCGGTCATAGATTATCGTCTCTTGAACAAAAGAATACTTATTGAAAGTACCCCTTTGCCCTATTTGCATACAGCTGCTCATCATTTTTCGAAGGCTCGCGTTTTTACGACCCTGGATTTGAACAATGCTTATCATCAGATTCCTTTGGCTGAACATTCCAAGCATCTAACAGCTTTCGCTACCCCCTGGCGCCTTTATGAATTCAATAGGGTCCCATTTGGTTTGGCTACGGGCGCGCAAGTCCTCACTCGTTTGCTGGATAATTTGTTTTCGGACATAAAATTTAAATATTTGTACCATTACTTAGATGATCTTGTAGTATATTCCGAGGATTTTGACTCACATCTTGTTCATTTACGTGAGGTCTTTCGTCGCCTACAGAGCGCCGGGTTATCAGTTAAGCAATCTAAAGTTCATTTTGCTACCTCTCAAATATCATTTTTGGGCCATATGGTTTCCCCTTCTGGTATTACCATAGACCCAGATCGCACTAAGGCTATTAGAAATTTTCCGGCACCCAAGAATAAGCGTGAGGTGGCTCGATTTTTGGGAATGGTTAACTTCTTCTCTAAATTTATTTCAAATTTTTCTACTCGGGCGGAACCTCTTAATTGCTTACGTAGGAAAGGGGTTACTTTTGCGTGGGCCGAGGAGCAGGAAGCGGCATTTGTTGATCTAAAAGAGGCTATTTCAAACCCTCCTGTCTTGGCTTTTCCAGATTTTGCTATGCCCTTTATTTTACAGACGGATGCTAGTGCTAGCGCGCTAGCGGCTGTTTTGTTGCAGGAATTTCCTGAGGGTCGTCGTCCCATTTATTATAGTTCGCGTACCTTATCTCCTGAAGAACGTAAATTTTCTACATATGAATTAGAAACCTTAGCGGTGCTTTTTGGATTGGAGAAGTATAGGGTGTACTTAGAACATGTGCATTTCTTTTTAGAGTGCGATAACCAGGCTTTAACGTGGGCGTTAGCTGTCCCAAGGAAGACAGGTCTTGCGCGTTGGGGTGTCCGGATAGGTGCCTTTAAGTTTACACCTTCCTTTATCAGAGGTTCAGAAAATTGTATTGCGGATGCTCTTACCCGGGTATTTTCCGAACCTACTGAGGAGTGTGTTTATTTCGAGACTTTGGATGCTCCTGCGGATACTCAGATTGAGAGTTTCTCATTTTCGGCATTTCCTGAAATGTTTGTCAGTATACCTGAACTTCAACTTACCGATTCTGGGTTGGCTTCAATTATTGAGCAAATTAAATCGGGAGTTTCACTGCAGGATTATAAGATTCATGAGGGTGTTTTGATGGGAAGAGCTAGTTTTGATCGGCGTTATAAAGTCATAGTTCCGAAGGCAGCTATTCCCATGATTCTCAGTTATTTTCACGATTCTCCTTTCGGGGGTCATTTAGGCATTGCCAAAACCAGAAATCGAATTCGTGAACAGTTTATGTGGCGGGGCATGGATTTCGATGTAAGAAAGCATGTTAAGTCTTGCCGCATTTGCGCATTGTCCAAACCCGCGCAGGCTACAAATTGGGGATATTTGGCTTCGGAGGTTCCCTCCGCGCCCATGGAAAAACTATTTGTAGATTTTATCGGACCGCTCCCTCGTTCTATTCAGGGAAATATTTTTGCATTGGTGCTCACTGATGCTTTCTCAAAGTTCGTATGGATTTCACCTCTGAGTGCGGCTACTGCTCGCCTCGCTATTCGGGAACTTGGAACAATATTTGGATCTTTTGGTGCTCCTCAATATCTGGTCTCTGACAACGGTTCGCAATTTAAGTCACGTCTCTTTCGTTCCTTTTGTTTTGATTGGGGTATTAAGCATTTTACTACTACCCCTTATTACCCTAACCCCTCATTAGCGGAACGGGTCAACCGTAACCTTAAGTCCGCTTTAATTGCTTATCATCACCAGCAGCACAATTGCTGGGATAAATACTTGAAGCAACTTCAGTTTGCTTTCAATTCTGCGAGACATGAGGTTCATAAGACGACGCCATTTTCATTGTTATTTGCCTACCAACCTTCGTCTCCTTTGGCTAATTTGTGGGCGTTAAATGATTTATTACCGGCTGACAATTCTCCGCATACCATTCGTACTAATTGGAAGGCTGCCTTGAATAATCTGCGTAGAGGCCACTCTATGAGAAAGCAGCGATACGATGCGTCCCGTCGTCCCTCCCCATTCAAAGTGGGAGATGTTGTTATGTGCCGTAACTATCCTCAGTCCTCGAAAGCAGATGCGTTTGCCGCGAAGTTAGCTCCTCGCTATCTTGGCCCGTTTAAGATTCTCAGAATTTATAAGGGGGTGTCTGTTCTTTTGCAAGAATTGTCTTCTTCCTGCAGGCGCCGCGCTCACCTGTCTCAGCTTAAATTGTATAACTCGGGGTAGCAAGTGAGTCACTTGGCATTGTCCTGATGATGGATGACTCACTTTCAGGAATTAGCGATCCTGCCCCATGCGAGCTCTTGATTTGTCCCATTCCCTTAACCGGGATAAATCCTGTCCCATTCCTCTCCCAATCATCCTTTCTTATCCCTTCCATATTCATGAAAGCTCCCAATTATACTTTCCTTTCCTCCTACAGTAATGGTATCTTTTCGGATGTTAGCATATAGAACTCCAGTGATTTGTCTTCAGATCTTTGACACATGAGAATATCACTATCCAACTTGAGTTATGGCATCGTTTAAAACCAGAGCTGTATTTTTGCTAGGTATAATACCGTATTGGGGATATAATACGCGATATAATTGCTAAAATTGGTGATCTGAATGTTTGTAAGGAATATCAAATTCTTTGCTGTGACAAATTATATTAATTTCGTTATGCTAATAGTGTTATAGGTCCTGTACTGTGGTGCTGAAGGCTAGAGCATAGAGCTCTGATTCCCTATCACGGAATGCGCTTGGGCTCAATGCTATCCACGGGGATGCGGATTTTAAGTCCCGGGTATAGGACCGGTGCCAACTCAGCATCGTGAGGAAAGTGAGGAGCTGCGATAGGCAATCCCGGCCAAGGAGGCCAACATTCTGGCTGGAGAATGCCTGATGCTGACCACATCACCTCCGCGTATCGATTGAATAATCGCTCACCTCTACCGTGTACGCGGGCGTGAGACCGGCAATCGGGTTGGCAGGTTTAAACCCTTCATAGGCTGTAGCGCCAGGGGATTATTATTATTATTATTATTTATTATTTATTATTAGTAGTATTAGTATTATAACCGCAAGGGAACACAATTAACACAAATTAATTAACAATTTGTTTCTAAATTAAAGCAATATTAATAAAACATATAGATATATATTCATTTTACGAATATCAAGCTAAGAAAATATACAATAAAAATAAATTAGCCCCCCCCTCTATAGTGTGGGAGTAGCGTATCTGCCACACATTCAAGAGTTCTGAATTTGAATCACGGTTAGGGTTGCCCGGATAAGGATATTTCCGGGGTTTTCCTTATCCTGATAAGACGGGTGTCGGGTAGCTTTAAGCTCCCTGGACCCCAGGCTCATTTGAGCACCATTTCACCAATTTTATTCATCGTCCAGGTAAAAAATTTAAACACCTTCAAAAAAGGTTATGTGAGTCTTTTTAGAACGTATTCTTGAAATTTTACTAAAAATTAGAAGTTAATTAATAAAAATTGATGACGTGTACATTTTAATTACTGAAAAATGCTTAGAAAAAAATTTATAAAGAACGACATTTAACATTGGGCGGTGCATTGCTTTACCGTGCTCAGTAGAATTTAAATGGACGCACGGAGCCTTAAACGTTACTGGAACAGTAAACCTAAAGCCCCAAATAAAATGTATACCGTAAACATTATGAAGAGCAAAAACACAATGTTTCGTTTGTTCAAAATTTTCGCCCTGTCTCACAGGCCATGAGATGGACGAATCCTTTTTAAATATGATACCGAGGTAGATATACGCTATATCCAAGGGTGTAAACACGAGAGACGGTAGATATATTGGCTTACCAAAAGCTAGGCTGTATCGAGATAAATCAAACGTCGGCAGTAGTCGATTCCGATCTCCAGCTTAATAATACTAATAACTATAGAGGAAATTGTTATAGGCAGTCCTTGATTCCATACATAATTGCCAATTTCCGCAGCCTCAATAGAAGATAAGGGAATTCCCCGTCAATATGATTTACTCTTTGTAAAGACATGAGTGCAACTCCACTGTAGATCAAGACTACAAAAAATCTGATGTGACACGCTCACATGATTTCTCTACCCTTTATCTTTATTAGTGGGTATTCAAACTATACTTCATTTTAATTCAAATAAAATTTTACAGACAGCTACATTGCATTATAGATACAAAGAGAACAGCGATAGCCAAAAGTTTAAGAACTGGCTGCTATACGCTGGCCTTAAAATTCCATACTATTTCCATGACATCGCGAGAAACAACCGAATGTTGACACGATTTTAACAATGGCTAATTCAAACCATTAATAACGGACATCTCGGAAATGGCTGATGCCACAAAATGGTTTTGGGAAATAAATTGTGTTTTAAAATGATCCAGAATTTTTGTGTAGTAAGTTTACGTCTATCGCTTAACGTTTACCAGTTATACAAGATTATGAAAAATACCTTCCGAATGCAGAGGACTTCACAGGCTATTCCCAGAAAATTCTAGACATAAATTTTATTTGTCAATAAATATCTTTAATATGTGGTATTTTAATCAAAATCGTTAGAGCCATTTTATAGAAAATAAAAAATTTCCAAAAATCTTCCATGTAAAGGATAGTCTGGAGTGGGGGGTTTTCTTGAAGATCTCCGTGTTGTATCTTTGGAAGGTACTGAACCTAAATACCAATTAAAACTTCATATTAAACAAAATAGTTGGTTTTAACGTTTGGTTTTTAATTGTTTGTTGCAGATTTTGAGTAATCGGCCGATGAGTATAGTGAACACAGACGAGAACAAGGAAATGGAGACGGACTGGGAACACAGCGAATTCATCAACGATTGCCTTAATTGGCACAACGTGTACCGACAGCGACACGGAGCGCCTCCACTGACGCTGTCCCCCGAAGTAAGTTTTCCTTATTTGATGAACAGTTTCTTTATCCTGTCCTTCTTTTGTAGCTAAACATAAACCACTCAGACAATAATGTGTTTACGGCATTCAAAATGTTTTCGAATACCGATATTCTTAAAGCTGGGATTAACCCATTATCAATTGTTGTATCTGAATGCAGTACACCTTCCAACAAAATGAATAAAATGTGTTGTATAAACTGGAATGAATCAAGAATTATGTGGGTCCTGGATAAACCAAACTTGTGCTCATTAAAATAATTGATAGTAATAATAGTGATGTGACAAAGAACAGCCGAATTGTTGGACATTACTGCTGCTGATTGCCAGCCGACTGCGACGCGGAGGTGAAAGCGTAACTCAAGTTACGGAAGAGTTAACAACGTACTGAAAGTGCAGAGTCTCAAGTCCTACTGCTTCGCTTGTACCCAGGGGCGTATGCAGAGAGTGCATTTGGGGTGTCTGAAACACACGAAGTCAGTCATACCTTCATTCTGTGATAACTGAACAGGGCATATTGACTAAATACAGGATTTGCCAGGTCAGCATGACCAACAAAGAAGTTTTTTTTTTAATTTTATATATATAATTGAAATTAATTGTACTTTTTAGACATCTTAGCCTGGTCTTGGCATGTTTTTTATAGAGTCAACTGAAAAATTCAAAGACACAGCCGGGATTTGGACACAGTTCTCTCTCTCCCCATACGATTGTCATATCTAGTGAGATGGCTTGATAGTCTGTCTGGGAAACAACTTGAGTCAATTGGGGAATTCATTATCCAAAAGGTATGTTGTCACACTAGCTCATTGGTTAGACCAACCGCACAAAGTGTGAGAGAACGGTGTTCAAATTCCAGCTATGACATTGAATTTTTTTCAGTTGACTCTATAGTAAAAGCGTGCCAAGACCAGGCTAAGGTCTCTAAAAAATGTAATTCATTTCAATTAATTATTTACATATAATTTAAAAAAAGAAAAGCCTTAAGTAACCCATAAGCACTTAGTAATAAAGTATTTGCGATGGTAGGTTGCCATTGAGATTGTTATCTCTGGTCTATCTGAGAAAAAACTTGAAATAATTGGGGAATTCAATGTCCTACTGGCATGTTGTCACACTAGCTCAATGGTTAGACTACTGCATGGAGAGTGGAAGAACCGTGTTCAAATTTTGGCTGTGGCATTGAATTTTTCAGTTGATTCTATAGTAAAAAGCTTTTAAGTATTCATAGGACCAAGACAAACATGAGTATATAAGACTAAATTCCCCAACCAGACTTATATCCTGTCAGGTGTGTTAACCACTAGACTGCAGAGAGACCCACTCAGAAGTTCCACTTTCACCAAGAGGTATTTTGTAATCATCTATAGACTAAATATTGTAGATAGTAAAATAAGCATTTAATGAATGTTGCCAACCAATGTATGGAATGATAATTTTCCAATAGAAGGAATTAAATTCCTTATCATCTCCCATTATTTACCACTGTTTTAATATATATGGTATCCTTATTTACCTGTTTATTAACAGGTACAAAGTGGTACACTAAACTGTAAGTATGAAATAGTTACAGAAAATAAAAATGGCACTGCAATGCTTCAATATTATGGTTTAGGATCTAGCCCCCGAGCTCCCCTCTGCATACACCCCTGCTTGTACCTCAAGGAATGTGTAAAGATGCCGTACTCTTAGGAAGTAATTCTACGTAAAAAGAAAAACGAAAAATGGTAATACAATTTTAGGCTGTAAACTCTTACTTAAGCTAAAAAAAAGAAAACGTTTTTGTGTATTTTATCATATTATAATTCATACATAGAAGGCTTAAGGCAATGTTATTGAAATATATAGTATAACAGTAACTAATCTAATGCACATTATTGTCATTTTCTTCCTTAAGCATCTCATTTTGCCACAGTTTAACATGCTTGTTTTGTATAAATCGTAACTAATGGTTGAGTTATGATGTTGCTACAGTGGCTGAATAACTGCGCATCTGCGCCCACTTGTTATCGTCAATTCTTAGTATATCCTTTCATTGGATGTTGGAATAAAATTAAAATACTTCAGTAGTTGTTAGATATTTTTTATTAAATATTTAAATACGCTTATTTACTTTGTTTTATTGCATTTACTTGAATTGCTAACCATTTTACTTCTATTTATTTTATTATTTTCAAGGAATGCTTCGATAAGCACCTGAGTTTTTTTTATGTTTAATATGTAGTTATAAAGTACTGAATATATTTTCTTTTATAGATTAAGTCATAATAAATAAGTGCTCAAGTTACAGCATTAATTTTCTTAACTGTTTCATTCAAAATGAAACAAGTGGTTTTCAGTTTTAGCTGCTTTCATTACACTAAGCATTTCACTAAAATTACACAAATTTAACACTCCTAGACAAGTTAATATCAATCCCATAATGCAGTGCAGTACACAGTCAATGTACTGGTAGCAGAAAAGCCTTGAGTCCTACTTCTCTTATAGGAGACTGAAGCTAGAGTGATATCATTGCTAGTTAGAGGGGCTAGTAGTACTATAAGCAGGGGTTTACTTTGACTCCAGCGATTACTTTGACCAGAAACACAAAAAGATTAAAATGAATTCTTCTTAAATGCACTCAGCTGTATTCATAATCTTTCACACAGGTAGTTTTCTTTGAACCCACCGGATGGCTCTGGAACCTTGCTAATTTTCTTTTTGTGAAATTGGTAATCATGTTTGTTTGTAGTAAATGCACGTAATTTCCCCACTAAAAGTAGGTATTGTCTAAATTCCTAAACATACCACATTTAGGTCAAACTTTCTTAGCTTTCTTTCTTAAATATTTACAAAGGCATATTAAAATGTTCATTTTTGTGGCCAGAGTTTACTTATAAAAGTACTTTGAATATTTTTTAAATTAACGTGTATTTAAATGAAAATTAATGAGGTGGTCAAAGTATCCCTAATCATGGATTAGATTTCTTATATTACCTTCATGTTAATAATATTCAACAATAACCACCATCTATATCTGATTTGTACCACTCAGGCCCATAAATCCAATTTAAAAAATCTGATGTGTTACAATCACATGACTTTCTCTACTCTTGTACAAACCATTTTTACAAACGCTTATTCTCCATATGCTTCATGTTAATCGAGATATCGAGATGTCAATCCTATTGCTAATTTTCTTGTAGATGCAAGGGGAATTGGTAGGCTTTAAGCGATAGTCAAATATTTTAAGAGCTGGTTGCTATGTGGAGTATTCCATTCTCTCTGCATTACCAGGACAAAAAAAAAAATGAATAACGAATTTGAGAAAAAGAGAAAATTTAAGGGCATAACAAGCAATATCTTGAAAATGGTTCACCCAACAAAAAAAATGTGTATGACATAAATTGTCTATTTTAACGCGATCTACATTTTTTGTGTAGTAAAAGTTTGTCTATCTCTTATGGTTTACCAGTTATGCAAAAGTCGTTCACAATGAAGAATACTTTTGGAGACATTCCCAGAAAATTCGAGATATACATTTCATTTCTCATGACAATATCTTAAACATATGATATTGTAATCAAAATCGTTAGAGCCATTTTTGAGAAAATTTAAAATGTTGAAAAATGTTCCATGTAAAGGGTAATCTGGGGTGGGGGGATTTTCTTGAAAACCTTCATGTTGCATCTCTGGAAGATACTGAACCTAAAAACCAAGTTTGGTGTTTATACAACTATTCGTTTCTGAGTTATGCTGTTCACAGACACACACATACAGACACACATATGGACATGTTTCCAAAAATGCTTATTTTGGATTCAGGGGGTCTGAAAACATGTATTTCCGGTGAAATCTCGGTATCAAATTTTTGGGTGGAATACATTACTTCCCCTACTAACTCTACGTAGTAGAGAAAGTAAAAAAAATTAGTTATAGTTAGTGGCCTAGACTGTATGTTAACAAGAACTTCTAAACTGGTCAAAGCATCCCTGTACATGAGTACAGATTATTTCAGAACAAAATGCATTATGATCTTTTCCATGAGTGGTGGATGTTCATGAGCTCACAAAACATATTTCAGCTCTGAGGAGTAAAATAAGATTGTTGGTAATATACTGTGGTATGGGATACTCTGAAAATACCAAGCATTCTCTGTGCTACAAATTGATTGAGAATTTCGGTAATGAATATTTTACTAAAAGAAGAAACATACTTTGCAATGTAAGGGAGATAGAGCACGATTCTTTACAAAATTTCTAACAACAAAATACACAAAGAAAATATTAAATCATGCCTAGAGGCAATCTTAGCATCAAAATCAGTTTCAGATAATCTGAAAGAATCTTATTTTAATCAGTTAGCCAGAAAAATATTAAGGGGGAGGGAGGTTATGAATAGAGATCCATTTTTTAAATAATTTGTATTAATTCAAATGATAAATATGAATTAATCCTGAGTTGAAATATTTAAATAAATTGATGTTGCATTCACAGATTAAAGTATAGCAACTGGAATTAAAATTAGGATAAGAAGTTTTGCATATTCTAACCGGTAAATGTGTTGTGATATGGGAATTAATGGCCACTAAGAAGTACTTTATATTACTGCTCTAGGCCATTTTATTTCACTACAAAATAGGGTTTCTAGTTATGTTCTAAATGGGGAGACATTGCACTCATTTGGAAATCACTCAAATTTAGCACCAGAATGAAAACATGCACCCAATATCTTAACATGATTGTACCAGCGCCATCTAAAGTACAGTTTCTGTTGCTGTCACCGTTGCCGATACTGTCTAATACATGCAGCGTACACATAGTGCTATCAGTGATATGATCAGAAATTATCCTGTTCCCACTAACCTAGAAAGATGCTATTATTTTATCAAAGCTATTTTTGCTATTAATTTTTACATTTTTCTTTAGCAAGGGGAACCCAACTCCCAAAATCCTCCTTAGCTATGCCTCTGTTTTTAATTCACTATGACACAACCTCATGAAATATATTTTATATACTACTTTTATAAAAGTGCACATTGTAATTATAGTTTATTGTGCTAAGAGTTTTACAATTTTGATTGTCTACTGCACTTTGACCCTGGCCACTCATTCAGTAGACAATCACTACAGTTTATTTACATTTTACAATTTCTCGTCAATAAATTATCTTGTTTTTTCAGTTTTTCATGTCCCATTTCCACTTGTTTTTCACTTATTGATTACTTAACCATCACACATTCACTATAGTTTTCCATTCAAAGTAAGATACGCTACCTCTTACCTTTCTCTATCCACTGTCCAAAGCCATTTATTTTTTACTTTACACAAAAACTGTCCAATGCTTCTAGCATCCTTGCACATCATTTCGATTATAAGCATATTTTTATTCCCCTTCAACAACTTCTTATTAAAAAATTCTTTTCTCCAATTTTCTGTTCCTTGGCACTTAAATACTATGTGTTCAATGTCTTCATTATCACCACTATCAGACATTGGTTCTGAGGAATACCCTGTCTTAACCCTCTTAGCCTCCATGCTCTGGTTCTTATCCATGCAATAGATTCTCTCTCTTCTTTATTTATTATGTCTATATATTTTTCCCTACCCCATGTATTTTTCATTGGCCTATAACAAACTAATGAGCTCTTTTCGGCAATCTCACTGAACATGATTTGTATTTCTATATCTTCCAGTCTTTTCCTTGCCTTTTTCCAAAACTTTTTCATGTTATTTTCTCTCCTTCTGCACATGTCTCCTAACCCATTTTTCTCCAAAATGTTCCATATATTACTTACCCATAGTTGATAACGTCCAGACAACAAAAGCTAATCATTACATTGCTTGTCTCCAAAGCATGTTTTAAATTTTATAAAGGTATGTTTTATACATTTTATGAGAATATAATATTGAGTAAATAGATTGAAATAAAATGTTCTAGATTTTTCAGGAAATATATCCAAAGCTGCATATTCGACTGCTTCTATGACTGCAGCTGGTGAACTGTCAAATTCAACTTCTTCCCTCATTTTGACTTTTTGAAGCAAGAAAGTGAGATCTAAATTGGAGACTACAGCTATAATGTTTGTTGATTTCTCTTGTTACCAGCAAACTATTTCTCAATTATGTAAATATAAAGGATTAAGTAGGCTTTGGCTGAGTTGAATACATACAGTTTATAATAAATAGATTTCCTGAAATTTGAAAATAAGTTTTGTTAAATATACAAAATGTAGATAGAATATTGTATTAAATACATTACAAAATAAATTTTATAAAGTTGTGGATCTTAAAACATGACCCCAATCATTACTAAAACTTTACTTTTGTAACTTGTATTCTAAATAACTATTATGCTCATATGTTTGTTACCACGGGTATAGAACATTTTTTAAAATTCATAAAAATTATTTAGTTTAATCTAAAGTTAAATATTGTTACATGGGTGCAGATATATTCCGAGGAAGACAGAAGATGCTATTCTTTAAATTTAATAATTTATAAAATCATTTTTAGCTTTTCTTTATTTCTTTTTCTATACAGTATTACTCTTTCAGTTTCGTACGTTTTTTTCTTAATTCAGTGTGATGTAAATATAAAATGATTTTAACTTAAAATGGCAGCAGCATTTCTGTTGATGCATAAGAAGCTTTATTCCATTACCACGATGCTTCATGAGAGAAATTATTTTATGCTTCAATGTTTATGTTCTCCAAAACAGAAAATTATTATTTCACAATGGTGAACACAGGGCACATTCCTGAAATGTTGATGTCAATTTCAGAAATTGTTACCTACTTTGAAGCCAAAATAATGATTTACCTGTGTGTTAATAGATATCATATGACTAGGCTAAAGACTTATTTTTCTCTGTTGCAGCTATGTGCCCTTGCACAGTCTTGGGCTAATCATTTAGCTCACGTCAACACTTTCTATTATCGCAACGACAGAGAAATTGGGCAGAATCTGTTCTGCCGGCCTGTTAACTCCATACAGACTGATGTTACTGGTATGTATGCTTAGCTATACTCCAAAGTTATAACTATTCAGAAGCAGGTGCAGATCCAAGATTCCATTAGGGACAAGCGATACATCTTACCGATGAGAAAAATACAGTCAGTAATAGAGCATTACCTTTCTAGATTTTCAAATATCGTATAAGTGTTTCAAGGTTCATCCTTTGGATGCAAACATTATTTTAAATTTTGCCCTTTAAACATAAGATTTAAGTTATATGATTACTCAGTTTTACTGTAAGCTTTTGCTTCCTTTGTTTCAGAAGTTATTTATTAGTAAAATGTAAAGGCATTTCTTTTAGACCACCTGTTTCTTTTTCTTCGCAAGTTAGTGGAAAATCTTTTGAGATATAGTCCACCATTAAAATAAATTCACTCGCTGATTATGAACAAATAGCTGCTCATTTGATTAAAGTAAATAGAATAGAAATAAAAGTTTTGGTTTTTATTTTATCAAAACAAAGCAACACCATAATCTTAAATAAAATAAATATCAAATTTTTTCTTTAATTAACGGGAGCTATAGCGCTCTCAGCCTCTTCCTGGATCTGCCTAAGTTGAGAAATTCACTGCTATGGAGCAAGGATAGTAAATAAGCTCCTGCAATATGAATATTGCAATATAAATTTAACTAAGAATAATGCAAAAAGTCTGATGTGTTACACTCACATGACTTTCTCTACTCTTGTACAAACTATTTTTACAAACACTTATTTTCCATCTACTTCATGTTAATCGAGATAAACATTTGCAGACTCTATCTTATTGGTAATTTTCTTGTAGATGTAAGGGGAATATATATTTACAAGGGCAATACAGAAAAACAGTAGCCTTTAAGCACATACATATCTCTTAATAGCTGGTTGCTAGGTGGAGCACCATTCCCTTTGCCACAGATTAATACTCTTTGCATATACAAGATAAAAAAATGAATAACAAATTCCCATTTGAGAAAATAAGTATTGGAAAATTTAAGGGAATAACAAGCAATATCTCGAAAATGGTTCACTCAACAAAAAAAAATGTATATGACAAATTGTGTATTTGAACGCGATCTACATTTTTTGTGTAGTAAAATTTTGTCTATCTCTTATGGTTTACCAGTTATGCAAAAGTCATTCACAATGAAGAATACTTTCGGAGACATTCTCAGAAAATTCAAGATATACACTTTATTTGTCATGAAAATATCTTAAACATATGATATTTTAATCAAAATTGTTAGAGCCATTTTTGAGAAAATTAAAATTTTCGAAAAATGTTCCATATAAAGGGTAATCTGGGGTGGGGGATTTTCTTGAAAACCTTCGTGTCGCATCTCTGGAAGATAATAAATTTACATTCTGTTTGCATATTCCACTTCCACTATGGCATGACAGTTTGGAGTCGAACCAGAGCCTTGCCAGCCTAACATCCACATAGGCATGGCAGGGGTGGACAATCATCCAACCAATACGGAGAGGTAATGAGGCCAGCACTAAACTTCCCCTAGCTAGAACGTTGGCTTTCATCTGGGATGACTGCCTATTGCAGCTCTTTAATTTTTTCATGATGCTAAGTGAACACTGGTTCTATACCTGGGACTTAAAATCTGCACCTCTATGAGTAGGATCAAACCCAGATACATTCGGTGGGCGGAAACCAGAACTCTACACTCAACCCAGTGCACAGAGGATTTTTTTAAAAAATCTGATGTACTATGTTGTGCCCATTATTGTCTATTTTTATTTCTTTTCTAGAAACTATTCTTAATTAAATAAATCCTGTGGCACTATAGCCTGCAAAGCACCTCAGCCTGCCAATCCAGCTGCTGGCCTCATGCCCATATGCGCACGGCAGAGGTAGGCGATGCGGCCAGCATCGCACATCCCCCAGTCAAAAAGTTGGCTGACGATGCCAGGACCACTGCCTATTGCAGCTCCTCACTTTCCTCATGAAGCTGAGTGGGCACCGCTCTTATACCTGAGACCCCCATAGGTGGGATCATACCTGGGCACATTCCATGGCCACAAACCAGAGCGCCTCACTCCAGCCCACTGCACCATGGCACAGGACACTATTCTTACTTACAAAAGCTTATTTTTCTATCTACTTCATTTTAATCAAAACAAAGAGTTGCAAAAGTAGTTTCATTGCAAATTTAGTTGCATATGCAAAGGGGATACAGGAGGAATGCAACAGAAACTCTTTAAAAAGCAGGTCAGTTTATGTAGACTTTGAAATTCCACTCTTTGCATGACATCACAAGAAACAAGAGAGCAGTGACTTTGCATTTAAAAAATCTGATGTGTTAAACTCACATGACTTTCTCTACTCTTGTACAAACTATTTTTACAAACTCTTATGCTCCATCTATTTCATATTAATTGAGACATACATTTGCAGAAACGATCTTTTGACATGCAAAGAGAATTACATTTTACACATAGCAACCAGTTCTAAAAATATTTGACTATCACTTAAGGCATACTATGTTCCCCTTGTTTTGTATTTGCAAGGGCAATATACAAATAAGCATAGACATATCTCTTAATAGCTGGTTGCTATGTATAGCACCATTCTCTTTGACACAGATGAATACTCTTTGCATATCCAAGACAAAAAAATGAATAACGAATTCCCATTTGAGAGAATAACTATTGAGAAATTTAAGGAAATAACAAGCAATATCTCTAAAATGGTTCACTCAACAAAAAAAATGTATATGACATAAATTGTGTATTTTAACGCGATCTACATTTTTTGTGTAGTAAAATTTTGTCTATCTCTTATGTTTTACCAGTTATGCAAAAGTCGTTCACAATGAAGAATACTTTTGGAGACATTCCCAGAAAATTCAAGATATACATTTTATTCGTCATAAAAATATGTTAAACATATGATATTTTAATCAAAATCGTTAGAGCCATTTTTGAGAAAATTAAAATTTTCGAAAAATGTTCCATGTAAAGGGTAGTCTGGGGTGGGGGGGTTTTCTTGAAAACCTTCGTGTCGCATCTCTGGAAGATACTGAACCAAAATACCAAGTTTGGTGTTTATTCGACTGTTCGTTTCTGAGTTATGCTGTTCACAGACACACACACATGTGGAATACAATACTTCCCCTATTTACTATAGGTAGTAGAGAAAGTAACAATGTATGTTAAAGTATTGGAAATTTCAAGCCAATGGTAACAAATATCTTGAAAATGGGTAATGCTACAAAAGATTTATTTGTCATAAAGTGTGCATTTTTAAGAGATCTACATTTTTTGTCTAGTAAATTTTTGTCTATCTATTATGGTTTACCAGTTGTACAAAATTTCTTCAGAATAAAGATGATTTCAGAGGCTATCCAAAGAAAATTCAGTATATACATTTTATGAGTTATGCAAAATCTCAAGTATAAAATTTGTATTTACCCAAGTCTTTGTTTTTGAGCTATGCTTTCTATAGACACACACAAAGTAAAAATAACTTCTTTTTTTGTATTCAGGGACCTCTAAACTTATGCCACCAGTGAATGTTTAGGTCAAATGCAATATTTTCTTTACCATGTTGGGGAAGGTAGAAATGAGTATCTTGGCAGCTGTGTGATTGAGTGTAAATGTTTTGTATTTAAGCTGTAAGATTTTGATGTTTTAGATATTTTATTCTTTGTATGTTGTGGTTTTGTGAATTATTTGTCTCCAAAAAGAAGTTTGAATTTGAAATGCTCAAGCAGAAATATCAATGAATTATCATAAACCTTTCTGTTTAATATATTGTTTACATCACTGAATTAATATTTAATGGTTTCACAGGTCAGGAAGTGGCATCCTACTGGTATAGTGCTGTACGTCAATATAACTATGCCAAGGAACCAGACGTGCTCCATGCTAATGTGAATGCAGGTATATAATGTGGTTTGTGCATTCATTTTGATCCCAGGGCTGATAGTTTTAACACAAATACATACTTTGTTATACTGAGGTAAAATCAAGGTTATAGCAAGTTGTCAATGTGACCATATCCCAATGTTTTTGTTCATGATAGGGAGTTTCACCATGTTTAATTTCAAATGTTTTATCAACAAAATGCAATACCAAATAACTAACTAAGGCATGAAATGGAATATAGATTTGGGGCACATAAGAATTACAACAGGAATGATAACCTTATGAAGTTAATCAAAATTTTAAGACCTTGTACGGTTTTAATAACCATAATTTTAAAAATTTCCCAAAATACTTCATTATAAATGTTCTAAATGATGTAAATCAAAATTATAATCCCAGCAGCTATGTCATTTATGTATACTGTGTATCTCTTGCCCTTAACCCTTTCCAACAATATGGATGTCTGTAGATGAGTTCAGAACCTTAATTTTATTAGCACTTCTATTACAAACAAATTTAAACAAATCTTCTGTAGTTGTCCAAGTTTATCTTTAAACATTAGGTTTAGAATGACAGATCACAAAGCATGGGTAATGATATGAGGACTTATATTCACAATGGCAGCTGCTACATAAGAGCAAAGAGCATGTGAACACTTTTGACACCTTACAGATTTATTGGTTATGTTTACTTTGAATGCTATTAAACATAATCTATATGCAGTAATTTAAAATCTATGGCATTTAAATCTACTGTGCTAGTCCTCTAAACTTTATGAAACATGGCAACAAGGTTCCCAGCGCATCTTGACTTGTGCACGTTTTAAGGAGCTTCCGCACATGCACAATTGATAGAACTAATTACCTTATGGGGCCAAATAGATATGGATAATGCAACTTGAAGAAGTGCACTAGCATGCAAAGTTTTTCTAGCACTCGTTTCCACTATCACTGCAATTTTACGCCAATGTCACTAGATGGTAGCACACTACAGCAAAGTTAGTCATTGTAGCAGAACTAGGTAACCTGCACAAGAGCGTAAACTTCTCCCGGTTTCTCCCAACATACATAATCTTAACTATAATTTAATTTACACATTACTTTGTTCTTGTTCTAACATGTGTACTTAATTATGTATACAATAACAAATATCCACAAAAACAACTTTTTTTCATCAGACAAGTTATGCATTATTATTATTATTATTATTATTATTATTATTATTATTATTATTATTATTATTATTATTATTATTATTATTACTGTTGTTGTTGTTGTATCAGTTTGTTCATAATCATAACTATTATGCAGCAGATGCTATTTCACATTTTCAGGGCTGTATGACTAAAATTTTGTAAACACCCAAAATTCATACTCAAGAGCTGGTACTGTATATTCAAAATCATCACAGATCATGCTAGTTTCCTTTCTACTTCCCTTATGTGGTGGATCATATATACATCTTTTTCTGATGACAGAATCCTTTAGGAGAGGTATTTTTCCAGTAGTCTGAGAATGGCAGGTGGTTTAGATTTTCCACCCTGCATGTATAGGCCTCTGAATTAAGGATGATGAATGATGATGCCCACTGTCCAATTGGAAAAACACTTTTTAACCCCATTACATGTTTTTGGAAGGAGGATTATGCCTCAATATCTGATCCACTAGATTGCAATGCTCATATGCATATTTTAATTTTTGAGATGTAGACAAATGGCATATTTTAGGATATTCACCGAAATTCAGATGCCCTTTGTAAAGGGAGTAGTTCTAATCAAATGCATAAAATAAGGCAAGCTTCCCATGGTTGCAGATAAAGGTAAAAGTTCAGAGGTGACAAGTCTGATGAACATAATGGGATCTCAAATGCAACTCTTCATCCTACCCAACGTTCCTGTGGATTCTCATCCAGGAAAGCATGCATGCCTTGGTGGTAGTGTAGGGATGCCCTCTCTTGTTGATTGAAGATTTCATTGTTTCTATGTGCATGTATACACAGCAAAATTGGTGTGCTTAGAATTTCCAGATACCGGTAACTGTACATTCAAAAAAGAAGGGTCTTCTTAAACCCCTAGTTGACAGTTCACACCACACATTCACCGCCAGTAGATTGACTGCCTTGTGTAGATTTTCTGGTACCCAGTAAACTCAATTATGAGAATTCACTGTTCCGTTAAGTCTGAACTGGGCCTCATCAGATCACATAGTCTTCATCAGATATGCTTAATCTTCAATTTGTGCTGAAACCATTCACAAAACTCCATTCTGCAATCCTTCCTCTTAACAGCTTTCAGAATGTGTCGTACACTAGCACTGCTAACCCCTATCTAAGAACATACTGTGTTGCAGACTTCTGAGATGATGATACGTACAAACTTTTCTAAGACCAGAGCCAAGAAGCAGGTCTTGTAGCTTTACAAGGTCTTCTAGATCTTCTCATGTGTCTCAAACATATCACAAAGCAATTAACTGTCAAGCATGTTGGATGATGTGTTACAAACTCATGCCTCCATGCATGTTGTACTTCAGTGACATTTTCAAACTTAAACCACCACTTTAAAATGATTCCTCAAATGACAAGCATACCCTACACATTTTGATTCAATACTATACGTCACCTAAAAGCCATACATCTGTTGACAAAGTACCATACTACATAGCCCTCAGTGTCACTCTGAAAACAATACGCTGATACAACCTGTTAAAGTGTGTATATATAGAATAATATTATCATTCACATCTATCATTCTTTGGGGTTGGGCCACACCTGCGCTCATTGCCTCAAATAAGCAATAATGGGTAATATTACTACAAAACTTACCTTTTACAAATTTAATATATGTGGTGATACTTCTTTCATGGATCAGTTTACTCTCAGGCCCATGAGGTTAGAAAACTGAATATTTTTGCTTTATATTTCCAAAACATTTTAATTCTCTTGAAACGTATTGGTAGTAGAAAGCTAAAATGAACAAGTGTTTCATCAGTGCTTTTATTTCATTAGAGCCTTGTAAAATACCAGTGGGAAAACTTTATGCTGCCTAGAGTATGCCTTTCGAAGCCAGTAGCCTGGCTTACTCTATTATTTTATAGGTAAAAGACTGTCTTAAAACACTTTTACCTAATACATTTTAATAGAAAATTAAATTATTTATTGAATCTCACTGATGCATTCTGTAACTGTATGAAACCAGCATACTAGGTAACAACAGAGACTAAGTAAAAAAAAGCCTTATCCTGCTTATGAGCTTTGCAATAGATAATCTTGAAAGTGCCACAGTGCTCTTTCACCTTTTCTAACTTTCTGATTCTCAATCATCAGTAAATTGTGAAAAGCCAGAGCAAATTAGCACTACTTGGTTAAGTGAGATTCTGAGGTTTTCATGTTCTTACAGGATTGTAGCATAAACAATTTTAACAAGCATTTACATTATAATTTATTTTTTATTGTTAAAACTGGTTTCCATTCTCTCTCTATTCCTCACAAGCTATCCTTCATCCCTTACACTAACCATCTACGATGCACTGATCTCATACCCTTCTACCAACTGCTCAAAAACATTTCATTTTGATTTTGTGTAGATATTCTTATAACTTTTAAATTTGTTGTTTATTTCTGAACATTTTCTTTATACCTATTACATTTCTAACTCTATGCCACTTAATCTCCCCTCCTTTGTATCTTTACAGTGGAATAAAATATGGAACATATTCTCAGTTGCACAGTTTTCTTCTGACAAATTGAAACAGCAATTAAATATGTGGTGCAAAAGTTCTGCAGTCATCAGCACTACTCAATTATCATATTTTTATGAACACTTTGATATAAAAACAAGGATACATAAAACAAAATGTATATTCATACTTTTCAGCACTAGTTAGCAGCAAATTAATGCTAGAAATAAACACTTTGAATAAATAATTTTTAGAGGTAGAGCAGAAAAATTAAATGTTATAACATACCCATAATGTGAAGGACATTGCATACTGATTTACACTTTTGAATTTTCCAAGGTCTGCCATTTGGCTTGCTATTATGGTTGCAAATATGTAATTCATTGGTCTGCAAACGCCTGCCAGCACACAGAGGAGTGTAATCCCTGCAAACTATCGTGCATTTCTCCAATTGTTCTCATTGCATAAGTGGACAACATGGAGAATAATAATCATGACAGTGCTGAATAACATGGTTTCTATGGCAAGGGGATGTAAGTACTGCAGATACTTACAGGCAATTGGTGACAGTATGTGGGGAACATGCAATACACAAAAAACTGTGTACAAATGGATGGATAGCTAGAAATGTGGCCACACATCAATAGAGAAGGGAACCAGTTCTGGGAGGAAAGTGAGTGATGCCAGTCAGCATCTCTAGAGTGAAGCGGCTTGTTCAGAAAAGGTGCATCATGTTCTTGGAAATGGAAGTATCCACAGGACTTGCTAGAATCACTCTGCGCCACTTAGTGTACAAACACCATAAGATGAGGAAATTGTCTGCCAGAAAGGGAGACAACAGCACAAGGACATCAATAGTGATTTCCTTCAATACCACAATCAGAATCCAGAAGGCTTAATATCCAAATTCATGACCAGCAAGGAGACTTGCTTCCATTAACATGAATTGGAGAAAAATTAAATTAAATTGAGTTTTATTTATGGACACTCTTTAACTGCTATGGTCCTTAGCATCACATTCTGTATTGGGTGTAAAAGACTGGTAATTTTGCTCAGAGGCCTCTTTATCAGGCTTGAGGTTCTTTTACGTGGCATAAATCTATGACACAGGACCACCGGCTTTACTTCCCTTCCAAAGGAAGCCATGCTAAGGATATTTACGCCCAAAAAAATCCATCACTCTCTGCCAGGTTTGAACCCACGACCTCGGGAACTAAAGGCTAGCGTGGTAACCACTACACCATGGAGACCAAAGCTCAATCAGTGTATTGGAAACATAAAGGCAGCTCCCCACTGAAGAACTATGAACACCATCCTCAGTAGGCAAATGCATGGCCGCAGTCTTTGGGACAAGGATGAAATCATCCTCACTGATTGGATTGCCAAATTACAGAAACTGTAAACAATTGTCACAGGGCGTGGCAACCTAAAAAAGTGGTTTTAGTAGGGCCTAGAGAAGTTGTTACATTGGGTGCCCAAGTAAGTGCAGTTTAATGGAGACTATATGAAAAAGTTGATATACTGCTGAGGTTCTGAGTGAGTGTAAAACGAATAAAGTGTAAATCAATATGGAATGCCCCTCTTATAAGGAAAATTCCAAAAAGTGGTACAAAATACAATAAACTTCTTAAATCATACTTATTTATTACATCTGTACAAAAGTACCTGGATGCAAAATGTAAAGCTGTATTTCTGTTGTAGAGGCAGAAAAGTGCTTTTCCAAAACTACTAATTACATTGAGGATTTGTGATAAACAGTCTTCTTCTGAACATATTTCTAAACATACCACTAAGCCATAAATCGTTTCAATTTCTTATTGTTTTTATCCTCAAATTTCTGTCAGAGTTTCTATTCTGAAAACCTCTTCACTTTATAACTACTTTTTTACAAGATGCTCTTCTTCACTGAAGTTGATTTTCTCTCCATTTGAATGGGCTACTAAGTATAGCACTCATTGCATAACACAGGTAAAGGTATGTGCAACCCTGACTAACATTAATCGTTCAAAGATGTTAAACAAATGTCATAAACTTTACATCAAGTGTGTCATCAAGTGTATTCTTTATTGTTCTAAGAGTTTTACAATTTGATTGTCTATTGCACTTTGACCCTGGTCACTCATTCAGTAGACAATCACTACAGATTATTTAATTTTACAATTTCTTGTCAATAAATTATCTTGCTTTTTTTTCAGTTCTTTTTTTTCATGTCCCATTTCCACTTGTTTTTCACTTTTCATTTATTGATTACTTAACCATCACACATTCACTATAGTTTTCCATTCAAAGTAAGATACGCTACCTCTTACTTTTCTCTTTCCACTGTCCAAAGCCATTTATTTTTTACTTTACACAAAAACTGTCCAATGCTTCTAGCGTCCTTGCATATCATTTCAATCATAAGTGTATTTCTATCCCCTTCAACCACTTCTTATTAAAAAATTCTTTTCTCCAATTTTCTGTTCCTTGGCACTTAAATACTATGTGTTCAATGTCTTCATTACCACCACATATCGGACATTGATTCTGAGGAATACCCTGTCTTAACCCTCTTAGCCTCCATGCTCCGATTCTCTCTCTTCTTTATTTACTATGTGTATATGTTTTTCCCTACCCCATGTATTTTTCATTGGCCTATAACAAACTAATGAGCTCTTTTCGGCAATCTCACTGAACATGATTTGTATTTCTATATCTTCCAGTCTTTTCCTCGCCTTTTTCCAAAAATTTTTCACATTATTTTCTCTCCTTCTCCACATGTCTCCTAACCCATTTTTCTCCAAAATGTTCTGTACATTACTTACCCGTCCATCATTCATTAAACTATTCTCTTGGTATTCTATACACTGTCTTAACACGTTACTTTTTTCCAGATTTAAAGTTCTGAACCAAAATTTCAAAGCTCTTTCCATTATCTTCCCCTTAGTTGGCACCCTGCCCATCTCTAATTGTGCTACCTGTCTTACAATTGCCTTTGATACACATGACTTTCTCTATCCTTTATCATTTATTGGTGGGTATACAAACTATTCTTACAAAAGTTTATTTTTATATCTGCTACATTTTAATCCAAATGAACCTTTGCAGAAATAGCTACCTTACACATTTTGTCTTAGATACAAAGAGAACAGCGATAGTCAAATGTTTAAGAATTGGATGCTATATGCTGGACTTAAAATTTCATACTGTTTCCATGAAATCGTGAGAAACAACTGAATTGCGAAAGGACTAAGAAAGACCAAAAAATTAACAATTCAAACCATTAATAATGGCTATCTCAGAAATGGCTTATGCCACAATAAAACTTACTTGAAATAATGTGTGTTTTAAAGAGATCCACATCTTTTGTGTAGTCTATTTTCATCTATTGCTTAACATTTACCAGTTAACAACATTATACAAAATTCCTTTCGAATGAAGAGGATTTCAAAGGGTATTCCCAAAAAATTCAAGATATACATTTTATTTGTCATGTAAATATCTTTAATTTATAATGTTTTAATCAAAATTGTTGGAGCCATTTTTTAGAAAATAAAAATTTTCAAAAAATGTTCAGTTAAAGGGTGGTTAGGGTGAGGGCTTTTCTTGAAAATCTTTGTGTCACATTCTTGGAAGATTCCGCATAACTCATAACTTTTTCTTTTTGAGTTATGATGTTCACAGACACACACACCTGGACTGATATGTTTCCAAACATTCTACATTTGGATTCAGGGGGCTTCAAAACATGTCTTTCTGGTGAAATCTCGGTATAGAATTTTTGGGTGGAATGTAATACCTTCTCTACCTACTAAGTACATGGTAGAGAAAGTAAAAAAGGTCTTTCATTGCAAATAGCATTTCTCATTCATTATTGCCTACAAATTCTGTCTATGCATATATTTGTCTCACTGTACCTCATTTTCTCTTCCTCTCCCTCTTCTCCTCCACTTCCCCTTCTCTCTCTGCATAAGTTAGATGTGTGGGAGCTTTTAAAATTGGTAATCAAACTACTTATCCTGGGGAGTTAATAAAATTTTGAACATAAATAAAAGGTTTAACAGTATGCAAACTTGTGCCTCTTCATTTTGTTTGCATTGCTGTACTGTTTACCACTGCAGCTGTTTTACATGACATAAATAATAATAATAACAAAAAAGTGTTTTATAAATATTCATCAATCAAAATTTTGTAAATAACAAAACTTGCTAGGAGGATTATACTTACAACCTTTGCTTATGCACATTTCTCAAAAAGAAAGAAACTGAATATTAAGCAAGATATTTTGATTTATTGATTTTGTGCTCCATTAGAATCTCCCCTTTGGGAAAAGTAATACAGATATCATATAGCTATTGTAAAAGTGGGGTCTAAGTTATATTATACCAAATTTCACAACAATCAGTTTGATTATTGTTTTAAAACTGCAATTTCTATCCAAAATAAAAAAAAATTGATTACGGTTTTGTTATAAGATTTTCTTTATGTGCTATTCTGACAACTTTTGTATTTTATTTCAGGTCACTTCACACAGCTGATATGGGCAGGTTCTCGGGAGTTTGGTGTGGGTAAAGCAAGATCACGTTCTGGCAAGGTGCTGGTCGTTGCACACTACAGACCTCCTGGTAACATTTCAGGCCTTTTCCAGCAGAACGTGCTGCCTCCTCTTCCCGACTATGATTCCTCGGCCACCAGCGAATCTGGCTCCGAGTCTACAAGCACTTCCCGCAGTACCGAGCTCTGTGCCGCGTAGCTAGCGGGACCCACCAGCCTCCCTGATTATAATAACTTCCTGGCCCTACCACTCTGGGTTGTGGGCATTCATGGTTTGCTGGATGATGATAGTTCTGACGGTTGAGGGAAGCCAGGAAGTCCAACTGAGGCTGGCTGAGGAGTTGATACAAGTAGATTCGTGATGGAACGGTGCCTGATCTTGTTGCTATTTGATGCGCACACAGGCTTTTCCTGAATGACGAGATCACTGTGCTTGCACCATGAAGGTGCTGCACTGGGGTGAGCAGTAAGAATTCAGTGGGCAGTGACACCGTTAGAAGTTCTTTGTACAGCACAACTATGTGCCAACTTTTTCCCACTTGGGTCTCTTAATTTAGACATATAGCGATAAACAAAGAAGATGAAAACATGCTTCTTTAGCAGATAATTTTATGAGAGCCAAATCATTTAGGCAATTCAGCTGCAGTTCTTAAACTGTAGATACAGTTTTACAATTAGAGCATAATTTCAAGCTTATAAACTTTTTAGAAGGATTTTAAAATACATATTATTATCAAAGAAAAGTTTTAAAGATCTATTTTGAAACAGCTCATTTCTGAAGACAGGTACTATGTATAGCTTTCGTTTAATAAAGTGACAGAAGCTACGAAAATTGCTCATTAAATTATATCTCTGTCAAGATGGTCAAAACATCTTTGTATGATACTTAGGGTATGAGAATGAATAGAATAAAGATGATGAAAAGCGTTGAATCAGCTCACTTTATGCAGAATATTTAATGTACCTATTTCAAAAGACCCTCTGACTGAAGTTGTGTTTATTTTCACTTAAACACAACTTAAAATTGTGTTCCAATATGCATACAGTAATATAAAACAAACAAAACATATGGAAAAAGTTAACATATAGGTGGAAACAACATTTTAAATATGATTTATAAACCAAAGACCTACTTACAAATGCACTCATCATTATTGAAGAGGAATGGTGAATAAAATAAACCAATTTTTAAAATAACTTTGCATAAGAGGGTGCTTAAGCCTTAATTGGTAACATCTGTCTCTCAGGTAGGTAGTATTTACACTTTTGTATCTAAACACATGCAGCAATACTTATAGAACTGTTCTGAAATTCTATCTATGATTCCAGGACCTATTTAGGTCACTGTTACCCTGGGAAAAATACCCCTTTCATATAGCTTTGTGCTTCTATATCTAATAAAAAAATAAAGCAATAATTACTAATATTACCATCATTAATGTATTAATGTACATTTTATTTGGAAGTAAAGAAAAATGTACAGAAATAAGTATTGTAAAACGCTTTACATGAGCATTTTTTCACTTCCTTTGGTCATATCAAATCTGTCAATGACCTTATAGGAGTTTTGTTGTTGTTGTTGTTGTTGTTGTTGGGGGCCTTGTAGTTTAGTGTCCTTTAAATGGGTAGGTCATATTGGACAGTGAATTAATGAATTAGTTAAAATGATGCTCAAATGGGCCCAGGGTCCCTAGAGCTTAGTAACTGATATTCGTCTTCTCAGGATAAGGGAAAATCCTAACTTATCTGGCTAACTACCCTAACTAAAGTTCGAACTCAGGACCTCTTGAATGTGAGGCAGACACGCTACCCCCACACCACTGAGGTGTGCAGAGAAGTTTATTTTCAGTGTCCTTCTTCAAGCACATTAACATGGGTGCATCCCCAAGAGTTGATCTTTAAGAATTTCTCACTCTAATTAGAACACAAAACTCTCTTTCTGCTGTATAGTTAGTGACTAGTACAGCAGGGAAAGTCTTTAACAGAGCTTCAAAATTAGGGAAAATAGAGTTCATTCAGAAGTCACTTTAAACTTTAAAGTATTATAAATATTATAATGCTTAAGACTGGAAATAAAAAAAACAATGCTTAGCATTTTGTAGATAATGTCTTAAAATGTTTGCTATTTCTTGCGAGATGACATCTATCAGACGCAATGGGCTATATGTTGTTTCAGGAAACCTCATTAATGTAATGTAATGTAATATTTATTTCATCATTATTACAATAATACAAAATAAAACTTACATCTAGAACTTAGGTCTAGTGCTCCAGTTTTCTAGCTCTCCCATATTTAGCCCCTAGGCTGTATATATGGGATAAAGCTACTACACCATCTCTCCACTTTCCAAACTATGCCCATTCTCCTGTACCTTTTTTAAGCTCCTTATCCACTTATCCCTTGTGTTGCCTAAAAATGTCCCCTTCATTTTAATTGTTTCTACTTTTGTGCTTCCCAACATTCTTAATGCTACTACTTCTATATTTAGCTTGTCCCATTTTTTATTCCATATAACCACATTCTATTAGCCAATGAAAAGTACTAACCAATTCATCACACATAATACATCTCCCCAAACAATTATATCCATTCCTTTTTAAAAATATTACTCCTATGCGCATCCAAGCAAGACCTATTCTGACAAATTGATTGCATATATCTACATACTTGTCCCTTCCCCAATTTCTTTTAGCTGATTTATACAAGATCAATGACCTTTTATCCTCAAAACTAGCCCATATCTCTTGTTTCTCGATGTCTTCTACCTTCAATCTCACTTCTTTCCAAAACCCACTGTTATTATATTTATCTAATAGGAACATATTCCTCATGCCAATTTCTTTTAGCACATTTCCCATCTCCCAAAACCAACATTCTTCTCCTAAGATGGCTTTTTGAAACTGTATACATTTTTTAATATATTACTATCTTCTAAATTTAAACATCTATACCAATACTTCAAAATTCTTTCCACTATTATACCTTTTCTCCCTACCCTTCCAGAAACCTCATTATTTAGAGCAACCCACAACAAAACATTGGCTGGATTGAGATCACTGAGGCATAAATTCCCATAATTATGAACTAAACTTAGCCTACTTTTCAGTCATTAAGAGTTCTAAATTTTCTCATATCTTGTGAAAGACTCGTAATGCTTTTATAATACTATTGTACTAACTGAATCAAACTTTAGTGATAGAGTCATGGCTTGCAGTTTATAATGCATTAATTAATATACAAAAAAGAAGCTAGAAACAGTGATGTGTTTTTTAATTTACTTAAGGTGAGTCGGAATTAGTTACACTATTCTGACTCACCTTAAGTAAATGCATTAATGTTTTATTCAACAAAATGTTGTAGGAGCTAATGGAATGCAGAAAGAAAGAAAGAAAAAAACAAAGAAAGAAAACCATATTCTGTTGTTTGCACATTGCAGTGAAGTTTGTATTTTATTCCTGACTCACATATTATAATAATTTATAACACTTTAAACTTTGAAGTGACTTTTGAGACACTATAGTTTTCTAGCCAATTATATTATTAATGGTGGCTTTATTTGATTGGGTTCAGCATTTAATTAGAGTAATCTTGGGAAGTATTGCCCTTTTTTTTCTATGGATAACATGAACAAATAGTTATGTATATAAATTTTAAACTGTAAACCCCTAGAATTAAACTGAGGAATTGAAGTCTGCAAACTATAATGGCATAAACAACTATGAAACTAAAGCACTAATTGGCTTTCTCAACAGAATATCCTATATTTGTTTCACTGCAGCATACAAAGAGAGAAAAGGTTAAATTCTGCAGCAATAACTTTTTCAACATCTTTTTTTTAAATTTCTTGGATTAATAAAAGTCTGGATTAACCATTTCATAAAACAGGATTACTTGCATTTAATTGTTCCACTAAATATTTGACTGCAGCTAGAATTTTATACTTCTCATGTTGCACCACTTGCACGATTCTCAATTAACCTGCATGCAAAAAACGTAAAGCAAATGTTAATACCAGTCACTTCTACAGTGAAGGAAAAACACTACAGCTGTGAATATATTGTGTGCATTAGATGCGAGCAATCTGAACCTTTCCCAACACGAGGGGAAATTACCTTACCACTTCCCAAGACATTAATATTTCATTAGAGTATTAAATTAAACTGAAATTGAGTTTTATTTATGGACGCTCTTTAACTGCTATGGTCCTTGGCGTCCCATTCTATACTGGGCATGGAAGACTGGTAACTTTGCTCAGAGGCCTCTTTATCAGGCTTGAGGTTCTTTTATGTGCCATAAATCAATGACACCGTACCACCGTCTTTACTTTCCTTCCAAAGGAAGCCATGCTAAGGACTTTTACGCCCGAAAAAAATCCATCACACTCTGCTGGGCCTGAACCCACAACATCGGGAACTAGAAGCTAACATGGTAACCACTGCATCATGGAGGATGACTTAAATTAAACTGCGATATAAATAATATATATTAATTAGGGATTTACAATAGATATATTAAAGATATAGTATTGAGAGGTTGAAAGTAACCCTTATGACCCACCATTTAATATTAATCTTACAATGTTTGTTTCTATCACTAGCCACATTCATCTGATTTGATAATGGTCTTTAGCTGCATAATATTTCAAAACAAATTATGAAAGCTAATTGAGTTTCCTTTTTATATCCAAAAATTACATTTAGCAATTATAATTCATTGCAAATTTAGATAATAGTAGCACCATTATTGACAGCTTCGGAGTTAACAAAGATCGGTGATTTGCTGAATAAAGAAGGTAGTGTAAAAGCAAGTGATCCTGTGAAGCCAAATGGCGAATCTGGGAGTTGCCAATAAAGAGCATATTGCAGACATGAAATACTAATTTTAGTATTTGCAACTAGTAATCTAAAAGCAAAAAATTGGATGTGTTACACTCACATGACTTTCTCTACTCTTGTACAAACTATTTTTACAAACGCTTATTCTCCATATGCTTCATGTTAATCAAGATATCGGGATGTTAATCTTATTGCTAATTTTCTTGTAGATGCAAGGGGAATTGCTAGGCTTTAAGCGATAGTCAAATATTTTAAGAGGTGGTTGCTATGTGGAGTATTCCATTCTCTATGCATTACCAGGACAAAAAAAAAAATGAATAACAAATTTGAGAAAAAGTATAAGTATTGGAACATTTAAAGGAATAACAAGCAATATCTCAAAAATGGTTCACCCAAAAAAAAATGTATTACATAAATTGTGTATCTTAATGCGATCTACATTTTTTGTGTAGTAAAATATTGTCTATCTCTTATGGTTTACCAGTTATGCAAAAGTCGTTCAGAATGAAGAACACTTTTGGAGACATTCCCAGAAAATTCGAGATATACATTTCATTTGTCATGAAAACATCTTAAATATATGATATTTTAATCAAAATCGTTAGAGGCATTTTTGAGAAAATTAAAATTTTCGAAAAAAGTTCCATGTAAAGTGTAATCTGGAGTGGGGGATTTTCTTGAAAACCTTCGTGTCGCATCTCTGGAAGATACTGAACCTAAATATCAAGTTTGGTGTTTATCCGACTGTTCATTTTCGAGTTATGCTGTTCACAGACACACACAGACATGTTTCCAAAAATGCTTCTTTTGGATTCAGGAGGTCTCAAAACATATATTTCCGGTGAAATCTCAGTATCGAATTTTTGGGTGGAATACAATACCTCCCCTACTTACTATACGTAGTAGAGAAAGTAAAAAATTGCTACACACCTTTAACAGGTAAACAAAATGAGTCTCAGTTAGTCACAGCACAAAAGGTTCCAACCTTGGGACCAGTAGGGATATTTTAAAATATATTATCATTATGAGATTAAAACACCCCCCCCCCAATAATTTATTGTTAAAGGGGACAATATTCTTGTCACTGTTACTACCTTTATCTGCTTGTTGCAGTTTCTTCGTTTTTACTATCAGTAAAACTATCACACTTTGAAGCAATTCAAGGTTAAAAAACAATTTATAATTGCCTAAGAATGATTAGTACTTTAATTATTAGAAGTGCTTGTGCATGACATATTACTTTCTGTTAAACCTACAACAGAAATGTAGCACCAGATGCATAGCAAAGGTCCTTAAGGTTGTACAAAACCTGCATTTCAGTTTACAGTTTAGAGATATGTACTTCAGGACAGAGTTAAATTGCATTCTGTAGGTCTCATTACAGAAATATTATAGAATACTTGCGGAAATCCTTGGTTAAAAATAATTGATGCAAACACATGACTGGAAAACATGAACCTATCTTTGTTTTATTGAGCTATATCATATATGTATATTTCAGCATCTGATCCCTAACCACACTCATGGTATGTTGAAATTCTTTTGCTGTCCATTTGTTCAAACTGCTGTAGGTTGTTCATAACAGATAAGTGGTCTAAGTAAAGTATTTATTTGCCATAGTAGAGTAGCAAATAGTAATGCTATTTGAAACTCCATTTGTTCCAATAATTACCTGCTTATATTTGGTTATTAAACATGTTTTGTGCCCAAAGACCTCCTCCAGATTCCCCACCATTCACAACAAGCTGAAGAGGAGTACTCATTGTAAATAATAAGACAAACAAAGTCTATGGTCTATTCATGACCAGATATAACTTTGGGCACATCAGAGAGTAAGTGTGTCATTTGACAAAAGCAAATTCTAATTAAAATAGAGTCTGGTACATTTCATTTACAACAGGGACAGTACATGACTCATGATCTAATTGTACAGTATGTTTTTGTTGTTTTCTTTTACATGTGCACGTCAGCATTAAAGGTATTAGCCCTATGACAGTGTTTAATTTCCTCACTATTGCATCAATTCTTTTTCACTAAGGGCTTAAGTTTGGTTTAAGTGAAATTGGTTTAATGGGATGTGGATAATAAGACTTTACTGTTGGTATACTTTACTAAATAGTATAGTTCAACTAAAAGATGATTAATTTCCATATGAGCTTAAAACATGAAAAAATGTGTGAAATGGATTGTTAGATCTCCTAGATGAATTTTACTCTTCAATGGTATGATATGGATGTTACCATTTAAGGATTAAAAGTCATTTAAGTTTGTGATGGAGTTTTAAAGATACAAAGGTGAGTGCAGTTGTTTACTTAATGTTTCATCCAAGCTTTTAAATGTTAAAGCCAAATCCTGGCAACAAAGGAATTGGTCTGAACTATGTAGTGCTATTGAAAATATTTCACTGAACCCTTAAATACACAAGAGTTCAAAACAAACACACACTATTTCTAACCTAAAGCTGCAGAGGACAGCATTCACCAAATCAATGCTGCAAGCAAATCTTGCACTGCCTAATAAAGCTTTTCATAATCCCAAAGCACACAATACAATTACATGCAAAAAGCCTTGCCAGTATAGGAAAACAGCAGTTTCAGTTGGTAGTGAAATGCCAAACAATCCTTCTTTTTTCTAATCTGAACCTCTTTCCCTATAATTTTCCAAATTATTGAACTAGATGTAAACATTACAGGCAGACAAGAAACTGTCTTTCACCCCATCCATAATTTCACTGAGCCAGTCCACACTCATATCCTTATTTAAATCCAATTATAACAAACCTGCTATGTTCAATCTTATTCCCAGGATATTTATTGATTGGTCACTTTTTATTTCTTAAGGCTCAATTTATGTGAGCAATTTCATGTTGCGTGACAAGCATGACACAATCTGAAAATACAATGAGTTGAATGGAAGCATTTATGGGTACCATGCAATAAAACAGTCATGCAAGATTCTGAGTCATATGAACTAACGTCACATGGTCTTTCAGATCGCACAACACATGAGGCATCTCACAGCCTCAATAGACATGGGGATATATGAGCCTGCTTATGCATGTTGCGTTGCTGCATTGTGAGCAAGAGAGATGAGTCATCAGTGCTACCACATTGAGAAAACCAATGCTGTAATTTTCACTTTTCAGTGTGGTTTGTGCTTTCATGCATTGCAGGACTGATCTGAATTTTTCATTCAGACTTTCATTAAGTATGGATGCTTAATAGAAGAAACATTACAGATACATTTTATAGAAGAAATTTGTGTAAGGAATTCAATTTTGGATGTCACCTTAGAAAATTACAATTCGTCACCATGTTCTCTCAATTTCCCCTACAGATTCCTAATTGCACTGCTATAAACCTTGCATTATTTATTGGACATACACTCTAATATTATTTTTGTCCGTATTTTTTAATTATAAGGTTTTTGCAATAGTAGAACTCTCACAAATCCATACTATAATAGCTGTTGAATCAAATGTTGAAATGGACTGGTAGAACTGGCATTCCCAACAGTCTACAATGGAAATTAAATTTATGGACACTCCTTAGCTATATTCCCATTCTATATTGGGCATGAAGGACTGGAAATTTTGCTCAGAGGCCTCTTTATCAGGCTTGATGTTCTTTTACGTCCCATAAATCTACGACATGGGACCGCCAGCTTTACTTCCTTTCCAAAGGAAGCCATGCTAAAGATTTTTACGTCTGAAAAAATTGATTGCGCTCAGTTGGGTTTGAACCCGCGACCTCGGAAACTAGAGGCTAGCATGGTACCCTTAGACCAGTGGATCCCAAACTATGGGTCGCGACCCTCAAGGGGGCTGTGGTGTTCTATCTGGGGGGTCGCAGTGAATATTTGGAATTGTTAATAAATCAATTTTATTGTTAATTATTATAATAACAATGGGAAAATGGAATTTAGTCACCTATTACATATAAACAGAATTATGTTTTGTATTTAAGAAGCATATTAATACTACAATTTCACAGTAAATGCACATGTACAATTTTATGTAAATCATTAATTATTACACTGCACATCAGGATGATTAGTGATAAGTATGAGCCTGTTTGCTATTAATTAATCTTTCAATGTCTGGCTGTATATTAGTTGCACACATTATTAAGCCATTTTCTAACTGCAATCTTTTCCTAGATTTAGTCTTGATGTTCATCACTGACAAAAATCCAATTTTGCAGAGATATGAGGTGTGAAATGGAATAAGCACGTTTAGTGCGGCAGACACCAGGGTATCCTGTTCTTCTTGCTAGCCAGAACTTATACACATCTTCCTTCTGGAAAGTCAGTTTTAAACTTTGGTCTGAAGAAAGCTCAAATAATTTATCCTTTAACTTTACACTTAAGTTGTTGAACGTGCGCAAACTTGCAAATTAATGATTAAACAGTGAAGTGAATGGAGGGGTTGCCAATAATTTCATTATCGAAAAGGGGGGTCGTGTGTGCAAGACGTTTGGGAACCACTGCCCTAGACCATGGAGGATGACAGAGTTCACAGTGGGACTACATTGTCACTTGCATGCATAAATAGACCATTAAAACTCTACCTCATTGCATCATTCTTTGTTGTATGACATGAAATTGCTTGCATAAACGGGACCTTAGCTTTACCCCAAGTCAATCAGATAATTAAGTATAGAAATATGGTGGATTGTTGGCTAGGGAAACTGGCAACTGCATAGAGGAAAAATCATTATTGCAATTGGTAATATGCATGTAACTGTATAGTATAATGAAACATTTTTCAGTTAAAAGTTTAATAGAGCTGCATCTGGATTTGCTAACATGGAAATTACTATAATGTAGTGAACATTACTTGAGTCGCATGAGTTAAGTAATAACAATTAAATCTACAGTTTGAAGTTTAGGATTATAAATTAGAAACTATGCACTAGCAACTTCTGCTACTTCAAACCCAAAGTCTGCTGTACTTTTACTTCACTTGAAGCCTGTTTATATACCACAATATGCTCAATCTTGCTGTCTGCTTTTAAAGAAGGCAATATGCCCTTTCTACTGAATCTTTCTCTCACCTAATGGCGTATGAATATGCAAACTCCTCTGATGCTATCCTCAATCCTTTTTTTTTTCATGCCACTGTCAAAAAGAGGGAGGCTGGTGGCTGGATCTACTTGATCCAACATATGTATCACCTATATATGTACTGTATAAGTGAGTTAAGATCTTATCTGGATGGTAGCTCAGCATGAAGTAGAATAGAATAATCACTCAGGTAACATAAAACTGTAGACGTTACATCGAGCATGAATTACTAATCAATTTTCTTCTTCTTCTGCATAAGGAAGTAGTAAAAGAAAAATAATAAAAAGTTAACTATTTAAGTGAGTAATGGCCTCTGGAAGGTGATAATGAAATGTTACTTGATAGCGGGATTTATAATACATTTCATGAAGTGCTCACATGCTGAGTAGCTTGCTTTTTGTTTTGTCTTATAATAGTGTAAATACTGTTATTAAAGAGTAAATACAGTTTTATGTTGGTTATAATTTGAAATGTTAAAAAAGAAAACAATTGAAACCAAGGTAATATCTAAATAGGTATCATTATTGAGTCCATGGGCCTAATTGCCAATAAATAATATTTCTACATTAGAAAATAATATAACAGAAATTCTAACATTGCATTGTATGTATACAGCTGCTTATAAATTAGTAACTCACGAAAGCATCAAATTTAAGGACCCTCTTAAGCAATTGCATACAATTTTGATTTGAATTTACTCTTACAAGATTAAGTCACAACAAACACACTCAAAGTATGCAGTTTATTGTACACATTTAGGGTGCAAATTACAAATTTTGTTACATTTATTTTCATGCTTCTACTTTATTATGCACATGCCTGGTAACCTACTTTGTGTTGCACAACCAGTATAGCTCCCAAGCCTTCAGCACTGCTGTGCAACATTTACTTCTCTTCGCTAAAGCCTTATTAATTTTATTTTCATTTTAACTTACTTCATTTTCTTCTCCCTCCCTCTTCTTCTCTTTGACTTTCCTCATCCATTTCTCTTTCATTTTTATTAAAAAATCCCCTACTTTCCTATTTCTTTCTTCCTGCTTGCTTATTACCATTTTCAGTGTGACTAAATCCCCCCCCTCCATATTATTCCATTTCTTGTCCCAGATTTTCTCTCTCAATTTTTTAACTCTTCACATTCAGTTAATGTTCTACACTTTACTATCATCACAAAATTCACATGTCTCACAAATTATCATTACCTCTTAAACCATTTAAAAATGTTGTTCCCATTCTCATCCAAGCTAACCCTTCTTTTTCTCTTTCATTATACTGCTTTATGTATCGTTCTCTTCCCCATTCCTTTTTTTATTTTCCTGTAAAATTTCAAAGACTTTATGTTTTCTATGCTTCCCCATAACTGCTTTTCAATATCCATCACCGTTTCCCTCACTTGGATTCAAAAACCTGGACTGTTCCATTCCCCTTGTAACCACATATCTTTCATTCCTATTTCTTCCAATATTCTCTTCAACCCTGTTCCCAACTGTTCTCATCTTTTATACTCCCTTGTTGTACCATTAACTTCTTAATATACCTCCTCCTTTCCTTGTCAAGCATTTATAACAAAATTTTGTCATTCTCTCTAGCACTATACCTTTCCTTCTTGTTTTTCGTAACTCTAGTAAAGCGACTTTCTGGGGCTGATTGCGACAAAACTAATAGTTCTTTATAAAATAACCTACAACTCTGATCCATCTTATCTGTTAAATCTGATCCCCTCCATATTTCCACTCCGTACAACATTTTTGCTTCCACCATTACTACTTAGTCGCACCCCTGAGTAATCAAATTCCTGGACCACTTCCAGTTTTTTCCTACTCAAGTTCCATTGCTCATCTTTCCTTAATTTCATACCTTTTTCAAAAACCATAATTTTGGATTTATTTATATTTACATTTATTCTCCATTGCTCACAGAATTTTTGTATTCCACTTATTGCTTTCTGTAAACCTATCACTATTATGGCTCCTACCATTACATCATCTGCATATAGCAGTCCTGGTATGTCTCTGTTTGCTATAGCTTTTCCCTATTCATTTAATTATGACATCTATAAAAAAGTTAAATAGAATCAGACTTAATTTACATCCTTGTCTTAAACCTAACTTTTGCTTTGTTGCTTCCATTCTCCCTTCTCCTCCTATCCTCTCATAAACTTTACACCTTTGTATATTTTCTCTACTTTCCCTATGAATTTCTCACTTACATCTTTCATTCTCAATTTCATTGTTGGTACTTCTCTATTTACCTAAAAAAAGCTTTTTCAAAGTCTGCAAAAAACATGTACACTCTTTATTTTTTTTTTCTTTCTTAGATATTTGTCCACCAGTGATTTTATTATAAATATATTGTCCACCATTTGTTTTCCGTTCTTTAAACCTGCTTGAAATTCTGACACCTTCCCTTCTTTGTTGACCCAGTCTCTCAATTTGTCCACTAGCATCCCTGTATAAATTTTGGCCAGTATACAACCCATCTAATGTAATGCAGAACCCATCTTATATAATTTATCTTCTTATTACAGTATTAATGAGGCATTCTAGGCCATGTACTTTCATAAATTTATACTTGAACAATAAAATTCTTAATAATATCCTATTCCAGATGGATGAGAAACAGTGTTACATGTTTTATCATAGTTGAGTTCATTTTGACAAATTTTAAATTCATTTCTGACACAGCTTTAGAGACTTTGTTAAACTTCATCATTGACATAATTACTAATATCTGGGAAGCACTTCTTCAACACTGGAGTCCCAGGTAGCATTGTCAATTCTCTTGTATGATCTGGATACTCCCCAATTCTATAAATCATTTTACTAAACCATTTCCAATTTCGATTTCCCTAATAGCATTCTCTTCCATATTTCAAGAAATAACACTAACTTTTCAATTACATTTTCTGGATATTTTTTGAGGATGTTATAATCTATTTGCAGTCTGCTTATACCGTGAGTGATCTTAAACTGTGTGACAGTTGCTCCACAACTAGGTTTGTTTTCAAACCTATGGCAAAAGACATGTGTGTTTATCACATGAGTTCTGGCAGTTGCATAGGATGAAAGTCTGTCGCCCATTAACAGTAAAATTATTATGTTGTGTGTTCAATATAGGTTATTCATTATGCTCAAGTAAACCTTATAAGAGCATATTTTTTTGTAATGTGCATAACATGTAAATGCTCTTCTGCAAGAAAGTCAGACAATGCATCAAAATAAGTTTTCAGATACGGCAATTCCTAGCAGGGTAACTATAGATAATGTAATGAATAAATTCAATATACAGGTTTTTTAATGTGTTTTCTTTTTTTTAATTTTTTTTAAATTTCTTTAGGAATGAATATAATAAGCACTATATGTTGACTGATGAACCGAAATATTTTTCAGACGCACAATGAATGTGTAGGTGTTCTGTATGATTCATGAATGAAAACTATGAAATATAATCTTTCCTCACACATTTATTTCTGCATCAAAAATCTGCAATGCAAAAACTCACAAGACAAACGGTTAAAATGGCTTTTGCCACTTATTTCAGGTTAACCAACCTAAGGACAGTTGTCACAGGTATTCCCCCTCCTAATGGATGGTTAAGAAGTATGAAGACCCCATGTTGGGGTCATCAATTTTGGGTGTTCTGGTGTGATTCATGAAATGAAAACTATGAAATATAATCTTTCCTGGCACATTCATTTCCACATCAACAAACTACAATGCAAAAACTCACAAGTGGTGAAAATGGCTTTTAGCGTTTATTTCAGCTTAACCAACCTAAGGACGATTGCCACAAATGTATTTGTAATTAAGGTCATCATTTTCAGCACTTATAACACAAGTAAGCCCAGTGTGTATGTTTATACAGTTTTCTGGGTAAATTTCAGTTATGTTGTCTGTGTATTGCCAGCTATTTAATCAGGTGCTGAACGCAGCAATTACTATCCATTACAAGACCACTATATAGTTGGCCTACTGTAGCTCTAGATTCACTGTATCAATAACTAGGTACCCACTAAACCTGTTCTATTTGCAGTCCTTGGCTTATGCTTTACACATTACAAGTATTGCTGTAAATTTTCAGAACATTCTTATCAATCTGGCAGTATCATTAAGTATAATATTGATGAGGAATTTTATTGTTTGAAGTTTGCCAAAAAAGTTTAAAGTGAGTACCTAAAACTTGTGGGTAAACAAATATCAGAATTAGGTTAGAGAGTATTAAAATTCTTGCTTTACTTTGCAAGATCCAATCACATACAAAACATATTTTTATAAATAAAAGATGATTCACTGATGGAAATGGCTAATGTCAACTTAAAAATTGGTTTTAGTGCTTAATATACATATAAAGGTTAAAGATGTACATTCCATTTTCACACAAAAACATTATAAGATTACTTCAAAACAAAGGAGGTGTAATCAGTGCAATAAGTTAGTTTGTTTTTGCAATATTGTTTTAAGGAAAGATGTAATACTAATATTTTAAATCACTTATTATATCATATGAATTTATGATGGCAACCCTGTTCCCAAAGCTTATAAAACCCAAATCATAATATTGGTTATCTTACTTCAAAGAAATCACTCCATTACATGAATTTTCTTTATTTTTGTGCTATCTGCATAAACCAGTCATGAACAAATTATTATAGGACCACACATCTGGCATTTGCACTTCAAACTCTCCATATTCTCTTCATTGTTCATCATAATTTGTACGTCTGTACCAAGACTATTTATGCTAATTGTAATACTATACAGTGATTAATATTATTGTTATATATCCATTTTATTCTTTCTGTTTGTATTTTATGTTTTAGAATTGTAATATATAGTCAAATTTTAAAAGCAGGATACCCAGTACATACAGAGTTTAGTCCATCCAGAATATTGTTCAGATACTCATAAAAATATTCGGACAAGGCTTCTTCAACTCAAACTTTTACTTTCCTAAAAACAGCATTAAACATTGAAGTAACAATAGTTACAAATAAATACATGCCTTTTGCAGCAATAACAAAAAGAATCATAAATCTAAGCTACAGCACCTGTTGTCAAGAAATATATTCATGTACTTGTTGGAATTTCAAAGTCACTTAATATTCAGTCAACAAAAACATATATTCTTCTAGCAATGTTTCCTTAAGATGATTTTTGGAGATGGGAAAATTTTAAACAATTAATATTTATAGGGATTTTAAAGTTTAAAATAAAACATTACATTTTCATTGTAAAAATAAATGAATTTCAATTTTCATAAATAATATATTCAAAGATAATAATACTAATATTTTATACATCTCATTCCATAAATTATCTATTAGGTTAAGATGTCGACTCTGTGGGGATGAATGTATGACTTTTGGCAGTTATATAACAACTATTTTCTAACAATATATGCTTGGTGCTTTGAGTCACTCATTTAAACCTATTTCTTATCCCTAATTTCTCTGCACATTGGTGAAGATTTTCTCTGGAAATGTTCAGGTACTAATGTTTGTCCATGGTGTTTTCAATGAAAATCAAATTTCCTGCTCCACCTACTGATCTACACTCCCATACCATCACATGTGGGTTACTATAGGGCATAAAATCCTTCTGTCCAACCCCGTATTGAGTCTGAGCCAAACAAAAATCTTCCTTTCTGTATTTAATACATAAAAGGGACAAAAATTACATAATTCCACCATTCTTGATCTCTTTTACAGTATTCTTTAGCAAACTGCAACCTCTTTGCTCTGTTAGTTTTATTTACATCAGGCTTTTTTTTTGGCTGCACTTCTTTACCAGTTGTCAGATGCAGTTTGGTTGCCAGTTTTGGGGGACTTATTTTAGGATTATTAATTACCTTTCACATAAGCAATCTCTTCTTTGTTTCACTCAGCTTCTGTGGATGTCCTGTTTGTGGCAAAGATTCAATTCTGTCTTCTCTATATCAGATGATGTCTCCAATAGTGGTCCATGGTATATTTTCTTTGGCAACAATTTCTCTATACATAAGACCCCTTAGTATGGTCAAAGATCACAAGTTGTTGGTGTTCAAATGTTGTGTTGGCTCCTTTGCATCCCATTTGATTGTTCAGTACACCGTGACCGTATAGAAACGCAGATTTGTCACTGATGGTAATGGGAATGTGAACCTCTCCTTTTTACACTGGTCTAAGAGGATGCATATAGGCATAACTAAGAGTGTTTTACTTGTCTTTTTGATACCCTACATTCTTCATCAAACCAGTCCTTATCATTTATGTAAATCCTCTTTTTTGTTTTCATTTCCTCTCCCGCCCTTTGCATAACTGTATTAAGGATATCTATTGCATTCTCATTTTGATTATTCTTAACCATGAATGTTACCCCACATAGACATATCTTTCCATAATTCGAATCTAGAGTCTGTTTAAATGTGTCACAAAATTCTTCTTTCCATTTATAGCTAATATACTCTTTTTTACATTAGCTTTCCACTCTTATATTGTGTTTTACTTGTGCAGTGTGCACCATAAAATCCACAATCAGTGGATAATGCCTGCTAGTTGAGCTTAAATTTAATACCTTAAAATTACTTAAAATATGTCCTAAATTCGGAGGCCACAACACAAAATCTATTACACTCTGCCCATTATTGCTAACAAAGGTAAATTCTCTTTGTTCATCTTCCCCACATTTTCCATTCAAAATTTCTAAAGCATTCAACTCACAAAAATCAATAAATATTTCACACTCTTTATCAACAAATTTGTCCTTGCTTTGCCTAAGTTTCTCACTTTTAAACACAATTTCACCACTCATCCAATCATTTCCAACATATGTATCACTTTCCCCAATCCTGATATTAAAGTCTCTCATTAGTATTACCTCTGCAGTTACAAATTTCTCCTTCAGCCTATCTATATCTTTTTTTATTTGATTAAGGAGATCAGGATTATGAAACCGCGAGGATGCAGGGGGGTTATATATTATTCCTACACAGATTATATTCCCATCTATGTACTTAACATCTTTTATAACCCACAGTATTTCTTTACTACTAGACCATGTTTCTTTAATTTCCTTACTTAAGCTGTTCCTTATAAAGAAACCTATACCTCCAGATACTCTTCCCTTTCTAGCTATCACCTCTCCTTTCCTACCAATGTATTCAAAGTCCTTTATATTTATCTGTTCCTCTTTTAACCACGTTTCTACTACCGCTAGATAATCCACTTTCGCCAACAGCTGTTTCAAAACTCCCACATATAACTTGTTTTTTAAACCCTCACAGTTCCAGAAGCCCATTCTCCTTGTTGTCCCTTTTGGCTAAGACAAGGTATTCCTCAGAACCAATGTCCGATATGTGGTGGTAATGAAGACATTGAACACATAGTATTTAAGTGCCAAGGAACAGAAAATTGGAGAAAAGAATTTTTTAATAAGAAGTGGTTGAAGGGGGATAGAAATACACTTATGATTGAAATGATATGCAAGGACGCTAGCATTGGACAGTTTTTGTGTAAAGTAAAAAATAAATGGCTTTGGACAGTGGAAAGAGAAAAGTAAGAGGTAGTGCATCTTACTTTGAATGGAAAACTATAGTGAATGTGTGATGGTTAAGTAATCAATAAATGAAAAGTGAAAAACAAGTGGAAATGGGACATGAAAAAAAAAAAAAAGAGCAAGATAATTTATTGACAAGAAATTGTAAAATGTAAATAAACTGTAGTGATTGTCTACTGAATGAGTGACCAGGGTCAAAGTGCAGTATACAATCAAATTTGTAAAACTCTTAGCACAATAAACAATAAACAAGAAACTAACAGTGACCAAAGCACATATATATTTTGCTTTAGAGTCAAATGGTACCTAAAAATTACTATCTTTGTTGCAAAAATCACAAATGGCCGGATTTAATTACTATTTTGTTTATGCTTCACATTCAACCTAAACTTTGTTTAATACCAATTCATAATTTCAAGTAACTGTGCATGGAAAGTCATGTGACTGAATATTTATGTGAGTACCTGTACGTATGGAATTAAGAAGAGTACATGGCATATATAGGAAACCTTGATTTTGTTTCTAGGTTTTGTGAAACACCATTATCACCTTCCAAAAGCAACAATTGCATTAACCTATAAAAGTCCCAATGTGAGATGGGTGACAGTGTTACTTAGAATGAGAAGCAACTGTGAATCTTTACCCTTGACTACAAAATATGGCATCTTTAAAATATTTCTCAAACCTCTTTCATAACTAGATATTAAGTCAAAAGATAATCTTTAACATATGCAGAAATTCGAGTACTACCACAGTCATGAATGAGCAAAGGAACTGTTTAATTAATATTTGATATAGAGGTTTTAGTGGAAGAAGTATAGTTTTTAGAAATAAATGCCAATTCAGCTTTTTATGCCGCAAAGCATCGTGTTATAGAAAGACAAAGTATTATTTTGGGAGAGTAAGTAATTATGGTGCTCTCATTGTTAGAATGCGCAGTAAGCGTGAATTGCATATCACATAAAATTACATTAGCTAACAAAGACTAATCGATATTTTAAATAGAGCATTACTTACAGTTCTTTCTCAAAAATTTCACACGAATTATAATGTTAAAACAGTGCTTTTTAATACTCTAGTTGGCTGCACAATCAATATGCAACTGTTATACAAACTGTGATAATTCTTAAAATATGTAAACATTTTATGCAAATGGATTGAATTTTGTTACATTGGAAAAGTACAAAGCTAATATGAATTTCAATTCTTTTTTTATTTATTGTCATTATTAAAATATGCAAAATGCTTCATAAATTTTTGCACAAAATGTTCCTGTAATGTAAAATTTATTGATGTTAAACTTGTAAGATTAAACAATTTGTAGTTAACTTTGATCTCTTTCAGAATTACAGAAATGTATTATTTTAAGTAACCAAAAAAACATCAATATTTATATGATTACTGAACTATTGTCAGTATTATAAGTCTGCAGTGAATAGAGCATTTGGTATAAATGAAAGAATTAATATCCTATGGAAAATTTAATGGACTTTTTTAGTAATGAAGGAATTTACAGATTTAGGCATCAAATTCTTTTGTTAAATTTGTGATGTCTCAACTAGTTGAATGCTATTTTTGTAAATGATGGACAGGAACTAGAGCTCAATTATATATCCTAATTCTGATGTCTCTGTGAAACATTAACACCAAAGTATCTCTTTTACACTTGTTATAGTTTCATAAATTAATCACGATTTCATCTATTCTCAGTGTTTGTAATTACTCATGAATGGCAAATACAAATCCCTTTATCTTCCTCTCCCTACCACTCATGCTCTTGCTCTCTGTTGGTTTTTCGGGTAAATGAAATTTCAATTGCAGTCATGTTTTAAGGCCTATAAAGGAAACAGATGTTCATATTTTGCCATTGTATGTTCAAGCAAAAAAGAAAAGAAAAAAAAAAAGTTAGAAAAAAAAATACAAGAGACACATAAATAAAAGGATTGTGAAAGGTTTTTTCAGTTGTTTCGCCAAAATTTGATATCATCATTAGCATATTTTACATGCTGTGTTGAACTTTATCAGCAAACTGAGAGAAAGAAAAAGAAAGAAAACATTTGGGTTAAAAAGAAGAGGATATTATTATTATAATTATTCCTTTATTTTTCCATACCTGATAGATTAGCTAGGATATAATTACAAACAAACTCTAATGTCCAGTATGGCAAGAGGCATATCAGGCAGCAACTATATGGTAAGCCTAGGTGCACACAGAATGCTTCACCATGGAGTGATTGAGTTAGTTATTAATATTTTAAGGAGAGAAGAGAAAAAGAAAAGAAAGAATAGTTTATGAATGTCCATCTAAAACAACTGCTGCAAAGCTTTCTGTTCCTACAATGCTAAAGTAAACCAGGAGCTTTCCTACTAAAAGCTTTATCTTAATGTTGGCTAACAGCTTAGGAAAAATGTATCATTTTGAAAAACTGAAAGAAACATTGATGAGATGCATTCACATGACTTTCTCTATGCTCTACCTTTATTAGTGGGTATACAAACTATTCTTACTAAATCTTATTTTTTTATCTACTACATTCTAATTTAAATAAACTTTTGCAAAAATAGCTACATACGCATTTTGTTATAGATACAAAAAGAATAGCAATAGTCAAATGTTTAACAACTGAACGCTATATGCCGGCTTTAAATTCATACTGTTTCCATGCAATCATGAAAAACAACTGAAAATCGATGAGACTTTAAAAGAATGACAAGCATTGAACAATTCGAACCTTTAATAATGGATATCTCAGAAATGGTTTATGCCACAGAAAAACCTATGTTAAGTAAATTGTGTGTTTTCATCTATTGCTGAATGCTTACCAGTTGTACAAGATTATACAAAATTCCTTCCGAATGAAGAGGACTTTACAGGCTATCCTCAGAAAATTCAAGATATACACGTTATTTTTCATGTAAATATCTTTAATATGATATTTTAATCAAAATCATTACAGACATTATTTAAAATATCAAAATGTTCTAAATATGTTCCACGTAAAGGGTAGTTGGGGTGGGGGATTTTCTTGAAAATCTTCATGTCACATCTTTAGAAGGTACTGAATCTAAATACAAAGTGTGGTATTTATCCAACTTTCCATTTTTGAGTTATGCTGTTCACAGACATACAATGGACCTTTTTCTAAAAATGATTTTTCAGATTCAGAGGCCTCAAAACATGTATTTCCGGTGAAATCTCGGAATTTAAGTTTTGGATGGAATGCAATACCTTCTGTACCTACTATGCACATGGTACAGAAAGTAAAATAATTAAATAAATGAATAAAAAATTAACTTCAGAGGTTTTATCACTAGACAAACTCTGGAAAATCATAATTTCCTGTGCTAGATTTTTTTCCATAATGGGAGACAAATAAACCAAAAGATCAAAAAATCAGTCACTCAAGAGCTGAAGATGGAAATGATACTTTTACTACTTGAAAGCAACTAAAGTTGCATTAATTATTTCAATTATTTTTTTTTTTTAAAAAAGATGTAAGATTAATACATTATAAGAAGCTTAAGGTAAAGGGGCAATGACAGCAATTAGAAGCTGCAAATATAAAGTACATAATATAAATGTTAAATGGCTGGAAAAAGTCTATGAGATGGTTGTGGAGGCAAAAATGATGTATGGTATAGAAATATGGGGATTAGATAGAGGATGGGAATGTATAGATGTGGTGCACAGGATGTTTTGTAGAGAAATACTAGGGCTACCGAAGTCAATTGTAAGACAGGCAGCACAATTACAGATGGGCAGGGTGCCAACTAAGGGGAAGATAATGGAAAGAGCTTTGAAATTTTGGTTCAGAAGTTTAAATCTAGGAAAAAGTAATGTGTTAAGACAATGTATTGAATACCAAGAGAATAGCTTAATGAATGATGGATGGGTAAGTAAATTACGGAATATTTTGGAGAAAAATGGGTTAGGAGATATATGGAGAAGGAGAGAAAATAACGTAAAACATTTTTGGAAAAAGGCAAGGAAAAGACTGGAAGATATAGAAATACAAATCATGTTCACAGTGAGATTGCCGAAAAGAGCTCATTAGTTTATTATAGGCCAATGAAAAATACATGGGGTAGGGAAAAATATATAGACATAGTAAATAAAGAAGAGAGAGAATCTATTGCATGGTTAAGAACCGGAGCATGGAGGCTAAAAGGGCTAAGACAGGGTATTCCTCAGAACCAATGTCCGATATGTGGTGGTAATGAAGACATTGAACATTGAACACATAGTATTTAAGTGCCAAGGAACAGAAAATTGGAGAAAAGAATTTTTTAATAAGAAGTGGTTGAAGGGGGATAGAAATACACTTATAATTGAAATGATATGCAAGGACGCTAGAAGCATTGGACAGTTTTTGTGTAAAGTAAAAAATAAATGGCTTTGGACAGTGGAAAGAGAAAAGTAAGAGGTAGTGCATCTTACTTTGAATGGAAAACTATAGTGAATGTGTGATGGTTAAGTAATCAATAAATAAAAAGTGAAAAAAAAAGTGGAAATGGGACATGGGGGGGGGGGGGAAACTGAAAAAAAAAAAAAAAAAAAAAAAAAAAGAGCAAGATAATTTAGTGACAAGAAATTGTAAAATGTAAATAAACTGTAGTGATTGTCTACTGAATAAGTGACCAGGGTCAAAGCAGTAGACAATTAAATTTGTAAAACTCTTAGTACAATAAACTCGATAAGTGTATAAGAGGAATTAGATTACCAGTGTTACAATCCAAAAGAAGAATAGAAATGATGACGAAGAGGCTTATATTATAGATGCAGAGTAACTGCACCCAAAAATGATGAGGATAAAATATTCGACTGCTATTACAAAGCATAAACCAAGAAGTGTATCAGAACAGTGGAAATACTGCTAAGGAGATCAAGGTGTAAAGAAACTGAAGCAGATATACCTGGTGAACAGTGTGCAAATGCAAAATAGGACTTGTAGTGTTCAGATATTGTATACTAAGAAATGATTTAATGAGACTAGACTTTAATCAAAGAAAGATAGCATATGTTAAGGTGGTTTACAGTGACAAGTATGCCATGGTATTCTAGTAAAGGAGCCTATGTATCGATTGAAAGAAAACCTTTATGAAGAGGTCCTATATGGCCTGGTATGGAAAGCAGAGAAAATTGAATTTTTTCAATATGTCATGAAAAAACTAAGAAACTAGGTACTGTTTTAGAATGGTATGGGATTGATAAAGATGCTGCTTTTTATCAACATGTAGTATTTACTCATTTTGCCATTTTTTATTCAAGAATATCTTATTGGAATGTTTTTGCATGTATGTTGCAGCATATAAATGTTAACTGAGCTTATGTTAGAACTTGTAAAATGTGGATATTCTATTTTGGCTAAAATATTATTTGTATAATTTCCTTCAACCTTAAACAGCATTTGTGTGGATTGTATGACATGGTTGGGAATTTTATGGGCCCTTTTTGATTGACACTTACCTAACATAGTGGGAAAATTAAGGGATGACTTGTGAACAGTAGGCTTCCATTGTTCCCTTATGGGTATGATATAGGTAATGCTTTGATTTCTGATCTCATCTTCTTGTTCACTACAGTAAAAGAGTGCTTTGTAAGTCTTACATTATTATTTGAGCATTACACATTAACATTTTTATTTATAATTTTCATGTTTTTTGAAACCTATTTATATTTTGTTATTTGAGAACAAGATGGTATAATGATCATTTATTAAAAAGAACTTATGAAAGTCATGCTGCATAAGAAAAGCAACATTTTATCGATAGTTCAGTTTTCATAGAGGGTACTCTAATGTACATTGTGATATAATTTTATAGATATACAGCCTCATTTTATATATTCTTTGACTGTTAAAATGTCTAAAATCATTTAAATTCCTGAAAAATGGGATCTTAGATTTAGATAATTTAATTTCTAAATCTGTATCTTCTTACATGTTTCATTACTGCATGATGAATCAAAAGTTTTGTAATGTCTGTAATCTAAAATTACTGTTAAATGGAACATTAGAAGCTATGTACCTATTGCAAATGTGCTATCAAGTTTACTGTTGAAACCATCAGAAACATTAGTGCTGTGCTCATATGTAGAATACAGAAACAGTTGAAGACAGTTGAAATGTACAAAGCTTACAACAATGACTGAAGAAAGGAAATATTCCTGTAATTTCTCAGTACTACAAGATGTGCAGTGCTTTTATCATTAAGGATGGTGAATAGCAGTAATGTTGCAATTTGTTTTCATACAAAACTTTTATGTGCTTGAATATGTCATGAAAAGTGGAAACATTACAACTTAACTGGATATTTTTGGATTTGGTTGTCTGTAGCCTCAATAAATAAGGTCTAAGGCTGGATTACAATGTATTATTGTAACATTATGTTAAGTTAATAAATGGTACTACTAAAGATGCATTTAGGATGCATTGAATTTAATATAACAATATATGTTTAATTTCGATTGATTGCTCTAATGCTCAACACTGGTAAACTAGGCCTAGCTCTAACAGTTGAGTTACAAAACTGTCTCCATTTTTATTGCTTTGGCATTGAGTTGAGCCCCTTATGTTTCCTGCTAGATGTTTGCAAGAAAACTGAAAGAAAAAAAAAACTTCATAGAGATTCATTTACATAGTTATGCAACAGTGAATTTTAAGTAAGGTTGGTTAAGTTATATATTGTAAAGTCAGCCCCAAAATCTAAATGGTACCACATAATACATGCATCACATTATGTTAAGTATATTGTAGATATGGATTTATGGCTACTAATTTCTGCAAATGGAGGTAGATCATTTAAAACCAGTTTGGAGTTCTCAACTGAAGTATCCATTAGCACAAATTAGGCTGGGTTTTATTCTTCACCTTTGCTTAATCTAATAGAGATTCTGTGATTAAAAAGTAACATCACATTGTTGTTTTCCTGCACATATACCATCTTTGTAATGCCAAAGCATACAGTAAAAAGCTCATATACATTGAATTTGTCGATAGACATATGTCTCTAAGTGAATGAATGGATGAGAAGGAAAGCTATGATCTTTTCAAACATTATAAGCATGAACTCTTCCAATTTGCTGGTAATAAGACTGCAAACAACTATTGCACAATGCAGTAATAAGCTCATATATTGACTAGTTTTAGTCCCTTTTGTACCCACAATATGCACTGAGAGCTTGTACTGATTCTAATTTTTTGTAATAGTGGCATTTCTTGCTTCATTGTACTCATAGACTTTAAATGTTTCTTCTGAAATCTAAACTGGAAAACTGTATCTTAAAAATGAAATTTACTAACCCTTAAACTAAACATTAGTCTACAATACAAAATTAGAACAGTTTTTCTAATTTCAGTCCAAGGAACCCATCATAATTTATACCTTTTTTCTATGGAGACATTGCACTTCATTCTTTATAACCTTACCATTGTTATGCTTATTTATTTTTTATCATAAACAAATAAAGCTTAGCTATTTAGATCTTGTTTTTTAAAAAAAATTAAATACTAAATAATAGAACAATAAGATACAGGTGTTTACTATCTGTATTCAAGTTTTTCTTACCTTATTGGATTTAAGGGTGTTGCATTTTATAAAACAAAAATATCAGAATTAACAAAACTGTAAATAGCATGCCTTACAAAACATCCCATCAGAGAAATGAGCATGTATGCACAAAGTTATGCTGAAGAAGGGAGAGATGCATGTTCCTGAAATATCAGTGTTCCACCAACAATCCACTTGGCTTGAAAACCCGAGAACATCTAGTGTGTATACTGTGATTTTGTCCAGCTTTTACTGTCACTTTACTAATGTAATTTAGCTCAGTTTTCATTGTCACTTCACTTTTCCTTGTACTGTAGCAGCATAATGAAAAAAATATGAAGCAACCTCATCTTCTTTTGGCTTCATAACCTCACTCGTAGAGTGCACCAAGTTACCAGCACTTTATATTGCATCAGAAACACACTCACTAACTCAATGACTCACTTGCAAACATGTTCACTTATATACTACTGCAAGTGTTTCTGGAAGCTTCCAGAATTATCTTGTTGCATCATGAGCACTTCTGAAATTTATCTCTCTATATCTCTTCAAACAGCCCATTAGTAAATGCCATCAACTCGATAAGCTCACCACATTCTGCATCACAATATATTTCTCAGAAAGCTTCAGCTCTTACTTCACAATGATTATTCAAAATCTGATAAATAATAGCATCGCATTATTGATGAAATTTCTGATAGGAAGGCACTATAAAGTGTGGAAATGCAGCCTGAGCAGTGTTTCATTATGTAAAATAAAAGGATTAGAGTTAGACTGATGTTTGAGTATAAGGGTTAATATATTGTATTGAACATGAAGTAATTTATAGGCTTATTTCAGAAGCAGCGCTTCTTCTTACAACTGAAAAATTATCAGGCTTTTAAGAAATTTGTTTACCTTCAAAGTGTGCACCAAATGAAATATGATAAATAACTGTTTATCTTTTAAACATCAATGTTATGTGCATGGAGAAGCTCTAATATTAAGAATGTTTTTAATTTCTGTACATGAGCAATTCCAGAGTTATAGGTAGTACAAGATCGCTAATATTTTGTTTCCTTTATCAAATATGTGAACTTGGTGGAACAGAATTTGATATGTTTTCTGTTTCATTGTAACATGCTTGCTTTCTTAGTAAACACAAATGGGGTAAATTGTTTTTAGAGGTCCCTCAATAGTGATGGAAGTGATGTGTTATATGTCCTACAGATGTCACTGTATGTAATTTTCTAGCTCTAACATAATGCTGGCAACATATGAATAACTAACGCTGCCAAAGCTGGTAAGATACTCAGCCTCAAGACGTAGCTGAGGGATGGAGGGCCCTCAGCCTCAAAGCGTAGCCGAGGGATGTTTTTTTAGAAGAAGTTGGCCGCAACTGCGAAGCACAACAAGACGTAGCCGAGGGATCTGCATGTCTAAAACTCGAATGATTTACATTTGCATAAATTCCTTACTTCTGGGTTTCACTTCTTATTTAGGTTGGCACTTCCCATTCAGCATCTGTTTTAGCGGGAAGATGGCTACATTTGTTGTGTTCATATTGCAATTTTCCTATAAAAGTAAAACACCTAAAACGGGAGGGTAGGTGAGCACCAGGTATTGGCAAGGTCACAACTACTTCTACATTCGCTCAGGTAATTTATTTCATTATTTCTTGCTTCCTTCCGCATTTTCTATGTGGGCCCTTTAAAGACAAATTAGCCCACAAATGTTTGTAAAAGAGTTTAATTTGTCATTATTAAAACACCAAGCATATTTACAAAAAAAATTTAAAATTTTGTGACTATAGAAACTTGTACATTGTTATTGGTGCAATGATATGAGTGTCACTTGCTTAGTAATTATGGAGTACTCAAGTTTTCTTGCAACTGTTTAACAGAACTTTGAATGAACATTAAAAATAATACAGAAATGTGGGTTTAATACAGTATATAGCAAACATTAATGGGGCTTAAAAATAAAAAAGAGAAAAATAATGTAATGCACTTATGCAGTATCTACTTGAATGGACTGTAATTAATTACTGAAATACTTTCATAGAAAATTTGACACTAGTTTTCAAATTAAAATATGTTCAAATATGACTGTATCTTACTCTTCACTAGTTTTCACATGCGTACAAAATTGTTTTCAAAACATTAATATACCGGTGAGACATTTAAAACAGGCCACCTGAATAACATGGCCATTTGTAGTGATAAAAGAAAATAATTCAGTTGTTTTGGGGTAAAGGGGGATATATTGTGGTATAGATAGTTTTGTGATGAGTGGAGGTGTAGGGAAGATATGGATACCAACTTCATCATTTTAAATGTCTTGTTATAACGTATTATTTACCATTTAATAGATGTTTGAAGATGCATACAATAACTGTATTTTAATAGCAATTGAAGTTAGTTGAAGGTGAAGTATAAACAGTATGTGTTGAAGACAACTGAATCATTGCTGTCTCTTCTTACATTAGATGTTCAGAATTACATCATGTGTTCAAAGTGATGACCTTGAGCATTGATACATGATGTAAAGAGATTCTGAATGGAAAACAATGCACGTTGAAGTTCCACAGAACTTATTGCCAAGCATGCTCATGTTATATGGCTTTTTATGTATTTGGGGTGGTCTGTATTTCTTGTTTTAACTTACCCCACAGATAAAGTCCATAAAGGAAACAATACAAAGAGTTGAATGCTTGTTTACATCCGATAAGTACAAAATAAAAAAATAAATAAATAAAATAAAATCTGCAATATGCCATCCTGGTACCTTGTTTTCCACACCAGGATGTGTATTCTAAATTTATTTATTTAAATATTTCTTTCAATTTATACATTATTATTGTACAGATTTTGCTTATATTCTAGTAAATAAAAGTAGAAGAAAAAAAAGGGGAACTAGATACAATAAGTAAGCTAAATATAATAATTAAATCAAAACTATAATCGTTACAGTTGACATTCAAATCAAAATTATATATTCAAACTACTGCTGCTGGTAACCGGCAACATAAAATAACTGGTATCCAGCTATTCCCAATTTATAAACTAACAAAATAATGATAACAAGTCTCTATTTTAAATTAAACTATATTCTAACCATAGGTATCCAGTGGTTAAGGTACTGGTAACCAGTACCCAAATTACACTTAATATAAATATGAATTTTCAACTAATAATAACAATTAACAATTTCTTTTAATATCATAGCAAGCTCTAAGTGTTATGTATAATATTATTTATTCTATTTATCCCTACTAATAATTTTAACAAAATTCAAAATTCTATCTGCTGTTTTTTTCTTTTTAAAAACTACTACTTTCAATACATTTTCCTCAAAATATATACTTTAACCTTCCAGTTTTCTTTATATGCTTTAAATGTTTTACAGTACTTAATAATTTAATCCGATAAGCACAGTTCAAACTGTACACTGAGGCAACTCAGTAGTTCATCCAAGTAAACTAATTTCTCATAATCTTTGACCTTTAACTATCATTTATGGCCAGAAAAACACAGTTGTTGTATGCATCTTCAATCACGCTATTAAATGATAAATAATACATCATATCGATCCATCACCAAACTATCTATACCACAGTAAGTCCCCCTTCATCCCAAACAACTTTTGTCTAAAGTATTTTCTCCTATCACTACAAATGGTCATGTTATTCAAGTGGCCTGTTTTAAAGGCCTCGACAGGTATCTTCATTACAATATTCCTGGAATTGTTCATATGCCTCAACTAATTTCTGGTATGTAAGAAGCTTCCCTCTAAGTTTATCAAATGGGCAGAAAGCTGTCATTATTCTCACATTTTGCACAAGTTCAACACTGTATCTTTAACAGTTGCTCCATATCCCATATTTAAAAAGACCAACAAGCAATGCCTACATACCTACCTTTTATTTAATAGTTGCCAGAGTGTATCAAGCTAAGAAGAAAAGAGCTTACTTAACTGAAAGTAATATCTTGTTTCTTGCTCTTTAGTCAATGCCTACATTCTTGTCACTTATTTAAAATGTTACTACCATTCTCATTGTCAATGGTCTAAGTAATTTAAAGAAAGATTCTGATAACTAGGGAGCCTAAATGAAGATGATGGCAGTTGAACGAAACATATCAGATCTGTTTTATCTGGTAAATAAACTGCTTTCTTAGAATGCTCATAAAAACTAAATAAACTGCTTATAACATATATATTACTTTGTAAATTAGCTCTGTTAAACAACAGCATTTGATATCTTGTGCAAACTTCTCAGGCATATATTTGTATGATATACTATTGTTTTCTAAGAACGTTCTATTCCTAAAATATGATTTTTATGATCTACACATGATTTATGAAAGTTGTTTAGGTTCAAGGTTAATAATTTTTTTTCTAGATTACATAGCTGAAGGAGATTCTATTTTTAAATGTGTTGATGCTTGCTCTAAATGTATCCTGTTGAAAGAGTGAAAACCTTTTTTCATAAATATGAAAATAATGAGTCTGATGTTACCGAAGCTAAAGTTGTATTGATCAACTGTAGTAAAATAAGCTCTTTATGTTGCTTGTTACATTGTTACATTTTTAATATAATAATACAAAGAAAACATTTTTAGATTGGTATTTGTAATAGGAATTTGCTTTGATTACTTTGACGTAATAAAAACATTGTACCTGTTGTCGCATGTTTTTTATTTTTACAATCTTTCCCAATTTATATATATGTTTTAATTGTATCATTTGTATGGCCCCATTTAACTTTCATGGTCATTTATGGGGTTTTGACTTTGTAAATAATTGATAGTGTGTTAAATCATTAAAATGTTTTCTTTTAATCTTACTGTTTATTTGGTTTTACTATAAAATGCACTCAAATTCACTCCCACATGCATACTTCCAGACTTTGCAGAGGATGGGGAATGATTGTAGTTAAAGAAAAATTCATCCAACCCAATTTGGAATCCAACTCGGTACTTCTGGTTTGAGTATTTGGAAAGCTGAACACTCCACCACAGAGGTAGTACCATTAATTTTTTTTTTTTTTTTTTTTTTATTTTTTATTTTTTAATTGTTTCATCTACTGAGTCTTTTATATGATACCTGACCACTTTCACAGTATTGTGCATCAGAGACAATGCCGACTGGCTTCCCCAACTCCCCACACAAATGGTTGTGGAGGCAAAAATGATGTATGTATAGAAATATGGGGATTAGATAGAGGATGGGAATGTATAGATGTGGCACGCAGGATGTTTTGTAGAGAAATACTAGGGCTACCGAAGTCAATTGTAAGACAGGTAGCACAATTACAGATGGGCAGGGTGCCAACTAAGGGGAAGATAATGGAAATAGCTTTGAAATTTTGGTTCAGAAGTTTAAATCTAGGAAAAAGTAATGTGTTAAGACAATGTATTGAATACCAAGAGAAGAGCTTAATGAATGATGGATGGGTAAGTAAATTACGGAATATTTTGGAGAAATACGGGTTAGGAGATATATGGAGAAGGAGAGAAAATAAAGTAAAACATTTTTGGAAAAAGGCAAGGAAAAGACTGGAAGATATAGAAATACAAATCATGTTCAGTGAGATTGCCGAAAAGAGCTCATTAGTTTATTATAGGCCAATGAAAAATACATGGGGTAAGGAAAAATATATAGACATAGTAAATAAAGAACAGAGAGAATCTATTGCATGGGTAAGAACCGGAGCATGGAGGCTAAAAGGGCTAAGACAGGGTATTCCTCAGAACCTATGTCCGATATGTGGTGGTAATGAAGACATTGAACACATAGTATTTAAGTGCCAAGGAACAGAAAATTGGAGAAAAGAATTTTTTAATAAGAAGTGGTTGAAGGGGGATAGAAATACACTTATAATTGAAATGATATACAAGGACGCTAGAAGCATTGGACAGTTTTTGTGTAAAGTAGAAAATAAATGGCTTTGGACAGTGGAAAGAGAAAAGTAAGAGGTAGTGCATCTTACTTTGAATGGAAAACTATAGTGAATGTGTTAATTTAGTGACAAGAGATTGTAAAATGTAAATAAACTGTAGTGATTGTCTACTGAATAAGTGACCAGGGTCAAAATACAGTAGACAATCAAATTTGTAAAACTCTTAGCACAATAAAAACTCCCCACACTCTGTCCTTCAGTTATCGCGTAGTCATTAGAGTCAATAGTGCACTTTCATTTGTGAAGACGGGAAAGCCGTTACAAATCTTTAAAACAATGTATATTTGCATGTAAATGTTATTTTACGAAACATTACAGTGGCCGAGCTGAATTGTGTCAATCTAAGTGTGTTTACTCAGTACAATCCTTGTTTAGCTGCGGAAGGCACATATTTCCAGTATTTGTTGAGGTAAGAGTTAATTTTGTTATATTTTATGTACAGGAATACAGACTTAAGAAGCAAAGACAGAGTACTGACATGTCTGGCTGTGGCATGTCGTGCTACCTAAATACAAAGCCCTATGCAAGTGGTCAGATTTTATACCAAAGACACTGTATATCGCCTCCTTTAACTTTTACGATCATATAAGAGGCTTTGACTTGAAAAACAACTGATTGTGTTATTACTTGAACTGTATGTTTTGTTAATGTTAGCTCTTTAATAATTTTTACTATTAAACACACTCACTTCCACATTCATACTTTCAGATTCTGCAAGGATAGGTCAGAGAAAAATTCCCCACCCCAATCCAACCCAAGACCTCTGGTTTGAGAAGTCAGAACGCTGACCACTTGATGACAGACGCAGTCCATACAATATTGATTGCAAAAACATTTTTTGGTAACTCTGTGATGGTTAAAACCTTCCACTTTGCTACCTCCATGCTTTACCATTATCAATCCTTAGTGTAAGTACTGGGAGTGGGGGAATTTGTTACCCTCCAGAACCTTCCTGAACTCCAGTAGAAACAAACCTTAAAACATCACTACTTCAAAGCCAACTTAGTAGAAGAAGCAGAGAGGACAATAATTCTTGAAAGAGAAGATTCCAAAACTGGAAGTGGTCACATCAACCTTAGTTCCATTTCCCACTCATTGTCTGTCCTGCTAATAATCATTAAGGAGGTTGTATAACAGATCCCCTCTATGATTACACCTTCAATAAATCCAGAAAAATCTGCAGAAACTACTGATATGATAAGATGCAAGTGTCTACATGTTGGATTGGCATGGAGTTCTCAACACATGGAAACCGCAGTTCTGCATTTCTCATTTACTTCCTCTGTGAACAAGTTTCTTACTTGCAATTGTATATAAAATAAAATACTTTCTCAGCTCATGTGCTGTTATTTGTTTAGAATTATTTGGAAATAACTGACTGAAAATACTATTAAATTTACTCAGAATATTATATTCTCACTGATTCATTAGAAGCAGAATAAAGTGGTTGTCTACTTTTTTTATCTCATGATGCGTAGATAAGAATAATAACTCTGCTCTTGTCATTTGATTAATTCAAAATTTATTATTTTTTCTGTCAATATTTTTAATTAATTTTTTTTTAACTGCATATATATAATAATTGATGTGTTGCATTCATATGACATTCTCTGTCTCACATACTGATAAAAGCTTATTGTCCTATCTAGTGCTTATTAATTGATATAAATTTTCTTTACATATTTTGTTGAAGGTATAAGAAGAAGGTATGCTAAAGTGATAGTCAGATTTTTAAAAAGTGGTTGTCTATGTGATGGCTTTGAAATTCCGTGCTCTTTGCATGGCTATGAGAAAAAAACAAATAGCAACTTACCGTTTAAAAAAAACTATAAACAAAGAATATCTTGGAAATGGTTAATGCCAGAAAATTTTTTATTTCAGATAAATTGTGTCCTTTAATAACACAACACATACACTTTTTTTAAAAATGTTTCTTTTGGACCATGTACATCCAGTGAAATCTTGGTATCAAATTTTTTAGTAGATTGGAACGCTTCCTCTACTTACTATAGGTAAAGTAATAAGAGCTTCAACATGTCATATAGACAAGCTACATACAGAACATTCCATGTGAAATCAAACGGCAAAAGTACCTTGCATTTTTTGTATGGGTTGTAATTTGTCCTATTAATAAGGGGTGCTAAGGAAAGCATATTTATCAAATATTAGCATCTAAAGCCCAACTGCTGTCATGTTATTGAATGGTAAATGTATCGTATTAATTCATTTTGTTGCATTTTAAGTGCACATAGCTCCGGAACCCTTTATTTCAGAATATTTTACCAAATCTCATTTTGTAGATAAAAGTCTGTATTTCATTACAGCACAAACTAATTATTTTTATAATATTCAAAAAAATCTATATGCAGCTTTTATTTATTTTAAGCGTCTCTGGATTTTTATAAAACTAAAATATTAGTTTGAGAATAGCGTATTCAAAATAATGTCCAACAGTTATGAGTAAACATTTTACAAAATAGAAACTATCATAGAAAGAAGTCAAAAAAATAACCTCAATGATAGATTAACTGATAGACCTGATCTCCTAATCTTCAAATCTCAAACCGCATGATTGTTATTTGTGGGGAACACTTAAAATAAAGTTTAAGTAACAAATTCCCATATGCTGGATGAATTAGAAGACAGTATCTGGCATTTGTTTGTGAATACTCCAGCTTCAGAAATTCATCAAGTGTTTAGTACTGTGTTCAACAGATATCAGGTTTGTATAGATGCAGAGATGTATTATTTTGAAAACCTTTTATATTGGGAGGTAAGCATAAAATATTCATATTGTTTCACACTGTTAGCATTATCTAAGCGAGAAACTGTGGGCTGGTCTCCCACTACTGTATACACAGATATTTAAAGTACTGGTAGGCTGTCAGTTCCATCATTCAAGAGAAACCCAGCATATAACACGTTTTTCCCATGTAGGAGGTCTTTTACAAATTTTTACAGAGATAATACAGTGCAGACGTTTTAATCTGAGGCCATAGACAGACTATATGCATACCATGCAGTATGCAGTGATTTCAGTACTTTGCCAATGTGCAACTGGCAGCACATGCTTCAGTTGCTGCCACATTCATGCTGTAAAGAAAGTTGACATTGTGCATCTCAAAGGTGAAAGTTTATTCAACACATCTGTGTTGTGTGTGATTTGCTTAAGAGTGTTAATGTCTTATTAGTTGACTGCAATGCCTGCCAACAAATTCACACTTGAACAACAAATTTTTTATGTACAATACATAGGCAAAAGCCTAATCATGTAGACAGGCATGTAGACAATCAGGAGAAATTTCCTATTATTCAGGTAGAGAAACTGTTAGAAGTCTGGTTAATAAGTTTAGGACAACAGGATTTCTAAACGCTACACCTAAGAAGTGAAAACGATATGTTCTAATGGAGGAAAAAATAAATTGACAAAATTGGTGCATCTGCTTGTGGGGAACCATAAAAATAGTTTATAGGAACAATCCCCACACCATAGAGGAACTTAAGGACAATATAAAAATAGAAATTATGAACATTATGCAGGAACTTATGTGTGTGAATGGAAATTTCATTCAAAGATGCTAGGAATGTCTTCACACAGATGGACACCACTTATAATAAGATTAGTATTCATTATAGTACATGTTACTGTCACTCATAAGTAATGAAGGAATTACGGAACAAAAAAACCCCAGTGTAGTAGACAAGTGTGCACAGCATGCATATGTACAATCCATGGCCTCACCACAAAATGATCGCACTGTACTTATAGATCCAGTATTGGGTATCTGCAGTGTGTATCAGAATATCTATTCCTAATTCTCCGAGGTGATAGAAGATATGAAATTAAACATTTTTTCCAAATAAAGTAATGTCTGGAAACATTTCATTTTAAAATTATAGGGCAAGAAGAAAAAATATTAAAATCTCTTGAAAAACATTGCCTCTTCCGCCCATAATATACATCCAGAAAAATCATACAACACTATACAAACACTGCCCAATAAATTGAATTTTATTTACGGATGCTCTTTAACTGCTATAGTTCTTAGCATCCCATCCTATATTGGGCGTGAATGACTGGAAATTATTCTCAGAGGCCTCTTTATCAGGTTTGAGGTTCTTTTATGTGCCATAAATATATGACACGGTACCACTGGCTTTACTTCCCTTCCAAAGGAAGCCATGCTAAGGATTTTTACACCCTAAAAAACTCCCTTGGCAGGTTTGAACACACAACCTAGGGAACATGGTCTAGGGTGTACCCTAGAGCTTGGAGGATGACAACAATAAATTGTTGTCTAATAGAGTAGTCATCCAAGATTAATCTTTGTACCTTTCGGATATTAAATGGAATCTTTTTATACTTACCTGAGAGTCTCCATACATACATGTACCCATTAAATGGGCAGCAGCTTGAATGCTATATTGTGTATTATAGTAAAACACCCCTTAACTGAACTGTGCTTAACCGAACCCAGCTTTAGTGAAATGATGCAACAGGAAGGGGGGGGGGGAGAAAAAAGAATGATAAAAAAATGAGTTGTTCAAATCTGTCCTGAAAACATTTCTGTAACAATTGGTTCTTTTGCTACAACCCTAAATTCCAATACAGTTACTTGGTATTTATGCAGTTAATCCTCACCCCCTACTCCATATTCCAAGAATATTGTATTCCTATAACAAGTGTTAACTGCTTACACATGCATTCAATGCAGAGGTCCACTGTTATTTTATTGTTGGTGTTGGTCAGTGTGGTTTATTTATTTTTAAGATGTCAGCAAACAGAAAGTGTGTTGTAATAAACACTGAACAGAAACTTTAAGCCCTTAGCAACAGAGTGACAGCAAATGAAGGGTTCAAAGCATCTGAGGTAAGAAAGATTTCAAATTCATATCTTAATGGGAAATAATGAATTATGGCACTATCAATATCACAAAACGTTTTGTTTTTAAGTTGCCTTGCATTTTGTAAAACAAAGCAGTTAAACATCAAAAAACAGATATCATGCCTATCAAATGGTGACATGACGTAGTTGCTCACAAGTGTTGCTAGAAGAGAGTTCAGAAAAAAATTACTGATTTTATGAAACAGTCTTTGTAAATTCTGTAATGCAGATTTTAATACTGTATAGAGTACTAGTTTTTTATTAAACATTATTAAAGGCATTTGGTATATGACTATTTTCTTCCTTTCACTGCTTAAAATTGTTACCATCAATTAAGCAAAAAAATACATAATCCGAAATGGCTCTGCCCCCTTTAGTCTAGTTAAGTGGGGTTTTACTGTATTTTCAAACCTCTGCAAAACCTTACCTTTAAAGTATAATGTTCTCATAGTTCAATTTGTTCCTGAATTTATTTTCTTTTACCTGGAACTGGCCACTGTCTAAAAGACATTGATCCAGTTCTTGAAAATGTTGTATGTCAAGGAATATGACACTGAGGGTATTGCTCCTAAGGATTCACTTTGAACAAATTATCATTGCTGTAAGCTGCTCCAAATGACTTTTATGTATCTGCAAATCCATTATTTTTACGTTAATGCATTTTAATATGATATAAACAGATCTCACAGAAGATGTGACATACAATGAACTAAATTGACACAGATAACTGAGGTCGTTTGCACTCATGAACAGGAAGTCTGTGGTTCAGATCTTGCCAGGACCATCTTCATTGATAGAGGTTTCTTCCAGATTTTCCTCCATCCTCATAACTGGCACATGCTGGGGAGGTACCCTAAACTTATATTTGGAACATTCCCTTCCCAAATTATCATCTCATTTGTGCTACCTTTGCCTACTCACGTCTATCGTGGAGGGATCTATATGTCTGGATCTAGGAACTAGGTCATGACAACACCCACTAAGAGGTGGAAGAATGCTCCCCTTTTTTCGGGAGGGGGCGGGTTCGGGAGTAGGAAAGTGTACACAAAAAACACACAACTCATGCAGACTTCCCTTTAATTTCAGTATGTGAACACTGGATTCCATACATATACAGATTAATCCAGCCAAAGAGAAGCGAATATTTATTGAAAATGTCACACAAATAAGAAGACTGATTATACAAGGGTGGATATATAAATCACCAATAATATAATTGCTTGACTATAAACCCAGCAACAAACACTCGGAAAAAGACCAAAGATTTTGGAAGAAATTAGCAGCAACCTGTGCCATCTCACATGACAGTCAACTTTATGTTAAGAATGCAGAATAAAGGCTTTTACATTCGAATAGAATCTAACCGAGCTCTGTAATGAACCCTGATTTTTTTTATAAAGCCTGAACATTAGCGTATCTAGATAAACTCTGTAACAAATAGACGATAAATTGCCTTTCTTGGGCCCTCATTACCGACGGAAACGACGGAAGTGATGTCTTATATGTCCGTTTAAGGCTGGTTCACAACCACCCGGTAACGGTAACCAGAACGGAAACGAGAACGGGAAGCAAGAAATTTTGATTCACAACAGCCCGGTAACGAGAACGGGAATGCATATCGATCACAAAGTGAAAGTCGATTTTGCGCATTGGGATTTCATTTGTTTTTAACTGACCAATGACTTTTTTCACCTACTTCCAATTTAGCCAAGCCAACGTCAAAATTCGATAGAGTAAACATTATCTAAATGCATATTCATTACATTTCCGATCCCTCTACTTATGCCAAACTTTCATTCCTTTATTTAATGGCATACATTAAAATTGTTTATTCTTTTTTCATTTCCACCGGATTTAGCTGTTCTTTGTAGCTTTTGCCATTGTTTTTTAGGTAATAGCCAGTTTTTAGTTGCATATAAACAAACTACAAATGATCCCTTCACCAGAGGAACCAACGTTGATTAGATTTGCGGGTGTCGGATTGAGGTTAGGAAGCACATTTACTACTAATTCCTACCAGTTTCATGTTTCCAGCTTGCGACTACAGAGAGCACTAGTGGCTGTTTCATGTCACGGCCGCTTAGAATAACCTCTAGAGTGAAGAGTCTAATATGCACAATAGGGATCTAATATGCCGTGCCCGGGAACGAGAACGAGAAAGTTAAAAGTTGGGCAACTCTTCTTCCCGTTCCCGGGGCCCGGGAAGGCTTCCCGTCGGTTGTGGACACTCCCATTTGAATACATGTATTTCAACTTTCCCGTTCTCGTTCTGGTTACCGTTCTCGTTGGTTGTGAACCAGCCTTTACTGTGTGTGGCTCTGTGTACCCATTCTCTTACATTCAATAATCACCAACTGCAACGCAAACCTATGTAAAGGCCACGATCAGACAACCCTCTGATTAAAAATTTAATACGGCAGCTATGCTAGTACAGAAAACTCACCTGCGATCTGAACACTTCAAAAGTAGAGAAAGAAGACTATTCGAGGTATAACCAATCCAGCTGAAGACTTGACACAGGTTCAACAAGCAGTGAACATAAAGAACACAGTAAAAATACAGCCACTCCGCTCACAGAGAAAATGTGAATGTGCCCGATCGGCACACATTTCCTGCAGCATCAGCATTTACTACTTGTGATCAGATCCGTATTTGCAACATGTGCAGCATGGGCGACAAAATGTTGCAAGCGAAAAAAATAAGTTTTTAAGTATAATTTTAATATGCATTGCATTACGATTCAGGCATTCGGTAATTTATTGGTAAAGTGTTGACAGGCATTTCTTCCTGGCATTAAACTCGTATTTTACTATTAGTACACCTGTTTAACGTCTTCCGTGTAAGAGAGCATTAATCTCGTAAGCACATAGACTACGGTACGAAATAGCTTTCCACATAATAGCCAAGGTAATTAGAGTATAGAGGTAATAGCGTAATCTACGAGTTCTCGTGTGTGGCGTGTTCTTCAATTATTGCACAACATGTACACACATACTGCGCTTGGTTCATGCACTTTACTTTGATTGCACAGAATGAAATGGAATCCATGCCAGCCATTCTTGTGAGCAAGTGTCTCACTTTACCTGCTAAAGATATATATTGGAAATGCAAGAGCAGGTCATAGTCTATAATGGAATGCGCCAAAGAAGATTAAAATAACATACATGCACGAATGTGCGAATTTCTCGCATCAATTGTTCTTCAATTCTTCATCCATTCATGGTTATGTTGGCGTCATACGAAACACAAGTGGTGTGATGGGTTCAATGTTCCATGTGGTTCTCAACTTAAAATTAAGATATGTAATTCGAGTATTAACTGGTCATAGTGAAGTTGGTTTTGTATTTGATATAATCAAAGTATATTCAGTTTCCGATACTTTAAATAGCAGATATTATTATTGTTTATTTATTTATTTTTCAGTTCACGGTAGCGGTATGGATGGGCAACCTAGGTTAAGTAGTGAAAGAAAGCTGAAGAAAAAAGGCAGAAAGATGGTAAAATTTTACAGAAAATACCTCGACTGGATTCGTATTTTAGTGGTAAAAGTAAAAGTGAACCGTGTAGCTCTGAACTTTAAGATGAAGTTGCGGTTCAAAACGATGACAATGAACAGTGTAGCTCTTAAAGCGCAGGCGAAATTAAGAGTTATAAACAGAATGCGAAAGTTCCAACTTTCGGAGTTCCGGAAGGATGTCAAGAATATACACTCCCTAAAGTAGGAGATTTTTCTGTTCCCATAATGACCCATTTTATTGGGAAAATACTGACCAGACACCGGATTCACGGCAATACGCCGACGGATCTCGGCGATTTTGCAGCAAAAAAACTTTCATGAGGTTTTGGTGAATGGAGAAATTAGCACCCTGAATATCCTATATATTCTTCTAGCCAAGGATTGTTGATCTGTGCATCTCAATTAGCAATTCTACCTCTCACGGAAACTGCTTGTTAAAATTGAAAAACAGGAAAGGAGATAAATAGAATTGACAAACAGTTGTTTACCCAGCATGACCGTATTGGATTGGATTGTCTCCAATAAGTTATGTATTGGAGAAATGTGCTAAAAAGAGTTGTTTCTGTAGTTAAGAAACATGTTCTTCTAGGGACATTTCGTGGAGACAAAGAGGTGTTTGGCTCTGTGAAAAGTTGAAATTTCAGAATGTATGTGAAATTAATTGCAAATATGATTCCTTTTTGGCTGACCATATAGCAACGTTTGGTAACCCCAGAAAAGGATTTACTTCATACTTGTCACCAGCAACTTATGAAGATTTAAGGTGTCTTTGGGGAGGTCAGTGACCAAAAAAATGGGTAATGAAGTTATTTCTTTTAAATATTTTTCAGTCATAGAAGATTCTACACCAGATATATCCCATAATGACCAGTTAAGTATAATCATTAGATACATAACTGAAGATGGGTTCTCATTTGAAAGATTCCTGTGTTTTATAAAAAATGCAGGCCACACTGGAGAGAAGCTTTCTGAAGCAACTTTGAATTCTTTAGAATTACATGAACTGAAACTTGTCAACTATGGAGTTCAGTCATATGATAATGCAGTCAACATGTATGTATATGTATATTCAGGCTTGCAGGCAAGACTCAAGAACCACAATTCCCTAATTTTCTTCATTCCATGTTCAGCTTATGAGCTGCACAATGCTGCAATAAGGTTTTTTGAGTTAATTCAAGGTTTATACAACTTCTTTGCAGATTCTACAGGTAGATGGAGCAACTTGGAAACATTTTTTGATTCTACAAGTATGGCACTGAAGTCACTGTCAACAGCTCAAGGTGTGCCAGTGAGGATGCTTGTAAGAATTTGAATGCAGATTGGGAAGCAGTGTTTTCTGCATTAAGAACAATTTAAGAAAATGAGAGTGATAGAGTTAGATGTGAAGCTGAAGGTCTTCTTAGTAAGTTAAGTAGTAATGAGGTAGCTTTCATGACATCAGTGTGGGGTATTCTGCAACAGTTTGGCAAAGTAATAGAAAAAACTAAAAATCGAGGATGTAGACATTTTTACTTTTACTGAAATGTATGACACTCTTACAATGTTTTTAACTGAGCTTCAGACATCTTTTTCAATTCACAAGGATTCAGCTGAAAAGAAACTCATGGAGATCAGGAATTACGAATCAGTTCTGCCTCCTTCGGCTGCTGAGAATCAAAAAAGGAAGCATCAAATTAAAATGCAAGAGATTTTTTGATGAATCATCAGGCCCAAAAGAACAACCCAAATGCTCTAAATATGAAACAGGATCAGATTGTGTTAAGATCTGGAAAGCATGAAAATGTTGTATTCTAAGATTATACAAACTCTTCAGGATGAGTTACAGAAGAGAGTTAATTTCTACAAAGAATATATAGGTAACTTAAGATTTTCATTTCTCTCAAGTATCACTGAACCAGAAGCTGTTGAAATTTAGGATGCTGCAGAGAAACTTAGAGCCATTTGTAATTCTGACATAGAGAACAACTTTGGTGAAGAATGTATACATTTTAAAAACTACCTTTGTGAAGAAAGAAGATGGTAACAAGTTGTCCTCTCTTCCATTTCTCTGTAGAATGTTGGTTTCAAAAAAACATTGGTGATGTCTATCCAAATATGTACCCAGCAGATTTACAATGTACTCCAATAACAAACTGTTGTGCTGAAAGGTCCTTTTCTGTTTTAAAACAGATTAAGAACCACCTATGGACAGCAGAGAATCAAGAACAACTGGTCAATCTTGGAGTACTAGCTATAGAATCAGACCTAGTTCTGGATTTTACGAAGTAATAAATGAATTGCAAATACAAAAGTGAGAGGGAAGTCATTTCTCTAAGTTTGCAAAGTTTTGGAAAAGGTCAGTTAAATGGTATTGTATCATATGTTTTGGACCGACTAAATTTCCCATTTAAGTGAAGTAATTTTTGTATAGGGTATTAAACTGTAGCGATTTTCTTTGTATTTTTACCATATATTATGTCCGAGTTTGATGTTTGATAATTTTTCAGTAAAAGGGGCTATTGAACTGTAGTAGTTATTTTATAATTTTAGAATATTTTACTTGCATATGTGCTTTGTGTTATTTAAATACTGCAATAAAGTTTAAAATTGAAGTTAATGATTCCACAGCTTTATTGTTGGTAGTCCATAAACGAATAACAATGCTGAAGTTTAGTAAGGATGGCCTTGCATTAAACACTATTAAAAAACAACAAACTAACTTCAATTGCTTATTTCCTTGGTAACAAGAGTAGCTGAAACATTTTATAACTTCAAATCTTTTACTTTCTCTATTGCATATAGTAAGTAGGGGAAGTATTGCATTCCACCCAAAAATGTGATGCAGAGATTTCACTGTAAATACATGTTTTGAGGCACCCTTAATCCAAATAAGCATTTTTGGAAACATGTCCACATATGTATCTGTGTGTCTGTGAATAGCATAACTCAAAAATGAAAAGTCAGATAAATACCAAACTAGGTGTTTGAGTTTAGTATCTTCCAAGGATGCAGCACAAAGATTTTCAAGAAAATCACTTCACCCCACTACTCTTAACATGAAATATTTTTTTAATTTTGATTTTCTAAAAAATGGCTCTAACGATTTTGATTAAAATACCATATATGAAAGACATTTACATGGCATAAAATGTACATCTTGAATTTTCTGGGAATAGCCTAGGAAGTCCTCTTCATTCAGAAAGAATTTTATATAACTTTTAAATGTTAATTGATAGACGAAAATGTACCAACAAAAAATGTAGATCTCTTTAAAACACACAGATTACCTAAAATAAGTCTTTTGTGGCATAAGCCATTTCTGAAATATCCATTATTAAAGGTTCAAATTGTTCAATACTTGTCATTTTTTTAAAGTCCCGTGGATTTTCATTTGATTCTTGCAATTGCATGGAAACAGTATGGAATTTTAAGGCCAGCATATAGCGTCCAGTTCTTAAACATTTGACTATTGCTGTTCTCTTTGTTTATGTAACAAAATGTGTAACATAGTTCATTAGCTATTTTTGCGAAGGTTTATTTGGATTAAATGTAGTAAAAAGAAAAATAAGCTTTAGTAAGAATAGTTTGTATATCCCACTAATAAGGATAGAGGGTAGAGAAGGTTATGTGAGTGTATCGCATAATTTTTTTATTATTTCCATGGTAAAAAGAATAGCTGAAACATAATTGCAACCACACCATGAGTGATGAGTTCTGTCTTTTGTGTTGAAAACAAAGCATTTCTGGGCACTATTAAGAAAAAAATGTTTATTTTCATGTCCTTGACAATACCAGAAAATTAGGGATAGTTATTCTGATACACGTAAGTGCTAGTATTTTGCATACTCTGAAGCACACATATAAAGTCTACTGAATCTATTACACTTGTTGCATAAAAGTGGATTTGTACACTGTCTCTCTGGGATAAATTTCAGACTGAGCCCTTTTAGAGAATCCATAGCTTCACAACCTGTGAATAGGACAGGTAACAGAATTCTCTAGAAGATAAAACTTACCTTGAATGCAGGAGCATCATTTGGGGGGCAGTGAATATTCCTCTTAAGTTATGATAAATAATTAGGGTACTAGTTATTATTACTCTACCAAAGCAAAACTTACGGCAACTGTACTTTTAATACAAATATTTCATATTTATTAAATAAAAGATGATTTTCTTTAAGGCTAAATGTGTCATTAAAATTCACATGAAAATTTAAACTAATTTAGGTAATCTTGCCCCTCCCCAAGCAGTAACTGAAATGATGCTCATGCTTGAATGGGAACACTAGAAGATAATAATACCATCTATGGAAGTAGTGAGAGGTATCTACTTCTTGGATACAGCATTCTTACCATAGAATCGATAACTGTGTTAATCATGATGGACCAAGAAGTTCTTCATAGCCTTCAAATTACTTAAGGATTCATGAAGAGGCAGTTTGTGCTGATGAATGTCTTATATTATGATAAAAGTAACTCAACCAACATAACCTAGTCATTAGGGCATGAAGTGTCTCTCACACTGTGGGCTGTTTTTTTTTTTAATATCAATCAGGTGAAGCTACATAGCTAGTTTTCTTCTCTACCCTCAAACTCTTTTGAACATTGTTATGCCTCTTTACTTTTTAAAAAGGAAGAAGTGCCCTGTTTTAAGTTAATTTAAACAAAAACACACAACATACTAAGGGCAGAGTTTAAACCAGCAATATATGCATTTTAATCTTAATTCCAATGTAACCAGAGGCATAGCTAGGGAGGGATTTTGGGAGTTAGAACCCCTTTTGCTAAAAGAAATGTAAAAATTTATAGCAAAAATAGCTTTGTTAAAATAATAGTATTTTTCTAGGTTGGCGGGAATGAAATATTTCCTAATTGTATCACTGATAGCATTATATTTATGCTGCATGTCTTATACAATATCACCAAAGGTGCCAGCAACAAATACTGTACTTTACATGGAATATCTCCCAGTTTACAACATAACTAGAAATCTTGTAGTGAAATAAAATGGTCTGCAGCGGTAATATAGAATACTTCACAGTGGTCATTATCATGTCACAGTACATTTGTCACTCAGAATATCCAAAACATCCCATCCTAATTTTAATTCCAATTCCTGCACCTTAATCTATGAGTATAAAATTCACTTATTTAAATATTTCAACTCAGGATTAATTCATGTTTATTATTTTATTTGGTGCCAATTGTTTAAAAATTTGATCCCTATACATAACTCCCCCCTTAATATTTTTTTGGTTATGCCACTGACTCCAAGCTACCTTCACTTTAAAATTACAAACATACTTCTGTGTTATGATGCTTAAATTTAAAGAATGTCCAATTGATTATATACATTTCATTCTACTTGTGCTTACACCTTTTGTTTTCTATCCTACCTGGGGATAAATAAAGATTAAATAGTTAACTACAGGATGAAAATACAGTTTATTTTGCAGAATTTCATAAATTTAATTAATAAAATTATTACTTAAACACTCAAAATATACTTTCTTGTTGGCTAAACAGTAAAACAGCCCCTTTCCAAATATGTTGGAAACTTTTTGAGTATTTCCTAACAAATCCATTTGCATCCTTGGGTTATTCAGTTTTCAGTCCTGAATGTCCTTAGGTGGGGACTGTAGGAAACTGATTTCAAATGATCTCGGAAGAAGAAGTAGACTTTTTGTTTCTTAAAATGTCCAAAGGTGACATATTTTTCCATGAATGCCTCTTTTTAAATACTAGCAGCTTTATGAGCAGGAAATTTTGGTTGAATAAATGCTATACAGTCTTTGTGTTCTATTCTCTATTATGACTGATGTAAAACAAAGAATATGATGAGAACAAATGAATGAAATGTATAAACAGTTGGTGTGCTTTCTCTTTCTCTTCTTTCCTTTCCGTTAACTGGGTAAGTCAAAATAGGATAGTGAGTGAATGTAATGGGTGAATTGATTTTTATATAAGCCCAAGGTCCATGGGGTTTATAGTTACCTAAGAATCATTTTCTGCAGATAAAGGAAAATCCTGGGCAAAACCTCTAGGTAACTAGACCCACCTAGGATTTGAACTCGAGAACTCCTGAATATCAGGCAGACACACTGTTCTCTACCATAGAGGTGGGAGATTAATTTTTTGTTTAATTTAAATGAACTTTAAATACATAATCATTTAAACTGGTTAAGTTTAACCAGTTTTGTATAGCACATTATTGGGTTCTACTTCGCTTTTTTTGAGAATATGAAAGTGCATACCAGATTTTCTTGCTGGTCTAGGCCATTCTTAAAGCTATAGAAAACTATAGTACAGTAATGTTTATAGTTAAATCCTTCTTTACTACATACTTCTCAAATATGGTATAACAAACAACATGTTGTTGCAGCTGATAGATATCTGATAGAATGCTGTTTCTTGGATGATGTAGCAAGTAAAGTCATGCTCTTTCCAATGATGTAAGCAAAAATTGCTAGCTCTTGTTGGACACTTTGACAGTGATCCTCATGTGGCACATTCTTGGAAAAACACCCAGAAAAACTGACCAAAAGCATAAAACACAAAAATTACATGAGGTGAAACAAAACACAAGGATTTCAGTGATCTGCTGTGCCTGCTCACCTAACCTTCTGTGAACCTTGTGTTTCCAGATCAGAATGTTAGTAATTACATCTCATGAGAATTATCTGGAAAGTGTATATTAAATTCAAATTCTTGTTTTTTTGCCCCTTCAAGTGCATTTCAATCAGTATTCCGTTGAGAGTCAAAGAAAATAAATTCACAGATTAGGACTGTTTATTTATAACTGCTTGAACCACCACCAAGGTTCTCACTTGTCATTTAGTGTTAGAGTTGCCTAAGCTACAAGTTTCAAAATTACTGATTGCTACATAATAGAGCTCCGAATGAGCTTTTTCATATTTTCCAGACTTCTTTATCACACTTAAAAACCTAGATACGAGGGTTGTTTGAAAAGCTTTTGGAATCACCAACAGAGGACACTGCTAGCGCTTTCCGGATCTGGCGTAATAATTAGTCATCCTTCTTGAGTAAACACATGGTGTATCAGTGCTCTGGGTATACAGCTGTGGTGCTGATGTCTCTCTATTGTTGTTCTCATGTAGTGATTTGAGCAGTTATAAAGTACTTCGTAAAGAAAGGTATGAAACTCATGCCAATTTTCAGAACACATTGGGGACTCTGCTCCATCATATTCAACTGTTGCCAAGTGGATCAATGAGTTTAAATTTGGTCAGGAGAGCTTAGAAAATGATCCATGTAGTGGTGGGCGAAGATGTGTTACCACCCCAGAAATGATCACATAAGTTCACAATATGATTTTGGTGGATCGCCAACTCAAAGTACGAGAAATTGCTAACGCTCTGGGGATATCATCTGAAAGGGCACATCAGATTTTGACTGGGGGATTGGGTATGAAAAAATATCTTGTAGGTGGGTGCTGTGACTGTTAACATAGGATCAAAAATGCATCAGAGTGCAAATGTCTGAACAATGTTTGGCCCATTTTCAGTAAAACCCACAATATTTTTTGCATCAGGTCTACTACTATATCCCAGAGACAAAGCAACAGTCAAAACAGTGCAAACAAGCATTTTCATTACAGGGAAGGATAATAGTAGCCTACAGCAAATGCAAACAGTGGTCGTGAAAAAAATAATTGATTGGTTTAAAGTCAATAAACTGCTTGTAAATGAAGAGAAAACTGTAGCTCTAAATTTTCAACATAAAGCTTGTAGAAAATCAGGGAATCCCAGCATCAAAATTGGTTCTAAGTTGGTCAGCTTTGCAAGTGAAACGAAATTTCTAGGGCTGTGGCTGGATAATAACTTAAGTTGGGACTTTCACATTGAAAAACTATTAGGCAAGCTTAGCAGCACCTGTTTTATTCTTCGTCAACTAAAGCCTCGTGTATCAGCTAAAGTTCTCAAAATTTGTTACTTTGCCTACTTTCACTCGCGACTGCTCTATGGTCTACTCTTATGGGGAAATACTACAAATAGTATCAAAATATTTAAACTTCAAAAAAGAGCACTAAGAATACTAGCGGGGATCCCAAAAACGGAAAGCTGCAGAGAATATTTCCACAGCTTGAACATTTTGACCTTACCCAGTTTGTATATGAAAGAATTGCTAATATACACCAAGAAGAATATTTCAAATTATGTCACAAATGGTGAAATTCACTCACACGATACAAGAAATAAGGACAAATTACACTCGATCACTCACAAAACCAAATTGTTTGAAACATCCTTTAAGTATAACGGCTTAAAATTATATAACTATTTACCCAGGTACTTTAAAAATATAACCTCATCAAATAAATATAAGGTAGAATTACATAAGTTCTTTGGAAAAAATCAGTTTTACTCTTTAGACGAATATGTGGAATACTGTACGAGCAAAACTTAAATATTTACATATGTTGTGAACTCATTTGTTTCATGGGTCCTTTTTCATCTGAGGGAGCCACTTCAGCCAAGAGGATGTCTGCCTTCGAAACCATTGTAAATTGCTGTTCTCTTCAAGATTACCTTAAATGATGACATACATGGATTGACAAGAGCTTATCTACCTGCATATTGTTTTTCTTAATACAACTTGTAGATATGTTTTATTGTATATACTTGTGGACGAAACCAATAACTCTGTATGATTTCTTATGGTGAATAAATATGTATGTATGTATGTAACATGCTGATTCTCCACTACCAAAGAAAGCAAAGGCAACACCATCAGCTGGAAAGGTCATGGCATCAGTGTCCTGGGATGCCAAAGATATTCTGTTGATACATTATCTTCCCAATCATCAAACAATTATGAGAGAATACTTGGCTGACTTCCTGAACTAACTGTAGCAAAAACAATATGCAAAAAAAAAAAAAAAAAAGGCCAGGTTTGCAAAGAAGAAAATCATCTTCCATGCGCAGCTGCACACGTGTGTCCTGGCCATGGCAAAAATTCATGAACAGAGGTATGATATGAGGTATGATATAGCTCCATCAGATTTCCATGTCTTCCCTAAGCTCAAAAATTTCCTTGGTGGACTTCTCTTCAAATGAACTCGTAGCTGAAGTTGATGAGTATTTTGCAGCCCCGGAAGAATCTCATTTTTGAGATGGAATAATGACATTGGAACAGTGATGGACCAAGTGCATTAGTGTACAGGGAGACTACATTGAAAACTAAGAATATTTTGAATGAAGCCATTGTTTTTTAGTACGTCATTTTGAGAACTTTTCAAACAATCCTCATAATATTCAAAGCAAAGAGAATTAAAACTATTTCTGTTGAATCTTTTAAGTTATGTACAAGTTGGAAATCAGCATTTCATTTTCACAAAATGGTGTTTAGGCAATACTGAACCACTTATTTATAATAAAAAAAATCTGATGTGTTACTCTCACATGACTTTCTCTACTCTTGTATAAACTATTTTTACAAACTCTTATTCTCCATCTACTTCATGTTAATCGAGATAAACATTTGCAGAAACAATCTTTTGATATGCAAAGAGAATTACAGTTTACACATAGTGACCAGTTTTAAAAATATTTGACTCGCTTAAGGTGTACTACGTTCCCCTTGTTTTGTATTTGCAAGGGCAATATAGAAATACAGTAGCCTTTAAGCATAGACATATCTCTTAATAGCTGGTTGCTATGTGCATCTCCATTCTCTTTGCCACAGATCAATACTCTTTGCATATCCAAGATAAAAAAATGAATAACAAATTCTCATTTGAGAAAATATTGAAAAATTTAAGGGAATAACAAGCAATATCTCGAAAATAGTTCACTCAACAAAAATAATGTATATGACATAAATTGTGTATTTTATTGCGATCTACATTTTTTGTATAGTAAAATTTTGTCTATCTCTTATGGTTTACCAGTTATGCAAAAGTCGTTCACAATGAAGAATACTTTTGGTAACATTTCCAGAAAATTCAAGATTTACATTTTATTTGTCATGAAAATATCTTAAACATATGATATTTTAATCAAAATCGTTAGAACCATTTTTGAGAAAATTAAAATTTTCGAAAATGTTTCATGTAAAGGGTAGTTTGGGGTGGGGGGATTTTCTTGAAAACCTTCATGTCTCATCTCTGGAAGTTACTGAACCTAAATACCAAGTTTGGTGTTTATCCGACTGTTTGTTTCTGAGTTATGCTGTTCACAGACACACACGGACATGTTTCCAAAAATGCTTTTTTTGGATTCAGGGGGTCTCAAAACATATATTTCCGGTGAAATCTCGGTATCGAATTTTTGGGTGGAATACAATACTTCCCCTACTTACTATACATAGTAGAGAAAGTAAAAATGCAGCAATTGGAGCAGAAATGGTGCAAGAATTTCTTGATAAGATAGAGGCCGGTTAGACGATTCAGCAAATGTCACAGCATTTCTTGAATGAAAAACAAATTACTCATTTATTTGGATATCAACATTGGGAAAATTGCAGTAAAAAGTAATCACTATGATTCTTACTTAGGTTTAGCACTCATTCAAACCAGAGACAACAAACCAAAGAATGTAATTTGTGGCAAAGTGTTGTCAAAGAATACTCTATTATTTTAAGGTGGTCCCAACCAGAATATAAACAAAACCAATATATACATAAAGTTATATATTTTAAGTTTTAAGACCTCTCTCAAGCACTAATGCTGTACACATGACTTACAAATATGAAATCAATAAAAATTGTAACAAGAATAAACATAAAATATATTTTTAATCACATTTCTTGGCCACTAAAACAATCATAATTTAAAATGGAGACATATTCAAACTTTCTGAAATAAAGAAATTTTGATGCAAGTTTAATGAAAAAAAAAACTTAATAAAAAATGAAAATTGGTCTGATGTAATAAAAGAAGCAAATTTAAACACCAAAGTAGAAAAGCTTACTGTTACCATTAAGCACCACATAAATATTGCATTTCCTCTAAAACGCAAATAAAGAAGTCTGACAAAAGAAAAGGATCACAAAAGGAATAATCAGCTCATGTAGAAAGAAAAGATTCCTTCATGAAATAAGTAAAAGCACAAATGATCCACAATTCATTGCCTACTTTAAGAACTATATAGCAGTTTTAAAACGAGTAATTCTGGAAGCAAAGCGATATAATAGTAATAATAATAATAATAATAATAATAATAATCATCATTATATCCTGAGATCTGCAAAATGAAGTAAAGCAACATGGAATGTAGTAAGAACAGAGTTAGACTCTACTAAACACAAAGAAAATATTGAACTACAGCAAAATGGGGAAAAAGTAGTAGAACCTACAGAAATAGCCCAAGCATTTAATAAATATTTTACAACTGTAGTAAATAAACTAATTGATATCCCCTCCAATCCTTTAACAAAGTGCCATTCTGCAGCCATACCCTTGAGTAGTAAAACAATGTTTCTAGTACCAATAGACTCTCAGGAAATATTAAATGTAATAAATAGCTTAAAAAATAAATCCTGCTTTGGTGTAGATGGAATTCCCAGCCTTATTATTAAGAAATGTGCAAACAGTATAATTAATCTTCTTGTTGACATTTGTAATCTTTCCATCTCCACACGTGTCTACCCAGATGCATTTAAAACGGCAAAGGTAATACCAGTCTTTAAAAACGGAGATAAAAGCAACATCAAAAACTATAGCCCCATATCACTTCTGCCTGTGCTTTCAAAAATTCTTGAAAGAATAATGTACAACAGACTTACTTTATTTTTAGAAACAAATGTTTATTTTTCCCCTTTCCAGTTTGGTTTTAGAAAATAACAAATCTATTAATGAGGCTATAATTGGTTTCATCACACAAGTCCTAGATGCAAAAGATAACAAAAACACTCTCTTGGACTTTTTATAGACCTCTACTAAAGCTTTTGACTTAGTAAATCATAACATTTTGCTAAACAAATTAGATTATTTGGGAATCAGAGGAATAGCAAAAGATTGGTTTGCATCCTACCTAAAAAATAGAATACAAATTGTAAAAATTGACACAGTGCAATCAGAAACACTAAAGTAAATCATGGAGTGCCGCAAGGTTCAATCCTTGGACCACTATTGTTCCTTATTTGCATAAACGATCTTCCATTGAACATTCCAAAAGTGCATACAATAATGCTTGCAGATGATGCAAACCTAGTCTTCAGCAGTGAAAACTCATTATCCCTCCAGAATGTAGTAAATGAAGCAAATAATAACTTACAATGTTGACTAACAGAGAACAAACTTTTATTGAATGTAGAAAAAACAATATATCTATATTTCCATAACCAATCAAAAAACAATAATTTAGACTTATATTTAAATCAAACTTCCGTAGTTAAAAAATGCGTAACAAAATTTCTGGGAATCTGGGTTGATAACGAACTCTCATGGGAAACCCATGTACAACTAAGTGTCAAACTGAACAAATTATGTTATGCTGTTTGTAAATTGGCTAATGGTGTGCTCCAAAGAAATACTAAAGACAGTGTATCACAGCTGTGTTGAGTCCCAAATTAGCTATGGCATCCACTCTTGGCAAACCTTTACACGGAAAAATTTCCACTATTTTTTTATTTTCTCAAAATGGTTCTAACAATTTTAGTTAACATTTCATATGTTTGATATATTGCCATGGGCAATAAATGTATACCTTTACTGAATTTTCTGTGAATAGTCTATGAAGTCTTCTTCACTTTTAATGAATTATATATTTTAATCTTGTATACCTGTAAATCATAAAAACTCTCCAAAAGCAACACATATTCTCACAATCCAAAAAAGAATTTTAAAGCCAATTCTGAAGGTACCCATTAGAACACCAAGTAGATACATATTCAATGAACTTAAAGTTTTGACTATCCCATGCCTATATATTCCTCAAACCTTAAACTTCATTCATAATAATATAACTATATTTCAAAAGAACTCAGAATATCATAACTATAACACAAGAAATCTCAATAACTTACATTTGGATAGCCACAGGTTTACAAAAAACCTAGAAAGCATTTTCCATCTGGGTATCTTAATGTATAACAAACTAGATACTTCAATAAAAAACTTAAATAAAGAATCTTTTAAAGGTAAACTAAGAAAGCTACTTCTACAAAGCCAATATTTACATATATATATGACTATTTAAATGAACCATGTTTTCCATAATCACATAATTAAAGTACTAGATTATTTAATTTTGTTATTCTGTGACATAATATTTTTATAAAGAAACTGATATGTAATTATTACTAAAATTATTTTAGCATTACTTGCTGTAATGTAAATTACTTTCTTTAATGTAAAATTTCTACATATCCAATCCTGGCATGTCCTAAAAACAAACAAAACAATGTAAGTAGTTTTCAAAGGATGAAATAAATAAATGAGTTAATGTTGCATAACCGTGCATGAGTATCATTACAAAGGAAGATTTTGGACAAAAATTGGCAAGGATATTGAATAAATATGTATAACAAAGCATGAATTTGATGTTTCACACATTTATTTAAATTTATTCCATGATATGTGCTATTTGTGTTCTCTCTACTGCTTAATTTTGGTAGATAGGTGAAGTTCCATTAAAAAATCCAATTTTGAACTTTTACAGCAAATTCACATTTTTAAGTCACCTCAATGCAGAAGTATGTGTGTTAGCAAAACTAAAAATATTAAAGTGTCACATATCAAATTTGGCCAACATCTTTGAAGGATACAAGTGAAGATTTTCATGATATTTTCCCCACTCTTGGCAACCCTTTACATGGAAAAATTTCCGCTATTTTTTTATTTTCTCAAAATGGTTCTAACAATTTTAGTTAAAATTTCATATGTTTGATATATTGCCATGGGCAATAAATGTATACCTTTACTGAATTTTCTATGAGTAGCTTATGAAGTCCTCTTCACTTTTAATGAATTATATTTAATCTTGTATACCTAGAAATCACAAAAAGTGGACATAAAATTACTATGGGAAACATGTAGAGGTTATTAAATTTATTTGTAAACATTTTGATCATTATTAAGGTAAATTGGATAAAAGGAAAACTTTTTATATGAATAGTAATGACATGAAGCCTTTATTTTAACACTGGTTTTAACTTCAATTTTGTTGATCATGGAAAACAGAGACCTCATAAAAGGTCTTATATAGATTACTATAATGTGCCTTCATTATGGTGCATTCTGTTCAAAGAATAAAGAAGCACCATTTTTAAAATAAATGATTGTGAGAAGTGCCAATCTAAAAATGTGAGCAAATCCAAAAAAATATGAAGTTGTACCATTATTTAATCAAAGTTTTCAAATGCAAAGGTTACCTGCGAAACAATAATGTGTAAGAGAAGTCATGTGAATATCTTATCACATCAAATTGTTTAAATAAGAAGTCCTCCTGGATGAAGGAAGTGGGGGTATGTAATGCTTTTCCACATACCAGGTAGATTTTCATTTCACGTCTCCAGCAACTTTATATCTTCTTCAATATGTGTGCAAGATTTACTGGATGCTGATTTGACAGACAAGAGTAGACAGGGGAGGAGCTGCCATTGCTACATATGAAATTGACCAACCAAATGAGAGAAGCCAAAGAAGCAGAGTACTGAAGAAAGCTTGTGCATAAGTGTATGATTTTCAAGCACACTTTAAGAGCCTTTTTACTTTCTCTACTACGTATAGTAAGTAGGGGAAGTATTGCATTCCACCCAAAAATTCGATACCGAGATTTCACCGGAAATACACGTTTTGAGACCTCCTGAATCCAAAAAAAGCATTTTTGGAAACATGTCCGTGTGTGTGTGTGTCTGTGTGTGTGTGTCTGTGTGTGTGTCTGTGAACAGCATAACTCAAAAACGAACAATCGGATAAGCACCAAACTTGGTATTTAGGTTCAGTATCTTCCAGAGATGCGACACGAAGGTTTTCAAGAAAATCCCCCCACCCCAGACTACCCTTTACATGGAAGATTTTTCGAAAATTTTAATTTTCTCAAAAATGTCTCTAACGATTTTGATGAAAATATCATATGTTTAGGGTAATGTCATGACAAATGAAATGTATATCTCGAATTTTCTGGGAATGTCTCCAAAAGTATTCTTCATTGTGAACGACTTTTGCATAACTGGTAAACCATAAGAGATAGACAAAATTTTACTACACAAAAAATGTAGATCGCGTTAAAATACACAACTTATGTCATATACATTTCTTTTGTTGAGTGAACCGTTTTCGAGATATTGCTTGTTATTTCCTTAAATTTTCCAATACTTATACTTTTTCTCAAATTCGTTATTCATTTTTTTTATGTCCTGGACATGCAAAGAGAATGAAATGCGTCACATAGCAACCAGCGTTAAAATATTTGACTATCGCTTAAAAGCTACCATATTTTCCTTGCATCTACAAGAAAATTACCAATAAGATTGACATCTCGATATCTCGATTAACATGAAGCATATGGAGAATAGGCGTTTGTAAAATTAGGTTGTACAAGAGTAGAGAAAGTTATGTGAGTGTAACACATCAGATTTTTTATTATCTTTCCTTTGTGTACTATTTGTGTTTATTTATTTACCATTGTTTAATATAACTCTGGAGGCACAGGTATTCCTCCAGCATACCTTGATAGCACATACATTGTTTTTTTCATTGATATCAAGTTTTCGCCAACAATTATGTATTTGTCCAGATATTGTTATAAGATTGCAGAACTGTACCGACATGTGGACCTGCAGTCATGTTCCATACAATTGTAACTTTTGTTATTTGGGGGCATTCTTCATTTAAAATGATAGTTATTATGCAATACAAGAAGCTCCATTAGTCTTTGTTAGGTTGACACAACCTTGCAAATGGAAAAAGTGAAACAAATGAGAAGGTTGGCTTTTTGTTGAATACTTTATATCCTGCAGATTTTAGTATAAAATAATACAATTCATTACTATTTCAGAGGGTTTTCTTTTTACTCCTTAAAAGTTTTAAGAAATGCACCCATTCTCTTGCGGCACCATATATACATTTTTCCTTTGTCAGCTTAACAGAGATTTTTATAGAAAACCTTCATAAAAGTTGCAAGTGAGTGATGTGCATTTGGTAGTCCGATTTCTATTTACTGGTGAAGGAATGCAGCAAGCAAAAACAGAGTGCTATATGTAATGTTACTTCTAGTTCTGGTATCCTGACCAACTTCTTAGAAGAGCCATCAGATATGAACAACAACAGAGAAAGATCACATCCCGACATCAGTCAGAAATCATTTGAAGATGAAAGCATATCCCACTTTTGAAATATGTCCCAAATAAGTTCAAGTAGGTGATGTAAAATGTTAATAATACTAGCTCACTCTTTTCATAAATTGCATAATATATTACTGTCCAAATTCTTCCATTCAAAGCAGAGACATAGCCAGGAGAGGAGTTTGGGGTTGGAACCTCCCCTTGCTAAAAATTAATAGCAAAAATAGCTCCTTTGAAATAATAGCACCTTTCTAGGTTGGCAGGAATTAGACACTTCCTAATTATATCACTGGTAGTACTATATTTATGCTGCATGACTTGAACAATATGACCAAAGGTGACAGCAACAGAAACTGTACTTCAGATGGCATGGGTACAATCATGTTAAGATATTGCGGACATGTTTTCGTTCTGGTGCCAAATTTGAGTGGTTTTCAAATTAGTGCAATATCTCCTAGTTTAGAACATAACTAGAAACCCTATTTTGTAGTGAAATAAAGTGGCCTGCAGCGGTAATATAAAATACTTCATAGCGATAATTAATTTTCATGTCACAACACATCTGTCACTTAGAATATGTAAAACATTCTATGCTTATTTTAATACCAATTGCTGAACCTTAATCTGTGAATATAAAAGCAATTTATTTAAATATTTCAACTCAGAATTAATTCATCTGAATTGATACAAATTGTTTCAAACCCCTCTTAGTAGTTTTATGGCTAAGCTACTTACTCAAAGTGAATTTGAAGATACTTTGCTGACAATAAAAATGAAAGTTTAGAAAATAAACTGCCTGGACTGCAACAAAATTTACATAGACAAGGCTAAAAGCAATTTGGAAATCAGATTGAAAGAATACATCAGATGCTTGAAATACAAAAAGAGAACTCTGCAATGTCACACTACTTCTGTTTGACCAACCACAATATCTCACCAAGTATACATCTAACATAGACATTTGGGGAAGAAATCTTCATAATAAAGCACAAAATTCAATTAAAACCTTGATTTATCACTATCAAACCCCTCTGTTATTGGTGGTAATGGCATCTTGCAAAGATGAAACAATGTGATCATTAGTGAAAGGATTATAAGGTGAAAATTATGGTCAGGAAAGGGGGGGGAAAATGATTCTGAGATATGTGCAAAAAACGCATTGTTGAAATGACTTTATTAAGGTTTAAACCAGCTATATGAACTCTTTTATCCCATTTATTGGGTTCTAATAATTAATAAGCTTGTTATATTGGATTACACACGTTTCAATGTTTCTGACAGCAGGTTGCTAGCGCTCTGAGCTCAGTACATCCTTATATATGAGAAACTCTGCTTGACATCTACAGAAACCAATGGAGCATATCCTGTCAGCACTCATAAAGGGAGTTCAATCAAAGTTACAAAGGTTTCCACATCTGGATTATCCTTTAAATTTAATTATAATTTATCTTTAGCAAATCCATTAAGGTTGTCTATAACACTCATCAACTTATTCCACTGATCCTTCTCCATACCTTCTTCTTCCAAACTCTGAATCACATCAGGCAAATACTTATAGCCATGCACTGCAAAAAGTACATAGGTCTTTGTTGTTGAGTAATTGTTGGGCCTGCTTTATGGGTGCTGCATCTGTTGAGTTTAGGGCACATTAGAAGCTGCAAATATAGAGTACCTACCTAATATAAATGTTAAATGGCTGGAAAAAAGTTTATGAGATGGTTGTGGAGGCAAAAATGATGTATGGTATAGAAATATGGGGATTAGATAGAGGATGTGAAAGTATAGATGAGGTGCACAGGGTGTTTTGTAGAGAAATACTGGGGTTACCAAAGGCAATTTAAGACAAGTAGCACAATTATAAATGGGCAGGGTGGCAACTAAGGGGAAGATAATGAAAAGAGCTTTGAAATTTTGGTTCAGAAATTTAAATCTAGGTAAAAGCAATGTGTTAAGACAATGTATAGAATACCAAGAGAATAGCTTAATGAATGATGGATGGGTAAGTAATTTATGGAACATTTTGGAGAAAAATGGGTTAGGAGACATGTGGAGAAGGAGAGAAAATAACGTGAAAAAGTTTTGGAAAAAGGCAAGGAAAAGACTGGAAGATATAGAAATACAAATCATGTTCAGTTAGATTGCCGAAAAGAGCTCATTAGTTTGTTATAGGCCAATGAAAAATACATGGGGTAGGGAAAAATATATAGACATAGTAAATAAAGAACAGAGAGAATCTATTGCATGGGTAAGAACCGGAGCATGGAGGCTAAGAGGGTTAAGACAGGGTATTCCTCAGAACCAATGTCCGATGTGTGGTGGTAATGAAGACATTGAACACATAGTATTTAAGTTCCAAGGAACAGAAAATTGGAGAAAAGAATTTTTTAATAAGAAGTGGTTGAAGGGGGATAGAAATACACTTATGATTGAAATGATATGCAAGGATGCTAGAAGCATTGGACAGTTTTTGTGTAAAGTTAAAAATAAATGGCTTTGGACAGTGGATAGAGGAAAGTAAGAGGTAGTGTATCTTACTTTGAATGGAAAACTTTAGTGAATGTGTGATGGTTAAGTAATCAATAAGTGAAAAACAAGTGGAAATAGGACATGAAAAACTGAAAAAACAAGATAATTTATTGACGAGAAATTGTAAAATGTAAATAATCTGTAGTGATTGTCTACAGCAGAGGTGGCGAAAACGTGACTCACAGGCGCAGTTCCCTCTCTGCAACCGTCCGTTTGATTTTCACATGCTACTGAGTGATGTAGTGCGTGTTGCATATTTGGTGACTCGGGAAGGAATCGTTTTCGCCACCCTTGGTCTACAGAATGCATTGACGGGAAATTGTAAAATGTAAATAAACTGTAGTGATTGTCTACTGAATGAGTGGCCAGGGTCAAAGTGCAGTAGATAATCAAATTGTAAAACTCTTAGCACAATAAATGATATGAGGTATTCAATTTTATCAGTTTTCACACAAGCAAACTTTGCAACCAAGTAATTGTGATTATAGAAAGCTGTGGAAAGTAGAGCCCAGTTACTTCTTGGTTAAAAATTTGATGACTGGGAGCTTTTACAAGAATCTTCTTCAGAGCAGCAATGAAGTCCTTTACCCCGTTGTGATACTTTCACAAACATAGTGAAGTCCATGTGGGATATTCCATGTGAAATTGAATAGCAAAAATCCTCACCTTTTTTGTTTCTGTTGTAATTTTTCTTGTTAATAAGGGGTGCTAAGGAAAGCATATTAATTCATTTTGTTGCATTTTAAGTGCACATAGCTCTGGAAGCCTTTATTTCAGAATATTGTACCATATGTCATTTTGTAGATAAAAGTCTGCATTTCATTACAGCATACACTAATTATTTTTATAATATTCACAAAAATCTATATAAGTTTTTACTTATTTTAAGCGTCTCCAGAGTTTTATAAAACTAAAATATTAGACTGAGACTAACGCATAGTGCCATTAAGGGACATCGGCAGTGTTAGTAAGGTAGTAATGTCTGGGTGTTCGTAGTTATAAGACAAAAGTGAATAAATGCAGTGATTTATGTGGTTGATGCACAATGATCACCAAGCATTCTGTGAATCTGTGAGGAAATACTCTTTATTTAACCTTATACACAGTAGGTTGCATGACCTTCAGTTCAAAACAAATGCATAGAGCGACCATGAGCACTGTTTTACTACTCCCACGTATAAAGTAATTTACTCCTTTAATTGTTTTAGGCCAATCCTTATTAACCTTGGCAGTTGAGCACCCTTAAGCCCCATCTCATCATCACCAATCCTTATCAGTCACCATTATAGTAAAATATATGTTTGATTGTGTTTAAATTATGGAATCTTACCATATATAATACAATTATTTTTCTTAATCATTACCACCTACACTTGAAAAAAATAGAAATTTCTTCACTTAAATAAAAATAACATGTTTCCTTATCAGTATGAAATTGAAGTTTGGAGAATCAAAATAAAGCTCATTTAAATAATTTGATTTAAAGTTTTCAGAGTTATAACAGCTTGAAGTTGGGAATTTTAGGAAGATATGATAAACTTGAGCAATTTTAATTACAAAACTATGATGTTCTGAATTTTAAGAGTTTGCATAAAGAATTATATTGGGCTTGTCTCCAAATACAAAAGGTTTCACTTCGTTTAAAAAATGCAGGATCGATTTTCCTTCTATTTCAGACGATTTGAAATGGAATGCCCTATGTGCAATACATGTCACATGGTTGAGGTAGGGGTTCATGCCCTTCAGTTGTTGGAGAGCTGAAAGCATGTAGTGCATTTGATCAGTCACCAAAAGACTGACCTTTTTGTATTATGTGCCCTCTGGCCACAGGTTCATACATGAATCATTGAATGATTGCATCATTGTGCAGGCATTTGCCTTCTTGAGTTGGTACATTTTAAAAAAGCATAGATTTCTCCCATTCACCAAATAATGGAAATACCAACACATTCAAAATATATCTTTTCAGCTCACCAGTAATTTCATCCCAAATAAATCCCATTTCATGTTTGCTGACTGTCTCTTTTATTTTCTCAAAGGCGTTCTCATAAACTGGCTGTATGTAATTCTTTTCAGTGTGCTCTCATCTGGTATGCGCCTTTATGTGTACTTCTGAAGGAATGATTTGAATGCAGCATTATTTATTTTGTAAATTGGAATTCATGACTGGATTAATGCCATGGCAAGATCTGCACTGAACTGCTACTTTTCAGATCCTGAAGCAAAGCCATGTATCAGAGTAACTTAGGTTTCGTCTTGCAAATTTAATTGTCCTTTACATGTTTTTTGTATGGATGTGTTGGTTTATTCTGTTTCTTTGATACTTGTCATTGATTGCAATATTTACTTCACAGACAGCACATTGAAGAATGATGCCATCAGTTTTGATAAATTGCATCTTGAATTCTCCTGAAAGTGCATACAACTTCTCAGTCTTAACCTTTGCCATGATTCTATTGCAAAACAAATAATCTTGTCTGGACTGGTGAAATGCTAGAAATGCTAACATGACCAGCAAGAGAGTACACAGTTGATAAATAGGAACAGTTAAATTCATACTAGTACTAACTGGATTTAGTTTAAACCATTGCCTAATCACTACTTAAATTTTAATTTGAATCCACAGCTGCAGGTTGGCCATTGTTGCTGGGATATGAATTATTGGTGGTTTCCATAGATTATATTTTAATATTTGACTATTGTTTACTTCTAATTAAACAAAATTTTAAGAAACTGTTCAAGAAGGGGGAAAAGAAATCTGTCTTATCTTTTAAAAACACAGTTAAAAGTGTGGGAAATAGGTGCTGAAACATGAAATGGAAGGGAAAAAGGTGGCAAAATGCAGTATTCTTGCAAAAAGGTTCAACAAATTGTGTTTATTTTGCTTCATTTCATATCCCTAAATACATATACTGACCTATCTGTATGAAAATAGCTATATTTTTGGAAAGGTGCTGCACCTTAAAGTCCTTTCTTTAAGGATCACCCACCACCATCTAGAACTAGTCAAATATCTGCTGATGAAAATCATGTTTGGGCAATAAATATAAAAGTAGTGTTAGTGTTTAGAATCCACTCACTATTAGTTTGAACAATTACATGACATTAAGTCAATTATTTGATTCTAGATTTTGTGCAGTTTTAAGCAGCTTCCTGAATTAGTAACAATATGAATAAAATATTAATTTCAATAATATTGTGCATGATCACATTCATGTACCATCACTAACTTGCAGGGCATGGTATTGCTTGAGTAAGATCACCTATGTCATTGTCTTACCTGACCAAACCATCAAATGCACACCCCTGTTACTTGCAGTGTAGAAAGATTCATGCAAAATACATAAGAGAAGGTCAGGCAATTTGAAAATGAAACTCAAAGGTAAGCTACCATCTTTGTAGTTTCAATAGTTTGTGTATTTGTTACCCTTAGCACAACACTGCTCCTGCAAAGGAATAAAAATACAAAAGCCTAATTTCCAGGTTTAAGAAATCAAACATAAATTACATTTATTAGGGACTCTTCTCATTTCTCTGAACTAATTATTCTGCATGCAAATGGGCTTCTAAAATGTATTTTTCCAATTCTTTTCTTTGAAAATTGTTGCTTTTACAAACCCTAAAAGATTTCTTTACTGGAAACAAAGACAGTATTTTAAAATGGAGATGTTTGGAAGAAAACATAACGTAGGAGCTTAAAGTGATATGGGATACAAAAATAAACATAATATTTTTGACATAGGTAGCTAATATGGAAAACATGCTGAAAATGAGATCATAAGTATCTTGTTAATTTGTTTCCAGATGTATCCAATGTAAATAATTATTGATACAAAATTAAATTTCTCAATTGAAAAAAAAAGTTTTCTTGGTATATGAACACTAAAAGATGCTCACAAAAACAGACACTAACAGCAATTTGAATTTTCATTATACATATGTTTACATAGAAAGCTAAATGCTAAACTAAATTCCTGGTCCAGAAGAAATAGCTTTCCCACTATGACTAATCTTAGAATTATATTCAGGACAACATGTAAACATAGCCAGAAGCTTGAGAGTGAAGCAAGGCAACTCCTGCCATGTGGGCTGCAGTTATTATTCTAGAGTAAACAACTGAGATTAGAAAGTGTTATAACCTCATAGGAGTTGTTTATGATACCTGAGACATCATGTATGTGCAGGAACACTAGCAGCCCAGTTGTTCCAGCAATTCTTCTGTGTGCAGAACTTAACACCTTAAGGTATGTATTCACGTTTAAAAAGCTGTTTTTCCTCAACCATTTTAAACTTGTTTTTTTTAGGCGTTTAGTGAAAGTTTTTGTTCTAAAATTTCGTGGCTGTTTTGCCGTGGTCTGTAGATTAAAATACTTTGGCCTGACATTTCATCCCTAAGTGATGTAAGGTTTAGTTAAACATTCCGACTAAAGTGGTCTAAAATGGATTTAAGTGGTGCACTACACTCCCAGATTTCAGAAAGATGGGCTTGCAGTATATTTTTGAGTTACCTTGCTCCTAGTTCTACTTTTTCTCATTAAAACCTTCCTCCTTCATGCTAGCATGGCTTCTGCAAACATTTCCTCATGTTTTCAACAGATGAAACTAAGCGAAAATAAAATAGAGATTGTATTTCAGGATTTATAGGGGCCTTGACATAGCACTTCTTGGAGGCATCGCTGTTTACAAGTCAATTTCAGGACTGTTAGCATTTTGTGAGTAATTGCGAGTTAAAATGGATAACAAAACTGATGTTTGTTCATGGAAGAGAAAATTTCATGGTAATAGACACACTAAACAGTCAAAAAGTCTTCAGACTTTTTTTTTTATGGACGCTCTTTAACTACTGTGGTCCTTAGCGTCCCATTCTATATTGGGCATGAAAGACCAGTAATTTTGCTCAGAGGCCTCTTTATCAGGCTTGAGGTTCTTTTACGTGCCGTAAATCTATGACATGGACCACCGGCTTTACTTCCCTTCCAAAGGAAGCCATGTTAAGGATTTGTACCCCCGAAAAAATCCATCATCCTCCGCCGGGTTTGAACCCGTAACCTCGGGAACTAGAGGCTAGCATGGTAACCATGAATATTGATAAACACAGTGCTTCTCATTCTAAGATTGAATGGGTTGACATTGCTAATTCTGACAATGATGGTATTAATATTTTATTATTATTATTATTATTATTATTATTATAATATAATATTATTTCTATATAATTTTTAATAAAGAATGCTTCCAACATTTTAAGCTTTTCAAGTAACCAGTTTTTTCATACTTAATAACACCTTAATTTTTAAAATCATTTTCTGAAAACAATCTTCAAAACAAAAGCTATACTAGAAATTGGAAAAGAAACTTCATTCATACATCAAATTAAAGCTTAAGAAACAGGCTCTTTCATGAACTAAAACTTTTAAATTACAATGAAAATCACCACTGCTATGAATTTTTAAAATAAATTTGCCCAACACTTTTTTATGAATTTAACCAAAAAAATTGAACTGTATAACTACTAATCATGATATCCCAAATATTCTAGGTCACAAAATAAAATTCACATTAAGCCATAAATCAGTAAAAGAAATATTAATTTTTGGCAGTGCTAAAATGTTTTGAAAAATGGCATATTTTGTTTTTTAAATTTTGATTTTTTTTTTATGTGAAAAGAATTCTCTTAAATGTTGTACTATATATTTTTCTTAGTTAAACTTAATTTCATTAACTGTAAAATTTCATAGACTTCTTATCAAAATAGTAGAATTTCTTTCCAAACATGAACACATACCTTAACTAGCCTAGGGCCTCTGGTGTGTGTTAGCTTAAACTTGCTTACAGTGCTAAACATGTTAACACAGAAATTAGGAGCTATAAGAAACATAATGTATATTGCTTTCTCTGATGCACCACTTGTGTATGTTATGTATGGTAATGTTGCATTCAATTCATTATTGACTTTCCAAAAAGAATACAGGTTTTGAGGTCTTCTGAATATAAAATAAAAGGCCTGTATGTGTGTGAATAACATAAAAAGTTATATAACAAATTTAGTACTTGGGTCTAGCACCATTTAACAGTTCGGGCAAAAGTTTCCCATGAAATCTCCCTAGCACAAATCACCCTTTAGTTTGAACATTTTCATTTTTTGTTTTCTCAAAAACATATCTCTAATTATTACTATTAAAATTTCATATGTTTGAGATATTGGCATTATGACTGAAATGCATATATTGAATTTTCTGTGAAGTTGTCTTCTTTCTTACCAATTTAAACACTTAGAAACTGTAAAAACTTAATATAGAAAAAATAGAAAGCTCATTAAGTGTACATTTTGTCAATATACAAGAGCTATTTTTTTTTCCAACCTCTGATAGGACATGAAATCAAAATAAGTGTCATTAGCAAAACTGTTATATAACTGGCGCAAAACTTCTGGAATCGTGACCTTGATTGCCTCCCCAGCTGCCGAGCCTAGGAATGCTTCATGTTTAGCTTAATCAACGAAAGCGATATAATACCTTTGCTTACTCACAGTGCGTAACACATACAGTCTGCACAGAAAGTGTCTGCATCTTGTAATTTCAAAGAGATCAGTACGTAAATAGTGCTTATTTTATATTTGTGATATTTATAACCATGGCTCCTACGTTTTCAAAGTTAAATGGTAAGGTATTACGTATTCAAAGCAGGGAAATAATTGCAAATGTCCTCGACTTCATGAACCAAGAAGCAGAGATGAAGGAAGAAAATATATGTTTACCCGAGTTCCACAAAAGCCTTAAGAGAGTGAAAGAAAGAGTAGCCAAAAGCAACTGTTGTTTCACTGAGTTCCGTTTCCAGATTTCTCAAAGATAAGAAAAACCATATGGATGAAAGAGTACCATTTGACACACCTGTGAAGAAACATAAGGTCGTATTACAGAAATAGACAATTTCGACAAATGCGTCATTCGGTGCACGACTCACAATTTCTATGTGGAAGAAAAAACTGTGCCAACAATAAGCAGATTGCTCATCAATCTGAAAGATGTCATAAATGTTCAAGGTGGTGCTACAAGTCTCAAATCTCGGCTATGGCACTGAATTTTGCAGTCTGATACTAAGTTTCCAAATGACTATAATTTTATATGTACTTATATCAGCATCAATTTTCAAGATGCTGCTAAAAATCTCAGAAAAATTATAAAAGATTTAGGGTTTAAGTGGAAGAAAATGAAACCAAATAGAGTTCTAATAGAAAAGCACGACATACAATCTCAGCTGGAAGAGTACTTTACTCAGAGGTACAAATTAGAGGGTCAAACTATAGTGTATGAAGATGAGTCGTACATACGCAGCAGTCATACATCTAAAAGTTGAAGTGACGATAGCGAATTAGGTTTTCAGGCACCTGTTGCCAAAGGGCAAATACTTATTATCGTTCATGCTGTTCATTCCAAATGCCCTTCTTTTACAAGTCGCAACAAAAAACAGGAGATTTTCATCAAGAAATAAATACAGAAAATTACATGAAGTGAATCAACACCATGTTGATACTTAATATGCCTGCTGGGTCTATTCTGGTTATCGACAATGCTTCACAATGTGGTAACACTCAAATTGACAAACAACCTACCTCAAATTCCTTGAAAGAAGAAATAAAAACTTGGTTGCTTAGGCATAATATAGTTTTTGATGAAAGCATGAGTAAAATAAATATAACTTAGTTAAAGCCAACAAATCCCTTCAGAAGTCATAACTCATAATACTTGGCCAGATATTAATACATCGCCATAATGTACTTAGACTGCCACCGTATCCTCCAGAACTAAACCTAATCGAATTAATCTGGGCTGATGTCAAAAACTGGGTGGCCTGCAGAAATATCACTTTTAAACTAAAAGATGTGGAGCAGTTATGTCGCCAGCGATTTGCAGAAATTGGAAGCTCAGAATGGGAAAATGTATATTGACATGTTGAATAAATTGAGAATCATTATTTCAAAAAATACGGAATTGCAGAAAATCAATTAGAAAAAATTTTCATCCAGGATAATGGTGCAGAAAGTAGCGACAGCGGCAATGACATGAGTGATTCCGCAGAAGAGCTGTCAGGTGTGGAAGAACTGGAGGCAGATGGTTGACAGTGTTTTTATATTAAGGGCATTTTACAGCGGTGGATTTAAATATACTGTGTATACAACTAAGTTTATCGTGTAGTGCAGTGCATAAACAGTGTGCGGATATTTGACAATGACTGTCCCACGCGCTCCTGCAGCATGCAGACGACCGGTCACCTCCTGATCTGGTATGTAACTCGCTTCATAGCTGTCATTAAGCTGTCTAGAATTGTTGCGCCAGTTATACCAAGAAAGCCAACAAACTAAGAACCGGCTGCACTGTGTTTATTTCACTGGGCATGTGAACACATGATTCCGTGCTGCTGCAATCAAGGTCACATTACTGATATTGCTTTTCTCCAGTACTAAGTTGACAGTAATACAGCGTAGTTCAGTTACTACAAGTTATTTATTATTTTGTCCTGCATTTAGTCATAAAGTATATTATGGCTCAGTACATGTTTTCTACTGTGCAGCGTGTGTTTATTTATGATTCATATGTGTTAACTTAGTCAGCTCGTCAAGTGAAAATATGATTTGCAGAAAGATCCAGATGTAAAAGTTTCAGGCCGTACAACAGTCCATACACTTTATAATAAATTTCAGGCTACAGGAAGTGTTCAGTCTAAGAAACCTAAAAGACAGCATAAGGTTCTTAACGAAGAAACGTTAGATGACATCGGTCATCATTCGGAGACTTCCCCCAAAACTTGCTTAGGCAACTCACAACAGGCAGGCGTTTCTTATGGCTCTTGCTGAAGAGCTACTACTGTGGCACATGCTCTTCAACCAGGTGATTCTTTAATTAGGTGCATGTTTTATGAGTGGAGTCTCAAAAGTGTATACAATGGTGAAATAGATCCATATTTAATATTTTTCTGGGACAAGGCTTGGTTCTGCCTTCATGGATGTGTGTACACATAATAATCATTACTAGAGCTCTGACAAACCTAATATTCTTTGTGAAGTACCCCTAGATGACGAAAAAATTGGTGTATGGTGTGACATGAGTGGAGAAAAAGATATAGGACAACTTTTTTTGAGTCAATAGTTGGAGCCCCTATATACATGAATAAAATTTTGCCCCCCCTTTTTTTTTTGAGAATTAACAGACAGGGAGTGTGATTTTGACTTTTTTCAACAAGACTATGCTACAGTTCATATGGCCAATATTTCGATGAGAACAATTGATAGTGTGTTTAAGGACAGAATTATTATTAGAGATTTGTAACCCACTTGGTCCCTGACCTAACCCCTGCACTTTCTATTTCTGGGGTAAATTAAAGCATAAAGTATACAAGATAAACCTACAAACCCTAGTAAAATTATAACAAAGTATCTGCCAAAAAATGCCAGCATTTCTCAATGTGAACTACAGTGAATGTAGTTTCCTAAAGAGATGCATATGGATGACAGTGGCCAGTTTCAGCACCTCCTTTCATAAAGTTTGTAAGTAAAGCCTTTAAAAAATAGTTTTAAAAATATTGTATGATTGCATCTGCGCCATTTTATGATAGTTACAGATGACAAGTGCCAATAACGCAAACAGAAAAAATGCTGCACACCCGGTCCTTAGTTCATTGACTCTCCTGGTAGATGTTAACTACATCTACTGTCCAAAGCCACAGTGGAAAGAGAAAAGTAAGAGGTAGCGCATCTTACTTTGAATGGAAAACTATAGTGAATGTGTGATGGTTAAGTAATCAATAAATGAAAAGTGAAAAACAAGTGGAAATGGGACATGAAAAAAAAAGAACTGAATAAAAAAAAAAAAAAATCAAGATAATTTTTTGACAAGAAATTGTAAAATTAAATAATCTGTAGTGGTTGTCTACAGAATGCGTTGACGGGAAATTGTAAAATGTAAATAAACTGTAGTGATTGTCTACTGAATGAGTGACCAGGGTCAAAGTGCAGTAGACAATCAAATTGTAAAACTCTTAGCACAAATTGTAAACTACATCTATAAACCATTTTTCAAAAATGATCACTAAGAAGATTCAAGCATTTGTTGCACCTATGCACCAACTTTCAGTAATCTCTGCAGAAACAGTTGCCGCCTGTCTTTTGAGCCAGAGGAAATGTTGTCCCCTCAACGTTTTATAGCTGTGGAAAAGTAGAAAGTCAATTGGTGCTGGGTTCAGGCTGTAGGGAGAGTGATTGAACACTTCTCTCCCTGACCACTGTAATGAATATCTGTTCTCTAAATTTCCTGCACCATGCAATCACTCTTAAACTTCTCACATTTACATGGCTCATTCTGCAGTACATTTCTGCTACATTATGTTCCTCTGTCTGTAGAAATATAACACTGCATAACTTGTACTTGGCAGAGTAGCTGATATCTTTATGTGCCCATAGCCAAGCTTTAACTGGCCAGTTGGCCTGGTAGTGACAAGAGGGAAGCCAATCATGCAATGTAACACCCCACCTCCTACTGCTACCACTTGGTAGCACCATCAGAGGCTGAAAAAAAAATAGCCCTTGTACAATTTTTCATATTGCTAACTGTTTTTTAAGTATTCATATGTTTATGTTTTCCCAATTTGAAGTTTATGTTGCTGTGTCATCCAATGAAACAAGTTTAAGAACTGCATGAACTCTTTCTTAACAAACACTGACTTGTGTTGTAAGCTGAGTTTTGATTTTCACTTGGTGCAAGTCTATATATGATAACACTTTTAGTCAAATATTTTCATTATTAATGTATGGTGAATAGTATAATTACTTTTATATTAATAGTTAATACACAAGGAATACCTTTTAGGTGGTAAGTGGGTTACAGATGTCATGTATTACACATTTTCTTTTCTTTATGTGCTGTCTGGACTGATACCTACATCAGTTATCTGCTGCATCAAGTTGACCAGCTTATAAAAGACAAAGTCAGCAAGAGTATCATCATTTGACTTATATTTTCACCTAAAAAATTACTACTTTCTTAAACACTGATCTTTCAACGTTTCCATGTAAGCAGGGCTGCCAAAAGAGCAGCAGAAACACTTGCAGAGGACTTGAAATGTTGAATCAATTGACTATAATTATAGAAAGGAAGCCTTGTAAACTAAATTTCGTCATTAAAAGCATTCACACATTTAATATTTAGTTAGCAGTCTCTCAGTCTCTGTCAATAAAAATATGAATATGTCAGTATTCTATTCATTTTGAGAAATGCTGAATCAGATTATTACGACCTACTTACTTTTGTTCCATTTATATAACTTTGGAACTTTCATATTAATAGATAACCAAATCATTCCATGCAGAAAGACTTCATTCACAGTACTACACATAAAAACATTAGATAGGCTCTAAATTGGTTGGAACTACTTTGTAAAGAATTTCAAGCAGGCCCACTTATACAATCACTATCTTTTCCCAAATGTTATCAGACTTTGTCCTAAAACATAGTGTAAATGTAAATGCTCTAAGAATAGTATATTTTTTCAAATTTTCACTCCCTCGTAATATATGCAGTAACAACATGAGCAAATAGTAGTGGCATTATTAAAATATTCAGAGTAGAAAAAAGGATAATTACAACAATGATGAATCTTAAAAAAACTATCAGCTGTTAAAATGGATTAAAAAGCTTAAAATACTGCAACTACCTTGTGTATACATTTATGAGTTATTATTCAAATGTGAACAAACAGAAAATTTTAATAAAAGCTCTGAAATTCATTATCATATCACCAGGAAAGGATCACAACTACATGTTACCTTTCAAAGAAGAAAGATATACAAGCTCAGCTTGAAGTGTAATGCCGCACAAAGTTATAACAAACTTCCCTCAGAAATAAAGCATATCAATTCATTTGGAGAATTTAAAAGAAACCTAAAAAACTATTTCCTTAAACAAATATGATACTCTATCGAGGAGTTCTTAGATGATAAAAATGTGTAAATTATTTGTCGTTATTAAAAAAATTACTCACTTGGTGCATATATGTGTTTGTATAGCAGCAGATTGTAAATAATAGAGAAATGAAAGAGATGAAATTAAATTTATTATGTATTTTGGTTTAGTATATTAAATTTAGGAAAAAGTACTGTGTTAAGACAATGTATAGAATGCCAAGAGAATACTTTAATGAATGATGGATGGGTAAGTCATTTATGGAACATTTTGGAGAAAAATGGGTTAGGAGACATGTGGAGAAGGAAAGAAAATAACATGAAAAATTTTTGGAAAAAGGCAAGGAAAAGACTGGAAGATATAGAAATACAAACATGTTCAGTGAGATTGCCGAAAAGAGCTCATTGGTTTGTTATAGGCCAATGAAAAATACATGGGGTAGGGAAAAATATATAGACATAGTAAATAAAGAAGAGAGAGAATCTATTGCATGGGTAAGAACTGGAGCATGGAGGCTAAGAGGGTTAAGACAGGGTATTCCTCAAAACCAATGTCCGATATGTGGTGGTAATGTAGACATTGAACACTTAGTATTTAAGTGCTAAGGAATAGAAAATTGGAGAAGAGAATTTATTAAAAAGAAGTGGTTGAAGAAATACACTTATAATCAAAATGATGTGCAAGGACGCTAGGAGCATTGGACAGTTTTTGTGTAAAGTAAAAAATAAATGGCTTTGGACAGTGGATAGAGAAAAGTAAGAGGTAGTGTATCTTACTTTGAATGGAAAACTATGGTGAATGTGTGATGGTAAAGTAATCAATAAGTGACAAGTGAAAAACAAGTGGAAATGGGACATGAAAAACTGAAGCAAGATAATTTATTAACGGGAAATTGTAAAATGTAGATAAACAGTAGTGATTGTCTACAGAATGAGTGGCCAGGGTCAAAGTTCAGTAGACAATCAAATTGTAAATCTCTTAGCACAATAAATAAATAAATAAATAAAATAAATATTACATATCTAATAATATGTACATGATGTAACCAGACAACAAAGAATTGAATGCTGGGCTAATAACTTACTGCAAAGCTTTTCTTTCTGAATGAAGAGGACTTCACAGGCTATTCCCAAAAAATTCTAGATATATATACGCTTTATTTGTAATGTTAATATGTTTAATATATGCTACTTTAGTAAAAATCATTAGCCATTTTTTGAGAATAGCTTTTCTCAATATAAGGGGATCATAGACCGAAGACCATCGCATATGGAACAATTCAGTAACTAAATTACTGTAAATTATAATCAGCTGGGTCTGAATGATTTAGAGTTGGAACATTAACCAAGCATGCTCAAACATTAAGCCACTAAATCTCACAATCATCCTTTTTGTTTGTGCTTTACTATGTTACTATAGCCTTAACAATTAAATATCCTAAAATGATATAATCTGTGATTGAACTGAGGCATATACTTGTGAGATTTTATTTATTTCAGTTAATATTTACAGTATCCTTATATTTGTAATGATAATACCATATTATAGGCCATTCCAGTAGTTCTGTGGTAGGGGGACCAAGGTTCATTCCTTTACTGGCATGGGTATTTTTCCCCTACTGGGAGACCTGATACAGAAGCATTCAGCCTCATAAGTTTATCAGTCGCCAATTGAAGAGTGATCTCATAGAAAAATAGAGGCTCTCAATCTCATAAACTGTGCTTATAATCGCTTCACTCATAGAACCCAACTTTATGCAAATAAATCATGTCATTAACTAGCCTGCGGTACATGAGAAACCAAAGCATACCTTAACATGATTTATGCACAATTATTTGTGGGTTTTCAAAAAAATATTTTAATCAAACGTAGTACAAAATTTTGGTTAATATGGAATACTAAGTAATATGAACTAAAGACGGTTGTAGCTTCTGTTTAATACTGTGTGGTGTCGTTCACAACTCTTCTGCATTCATCCAATAATGATGAGCATTCTGTAAGAGGATAAACATGGTTACTTCTACATGAGGCTAACACGGAGGGATACAAAATGTTTTGTTTACATCAAGTCTGGTTCTATGACTGGATCGATTACAAGCGACAGAGGGAGGCGGTTTGCTGACCCATACCACCTCAATACTGCAATCTACTCACCAACTATGTGGACAGAGACAGAAAATGCAGGATCATGTTGTAGAACTTGGCTTGCTCAGATTGTTCCACCAGGGTTTTGATTTTAATAACACTATTTTGGGAGAAAAATTGAGTAGTTCAACTTTAGCAATCAAGATAGCATAAGGATCATCTTATTGGCCTCTCTTCAATAATGCACAGGTCTTGAACATTATTGAAGAAAGTATTCAGACTTTGTGAAGTTTAGGAAGGGAGCCTGTGGCTGTGATTCATTAGGGTTTCCAGAATTATGGGAAAACATTATGCTTGAAAACATATAATGGTTCTTGGTGTAAATTGGGACAACTGACATCTTATCAGAAAATAAAATGTGAATGTGACTAAAACACCGAAATTATACAAACAGGTTTTTAAAGCTTTAGCTGTTGATGTAATCTGATTTAGTGACCATACCAAAAACATAGTTCAGGTAATATTTCTGCTTAGGTTATGTAAACACTAATTTCCAATGAAAGGCATTTTAGATAGATCCAATGTGAACCTTCAACTACGAGCATCAGCATATGCTATAAATTTGGAGCTTTCTTTCACCATTTCTAGTATGTTCTTGGAACTGTTTGAAACATTCAGTCAAGCAGTCTGCTGTTTTCAAATCAACATAAAATTTGACTTTTTAGAACATGTCATTGCCATTATTTATTCTCGGATATCTCATTTATTTATTTAATGGCCTCCCATATTTAAAGTACAGTAGAAGAGATTTATACTATTAAGTGATACCCACATAAATCAAAGAGCTAGAGAGTCAAGTATTGAAATTGTGTTACTACAAAAGACATAACTAGAGATGTATTTATGTAAGGGCAAAACTTTACATGTGCATAAAAATTTGTGATGTTTCATCTTAATTAATTTAATGGTGCTTGTCTTATTTGTAAACAACAACTGTATTACGAAATCATATAAAATAAAGATGGAATGAACCAGTCCAAGGATCCGTTGCAAGTGATTTCCATCATCATTTATTATATTATCAATACACTTTTTAGGTTAGCATGCAATATGGTCCTAATTCTGTGGTTGGTTTTCTTGCAGAGCCTGGGTAACTGAGGCTAAATTTCTTCTAATAAAATTTGCTCTTTATCCAATTGTTGTTTGTGTGTACACCTTACAGTTACCTATTTATCAAGTTGGAGTACATCAGTGCAGCACTACTTGACCTTATCAATAGCCTGCTTGCAGAGCAAAAATATGAAATAGGATACTGCCAGTAAGGCAATAGGCACTTTTAGGTGTGAGGAGATAAGCAACATATGCATGGCTATACTGTACTTCACAATTGAGATCCAAAGAGATAGACAGTGATGAATAATTCAATGTAGCTGCTCTTCAACAATTTTCAGCTTTGAACTTACCTATTCTGTTTTGAAACAGAAAAGAAAGAAAGAAAGAAAGAAAGAAAGAAAGAAAGACAGACAGACAGACAGACAGGTGTTCAAACATAGGCAAACTAAACATGAACATTTCAGATAGAAAAATAGATTAAAGGGGAAAAATTATTTTTGCAAACAAATTTAATGTTACAAATAGCAGCTCAAGAAAATGTCATCAGACTTCATTTTAGAACTCCACCCAGAGAGTCCAGAGGGTTGTTGCCTTATAACCACATATTAAATATGAGCCTGTATGAACCACAATGATCACTAAACCTTGAATTAACCTAACTTCAGCTATAATTTGACATTTCACTGTGCATTTTCCATGTACATTTGCTCAAACAGCAGAGCTATGCAGTCAAAAAAAATTTATGCTTAGACTTCTTGCTTTCAGAAAATGATATGTATTTGTAAAATAGTGGTACATGGAAAAGCACAGCATCTGGAATTCTGTACATCTGGTAATAACCAGTATAGAAAAAAAAAAGCATCTAGTTATCTGGTAAGAACTGAATAAACTGTAGCTGGTTGTGACGATGAATATTGTAAAAATATAGATATTTTCTTCCGGGGTAGTATATGGGTGACAATCAACTGCTGCATTAAACAGATTTGGCATGTCATTAACTTTTATTTTCAGTACAGGTTCATCTAGTTAAGTTATGGAGCATGCCAACTATTATATGGTTTAAGAACAAAAATATTTTTTAAAAAAATGTCAGTACAAAGCCTTATTTGTCTGTGCTAGCCTCTTTCATGCACTGAAAAGATGTACTATAATGCATTTGAAACCCGTAAATTATAAGGCTGAAACAGCAAAATATCATTGCATTTTTTTCTGCCATAAACTGTATATTTATAGCTAAGTATTTCAATTAAGGCTAGAATTTTCATCTGCGATAAGAAGATACTATATCACCTTAAATAATAAGGTGAAATAAAAACATGTTAATGAGCTGTGTTTGCTATTCAAAATATTCACAGTAAACTAGTGTTACTAAATAGCAAACTAGAATCATTACCATCAAACTGTATAAAAACTGCAAATTTACTGTTTTGGCTCACAGAAAAAGGGATTAACTCCATCAATCTGATGCAGCTTTTAATATTAAAATGCTCTAGATCAAATTAAATGATCCTCAGCATCCCTCAAAATAGACTTTTGTACATTTTCATTCTGATTCACTGTAGTTTCTCTTTTCTCAAGACTAACATGAAATCATCTTCTCACTCTCAAGGTTTCAGCAAAACGTATACTTAAAAAAAAAAGGGAAACACCATTATGTGTCCTTGTGTACTTGAGTTTCTCCATTCAGCACCTGAAATAGGTTAGCTGTGACACTACAACCATAAGCAACAAGGATACACATCAATATATATGGATTGCAGTATTCTGTGATAAGTTATCAAAAATTTATTCGATGATGTATTATGTACAGATTATTATTATAGTACAAACCGTGAAATCGAAAACATTGTACAAAGGAAGTAAAGTGCAAGCATAAAGGCAAAACTGGAGAATTAAAAATTGAAATGGCAACATGACATTTTATTCTTAAAAGAGTTTCAGTTTTTGTTCAAAACCAACCTATCTTTTAATTATGTAAGTCTGGACACATAGGCTAGTATTTTATTTGTATTATAGTAAGTATGCAATTTTTTTGGAGCTGATAAAAGTCTTCCCCTGCAATGATTTTTTAATGCAATTTCCTATATTCGTGAGATGTTGTTGCTTAAAACAACACTACAGGCGGCAGCAGCGTGTACCTTCTATAACCTACAAGATGCCAGATGAAGCTAGGAGGTGTACGACACAGCATTCCCTTTGGAACGCAGCTGTTGTAGAAAGCTTCTTCATAAGGAATAAAACATTTTATTTACTTTTCAGTCAGTGCTCTGGCAAAGTATTTTTGTAATAGTAATGACTCGTGAGTGATGATAAGACAAAGAAATAAAATTAAACTAGGAAACAAATATAGGAACCTTCAAAATTTTTTACTTGTGATGTAACCCAATCATTTCCTCATTTTCCATACTGCCTGGATTCCAGCAGCGTGGAATTCCACGAGTTGTTGTTTATTTTTTATCTTTACATCATTCTGAATGTTAGTCATTTTATGAACATACAATATCTGTAATATTGTATGTTTATATGATGCATTCTTTATTTGCACTTATTGTAATATAATCTCTCTTATTTAAATATAACTTAAAATATAAACAGGATGCATAGTTGTTATACATCTTTTCTTTATTGGTGTGGTTAAGTTATAAAAAGCAGTCAAATCCTAGGATTTGGTTAAAACGTACTTTTTATTAAACATACTGAAATTATTCTTTAAAAAACAAAACTCCTGTCATGGAGAAGATATTGACAGGAATTTTCCCTGCAAACATTCTTAGAAAATGTGCCTAATGATTCTAGATACTGAATGTGTGATGAATGGCTTATTTATTATCTACATACTACTATGCGGATTTTTGTGTACCAAACTCTTTTGTTTGCCATATGAAACATTTTAATGAGATTGCATGAAATTCTATTAAAGTTATCTTTTAAATAAAACAGTAACTTATGCTTTTTTCTTCGGTATCTAGACCAGCTTTGCACCGAATTTTTTAAATGACTATGGTACCTACAGCAGCCATAATATTATCAACCCTTGCGGAAATGGCCAATCAACAGCCTGGCTTGTGATAGGGCAGCACTCATACCAAGAAGCTTCAACAACATTATGCTTAATATTATAGTTAATTATGATTATCTTATTATTATATCATCACATCGCTCCCACGCAACATTGTGCTATTTAAGCGTTCTCTAATAATGAGAACTGTGTTTAACTCAAGAAAATAAATTGCATCACAGATCTTATAGCAATCTAACTTCACGTCATGCATTTTATTAATATTATTTATTTATTATTTATTAGTTTCTGTTGCAACACTGGATATCTGAATATCACGTGTAGAAAAAGCAACGCAGAAAGTAACAAGATATTTTTGGTTTTCAAACTTTGAGCAACAACTGCTTTTTTAAAGCCCACTGGTATAATAATTGATTTTTAAAAAAGTTATTTAATAAGTTAACATAATGGCATTTTTGTGATTTTCTTGCCACATACAATAACCAATTTGTGCATAATAATAATCATTTACAATTGTCATTACAAGGGTGGTGTAGCTCCTCACAGCTTTACGCTGCAGCAATGCAAAATAACAATTTATATAGAGAATGTACTGATGTAGTATATACATGGTTTCCACAATAGGAATGTTGAATGTTCCAGTTTCTTTTAATAAAAAAAAATATATGTATATATATTAAATTACTTGGACATGGTTGCACTACTACAGACAGATTCACACACTTGGCATCACTTTGCAAAAATTTACAAAGCGCTAGAGCAGGTCAAAAGCCTTCCACAGATGAACTTTAACTTCAGTTGTTATTATTGTTGCTGTTGCTGCTGCTGTTGATGTAAGAAGCCAGAATTGTGATGAATGATTATCTTATAGGTATAGTTTATTTTGAAACTTAGCACAAGAGAGGTTCTAAAGATTCATCTCAGGAGCATTATATCTTATAAAGTTCAAATCATAATTCAAGCTCTTTTTTTTTTCTTTCTTTCTTCAAAAGTGTGAAGGTTGAATAACTTGATTGTGAAATGTGAAAGTCTATACTATGAAATTAAACAGTTCTTCTGTTTACTGTATCATTTCCAAATGGTTATATGCAGTGCTAGGCAAGATTTAAGACCAAAATGTGCAAGGCAAATTATGTGTATTTATCTCTGTACATTCCAAATGGATGACAGCAAGAGAGATGCTGTTGATCAATAATTTCAGAATTACTATACCCTTCACTTTGTATGTTTATGAAATGTTTTGTTTTTTTCAGAACCCATTTGTTTACATTTTAACTTAAAGAACCAAAGTCTAAATTTTCTTTCGTGCTATTCAGCATCCCACAGTACACAGATTAACGGGGGAAGGAAATTGTGTGTTTGTGTGAGTTGCTGGCAAGCACAAACATCCAACTGCCAAGTAGATACATTTTATAGCCTTTCATTCTGACCAGAAAAGAGAGTAAAATGAAAATCTTGAGAAAGAGTTTTCTTTTTGCTCTAATAGTCCTTAGGTTTCTTGTAATTTTATTGCTTTGGGAACCATTTATGATGTTCTTAAATTTCTTATTACACAAAAATAAGCTGTTTTTTTATACAATTTATCTATTTGCTGGACAAAACAGCTTACTTTTCCACTAAAAGTAAGGTAACCAGGACATTGCACATCAGCATATATGTTTTTTAATGCTCAAAGCTGAACTTCATTGCCTTTAAATTATAGAAAGTTGCAACAGCTTGGCTATGTCACAGCAACACACATGAAGCGAGTGGAATAGTTGGGGAGGGGGGCATTTCCTAATGAGGACTTTGTTGATCACAAAATGAAATCATTTGTATTACTCTCTCTCTGGATGTAGAATGGAAGAGTTCTAAAAACACTGCTCAAATTAAAATACATGAGTGAAATCTTAAATTCTTGAGCACATTTCTTTTTGATGAAGACAAATCAACAAAAAGCATGACTAAAAGATAAAGCACTATCTTCCTGCATGTCACTTAAATAATATAACTTTAAATCTACCATTGTCTACTTTGAAACCAAATCTAAAAAAAAACCCATACAATATGGTAAATTGTGCACAGTTGTGTTACTAGTATCAGTTGTGCCAGAGACTCCAAAAAAAAAGTTATAATGAGGAATGTACAAATAAGTAACAAACTGATAAAAAATACCATGACCATAAAACTTCTTTAGAACTCCCATTTCATACTTGGCTACCTTGATGATAATGCATAACCTCATACTGGACTGGTATCTATGTACAAGTTACACTGAGAATATTTATGTTCATAAAGAAAAGTAGTGTAGAAAAGTAACAAGTGAAAAATACGACAAGAGCTTGCATAAGAAGAAAAAATTAACAATGGATGCATTTATCCCCTTTCAATCCCATACTTGCAAGCAGCACCTCTCTCCATTGGTTCTGATTGCTTTTATCATAGAAGCATTGTGTCCCAACGATTATATTAGCAGAAAAAAACAATTAATACAAAAATAATTAATGTGATGGCTGTGAAATTCATTTATCCAATACCAAGCTTTAATTTTTCTAAACAGAGAAAAAATGTAGCATTGGCAAATTGGAGAATGAATTGAATCAATTTAAAAATTGTCTTGCAAATGAAGCACACTTCAACTGTACTGTGTTCTTTCTTAAGAGCTATGTTCTTATAACAAGCATATAATGCAGACAAATAGTTAACAGTGCTCGCCCCTCCCTCATACCCAAACCTCCCCTTCACAAGAGGCGGAGGGTGTTGAAAAAGATGTCACACGCATAGAACACAACAAATGGAGAACGAAAATCAAGCAAAGATGTGAGATCACTTGCCACGCCACTTGACTTAGCACCAGCATCCATCTCTTCATCCGTTCTAGCACCTCCCAGACACCAAGCTGGTGTCAAGTCCTGGGATCGGTGCCCGAATCAGCGTTACCTGCCCATTGTGGGTCCATCACGTGAGGCATTCTTCCCCAAGCCATGCGACAGAAGTGTGATATCAGTTAGTGGTGGGGAAGGAACCGCAAGGCTTGGGGTGAAACGACTAACTCCTCTCTGTCCCAACATGTGCATCCTCATGAAGACACTTGCTCGGCACTAAGACTCCATCCCCTGGTCCAGGTTGCATGCAAGAGGGACAGAGGCACTTCCTCCCTGGCTCAGGAAGGAAGTTAGGCAGGCAGCTTGTTTTACTTGTTGCGTGCTTTATGATGGGGGGGAGGGACGCTGCCTGGCTCAGACATCGGTGGAACGCGAGGTGACACTTGGTGACCGCGAGTGGATCACGACCCGGTGTCCATTCTTGGTCACATAGCCATCACTCTCTACCAGCACGGCTGTCTGATGACGATCCTGCCCATCCCCATCGTCTCCTGTGGCCTCGTCAGAGTCCTCGCCAGGTCCCCCCTGACGCTGCTGCTTGTGTTTGCGCCAGGCATTTTGTATTAGCCTTGCACAATATTCTTCTCGCTGTCTCCACAGCGTTGATGATACAGGTTCGTACCCAATCTCATCAGGCCGGGCTTGCACTTCACCCAGTTCTGCAGTTTCCTCGATAGGGTTCCCCTTTCTCGCAAAGAAGTCTTTTGTGAGGGCATCCAAAATGTCCACACAGAACATGAGGTCACCTTTGCATATAGGAATATCCATTGACACAATCTTGTACTTGTTCGGTTTGTGTATTTGAAGAGGAGGTTCAAGAACATCCAGGAAGTCGGATAGTTGGTCGTAGCGAATATATTGTGTACCATCTGGATCAAACTGTTGCCATATCTCATAGTACATGTCGTAGTCATCATCTGTTAAACCTTCTTGCACATCTTCTGTGGCCTGTGAAAATATATGCATTACATTAATCATAAGCTCTAAAATATATATTGTAATGCAAGACATGAGAATGCTTAAGAATTATATATTATCTACCAAATGCACCTGTGTTTTTATCAATAAGGTTTCTCTACTTCATATCTGATGAGTTAATTTTAAATACAGTGAACTCTTGGTTATCTATGTGTTGCCAAGAATGTAATTTAGGTGGTCTAAACAATTTTGAAATGTCTTCTCAACGTAAAGTAGTAATTTCAGTTATGTTGGCAGCCAGTCTGTAATGCTATTGCTTATTTATAAATCTGAATGGCACAAAATAACTGTTTGCAGAACAGAATGTTAGTTTTATACTATAAAAGTTAACTGTTTTGTTTCTAAAGTGTAATGAAAGCTACTGAGACTTATTTCATGCTTATGCATTATAAGAGTTATGTATAAAAAATAGATGAATTTTTGGGCAGAACTGAGACATATGTATAACATGGTATTAAGTTTCATGTATATAACAACTTTTAAATATTTCCAATATAAATGCCATTTAATACTTAAATACTATAGTAAAATAAATAAAGGTTAAGTTCTGAATTTTCATTTTTGTAATCCTAATTACACATGATTTTCTATACTTGTGTGCTCCTTTTTATGTGTTTATTCTCTGTAATTTGCTTACTGCCTCACTTGTCTCTACCTAGAGCAATTAGCTTTCTGGGACCTTCTATGTACATAAATAAAAATAAAATTAATGGTATGAAAATAACATTATCAAGCAAAAATAAAAATACACATGTATACCACAATGACACAAATATACTGTAATATTCTCATACCTCAACCATATCAGTTTCTGAAGGAAAAGTTACAATCTCAATTATAACTTTTGAAAAGAGATCAATTAACACAAATAACATAATACATTTTATAATTTGTGCATAAAAAGCAATGTTGAATATGTCTACATTCTTATAGACATTGAAGTTCTGGTAATGCTGTTAATATATGCTTTCAATGCAAAATTTAACTTCAAAACATCTAGAGGCACAGGTCCTAATGCAATAAAAGCATCAAACATTCAGTTTAAACTGCATCCAATTATGGCCTTTTATTCAAATAGTAGAATATAAGAAGAAGAAAAAATTTTCTCACTATCATAAGACGATAATTAACTCAGAATGCAAATTTTTGATATTGCTACATAATATTTTGTTCTATATAGGTAACTCTTTATCCGAGAGTTTACATTATTAAAATATCATACTAATTAGCTTATAGTATCAGCTGTAGTACATACCTGGGAGTAATTCTCCAAAATCACAGCAATGTACATGTTGATAACGATGAGAAAGCTAATCACAAGGTATGACAGGAGGAAGGCAATTCCGATGGTTGCTGAGCCACAGTTGCCGGGGTAGCCCAACTCATTGTTTGGCTTACGACAGTCATCTTCATTCATAATGCCATCCAATACTCCATCCCAACCAGCAGAGGTGGACATCTACACATGTCGTACATACAATTCACTCTCTAAAACTGCATATGTTTCTGTTATAGCTCACATAAATAAACAATGTACAGGACTTTTACACTGAAAAATACAACAAAATGGGGTTGAAAGAGTGTATAAAGTAAAGAAGTATTCCATGAAATAAGAAACATAGAAAATTGTATTTTTATTTGAAACAAACACATAAAATGCACACTGCATAAAATTTCTGCCAATTGTAACACAATCAGTCACTTTTAAGTAAAAACAAGACATGCCATTTTGCATTCTGTCTACAATTTAGGTAAATATAGTGTGTTGTCACTTAACCCAGGCAGCTTGCAAATGGTGGGCCCTAGTCAGGGGAAAAAAGAAAGATAAAGCACTGTATTTACCCAACAAATGCTGATATACATGAAACATCACCAGACTGGTTATAGGTGAATTGCGTAATCAAAGGAAATTGGACAAAATTTATTTCTAGTTACAGTAGTATACAAACGAGCAAAACTTGCTTTATGCAAAATCATTTTTTAAATTATCAAATGTTTGTTTTAAGAAATTTCAATGTGGACTCTGTAATGTTCATTCTCTATAGATAAATAATTTTTCTATATACATGTGAAGAAAACAATGTTATTCAGTTTTATAGTTTTCATACATTGCATAAGATTATGGTTATGGCAAACATACAATCTTCCAAATGTCATCTAATACCAAGGTATATTGTAAACCATTCCACTTGGCTTTAACTGCACAAAAACTAAACAGATTTAATATATGTTAGACTGTAACTTTTGCTATGGTGGAATTATCTGAAATTAAAAAGTAAAATTAACAATCTATGGAATGACAATGCAGCTAAATAATAGAGGATAAAGGAGAAAATATACACTACATGATCAAAAGTATCCGGACACCTGGCTGAAATGATGTACAAGTTCGTGGCGCTCTCCATTGGTAATGCTGGAAGTCAATATGGTGTTGGCCCACCCTTAGCCTTGATGACAGTGTTCACTCTCGTAGGCATATTTTCAATCAGGTGCTGGAAGGTTTCTTGGGGAATGGCAGCCCATTCTTCACGGAGTGCAGAAACTGAGGAAAGGTATTGATGTAGGTCGGTGAGGCCTGGCACGAAGTCAGCGTTCCAAAACATCCCAAAGGTGTTCTATAGGATTCAAGTCAGACTCTGAGCAGGCCAGTCCATTACAGGGATGTTATTGTCATGTAACCACTCCGCCACAGCCCGTGCAGTATGAACAGGTGCTCGATTGTGTTGCAAGATGCAATCGCCATCCCCGAATTGCTCTTCAACAGTGGGAAGCAAGAAGGTGTTTAAAATATCAATGTAGGTCTGCGCTGTGATCATGCCATGCAAAACAAGGGGTGCAAGCCCCTTCCAGGAAAAACACGACCACACCATTACACCACTACCTCCGAATTTCACTGTTGGTACTACACACGCTGGCAGATGACGTTCACTAGGCATTCGCCATACCCACACCCTGCCATCGGATTACCACATTGTATACCGTGATTCGTCACTCCACACAACATTTTGCCACTGTTCAATCGTGTAATGTTGACGCTCCTTCCACCAAGTGAGGCGTTGTTTGGCATTTTCCTGTGTGATGTGTGGCTTATGAGCAGCCGCTCAACCATGGGATCCAAGGTTTCTCACCTCACGCCTAACTGTCATAGTACTTGGAGTGGATCCTGATGCAGTTTGGAATTCCTGTGTGATGGTCTGGAATGATGTCTACTATTACTCTTTACGACCCTCTTCAAATGTCGGCGGTCTCTGTCAGTCAACAGACGAGGTCGGCCTGTACGCTTTTGTGCTGTACATGTCCCTTCACGTTTCCACTTCACTATCACATCAGAAACAGTGGACCAAGGGATGTTTAGGAGTGTGGAAATCTCGCGTACAGACTTCTGACACAAGTGACACCCAATCACCTGACCACATTCAAAGTCCGTAAGTTCCACAGAGCATTCCATTCTGCTGTTTCACGATGTCTAATGACTACTGAGTTTGCGGATAATGAGTACCAGGCAGTAGGTGGCAGCACAATGCACCTAAGATGAAAAACATATGTTTGTAGGGTGTCCGGATAGTTTTGATCACATATTGTATGTATGTACTGACAAAGCAATTTATGGATGATTTTAACTACAGTTACCATCAGTAGCGACTCATGGGTATACATTTTGGGTGATCACAAAATAATACAAGAGTTAAAAGTGTAATTTTATTTTGTGAGTAGGAAGTTTGCAAAGTAAGGTCATAAGCTGGGTAGAACAAATTCTGTGAACAAAATAAAAAAGCTTTTAACTCTTGTATAATAAATACTATATTTTGGGCAGCTTGAACTAAATATTTGCCTATGGTATAATTTAACTATTCGTTCAGTCATCTGTCATTCTTAACCAAATATTGACATTTTTAGTTGTAGGTGTTGTATCTCCTTAATGTAATACAGAAGTTATTAATTTGTAGGTTCTGCATCATTTTTGGTGTTAATGATAATTGATTGACTACAGTCAAAATAGGGCTGAAGTGCGTGAATGAAAGTTTACTATTGAAATGAGAGAGATGAAAACTGAAGATACTGAAGAAGCCACTGCAACAGTGACCTTAGAACTACAGCCGTGGAAGTCAAGACTATAACTTATGAGTTCATTGGAGGTGTAAGTAGAAAAATGTAATAAACAAAAAGATTACAGTATTAAAGGTAGTTTAAATATGATTCTCAAATATATGCAACTTTTAACAAGATCATCTTCTGATAAAAAGCGTTTTTTAATTCAAACTGCCTAAAAATATAATTAAGTAGAAGGTAATTAATAGTTTTCTAACACAATTAAATTCTAATAGTATTGGCTATCATTGAAGAGCTTGGAAGAAGAGCTAGCTTTGCCAAGTTCCTATGACTCCAAGTAAACTGATTGAGAAATTTTCAAAAAGGTTGTACAGCATATTTGTAAATTACTAAGTCATTGATGCTATTAATGTCTTAACTCTTGGTACATTTATTTAATAAATCTATGGCTTTAGGCAGCACAGTATATTCTTGCCACTAGAATCCTGTGAATTGATGGTAACAATAAACTCCTGATATCTTTGTCATCTCTTGAGCATAAATCAAAATCCAATGCTCAACAACAGCTACTGTCGACTTTGATTATAATAAGCATTATATTTCAAATTTATGTAACATGTGGCATATCAAGTTCTTCATCCAAGCACTTCCATTAAATTAAATTAATTTTTACCTGGAAGAGTAAGATCATGGACTGGCCAAATGTCTCGAAGTTGTAGACATCATCAAGGCCTCCCTTTTTCTGGACGTGCATGAAGAAGGACATGCCAAATATGGCAAAGATGAACATGACAAGAAAGAGTAGAAGACAGATGTTGAAGAGTGCAGGCAGGGACATGGCCAGGGCAAACAGCAACGTCCTAATGCCTTTCGCGCCCTTGACTAGACGCAGCACTCGACCCACCTTGGCCACTCTCACCACTCGGAGCAATGTTGGCGACACAAAATACTTCTCTATGATGTCGCTCAACACAAGCCCTGTACACACGCAGCATAGCACACTGCAAAATTTGCTACACCCACCTCATGACACTTACGTATAGCACCACACGAAAAACTGCCTGTCTAACAGGATAGAAATGGAGTGGGTCAGCTAAATAAAAATAAAATAAACTCAGTGTATTTTCTAACTTAAAAAGGCAGCTAGAAGCATTGGACTTTAAATTTAAATTATATTCTTAATAGTCAAATTTGGTAATATATTAGCTTGATGCACAAAAATTAAAAACTTAAACCCCAGAATTAATACAAGAGATATCAAAATTGATAGTGCAAACTAAAATGGTTGAATGTATATGGTAATAGAAGCATAAGAGTGTAGTAAACATGTGTCTGTGAATAATCCCTTTGCAAAATAATTGTGAATGCAAGTTTACCAGGCATCATTTAATAAACAGTTTGTAAACATACTATGCGTTATCTTGGGACAATCCCATAAATAGCAGAAAGTAGTACATTTAAAACTTATTTTGTATTTATGTTGCAGTGCTTATCAAAGTGGTTGGTAATTATATAGAGTGCTCCCAAAGTTCATAGTAACACAGTTGTATTTTTTTTTAAATGGAACACCTCATATTTTATTACATAAATTCATTGCACTTTTCATCCTGACTCAAATGATACAAGCAATAAGCATCAGAGGTTATATTCGAGTCATTTAGAGAACAAAAACAGTCTAACAATGATGTCTACACTTCCAGCTGTAAAACGCAAAGGGAATTGCCTTCCCTCTGGTGTAATGCATCTTTTAAAAGCATTTTTTGAGTACCATCCTGTGACATTATGCAGAACGTGTGGAGCAATATATCTGCATGCCTCAACAATCTTGTTTTGCAGATCTTCTACACTTTCTAGCTGTGTGTCATAGAGGTCTGATTTTAACTATAACCATAAAAAGAAGTCTAATGGTGTCATATCCGGAGAATTTGCTGGCCCTTTCATAAGTCCAGTGGTTCAATTAATCTTTGGGGGAATTCCTGTGGGAATCTACTGATAATGTTTTATCTGCAGAAAGGAAAATCAAGAATTTGAACATTTGTATTAAAATTTCCCTTTCAATACACTATTTACAGTAAAAATGTATGCATTATGTTTACACTGTTTTCATTCTCCAAATGGCTCAAATATGAACCAGTGACACTTAATGCCCATATCACTTGAATTAGGATGAATAATGCAACAAATTTATGTAATAAAATATAGTGTTGCATTTAAAAAAATAAAACTTTGCATAACCACGACTTTCAGAACTCTGAACCTCCTACTAACCATTCCATATTACAGGCCTTGATAAAGTAAATACAAAATAATTCTTAAATATATCAGTTATGGGATTGTCTCACAGGTGAGACACACTGTAGATTTTTCTCCTTAGTACTAGAAGCAGTCCAATGCTTGCTTTTTGTTTATAAAACTAAACTTAGCTGAGAGGTGGAGTTGCAATCAAACCATGCATACTGACTGTAAAGGACAGATACGTACAGTGCTGTCTGAAAAGGTCATGTCACTTGTCTGAGGGTATTAGTTGTGCTATACTGGAGAAAAGCCAAATAACCTGATAGTAACAAAGAGTATGAAGTTATTTCCTAGTGTGCAAACAACTTGTCAGTGGTGACTTGTAACTATACATTTGCTACATCTCACAAATGGCTAATTTGCAGATCCATGTTTATTCTATAAGCTTTGCTTCTATTGTCTTGTACTTTCAACTGATTCAGTTAGTGTATCCATTATGACACAGCCTGCATAAATTGAAATTTTAAAACAAGCAAACGATAAGATTTCTGCTGTGAAAAAACACATTTTAGTACAAAATACATAGACTCTTAAGGCAATACTTTGTAATTATTGTACACCAAAAACTAAAATACAAATGCCAATATGGCATACTGCATTAATATACTATGTGTAAGAGAATGAACTAAATTTGGTAGAAGATTTTTGCTACAATTGCTTCTACATCTACTTGATAAGTGTTCATTTGCATAAAACTAATTAACATTCCATTCGGGAAAATGATAAAATATTGAAACCCCACTTTCAATATGAAAATTTTCATCATTTCCCATTTACTACAGTTCTTAGATCTAAGATCTAAGAAACAGGATCTACATGTGAAAGGATAGACCCATTCCATCCTGTGTGACATGCATTAAAATATGATTTTACTACTAGGAAAAACTCTAAAACTACACAGTGAATTAAAATCATAGTGCAACTGAGAACAGTTTTTGCAAAACTTTCTTTCCACAAAAAAATAGAAATTTCTTTCTTTATGGATTTACATTCACAAGGTTTTAATGATGATTGATGATCCATCTTGTACTTTTGTAACCTAATAATCCATAAAACTTCTTTTTTTCTTCTTCTTCAAAACTAACTTTCACTAGGCAGAGTTAAGTAAACCTTGCTTTATATGTGAACAGTATTTATTTCAAAGTTATTTAAATATTTAAGATTTGATAGGATAATTTATGATTGAAGATAAATCACAAAGCTTTTAAAAAGCAAATTACTATTCTAGATTTAAAATATTGTAGTGATAAAATATGAGAAGGCATAAAAGAGAGGGCTTCATTTCAACTTCTCTCAGATTATAAACAAAGGTAGGAGTATAAACAACATGAAAGAAAAAGTTAAATTCATTGATAATGCCATTATGCAGAAACAGTCAAATTATGTGTTTACAAAGAAAATGAAAATACTACAAACTGGATTGATTCTTTTGAGCTCCCTAAAGATGATAAATATTTTATAATGAAAAGTATTGAATTAAATGATGAAAAATTTTATTTTGCAAAAATACAATGTGGAAAAAGTACTATACATAGTTTCATTTATTAGTTTTTTTGAAGTTTGTTGTATATTCAAAAGCATGTACATCAGAAAATACAACAGTGCTGTTGGACAGTAGAGTGTGTAAGGCAGAATATACGTGATTGATATTCCATAATATACATTTATTTGAAAAATAAAGTGAGTTCGAGAATCAGAAAATGGCATTATACTCCATAAGTAACCCTTTGTTTAAGCCCTGAGTGAAAAATAGGTAAATTAACATAAATTTATTGCTTCTTTGATCTTAGAATAGATTTTTCCATCTCTTTTTTTTTGAGGAAGGAAATTTTGCAAAATCAGTCTTAGTTTAAAGAATTAGATATTTCTAAAACTTTTTGGTGCATTTTTATTTTCATAGCGATACATAACTAACAACCTTGCAAATATATTACAATCCATGCTTCATGCTAAAGTATCTCATTGCATACTAACTGCTCAAAAGTGTATGTTCACATAATCATGTTCACCCCATATAATAATAGTAATTGTGTCCATGGTTGGATTCTTTTGAAAATCTCATTAGTTTCCCACTTCTGTTTATTCAATGATAAAATCTTTATAACTGAAATTAATCTATATATAATATTTTCATAACATTCTATCTGTATACAGTGCATGAAAACCAGTATTTATGGATAATTCTGAGAAACTTAAAGATTAGCTACCATATTGAAGCAGTAGCTTTTTGACCAGGAATTAACAGGTTGTTTTAAATGACGCCTATGGAATTCAGCATATGTGTACATTTTTAATATCTGTACTGTTTACCTATAGTAAGATATCAAGATTTCACCATAAAATACATACTTTGTTGGTTCCTTAAATCCCCCCCAAAAAAGCTTTTTTAGAAAGAAAAAAAAATCCATGTGTGTGTGTATGTGTGAACAGCATAACTCAAAAATGAAATGTTCGTTAAATACCAAATTTAGTATTTAAGTTTGGGCCTTCCAAGGATGCAACACAAGGATTTTTAAGAAAATCCCTGCACCCCAAACTACCTTTCAAGTGGATAATTTTTCGTTATTTTTTTATTTTCTCAAAAATTGCTTTAACTATTTGATTACAATATCACGTGTTTGAAATATTTGCATGACAAATAAGATGTTTATCTTGAAATTTCTGCAAATAGATATGTATGTGAAGTTCTCTTTATTCTGAGTAAATTTTGCATAATTTTGTATAACTGGTAAACCATAAGAGACAAGATAAAAACTTAATCCCCTGTGGTGCTACAGCTAATGAAAGGCTCAGACCTGCCAACACGATTGCTGGCCTCACACCCACGTATGCATGGTATAGGTGGAAGACCATTCAACTGATATGAGGAGGTGATGTGGCGGCAATGTTGCTCCAGAGGTCGATGTGTCATGGTGGACGATGTAAATGTGCAATGTCAGGTACCAACTGTTAAACGGAAAAAATGCTGCAACATTAGTAAAACCGGAAACAGTTTGATATTGTTGAAACTATTATACGCTGTCTAATAGACAACTGCAAAATAGTGAATAAATGCAATAAAATTGAATAATAACCGCGAAGCAGTAAAAAATGTTATTGTCTAATGCTCGGCATTGAGTAATGACCATTAGCGCTTGTGCACTAGTAAATAAATGTAATAAACGTAATGCAACTGAATAGTTCCCGTGCAACAGTAAGCAAATGCAATACAACTAAATAATTACCACGTAGCAGTAAACAAATGTAATGGAACTAAATAATTATCACGTAACAGTAGTTCTGGAGGATATACAATGAAGAGATATGAAATTTTGAAGAGAAGAAAGATGATAAGGAAGTTCTGAGGGAGAAGATGAACCAAAAGAGAGCTGTGAAGATGTTATGCTGCAGGATAATTCTCGGAGAGTGTTACAAGAAAATTCTGAAACACTCTCCGAGAGGGACAGCGGTTCCTGTACATGAACTCATGTAAGTATGATTTGAAAAACTCCTGAGAAGTGCTGAACTGTCTCCTAAGCTTGCTAATTCTGGGGTAGCTCTTCTGCAAGTTGTTCTATGTCCACATTTTCCATTAGGACAGTGTCATTATTTAAGATCTTATTCTCTGCAACAATGCGTAAGTTGTCCATGCTGTTGGCTGCTGACAAAATCACACCAGAATGTATAACCAATTCAATAAATTGCGCCAGAATACATAATCAGAAGTGCTTAAACAATATTAGAGCATTTAAAAAGCCAAATGCCACACATTTACGGAATTTTAGCGATGTTTTTTTCCTATAGGGTAGCCTGGCTGATGTTGCATGGCATCCGCCATGACACGTCGACCTCTGGAGCAACATTACTGATGTGTTAGCATCATACGTTTATACTTTTTTCACGTGATAAGTTGCTATTCATTTTTTTTCCTCGTGGCCATGCAAGGAACATGAAATTTCAAAGCCATCACATAGTGAACCAATTTTAAAAAATCGCTTCTGCCTTCTGTATCCCTTTCCCTTCTGTACCCACAAAGAAAGAGTAATAAAAGCACTTCTGGAAATTTTAAACATGATGTAGATAGAGGAATAAGCTCTTGTAACAACAGTGTATGAAATGTGGTTTAAGAATAAATTTAAAAAAAAATCAAAGTATTTAAAAAGGGCTATAAATTGAAGAAGGAGGAAAAGTGCATGTGGAAGGGGAAGAGTTGCAAATAGTAAACAAGTTTGATTATTTGGGAATGAGAATAAGGAGTAATGGGAGATGGAATGAACACAAGATAAGTGCCTTAGCTAAGGGAAGATTAGCAACGACTGCTATAAGAACATGCTTAAAGAAAATACCAGATATGTAAATTAAATGGTTGGAATGGGTTTACAAGGTTGTAGTTGAAGCAAAAATGGTCTATGGAATCAGAGATTTGGGGAAGTGACAAAGGATGGGAGATGATTGATAAAGTACATAGATCGTTTTGTAAATGTATGTTAGGTTTATATATTTCATCACTTAATGGAGCAGCAAATTTGGAGTTGGGAAGCACAGGTATCAAGGGCATGATAGTAGAAAGGATACTTAAATATTGGCATAGATTGAAATCATTGGACGAGTATAATATCTTGAGGCAATGTTTAATAATCCAAGAAAAATCCAATACTGGGATGAACTGGGCTCAAGGAATAAGGAGAACTCTACAGGAAATAGGAAGGGTAACTTATGGGATGAGAGAGAGCGGTTAGTTAAAGGTTTCTGGAAAGAAGTGAGGAACAGAGTGGGAGATATAGAGAAACAAGAATTATTTCAAAGTCTGGAAATATATAGACAATTAAAGGTGGACTGGGGAAGAGAGAAGTATATGGATATAGGTAATAGGTTAGTGAGAGAAGGGTGGGCCTGGTCTAGATAAGTGCACATAGGCTAGGGGGGGATAGGAAGGGAGCAAATTTGGATAGATGTCCTCTTTGTGGAGAGGCAGATAATGATTTGCATTACATAATTGAATGTGAAGAAACTAAGTTGTGGAGAGATCAGTTTTTACCTAAAGAATGGGAGAATGTTAACAAAGAAGTATTAAAAGTTAGGATAATGAAAATACAAAAGGAGAGGGATATAAAAAGAATAGGAGAATATATGGGGAGAGTAAGAGAAAAATGATTTAGAAAAATAAAGCAATATAAATTTGTTATGATCCACCGTGCATAAATAACCACGGTGTTAAAATGCATGATGGACTAAAGAAAAAAAATAGCAACTCAAAGTAATGTATTAAAATTTGTAAGATTTTTGTATAGAATTATGGAAATAAATACATACATACAACAGTGTATGGGAGTGACTGTAACACATCAGATTTTTTTCTAAAACAAATCCAAAGCATAAAACAGAACTTTGTATTAAAAGATGGTCAGAGTACTTTTTTGATCATGCATTCATTTTAAAGTAAACAAACTATTTTCCTGTTCTATATAGGCTTTATATTAATATATTTGCAAGGTTAAGATAAAAGGTGTAAAATAATTTTCAATTTTATAACTTCAAGACATTAATTTAGCTTAACTCTAACTGCTATGCTGTACATGCTCTACTATTTTAGTATAGTGATTCCTAACATATATTTTGCTTTTAAAATGCATACTTAAAAATAAATATTTGTAAAGGCTTTAAAAGTAAACAGTTTGCTTGGAAACAATGACTTAAAATATTTTTCAAAACTCCACAAGTTGTTTAACTATGACCTTAATGCAGTAAATTTAAGGGCCTGTATTATGATCTCTGATTAAGGTTCTGGTTAGATGCTAATTGGGAGTCAGGGAAAATTTTCACATTATGACCTTGGTTAACAGCTAACCTGGAGTTGTTCTTAGCGATGAACTAATCAACACCTCAGGTAGCATTGGGTACTAATTTGGAGGTAACCATACAAAAACGACATACCTTCCGGCTTGATTAATAGCCAATAGTGACTCCAAGGCAAAATATTAGAGCAATATGTATATAACAGGATAAATTAGACTTCTGAAAGAATAATTTCCAGGTTTTGGACAAGGATGAATTTAGTAAGTGCTATAAGATTTTCAAAAGTTTCATTGGTTCCTTTAATTTCTATTACATTTTTGCTGCATAAGTATAATATCTCCAGCATTACTCAGGCGTAGTTTGCTTATTATTTTATTTTACTTTTTTTTTTTTAATGTGAATGATAGTAATATTTGTTTTAATATAATGCAACTGATACTAACCCAATATTTGTGTATCTAACCTATTTTGCAAGTAAACTTTACAAAATCTCAACAGGAAAACTTAACCTTCTATTCAAAATGTCCTACTTTCCTAATCTATGTAAAGCCAAAGGCAAAAATCCGTATAAGTTAATATTCCAAAATCATCCAACATATTTCCATACTAATTTGCACGAGTATATTAATGGCAAAATCCTACATAGTTTCCAGTTTTTGTTTGGTTGTGGGGCTTTTCTTCTAAATGTAAGCATTAATTAACAACTTTGTTCACACTACACAGAGCATGTTTATAGCAAAATCTATATAATTTAATACTCTTAAATGTTTTAATCCAGTGAAATTCCTACATTATTCCTATTGTAACAGTTCTGAGGTGAAGTGCTCAGACATTATTTATGTAATAGGAATAAGATACCAGAAAAATAAATTTGGGGAGAGGAATGAAGAAATTGGGAATTGATTCAGATTAAGGAAAACTACACTATGGCTCTATTTTCTAACTTACTTATGCTCTGTAATAATTTGTAGCAGCATTAAACCTCTTCCTGAATTTATGGTCTTTTTTTTTTAAATCTATTTTTCCATTAACCTACATAAAAACATGAGTAAAATTCCACATATCCTAACATTCCAAAATGCTGTAACCTATTTTCAAGCTGTGTTACACATATAGCTATCCTATTTTACACCACCTCTAAGAAATGTATTAACGGCAAACCATTAGTTTTTTAAATGTACCAAAATGCAGTTAACCTATTCCAATATGAACTAAACTAATGGCACAATCCCTAGAAATGTGCCTCCACCTGGCCTATACAAATCACAATATTAACAGCAAGTATGGTTTATTACATTCCTGAATGCATCCAGCCTATTATAAGCTATCAGAAACTATTTATATTAATCAAGAAATCCCACCACACTAATTTAATACAAGCTTTAGATTTTATTACACAAAGAAATTGGATGGCGAGCTGAAGAAAATTACAACAGAAAGTTTCCAATCTTGCCAACCTACTAAATTGTTAACAAGTTCTGATTAACTACCCTACAGTTGCCCTATATTACCAGGGTACTCCATTTAACCAACAGTTAGCAATAACCACAGGTTAGAAAACCTCAACTTTTAACTGAGGATCATAATACAAGCCCTAAGAGAAATGTTTGCAGCTTCCAACTGCGCATAGAGTTGTGCAGAAGCATTCTACCCATTATTGTCGAATTAACCTTCTGAGGATGGGAACAACGGTTTCCCGAAACATGTTAAGTGAGTAAACTTAAGTGATGTTAGTGTTACAATTCCGACTCACCTTTAAATAAATTCAATACACATCACTGTTTCTAGCTTCTTTTCATTACAATATCAAAGTTAATTATTTTCATTGAAATATTCAAAGTTTATCATATTATACTTTTTCATTTGTCTCTGTACACAGAACCACCGCTTAAATGGAAGACTCTGTACCCCTTATCCCTAGTATAGTTACACAACCATTGTTGTTGAACTGTATGAATAAGTATCTCTAAATTCCATTTTCTTTCAAAATACATTTAATACATATGAAAAATCAATGTTCAATCTTAATCCTGTCAGTGAATACCCCAGCCACTTTTACTGCTAATCCAGATGTCATATCAACATCACCTCAGAGATTTATTTTTAAGTTTCTACGGTACAATTAATAAATTTATGCACAAATTTTTGTATATGTTAGGAATCACTAATACAAAATAGATGTATTAAGTACTACTAATGGTACAGTGCAAATGAAATGAAGTGATGGTGAGAAGTATTTTATTTATGAATAAAAGAAAGAGAAATTTATAAAGCATAAGTAAAATATAACTTTTTTTTTTTTTCAAAATAAGAGATTATACCATTTTACATTTTAATGAAATATAAATAAATTCAACATTAATTTGTGAAACAACCTTGTATTATCAATGGTGTTACTACAGAACAAAAGGCATGGCTTTAAACTTAAATTTAATGGAATCATATCTTTTCCATTGTTTTAAATGAACGTGACAACTGATACACTTTTGTAAGATTGCGCCTTTTGAAGAATTGTAATGCAAAAATTAACTTTACATGCAAAACTTTAGAACCTCCATGCACAGAATTTTATGCTTGAGCAGTAGAAACCATGCACTTTTTGAATTAGCCTCTTTTATGCATAAAAACAAAAACCCATTCTAGTTTCACAAAGGAATCAAAATGGGAGATAATGAATTAAACGGAAGCAATTTTTTTTAGATTTTATGCAACACCAAAAGTCTTAAGCATTTGCAAGCCATGGACTATATAATTCAAATGATAATGGTGATTTGAATTATTAAAATCCATTATAAATACTGAAAATGCAGCATTTCAAAAGCTACTTCATGCTGAAGAGATTTTCGGGGATCATATACTTGAATTGAAAGAGAAATTCTAGGGTGAGTTTTAGAAATAGGCTTTTATACGTACAGTAATATTTGCCCTTTTTGGTTTCTAGTTTTGTGTATTTGGATTTTTAATGAAATATGCTTTAATGTGTGTAATGTACTATGTGATTTTATGTATGGGTGTGTCTATAGGTATAGTAATCTTAAGCTTAAGTGTAAATGATTATGTAGACGTCATTCTCGCCATCCTTGAGCGAGTTCCACTAGGGATTATATCATAAATGAATGGGATGATTGGGGCCATTCATTTAATATGAATCTTTAGAGGAACTTACCCAATATGGAAAGGATGACAACTACGAAATCAAACAGGTTCCATGGCTCCTTGAAGTAGTGGTATCTCAGGGCGAAGATCTTCATGAGACACTCTGAACTGAAGATCACGATGAAGATCATATTCAAATAATCAAGGACATCATTGAACGATTTTGACATCTGGTAGTGATCAAGCGTCATAGTTAACATGTTGAAACCGATGAACAACATGATGATCATGTCAAAATTCTTGTTTGTCACGATCTCAAACACGATTGCTTGTGGCTTCCACTGAAATTAAAGGATGAAGGCTCCTGTTAATATTAAAACTTCTCAAATAAAGATAGTGATAAGAATAAAATTCATTTTAGAAATGTTATAACAGTTGGCACAATGCTTTAATAAACATTCTCTCAAAACTCATGTACCAAATCTACTATATAATCTAAAAATTATTTTGTTACATGCATTGCAAACTGTATGGACAGTTCTAATAACGTTCTGAAATGTTAATTTTACCATTGATAAGTGAATGGGTAAAGTGTATGAATTAATTATTCTTAAGTAAATGGTACACATTAAATGTTCTTTCATCACATGCCCAACCTGGCCTAAGGATTTCTGAAGGTAGAATCAGACTGAAAAATTCAATGCCATAGTCAGGATTTGAACAAGGATCTCCTGCCTTCTGTGCGGTTGCTCCATCCACTGAGCTACCAATTTCAGAGAGAACTACCTCAATGGGAACTTACAAATTAGTAAGTACTTTAATTCCCGGGCACACATAGATAACCAACTATAACATCAATTAGTAAACATTAATTGTTCTTTCATTACAGCCCAACCCAAACTAAGTATTTCTGAAAGTAGAATCAGACTGAAAAATTTCATGCCATAGTTGGGATTTGTGCCAGAGGATTGAAAGTTGTCTAGTCCTGGTGTCCAGCTCCATAACTGGAATCTAGTAAGGGTTTATATTCCTTTAACCAGAGAACAAAACGTTGTTGTACATACAATTACTTTTAAAATACCATATGATTAGATACATTTTCTAAAGAATGTATGGATAGAATTTAAAATATAATGGAATGCGATGATATAGATACAGGAAGAGCGAATTTAATGCTAGAGAAATGGAAAAATTTACCAATAATGCCAAAAGTTAGGAAGATTTTTAATTCAAGATCAAATGAATATACTGAGAAAGCAAGAAAACATTTACGAAAAATAAGATTAAAATGGTTGCAAGAAAAGTGAAGCAAATCAGAGAAAACATGGAAAAAGGGTAATAAGGTATAGACGTAAATGGTGTATACATCATACTTCCCCATTATATATATAACAGAGAAGCTAAATATATGTTTAATATGTTAAATATAAGGGGAAGAAAAATAATAAGCAATTCCAAGAGGAAGTAACACATATAAATTGTATGTAAAGTTTAAAGCAGGCAATAAATCATTCATTCATGATGATGATAACAACAACAACAAATGTTTAAGTATTAAGCAATTTGCAATATTACAATTTTTATGACTACTTCATTTTAGTACTGGCTTTACCCTAAGTCACAAAAATCTAACACAATAACAATATTATCACTTCATGATTACCACTTATTCATTATTCAGTTCAGGCAACGTCTACCAAAGTCTAAGTCCATAAAACCAATATTCTTACACTTATTAACTTTAAAATAGAGAGTTGAGGGTTGTTACACTACATCACTATGATATTCTTACTTGAACGCGTTTCGGGAGACGGCTTGTTCCCATCGTCAGCATTTTCTCTCAACTCATAGTGATGTAGTGTAACAACCCTCAACTCTCTATTTTAAATTATGACACATCACTGTTACTAGCTTCTAAATCTTCAAAATCAGTCACTTATTAACTTGTTGCACCCATGTATTCTTAACTTGATACAGATTTTCTCTAAATTCCTTATTTGAGATTTATCTCTAAGCATTTTCTTTATTGCTATCTCCCCATTTTTCCTTAGTCAACTGCTTTCTTCCATATCTAGTTCCGGGAGATCAGGGGCATCATTTAGGGGAGCAGGGAGGCAACTCTCCCCCTAAGTTACTAGAAATAATTAGGGCTACTTTATTATTACTCTTCCAAAATAAAGAATTATAACTGCACTTGTAATACAAATATTTCACATTGAAGTTATAAAAGTGGATTTTTTTAGGCTAAATGTGTCATTAGTAATTCACATAAATATTTCGAGAACTCTTTTAGGCAATTTTGCACCCCGCATACAGAAATTGAATTGACGCTGCTGCTGGACATTCAAATAGAATGCAAATGGCATTTTCATTGTACCTATACAATGGATATATGTTACTCAGGTTTTTTCTAGTTCCTTTTAGTCTCTACATTCCTATAGTCTAAATCTTACTAAACACTTCCTCTCTTTCTTATTACATCTGTCAATATAATCTTCCCTCACACAATTACCTTATAATTCTTGAGAGAAAGAATATTTCTCTCTTGTAGGAGCATACAGCCATTAAAAGTAGCTTTTCCTAAATTGTAATTTAATGAAAAATTAATATTTTTATGAATACTAATTTTAACTTGAACTACAATTTAATGATGATGAGATGTTATACGAGAAACTACATATCAAGGATGTCACACAAAAGCAATAATAACAGGCATACAATGAGGAATAACTTTATTGTTTCAGAAGTTTTCTTCTTCATATCATTTCTCCACCCATTCCTTTCTATGACAATTCATGTCCCACTTTTCCTACCCAGCTATCTTCATTCTTTCAGGATATGAGCATGTGACAGCTGTCAAAATCTGAACCAATATTTGAGTACTCTCTCCATTATCCAACCTTCACATGGACCTTCCTCATTTCTAATGGGAACACCAACATTAACAGCATTTAGTGGAATCCCTAACACAGTTTTACAAAACATAAAGAAAGAACAAACTGATGAATACATATATCCTGAAGTCCCAGAAATAGGAATCCTGGAGAACACCACCTAAAGTATAAATGGAAATTAGACGGACAGCCAGGGGAGTCAAAATGTAATTGTGAGACACCTTTCTACTACCCCTGAGCTATATCAGTTTCTCTACATATACCAGCGCTCAGCAGTAAATAACTTTTAGGTTCTTATATGCTGATAAAGCATTTTATTACAGATTACACATAAATGATACTTTGACTGTACATTTGTGTTACTTCTTCAATATTAGTAGAAGTACAGCTATTGACATATAATTACCTTTGGCCTGGGAATTGCTTTTAACGGTTTCTTTGATCCCATTTTTTTCATTGCATTATAGTACTTTTTCTGATCTTCAGTCATGAACATCTCCAGTGACCCTCCTGCGTGCAACAACAAAGAAAACAAATCTGATTCCAGAATACTTCATTGTACATTGCCTTTCCCTCACAATAAAAAAAAAAGTGTATCTTCCAGCAAAGAGGTATATATGAGGGTTGGAACTTAAATAGTGGCAACACTGCTGTAGAGATGCTATGCAACAGAATCTAATATTGTCGCTGATAGCACACGTTAGTTACATACCTACCTTACCTCAGAGCAAATGGACTCTCCCTTCCCACTTCACCTGCATGCGCACAGTCGAGAGAAACAGAGTCACTTGTGCACTAGTGGTCTAACGTAGTGTTGTCACGATGTTTTCGAAACAGAAACAACGGAGTTGGATCAAGATTGAATGTGCCAGAGGTCATACAGCATGACGGTGTCATTAAAGTTTTCAAGAGGCTTGAGGGGAATCTGCATTGCCTTACAGAACAGTGGCATGTTGGGTAAAAGCCTTCAACGATGGTCGGCAAACTGTGGCAGACATGCATTGGGCAGGTCGTCCTAGCGTCAGTGAAGAAGAAGTGCATGCTCTTGCCACATTGCTGGACAGTGATCGATGCCAGATGATTCATGAGCTCACCAAAGAAACCGGATTAGCGCATTTGACTGTGCTTCACATCCTGAAGGGATGCCTGGGCATGCAAAAAATTGCATCACCATTTCTGCATTTCCGCATGATTTGACGGAAATGCAGAAATGGTTGCATTACGACGCTGCTAGGACGTACTTGGAGCGCTATGAGCACAAAGGAGAGGCTTTCTTATGCCATATCATAATGCTGGATGAGACATGGGCCAAATCGTATGAGCCAAAACTGAAACACCAATTGAACGAATGGCGTCATTATGGGTCGCCACGAAAATCAAAAGTTCGTCAGAGCCCCAGCAATGTGAAAGTTATGGTGATTCTTGTGTACAACTGTGATGGTGTTATCCTAACGCATTACATTCCTCCACAGCAGACCATCAATGCACAGTATTACCGTTCATTTTTGGAGCACTATCTACGACCAGCTGTGAGAAAGAAGCGACAACACTTTCTGCAGAATCCACCATCATTTTCCACGACAATGCTTGGGTGCATACAGCGCATGCTGTGGCTGATTTGTTTGGTCAATGGGACTGGGAAGTGCTGTACCATCCACCGTACTCCCCGACTTAAGTCCTTGTCACTTTGATTTGATTCCAAAGATGAAGGAACCACTTCGTGGCATTCGCTTCAGAACTGTTCCAGAGATTCGTCAGGCAGTAGACCGCTCCATTCGCACTATCAACAGAACAGGCTCAGCTAAAGGTATACTACGACTTCCACATCGCTGGCAATGGGTTATACACAATGCTGGTGACTATATTGAAGGGCAGTAAACATTGCTAACATGTAACTCTTTTGTATCGGCTGTAAATAAATAGTTGCCACTATTAAGTTCCAACCCTCGTAGCTAATTATGAAATTAAAGACACAAAAATCTTACAGAAAATACTTCTAGAAGCTGAAAATGTTAACAATGTATTCAATGTATGTAATTTAAGTAATAACACTAGTAAAAGTATGTCCCAAAACTGATAGGCAGAAATATGACCACCACACAAGAGGGAATTTAAACATAAAAAATCTGATGTGTTACACTCACATGACTTTCTCTACTCTTGTACAAACTATTTTTACAAACGCTTATTCTCCATATGCTTCATGTTAATCGAGATATCGAGATGTCAATCTTATTGGTAATTTTCATGTAGATGCAAGGGGAATATGGTAGGTTTTAAGCGATAGTCAAATATTTTAACGCTGGTTGCTATGTGGCGCATTCCATTCTCTTTGCATGTCCAGGACATAAAAAAAATGAATAACGAATTTGAGAAAAAGTATAAGTATTGGAAAATTTAAGGGAATAACAAGCAATATCTCGAAAACGGTTCACTCAACAAAAGAAATGTGTATGACATAAATTGTGTATTTTAACGCGATCTACGTTTTTTGTGTAGTAAAATTTTGTCTATCTCTTATGGTTTACCAGTTATGCAAAAGTCGTTCACAATGAAGAATACTTTTGGAGACATTCCCAGAAAATTCGAGATATACATTTCATTTCTCATGACAATATCTTAAACATATGATATTTTAATCAAAATCGTTAGAGCCATTTTTGAGAAAATTAAAATTTTCGAAAAATGTTCCATGTAAAGGGTAGTCTGGGGTGGGGGGGATTTTCTTGATAACCTTTGTGTCGCATCCTTGGAAGATACTGAACCTAAATACCAAGTTTGGTGTTTATACGACTGTTCGTTTCTGAGTTATGCTGTTCACAGACACACACACACAGACATGTTTCCAAAAATGCTTTTTTTGGATTCAGTGAGTCTCAAAACATGTATTTCCGGTGAAATCTCGGTATCGAATTTTTGGGTGGAATACAATACTTCCCCTACTTACTATACGTAGTAGAGAAAGTAAAAATTTACAGCAAAACCCTCAGTCGCTACTGGCATATTACATAACTACAACAGAACAACAGGTTTAAAAGTGAACTAAAGAAATGTATACTTGGATATTTTCTGTATATAACTTAAATTACCTATTTTGATCAAGATTCTTATTCAGTTGCATATATTTTGTACAAGGTTCATCCTCTTTGCCAATTTGTAAATGAATAAAGATATTAATACTTTGTTATAATTTTTATCTACATAACAATTCACTGACTCATGGAGTGATCAACAGAACTCAATAATCCCATAAATACAAGCTCTGAAATTTTGCATAGCATATCTTCCCTATGTGAAGTGTTACACTACTCGTAAAAAGGTATTTGATTAAATTCCAAGGAACTAATCAGTAAAATTAATAAATAAACAAAATTGGTAATGCTTTGAAAGAAAAGTATTTTCTTTCTTACATGCGAGATGCAGGAACAGCAGTACTCACACACTTTTAAATATGTTAATAGTAAGTGAATTCCATTCTGAACATTTAAACCTAAAACAGTTATTATTTCAGAAATAGCATGGTTTCCAGACCAAACCATAATGTTATTATTCAATTATAACATATGGCATTATACTGTAGGTAGTTCAATAGATTGGGAAGTAATTTTAAAACCACCTCCCCAAAAAAATCTGAACAGTGTTGTAGGTTGGACCAAAAGAATTATGCAGAAACTTATTCTAAAACTTTAAAATAATAACCTTACCTTTACAATATTTGTACACATTAAATAAATACATACATGCAAACTTTTACAAACTGTATGACTTGCAAAATGAACATTATCATGGAATCAGAACAAAAAAAATTACTTAAAAACCATCGTGCACAAGTTATTATATGAAGAAAATCAGTGGATGCTAGAATAAAAGCCTACAACAAACTGCCAGCCCAAATTACAGACATTAAAGATTTAAAATTATTCAATAGAACAGGGAAGAGTTTACTCATAGTCAAAGCCTGCTACTTAGTAACTGAATGTATGGATTACAGTTTAAAATGTATACTTCATTAATATTATAACTCGCAGTACGTATCCTGTTCTAAATAGATACATTAGTTTCTGATGTATTGCTTTACTTGTAGTTGTCTTGAAAAATTTAGCTCAGCCTCTATAGTTCGTTATGTACTGTTTTATGCTGTAAATCTCTATATCCTGATTTAAATATATCTGAGTAATTCATGTATTTCCTTTTTGTTCTAAGCGATGAATGACCTGTTTACAGAGCTTTTGCTCAATTTGTTATGTAGTAGATAGATACTTTATTTGTACATTTTTATACACAATTCTTTTTACAATATTCCACTTATAAACTAACCAGCTATGCTGCTCTTTTTGCCTGGCACCCTGGCCTTCTGGCTCATCTAAGCATCCCTTGCTACCCTTAATCCCTATTGCCCATCCTCTCCTTCCTCCGTTTGCCTTTCTACCTTTCTTATCTCTCTTACTTTTCTAATCCATTTCTCTTTTACTTTCTTTAAGAACTTGCCCATATTCTTATTTTGCTTTTCTTCTTTTCTTGTTAACATTTTAATTGCTGCTATTTTTCCATCCATTTTTTCCCACTTTTCCTCCCATACTTCTTGTCTCCATTCTGCTAATTCTTTGCTCTTTGCTTTCACTACCTCCGCATAATTCACAAATTCTGTTTTTTTTGCCTCTTAGCCCTCTCAGATACACTGATCCTGTTCTCATCCATGCAAACACTTCTTTTTCTGCTCTATTACAATAATCCACATACCCTTCTCTTCTCCATTTCCTTTTTACTAATCTATAGATCCCTAATGACTTTTTATTCCCTAAACTTCCCCAAATCTCTTGTCTTTTTATGTCCTCCACTCTGTTTCTTACTGTTATCCAAAAGCCATTGCTATTTCTTTCTCCTGTTCTCCAAATATCTCCCATTCCTATCTTATCTATAATTTTTTCTATCCCTGTCCACCAGCTATTTTTATTTTTCATACTCTTTTGTTGTTCCATGCATATCTTTAAAATTTCCCCTTCATCTTTTCTCAGGCATCTAAACCAAAATCAATTTGTGATGTAAGAATATGTGACAATAAAACATCTCATCTCATCATATTGTAGATGCCAAGTTTTCATCCCTTCAATAGGTGCTCACATAAAATGAGCCTAGTGCTAAATCAGCAAAAGTAAATAAACATGACATAATTTAAAATAGAGAGTTGAGGGTTGTTACACTACATCACTATGATATTCTTACTTGAACGCGTTTCGGGAGACGGCTTGTTCCCATCGTCAGCATTTTCTCTCAACTGATTTTTGCCGGTCATCGTCTGGGGGATGTGTGTGGTTTGTGGTGTTCTCTGGTGCTGGGCTGATGAACATCCAAAGGCTGCTGGGTAGCGTCAGTTCGAAATTCATTAGGTGATTCCTGTGTTTGACAATATGTATTTTTTCCCAGATGTCCAATTCATTGCTGTTGTTGATCGGTTTTAAGAGTTTTATGTTTGGAGTGATATCATGGTTTGAAGATCAGAAATGATGTGCTACTGCTGATTTATCTGGCTGCTTTTGGTAAATGCATTTCATATGCTCTTTAAGTCTTATTTCAAGATTTCTTTTGGTTTTTCCTATGTATACCAGGTTACATTCATTACAATCAATTTGATATATACCAGCTGATTTATCGTTGGGGATAGGATCTTTTGTTCTGTTGCATAGTAGTTTCTGTATATTGTGGTTATTCTGTGGAGACAGGGTGATGTTGTATTTTTTGAAAATCCTTTGAAATTTATGATGTGTCCAAGGGTGATAAGTGAATTTTCTATATGCTTGTGGTTTTTGTTGTCTGAGTAACGTAGTCATTTGTTCGATGTATTTCTGTCTTTCAAACCTTTTTATCTTCTTATCTATTGTTTTTTTCTGGTGGCTATGTTGTTAATGTGTTGGTATTCCTCTTTCTCCATTGGTATATGTACTAACCTGTTTGTAATACTATTTAAAATTGCATGTTTGTGGCTTGTAGGATTGTAGCTATTGTTTTTAATATAGTTTTCTGTGTGCGTTGGTTTTCTGTAAATGCCGAATGTTAGTTTGTTGTGTGCATTATTTCTGATGATCCTGATGTCTAGGTAAGGTAATTGGCCATTTTTTTCTTTTTCCATTGTGAATTTTATAGATCTTTTTTGTAAATTTAATAATTTCAAAGCATCTTCTGAAAGTTTTTTTGGAACAATAGCAAAAATATCATCTACATACCTATACCAGGTTTTGAATAGATGTGGGAAAGATTTAGTAATATGGGATTCAAAATGGCTCATATATAGTTCTGCTAAAAATGGTGAAAGGGGGTTTCCCATAGTTAGGCCTGAGGTTTGTTTAAAGATTTTGTGATGGAATGAAAAGAAATTCTGGTCCAGACATAATTTTGTTAGTTTCAGGTAATCTTCTGTTTGTGCTCTAGGTGTGCCATTGTTTAATATCCAATTTTCTAGGAGTGGTAATAATTCTTCTTTTGGTATGCTTGGGAAGAGTGCAGTGACATCAAATGATACCATCATGTCTGTGGGTGATATATTTATATTTGAAAGGTGACTGGTTAATTCTAAAGAATTTTTTATGCTAAGACTTTTGAACATAGGCATGGAGTTGAAGGTATTTGAAAGCCATTTTGCTAGTTTATATGTGGGAGAGTTTATGTTATTCACTATGGGTCTCATTTTGTTGCTGAGTTTGTGTATTTTTGGTAGTGCATATAACCTAGGTATGGTGGGAAAATCTGGTTTAATTCTGGATTTTTCGGCTTTTGTTAATGTTTTGGTTTCTATCAATGTGTTCCGGAGTGACTTGGTGCATTCTTTTAATGGATTTTTGCTGATTTCTATGTACTCTGGGTTATGTAGTAATTCCATAACTCTAGATTCATAATCGTCTTGGTCTAATATCACTAATGTGTTTCCTTTGTCTGTTTTGGTGTATACTACAGGTTTTGACTTTAGAGATTTGATAATTTTTTGATGTGGTACGTAGTGGTGTTTTTGGGCTTGTATCTGGTCCAATATTGGTTCACATTGTGATTGTATTAAACTTTTATCCTTATCTGTAAGGTGGTTGGAGGCTATTTCAATATCAGCAACAAAGTTTTCTGTATTTTTTGTGAAGTTGAAACAGGTTTTTAGGCCATTGTTCAAGACAGATAGCTCAGTGCTGGTGAATGGTTCTTTTGAGAGGTTAACTACATATTGGCCTGTGGTAGGTTCATTGTTTAGGTTATGATCTCCTAGACATAACCAAAAACGGAAAGCAACATATAAACATAACCTAATTGGTCGAATTAACCTTCTGAGGATGGGAACAACGGTTTCCCGAAACATGTTAAGTGAGTAAACTTAAGTGATGTTAGTGTAACAATTCCGACTCACCTTTAAATAAATTCAATACACATCACTGTTTCTAGCTTCTTTTCATTACAATATCAATGTCATACTTATTTTAAATTATGTTTATTCAGCAGATACAGTACATCTTGTTATTGGAATGTGAGAAGCAAAATTATTGTGCTCTAAATAACTGACAGAAGATAACTCAACAAAGACAAATGACCGTTTTGAGATTAATCAGTGTAGAAACAATCAACAGAAAATATAATTAGTTTTAAAAATTATTGTTTCTTAAGTATATAGACAGGGAACCTGATTAAATATTAAGCTGTTGGATATTCTTTATAAGCCAACTTAGCATTTAACATAACCTAGTATAGTTGACAGTAGCTAATAAGTGGGCCAAACTAGCATATTACTGATGATACAAATTAGTTTTCTATTTTATAGTATAACATAAAAACAAATCTTTTCTTTTAATAATTAGCATCCACTGTCTTCAAATACATTACTGTAAAACTAGTGATTGCTATTTTTCATAACTGACTCTTGCAGCCACTATATATAAATGTATTACAATTAAATATTTGTTCATTCCCACATTGTCATTGTTATAACAGTGCAACAATGAGTTAGCTTACAGGTAAGTTTTAAAATCTGGTCAACTTTACTGTGCAAGAAGTATATCAAAGTTGTATTCAACAAACATTTTCAGGCAAACAGAGCTTTAGTCTTTCTTTTTGTAGTGCCAACATGCATTTGTTTCTAAATTGTTGCTGATGTTTATGGACTGTAAAAATGCAACATGTAAAGTAGAAAATAGATAAATTTAAACCTATGTATGTAATTTATAATATTAAATATTTCTTTTTTCAAATGCAATTGAATGGGTGCTCCGTGCCTATTAAATATTTTCAACAGGTGCTGGAGTGCCGAAGTACCTATGCAGTTGATATAAATTGCATTATGCGTTCAACTTACATAATTTACCCCCACATAAGTATTCATGACTTTACTGTCAAATGTTTAATTAATTATCATAATGAAAAACTTTAAACTGGGCTAAATATCTAACAAAAAGATAGGTTAAAATACTTATCTTCTTCTTTTGTTCATTGAAGTTATCGATGATCACACCAATGAACAGGTTGAGAGTGAAGAATGAGCCAAAGATAATAAAGAATACAAAATATAGGTACATGTAAATGTTCGTCTCTCTGATAGGCTGCTTGTCAACCTGCAAATAAACCATAAATACTTATATACCAAATAGTTATCCACAAAATATTATACATACTCTTATTTAATAAAATATTTACATTTTTAAATCCATATATGAGTATAGGAGGAAGTGTGTGTATGATATAGGTGGCCAGAAAGTAATGTAACCATTAATTTGTAATGGTTACATTACTCAGAAATATCTAGGAAATAAAATTAAGTGGGACATATGACTGAGTATATTCACTGTGTATTTGTAGATCTACTAGGAACTAATTGTTACTGCTGTATTTCATTAATTAAGCACTGCTGGAAAGTAGAGTCAGAATGAAAAATTCAATGCAATAGCTGGGATTTTAAACAGAGATCCTCGGCTTACTGTGCCACTGCTCTAACCAACTAAGCTATAAACTGCCAATATGACACTAAATTCCCTAATGGCTCAAAATTTTTCCTGATAAACCACAAGTGTCCTCAAATTCAGTTTTGAAATAATATATCCCAATGGTGACTTACAATCACAAAAGAACTTTTAAGTCTCAAGCTTCACAGTTAGCCACTATTGTGATATGTTATCTCAAAAATGAATTTGAGGACACCTTATGGTTTACCAGGAAAAATGTGTCAGTTGGGGAATTTAGTGCCATACAGCATGTTGCCTGGTAGCTCAGTTGGTTCAAGTAATGGCTGGTAAGCCAAAGAACTGTGGTTCAAATCTCAGTTATAAGACTTGAATTTTTCAGTCTTATTCTACCTTTCCAACTTGTCTACCCACAGCATAAGTGAAAGAATAAGTATCATTAGTAACATTGCACTGCCATTCTATTGTACCAACTAGTGGCAGAAGTATCAACTAGGTGCCTTGCAGCGTTTAATAAAAACACTTAGAATTTCTTGTATCTCACATTCTGCCTCCCTTCTTATTCAACCTATTGGGTCTCATTATGAGGTCATGTGTAATAAATTGCATAATTTTATTTATCTTGTGATCTTGATCTGCAGCTATATTCCAGTCTGTTACTGAGTACCAGATATTTCCTTGTATTTATGGGGGTCTTCAGATTTATTCGATCGTTACCGCCAGTCAGTTGTCTCCACATGACATCAATACTTTGAAGCGAGTTTATCACCAGTGCCACTGGCAGAAGACTAGTGAAAGATGAATGGAAGGGGTGAGTGTCAACAGTCTAGGTCACCTTAATGAAATGGGACTTGTATCGTACATTTCCAGTATTTACATTTGGAACTTCTTTTGCTTGCATCTCATAAATTTGCAATCTCAGTATGTACACTGATAGGTAACTCAAATAATTGGATGGTTTTTGTAGTGTAGTGTCTCTTGGCTTTAATGGCACTACTTTAACTTTTAATAAAAAACACTGAATCATCTTTATAAATATTTAAGAATTTTTAAAAATATTTTAGTTGTTTCTCCTCTATTTGTTAATAAAAAACAACTGTTTTTTGTTGTTTATCATGTTTTGTCTCAGGACTTGGTAAACTTATGGGCAAAAATGGTGGATATCATTCACACAGTGACCAATAACGTAGCAATAAACTCTCCCTTGAATCCTTCCAGTTCGGAAGTAGCATTCAACCATGTAAATTCTGTGATCAGTGGTCACTTCCATCTCACGTGCAAAGAACATGCAAAATGTCCCGGTGAAAGATGTTCTGCACTGCCATAGTATATCAACCTGTTTACTATGTCGGAAACATATGCAGTTCAAGGCTCAATTTCATACCTCCTGTTTGAGAGAAGGGGTTTGCTGAACTAATGACTGATTGGTGATAAAGGCCAAATAAATCTGAAGGCCCGTTATAAGCAGTTACTGCTACCTAACAGGTAACTCAGAATATGGTAATTAATATGCTAATGGTTACCTGTAATGGTTAATGCAAGGTAAGTGGCTTTTATGTAGCTGTTACATAAAACTAATTGTTTTTCAAACAGCTAGTATGATGCCACAAATAGCTGTGATAAAGTATATGAGCTAGATAAAAGACTCATATAAAAGAAAGAGCAGAACCTTACTTTTCGGACTGAGAACCATGCACCTAGCAGGCTCAGATATAGGAAGGTAATCATGGGCAACTGTAAAACCATGGCTGATTGTTGTTCTTTAAGCATACGGAGCGACAAGTTCTTTCCTGCCAATAGGAGGAACTGCCCTTGTGGTAGTTATTGCTTGCTTTCAGTTCAATATAAAACTTACGAGTTATATCATATGTGCCTTTTATTACAAGTACCCTTTTTTGCATGGAAAGACAATGCAGGAGACATTCTAACTTAAAGTGCTACAGTTAATATAAAAGTCAACACTGGAAGTAGAAAACTGCACAATTATAGGTTCCTTACTAACATTTGTTTTTAAAATAGTGTTTAATGCCCATTCTTACAGTGCACAGCAGCACAGGTACTGGGCACTGATAATGAAATGATAATTGGAAAGGAAACACTCCAGGTTTAAGTTTAGGGCAACTCCCTATCAGTTAAGAGAAGTGAGGAAAACTTGGAGAAAGCTCCATCAGGGAGAACTGTGCTGCCAGGATTTGAACTATAATCTCTCATTCATGAGATTGTGCTGCCAGGATTTGAACTATAATCTCTCATTCATGAGTTTGTGCCTTAACGATCTTGGCCGCCCAGGTTGGTAAATTGAAATTTTCAGTCAAATATACACTTATTTACTGTACTGAAGTTAATATTTTTAAGGACATAATGCATGCACAGCTGGTTTCCAAATACTGCTTAGGATCATTATAAGAGCTGCAGTATTCATTTATAGTGATTTTGGAGAAAAATTTGGATTACATACCTGTTAAACAAATTCTCTTTCTTAGCTCCATACCTGTTTTTAGATGCATGACCACCCTTGTTTCCTTCCATTCTGTCTTTATTATTACTAAAGTTAATAATTATAGACTTAGTGTGTACCTATATGATGTTTGAAGTTAAGATTGAAAGTTATTTTGCATACAATCCAAAAATAGAACAACAAAAATGCTGACATAAATATCAGTATTCTTCATTCCAGGAGAAATAATACTTACATCTCTGGAATCAATAGCATCGTTCATAATCTGAATCCATCCTTTGAATGTAGCCACTTGGAAGAGACAAAGATACGCCTTCCCCACATGATCAAAATTCATTGGTGAATTTTCCCATGTGTAGTTCTCTGCTATACATGCATTGCGGTCAGGAATGATCTCATGGCTTAGTGTCGTCCCATTATCATCAATACACTGAAACAAAAACACAGAAGTATGCAATTAGAATGCCTCAATTCCTAATCCTTCTGTGCAATGAGAAACATCTATTATTTCCATAACTGTAGAACCTGAATTACCTCCACTATACCACTTAATGTTGGCTTTAGCTAATATTTTTATCATTATATGCACTGCATGTCATGGAAACCATTTGCAGTATCAGACCTATTGATACTATGAGGGGCATTCTGAAAGTTCTCAGCTTAACTCAGAGATGTCATCAAGATGGCCAAATTACTACGACTGTTGTTAAGCATCATCCTTTAGATGGCGCACTGTAAAGTTTTAGACATGTGAGTGTAATAACTTTTTTGTGACAATCATGTAAATAAACTAGTGTTAATATTTTCTACAAAATGGATAAAACTGACATGAGCTGTCATAAAGTATTTCATTTTGAAAGGTGTAACAACTACAGAAATACAAAAGGAGTTAGGTTCAACATTAAAGATTCTTCTCCTTTATTTTCAATTATAAAAAACTGGGCTGTTGAATTTAAGCATAGCTGTACATCCATTCATGATGATGAGTGCTCAGGGCATCCCAAAACTGCTACAACCAACTAAATGTGACAAAATTTCACAATGCTGTATTAAATGATTACTAATTGAAGGTACGCGAGTTGGCAGACATTGAAAATATCTCAATAGGCCATAGCCACTACATTGTACACAACATTTTAGCAATTCCTTGTGGTAGTTGGCAACAATAAAGATATATAACTACTATGGTTCTTAGTGTCCCATTCTATATTGGACGTGAAAGGCCAGAAACTTTGCTCAGAGGCCTCTTTATCAGGCTTGAGGTTCTTTTACATGCCATAAATCTATGACATGGGATCACCAGCTTTACTTCCCTTCCAAAGGAAGCCATGTTAAGAATTTTTACACCCAAAAAAATCCATCGCCCTCCACAGGGTTTGAACCCATGTGAGAAAGCTTTCTACTGAATGGGTGCTGCACTTGTTAACAATGGGCTAAAAGGGTATTTGAATGAACAGTTCTCAACAGTGTTTAGAGTTACTTAAACACAATTCAAATGGTTTCTCCGTTTCATAGCAGTAGACAAAACATGCATTCATCATTACATACCAGAGATGAAGGAGCAGTCCAAACAGTGGGTGATAACAAGGGGAAAGTCCACCAAAGAAAGCAAAAAACAGTTACATCTGCAGGAAAAGTCTTGGCTACAGTTTTCTGGGATTCTGATGTCATGTTGCTAATAAACTACCTACAGAAGGGCAGAACCATCACCGAGGAGTATTATTCTTTCTAATGGACCAATTGAAGGATGCTATTCAGGCTAAACTTCCAAAATAAAGTTCTCTTTCACCATGGTAATGTGCCTTCACACACATGTGGGACTGTTACTGTAAAACTGCATGACCTTCACTCTCAAGTGCTTCCACATCTGCTATATTCACTTGATTTTGCTTCCAGCAATTACTTTTTGTTCACAAACTTGAATAGCTGGCTGGGTGGACAAAGATTCTATTAGATATGACAGAAGCCTATTTTAAACAGTGGACAAATATTATTTTACTAAGGGCATTAAAAAGTTGGAAAGTCATTGGACTAAATGTATTGATTTACAAGATGACTATGCTGAAAACTATAAACACATTTCTCTTAAATCTTGTGTTTTCTTGTCAGGCCAAGAACTTGAATGATCCCCTATTAAGTCCTCCATAGCAACACCCTGCTAACACTTCAGTTTTCTTGCTGTTTGACAATGTCATTTCCATGGGATTCAATTAATGACTAAAACTTATACTCGAATGTCTAAAATTGTTCAATGGACTTCAATTCTGTGACTTTCAAGAAAGGAGGAACACTTATTAAACAGGGGAGATGAAAAGGCTTATAGTAATAAGAGAGTATATGAATTTAATATTTAAATGTAATGGTGCGAAGGGCTCAGGAGATAAATGTATCGACATGAAAACAAAGAAAGAAAAAAAACTATGAACAAAACTGCTATAATTAAGGATGTGTTCAAAAAAGCTTGCAATAAACAGTGTCAGTTTGTATTCAAAGTAAGTGGATATGTCAAATCAATAGGAAGCTGAAGAAAAAGGCCTGAAGCCATTACTCAGAGCAGTATTTTAACTGAATGGTAATGCAAATTATAGACTACATGTATAGATTTATAAACAAGCAAATAAATTGAACTGGAATTCATGTTATATTACTATGTGATAATATGACTCTCTCTTACAAGTTATAATTCGGGAAATACATTCTGCATTGCATATGTGAAAATTAAGTGATGGATGGAAACAATTTTAAAGTAAACATTATGATTTGATAACTAGAAAATTAGATGTATTCTTCTCTTTAAGAATAAACCTTAATAAAAAAAATAAGCACTAGCCAGTTTTAACATGCTTAGTACCTTAAGTGAATTAAAGTATTTAAGTAGGTACACACTGTGGGTTGTATGTCATTTAATGTATTTAACAAGTTCACTGCCTCTGTATTTCTTTTCTTTTTGTGGGGAGGTAATCAACTTTATGAAAAGTGGAAAAATGCACATCATATATTTTGATCTAGAATATTAAACAGAAGATTGCATTCTGAGTGAAGTAGTTGGTGTGAAATATCAAATCCAAATAGGGCACCAAACACTATCTTCAGAATTTGGTTTTTATTCATAAAACAAAAGAAGATAACTATATAAATGAAACTAAATTTTTATTTTAATACACAGAACATTGAATATTTAACTACCGAAGGTTGTTGTGAGAGTCTCCAAAATGTCAAAGAGCATTAACCGCCTAACTATTGAAGGTCCTGCTTCATTGTCCATTTTTATTGTTAAAATATATGAACTACATATAATCTATCACACCATGTTTCAAAGTAAATGTCCACCAATAATTCTGAAAGCACAACTGCCTCTGCTTAGTGCCCACTTCATACTAACAGGTTATAAAAGGTGTGCAGCACTGGTGAAGAGAGCATTTGCGCTCTGTTCAGAATGATTGGCAGCAATTATTCTTTCACACTGGCATTACGTAGGTTAAGGGTGGAAAGTTGAAATCAGATTTGAGACATTCAGTGCCATGACTGGGACTAAAACCACATATATTTTGGCTTATTGTGCCAATGTTCCCTCACTGAATAACTGTGAATGGTGCCTCTAAACTCAACTTCTCACCAATATCATTATTCTGAAACATAGCTCAAGGAACACCATCTAAGTAGCTAAGATGACAGTGTTGGGTTGGAAAGCAATGGAAGCTTGACAAGAATTTACAAGCAGAATGAGGGACAAGTATGCTTAGTTAAGTAATAACTCCTTCATACATGGTTTATTTTCAACCAAAAGCAGTTGTTGATACTATTTGGCATATTCCGGATACATGTGCACTTAAAATCTATTGCTACTGATCTTGGCTTTGTAGCTATAGCTAAAGCAGTGAGTATCACTGGCCAGGATTTCAGTGGTGAAAGTACATGGTGTAATGGGTTATATGTAGTACATATATTTTAGCAATAAAAATAGACAAAGAAGTATGTATTTTTTAATTTGTGTTGTTAGAGGTATACTCTTCTTTTTTGAGTTTTGGAGCAGTAGCATTATATGGGTGTTCCTATATGATCAACGAAAGCATTTTTTCCTCGGATCATAGTGAAGAAAAGCTGAAATAAAAAAAGTTGCACTATGCACATAATCTCTACTGTTTGACTTTCTGGTATCATTTGTTATTCTTTGGGAAGGTTGGTTTTGTTTAAGGGTGCTCAACTTCTAGGTTATTAGCACCCTTGTTATTCTTTGGGTAATGTATTAAAATTATGAGATTATTTATAAGAATAATTAATAACTGCATAGATCATTGTAACTTCACCTTGTGCTGAGGACTAAACAGGATTATGGGTCACATACAAAGGAAGGGGGGGGGGCAAGAGTGAGGAAGTAAATACTTTTCCTCTCCCATCATTTTAGAAAGGGAATAGGCCCAAGTATCTTATCAATTACTGTTAAAGGCATGAATTCATAACTTAACTTAGCACGGAAAATTGGAGAAAAGAATTTTTTAATAAGAAGTGGTTGAAGGGGGATAGAAATACACTTATAATTGAAATGATATGCAAGGACGCTAGAAGCATTGGGCAGTTTTTGTGTGAAGTAAAAAATAAATGGCTTTGGACAGTGGAAAGAGAAAAGTAAGAGGTAATGCATCTTACTTTGAATGGAAAACTATAGTGAATGTGTTAATTTAGTGACAAGTGATTGTAAAATGTAAATAAACTGTAGTGATTGTCTACTGAATAAATGACCAGGGTCAAAATGCAGTAGATAATCTAATTTGTAAAACTCTTAGCACAATAAATACAATACAATACAATACATAACTTAACTAGAGTAACCATACCTTAAAATATTTGCCGGCGAATAGCTGAACACCCATAATTGCGAAGATAAGCCAGAAGATAAGACACACAAGTAGCACATTGAAGATACTGGGTATGGCCTGTACCAAGGCATTCACCACAACCTAAAAGCCAAATGGTTATCATTTTACACGTGCACTTGCATAAGGAACTAATTTACTTTTATATTTCTAACTTTATCTCAGAATAACAGTTATTTTATGTTTACTGAGGCAAATACTGTCTTACTAGTTATATTAGAAGCAGCAATTATTTAATTTGTCTATTGTCTGTATAGATGCCTCAAATTAAATGAAATTCTGTATACTGGTAAACAACAGAGCTACTTTAACTTTCTAAGGACAGTTAATGGACCAAAAACACTAAAATTCATTGTTATGAAGATCAATAAATTTTCAGCAAACCATAAGAGGTCATTGTTACTAGTTTCTAGTGAGGAAGTATTCTTTTTTTATTTAAAGTAGTAGGTAGGTCCTTCAAAAGTGATTTGGCTTTCTCTTATCATTATAACAATAACATTTTTGCTCTAGAAAATCAACCTAGTGAAAAGAAAATTAGGTTAGGCCAGGAGAGAAAAATTGTTTGTTTATCAAACATTTAAAAATAAATTAGGTATCCATTATAAAATGTAATGCTGTATATAATGTTGCTAGAATAGCTTGCATACATTTATATAAATGATTTCAAAATTTCTTATGATAGTTCATATTTTGCAAGAACTTTCTTGAAAATTGTTTTACGCAAAAGTGCAGTTTTATTTATATTCCACAGCAGAAGTATGAAAAATCCTTGGTAACTGCATCTCCTTCACTAGGAAGTAATATTTTCAAACTGCAAAATGAAAAGGTGTATAAAAACATTAGTTATTATTAAATAAAACACCATTTACCTATTAACTTTTATGCAGATTTTTTTTTTATGCTGAACCACCTGTGTAACTTGGCTTAGCAATAAATAAATACATAAAAAAATAGAAATAATTGTTCTTTCTTTTATTTCTTAGTAATCATAAACATACATTTATGAGAAAACTGTATTAATTTATGTTCCAAACTACTCTGAGATTTAATTTAAAAACCAGGAATTTTAATGGATTAAATAACTACAGATATAAATTTCTAAAATGTGAATACTGTTTTATTTACATTAAAATTAATTCAAATAGTTCTTGTCTAATTTTACATTACATATTGGCACTATTACTTAAAACATGACTATTGCTGTTCTCTTAACTCTAAAATAATATAATTCAATTTTAAGTTTTTAACTAAGTATAATACAATGTTGGTGTAGATACAGAATTTGCAATTATTATGTGCAAAGAACTATTCCTATAATATAATTTATGCATTTTAATGTGTAAGATTCTTCTAATTTTTGAAATGCCACTCTATCCTTTACTATTTTCATGCAAAATAACTAGAGCATGCACGTTATGCACGCATCTTGTTTTTGTTTAAATCTGACTCTTGCAGAACCTAAGTTTAATCAAATGTAAAGCTAAAGTGATCATTTTGTGCGAGCATTCTAAAATATATTGTTGCTGCTATCATAACTAATATAAAGCTCATTCACTAAACTATTTGGCTACTTCAAGGAAACTGGTGCAAAAGAAAGTATAAAACGTAATTCAATATACTACCTCTAGAACTAAACATGTTTATTTGGTTATCTGTTTATTAAATGCTTTTTAAAAATTTACCATCATTATCATTTTCAGCTGGTTAAAAAAAATGGCTGATTGTGTAACTGTGATTCTTCAATTCAATGGATTGATATGAAAATTAGAAACAAATGTTGTCCTTTCTTATGACTATTTATTATACAACATTATAGTTTGCCAAATAACCATAATTATAGCAAACTTATGTTATTATGAAAGAGAGACTACGCATGTACTGATTAATTTCATATCTGGAAATGTTTTTGTGAAATACTGTACTTATATGTTGTGCATACATATTTATGCTGTTCCTTTCTACATGTTCCCACACAATATGAACCTTCTCAGCACACGCGACATACAATATTTCCTGATGTTTCATTTTGTTTTCTATTATTATTTGACAATGTTAACAACTGTCAGATGATATAAGTGTTGCTAGTGATGAAGGGATTTTGTGTTGTATGACAACGAATCACAAAATGCAGCAGAATTTTTAAGGTCCATTTATGTATGTGACATTACTGTTGTAGTCACACTGTGTGGTGATATCAGTTCTACCAACCTGCTTCCATATTTGGTTAAACAGCTAGTATGGATATGTGTGTGTTGTTCTATTGCTGCAAACTCTAAACTCAAAAACGCTGAAAATGATGGAGTGTCTTTCTGGTAAACAAGGTTCGTGGAAGTGCATTTAGGAACCTGTAAGGTAAATTGAGAGAAGATGGCAACAAATTGTAATATTCTAAGGGGATATTCCAAATTGAACCCTTAACACAAGTTTTTTCTATAAAATATTCCATATTCATATTTTTATCAAGTCTGAACAATTATAACCAGATCAGTCGCACAAAATGTGAAAGTACAAACCACACTGAAATGCAAAAACTACAGCTCTGGATTTCCCAAAGTGGCTGTACTGATTCAACTGTCTCACAAGGTGGCAATGCAATGTATATAAACAGGCCCATATACACCCAGTCTATTGAGACCATGTAACTGCCAAATGTGTTGTGCGTTTTTGAGTTTTTGCAGCATAGAATGTTGCGTGACTCTCATGCCACATGGTATAAATGCTTCCATTAAACTCAATGTACTTTCAGATTGTGTCATGCTTTTATGCAACATGAAATTGCTTGCATAAATGGGGCCCATGTTCTCCTTACGTTATACAGGATGTTTCAGAAATACTTTTACACCACATGAAGGAAAAAAGTTCATATGAACATATGTCCCATAATTCTTTGTTTTCTCGTTAGGAGGTGTTCAACACAGTGGTACACTTATAACACACAAAACTCATAATAAATGCTCAAAATGTCCTCCTCTGGCTTCTATGCATACCTGTACTCGTCGAATCATGGAATGTTACACCCTGTCAAAAACTCCGGGATGGTGTCGAATGGTTTCGTTCGCAGGCTTCCATGACACATCGATGAAGCGTTTCTGCATCCGGGATGGCTGCTCCATAAACCAATGATTTAAGATGCCCCCAGAGGTAAAAATCCACAGGATTGAGGTCAAGAGAATGCACAGGCCATGGAATGGTCCTCCTCTGCCTATCCATCGATCATGGTAGATACCAGTCAGTGCATCTCGAACAATGCGACTAAAATGTGCTGGAGCCTGGCATTTATCACATTTATCAGCAAGGTGATGATAAACAGCGACAAAGGTTGGATGACTCGGTTGTCTTCAGTCTGGAAACTCCATCTGATAGAGCCGTTCAGCCTCGCATCCATTACCATTCATGCGACCATACATAAAAATCATGTCTGCCTGTTCACGAAATGAATATCCAGCCATGGTGGAACGAAACACATGCAGTTAACTTACTACATGTAGACAATTGAAACGTTGAAGACAGACTAATGACAAATGACAAACATAAACAAGTTTCCATGGCAACACTTCGCCATCTACCGTATGTAGTACAATGGGTCAATGCCTTCTATGAATGCATAGAGAAATGAAGTTTTGAGGTTGGACCCCAAAGGCCGTTGAACTCGCACTTTCATTGTGACAGGAATAACACAAAAACCAAGGAGTATGGGACATATATTCATATGAACTTTTTTCCTTCTTTTGGTGTGAGGAACTCATACCCAAAGTTTGTAAAAGTATTTCTGAAACACCCGGTATAATACAGAATGATATGGTCATATATTAAAGGTATATGCAATGAGCAAGATGCACATGTTTTATGTTGAACTTCTGCTTTTATTTGAATGTCAAGGCATCCATATTCAATAAATTTCCCATCATTTCATTTGATAATTATTGGATATTGAACAATGTGTGCTTATGTTTATATCATATTTTCACTTCTAAGCAAGGACAGCATCATAGGTGGATTTTTGGTGGACTGAAACCTACCCAAAACTAATCTGAGCCCAACCTTAAGCCCCCTTCTAGACAAAAACAAATATGCAATGAATAATTATGCATTATTTAAAAAGTATGACAAAATATGTGTTTAAAACAATGTGTAATAATCCCATGACATTGCAATACAATTTCTAAGAGTAAGTCTCTATTAAAAAACTCAGTGCTACTGAAAGCATAAGTAATTGCTATCCAAAACAGTGAAAATGTATACGAGGAAGAGCAAAATGTACATTGCATTTGATCCAAAGCTACACAAACGGAAGGTGATACACATATTATTATCACATGGCTGCTTGGTTATGAAAAAGAAAATGACTGAAGTTACAAAAACTAATATTATAGGTAAAGTCTGTTTCTGCTAACATCACCACCCTACATATTTTCCCTGTGCCCACCCAAGGGCACCTCTCCATGTTGGAAGTTCTGGTACTGGCACTGGCACTGCCACTGCCATGTCCCACTGAACAAATCACCTCACATTGACAATGACTATGGCAATAATGCTTTTATTGTTGTACAGAAAGGTAATGAAACACTGGTTTTTTGTGCATCATCAGAGATTGAGAATCAAGTAATTTTGATAATTTTTATAATCTACCAGATGAATGATTACTAAACTATGGTTAAGGGATTGAATTACACTGCTACCACCAGAAAGAAATTCTTGGACTGAAAGTTTGTAGGCAAATATTGCTTAAGGAAAAGATGCAAATGAATTACTTCTTAGCATTAGGTAATACTATTTAGCATAATAGGATCACATCTGATTTATTTGCGGTACTTTTAATTATTTCACCCTTATATTAAGTTAGTAAACAATTACTGGAGTAAGTATTTGTTAAACTTTAAAGGCGGTAAAGTTTCTACTGAGTTCCTACACTCCCAGGATTTAAGTTCGGTTAAGTGTATCAAATACTCTTGGGTACCAGAAGATGAAAATCATTTTACTGTTTGTTTTTATTGGCAGAGTTACTTAAGTTACTTGCATAATTTACTTATCCAAATTGCTTTATGCAGCAGCATTCAAACTTGCTGCCCTATTTTTGAACTTGCTCTTTACTGAGGGGGAGATAAATTTGTGATGAAACCATTTTCTGTATGTGTTTGTGTGTATCAGTGTGTTTGCAAAAGTTGATTTTCAATGCTCTTCTACTGCATTAGTGTTTAACAAGCATAATACAGTAGCACACTCTAATCAATGTGTAACTTGTTTGCTTTTCTTTTCTTCTTCCTCATTGGCTTTTCCTTTTTAAGTTTCAGTACAATGTCCCAGATCTAAAGAGACAGTGAATGAAGTGATGATTAGTGAGTGCTCAAAAGAGCAAGTATCTGATAGGAGAAGCAGAAACCTCAGAGAAATCTTATACATGTAACTCATCCCAGCTGAGATTTGAACTTTGACCCACCAAATTACAATGTAGGCATACTGCCCACTATACTACTATGGAGGTGAGCTTTAATGTTACTGTTCATGATGCATCTATACATATGCTGCCACAGAAAGTAATATAACATTTACAAAACATTGCTGAAATGTTTTGGTGCAACCTTTATATTTGTGTTTATTGCTGGAATTTATTATTCAGAGCACAATTCCTTATAAGATTGCAAAAACTTCCATTTCTAAGAGCTACTTCTTATGCGTTTTGTATCTCCTTATTTGAATATGTTTAACAATGGAAGTAAGAATAAATGTATGATATTGCTTCAAACTTTATGTGGAAGTGATTTATTCCTTTAAAAAGCATTTAGCAAATGTAACATTATATATGGATACTTATAAATTTTATCAAATTTTTCAAGAAAATTGTAAGTAACTGGATTGGTAGAGATAGCTTTTGGACACTCTACTACTTCACCGACTAGAACATGTAGGAATATCAGCATTAGTCTGTCTATAAACAGCATGATTCAAAAATAAAATGTTGGCTAAATACCAAACTTATTTAAATTCAACATTTTCCAAAGATGTGACACAAAGATTTTCAAGAAAATCTTCCATTCCAAACTACCGCTTACATGGAATTTCTTTTTTGTTATTTTATAAACAATTTCTCTAATGTTTTTGATTAAATAGTCACATTTTTATGACATTTGCATGATTAATAAATATATATTCTTAATTTTATGTGGATATCCTGTGAAGTCCCCTTTATTCTTAATTAATTTTGTGTGCTTCTGTATAAATAGTAAACCATAAGAGATAAACAAAGCCTATACTAAAGGATGTATATCTTACTAGAACACAATTTATATTTGAATAATCTTTTTTGTGGCATTCATCATTCCCAAGATATTTGTTGTTATTCATTTGAGTTTTTTAATATTTTTGAAATCCTTAGATGACCATTCTTTTGTTTTTCATGACGTCGTATGAAGAGTGGAATTTCAAAGCGAGCATATATGGAACCGATTTTTAAACATCTAATTATTCCTTCACCCTGCATCCCGCTTGTTACTGCAACAAAATGTGTAATGAAACTACTTCTGCAACTATCACAATTAACATGAAGTAGGTAGAAAAATAAGCTTTTGTTAGAATTTACATAATGTAATGTAGAAAAGAGATACAAATAAATGACAGTGGATAGAGAAAGTTATGGGAATGTTACACATCACATTTTTTATTACATAGCAGCAGCTTTTGTAGACTATGTAGTGGTATTTCTTTTGAGGACAAACGCCATTTTGGGAAGCATATTTACAGTTATCAGCTATGTTGTTTATAGGCATCTGTTAATACCTTTCAGTCAAAACAATTTATAAAAATTTGTCATCACAAAAATGCATTCAACAAGGAATACAGATGCATAGCTAGGGAGGGGTTTTGGGGGTTGAAACTCCCTTGCTAAAATAAGTGTAAAATTTAATAGCAAAAATAGCTTCATTAAAATAATAGTATCTTTCTAGATTGGCGCAAACAAGATACATGTTAATCATATGACTGTAGGTAGTGCTATATTTACGCCACATGTCTTAGACAATATCACCGAAGGTAACAGCAACAGAAACTGTACTTTAGACGGTGTTGGTACAACCATGTTAAGATATCGGGGGGCATGTTTTTGTTCTGGTGATAAATTTGAGGGTTTCCAAATGAGTGCAATATCTCCCAGTTTAGAACATAACAGAAACCCTATTTTTAGTAAAATAAAATGGCCTGCAGCGGTAATATAAAATACTCCACATTCACAGTGGTCATTAATTCTCATATCACAATACATTTGCTATTTACAATACACAAAAGTTCCTATCCTAATTGATTCCAATTGCTGCACATTAATCTGTGAATATAAAATCAATTTATTTAAATATTTCAACTCAGGGTTAATTCATATTTATGATTTGAATTGGCACACAATGTTTAAAAAATGGCTCTGGTTTTCATTTCTTGGTTACTGTCCTAAGCATTTCTTTTAGAGAGATTTTTAAATGGTTTTGTGCAAAGTGAAGGTGGGCTACCTGCATTATATAACCATTGGATAAAGTTACAAAAAAAATATAATTAATATCTGGCAAATTTTTTCCTAATTCCTATGTTTGAGTACAGCAATAAACATCACAAAATAGTTTAGCCACAGAGGTTGCTCTGGGGTTTAAAAAGTGGCCAAAATAAAGGGAACTGTAATATGAACAGATAACTGTTGAGTAATACATTATGCAAAAGTCGTTCACAATGAAGAATACTTTTGGAGACATTCCCAGAAAATTCAAGATATACATTTTATTTGTCATGAAAATATCTTAAACATATGACATTTTAATCAAAATCGTTAGAGCCATTTTTGAGAAAATTAAAATTTTTGAAAAATGTTCCATGTAAAGGGTAATCTGGGGGGGGGGGATTTTCTTGAAAACCTTCGTGTCGCATCTCTGGAAGATACTGAACCTAAATACCATGTTTGGGGTTTATCCAACTGTTCGTTTCTGAGTTATGCTGTTCACAGACACACACATGGACATGTTTCCAAAAATGCTTTTTTTGGATTCAGGGGGTCTCAAAACATATATTTCTGGTGAAATCTCGGTATCGAATTTTTGGTGGAATACAATACTTCCCCTACTTACTATACGTAGTAGAGAAAGTAAAAATGAATACCTATACAGAACCCTCCCTTAATATTTTTCTGGCTATGCCTCTGAAGAAATATATGAGTAGATTTGTTAGAATTTGGGAAACTTTAAACTTGATTCACTTGTATAATATTATTATGATGATGTCTATTTCATGATAGTACAAAGTCATCTGAAAGATGGTTACACAATAAGTATTTAGTCATGTGTTTGCATAGCCCACAATGGTTGAATTCTTGCTAACTAAAAACAACTTTGGAAAACAATTTTATAACATCTGTTGTTTGCGGTATGTCTTTATGTCATATGAGAACATGTAAACTTACTTTGAAAGGGCAGGCAGTGTAATGATCTTAGGGTACAATATAGTGGGGGGAGGTAGAGCATAAACTGAACAGCAAATAGCTTACTCTACATTCTGGAGCACAGCATTGCTTGAACTTACCCATCATGTTACCTGAGATGTACATGTAATATAATGGTGAACATTTCTGCTTTTTCATTTTAAATACAGAGAATGAGTCAAAATAACACCAACTTAGACATGATTCGTGGAATCTATTTAAATATTCTCATATAAGGAATATACAGTGCAGTCATTTTATGATGAGGCCATGGATTGTGCATATTCTGCACACTGTCTATTACACTGGGGGCTTTTTGCTCTATAGCTCCTGCATTACTTACGAGTGACAGTAACATGCACTACACTGAGTACTAACCTTGTTATAAGTGGTGTCCATCTGCGTGAAGATATTCCTCACAATTTCGGATGAAATTTCCTTTCACATGCATAACTTCTTCTTGCATAATATTCATAATTTCTGTTTTTACATTGTCCTTAAGTCTGTGTATGGTGTGAGGATTGTTCCTATAAACTTTATTTTTTAGGTTTCTCCACAAATAGCTGCTCCAATTTTGTCAATTTTTTCCTCCAATAGGACATCTCATTTTCACTTCTTAGCCTTAGCTTTTAGCGATCCCATTGCCCTAAACTTATTAACCAGATGTATAACACTTTCTCTACCTGCAACTGCAATACCAGGAAATTTCTCCTGAAATTGTTTACACACCTGTCTACATGATTCAGTTTTTATGTACGTATCGTACATAAAAATTCATTGTTCAAGTGTGAATTTGTTAACAGACATTGCAGTGGACTAACAACGAAACATTACCAGTCTTAAGTAAATCACCCATAACACAGATGTCTTGAATAAACTTCCACCTCTGAGATGCACAGCTCTCTTTACAGCACAAACACAAAACAGGATTGAAGCACAGTTGATAAAAATAACCTTGAATGTGTCATGTGCCAGCAGTTGCACATCAGAAGTACCGAGGTCACTGCTGTAGCGTGCTATGCATATAACCGGTCTGCGGCCTCACCTTAAAATAACTGCACTGTATATCCATGAATGTCTTGTTGTAGAGCTATAGGAGCTAATAGCCACATTAGGTTAGATGAAACTTGGTTGAACAGTTCTCTATGCATACTTCCCACATGAAGTACCTATTTTCAGAAACTTCCTGTTTCTCACAGTCACTGATGCACAGCAGCAAGATACTGTGGTAAGGCAAATATCTCCTGAATACAGCTCAGTGCAAAGATTATGCATCCTTCTAGCATTGCAACACTATAAACATAATGTATGTCTGCCAGTTCGTGTACATAAAGCAAAGCATTTTCTAATAATTTGGATGTTTGGAAAACCTTCCAGTAATCACATTTTGGTCTGTCCTTACGTCTGCTTAATTTGCCTATCTGTACTTCTTGTAGGATTAATTATATCACTATAAGTATGATAATATGCAAAACACGCATATAATAAATTAAATGCATGCAGTTTTTAAACTAAGCAGATAAACAATGTCAAGAAACAAAACACAGTAATATCTCAAAACTAAGAGAACATGAAACACACAGAATATTATAAAATTTTGGGATAAGGAGACCAATTTGAGTGAGTTTCATCTAAGCTGACATGCCTAATGAATAACTTTAAAATCCTATAGCTCAATAATGAGAGTTTTACACATATATACCTATACAAATATACCCAAATGATCCCCTGAAAATTGGTTGATGTTAATCTTACTCACCCCGTATTGTGTGTAATGATATGTAATTTTACAAAATTTGCTTAAAAGAAAACAAATTATTAATATGACCACAGCTTCAATATGTTAAGGATGGTATAAGGTTCTTAGCTTAGTAGCACTAAAATGAGGTAATAAGCATAATTAATTAAATTTAAAACTTTGTTTAAATCTTTACACAAGTATAGCATGAAGTAGCTTTATCTAAAATTTGCTAAACTGATATTTGGTAGGTGCCTGATAGAACAGCATTCCATTGTTACCTACTTTCAATACAAAATTTGTGTACTAGAAGGTCTTTTGAAAAGCGCAATAGTGCGTGATATAATTTACTGTAGTTCTAAGTGTGAAGCTATCATAAAATATATGGTGTAATTAGCAATGCAAGCTTAAATACTAATTTAAATAAGAAGCAATCTTTTCACTTTCTCATTTGAGGCATCTGAGAAAGCAAGTGTGTTTGGGTGAAAACTTTTTGAAGCATAACATGTCCATAACTGTGATTTAAATTTCATTCAAGTGCACATACAAGTCAAAACGTGCACCCAGAAACTTCTGAGGTGGGTTTCAAAAAACTGATATTTTACTGCTAAAAATAATTACAACTCTTTTAAATCAAAAAATCATACTCTACAAAGAAATTCAATTTGTATAGCATTTAGTACCTGAAGACAAACCTTAACAGATACTTTGATATAAAACTACTTTCCCCATTTATTATTTGTGAAATAAAGGGATAATTATACATTCAAGAACAATTTTTTTAATTGAATTGTATGTATATGAAATCATTATAGGGGTAATTTGATGGATAAAAATGAAACAACTTGAATTCTGTTCATTCTGTAATTTAGCAATTCATTTACTAATTGATCTTTGGTAACAAGCAACAATTTTATATTATATGTGACTGTTCGAAACTTTATTAATTATTATCAGAGAGAGTTTAGATATTTCTGCTTTATACCTTGCTTTTAATTTTCAAGCATAAGAAAAAATTTAACATATGGAGTGAATGAATTCTATCGGCCATACTTTTGTAGCATTTGTTATGTAATGACAATAATCATTTAACAATAATAGAAACTGCCAGGATATTATTGGCATTGCTGAATTTTATCCTGCAGTTCTTTTACTTGTTACTAAATTTACTAACATGAGTCTGTTGTATTTAAACATACTTAAGTGTCATAATCTGTAATGTATTCATCATTAAGAACTATTAAAGAATTAAATATAACACAAAAAACACCTAAATATGTTGCAGAGTTTTATTTTTCTTTTAGTTTTATTTCACTGTAAATGAAAGTGTTCACTTTTGAAAAAGATGATATATTTTACTTAAAAAGAATAATAGTTGCATTGTAGATTTTCTGCTTCTAAGAAAATTTGAATATATGAACTTATGTTAAAGAAACATTTTATTTTAATTTATTTTATTTTTTTTGCATAAAACTATACTGCAAATGAAACTCTATGTCAGGCATATAAATGTGTTGTAATTTTAATATCGTAATACTAGCATCCCAAAGCAAAAAATTTAACATGCTTAAAATTAATCAAGTTTCAGCAACCGTAGAAGGCACTTCAATCTTTTAATGAATTGTTGTTCTACAAATATGAACTCTAAATGCAATACTTCACTCAAATTCTTTAGTATCAAGCAATAGCAAATTATTCTACAGCATTTATAGCCTTCTACAGTGCTAGCCAATTTACTCCTTACCCCTGAGAAACAGTGATGAATTGTTGACATTAAAAGAGCTATGTTGTACAGATGAAATAATACAGTGCTTGCATGAGAACCATTGAAGGTATGGGGTGAAACACTAAAAAAGCAGCAAGGCAACATTAATAGAGCTCAATAATAGAAGGGGAAGAAAAAGAAATCTATCATGCACAGGAGTAACCAGGGCAATCTCAAGCATTCTACTCCCAAAGTCTCATGGCGGCCTTTCAAGGAGACCACTAAAATGTTACAAAACCAGTACTTATTTTTATTAATAAGCTTCTTTTGTAATAATAAGTGTAGTAGTTTCATTATGCAATAGAAAGAGAAAAAAATAAATTTAGCTTTGAGATCGTTTATACTGCAAAAAATAATACCACAAACATGCCAATCAACAATCCACTGACACAGTAATTCACCAAGCCTTTAAAGGCTCTCATTCTGAATTTCAAATTTCTTTAAAAAAATGTCTACTACTTAGAATTTTCAACTTGTTTTCTGTATACTGCAGAGATGTTGTCTTTGTTTACAATTCAAGCAGGTATACCTTAACAACATTTATGTTTTGAATTGAAAATTATGTTAATTTATTAAATGTATTTTTTCCATAGATGTGAATATGCGTTTCTGTGTTCTAAAATCAGAACAGCTTATTTAACCTCAACATTTATAAATATTTCTATATTGAATAAATAAATAAATAAATAAATAAATAAAAATGTTAAGAATTATTTTTAAATATTTTTTCCATATTATTTCCAATTGGTTTTAATATTTATTTAATTGCAAAATTTTCTTGATTTGATCTGATTTTTTACAATTATTTTTAAATGTTACGTTGTACTAATTTTGTCTTGTAATACCTTACTGTATTTTAATTTTGTTTTGAATTTTTTGAGATTATGTTTTGCTGAAATTTATTTTATTATTATTATTATTATTATTATTATTGTTGTTGTTATTATTATTATTCTGTTTTACTATGCTTACTTTACATCACTTAACAGTTATAACACCACATTGATGGTTTTACTGTAAGTTGAATACATGTGAGTTGATGTGCATCAGGAAAATCGTCCATATTGCGCAGTCACCTTTGTGTACAATCTGATTTAAAATTCATTGAAAGATGCCTTAGTTAAAATTATTTTCCTGTACATCCACTTTGTTTCTATGTGTGTAATCTAAAAGTGGAATTTTGAGTGGTAGTAATGAAATAACTACCCTGCTATCCACCTGGAAACTAAGAGAACTAAGTAAGTGCTACCAGCAATTTAAACTAGGACCTAACAAGCAATAACACTTGAGTCATTTCTTTTTGTATGTGATAATACTGTGTCACATCAAGTAATTTTCTTCTCTTTTGTCACAGAGAAATTTTGAAAGCAACAACAGTAATAAATTATCAGCTCAAATAAGTTCAATGCTTCTACTTTTTATGAAAAGTATCAGTAATATTAGTACAGAGTGAGATGGCTCCTTGATAACATGTGAGGCTCGCATTCGGGAATCCTGAGTTCAATTCCTGTAGACCGCTCCCTCTGAAGTTGTGTTTTTTCTGGTTTTCCCTGACTGGTAGGCAAATGCTAGGGTGGTTTCTCATCTACCATGATTTCCTTTCCCTCATTTCCCTTTTATTCCATTTCCTTCTCATGTTTCAGGTGTGCTTCTAGGTTTCATGGTGCGTGGTGGTGCCAAACAGATGGCGCGGATGTCTGCTCAAAGGAAAGAGTATTTCTCATGGACACTAGAGGTTGACAGGGCATTCATTGCCCTCTCTGGGCAGCTCCATAGTAGCATGGGTCTTCCAGTCTAGTGATTTCTGCACATCTCTGTGACCTGTGGCCTCCTATGGTTCCTTCACTTCATCCCTTCCTTCTGGAGGGTGTTAGCCCCAATAGATCTCCTATAGGTCACAGTACATGAGTTGTCCCCTGTGTTGTGTACCCTACACCCTATATCCTAATATTAGTGATATTAGATATGATACTGATATTAAAATGGAGGTGTCTTAAAATTTCTGTTGCTTATAATAAAATGGGTATTTTAAAAACTTTCCCTTTATTGTTCATTAAAATAATTTTGGCACTTTTTACAATAATACTTCTGCTTTTCAGAAATTTCAGTAATGCCTGATTTCATCCTTGGTTTAGGTATTACATTATTATATTCAATAAACATATATTATATTCAATAAAAATAAATTTAAAATCAGAGCTGAAGCTTTCCTGACAACATAATAACTCTAAATTTTCTTGGGCTTCTAGTTGGTTTGAAACCAACATTTCAAAGGTGTTCATCATCTTCGTCTTCAGTATAAACTGATGGAGACAGAAGTCAGGATCTCCATATTTAAAAATTTGGTTTCAAACCAATCATTTACCTGACTAGAAGCCTGAGAAAATTTAGAGTTAAAAATAAAATTGTTATTATATCTTCTTTGCAGTTACATTATGCTTGTTGATATATAAATTTATGTCCAGTAACTAAAGTTTTACTCTTTTTTCCCCAATTCTTTGATATTATTATAACTTATTTACTTTAGTCGAAAAAAGAATTAAAAAACAAACTGTGGATTAATGTGAGTAATTAATTATATTGATATGATAAACTTAACCATTTTTATTCATTGATTATGAAAATTTTAAACATAAGTATTCTTAAGAGATTTCCCATATTATAGAAGGCTTTACCCTTCCTGGGACAAGATAAACTATTCGTTTGTTCATTCATTTATTCTCAGTTCATTTGTTTATAGTGTAAAAATATTTGAATATACTCAGTTTTTTTATATCAATGGCTTTTTATTTTCACTCTAATTTCTTCATTTATGTTATTTTTTAATATTAAAAGAAAAAAAATTACAGAAAATTGTTTTTGTAAATGTGGAAAGATATTGCCACATTACCATCTAATGCTGCAAGTTTCATTATATATTAATCAATTTCTTTTAAACTCATTTCTTAGCACTCAAAACTGGTATAATACAGTGGTGCAAAACTACAAAGAAAGCCAAAAATTAATGAAATTATGTGTCAGTAGATGCTGTAATTAGAAAATGAGATCTGACCAATAAAATAAAATACATTTTATGCATTTGCACGCATAGATACAAATGAGGACAGATTTCAATTCAAGTAAATCACAAGTTCATAAAAAGTATAATAAATATTCAACTCATTGGTTTAATTTAAAACATAGTGTGCAACAACAGCTATAAGTTCTAAAAGGTTCTATGCACTAGATCTAACAACATGGCCTCCTCTATCAGGAGGGAGGACGTGACATGTTGCTCCTCCAAGGTCGCCTGAGACTGCTGGGTACATACCCTCATCCCCTGCATTCTAGACATAGCCCTAAGAGGCCTAAGAGCCCTGAGGGTCCGCATTGTTTTGAAGGCTTGAATGCCTCCTGCCCCAGCCAAGGATGCTACGAAGTTTATGAGGGACACCTGAAGTAAATAGATTTACAGTTGAGACAGAAATGAAGGAAAAACAAAGCAGCAACAGTAGCAAATCCATCACATACACAACAACATCCACTACTACCACCATAATTGTCACTGCCGTCACCATCGCCACGGTAGCAGCAGCAAGAGTAAACCTGTGCCAAGATGATGTCATATAAGAGAGTGGATGGTAAGGTATACATTGCAAAGGATCATAAAATTTTACTCCTCTACTAGAAAAATTACAGGATCTTCAATATAAAAAAAAAAACAATGCCAAGGAAGATGCAATACGTTTCATTAGAGAAGGTAAACCCAATCAATCATTCCTTACACAGAAGGCTAGAGAGAGCACTACAATGCATATCTCCCAACCACTTAACCATCCATTCATCCATCCCTCCCTCCCACCCTCCCAATCCCCACTCCTCAGCTACACTACTATTGCACAACTTCTAAAGATTTCCATCAACACACCAACCAAAATAGCAACAAACAAAATTGCACACACACGCACACACATATGAGTTACATAAATTTGCACAGTGGTTTGTAGAAGAACCATTACCTGAAACAGACAGATGTAAAGGGGGAAAAAAAAGGAAAAAGAAAAATGTCTGCACATACACACTGCTCTTTCTCACACACAGGCGCACACACAGACATACTACTGATACTGTACATGGAAAGCGTTTTCTGTAACGATTTATGTTATTGGCCTAATAGAAATATTAGAAAGTTAGTTTAGACAGTGAAGAAATGTGCAGTCACAACAATATAAACGGCATGGTTCCAATAATAGGGAGACACATCGAGGAGAGACTGGGATGGAGAGGAGTACTAATTTACAGAGAGAGTGCTACAGAGAGAGACAAGAACTCAGGGAGAAGGAGAATCACTCCTGTCCTTCAAACCCTACCCACCCTCCCTCTTCTACTTACTCTCATGCCCTCCCAACGAGAGACAGCACGCAAGGGTCTCAGAGCACGTAGGGTCCGCATCGAGCGGAATGCAGGAATATCTGCTGCACCGGCCCAAATGGCCGCAAGGTTTATCAGAGACAGCTACACCGTGGAAAAATCATGTTAGTTGACAAAACTTAGAACAAAAATTCAGGGCTTACCATTTTCCAGTAAACACATTCATTAATAGTATTTCTTTGTGTGCTACAACCCAATGATTTATTGTGATAAATATATACAGAAAGAAAGTTTGGAATTGTCTTACCTGTTGACAGTTATTAACATGAAATGAACATTACAGATTGGGAATAACAGAATGTCTTCAGCTATAAAAATACTTAGTCATATAACGTATATTTTAGGAGGAAGAGATTAACATTTGACATCATTTCTAAGTTTTGTTAAATCTAAGATTTATTTTTTATTTTTTTGGTACTATTTTGTTTTTATAATCATAAAATACTTGAAAGTCAATAATTTACTTGCTGTGCTGTGAGCTTTAATGTTACCATTGGAGCCAGGCAACCAGTCTATCATTGTCTTAGGTAAGAAAAGTAAATAGGAATCATGTTGTCAGTACTTTAATCTGGAAAACAGATAATACTACAGTTGTGCATAGTTTTTTTCATTATAGAACAATAACTGCACACATATTCTTGAACACTTTTTCAACATTAGTCAATTATATATCATGACACGCTTGGAGAATTTAGTTTTTATGCATTTCTGGAGGGCATGGGATGTTACATGGTAAAATACACAAGTTATGTCTTACACCCATTAGGGAATATAACCTAACAAAAGAAAATATGGACAACAGCCAGAGAGTAAGTGTAAAACATTGGAAGCACTTATTGATGGTGTGTTCCTAGCCTATGTTCATTTTGAAGATATATGATAAATAGGAATAAACTGGGATTCAGTCCTCATTATACTCCAATTTTTTTTCTTTTTTGCATGTAAAATTAAAGTTTAATAAAACATGTGAAACTGTATATTTTTAAGATATATCTAAATGAAAAGGCATTCATGCTTAAACAAAAAAATCCCAAATTAATCATCTTGGTTCACATACATTGTTAAGTTAATTTATATTTTTGATTTGGTTTTCCATTTAACAATATCTATTATCAATAAAGGGAAATTTGTACAGTGAGCAGGATTTAGTTGTTCTTTCTGAGCTTTAACAAAGATAATGATCTTTGTCAGCACTGCATCATGTGGTACCTTTCATAATTATTTCCATGCCACTTACAACTGTATCGTGCATCCCATTAAGGAAAACTTTATTTTGCCACATGCAGCAGCGAAAAACTTGTACATACTAGGAAATGAATCAACAAGTGTTTCATATGGTAAATCACTCTTTGTCATTTGTTTGTTGTTTTAGTATATGTGCAGTAGAAATCCTCCCAAATTTCTTTCTTTTTCTTCTTGAGCTATTGTAGTTGCTTTCCAAAGCCTCTGCAGGGGTAGCAGCATCTAATGTCTCAAAATCTTCTACACACACATTAGGGTTCTCTTGCCAGTTTGTATATTAATCATAATAGGGTGAAATATAAGGGCAGATCAAAACAAAAGGCACAATAATTCTTTTCTGCCTTGATAATCCAGCTGGAATAATGCAATTTCACACAGATATAGTTTGAAGTTTTCACTACAGAGCGTATTTTTTGTTTCATGTGCAGCTCTAGCAAGAGAAGTATGAGCTATGCAACAAAGATGGCACGCATATTACTGTTGTCCATGTGTGAAGAACACAGAGGTGTGGTTCGATATTTGTGGGCCAAAGGGCATAAACCAAGTGATATTCACAGGGATATGCGTGGCATGTATGGGGATAATTGTATGAACTGTAGCAATGTCTCCAGGCAGTATGCATTCTTCCTAGAGGGCCGTGTGAACCTTAGTGATTTGCCACGCTCCGGAAGATCGGTAACAGCTGCAACGCTGCAGAATGTCAGAGGCACTGAGGTGGCAATTTTGAACAACCAGCATGTACAACTGTGAACCTTATTGCTACAGTTCAGCATTTCCTATGGTGCAGTGTACGATATTGTTCATGACACGTTGAAAAACAATACACACATACATCCATCACATACACAACAACATCCACTACTACCACCATAATTGTCACTGCTGTCACCATCGCCACGGTAGCAGCAGCAAGAGTAAACCTGTGCCAAGATGATGTCATATAAGAGAGTGGATGGTAAGGTATACATTGCAAAGGATCATAAAATTTTACTCCTCTACTAGAAAAATTACAGGATCTTCAATATAAGCACCCTGCTTGTTGGGTGCCTAAGAACCTGACAGACAACCACAAGGACGAGCTTGGATCACCTAACACGGTACACAGCAGAAGGGCATGATCTTCTGAAAGGAATCGTCACTGGTGATGAGTCGTGGGCATACCACTACATGCCCGAAACTGAGCAGGCAAGTGCGGAGTGGAAACATGCTGGTTCCCCCATGAGGAAAAAATTCAAAGTGACTCAATCTGCTAAGAAAGTGCTTGTGACAGTGCTTTGGGATATGCATGGTGTTGTATTGGTGGACTTTGCTGAACACGGGACCACTGTGAATGCTGCAGCCTACATGAAAACTTTGGTGAAGTTGCGGTGTGCCCTTCGTGACAAATGCTACAACATGAATGTCAAAATTCTTCATGACAATGCTCGCCCCCATGTTGCTGCTGCTGTTCGTCAGAAAATCACCAAATTTGGTTGGGAGGTGCTCCAGCATCCACCATACAGTCCGGACCTTGCACCTTCGGACTTTCTGGTCCCATGAAGAAATTCCTGGCCGGCCAACGCTTTGCGACAGATGCGGAAGTGAAATCAGTAGTCTGCAGATGGCTATACTCCAAGGAAACAGACTTCTACAAACAGGGCATATTGAAACTGGTATCACAATGGCAGGTGTGTTGAGAAACTTGGTGACTATGTTGAAAAGTAGGTAAAAGGCTTAAGTTCATTTGTGATTTTTGTTGTTGTTTTAACTATTAAACTTTTTTGTAAAAAAATTATTGTGCATTACTTTTCGATCTGCCCTCTTAGTTTCCTATTTGTATTCAATGATAACTAGCTTACACGTGGAATATCCCTGATAGCTGTTATTCTTGCACAAGTTTTCTGTCATATATGATCTGTTAAGGTTAAGATATTTTCTCGAGTCTGAAAGGCCATTCTTAAATACATGAACTTATTTATCATAGCTAAATTCGTTCCCTCATGTGTGAAATGCTCTTTGATTGAGTCTTTTACCACTTCTGAAAACTATGGATAGTGTTTTGGTTTTGTTGATCTCCAAATTATTTAATACTGTCCATTCAGCATAACTTAATGTTGGCACCTGTACTTGCATATGCTGCCACATGGAACAACATCCGGTACTATTGCTATGGTTGTGTGATATTCTCGTACTCTGTGACACCTGCACAAGTCCACAAATTGAAGTCTTAAATTCTTCCATGCTTGTCTAAGATGTGCCAGTGCTACTTAGACATGAATTTGCAGAATAGTAATGTTGCATTGGGAAATATTGTTGTATATGACATACACGAAATTAAAAATATTTTTTTTAAAATATACATTTTTATTTTGCTTATTTAACTAGTGTCATGGCTTGAGGGCATTATATTTTGATTTCTGTAGTTTGTTTTTGCTGTGGGAAAAAGAACCTGAATTAACTCCAGTAGATCTTTTCTTGTGGGTTTACCTTAACAGATCTTGTTTACAACACACCCATCAAATCAGAAGAGGGCCTAGTGACAAGAATAATAATTGCTTGTTACATACTCAGGAGTATTCTGGGCATCTTCAAATGTATGTGCAGTCCATCAGGCACCAATGTCATGCCTGTATTGAGGATGATGGAAGACATTTTGGCTTTTGCTTCAACTGATGCTGATACTCGAATATTCTTAATTAAATGCATTATGGTTCAATAATTAAAACTTCACACTGAAATACAAAAGGCTATTGCTACCAAATGGAGGATTTCCAGTTTGGATTCCTATACGAAAATTATTCCTTATCCCCTCTGTCATGTTTAAAAGTTTGTAGCATAGACCAAGTACAGTGTGGGCGAAACGTCTCGGTACATTCTATTTTCCATCTGTTATCTTTTCTTGCAAATCAAATCTAAATGGAAATGTACCTGCTACGCATCTAAGAAATCAGTATGTGTTCCTCCATGAACTCTGCAGAGGCAAATATGGGTTCTTGTATGCATTTTGTGGAACATTACTGGCATCACTACTTGGAAGACATAACAAACAGCAGTTTTTAAATAATCATTGAAAACACATCACTGCTGAGCATTTAGAATGCTAAAAGCTATTTTTTTCCCACTTTAACCAGTTATCTCTCATTGATGGTGCTTTACCAATACTAATTATAAAATCCTGTATGATACCACTCATTAATTTACTAGTATTAGTGGCTGCTGGTTGGCCCATATGGCAGCCACAATCATTGCTTCACACTAACAAGACTTGCATCGCCATTTTGATTGAATGACTATTGAAACCAAATCCTTGGTGCAATTATTGATTATGGCTTGTTAATTGCATTACATTGCTGTGTTTTTGAATATTACTCAGTTTTTATGCATAAAGTTGCTCCACAAAAAAAAAGGTGCATTGGGACTTTCCACCCGCACTGCACATATAACAAGAAGTTGAATCACTGGCATATATTTTTGTTGTTTTTATGATTCTATAAACCTACCATGTTTCAAGAAAGTTTTCAGCTATAGAACATTATGTAATTAGAGATGGCCAGGGTAACAACTAAGGGGAAGATAATGGAAAGAGCTTTGAAATTTTGGTTCAGAACTTTAAATCTAGGAAAAAGTAATGTGTTAAGACAGTGTATAGAATACCAAGAGAATAGCTTAATGAATGATGGATGGGTAAGTAATTTATGGAACATTTTGGAGAAAAATGGGTTAGGAGACATGTGGAGAAGGAGAGAAAATAATGTGAAAAAGACTGGAAGATATATGAATACAAATCATGTTCAGTGAGATTGCCGAAAAGAGCTCATTAGTTTGTTATAGGCCAATGAAAAATACATGGGGTAGGGAAAAATATATAGGCATAGTAAATAAAGAAGAGAGAGAATCTATTGCATGGGTAAGAACTGGAGCATGGAGACTAAAAGGGCTAAGACAGGGTATTCCTCAGAACAATGTCCGATATGTGGTGGTAATGAAGACATTGAACACATAGTATTTAAGTGCCAAGGAACAGAAAATTGGAGAAAAGAATTTTTTAATAAGAAGTGGTTGAAGGGGGATAGTAATACACTTATGATGGAAATGATATGTAAGGATGCTAGAAGCATTGGACAGTTTTTGTGTAAAGTAAAAAATAAATGGCTTTGGACAGTGGATAGAGAAAAGTAAGAGGTAGATATCTTACTTTGAATGTAAAACTATAGTGAATATGTGATGGTTAGGTAATCAATAAGTGAAAAGTGAAAAACAAGTGGAAATGGGACATGAAAAAACTGAAAAAACAAGATAATTTATTGATGAGAAATTGTAAAATGTAAATAATCTGTAGTGATTGTCTACAGAATGCGTTGACAGGAAATTGTAAAATGTAAATAAACTGTAGTGATTGTCTACAGAATGTGTTGACGGGAAATTGTAAAATGTAAATAAACTGTAGTGATTGTCTACTGAATGAGTGGCCAGGGTCAAAGTGCAGTAGACAATTGTAAAACTCTTAGCACAATAAATACAATAAATAAATATAAGATAACAAATGCAAGTAAAGAAACAAAAATAAGCCTATAACTTGAAAATAAACTGTTGTGATAGGTCACAAATACATTATTTTACAGAGAAATTACCTCAATGACTATGACTATGGTCCAGTTTCACAGTTTAACTTAAGCTTCAAATCAGGCTTAAGCTACAATGAAGTTTTACAGTGCATAGTTCAAGTGATAAGCTGAGCTTATGTGTGGCTTGGCTTAAGCCACCTGAACTGTGGTTTAAGCTGAGGAGCCACCATGTTATCTCAAGAAGTGATGAGGAAATGCAAATTATTTTAACCCATATGCACAACAGAAAACAATTTAGCATGTTTAGAATGGGTCAAAACCATTTTCATATATGGAATGACTGAGAATTTTTAATTAACTAAACAGTCGGCAGTGATGGTAGTAGAAATTATTAATGATACAATTAAACATAAAACTGACTGGTAAGAAGCAGCAAGTATCAGTACTTCATGGTTGTGGGATCCCAGTTCATATGACCTATTTTGTAATGCTGATTGGGATCAATAAAAATTTGGTCAATTATAGGAGTAATTGACACCTAATCTAGTTGTGAAATTCACTGAAGCTTTTAAATTATAAATTAATATTAATTCTGTTAGATCTTTTGACTGCTCTGAGCTCTTAGAAAAAACTATATAAAATCCCCACAAATTATAAATTAATACTGTCATGAAAATCATATTCCAGTTATCTTGATTCCAGAGAATTACAAAACAGACAAATTATACTTAAGTGACACTATTGGTAGTACTTAAAACAAAATGTTCATAGTTGTGATACCCTGTAGCTGTTTTAAATAAAATAAATTACAGTCTTTTTCAATCTTACTCAAGAAATTCTCAACTTTATTCAAGAATTGCATAATTTTACTCTAAGAGTTTTCACTATTGCTATTCAAGAATTTGAAGACAATGTAGATATACAAGAACTTTCTGGCTCTCTAGTTATTTGTCAGACTTCTGCATTTCCTTTATTGCAATGTTAGAAGAAGGCACCCAAGAATGAACAATAATAGAACTGAGTTTGCTTGGCTCAATGTGCATTAATATGTGCAGCGGCATGCAAAATTGATGGTAGCTGTAAGGACAGATTACTTCAAATATCACCAGGTAATATTTTATCTTTTATGACTAAATTTTAGTAATAAGTGCTAAAATTTAAAAAAAAAAAAAAAATCAATCAATTAAAATATAAGACTCTGTACTGTATTAAAACTGGAAAATAGAAAGCCCCATTAAAACAGCATTAACAAAAAATCTGTACATTTACTGTAAACAAAAAAATTTAAAAAGTTTAGATAGTTTGCACTATCTAAGTGCTGAATCCTGTTTTCCTGATTGATGCAAAAGCTTTACTGAAACTTTTTAACACTGTAAACTACAAAAACCTCTGTTGCAAGATATTTGCTTGATGCTGTAGACATCACCTCTCTGAACTGGAAATTGACACTGCATCCTAATAAAAAAATGAGCATATCACAAGTAATTGATACAAATTTGTTCTATAGCTCCCTGATCCAGTAGCAAATATACTTTAACCAAAGCTGGATGGTATCCTTACTGAAGCAGAGAGATTCAGTTAAGGTTATGGCATCAGTGGTACATGAGAGCTTATTATTGTTAAGCGGCTGTTACTTTTGGATAACTTATGAAATATTGTCACATTAACTACAACATAATGACAGGGAAAGCTGCAGCATGAGTTATATTAATGGATTTATAACTTCCATCTATTTTCCACAGTATAAATAATATTCTTAACCTAACCAGCCAGTTTTCGTTTTTAACAGAAAAGTAAGGTTAGCCGTCTTCCAAACTTATGAGCTCAACAATTTTGTAACAGGTATTCCCCATGTTTAAACTGATTAAACCTTTTATTGCAGATTTGATGACACATGATAGTGATTCTAGTTTTAAGGGTTTAATGTCCCTAGCATAATCTATTGTTTATGTACAGGATGAATGAAAAGATGATGATTAATGAGTGTTCAAGTGAGTCTAGAATTTGAGAGTTTTCCAACATATGTCCTTTCAAGTTAGGATATAACTCAGAAAGGAAACAGAAAGAAAGAAAGAAAAAACAAAAAACTTATGCAGGCAACTCAGCAACTACTCAACTGAGATTTGTTACCTATTACACCACAGAGGTAGGCATATAGTGAGTGACTGAATTTTGAAGTATCATGATCTGAAGATCATGAAGGAATGTACGAGAGTTGGAACTTAAATAGTGCAACTATTTATTTACAGCCGATACAAAAGAATTACATGTTAGCAACCTTTACTGCCCTTCAATGTAGTCACCAGCATTGTGTATATCCTGTTGTCAGCGATGTGGAAGTCGTAGTATACCTTTGGCACAGCCTGTTCAGTTGATAGTGCGAATGGAAAGGTCTACTGCCTGACAAATCTCTGGAACAGTTCTGAAGCGAATGCCACGAAGTGGTTCCTTCATCTTTGGAATCAAATCAAAGTGACAAGGACTTAAGTTTGGGGAGTATGGTGGATGGTACAGCATTTTCCAGTCCCATCGACCGAACAAATCAGCCACAGCTTGCGCTGTATGCCCCCGAGCATTGTTGTGCAAAATGATGGTGGATTCTGCAGAAAGTGTTGCTGCTTCTTTCTCACAGCTGGTCGTAGGTAGTGCTCCAAAAATGAACAGTAATACTGTGCATTGACGGTCTGCCATGGAGGAATGTAATGCGTTAGGATAACACCATCACAGTCGTACACGAGAATCACCATAACTTTCACATTGCTGGGGCTCTGACGAACTTTCGATTTTCTTGGTGACTCATAATAATGCCATTTGTTCAATTAACGTTTCAGTTTTGGCTCATACTATTTGGCCCATGTCTCATCCAGCGTTATGATATGGCGTAAGAAAGCCTCTCCTTTGCGCTCATAGTGCTCCAAGTGCGTCCTTGCAGCATCTTAATGCAACCATTTATGCACTTCCGTCAAATCATGTGGAACCCATCGTGATTCAGGATGTGAAGCACTGTCGTATGCGCTAATCCGGTTTCTTGGGCAAGTTCAGAATCGTCTGGAGTCGATCACTGTCCAGCAACGTGGCAACTTCTTCACTGACGCTAGGACAACCTGCCCGATGCATGTGTGCCACAGTTTGCCGACCATCGTTGAAGGCCTTTACCCAATGTGCTACTGTTCTGTAAGGCAATGCAGATTCCCCACAAGCCTCTTGAAGACCTTGATGACACTGTCGTGCTGTATGACTTCTGGCACATTTAATCTTGATCGAAATCCGTTGTTCCTGTTTCGAAAAGATTGTGACAACACTACATTAGACCGCTAGCTCACAAGTGATTCTGTTTCTCTTGACTGTGCGCACGCAGATGAAGTGGGAAGGGAGAGTCCATTTGCTCTCAGGTAAGGTAGGTATGTAACAAACGTGTGCTATCAGCGGCAATATTAGATTCCGTTGCATAGCGTCTCTACAGCAGTGCTGCCACTATTTAAGTTCCAACCCTCGTATGTATGAATTATTTTATTATGATACAGAATTTTATATCACATACTCATAAAGCATAAGAAAGTATGGTGAGCAGAATAACCTGTTTTTTCATTTCTTTTTTGTGAGGTGGCATCCATATTAAGTTAGGCCCATTCACAATGAAAATTAAGTGTAAAGATAATGTAAACTTAAAAGCCAGACAAAATGAACTGTAATGAAACCCTTCACAATGAATCACATAAACATAAAATAATATTCAATTAAATGTAAACTTAGAAGGCTGCAAGGTCCAAGCTTTCAAGTTCATGTCTATGTCAAACATAATAATAATAATAATAATAATAATAATAATAATAATAATAATAATAATAATAATAATGATGATGATGATGATGATGATGATGATGATGATGATGATGATGATGATGATAATAATAATTTTAATTCACCATTTAGTAATTACACTAATTACAATACGTTTAAGAAACTAGTCAATTGGAGAGCCATTCTCATCAGTGATTATTCTGTCATCTCACATCAGATTTTCCATTACCATCTGTTGACTTGCCAACCATCCTTCTACAAATCAGGGGCCAGGAATCACTGATATATGTACAAAAATCACAGCAAAACAAATTGTGATGTTAGGTGGTCCTTTTTTGTGAGTTGGGCATCCTTTAACGGGATAGCTAACTTTTGTTCATTTTGATACATGTATATAACCTCTTTTGTTGTGTGTACTGTGGTCATTTCGCAGGCTGCCATATTAGCTCAGATGCTTCACACTCTGTTGTGACTGGCTGCTGTTTATGTTTCTATTTGTCATTGTGAATGACAACATATCACATTAAATTATGCTTAAGTTTTACATTTTATGTTAGTGCTTAATTTTCATTGTGAATGATCTCTTATGGTATATATAGGCCTCTGTGAGATACAGCAGTATCAAAGATGATTTATTTTGTAAGTTTTGATGACACAATTTGTGTTATCAGTACTGTTCTTTATTTAAAGAACTTATCACAAAAACATGCCTAAGGTTATTTAATGCAGATTAATGCATCAGTATGTACAACAAATTGAGCTAAGGTAGCTGTTTAATGACACAATGATTTGATTAGCTTACTCACTCCCCAGTTCTAAACTTATATGATTCTTCGTATGTGGGGAACATTGAAAGATAAGTTTTATACAAGAATTCCCCATGTACTCAACAATTAGAGGAGAATATTCAGCTCATGTTCTTTGTTATTTTAAAAACACAAATTTGTTGTGTATTCACCAGGTCTTTAAAGAGAAAGACTCATTTTGAACACTTTTCATAACTAAACAATTTTATTGCTTCTGTTTTGCATATTAATTAGGGGAGAAATTGAAGGCCAGACATCCACTATTGGAGGGGTAGATAAACTAGGAGTGCTGGTAACGATGTGAGCTATTGGTTGATTGCAATAAACCGAGTATAAATGACATAAATTTATAGATTGTAAATACCACTGTCATATGCTGCTTTATAATGCCACATGAAAGAAACAGCCGTTTATATACCAAGTAACACTACAAGTTCAAATTAAGAGCAACCTCAAAAGAAATAAACAAATGTCTCTACCCACTGGTGCCATCATTAACATAACAATAAAACAGAAAAGCATTCAGCATATATGCTCCCTAAAACAGCCTGAATATCATTAAAACTAACTCTCTTGTTTATGATAAAATTTTAATTTCAAAACTACAGCAAGAAGAAAAAAATATATATATTATATATTCCTTTGTTGAAGGGTTATTACTTTCTTTTATCACAGATTTAACACTTCTTGGTAAAAAGGCTTTTTCTGACTAACTTTACCTCTCTCCTTTCTTTCCAGTATAAGAAAAGAGAAGATTGTAATCAAATTATTAAAATTACTATTAGCTCATGAGTTCAAATAGGGACTCAAATATGAAACAAACTTCTTTTTTTTAGTTGTTTTAACTATCTACTTCATGCAAACAGGTTACTGTTCCAATGATATTGTTTTTGAGAATATAAAACATTATTTTGCTGTAAAAGTACTAAAAACAAGCCATACTGACAGGCTGCTGAGCGCAAGATTTTAAAATACAGCATTAATAAACAAACTCTGAGCAAAAAAAGAAATATTTTCTACTCTTCTGTATGATACTAAATACCTTTAATGATAAAATATTTGCAAAAATAATTGTTACTTACCATCACAATGATGAAATCCAACCAACACCATGCATTTGTAAAATACTTCTTAAAACCAAGAGCCAGCCATTTAATTAACATTTCAAGGAAGAAGATGACAGTAAATATACGATCCATATAATACAAGATGTCCTGTAAAATTGGTCGTTGTGGCAAGTGTACATCTTCTAAGGCCTAGAGAAAGATTTAGTTTGAATTAGTTGTTGATTTTTCTTTCTTTAAATGTGTATTTTGTTTTTGTTTCAAAGCACTCTTACTTTTAGCCATTTGATTCTACTTTAAAATATTTAGAGCAAATTAAGTAAATTTGGATAGCTAGTGTTCCCCTAGAGAAGCAGTCTGGTAAATAGAAGAATAGACTCAGAACTTACCATATTTATATTGTTTTTAGGTCTAAATATAATCAGAGGCTAACCTCTGTATTTTCATAAAATGATTGTCCATGGAATATTTCCTATTGCTATTATACATAGGTATTCATTCTGTTTACGGAAAAAATTATATAAGCATTATGTTTATATAAATGCCTGCATTCATCAATATCCTCAACAAAAATAATTCATTTTATTTTTAACATATAAATTGGCTATAACTAATTTAACTTTAGACAAACAAGCTTTTAGTATTACCTCCATGCTTCGTTTCTAGGATCAATGGGGAAAAATATCATTTCAAAGAAATTTGAAGAAAGCAATAAACAAACAGATCCACTTGCAGTTTGAACAAATACATTTCACTGTAAATACATTCACTTCAACTGCAAATTGGCAAAGAGCAAATCTAATTCCATGTATCTCAGTGGTTGAGTTTAACTGTCATGGAGTATTAAAAATGCTTTCATGTAATTACTCCATGTAATGACTTGTAGTCTAGTGGCATAACAGGTTTGTCAGTGTGCATATATTTATGCAATATAACCCACAGAACTACAGGAGTATAAAAGGATTTACTGTTAATATCTGAATGTAAAAAACTGATGTATTGTATTCATATTACTTTCTCTACTCACTTTCTACAAACTATTCTTACAAAAGCTTATTCCTCTATCTACATCTTGTTAATCATGATAAATCTTCAATACAGATTTTGTTGTAGTTATAAGAAGGATATACTAAATTAAAGTGATTTTTAAAAAGCAGATTGCTATTTGATAGCTTTGAAATTATACTTTTATGATGAGAAAAAATGAATAGCAACTTATCACTTGAAAAAAGTATAAGCATTTGAAAGTTCAAATCGATAACAAAGAATATCTCAGAAATGGTTAATGGCATAAAAATTTGTATTTGATATAAATTGTGTGTCTTAAGGAGTTCTAATTTTTTGTGAAGTAAGATTTTGTCTCTCTCTTGTAGTTTATCAGCAGAAAAAAAAAAAAAAAAAAAAAAAAAAAGGACTTCACAGGCTACACCCAGAAAATTCAAGATATGCATTTTATTTTTCATGCCAATATAGACATGCACACAGACCTTTTTTCTAAAAATGCTTTTTATTGAGGTTCAAGGCCTCAAGACATGCATTTCTGGTGAAATCTTAATATCAAATTTTTGGCTGGAGTGCAATAAGTACTTTTTCTACTTACTGTTAGTAAGCAGTAGAGAAAGTAAAAATGGCTCAAGAAATAACTTTGGCTCTTCTTTTGTTGAGTTTGTATGATTTCACACGAAAGAATATATTTAAATAAGGAGAGAGTACATAAAGTCTTTAGTAATCTAACATAACTAGCTTCTCTTCTTGGCATTATTTGCTACATTTGCGATTAGTGGCAGCACACATTTTGTTATAAGGTCTCAAACATGTTTACATTATATAATAAAAATATTAGTTACAAAATAATGCAAAATATAACTGCCCCAATAAATAAAAAGGATTCACACCAATAAAATCACATACAAAATGCAGTTTCCAATATGGCATTGCATCCAAGAACATAAAGGATTTATTTAGTAAAGGAGGCAATTCTTTCTGTTATACTCTTCACACTGTTAAATGAATGGAGTGAACAGTATTTATAATGAAAGCTATTTGAACCTCCCACCTTAGTTATTCTTCCAAGTAAAAATAATAAATGAACGAACAAGCCTTTTGTTGTACTTAGATGTGGAAAGTTTAAAGTAGAAACATAAGCAATATGTAGATATCTGTTAAGCTTAAAATAAAACTAAAATTCCATTACTTCTCATTCGAAAAAAAAATCTGATGTGTTACACTCATATGACTTTCTCTACTCTTGTACAAACTATTTTTACAAACGCTTATTCTCCATCTACTTCATGTTAATCGAGATAAACATTTGCAGACTCTATCTTATTGCTAATTTTCTTGTAGATGTAAGGGGAATATATATTTACAAGGGCAATATAGAAAAACAGTAGTCTTTAAGCACATACATATCTCTTAATAGCAGGTTGCTAGGTGCAGCACCATTCCCTTTGCCATAGATTAATACTCTTTGCATATCCAAGACAAAAAAAGAATAACGAATTCCCATTTGAGAAAATAAGTATTGAAAAATTTAAGGGAATAACAAGCAATATCTCGAAAATGGTTAACTCAACAACAAAAATGTATATGACATAAATTGTGTATTTTAACGTGATCTACATTTTTTGTGAAGTAAAATTTTGTCTATCTCTTATGGTTTACCAGTTATGCAAAAGTCGTTCACAATGAAGAATACTTTTGGAGACATTCCCGGAAAACTCAAGATATACATTTTATTTGCCATGAAAATATCTTAAACATATAATATTTTAATCAAAATCATTAGAGCCATTTTTGAAAAATCTTCCATGTGAAGGGTAATCTGGGGTGGGGGGATTTTCTTGAAAACCTTCGTGTCGCATCTCTGGAAGATACTGAACCTAAGTACCAAGTTTGGTGCTTATCCGACTTCCTTTTGGAGTTATGCTGTTCACAGACAGACACACACACGGACATGTTTCCAAAAATGCTTTTTTTTTGGATTCAGGGGGTCTCAAAACATGTATTTCCGGTGAAATCTTGGTATCGAATTTTTGGGTAGAATACAATACTTCCCCTACTTACTATACGTAATAGAGAAAGTAATAAAAGATTAAAATAAATTACATAGTTTAGTCTACATATTTCATTTCAATACAAATTTGATTCTTTAAATCTGAAATATTCTGCTTATTTCAAGCATGTTAATATAGTGGTTATTTATTTTGCTTATTTATTGCCTGCTAAACACTTACCAATGCAAGACTAGACAGCAGAATCATGGTTATGACAGCTGTCTCAAAGTATTTGTTCTCAATGAGCTGGAATGTTTTGAGACGGAGATTGGCCCAACCTTGCCAGAATGGTGAATCATCATCTCCAGCCAAGAAGGGGAAGCGCTTATAGCAATTGTCTGGACAGCAGTCAGAAGGATAGTCTTCTGCTCCTATCACCTGGTCTCCCAGTACTTGATCTTCTTCGCCTTCTGGACCTTCTTCACCTTCACCTTCTTCCAAGTCTGAAATTCAGAGTGACATCATGTTACTTGTCCTTAGGGTAGCAGTTACCTTACTGCCCCTTATTACCCGTGATCAAGGGTTCAAATCCTTTGGAGGGTAATATACCCCTGCCGCTGTAACATTGCACTTGACAGCTAGCATTTAAGTTGGTACACTCGCAAAAAAACAGATGAAAAGCTTCAACCGTTTGACTTCCTAAGCCAATCACAAGGCAGCATTCCGGATGTTCGATGACAAAGCGGAACTGGAACCAGAATCGGCTCTGTTGCTGGATGTAACTATTCCCAACCACGTGCTTCAGTTTGTGAATCTCCAGCGCGGGCGTCGAGTTCTTTGCAAGTTACATATTGTCTTAGCCTCTTCTTATTAGCACTCAAAAATGATGGGGAGCTACTCGCTTGCAAGAGAATGTACCGGGAAATTAATCAAACTTCTAACACGGCGAGGCTACGACGAGGGACGCAGCTAAAGAAAATACAGAAAATATTACTAATTCGAAACGTTACATGGCTTAAAGGAAGGAAAGGACTCTACACTAACATAATTAAAACTTCAAGGGAATGGATGGCTACTGAATTTATTATATAAGGATAGATAACGTAGTGCTTACACTCTTAGCCCAATGTCTGCCGGCGAGGCCATCATGCCTTGGCACGGAGAAAGCAGTTGCACACCCTTACAGCTCGAAGGTTACCTCCTGACTCTCCTTCTCAAGCCACGCTATCCTCAAGCGTCAGTGAAGCCAAACAAACTCATCCCCTCCTAAAGTGCCTAGTTCCCCCTACTCCAAACCAACTGCCATCTCAAATCCCGGTGACCAGGGAGACGTATGTCCTGTAATCTCTGCATACGTCACAATATTGTTCATTGTTATTTATATTTGTGGTTATTGTTTGATAGTTTTGTTATTGTTCGTTTATACATATATATTTATTATATTTATCTATTTTATATATATATTTCATATCATTTATTTAAACAAAACTTAAGTGCGACAATGTCTGAAGATGCCGATCGCCGAGTGATGATTCATGAAGTGAAAATCTTTTGCACCGAGGTGTGCCACTTAACAGTCAGGCATTGGAACTATTAAGAAGAACCCGGGAATTCTTTGAACAGGAAAAGGAGTATGTGAAGCTTCATGGCAATCCCTCTATTCCTGCTGATAAAGCCGTACAAGGAACTGTAGCAGCTCTTGGACTAAGCACGAGAACTGTTATTCACAAGGGAGTGAAACGCCGAGAGAAAGAGGGCAAAATTCCTGAACTATCTGGAACGAAACAGGTATTTCTATCAACTCCAGGGAAGAAAAGAAAGCAGCCTCGTCCAGTCACAGATCTTAATGCTTTCCAATTAAATGCCATATGTAGACACATTTATGCCTATTATTATAGAAAGGAGTATCCGACCATACCAAAGCTGCTTATATCGCTTATTTTTAATTAACAATAATAATACAAAATAGCTATTATTCATTGACGTTCGCTACTTACGTACACTTTTTTTATGCGGCTTAGACATGATAGAAAAGAGAACAATCAGCTGTTGTTGTTTACTAGCCACTCTGGCAACGTCGCAACCACAATGTAGCCAACCTTACGCGAAGCCACACAAACTGTAAAGTGCAAAGATACAGCGGCGGGGGTATAGATCTTTTTTAGGGTGTAAAACTCCTTAGTATAGCCTCCTATGGAAGGGAAGTACAAGGTGCGTTCAACTTCTAAGGTCTCCAATTTTTTTCTCACGACTGGGAGCAGGTAGAAACATGCGGTTTGGCTTAAAATACGCTGGCACTCTTTGTGAATGTGTGACAGAGACAGTATCACCGGTCCTCATGACCCTAATGGCTGCAGCTAGAAAGATGAGTGGTTTTTATACTTAAAATGGGAACATTCTCATTACAAAAACAAACAGTGAAAATTCATTTGTTTTCTCCACTTGTGTGCTGTGGTGCCCATTGAAATTCATCACTATTGAGTAGATGTGCGGTGATGGTGTCAAGAATGTGCATTCATGGGTGCAACAGTTCAAAGAAGACCGAACATCATGTGAAAACAAACCGACACAACCTCAGACTTGCACCAGCCAGTAAAACATCATGATTGTGCAAGTAGAAAAATATGCTTTGGAGGACTGCCAATTATGTGTGGAAGAAATTTTGAATATGCAACAGTGCTGAAAAAAATTATGGTTGCCATGATGAGACCTTAGAACCTGAATGCACCTCGTAAAGTCATTGGTCTCAAGTGATGTTTATTCACATGTAAAGGATCCTCATATCCTGATAAACAACATTGTTGGCCATTTTCACACTCAAAAATCTGATGACTTTCTCTACCCACTATTATTATTTTTATATCTCCTCCTCTCCCATTAGGGATACTTTTTTTGTGTTAACACCTAAAAAGAATAAAATGAACATGCAGCTGATGATGGGGGCAATGACCCTTCAACGTCTGAGAAATAGTGGTAAGTGAAGCTGGACAGTGAATATGAAAGTGTGACTCAAATATTTTATAAACATTTTGCTTTTTTATTCACCAAAAAAATTGAGGAAATAGGCTAATTCGTGTTGAAAAGCCTCAAAATTGCTTCCTACTACATTATTTTTCACCTCTCCTTTCAACAAGTGTTCTTTTTTTCTTTCTTTTTTTTATTAGGTGTGCCAAATTTAGTCAAAAGCAGTACAATTGATTGATTTTGTATTCATTGCAAACAAACAAACAAACAAACAAACAAATCCTCAGACTTTGAGTTCTATACATACAGATGCCAAAATATGTACTTGCAAAGTTAGGTGGCTTTTAGCGGGGTCTGCAGATTTATTTGGCCATTGCCAATTATTTTTCACCTCTCCTTTCAACAAGTGTTCTTTTTTCTTTCTTTTTTTTATTAGATGTGCCAAATTTAGTCAAAAGCAGTACAATTGATTGATTTTGTATTCATTGCAAACAAACAAACAAATCCTCAGACTTTTGAGTTCTATACATACAGATGCCAAAATATGTACTTGCTTTTAGCGGGGTCTGCAGATTTATTTGGCCATTGCCATCAGTTGGTTGTCTTTTTTAACAAAAAACAACTGAAATATCCTTTATAAATATTTTTAAATATTTTAGTTGTTTCTCTTTTTTTTTTGTTAATAAAAAACAACTTTTTTTTTATCTTGGGACTTGATGAAATTCTGGGCAAGAATGGAGAAAATCATTCACACAGTGGTCAATATGGAAATGACAGACTTCCCTCCCCGTATCTTTCCAGTTCAGAATTAGCACTCACCATGCAAACTCTGTGATTGGTGGTCACATTAATCTCACATGCAAAGAACGCACAATTATGTCCTATTGAAAGACACTTCTGCATCACAGTAGTATATAAACCTGTTTACAAAGCCAGAAACGCATGCAGTCCGAGGATCAATTCTGCAATTCTCCCCTTTGAGACAAGGGGCTTGCTGAACTATAATAAATCTGAAGACTCACAACAGCGCCAGGCTTGCACTAACCTTCCTCTGCATCTAAATCCTCCTTGCTGGCATCCTTTTTCTCCTCCCCATCAATCGTTTCTGTACTTCCCTTGTGGCTGTCATCCTTGAATGGACGGTTTTTATGGCTTCCATATGATTTATTACTGAAATAAGAAACATAACTATTTGACAATATTGCGAGTGTATTAATCCTGCTGGGTACATTTGTATTCAGAATATTAAGTAAGAAAACAAAGAAAAATAATATAAATTCAAGTGCAATAGTGGGATAGAAATCTAGATAAATATGTAAAGAAATCTGTTGACTCCCCAAATAAAACAAACAAAAAAAGATCTATGAGACTGAAAATTTATTGACTAATTAGCTTTAAGAGTTATTCTGCAAGGAGAAAAGGGTGCTGAAAATAACCTTTGTGCCTGTAGAATGAGTCTGTATCCCCTACATGTTAGGAAACACAATATTTAAAATGTTCCATAAATTATAGTCTTAAGTGGCCTGTTTGATCACTGCATATTGAACTCTGTTCCAATGGGTCAAGGTCACAACTGTAAGGTCATATGTGATTGGTATTCCTAACTTCCTTGGCCTGATATACATGGCTACTACTGATGCTACTACTTCATCAAACTACTTTTCAATTGGTCCCTATGGTCTTCACAAGACTGAGTGTATCCTGTTTCTGACCTCCTATAATGAGATAAATCCAGAATCATTTGTTACATTTTAAGTTCAGTGTTGTGAGGCATGAAACTGTATATATTCCTAATGCCATTACATGCATATATTTATTTATCTGTGGTTTATGGTGCATATCTGCTTCCTTTTGTTGAGCTAATTTTAAAGTGAATGCAGATAATGTACAGAATTAAGGAAAGTATCTCAGTTTTAGTATGTTAAATGATAAATATAAATTGTGAGTTACACTTAGGTGAAGAAACAGCACCATGAAAAGGAAAATACAAGCATCCTCTGCAATACCACTTCTACTTACAATGTGGTAACTGTGCGAGTCATTTCTACTGTGAGAGGAAAATAATTTAGTCAACTTCTCTTGCACACATGAATCAAATCAGTTCATTCTTGTGAACTGTTTCACTTATTCACTCATTGCTGCTTCATCTGAACTTCCTTCATTATTTCTTGCTCAGGAAACATAGAATAACAAAGCAGTCTGAAATATGCCTCCCACTTTAATTGATGGCAACAACAATTGTCAGCAGTGTTCCAGGTGCTGACAAGGAGCTAATGCTTTGAAAGATATATGAGGGTGGTCTGAAAAGTTTCTGACCTCAGCATGAAGATGACAGCACTTGTAAATAAAAGCTAGTGAATTTTGCTGTTCATCTGTTGACAGTTACTCACCAAAGTTTCAGCCATTTTGGATGCTCAGTTGTTATGTAACAGTTGTTTGAGTGAGGTGATGCAAGTGTTTTTATGAAAATGGACAAAATCGAGTATCGAGCTGTCATTAAATATTTGTTTTTGAAAGGCAATATGCCTATGCAAATAAAAAATGAGTTGAATTCTATGTATGGGGACTCTGCACCATCATTTACCACTGTAAAATTTTGGGCAGCTGAATTTAAACATGGCTGTAAGAGCTTGGGAGACGATGAACGTTTGGGACGTCCAAAAATTGCAACTACCGATGAAAACATCGCCAAAGTTCACCAAATGGTGCTAGACAACCGCCGAATTAAAGTGAGAGAGATAGCAGAGGCTATGAACATGTTAAAAGAACGTGTTTGTCACATATTAAATCAACATTTAGACATGAGAAAGCTGTCCGCGTGTTGGGTGCCACGTTTGCTCAAAAACATGTTTGAATGAACATTTCCAACCCTCTGTTGGCGCAGTTTAGGCACAATAAATCCGAGTTTTGGCGCCGATTAATTACTGTAGATGAAACTTGGATACACCATTATATGCCTGAAACAAAAATACAGTCCAAACAGTGAACTGCAAAGGGGGAACCGGCTCCAAAAAAAGCAAAAACTGTTTTTTCGGCTGGGAAAGTGATGGTGATGTTTTTTGGAATAGTCATGGAGTTATTTTAATCGATTATCTTCAAAAAGGAAAAATCATTACAGGAGCATACTACGCATCATTGCTTGACAAGCTGAAGGCAGAACTTGCGGAAAAACGGCCACATTTGCAGAAAAAGAAAATCCTGTTTCACCAAGACAATCCTGTCTCACACCTCAGCAGCTACAATGGCAAAAATCCACGAACTACGGTTTGAACTTCTTGACCATCTGCCTTACTCACCATATCTAGCCCCAAGCGACTTCTTTTTATTCTCTCATCTGAAAATTGCGCTCGGAGGACAGAGATTTTCGTCTAATGAAGAGGCAATCATCTTCGTGAACAATTATTTTGCAGAGAAAAACGTAGAGTACTGTTTGGACGGGTTACTGAGATGGGAGCATTGCTGGGAGAAGTGTGTAGAGTTACAAGGAGACTATGTTGAAAAATAAAAAAAAATAAATTCTGAAAAAATGTCTTGTATCTTTATTAGGCCAGAAACTTTTCAGACCACCCTCGTATATTCCAGAATTCTTATATCCACAGTAAGTAGCTACAGTAGTAGTCTAGCTGCCGAGGTTCATCTCAGTAATAATAAGTTAGTGAATGCAATAGTGAATGAGCTGTGAATGTTCTGAAGTGTGAGGACTGTAAAGTTTCTGAACTATCAGTTCATTACAAATGGAAGTTTGGTTCACAGCTCCATAATTCCAATGCATCATTTGCATATTGTATTTTAAATGCAGTGGTACAGAGAGAGCCAAAACACTACGAACCACCTGCGTGGTGTTTTTCCTGTCCGCGTCCTCGGTGCTCGTTGCCGTCTGCCACTATCATAGAAAAGCGCGGATGAAACCATATAACATTTTTAAAACTACTTTTAAAGGCTTTATTTACCAACTTTATGAAAGGAGATGCTGAAGCTGGCCACCCTCATTGTCCATACATTTTTGGCACCCCTTTAGGAGACTATCCATCACTCGCAATAGTTCACGTTGAGAAATGCTGGCAATTTCCTGACGGATATTTTGTTTTAATTCTTCCAGGGTGTGTGGGTTTGTCTTGTACACTTTGTTTTAAATTACCTCAGAGATAGAAATCACAGGGAGTTTGGTCGGGGGATCGAGGGGGCCACAAATTTCTACTAATAATTCTGTCTTCAAACACACTTTCATAAAGTTGTTAAGTAAAGCCTATAAAAATAGTTTTAGAAATGTTGTATGGTTTCATGCTCGCCTTTCTATGATAGTGGCAGATGGCAACAAGCGCTGAGGACACGGACAGGAAAAACACCACGCAGCTGGTTTGTAGTCTTTTGACTCATCCTGTATATTCAGGATTTAGAAATAATTTAGATATTAGTGTATATAAATTATGCAAATATTGCTTTAAGTGCTGTTTGTTTCCCTGTATTTATGAAGTTTTAAGAGAAAACTGCAAGCATATTTCAGTTAATATTAGCAGGTAAAATTGGTTCCTTGTGATGTATGTATAAGAAGGTGGTTTGTTTATTCCATGTGAATCAGTTCAATATGTCGTTCTCTAAGATCAACGTATTTTAATAGGATCTCTTAACAGGACACACACTGGGGCTATAATCTTAATAAACATAATAAACAATTACTCATTGATAGTTACCTTATTGTATCCTCATCCGGCTGATTCTTCAGAAAGTCGATCTCTAACCGATTGTCCTGATGATTCCCTTGGATTGAGTTCCCAATAGGCTTTGTGTTGTTCATTACCAACTTTCCACCTTTCTTCAGTTTGTTTTTCAGGTCTCCTTTACATAAGAACACATATATTACAAATGGTATTTACAGCTGCTGCAGAAAAGGAAGCTAAAATTTCAGTATTTTTCTGAGCATTAGTAAATGCTGTACTGGAAGTAGAAGAATTATTCTGTTTGTATGTTTATACCAAGACAGATAGAAAAAAAATAATGTAATCACTATTTTGAAATGCTTCTGAGAAGGGAAGTATACCAAGAAATAACCACATAATTAGACATTTCCAAAATAACAGTCCTCTAGATTTGCATGTGTGATCATTCAAATATTTTTGTCACCAATTCTAAAGGTAATGCTTTAATCATAGAGAGCATTTTACATTACAATTCATCAGTTGCAAGTGTACATAGGATGTGAAACCTTGGTACTGTCTATGTTTCCCAAGTTCCAAGAGAAGACAACACCCACTAAAAATCTTCTGACCAAATAGATTTAGTTATGCTCTAGAACTCTTATGCTACCTTTCAAAAGGGAATGTTGTTTTGGAACATATAATCATTAACAACATGTAAACTACTACACAACATAGCATATTTTGCTTGTTAATAATACTGTCAATTGCCACATATCCGCACTGCTGGTGTGCTGGAATTTTCTCCCGCAGGGGTTCTTTTATGTGCTAGTAAATATACTGACATGGCCGTCGCTTTTAAGCACACTTAAAAACCATTGGTCTGAGTCAGATTTGAATCTGCGACCTTGGGATCAGAAGGCCAGCGCCTAACCAATGGCAAACTGCATGATGGTAGACATGGATTCCCTTAACATGAGTTAAGTGAGCAGTAATCATAATGAATAGATGTATTGTTATTTACACATTATGTGGTAGAAGGTAGAGAAAATGGGATGGGAGGATAGTCTTCTGCCATATGAATAATAATTTTGACTTGATGCAAAAAAAACCCAGTAAGGTAAGTAATGCAAATTGTCTTGCTGTTATGATTACATTTAAATACTTCTATGTACTTGGTTATTATTTTGGAATGATTATTTGGGACCTAGTATTTGGTTTGTTTTTGTTTAACTGGAATGATCAGAATCGTTACTGGAAAATAACATTTTTTTCCACCTCTAATACCAAAATGTTCCATTTCTGGCATTCTCTTTTACTGTAGACACAATATTAGTCATTTAATACTGTGATGCGCCAACCTGATGTCTAATCAATTAGTGAGAATATTTAAATAATAGATTAAATACGATTTCAATACATATATTTCTCTTAAAGCTTTCATGTGCTTGCAAACAGAGAATTCTAAGTTACATTAAGATAGTGTGGTTTACCACTTCCAGTGTTAAACCCAAGCCGTCATCATTCCTTCTTAGAGGGATCCAACAATTGTCTTGTAGGCAATCCATATATGGAGGTTAACACCCATTGGATGATTTATAATGTACACATCATATTAAATGTCACGGCTGACGTAAGTGATCATCGTGCAGCAAGATGCATCATTCTTTGCAGAAGGATGATGACGGCTTGGGTTTAACACCGGAAGTGGTAAACCACACTACCCGTAATGTAGCTTAGAATTCTCCGTTTGCAAGCATATTAAAGCTTTAAGAGAAATATATGTATTGAAATCGTATTTAATCTATTATTTAAATATTCTCACTAATTGATTAGACATCAGGTTGGCATGTCACAATACTATCAATGCAAATAGATTTTTATATACTAATTAACTAACAAACATTAAATAATATTAGATTTCTATTTGTGAATTGAGATAACACTTTATTCATTATACAATTTATAAATAAATCATGACTTTCTTAAGTATATTATTATCTAATACTTGGATGACCATTTATCCTCAATTTTTCAGAATAGTTTCTGAATTTTAGGACCTTTTTCATTGGCTTGTATAAGACAGCATTTATTCCCAAAATGTATTTTTTTCATGTATCTTTTAAGTGTCTACTAAGTTTTCTGTGATTTTTATATTTGATAGTGCTATTTTGTCATGCTGGCATCTAGATTATAACATTTACCATCTAGATTTATGCCAAAAAATATTTTTGGTAGACTACTTGACCCAAATGATCACTTCTGTCAATTGTTTCACTTTTGGTTTCCTTTGGGGGCTCAGGTGTGCACTAGCAAATTTTAAGTTCGTGAAAATGGATCCAAGAAGTAATTGTGATAGCTCAAGCTAATCCTTCAATGAAGAATGCAGTAAGAAGAAATGAATAAAATCAGAAAGTATCTACTCCAAAATAAAAAATGTTGGGATATATAAGAAGCAAAACAAAGATATATTTTAACAGAAGCAATAAAATATGCTTCAGAAATAAATCAGCAGGTCTGCAAGTAAAAATATTTTTGTCTTTTGAACTTATTTTTATTAAAAAAATCATTAATGCATTTGTATTACAGAATAATGCTAGCATGTCTACAACTAAAATAATTTCTATCTTTTGTGATCTATGTTATTATAAAATTGTCTTTAGTGTTTTGAATTGAAAAAGAATGTACACTTTGATCTGGTAATGAAAGAAATTCTATAATTATAAAAGAAGAAAGACATGAGAATTAAAAGGCAGTTTCATGCTATGCTATGTCCATCAAAATTATGACACCCCTTTGAAACACTGTTGTCCTTCATTTTTCACCCACAGAGATGCCACTTTGCTTAATATTTGCATACAAATGTGCATATAAAGGTACCACTAAGCAACAATAAAGATGCTATAAATTGATTATGCTTACATTTAAACTTACTTCACAAATTTAAATCCTTAAATTCCTGAATGGTAAAGGGTATATGTCATAACAAATCTTTGCTTAATGATTGCTTAAATCTGGTATATCTTAGTTCTTTGTGTGATCACGTATGCTGTTTACAAAACAAATTCCACTATGTTATGTTACTGCAAGTTTTATTTCTTCAGCAGAATGTAGATGTCTATTATTTAATGCTCTGGTGTTAATGGTACACACTATTTGTTTTGAAAATATGGCTATTAAATTATAATGTAAATTAAATACCATTCTCTCAAAAATAATGCAGAGTGAATGAAAATTACTAATCTGTATTGGAAAATTAATTAAAATAATCTGTTTCAATCATTAAACGTTCATCTTTTGAATGCACTGGACAAAGATTTACACCATCTCTTTAAAATATGAAAATTCTTTTGCTCACTTATGCATAAATATTTGGTTTTAAAAACAGAGAAGAGAACCAGCATACATTTATTCAGTAATAACAATCCCATGAAATATTCTGTGCATTGTTTATTGGAAACTGAAATGTTACCTTGTTTACCTCTTCTGGTTTGTTACACAGTCTCTATTTCACTGTTTCTTTAAATATAGAGTCACTAAATGAGTTACCTAACTATTAGCATCTACAGCAAGATCCCCTTATCTGATTAAGTAAAACACAAAACCACATTAGATATGTCCACAGGCATTAAGTTGTTTAACAAATTACGCAATATTGCACATTTGGTCTCACCTATCATCTGCCCCAAACGACATGGATAGCCGACATCATTAAGGCAAGGAGTTATGAATGGGAGGTCTGTGGTTCAAATCCCGCCAGGAGCATCCTCCCTGACTGAGGTTTTACCAGGTTTTCCTCGGTCCTCATAATTGGATAGGGAGAGGTTACCCTAAACTTTGGCCTGGCATGTTTCCCTCCCAATTATTATTTAATTTCATGCATCATCAGCTCATCACCTGTAGTGCTATATGCAGTAAGAACGGGCATTAAAAACAATACTAAAATAAAACAAAAAGAAAAGAAAAGGCAAATTATCTGCTTCAAAAACATTTTAACTAACAGTTTGAAGAAATTCACAAACTAACATAGGGGAACTTTTTAACAGCAATGTACTTTCAAATGCATTTTAATTTAGGTTATTTTATTCCTAATGTCAGTTGTAAGGTAATAATATGAAATAAGTAATTATTTATAGAGTTTAGAAATAAATAATTTCTCCCTCTTTCTGACTCAATTGAGTCTCTTATATTTGGTAGGATACACAAATAGCAAGATTTGTTCTTTATCTTAGTATATATAAGGGAGAGAAGAGAGGGAGAGTAAAATAAGTTTAAGGTTTTTATTATACCCATATTTTAAAGGATAAAAACTGTAATTTGCTGAAGTTTGCAGATATGAGGACTGTAAGCATTTTAAATTTTGACAAGTCTGATATCACTAATCATGGCATACACTAAGGGAACTTTCAACCTCATCTACAGTAAAAGTTGTACCGCACATTTATCTTCTTATATTTGTCAAAGAATTTGTGGTCAGCCTATCAGTGTGTCATAAATGTGTTAAATTAACCCTAGACTAGAATCAAAGATGCTGGAGTGGAAATACAATCAGTTTGCTTTCTATAATATCAGAGTCTACCGTATACAGTCACAAAGCTCAATATACAGAGTGAATGCATCAGTTTGATACCAGCACTCCTGGTGGCTAGCTATTAGGATCATCTCAGCAGACAACAAACATCTTTTGCTATTGTGTTCATTTGGAAAAATAAATTCCTTCCTCTCATCATTTAAACATCATCATCTCTTTAAGGCTCCCCATATATATATATATATATATATGGCCTATGGCCTTCGGGGGTTACCTCATTCCATCAAGCAATGAATGGATCCATTTCTGAGGTGGAAGCACCCAGTGGGCGGAATCCATTACCTCTAATGGTGGGGTGATGATGAGGACGGCAGTGAAATGAGAGGACAGCTTTTACCGTGGACTCTGAATCATATTGGGCCTTAGGGATACTTCATATGAGAAAGTCAGAGTTGAAGGCATGGATAGGGCCGACTTAAAATCTCCACCACAGAGCCAGGAATTGAACTGTGTGTCCTCAGTATGAGAGCTAGAAAAAAAATCTGATGTGTTACACTCACATGACTTTCTCTACTCTTGTACAAACTATTTTTACAAACGCTTATTCTACATATGCTTCATGTTAATCGAGATGTTAATCATATTGCCAATTTTCTTATAGGTGCAAGGGGAATATGGTAGGCTTTAAGTGATAGTCAAATATTTTAAGAGCTGGTTGCTATGTGGTGCATTCCATTCTCTTTGTATGTCCAGCACATAAAAAATATGAACAACGAATTCCCATCTGAGAAAAAGTATTGGAAAATTTAAGGGAATAACAAGCAATATCTCGAAAATGGTTCACTCAACAACAAAAAATGAAAGAAAGAAAGAAAGAAAGAAAGTATATGACATAAATTGTGTATTTTAACCTACATTTTTTGTGTAGTAAAATTCTGTCTATCTGTTATGGTTTACCAGTTATGCAAAAGTCGTTCACAATGAAGAATACTTTTGGAGACATTCGTAGAAAATTTGAGATATACATTTCATTTGTCATGAAAATATCTTAAACAAATGGTATTTTAATCAAAATTGTTAGAGCCATTTTTGAGAAAATTAAAATTTTCGAAAAATGTTCCATGTAAAGGGTAATCTGGGGTGGGGGGATTTTCCTGAAAACCTTCGTGTTGCATCTCTGGAAGATACTGAACCTAAATACCAAGTTTGGTGTTTATCCGACAGTTCGTTTCTGAGTTATGCTGTTCACAGACACACACACACACACACACACACATGGACATGTTTCCAAAAATGCTTTTTTTGGATTCAGGGGGTCTCAAAACATATATTTCCGGTGGAATCTCGGTATCAAATTTTTGGGTGGAATACAGTACTTCCCCTACTTACTATATGTAGTAGAGAATGTAAAAATCATCGTGCTACCTCAGTGACCTCATATAAATATTATAGAGCATTTATATGGATGATGTCTCATTAGTAATGTCGGTTTTTAAGCAAAAGTTTATTTCAAATGTGTTGTTACAGGAAATGATTCTAATCTTCAAAGTAAAGACCATTAGATTCTATAATCCTGAACCTCTTTTCAGTGTGGTTTGCTATCCTGCAATGGTACCAGTTTCTGGTTTTTGATGCAAAGAATTCATGATACACATTTCAACTTCTTCAATATTTTCAAAACTTCTTCCACGTAGGAAATGGGCCATGGATCTCAAGAGATGGTAGCCTGATGGTGCAAGATCAGGGCTATATGCTGGATGTGGTAGCAGTTCGATTCCTTCCAACTCCTGAATTTTGTCCATTGTTCATTGAGCCGTATCAGGTCTCGCATTGTCCTGCTGCAAGAGAACTCTGTTTCTATTAACTAATGCCGGGTACCTCTGCCTCAAAACTTGATGAACTCATTCCAGTTGTTGAGAATAAAGGTCCACATTAACTGCACATCCATTTGGAACAAATTCCCAATGAATTACACCTTCAAAATTACACGACATACATTATTATTTTGGAGCCAAACCAACTTTTTTTAATGACAACATTTGCAAGCTGAGGGGTATCGAGCTACTGTTTTGAGGTGTCAGGGTTGCGGTAATACACCCACTTTTCATCACATCTGACAGTTCTACTGATAACTCTATGATGGGTAGGGTGGCAACTAAGGGGAAGATAAGGGGAAAGAGCTTTGAAATTTTGGTTCAGAACTTTAAATCTAGGAAAAAGTAATGTGTTAAGACAATGTATTGAATATCAAGAGAATAGCTTAATGAATGATGGATGGGTAAGTAAATTATGGAACATTTTGGAGAAAAATGGGTTAGGAGATATATGGAGAAGGAGAGAAAATAACGTGAAAATTTTTTGGAAAAAGGCAAGGAAAAGACTGGAAGATATAGAAATACAAATCATGTTCAGTGAGATTGCCGAAAAGAGCTCATTAGTTTGTTATAGGCCAATGAAAAATACATGGGGTAGGGAAAAATATATAGGCATAGTAAATAAAGAAGAGAGAGAATCTATTGCATGGGTAAGAACCGGAGCATGGAGACTAAAAGGGCTAAGACAGGGTATTCCTCAGAACAATGTCCGATATGTGGTGGTAATGAAGACATTGAACACATAGTATTTAAGTGCCAAGGAACAGAAAATTGGAGAAAAGAATTTTTTAATAAGAAGTGGTTGAAGGGGGATAGTAATACACTTATGATGGAAATGATATGTAAGGATGCTAGAAGCATTGGACAGTTTTTGTGTAAAGTAAAAAATAAATAGCTTTGGACAGTGGATAGAGAAAAGTAAGAGGTAGTGCATCTTACTTTGAATGGAAAACTATAGTGAATGTGTGAGGGTTAAGTAATCAATAAATGAAAAGTGAAAAACAAGTAGAAATGGGACATGAAAAAAACTGAAAAAAAAAGAGCAAGATAATTAATATGACAAGAAATTGTAAAATGTAAATAAACTTTGACCCTGGTCACTCATTCAGTAGACAATCAAATTTGTAAAACTCTTAGCACAATAGATAACTCTTATCATCCCAGGGACTAGCGATAAGCTGACGATAGATATCCACTCTACGTTGAACTTGATCAAGTGTCAATTCATGTGGTACAAATTTACAGTTTCTGAACAATTTTGAAGTGTCTTAATATGGTGATACATAGTGTCTTTTGAAGCACAAGTTTCTTCTGACAACCTCCAAGTGCTTGTCTGTGAATTTTCTTCCAAAACTCTGCGTGTATCCTTAATATTCCATAACTTGGGTCTTCTAGAATGTTGTAAATCTTTAATGTTTTTGTCTCTATTATTGAAATGCTCGAACCATCATTGTGCTACTCGCTCACTAACGACCTCTTCACCTTTGGCTTCACATATTCTTTGAGCCATGGCAGCAACTTTATAATCTTGTTCCCAACAGTGTTTCAGAAGGACTCTAACCTCAAACTTTGTTGCCTCCATTTTAAAATCTTGTATTATCTACTGCTGGCTGCCAATATGTTAACAATATGGAACAACAACATAGCACCCTATAAATAGTATTGATAAAAATAAAAGCATATATACATACGGTATAAACCCAAATAAAAAATTGACATTTCTTATGAGACAACCTAATATAATGTTTAGATAAGTTAGTAACAGTGATGTGAATTTGAAGTTATAGAAATAATGAGTTGAAGTGAAACACTTAACATCACCTACATTTTTTGTGAGAAACATGCATAGAGCAGTGTAATAAAAGAGAAAAAAGAAGGGTTAGCTTGGATGAGAATGGGAGTAATATTTTTAAGTGGGTTAAGAGGTAATGATAAGGAGATATGTGAATTTTGTGATGGTGAGGAAAGCATAGAAATTATCTAACTCAATGTGAAGATTTAAAAAAAAATCTGACGTGTTACACTCACATGACTTTCTCTACTCTTGTACAAACTATTTTTACAAACTCTTATTCTCCATCTATTTCATATTAATCGAGATAAACATTTGCAGAAACGATCTTTTGACATGCAAAGAGAATTACATTTTACACATAGCAACCAGTTCTAAAAATATTTGACTATCGCTTAAGGCGTACTATGTTCCCCTTGTTTTGTATTTACAAGAGCAATATAGAAATACAGTAGCCTTTAAGCATAGACATATCTCTTAATAGCTGGTTGCTATGTTCAGCACCATTCTCTTTGCCACAGATTAATGCTCTTTGCATATCCAAGACAAAAAAATGAATAATGAATTCCCATTTGAGAAAATAAGTATTGAAAATTTAAAGGAATAACAAGCAATATCTCGAAAATGGTTCACTCAACAAAAATAAATGTATATGACATAAATTGTGTATTTTAACGCGTTTGTGTAGTAAACTTTGTCTATCTCTTCTGGTTTATCAGTTATGCAAAAGTCGTTCACAATGAAGAATACTTTTGGAGAGATTCCCAGAAAATTCAACATATACATTTTATTTGTCATGAAAATATCTTAAACATATGATATTTTAATCAAAATTGTTAGAGCCATTTTTGAGAAAATTAATATTTTTGAAAAATGTTCCATGTAAAGGGTAATCTGGGGTGGGGGGATTTTCTTGAAAACCTTCGTGTCGCATCTCTGGAAGATATTGAACCTAAATACCAAGTTTGGTGTTTATTCAACTGTTTGTTTCTGAGTTATGCTGTTCACAGACAGACACACACATGCACATGTTTCCAAAAATGTTTTTTTTTTGGATTCAGGGGGTCTCAAAACATATATTTCCGGTGAAATCTCGGTATCCAATTTTTGGGGAATACAATACTTCCCCTACTTACTATACATGGTAGAGAAAGTAAAAAACGTAGAGCGAAAATCTGGGATAAGAAATGGAAGGGTGATTTAGTCGCACTGAAAATGCTAACAAGTAAGCAGGAAGAAAGAAATAGGAAAGTAGGGGATTTTTTAATAAAAATGAAAGAGAAATGGAGGAGGAGAGCCGAAGAGAGAGGGAAAGGGAGAGGAAGTAAGATAAAATGAAATATATTCTAATGAGGCTTTATCAAAGAGAAGTAAAGGTTGCACAGCTGTGCTGAAGGCCAGGGAGCTACACTGGCTGTGCAAGACAAAGTATGGTACCAGGCATGTACATAATAAAGTAGAAGCATGAAAATAAATGTAACAAAATTTGTAAATTGTAACTTGGAATGTGTACAATAAACTACCTACATACATACATTTTTTGCATCTCGACCAGTTTCCACATTACAAGAGCAAATGAGATATATAAAATAGAAACAAATGAATAAATCTGCAGTTTCAGATCACATCATAATACGTAAAACCTACAAAATATGCAATAGATTTGGATACTTGGGAAAAGATTTTAATCACAAACATAAACACCATGTAATGAATTTTGAATTACCCCCACCATATGGAAATTCATCACTTCACTGCTAAATCACACCACACTGTATATTGTAAAGAATGGAGGTTAAAAGTGAATCAAGAGAAAACGCAGATTGTGGTATTCAAAAAAGGGGGGAAAATTAAGCAAATATGAAAAGTGGAAGGGAGAGAATAAAGATTACAGGGTGGTGCGTGACTGTACTTATTTAGGAGTCAAAATATATGGAGGTAATAAATGGGAAAAACAAAAGAAGTTTGCATTGGCAAAAGATAAAGGGGCGATGGCAGCAATTAAAAGCTGCAAATATAGAGTACCTAATATAAATGTTAAATAGCTGGAAAAAGTTTATGAGATGGTTGTGGAGGCAAAAATGATGTATGGTATAGAAATATGGGGATTAGATAGAGGATGGGAAAAGTATAGATCGGGCGCACAGGATGTTTTGTAGAGAAATACTAGGAATACCGAAGGCAATTGTAAGACAGGTAGCACAATTACAGATGGGCAGGGTCGCAACTAAGGGGAAGATAATGGAAAAAGCTTTGAAATTTTGGTTCAGAACTTTAAATATACAAAAAAGTAATGTGTTATGACAATGTATAGAATACCAAGAGAATAGTTTAATGAATGATGGATGAGTAAGTAATTTACGGAACATTTTGGAGAAAAACGGGTAGGGGACATGTGGAGAAGGAGAGAAAATAATGTGAACATTTTTTGGAAAAAGGCGAGGAAAAGACTGGAAGATATAGAAATACAAATCATGTTCAGTGAGATTGCGGAAAAGAGCTCATTAGTTTGTTATAGACCAATGAAAAATACATGGAAGTAGGGAAAATATATAGACATATAGACACCACACACAAACACACACCAGACAGCATCAGGAATCAGTCGGCCACTTCTGATGAGCGCAAAAAGCTCTCGAAACTGATCAAGATGCAGAAAAATGTATGTGATGTTAAGTGTTTCAACACCGACTCATTTTTCTATACTTATAGAGCATGGAAAGGTAGAATCAGATGACTGACATCTGATTCTACCTTTCCAACCCTGTCCAACACATGGCTTGTGTGAAAGAACAATTAATTCCTTATAGAGCATATTTAATTTAATATTTAATTGAACTATAATAAATTCCACCATAAACATGAAGATGTGAGAAATAATAGCAATAATTGTTATTTTTAGGTGTGTAGGCATTAAGACATTTACTGTAACTGTTAGCAGCTGTTTTTATTCATAAACTGTGTCAACCACAACTGGGACATTAATACTTGTGTTCTTACATTTTAATGTAGGTAGAATGTCTTATGAACTCATCTTACTGGATCTTTCAGAAATCTGAAGAAGGATAATTCTGGCCTCTTTTTCTTACTGTTAGTGCGATTTATAGCAGTACAAACATCTCCTCCTTGTCCTATTTCATTATTTTTAATGAATATTTCACATAACAACATGTATTTTTCTCTCATGCAACAAATTAACATAGTTGTTTGATTGGTTAAAAGGATTCTGCTAGTAGCTGGCTGCTAGGAGCACTGTAATTGCACCAGCTGGGGGAAAAAAAACCACCTCAAGCTACATCTGTGGTAACATGGTCTATGGACGCTGTCATCACTGCCACTACTATTGTTGTGGTTATTGTTGTCATCATCATAACTGATGTTTGGAGGTAGACTTATTTTTCATGAACATTTTTTTTATTTTTTATTTTTGCAAAACATGAATTACCCTATTAAATTTCCTTACAATGAGTTACCTGGTAACTTCATAAATTACTACTAACAAAGGAAAGATTAATTTACGCTAAAGTCAAATTGTAAAGCACCATTCCTTTCTTTTTTTTCTTTTTAGCTATAATGACAGCATGCTTGCTTCATGATATGCAGTTCCAAGAGTCTAAGTGTGGTCTTATTACTTCTAGAAACACCTTGGATTTCACTGTCATTTAGGACATTTGTTTCTTTTCTTTCCCACACCAATCCTTCAAGAAAAGTTATCCTAGCTAGTAGTAATATAATCCATGCATAAAAGTTAAAGAAAATTTGATCACCTTGTGTAATCCATAAGAATATAGTGTTTATTTTAATTTATTAGCTTGGTATAATCCATTATTATTAAAATAAAAAACAAAATCTAGCAGATTTGACATACTTACCATGGATGGTGAACTCCATTCCGTCCCCTATCGCTACTTCCAGTGTTTGTTCCTTTGGACTCTTCTTATCCCGAAATACTATTCCATCAGCCAAGATTTCATCTGCTGTGAGGTCAAGATCCGTGTCACGCTCATGGGCATCTGCAGTAAAATAACCCCATCCCATATGAACCCCCCACAATGCTTCTCCACTCAAGTTGGTGCAAGGCATAAATAGTAACATTTTTATACAAAAAATTAAACAATTTGCCTATACACCACTTGATGAAGCTATTACAAATATCTTATTTTATCTTATTTTCAAAATGAGTAGCATATATAAGTATTATACTTTCATATTAACCATTGCATATGCCACAATTTTGAGAAAATTAAATTTTTACAATTAAACATCAAGGCATTCAGAGCAATGAAAAGAGTTTGAAAATAATGCTAAATGTACTTTGTACTGATTTTTTTTTATTAGATAAGTACATATTTTGTAGAGTCAAGAAAATTCCTCATTTTTAGCTTAGTTAATGTTTTCAGCTTATACCTAACTGAACAATTTATTCATAACAAGAATTTCTCCAAGTATTTTGATTTATATATGTACTCATATACCAGCCCAAGGAGGCTAACATTCTAGCTGGGGGATTCATGATGTTGGCCACATCACCTCCTGTATCAGTTGGATCTGCTGTGCATAAACGGGTATAAGGTTGGCAGGTCTAAGGCTTCCAAGTGCTGTTGTGCCACGGGATGATGATGATGATATTATTATTATTATTATTATTATTATTATTATTATTATTATTATTATAGCCATAGTCATGTAATGGGAGAAGACAGTATGGAAGTGGTTTAATTACAGAAGTAATTAAAAATACAAAAGTGTAAATTGCTAAACATAATATTAGAAAATGATGTATATTTTATTGTCTGTAGTGGCAAATGAAAAATCAGAATTCCTCAAGTTTCAGCATTTACCAAGAACAAGGCATACAGAAAAAAGTGATTTGAAAAAATGGCCTTGACACATTATCATTTGAAAAAAAGGACTGTACAGGAATGTACGCGATTTATAAGATAATTTTCATTATGAAAAATGAATTTCATGATTTAAAATAATGTGACAAAATTATTACTATTTATGACTTACATTTATCAATGAAAGATTTAAGTTACAAGCAACAGAAATCTGTTTGAAGGAAAACTACAACAGAAATACAAGGGATGTCCTAAAAGTTCTCAGCTTGACCAAGAAAAAACAAGACTTAAAAGAAATGCTTTCCTTTTATTTTTCAACATAGTCAACAACTAAATCAATACACTTTGACCAATGACTTCCCAAATGTTTAATACCCTCTGTAAAATAAGATTTGTCCAGCTGTGCAAAATAAACATCTGTCTCAGCATTAACCTCAACATTTGAGTGAGTCCTTTGTGTGCCAAGTCATTTCTTAGGTTTGGAAACAAAACGTAATCACAAGTCTGGCAAATATGGAGGCATTTGGAAGCGAAGGTCATGCAGTTCTGCAGCAACTATTTCAGATATGTGTGAAGGCACATTATTGTGATGAAAGAGAACTTTCTTTTTTGCAAGGTGTGGACATTTAATCTAGTAGTAACTGTTAATTATTTCAGTAAAGTATAATACTCTCCAGTGATGGTTCTGCCCTTCTGGAGGTAGCCTATGAACACCATATCGTAAGAATTTCAGAAAACTGTAGTCATGACTTTTCCCACTGGTGTAACCATTTTTTATTTCTTTGGCACATTTTCACCTGTTGCTACCCACTGTTTAAACCGCTCCCTCATCTCTGGCATGTAGTGATGAATCCACTTTTCATCTACTGTTATGAAATGTTGAATAAACTCACTGGCATTGCATTTAAACAAGTCTAAACACCCTTGATAAATTTAAACTTGAATGTGTGTTTGACCCATTGTTAACAAACACATCCATTGAATGGAAAGCTTTCTCATACCCCAAACGTTGTGTAAAATGTAGCGAAAATGACCTATTGAGGTCTTTGCAATGTCAGACATCTTGAGTACCTTCAATTGACAATCACAGAGTTTTGCATTGTGAATTTTTGTCACAATCTTGTCAGTCATAGTGGTTTTGGGAAGTCTTGAGCACTTCATTTTGATCGGAAGTAAGACCGCACTTAAATTCAACAGCACATTTTTTAACCATCAAAAACAAAGGGAAAGAATCTTTTAATGTTTAATCTAACTCCTTTTGTATTTCTGTTGGAGTTAAACCCTATAAAACAAAATACTTTATCACAGCTTATATTTCAGTTATATTCATTTTGTAGAAAATGCTAAGATTACTTCGTTTACATAATCATCACAAACAAGTAACTTATGCGTCTGAAACTTTACAGCGTGCCATCTAAGGAAGATGATTAACAGCTATCAACTATGATAGTTTACAACTATAATTTGGCCATCTTCATGACATCTCCAAGTCAGGCCGAGAACTTTTAGGACATTCCTTGTAAATTTGATTGTAGAGATTTATTTAGAAGTCTGTTATAGATAAGGAGATTTTTACTGAACATTTGACTTCAAAAAAAGTTTTCACAAAGTCAACTGTTAAAAGTATGATCCTCTGTGGAATTATTAGAAGATTGATAACAGTTATAAAAGTAGGAAAATTCAAGGGGTGGATTGGAAGCACACTGGATGAATAATATAAAACAAAAGTGAGCTAAACGTCAGCAAGGAATGGATTAAATAGGAAAATTTAGAGGTTAGCATAAAGAGAGAAAGGAAAGTTTGGGGCTGTTGAAGCATTTTTGTAAATTTGAAGTAATGTATTTGTATAGAAACATTATAAATGAAAGTCCAAATAATTCTGAAACCACACTTTTACCAAGGAGATTATACAGGATGTTAAAATAAAAGTGTTGAATTATTTTGAGGAATGATAATACACATCAAAATAAGAAAACAATACGGAAACAACATGACTACTATAACACAAGCTTTCTGAGATATCAACACTTATTTATAGATAGCATTCGGTATGTAGAGGAGTTTTGCACTTTTTGAAATGCACTTTGTTGTTCTTATGTGCTGACAGGCATCAAAGATATTTTCCTGTAATGTCGGCACATTATTGATGGGAAATGTGTGCGTTGAGGACTTCATAATAAGGTGATCATTTATCCCACTTTTTGGGACAGTCCCAAATTTAGACAAAAATGCATTAATTAGATTTAACAACATTATAGAATATCTGTGTAGGTTGATAAGAATGAAATGAAAATGAATGTACATGACACTGAATTCCTGTGACAGCATAATGAGAAGAATCAGCTTTTCATCAATTCTTTTTTCAAACTCTTTTCATTTCTTGGAAAAAAAAAAAAAAAATAATAATAATAATAATAATAATAATAATAAAAAAAAAAAGCCTTGTTCCCAATCACTAACTTATCTTATATCTATATTTTTATCTTATCTTATATAGTGCTTAATTAACTATTTCTTGCACCTTGAGTAGTTTATAATATGTAATGGTGTTAAGCTCAATGAAAGTGTATTTTACAATTCTTATGCCTGCTACTTCTATTAAAACAGCCTTGAAATTTGGGTTTAAAATACATATTTTACAGCTTTATTCATCCTAAGAGTAACTCCTAGTGTTAATCTTCGCATTGAATTGTAATCCCACGAGGCACAAGTATGATAATGTTGAGCAATTAAATTACATCCCTCATTCTCTATTTTGTAATTATTGTTTTACCTGGCTGTGCCGTAGTTAATTGAGTATAACATGGGACTATAAAGAAGAGGGAACGTGGCATGTTGACCAGGCCAGCCCACATGAGAAACAGGCTGTCAAGTGTGTAGCACAAACTATGGTGTGATATCATGCATTTTGATTGGTTAACTTTTTAGATACGGCTATGGTTTGTGAATTACTGCACTTAGAGTAAACTTAGTGCATAAATTCACAGACACAATGTATATGTAGTGCGAATTGTGCTTCACTGTAGTCAAAATGGGACAAGCTTAAGCAATACAGAATGTGTGGATGTGTCAAGGTATGCAATTAAGTAAGTCAATAGTAGCTCATAACGCTTACAAATGGTGCAGTTGTACACCCATGTTTACTAATGCTTTTTTGCCTCTACTACTATATGATTCTAATTATTGCAGTTTGTAAATCAAATATATGCTTATGGCCTCTACACATGTAGTAAATTTTCTTTTACAAAAACAATCTTTTGAATATGAGTCATTGAATTTTACAAAGTAGATAGATAGATATTTATTTACTTTAAATACATAGTACATACATATTTCGTTTTACAGACTTCACCGAGTTGCTGGTTTCCTTGGGCCCCTATCCTCCAACATTGTAGTTACCGAGTCAATGGGCCCTATTTGACTGAATAAATAAATATTTATTAATCTTTGTAGATTTATTACAATTCAATAGTTGCTTGAATACGTAACCTATGTCTACTCCTATCATAACCTTTTCTGTTCTTCCCTAAATTGCCATGCTTCCAAGGGCTCATAGCTCAAACACCGTAGTTATCGAGCTATTAAGACCTTTTTACTAATCTACTTTTCAATAACTACTTTTCTTCTAACTCCTTATTCCTATATTTCTTCAGCCATCTCTTTCTAATTAAACCTAAATATTTTCCTACTTCTAATATGTTTCCCAAGCATTTAACACCCAACATCTTTCTACCTATAATCTCAATTGGTAAATTGTCCCATTTCTTTTTCTGCCATCTTTCCCTCGATTCCTTAGTTCCTTCACATTCTAGAATTAAATATCAATAGTTATTATACTTTCTATTACATAGCGGACACTTTCCTTGGTTCTCTCTTTCCCCTAAGCCTTTTAACATCATCACTCCTGTCCTCGCCCATGCAAAAGCTTCTCGTGCTGATCTGTCACATATATCGACATATTTTTCTCTTTCGCACACCATTTTTAAATCTGCATATATACATAAAGAAGATTTAAAATTAAAACTACCTAAAATTTTTACAAAGTATGTTATGTATCTTAAATGTGAAAGCCTTCTAAAAAGAAAAGCTTAAAGAATAAAATTATATCTATTAGGTTTTTTGTATAATTTTCAAGACCTTCTTCTTATTTTGCATTAAAGAATGAGGGGGCGTAGCTTTTAAAAGGTTCTTTTCAAGGCTGTTTTAGTATACATGTAACATAAGCCTATTTTCTTTATTATACCTCCAGTTTGACGCATTTTGTTCAAGATTCCTTGTGTCAGTTGATTCTGATTTATAACAGGAAAAGTAGAATAGCAATGAAGAAATAATGGAACAAGAATTACTGTTATTTGCTTCACTGGAATTATAGGAGAAAATAGGCATAGTTAAACTCTAAGTGTACTTTTTATGCCTACATGTGACTTCTGAACTAAAATAAATAAAATAAAGTTAAAGTGACAAATGATATGAATATTACACTGATGGTGATGTTTTAGATATAACCACCATGATGATATTCCACCTTTTTCCTCTGAAACACTTGCGCTCAAGTGTTTGAGACCATGTATTAATGATGCAAACAAGCGGAAAATTCATGATTATATAGATTTACCTGGCTCACCCTCTCTTGGTGTAGTAAAACTCAATAAAACTGCCACCCTCATAACTGTCCCAAATGGGAATAAAATCAGGTATTTTGGACGGTAAGCACAAGTGTTTAGGTGATAGTATAAGTGAGAACTGGTGGTGGTGACTGTGGCAGTGGCGGTTGAGGTGGTGATGGTGGTAATAGTGGGGGTGAGGGTGACGAGGGGGTGGTGGTAGTGGTAGTGGTGAACACACAAAGCAGAAGGTAAAGGAGTAAAAACCACAGTATACATACAATAGTGAAGCTCTGACACAGTTTTGGTCAACTGTGTATGCATGTGTATTAATATAATCAAGTGCTGTTAAATTCTTACTGAGGATTTAGTAGCACAATATTAGTCATTATTTTAAAAAACCTGATGTGTTGCATTCAAATGATTTTCTCTACTCTCTATTCTACAAACTACTCTCACAAAATCCTATTCTTCTGTCTACTTCTTGTTAATCAAGAACTTTCATTACATATTTACACTTTCATTCTTGGTATATAAAGAATGCAATAAGCTAAAGCGACTGTCAGATTTTTAAAAGAGTGAAGCTATTTAAAAATTCAAACCATTAACAAAGAATATCTCAGAAATGGTTTAATGCCACAAAAAGTTTATTTGACTTAAATGTGTGTTTTAACAAGATCTACATTTCTTGTGTAAAGATTTTGCCTATCTATTATTATTACCAATTATACAAAGTCATTCAGAATGAAGAGGATTTCACAGGCTATTCTCAGAAAATTCAAGATATACATTTTATTTGTCATGAAAATATCTTAAATATACAGCATTTTAATCAAAATCTTAAGAGCCATTTTTAAGAAAATCAAAAACAATGAAATTCTTTCCATGTAAAGGGCAGTTTGGGGTGGAGTAATTTTCTTGAAAAACTTTATGCCACATCCTTGAAAGACGCTGAGCTTAAATACCAAGTTTAGTATTTAACCAACCTTTCGTGTTTGAGTTGTGTTGCTCACAGACACACATACACATACGTTTTTCTAAAACTGCTTTTTATATATATATATATTTTTAAAGAGCTTCAAAACATGTATTTCTGGGAAATCCCAGTATCAAATTTTTGGGTAGAATGCAATACTTCCTCTACTTACTATAGGTAAGTAATAGAGAAAGTAAAAAGAATCATCATTAAGCAATCTGGTGCATTATATTTACACATTTAGGGCCGGCTTTGTTTCACTGAACATATACTAAGTTATATAACTGAATTTTAGACTGGTTATATAACTGGTAGGCAGAAGAAAACATTAGCTACCAAATTTTATGCAATTTGTTCAACTGTTATGGTGTTTGTAGTATTTATACCAGAACAAAAGACAATTTGTAAAACACCAGCATTTGGGATGTTTCACTCAAGTACATTTTGCTTCTTTCTTTCTTAGTTTTTGTTTCCTTTTCTTTTTTATACTTTGGTTTATTGTCAATCAGACTTTCCCTAAACAAGATTCATACTAGAGGCTTCTTGAATGCTAGGTACACACTAGAGGTAAGAAAAATGGTTACTTTTCAGTAACAATTCTGACCATTCCAGTTCCAGAAAAGAATATTATGTTCCAAAATAACAGTCAAGTACATCTACAGTATTTATACATAATCATAACACCAAGATACTCTTTTCCCACTGTTACGACTATTTAGGTTCTTTCTCATCAGGTTTTGATTCTTTGCCTGTTAGGAATATTGCAGAGTGGCAAGATATTGCCTCTCTCCCATCTAGGGTTGCCAGATATACATTTTTTTAAGGAACAGTATGGTACTTTTATTTCCTGTTCTGCTTATGGTATTGTGATGCAGTGGCTATGGCCTGGTACCAACCTCCCGACTTTGGGAGGTTGGTACCAGGCAGTTGGAGAGATAAACAAAGATAAGCAGCACTCTTGCCCACTATACACACCAGAAGTGCTATAGTCAGATAACCCAAATCTCCTGGAAGTTTCCCTTTCTCTCTATCTCTAGAACGTTCTGGAGTTCTAACCAATATAAACCAGCATGTTCGTGAGTGAGAGTTAATGAGGAAGTGAGTGACAAAAAGCTCTGTTTTCTGAGTGAGTTTGTAGCGACTGCTGTAGTGTGCAATGAGTGCTGCTTCTGGGAGACATTGGAGAAGTCTTTTGTTTGACCCCTTAGCGAGTGAAACTCCAGAAGAAGAGGCTATGTCATGCATATTTCATTATACTGCTGTGTCACAAAGAAGTGACAGTTAAAAACTGGATAAATTCACAAAATAATTATAGGTACCATACGTCAAATGTTCCTTGTTTTTGCTATTTCAGCTCATAATGTGCACTGCTTTCCTTGAAGATGTGTGACTGCGATGAACAACAATTGTCTTGCTAACAAAAACTAAATTAGCAATACTGCTTATCAAATTATCAAGTACAATTGTTGTGCGCAATTCTTCACCATTTATCGTGGTTCTCAGACCAGATCCAGAATTTTACTCTGGTTTGATCTCTGCTTTTATTTCTGGTAGAATCTAGGAGTTCAGGCGGATTCATCTAATAAAAAGTGAGTTGTTGACTTATTTCAAGTACAATAAATCATGCAGAGAATTGAATTTTGTGACAGTAATATTTACGATAATGCTTTGTTAAATACAGCTAGAAACAGCAGTAAATATAGTGTAATTGTATGCCTAATTGGCAAATAAAATATTTTGTAAAGATTATGCAATAAGACTTTTACACAAGTGATAAACTTTGTTTTGGTTTCAATTAAAATATAATCCCACATGAGAGTCTACTCTCTATAATTACCTACTTTAGTCTAGAGTACGGCACACAGTAATGATAAATGTGTTCCTTATTTTCAATATGAGAATCTGGCAACCCTATTTCCATCTTACATTTAGTATGCATGTGCATTAACAAAAATACATATACTATGACACCACATCTATATACATATTGGGCTATTATAATTACTGCTCACTTAACCACGTTAAAGGTATTCACAGCCATCATAATGCTCATCCTACCAATTTCCATGGTGCTAAAACACCATCTGAGCTAATTGCTTTAGCATGAGTTCAATAGCATACTTAAGTCTGATTAGCTGGAAGAATTTTAAATGATAGTGCCCTCTATCGTAATTTGGAAGAGGGGACGGTTTCAAGGTATTATATATATAATAATAACTGTTGTAATGTAACAACTCTCTACAATCAGAGCATTACTTTTGAAAGCGGTTATCTAATTACTTGAATAATTGTACTGATGCAAGTTGGAGCTACTGTTATTCTGGAACTGTATAACCAGACCTATGGCTATTTTTTGGAATTGTTCCCTTCTTGGTTATGTTACTTTTTTCCTGCCTCTAGTAGACATACTACCTCTAGCATGGAAGTGGGTTCAAATATTGCTAGTTTTTATATTGAGCATGGCTCAAATTATACAATCAAGTTGTGTTATTAAAATCAATTTTTTTCCACAAGAAAATAACATTTTTGAAACTCTAGAAAGCACTGTGATAGACTCAATTGGTAATGCAAACAGTCAGCGAGTAATATATAGCTTGAGCTTGTAAATCACATCTTAAATTTAATTTTTATTTCACCCACATTTCTAAAAGCTACACAAAGTTTGAAATTATTCAAATGTAGAGAAGACTAAATGACAAAAGTTGCCAAAAATATTTTTAGTTTTTTGTGTGATCTCATAAATTGGAGTTTCCTCTTTAATTTGATATATATTACTATTATTATTATTATTATTATTATTATTATTATTATTATTATTATTGTAGACACAATACTTATATTTCAAATATACTCTTAAAAATGGTAGTGCATCTGCTATTTTGTACCTCCTATTCTCTTTGGAGTACAGAGATAAATTTTGGGGATAAATTTTAGCTCATCTTTTAGGGGAAGCTTTGCTCTACAAACTGGTAACACTTCTAAATATGGCAACTTCCATATATCCAAGCAATGTGATTTTTGCTTTGTAAATATATGCGAGTGTCTTTCTCCATTTTTACTTTGAACAGCGTTTTCTCTCATTGACATTTCCTGATATAAATGATTTGTTTTCTTAGGAACTATTATAGAGAGCTAAATGGCATTTTAATATGATAACACCTCAATAGTGTTATTTATATACTTTGGTGTTAATAAGTTGGTTGGTTGAGTTTTAAAAAACTAATTGCTTTTAATTTTAATAAAAAAAATTGTGTAATTGAGAACAAAATCATATCTTTTTTAATAAAGCACATTATTGTATAAAAGTAGAACAGTGAACTTAAAAGACATGCATCTATATCCTGTAAAAATTTCAGTCTGATATGTTTAAACAGTTTCTGAGATAATGGGTCATGAAATTAGCAAATTTAACATTGGCAGGCTTGTAATCTCTCCTTAACTGAAACAAACTAACACATGCACAACCTTCTCCATACCATCTCTTATATACCTTATTATTCATATAAAAAATTAATTTTCTATCCATGTTACACGAGTTATAATAAATGTTTGCCTAGAAATTATTTGAAACTAAGCAATATGGACTTAAGCAGAAACATCATTCTACTGTTTGTCTCTCATATCATAGTAATGAGCTTATGGGAACAAACAAACAAATAAAGAAGAAGAAGAAGAATTGCAAACTTTCAAACATTTTGTATCAGATGGTATAGTTACATTTGGGCAAACATAAATATACAATGCAATGTTTCAGAAAAAGCTAGTGCTATGGAAAAAAATTAACAAAATTTGTATTTTTATGTCTTTTTTTTTTTTTTAGTAAGCTTTTGCCTATCTCTTACGGTTTCCAATTTATATAAAATTCAATGAAAATGAAGAGGATTTCAAAGAATATTCACTAACAATTCAATACATACATTTTATGTCATTGCCATAACTTAAACATATATTTTAATCAAATTTGATACAGCCATTTTTGAGAGAAAAAAAGTAATGAAAGTTTTTCCATATAACTGTTTGTTTGGCATGAGGAAATTTTTAAAAATCTTTTATTACAATCTTGAAAGATACTAGACTTAAATATGAAGTATTTATTCAACTTTTAGTTTTTGAGTTGTGCTGTTCCCCCTCCCCTCTCTCTCAAACACACAAAAAATTACCTTTTTATAATTTTTTTAGGAGGGGTTTCAGGGCTTTAAAATATGTATTTTCAGTGAAATCTTGATATAAAATCTTTGGGTAGAATACAACACCTCCACTAATTGCCACAGGTAAGCAATAGAGAAAGTAAACACAACCACCCTAAGATCTCTTAGTAGGTATCTGTAAATGCATTTTGTTTCCCATAATAATAACCACATATTGCTTAGGGCCATAGTTGGTATGTTGTCTGCTAGCTCCATAATCTTCATAAGCTGTGTAATACAGAGCTTTACTATTGGTGTAAACTTATACTGTGGTATAACCTCATTTTTAAAGAGGGAAGCTATCCCTCCTCTATTAACATATCTTCATCTCTGCTACATTTTCTTTCTTTTCTCACCTCAGGTTTAAAATTGCTGAAAGCATCTTAGGAATGGAAAGATGACTTATTTCCAGCAAAAGAAAAAAAAAGTCAGAGAAGCATCAACAATGGGTATAGGAGGTCCTCCTCTAGCCACACGCCACTCATAATGGTGGTGATGAACACAAATGGCATAAACTGATAAGTGCTAATTAGATCAGTGAAGATACATTGCTTCAAAGGCAACTAAAATTTCTAATGTAAGCAATAAGGTAGGTATAAAGAAACAAAATATGTCCACCAGAGTATTGCTGAGGATGGTGAAAAACAAACACAGCATCAAAATAAAGCAAACTAAACAATGTGGAAATCAAGAGATGTGTGTCGTGTGTTGTATTTGTATATGTGATCAAGCAAACATCACTGGTGCTGAAATCCCCGATTTTTAAGTTTCACACAAGGGATGGATAGGTAGGAGGGAAAGCATAAGGAGTTCTTACCTTTTATCCAGTAAAAGAAGGGAGGAAAGACTGATAATGAAATGAGATGTTGCTGTTTAGGTCAGTTTAAAGTGCCATTGTATATGCAGCACATTCCTGTACTTCATTTCTGGAGTGCATTAATATCCAATTAATTAAAATTTCTTTAAGTGACTGAGAGTACAAAATGTTATTCTTTATTTGTTTAGTTTCTAATATTATCATTATTCAGTTCAATTCATTCTTATTCCAACCTTTAATATGCAGGTTTATTATTTGATTTCACTAAGAGAAGGTACCTACTGCAAAAAATAAAAGAACTAGTAATTGACAACCTTTTGCATGCCATATTGTTTGAAAAATGAGTCCTATACATTCATTCATTCGCTGTTTAACCTTATCTTATGTAGGACTTACACCCCCCAGGACTTACAGGCGGGTGCCTGGGGTCAGACGCCCATCGAGGAGCAGACAGAATGTCCAGGATGGGTGATTAGCCCGATGCCTGGGATGGGATGAAGGAAGTAGATGAAACGAAATGACGGTGAAATGGGTGAAAGGAAGGGTGATGATGGAATTGGTAGAATGAATGGCGGGGGAAACCGGAGAATCTGGAGAAAACCTGCCCAGACGCCGCTTTGTCCACCACAAATCCCACATGCGAGTCCTGGGATTGAACCCAGGCCGCCTCGGTGAGAGGCGAGCAGTCTAACCACTCAGCCACGGCGCCACCCGAGTACTATACATTGGTTTAAAAATATGATATGTATTTTATTCAGGAAAGCAACTTCTTTATTGCTTATAGCATTTTAAGAGGAGATGCAAAAAAACAATTGCATTTAGTTTAGATACATGAGAATAGCTAATTTGTTTTCTGGATTCCACTAAAGTATAAAAGACTCATGTTTTCTCATTACTCAACAAGTATAATTAGTTTAGTAGCAAAGAAAAGCAGTAGTGGTAGTACATATTTCCATACCTAATGACGTAGCAAAGTATTACTCATTATAATAAACAACTCATTGTTGTAAAATGAAGTGCCTCAGGAGAAATTTTGCTTCATAATGCCTATTATTGTGTACAATGCTTCCAATATGGTCTGTTGTGACCTTTGGGGGGGACTTTGTCCCACCAAGCATTAACTGGACTCACATATTAGCTGGAGCCACTCACCTACAGCGTCCATTACTTACAATGGTAGGATGACAATGGAATGAGGGGATGTACAGCTTCTCCCATGAACTCTGAACCACATTAGGCCTTGAGGATAATTCACCTTAACTACACAGAGATGAAGGCCTGGACAGGGGCGATTTAAATTGGTACCCTATAGCCAGAAATGAAATCACTGAGCTGGCCCAATATCCTCATAATGCCTGTTGTTCACAGCAAAGCACTGGAGTAAGCTTTGGTCTATCTAACATGTCATGAAAACTTTTGGCAACTCTGCTTGAAAGTAAGCTCTACCCCTTAAAACTGGTTCACAATAATGAAGAACAGAAAGCAGAATGAGAATGACAAAGTTAAAATATGTGTATTATGGTGGAAATGTTCACAATTAACAGGAAACTTTTCCAGGACCCAGGAATGGGAAAGAAGACTTGGTCAGGTTTTAACTTTCTTGTTTTAATTTCTTGGGACAGCAAATTAGATTCATATTATACATATTTGACTCTTCACTGTAAAATGATTTAAGGTGGCAGTGGCATGAAACAGCCATTACAGCTCTCTCTAGCTGCATGCTGGTAAAATGAAACTGGAAGAAATTCCAGCAAATGTGCGTCCTAACTCCCCCAGATCCACTGAGTGTTGGTTATTCTAGCGAAAGCATCACATGCACTTTATTTATACACAATTCAAAACTGGCTATTGCCTAAAAAACCAAGGATGGGGAGGAGGGGGAGCAAAAACTACAACAAAATAACCAAAACCAGGAGAAATTAACGAAAAATGACAAATTACTTTAATGTATGCTGTGACGCTATGAATAAAGGAATGATGTTTGATACAACTTGAAGTACTGGAAATACTAATCAGTCTCCATTTAGAAAGGTTTATTCTTATCGCATTTTGATGTTGGCTAACCTACATTATGTTGAATGAATTAGAAGCAGGTGATAAAATCTCTTGATCATACAAACAAATGATGTCCCAATGCATAAAACTGACCTTCCACTTCGCTGTCAATAATATTGCATTTCCATGCTCATTACCGGGAACCAAAATTTTGTGTGATGTATTGCTTGCTGTTCTTGTTCCCATTCTTGAGTTGTTGTGAACCAGCATTTAGGCTAGACTATGTGTGGCAAACATGATATGCTCAAGGGCATACTACTAGGTGATGATGTAATGGTTTGCCATTACTTTATCTAATATGGGAGTGTAACATCATGTACATTCAGTTTTAAACTCAGGATGGAGGTTTATCACTATTGGAAAATCTCCCTCACAAAAGGCACTGTTTACAGCAAGCACTTCTTGAAGTTAATGGAAAACATTTTGTACTGAGGTAATTTTGCCATTAATTTTATCAATAATTTATAAGAAAAGTTGCACTATTACTCTTACTCTGCTAAAGCTATTATAAATGATATCTATAAATGTGAAAACAAATTACTAAATGAATGTTGCTGCATTAATAAACTTACAGCATTATTGCAATATGTACCCTGTCTATAGTTTACTTCAGTCTAGAAAGTTAATCAACCTTGAATTAGGGATGAAATAGCACTTTTCCGACCATAGAGGAACCAAGAATACAACTGCACTCCACAAAGCACATATGGTAGTGGAAAAATAAGTTTCATTATAACTCTCATTTCATTCCAGGCTATTTTAATAACATAGGAGTTAGAAAAATTATAAACATGCTCAGGGATTTGGAATTTGGAATAGGTAAAAGAATGCCAGCAGTTCAGTGTTTCATTATTAAATTATATAGTTAAAAATTATAAACATGTACTCCCTCCCTCATATTTACATGATAGAAATCTATTAAGTCAAATTTTAAATCACTACTATTGAAATTCAAATATTTTAATAATAATAATTTATTTATCATACACAAATGCTTGAAGTGCTTTTTGCTGATATCTGCTTCACAGTAAACCATAAGATTATATCACTTGGAGCACATTAACCCTTTCACTGCTAACAATCAATTGTGTGAAGCCTATGCCCACTGCTAGGCATCACTATAGTATCGGTAGAACTGCTATGCTTTTGTTCATGGTCATCAGCAGTGGTTCAGTTTGGTTTCTTCCCTCATAGTGACATCTGTGGGTTCTGGGATGTACCATCTATTCTCTGGATGATACATGTTCGTAGCTTTGACCCCTTTCTGGCTTTTGTCTAGGATATGGGTGTGATTTGGTATTTTACCATTTGCATAATAAAAACCTTGCTGATATATGATATATACAGCTAAAAGGTATGGTTTAAAGCTTGTTCTTTAGGAGTTTAAAGAGACAATAATTTGGGAAGATTTGAGTTGATTAGTGACAATTATACACAACTTACACTAATGAGTAGATACATTTTTCGAATCCATTGAAGGATTTTTTTTCAGTGAGTTACTGCAACTATCACATGAGGGTTACAACTCACCTATGTCAACTGAAACATGTCAAATGAGTAAAATAAGTTACATTAGTGTTACTAGTTCCAACTCACCTTAAGTAAAAACAAAATTGGTTGAAAATGGAAATGATTGATCTCCGAAACATGTTCCTGCTCATTAGTGTTAAGTGGTGTATAATGGTCACTAATTAACTCAAATTCTTCCCAAATTAGGCATAATTTATTTTGTTTACATTTTCTAATAAACATGCTAGCTCTGCTGAATGTTGACCTTGCTCATGTTGGCTTTCTGTGTATTTTGGGACAAACAGGATGAACACAGTGTATATTATATATATATATATATATATATATATATATATATATATATATGTATGTATGTTGTGTGGTACATGGCCTGTTTGCCTCAAAATGCACTCAAAGAAATCCAAAAGGAGCTATGCTTACACTCAAGAGAGCTAGTAGGTGTATTGGCAAATGTAAACAAAACATGTAATATAATTGTAGAGCCTCAATTTGGCCGCTCAGAGAAAAGCATTCAGCACAGAGTGAATTAGATTGGGACCAAGTCAGCTCCACATGATTGTTGGTTGCATCAAGTACAAACATGTCGCTAAAGCCCAGTAACAGTTTCCTTAATTTATTACATAAAGAATATAGAAGATACAGCTTTTAGGTATGTGTTTTATTAAAGAGGAACTCAAATAGTTTTGGATGGACTACCACCAAGGCTCAAGTTTCAACATTTACCACAGTTGCTGTTTTGGCGAAAATGGTGACTGTTGGTGCAGACTGTGCTTTCTGAGTGAAAGAAAAGTGCTACACAAGTACAATGGAAATTGTAGAGGGCAATTTACATCTGGCACAAGAAATTGGCTTGCGTCCTCAAAATGAAGTTGCCTTCCAAGAGAAAGCAAAGAGTGTTGTGTCAAAGAGTCCAACAAATATCAAATTATTCATAGAGCATCCTATGACCTACAAGAGCCATGTATGACAGTTAAGTGCATTAACAATGATGTTCATGATTATCTAAACATTCTAGACATGCTGGGAACAAGGATAACTAGCAAAGTGGACCCGCAGAACACTGGATGACTTCCTATGGCTTCTTACTATGTGGATATATGAACACTCAGTACATCATCTTTATCATAAAACTTACAACAATTTAAGGGTAAGATTCAAGAAACTGACAGTACTGTAACAGAGAATATGTCTACAAACAGTATGGCAACAGAGTGATTACTGTGTGAACCTCTGAAGAGCTAATTATGTTTTCCATATCTAGTTACTGTAAAATCAAACACCGACAATAAAACTGTTGTAGTCCTTTAACGCCAGAACACTAACTATTTGTTTACATATAGTAGTATATTACCGGTTATAGTTCCATAACCATCCACTGCTTACCTCTGTGCCACACTAAATGCTTAAAGCATTCGGTGAGGAATTGGACTCTGGTGTGAATGGCCTTGTCTAATTGTTTAAGTAGCAACAAGGAAGTCCAAACATAAGTTCACTATGCCACTTTTATGTATGGTTAGTGTTTGCAGAAAATCTGTTTACGTAAAGAATATGTATCATTAGTGTTAATGGGTGTTAAAGGTTATACACACTGTTTGGGAATTTTATTATTTGCTTGCACTAAATAAATTTGTAAAACAATATTTAGGGTTAAATGTTTACTCTGTGAATGTGGCATAAATATTTGCATTCATTACATAAGAGCGAGCTAAGTGTTACAATATTTTCATAGTGGGTGTCAATCAATGATGAAGAAAGAATACTTCAAATATTTTAATGAATTGGAGTCGGAGGATTCAGGAGGAGGAGAAGAAGAAGACAATAGCGTTGAAAACTTGTGGGATTCTGATGATAGTCACAAGGATTCAGAACTTTCTGCAAATGATTAAGAAGAAGATGATGATAATCCATTACATAGAATCCAAGAAGTTGAAAGTGGGAACAAGAAAAGGAAGAGAGATTTGCCTGCAGATACCCATAAAAGAAGAAACATTAGTAGGTTAACAAGTACCTTTTCTGCATCAATCAATGTCTACTCCTCTTTTAGTTGCTGAGAATAACAAATTCATGGGAAAACTGGATACCATTGGAAGACAAACAATTAAACAGGATGGCAAAATACCAAATAAAAGTATAGTACATGTAAGGCCTGGCACTATAAGTAAACATCAAACCTAATCTATTAAGCTGCTTCCACTGAAGATAACAATGTTGTGTACTCTTTGATAATATTTGCATATTTTGTGTAACAGGTATTGCTATTAAAGGCATACAATAATACACATGTTGAGTAAGTATACATAGTAATTATCATTCATTAAAAACCATTTAAAACTCTACTATGTACATTTTGCATACTGTTGTTATTTAACATAGGTAAAAGGATGTTTATGTTCTAGAGCTAATGGACATATGAAAACTATAATTTCTAGTTTTTAAGTAATGAATTAAGGAAACTGTCACCATGGTTTACGGATACAGTGAATGTAGTAGTGAAAAGGTTAAGAAGTACTGAAGTGATGTTTTCTGATTACGTTTTAAAAGCAGATTATATCAGCTATGCCTTCAACTTATTCTGTGCATTTAATAATGAGATAATTTCTTCTTTGTTTAAGTGACACTACATAGATATTAAAAAATGAAATGCTGGCATACCGAAGTTCTATTTTAAACAGCAGTGGGTGGTGTAGTGCCAAGATGCAGCGTAGCTAGTGGAAAGTGAGGATATACATGGTGTGTGTGATAGCTACCAACATCAAGAGCAGCACATTCAGCACAAGGACAAGCGATCTGATTGGATATAAACCTTCTTTCCAACTGGAGGAGGGGCCCTCACCTGGCGTCTGATCGGATATCTGATTGGTTAGTTTGGCTCGCATCATTTTTGCCAAATTGAGCATGTTACGCTTTATCCAGTTAAAGAATCTAGAGAAGCGATCGAATGCCTCGGCGATCTTGTTGGTTTCGTTGTCAGAAGTTGGAGCTGACAGATTTGACGAACCAAAGTTGCTCAGCAGCAAGGCCAAGAAAAGGTTTAATACCTGAAAAACCAAGTAAGTGTCAAGAATCTTTTTATATATTATTTCATAAGGTCCCAATAAGGGCTCTCAAGAACTGAGGATGGAAGCACAGTTAAGAAAAAATACAAATGTGATATTATGAGAAATCATATCATTGCATTCATGAACCCACAGTATACATACAATAGAGTAACAAAAGAAAACAGATTTATAACAAAATGCTTTTTCACTGGTTTTATAACATAAAATTAAAAACTAATGACAAAATACTATGATCATGACTGCAGTGAGTGAGCACAATATTCAAATATTTCTAGCAGCCTCTTGGCAATTAAATAAGTCTGTATTTGTGTGAGAAACTGGAGCATCCAGTGACTGACTGACTGTGAGATTTTCTGTAATAAGTTGTGTTCTAGTACCTGCTGTCTGCCACGAGGGCCTGTAATGATGAGTTACTAGCTCAGCATCTATAGATGGCTCTAAGGTAGAGGCATAACATGTTTGGCAAGAAATGGCCAAAAACTTTTGCTCAGGGACCCTTTTTCTAAGGGTATGAAGTTATCGTAACCATCATTACAGAGGATGACTATCTTCCAAACAAGGTTCCCTAATTTTTTTTTTTTTTTGGAATAATTTTGCACATGTCCAGTTCTTAACACATTTACCTTGTTTCTGTCTGGTGTAGAGTCCATCTCTCACTACATTCACTGTTGATATACTGATTTATGTTTAACAGCTTACAGTATACATCTTAGGTATAAAATGTAGTTTTCTTTCTACACAAAATTATGATAATACTGAAATTGCATCATTGCAGTTAATTTCTTAAGCTGGCGATTGCTTCCTTGTCTTGGCATTGTTTTGAATATAAGAAGAAAAGATAATATTAATGCATGTTGATAATGCACAAATTTCTTTACTGCAACAGATTACAGCTAAATAAATGATCAATAATACCAGTTTTGATTATAATTTTAAATTAATTACTGTTCATTAACTTTTTAAAAGGTTCCTACATTTTCTACCAAATTATACAATCCATCCCTCCTTCCCTGTGGCTAGAAAAAGAAAAAGCATAAAATATATACCTATAATTATTGACATGTTCCAACAGATGAGAACACTGAACCAGCCGCAGCTGATTTAAAACATGTTGTTATTATTATAGTAAATGAAGAGAATGCTTCTTGGGAAAGCTAAAAGTGCCTTATGCTTCACTGTCACTTTTGATGCTCTAGAGTACATCGTTATTAAACATTCCTTTAAACTGGTAACATAAGACTGAGTTGGATATTTGTTACTTTCACTTGGTTCTTTAGCATTTGCTTACATCTGACTCACTCCTGCAGTTACCAATTAGTAACACTTCACTGTCGTTAACTCCTTCATTTTGTTTTATTCCATTAAATGGTCACTAATGATTATTAATGAGAAATGAACATTGCAATTAAACTAAAAGGAGGAATCTGTTATGAAGCAGCAACTAAAAGCATTGAGTATTAAAGCAGTAACAATTTTTCCCATACCTTTTCCTAAACAATATATACTATTAACAATGTTCGAACTTACGACCAAGTTTCCTATGACGACAGTTGCCAAGAAGAACGGAATACAGGACCAGTCTCCAACATGCATACAATCCCACATAGACTCAATCCACTCTCCACATAGCACCCGGAACACAATCATAAACGAATGCATGAAGTCCGTGAAGTTCCATCTTGGCATTTCACCATCAGGAAACCGCTCAACATTATCTGTTGGAATAACAAAACTTGTTAAGAATAGTTACAAACTCTTTCAAAATGAATAAAATCTAATCCTAAGTTTTAGCTGCTGACAAAAATGAGGATCACTGTTTAATTTTGGAGTTTCTGCTAATAAATATATTTTACCACTAAAGCCTGTTTCTTTTCAAAGCACTCTCCTCCTCCACTCTCAATACAAAGCCAAATCCTCTGGATCCATATGGAGGTTAGCAAACTTCCTGTTTGTAAGATCAACAGCCTCTTCAGGCACTTGTGAACAATGCCTTAACTTTTCCAACAATTGCAAAAGTTGAGATCTGTATTACAAATAGCTGACTTGGCTAATTTCACACTGGATCCATGCAAGAACCCCACTGTTTATAGTGTGGTGTGAGCAGAGGCATTACTTAATTCCATTGTTATAATTCCCTGCAACAGACTTTGGTCTTCTATTACTAAGTGTTCTGAAGGCTTGGATAGACAGACCATGATGTACCAGTTAGCAGCGACAGCCTTTTGTTTCTAGCTGAAAATATGGCCTCTTACAGCAAAGAAACTGACAGCCATTTTTCAGCTACTCTCCAACATCACAGGGGATCATCATTTGGGAATAATCAAGACTGCCTGGCTCTTTGATTCTGGATCATACTGGTACATCCAGCTTTCATCACCTGGTGATGTTATGCACACGTCAAGAGCTCCTACTTTGAAATGGTTAATCATTTCATTGTATCACTCCACACTTACCCCTTTTGCTCTTCAGCAAGTTTCAAATAGATCCAACAGTAACAAAACTTCCTCTCAGATGTGTTCATGGACTCTACTATTTTACAGAAGAATTTTCACCAGGGCTTCCACACAAGCTTATTTTCCTTGGTAACAACTGCATGCTCTGTGTGCTCCTTGTCTGTTAGGGTTCTTCCTCATCTAAACTCTGCACACTAGTCATAAACTGTGGTACATGAAGGAATAAAATTTGGAATAGTCCTCTGTAACTTTTCCAAGCAGTCTCGTTGATTGAAAATTATATTTATAATCGTTCCTGTGTCCACCCCATTCTAGATCATCTGACGTCAACGCAGAGCAACAATTAAGACTTCACTGTACTTGCAACTGATGTAATATTTACTAATAAAATACATTCTTACAGTACTGCTAGTACTCTTTTGCAATTTGCAATCTAAAAATTAAATAGTTACCCTCATAAGAGACATCATATATGGAAATACAGTTCCTCTCATGTTTTAAACATATGAAAATTATACAAGCTTAGTCCATTATACATTCATATGCATTATGCACTTTAACAATTTAATGCACTGTATATTACACACCACTTATTTCATAAATAAGAGAAAATATATCTATTTACAAGTAATCAGGAACGAATCTTAGGTAGCCAATGAGAAATATGAAACCCTAACATTATAAATACAATGCATTTATACATAATTTAACTTTCAAATGGACATATCATCAGATATACCTTGTGGCAAGTAATGGTTACCTACCATTAACATGAAAGGCAAATATTAAGAGATATTTTAAATCAGGCTGAAATCTTCCTTTATGCATCTAATTTGTATAATTTTCATTAGTTCCCATTGATTCAACAAAGAGCAAAGGTGACTGTACGAGGGAAAACTGAAAGTAATCTATATTAACAGCTGAAATTAAATATTTTAAACTTACAGTAACTACAATACTGGCATATCAAGCTGCACTAACATTTTGATTTGTTGCCTCATAAGGTACATTTTTTATTTTTGAAACATCATGTCATTATTTCCATTACCAGCCTAAATCAGAAGGAATTGAAAGTGTATGGTAACAGAAAGTTTAGAATTTTGCAGGTTGAGAGGAAATTAGAGTAGAATCAGGACTTCATTCATATCCATTTTAATATATTCATTACATACTTGTTTCTAGGCAATGTTTACAGCATGCATTGAGTATCATAACCTGTTTATAATACTAAGATTACATAAAAATATTTTTATACAAATAAAGCCAATTTTTGCAAGCTTTTAGGCCCTGCTCATTTCCACCCTTGGTTAATAATACATTCAGCACTCATGTATTCAATTCCATGACCAAGTTTTCTCAATACACAGTTTTCTACACAAAGCTAGCTCCTAACCTAAAAACATTTGAAAAATAAAATTCATCACCTGAAAGAACTCATTTTTCTCTCTTTACTACCTTTAGCTCATTGTTTTAAAAACACTGTGACATGCAACAAAATTAGAAGCTATATAATTAGACCTCTAATTTTCAAAGTGTGTATGTTTATCTTGAGAATCTGAACTGTCCAACTTCATGGTGTGGGTGCAAAATTTCTGCACCAAAATCCAGAGAGCCAAGCTCAAATCATGGTTGGTGTGAATTACCTGGATAAATTTTATTCCAGGGTTTTCCCCTGACTGTAGCTCTCTGAACTCCAGGCTATTTGAGCATTCATTCATTCATAATTTGGTATGACATCTGAATAAAAGATGTTAAAATCTCTCTCTCACTCACTCTTTTTCACCACAATACACACACATCTGGCAAATGAAGGGAGGTAGCCTAAACGCACACACGCACGCACGCACCCACGCACACACGCATACACACACAGATCTACATGCACACAACTGAAAGACGTAACATTTAAAAAATGGTTGATTCTACAAAAACAGTTATTTGATATAAATTGTATATTTCAATTACATGTGCATTTTCTGATCAATAATGTTTGTTTCTATCTTATGGCTTACGAGTATACAAAAATAATTCAGAATGAAGAAGGCTTCAAAAGCTATTTAAAGAAAAATATACACTTTATTAATTATGCAACATGTTCAACATATGGCACTTTAATCAAAATTGGTGGAGTCATTTTTCAAAAAATGAAAAATAATAAAGATCTTTCCATACAAAGAGTAGTTCGGGGATATTTCTTAAAAAAACTTTTCCTGATATGCTTATTAAGCATGTGATTCAAGTATGAAATTTATTATTATCTGACATTTTGTTTCCGAATTATGCTCTCTCTCTCTCTCTCTCTCTCTCTCTCTCTCTCTCTCTCTCTCTCGCAACACACATGCACACAGAGCACCTTTTTTAAAAATGAATATTTTTATTCAAAGGACCTCAAAACATGCATTTCTGGTGAATTATGTGGAATAAACCACTTTCTCCACCGGCTACATGTAAGTTGTAGAGAAAGTAAAAATTAAATTCCTTGTCTATGTAGTTATTTGATTACAAATGTAAAGCATATTTGATTTGGCCTACCTGATTTCTTTTTTTATTTATTTCTTTCTTTCTTCCCAGGTTAGTAGAATATCTTTTGAAATACTACTCCACTGCTATGATAAATTCACTTATTCTGAATGAATTCAAGCTCAGCTGATTTAAGTAAATAAAATATATAAGTACAAATTGGTTTTGATTTTATCAAAGCAACAAATCACTATAACCTAAGTATAACAATTATCATAATTTTTCTGTAATTAAAGGGAGGGAAACTATAGCCCCTTTTAGACCCTCCCTGGATCTGACTATGATAAATTTTGGGTTATTCTTAAATCTTAGAGGATAAAATTAATACCAATTCACAGTTGATCTAAAGACCATTGTATTTTGTGCAGCCTTTATTTCTTCCCTGTGTGTTATCTCACACATTTTCAATTATGCCGAGCCTGGTTTCAGTGGCATGATGCTAAGATATATTAAAGATGGAACATAAATGGTACTGTAAAATAAAAATCTTTATTTCAACCTTTCTTTAATTAGTGTATCTTTCAAACTTACCAAAGTAATTTTTTCCGAAGAGCTGCATGCCCATCACGGCAAAAATGAAGATGATAATGCAGAGCACAAAGGTTAGGTTACCCAGAGCACCAACAGTTCTACCCATGATGGATATGAGCAAGTTCAGCGTTGGCCATGATTTCGCAAGTTTAAACACTCGCAACTGGAGATAAGAAAACAATTATTATAGTAAGTTGGTTCTCAGAGGAAGAAAAATAATTTTAAATTATGTAAGATCCAGTGAGCATGTAACTGAATGTGATTCCTTTGTTTTAATGAAAGGGTAGATATCACGTTCAACATTAATTACTTGCCCAGATAGTCAAGGTTGTTTTCTTTTTGAAATTACTAAGTCTAATTTTTTGTTTTAATATTAACACAATGTAAAACTTATTTCCAGTATTTTATATATTTTAAATTTTACACACATACTAATAATTTATAATATCAGTCAGTTCAATGTACAATATACAGATGACACTAGTGTCATAGCCAGCAATGCCTCGAGCAAAATATTGAATGAAAGCATAGATGTCATAGCTATCGAACTATTGCAATACTTTACAATGATAAATTTAAGTATAAATCCATCTAAATGTGAATTGATAACTTTTGGTAACAAAACCCTTAATGCACCTTTACAATTATATATTGACAATAAATTAGTAAACAGTGTTGACAAAGTACAGTTACTTGGTGTCACACTCGATAAAGCGTTATCCTTTACTCCGCATATTGATAAATTAGCATTAAAAGTAAGTAAAAATCTATTTCTACTTAGATGTTTAAAGAATTATATCCCTGCAGGAACTAATAGGATAATTTATTTCTCTCTCATTCAGTCAAATTTTTCATATGGTATAGAAATATGGTGCACTACTTCTAAATCAAATTTAAATAAAATTTTTGTATTATAGAAAAAAGCAATCAGATATATATCAAACTTAAAAATGCAAGACTCATGTAGGGAAGCCTTTCAACAGCTAAAAATAATGACATTACCAAGTCTTTATATCTATAATACAATTTTATACATTATAAAATGCCAATTTCGCATGCAAACAAATTCAAATATACATGATCATAACACAAGAAATAAAAGTAATCTGGCTATCATGATGCACAGACTTAGTCAATATGAAAAGCTGCCTAGTTATGCCGGTGTAAAATTCTATAATAGGCTGCCAGCAGAAGTTAAAAGATATGACAATTACAGAAAATCTAAATCTACTTTGCAGTCTTACCTAATTGACAATGCTTTTTATTCACTTGAGGAGTTTTTAAAAGAGTTACAAGTTCAATTATTAATTCAATGTTATGTACTATCTAGCATCTTGTCTTATATACTTGGATTTTTTTTTTATCAACATAGAATATAATTTATACTAGGATTACAATGCTTTAATATATGTATATTTAAATCTGACAACTCGCCTGTTTTTAGCAATGCTCTGTAAAACATAAGGTGATAATAAACTATTATTATTATTATTATTATTATTATTATTATTATTACTTTGAGCATTACATACAGACCTTAAACTCTAGTAATGTAATATTTATTGAGTGCCAAAATAATTACAATCATATTGGGAGTGACTGCTTCTGGCCCTGGCCATTTTATAGTCATCTTCCCTCCTTTGATTATTATAATAATAATAATATATTAATCTATTGAGCATTAAGTTATTACATATTAGATGCCTTCTTGGATTACTATTACATATTAATACAATTAGTAATTCTTATATTTATTTATATTTACATTATTTTCTTCTTTTAACCATCCATATCCATTTATTCCTATTCATTCCATACCATAAAATTTCTTTTCTCCTAGTCTCTTTTTCTTTAGATACATTGATTTTATACTCTTCCATTTTACTCACATTATTTTCTCTAATAATTTTAATTACTTTCTCTGCTTATCTCTTTCCCCTATTCATTATTATTCCCCCATTATTATAATTTCTATGTTCGTATATTTATCCTTTAACATTTATGTATCTTTCTCTAAAAGATGGTACAGTCCAAGATTGTGGAATTGTGAAACAGCCAGTTTGGCCTTCACAATTTCAAAATCCCAATCTCTGTGTTGGCCGCTATTGCGATCCCATTCTATTACGGAAAGGTATAAACCTCTCTAAAGTTTTTTTACTTCTCAGTTTCATTCCCTCCACTGATTTTTGCATTTCTTTCTGGAGCACCAATATATGATATAATGTTTTCTTCCCCTTCTTCCTCCGAATACTCCCCACTTTTCCAACGATTCTCTCCCCTTCCCTTCCCCGCTATATTCTTTTTTGCACTGCTCACTGCATACTGTTGCTATGCCTCTTTCCTCTTCTCTGCAATAAACTCTGGTAACTATTCGTATCCATTTGCTTTTAACTTTGTATAGGAATTGTCCAGGTTTATTACAATAGTCTTTTTTTGGGGGGGGGAACATCCCATCTATTTCAATTCTTTTGTCTATTTCTCTATTTTATCCCTCCAGTCCCTTACAATAAAGTTTAATATTTCTGGACAGAACACAGAAATTACTGAACAACAATTTTTCTCAAATCTTCTCAAAGAGTGGTTACTCACCAATCTAAATGATCTGAGCACTGATAGACCCTGGACACCCTCAAGACCCAACTCCAGCAAGGAAAGTGCAACAATGATGAAATCAAAGATGTTCCATCCTTCCTGGAAGTAGTACTTCGGACTCATGGCAATCAGCTTGAGAGTTGCTTCTATGGCGAATGTAGCAGTGAAGAACTGAAATAAAATGAACATTTAAAACTTCAGAAAAATCAATAATTTCATGTTTCCATTCCATTTTTCTTTGGCTTTTAGGCTTAAGTTCAACATTTCAGATAAGTGTTTGTTTCACAGGCAACACAGTACAGGAAAAGTTAGCTAGTGTTCTGGTTGTGATGATTGCTTCTATGCTTTGCAGTGTTACAATTCAGTAAATCTTGGGTAGTAGTACTGGTGCAATTTTGCTATCAGATGCTTATTTTATTTACTACTGTAACAATGGATGTAGGTAGCACATTACACTTAGACAAATTTAAACAAAAAATCAACCCATGGGTCAGTTTTGAAACAGGGATATAAATTACATCCATATTGTGGTTATTAATCCTAAGGGATGAAGGCTTTAATGAAATTATACCCCCGCCGCTGTACCGTTGCACTTGACAGCTAGCGTTTAAGTTGGTACACTTGCAAAAAACAGATGAAAAGCTTCAACCGTCTGACTTCCTAAGCCAATCACAAGACAGCATTCCAGATGGTCGATGACAAAGCGGAACCAGAACTAGAATCGGCTCTGTTGCCGGATGTAACTATTCCCAACCACGTGCTTCAGTTTGTGAATCTCTAGCACGAGCATCGAGAGTTGTTCTTTGCAAGCTTCATATTGTTCATTGTTATTTATATTTGTGGTTATTGTTTGACAGTTTTGTTATTGTTCATTTATATATATATATATTTATCTATTTTATATATATTTCATTCATATTATTTATTTAAACAAAACTTAAATGCGACAATATCTGAAAAACGATGCCGATCGCCGAGTGATGATTCACGAAATGAAAATCCTTTGTGCCGAGGTGCCACTTAATAGTCAGGCATTGGAACTATTAAGGAGAACCCGGGAATTCTTTGAACAGGAAAAGGAGTACGTGAAGCTTCATGGCAATCCTTCTATTCCTGCTGATAAAGCCGTACAACGAACTGCAGCAGCTCTTGGACTAAGCATGAGAACTGTTATTCACAAAGGAGTGAAACTCCAAGAGAAAGAGGACAAAATTCCTGAATCATCTGGAATGCAACAGGTATTTCTATCAACTCCAGGGAAGAAAAGAAAGCAGCCTTGTCCAGTCACAAATCTTGATGCTTTCCAATTAGATGCCATAAGTAGACAATGCTATCAAAAAAATGTACAAACCAGAGGTAGAAAAAATTAGAGAGCATATTTAAGTGTTCTATTTGTATCAGTTCTCATGAGTATTATAAATAAAAGCTGTGAATAATTTGTAAATTATAGGCGATAAGTCATGAAAAGTCCCAATACACCTGTTTATTCTTTATGTAGAACAAAAATCTATAAAAGTTCAGTTGATAATGTTCAAAAAACACACCAATACAATTCAAATAACAAGCATAGTCAACGACTGTGATAGGAGCTTAGTTTTAGCAATCAATAATTTGGAATGGGAATACAAATGTCTTTAGGGTAGAAAAAAGATCTGTAGCTGTCATATAAGCCCACATACTGGAAAATGCATGAGTGGTATCAAGCAAGATTTTAGGGCTTGTTTTAATGAGACACCTTTGGCATGAGGTAACTTTTTAAAGTGGTAAAGAAAGCTTTCAGTACCAGAAGTATTAAAGACATACTACAAAGTGGGATTCCTTAAAACTTGACAGGAAACTTGTGCTACTGTCATCAATTTAGTGGTTAGAGCACCAATGAGTCGACATGAAAATGTCCCTATGCAGTCCAGACCTCATCACACCAGATAATGTATTATGAGCCATAATTAAGGTGAAGGTTCAGCAGTGCAAATATGTTTTCAATGATGCTTTAAAAGCTGCTATTCATGATGCCTACTGAGAAGTGACACTGATAATGTTCTGCAAAATGCATATGAAAACATTGCTCAAGGAGAAAAACAAGCTGAGGTCCTAGATGTGTAATAGATACACTTCCATTCAAATTTGTTTTTTTTTTAAAAAAAGAATGAAAAAAAAAGTAGCTTACTGTAGACCTATTGTTGCTCTTTTTCGTACACATATATCCATTTTTAAGTTCAATATGTGGATGCTCAGAGTAAACTTTGTCATATTAAACAAAAATAGTTTAATGTAAGTCAAAGAGATATTAATTTGATGTTGCCATGTCTGTCATAATTCACCATTCACTTATAATAGAGATTTTGTTTAATGTTTCATTTATGTTTATGGTTAAATGAAAGACTGGTTGTCTGTGGAGAAACATCTATAAATTTCTGAAATTATTTATGTCAGATTTTATTTTCTCTTCTATTTACTCTAAAGCTTAACATATAACAAAAATAGCTGTATTGATATACTTTCTGGAGGAAAATAAAAAAGCAAGACTTAAAAGTTTAATCAATCAATAACCTCTTGATTCTCCACGTTAGGAACATGGAGCAACCTTGCATTTTATAAATAAAGCTTTTTAGATGAAATCAATCGGTAAAATACAAATGAGATATGTGGAGCATAAGTGTGTATGTTGATTCAAACTGCTGAACAATATTCATTACTTCATTCCACAATGTTAGTTCCAAATTATTTGGCTTCAATATTTATTTACATGTTTTTTGTCATTCTTGTCTCAAGATATTGCTATCAAATCAGTAGAGGCAGTGGTAGTAGTGGTGTTCCTCACTTCAAGCTCTGGACTTCTGTTTTCAGATGTAACCTTGATTCTATTTTCTTTAGGACTGCACCTCTGGCAATATCAATCTTATTAACAAACTTGCAGAACCTGCAGCTCTGCTGGCATTATTGGGTTGGCTGCAGAGATATCTCCCTCTCCTTCCCTCTCTCTGTCTTGTGATGTTTTGAAAACCATATGTCTCACTGCTGTATATACAAAAACATTAGTAAAAATCTGATGTGTTACACTCACATGACTTTCTCTACTCTTGTACAAACTATTTTTACAAACACTTATTCTCCATATGCTTCATGCTAATCGAGATATCGAGATGTTAATCTTATTGCTAATTTTCTTGTAGATACAATGGGAATCGGTAGGCTTTAAGCTATAGTCAAATATTTTAAGAGCTGGTTGCTATGTGGAGTATTCCATTTTCTTTGCATTACCAGGACAAAAAAAAAATGAATAACGAATTTGAGAAAAAGTATAAGTATTCGAAAATTTAAGGGAATAACAAGTAATATCTTGAAAATGGTTCACTCAACAAAAAAAATGTATATGACATAAATTGTGTATTTTAATGCGATCTACATTTTTTGTGTAGTAAAATTTTGTCTATTTCTTATGGTTTACCAGTTATGCAAAAGTCGTTCACAATGAAGAATACTTTTGGAGACATTCCTAGAAAATTTGAGATATACATTTCATTTGTCATGAAAATATCTTAAACATATGGTATTTTAATGAAAATCGTTAGAGCCATTTTTGAGAAAATTAAAATTTTGGAAAAATGTTCCATGTAAAGGGTAATCTGAAGTGGAGGGATTTTCTTGAAAACCTTCGTGTCGCATCTCTGGAAGATACTGAACCCAAATACCAAGTTTTGTGTTTATCTAACTGTTCGTTTCTGAGTTATGCTGTTCACAGACACACACGGACATGTTTCCAAAAATGCTTTTTTTGGATTCAGGGGGTCTCAAAACATGTATGTCCGGTGAAATCTCCGTATCGAATTTTTGGGTGGAATACAATACTTCCCCTACTTACTATACGTAGTAGAGAAAGTAAAAAATGAGTCCTATGTGTGGGATTTGAAATGCAATGTTCTTTGCATTTAAAAAAAAAAAAAAATCCAGAATTGTGTCCTTTAATTAGATCTACATTTTTTTTAGTAAGATTTTGACCTTCAATTATGATTTACAACAATTATACTAGAATCATTCAGAGTGAAGAGGACTTCACGGGCTTTGCAGAAGATTCAAGATTAAAAAGCCATATATTTAAGACACTTGCATGACATTATTTGTCATGCAAATAACTTAAACATAGAATATTTTAATGAAATCCTTAGAGCATTTCAGAGAAAATAAAAAAATAATCAAACATTTTCCATGTAAAGGGTAGTTTGGTGTGACGGAGATTTTCTTGAAAATATTTGTGCCACATCCTTGGAAGATGCTAAATTTAAATACCAAATTCTCTATTTAATGGACTTTTCATCTTTGAGTTATGCTCTTCTCTCTCTCTCTCACATGTGCGTATGCATGCCTTTTTCTAAAATTTTTTTTTTTTTGATTCAGAGAGCTTTAAAACAATATATTTCTGATGAAATCTCGGTGTCAAATTTTCAGTTGGGATGAAATACTTTCGCTACTTACTATAAGTAGTAGAGGAAGTAATAAAAATTGGTATAACTTCTTAAACATTCATATTATCAAATTTTGTAAATAGCAAAATTTGTCAGAATCATTATACTTATAAGCTGTGGCTATGTAACGTTTTCCAAAATATTTCAGCTACTGACTTTGCACCCCACCGCAACACTCACTTTGGGTAAAGGGCTACCATTTTGTAAGAGGGATGTGGCATATGTTTCATTATAATAGTCTTGAATGAAAAATTAGGAATGCAATTTTTGGCTTGAAGGTAACCAATATACATAACATGAATTACTGGTCCAAAATTAAAAAAAAAATACCAGACAAATTTTTAGTTACAGTATTCACCCCCTCTCCATCTCACACACACACACACACACACACACACATTCTTGTGTTCTGCATATGTAATGTAATTTCCTTAGTGTTTGATTCCATTAAAAATGTCATTTTTTCTTACAGAATAATAGGAAAGATACTTACGTAATTGCCACTCTTGAGTGCCTTGTCCATGTCCTTGTTCATGTCATGGTGATCCAACGCCATGAAGAGGGTGTTGACCACAATGCAGAGCGTGATGAACAACTCAACAAATGGATCAAACACCAGGAGGGCTACATATTCTTGAAACTTGAGCCACAACCAACAGCAGTCCCACACACAGAATATGTCGATACCTTTCATACAAATTTCTAGCACCTTTTCTTTAACTGTTGGACCCTCATCATCCTCGTCTGTTGGGAAATAATAAATCGAGACTGTGCAATGCTTTAGTAACGTATCCTTTGCAACCGTAACTCTTTTTTGGGGAAAGAGCCTTTAGGAAATTGAGTGACTTAAAATCTAGTTAAAAATATACAGTAGGCTGATAATACATACATTAAAGGATCATTCTTGCAAAGACACCTACCAACTGCAAATTACTTTAAGTTCGCTGATGTATTTATATGTTACAAGTGGAAGGAATATTATTGTTTTTATTTTAGAGAAGGTTCTTTAGGGTTTAAGTAACAAAAGTTGTTTGTTTGTTTCAATACTCCCCCTCAAGTCTCTTGACAATCTTCAAGAGACCTGATTCAGCCACGTGATAGCCAATACCGTTTATTAACTGAAGGCACTCTGTAAACACTGTATGTTACCTTGATGGTAAAGTGATGATGAGGAGGTGGTGATATGAGAAGAGTTACAGCTTTTACTATAGATCCAACAGTATTGGGCCTTGGGGATACTTTAATGAGCTAGTCAGAGGTGAAGACTTGGATAGGTTCGACTTACAAAGTCGGAAATCAAAGTACAGATCCTCCATAGGAGTTGTTAACAAAACCACTGAGCTATCCTGGTGCTTCTAAGTACCAAAAGTCTAGTAGAAATTTTTTTCAATTAAACACTTGTATAATGGAAAAAACAAATGAATTGTGTTTGGTATTTGAACTTCATTTATGGACAAGTCCATAAGTATTTTTCTTCTTCTTTACAAGTATTGGGCCCTATGGCCTGCTGTTACAACCTCACAGTTGAAGTTTCAATCCAAGCTTCCTTGGACAGCCTAAAGATCTGTTCCCATAGGTACTTTTAAACTCTCATAATAGAATATTAAAAAGGAATGCCGTAAAAGGAAAACATTTTCTCATTAGTACATAAAGCTCAGCAAGCTTACTTGCTTATATAGAGTACCTTCAATGTGAGTACGCAATTTCAGATGCAAGCTTATATCATTTCAATTTGTTGATAAGGGGTGGCAGGGTATGATGATTTTAGTTATTATCAGCTTTTAATTATTATATTTACAACCTCTGCTGATAGTACCACTATCATTGTTGCTGTTTAAGAATAGTTTATCTGCCATTATTTATATAGCAAGTTGATTTGGCAATTCTTGCAACTATGTCAGTCACACCTTCAAATAATTTTGATCTTTCCAATGTTTTATTTTTACTTTAGGCTACTGTGGAGCACTATTAGAATCACTTTGCCCATCTGTCCATCCATACATACATATGCATGAAATACCTTGCCAACTGCTGCAAGTACAGGGTTGAGATTTTATATATAGAAGTGTGAAGTAAATTGCCAACACATTTAAAATATGGTTGAAATCAGTACAGAATTTAAGCATAGTTTAAATGGAGAGCCTCTTACACAGGCAAACCACCACAAGTATGGTGTTAAAATTTTATACACATTTTCTAAAGTTGACATATGAGTCAACACATTTCAAATTTGATAGAACTTGGTAGAAAATTAAAGATGGATAAGAAAAAATAGTCTTTGAATCAAGGTTGCAGTTGAATATTTCCAAACCAAACTAATGGCTTTGAAGCTAAAAGAAATGCTGCAATGAAATATACATGTAATTGACTGCAAACCAATGGTAGAGCAAACAGTACATACACTATATAATGCTTATAAACAAGGGTAATAATTTTATATATAGTATATCCACACCCAACATAAAAGCAAAAGAATGGGGCAGAGCCATAAATATAGGTTATTCAGAGGACAGCTGCTACATCCCAGACTATATAGACTGTCATGAAACTGCCAGCCAAAAAGCACAAATGAAGATAGTGTGCTCCATTTGATATATTGGTCATTAGCAGTGAGGGCATAAACTCATTATATCAGTTCTACCAGTGACAGGATGATGTGGATTTAAGGAAACAATCAGTTCAAAAATCTAATTTTTTGAGATGGTTGTTAAACATTTTTTATTTTAAAATTGGTTACTGTGGTATGTCTTAATTAATGAGTCAAAGGATATGATTGAATTCTGCTTTAAAATGTGATAAGGCAGGGCCAGGTTTTCTTTGGGCTTATTTTTAAAACATTTCATGAAAAATATATAAAATGTCTTATTTATAGTTTAAAGTATGGTGGAAATTTCTGAAAATTTCATGGTCATTTTTAATGTTCATAGGCAATGGCTCTGATTGTTGCAGCTGTGGTGTGATGTTTGTAAATTTGGCTGCAGACAAGCCTTCAGTCCCTGTTATTGATTGTTGACCATGTGTACTGCTTATGGTTGTATTTCCATTGGTTTATTTCTATTAATAGTTTCCATACGGTCAGTTATTTTTCCGCTGCAGCAAATACTTCAAAAATTTAAATATTTCTAATGGAATGTTCCAAAAGTTCAGGAAAACCCTGTCAGCTGTCATGGATGGTTCTGCAGGTCATAAAATACAGTAATAACATAGTCATTTTCAGGTTAATGTACCTTTTCAAATGAATTCTTATTCCTGTAGCCAACATCTTCAAAACAAATACATTTTTTCATTTTTATCAAGATTTTTGCAGAAATGATCAATTTTCGTGAAAATTCATGACAAAATTATAGCCATAAATCAGTCACATTTGTCATAGATCACGGATTAATTCTTGCTGCATCTCTCTCTTGCATTTCTCGTTTATCATTAATAACAAAAAAACGCAGCCCTGATGATAAGTCTGAGGATATTTAGATAAACCCAGGAGGGGGCCGTGGCTTGACTGAGTACTAATTCCCAAAATCTTATTTTTTTCTGCAATTTTTCTGCTACTTTTTGTAGTAAATATTATCCAATTATTGTTGCAGTATATTTTGCTCAGTTATGTGAATAATTCCAAGAATATAGCTTTAAACAAATTAATTAAGAGACAGAATTACATAATTTTTAAGTATAATATTTTGGCTAATACAATAATATAAAAATTTAAAATACTTGACTTTAATTGATATTTTGAAGGAAAAGAAAAAAAAAACAATACTTGGAGATGGAAAGGTAGAATCAGATGACTGAAAAATTCAATGCCATAGCCGGGATTTGAACCACGGATCTCCCGGTCTCCGTCCGGTTGCTCTAACCACTGAGCTACCATGGCAACATGCCGACACGACATTAAATTCTCCAGCTGATTCGCATTTTTCCCGGTAAACCACAAGGTGATCTCAAATTGTATTGAGATGTCATACCCCAATGGCGACTTACATTAATTGAAAGTACTTTAAGTCCCGGGCTTTATAGTTGCAACCACTATTAGGTCAATTAATGGAATTAATTGTTCTTTCACACAAGCCGTGTGTTGGACGGGGTTGGAAAGGTAGAATCAGATGACTGAAAAATTCAATGCCATAGCCGGGATTTGAACCACGGATCTCCCGGTCTCCGTCCGGTTGCTCTAACCACTGAGCTACCATGGCAACATGCCGGCACGACATTAAATTCTCCAGCTGATTCGCATTTTTCCCGGTAAACCACAAGGTGATCTCAAATTGTATTGAGATGTCATACCCCAATGGCGACTTACATTAATTGTAAGTACTTTAAGTCCAACCCCGTCCAACACACGGCTTGTGTGAAAGAACAATTAATTCCAATACTTGGAGACCTTTCCATCGCATTTATGCAGAAGATATCCAAAGCGCATGAATTTCAGTTACTATTAACTTAAAAAATAGGAGTGAAATTTGGATCCATTAAAAAAAAAAAAAGTATAACAATTCATTCTAGAGCTCTGAAACTTTGTAATATCAGTTATTATGTTTGACTGAATATATCGTAAAAATGTCCTAAAACTTGCTCCAATAGGAAAAACATTTTGAAAAGCTCCTGAGTATCCCCTTAAATTGTGTGATTATGTACTTAGTCAAATTAAATGACATTCAAACATCAAGTGTATGTTTGGTTTCCCCTATCTGTAGTAATTTTTATGAAAAACTGATATGGAAATTTTTTGTTCTTTATTGCATTCTCTTTAATATACCAAACGGTATGCACTGACTTGCCCTTAAATGGAATTCAAACCTCAAACATATTTAATTTTTGTAAAGTTGAATCTGGTTCTTAATGCTATTGCTGGGAATCAAACCTCGGGATTTGCATGGTTTGAGTCTCAGTTGTGACACTGAATTTTTTCAAATCTAATTTAGCAATCCAACCTTAGGGTTGGTCATTGCAAAGGCTAAGGTTGGAAAGTTAAATTAGATTTAAAAAATTTAATGCTTGGTCAAGACTCGAACCCTAAATCTTTAGCCTTCTGTACAGAAATTCTACCACCATGGTATCCTGATGAGACCTCTGAATATGCATTGAGCCCTATCATATAACTCACACATCCTGGGGAACCTTCAAAGAAATCTCAATTACTCCAAGATATTATACACTTACTATGTTACAGGTATTTTTAATTCTGGGGTTATGATTAACCACACTATAGAGTTAGCATCTATTTCATCACAGTACCACAGTAATAGTGCATTGTCACTGAGAGCTGAAGATCCATTGTTTAGGTCTCAGCAGTGGTAGTAAATTCTTTTTCTCCTGATTATTGTAGAGGACTCAGCACTGCCCAAGTGAGGATATTGTAAGGAGACACTGGGCACCTGGAATCAGGAGTGGATGGCACAGAAATGACAGGGTCCCTACAGTTTCCAGATTGAGATTCCCCGACAGTCGGGACAGGAGACCAGGGACCCCTGCCCCACACAGAGGCTCAATACACCACTCTGTGGTCTGTTTACCCCGGCAACCAGATAAAAGCTGAGGGATGGGGAAAGTTCCACGGAGAGCATCCTTTTTTCCTGCCACGCCACACCAAAACACCATTGTCTACATTTTCAACCCTGAAACCTAATGGGGTGAAGGATGAATGAAATGAATGGATCAAAATGCAGAGACAGAAAATTCGGGGGCTGAAGGAAACCACTCTAGCATTTGCTTGACAATCCGGGAAAATCCCTGAAAAAAAACCCTGGGTCAGAATCGATACCAGGACCTCCTGAATGCAATTTGCATGGATTATCATAGCACCACCTCTCTTGGTAGTGAATTTTCCAATTCCTATTTCACTTCCATATTTTTTTTTTCCTGTCTAAGCACTTAATCATATGTAATTACACTTTTGGGGAAAGCTCAGTGAAGTGTAATAATATTTGAAGAGTAATAATGAATGGGTTTTTACATTCAACTTCATTATGTTATGAATTACTTCCAAGCATGTTTTGGAGACATCTTGCCTCCATCATCAGCTGTGATTAACTGATGAGTTTCCTGGTGCATATGTAGATGTCACTTTTAGCTAGATGTATTTGGAGATGAGACTATTCTCATTTATGAAGCTGAAATTTATAAATTGGTTCCTGATTTTCTATATTAATAGTTTCTCCACTACAAATAGTTAACCTTATTGGATTTTCAATAATTTGTATTAATTTGTTTCATTTTGCACATCTTTTCCCTGAAATGGTTATGCTACAATGACTTTTCTCTTCCTTTGTATTTCAAGTGTTCCTCGAGCCTCAGGCCAATGCTTTGTTTTGAGAAATTATTTACACAGAAAAACAGGGATAAATTTTAACTTTCTGAACTAGAGCGATCTCATCTCCAAATACATTCAGCCAGAAGTGACATCTGCATCCACACCTTGTCAGTAGATCAGCCAATGCAGACAGATGCCTTTGAAACATGTTCAAGGGTAATTCACAATAATAGTGTAGTTGAGTGTAAACTCCATTCAATATCAATCATAGATAAAGATTGTATTACAACATTTTGTTACCCATATCCTAAACAATATTAACCTAAAATTAACATATTAATATTCCTTCCACTCTACTACTTCTTCATCAACCAGGAGGACCTAGACTCTCCTCAAAGATTTCAAATCAACATGATGGTCTTTGAGAGAATAAATTAAGCAGTCTGATGTAATAAATACCAAAGTTTCTTCCTATGATCTTTGCAAGAATACCTTTAAAATATGAACCTAAAATCATTGAATGAAACAACTAAAAAGCTACACAAGAGCTGCTAAAGAGCAAAGAAAAGTTGCAGCTAATGATTGTAGGTTCCAAAAAGTCAATATTTCTGGACCTTTAGAGTAAGCAAATACAAGTTGTGGGTGTTAAAAACGGTGATTATTTTGCAATAAGGAAAGCAAAGAAGAGGCATCCATTCCCATTGATGCAGTTAATTTGCTACTATGTTTTACATTAAAAAGTAAGCAAAAATGTTACATAAACATTTTTCAAGCAGTATAGAGAAAGAAGATATTACAATCTGTTTTTATAAGTTTAATATTAGTGTAAAAAAAATCAAGATGAGTTAGATGTTTTAGGTATATTAATATTTTAAAGGCTGTAAAAAGTTAAGACAAATGTGACACAGTTTTCATAAAGATGCTGATTTATTTATCATATGGACTAAAAATAAGAAAAATATTTAAAACGTTAGCTTTAATTTAGCTGTCATTCTTTTTCATGCACTTTGTGAATTCTACATGCAGTGAGAAAAGCAAAAAAGATTTAAACTTAGCTCAAAAGGTAATTTAAATACCATGAAAATAAAATCTTGTTTATAGATTTATTTATAAAAGAAATAAAAAGCTTAAAAATATAGGTACTTACTAGTATTCATAAAATTAATCAAATATAAATTTCCTGCTCCAAGTTTCCAATTATAAAATATAACTCCTTTTATTGTATAACTGTAGATTTAACACAGAGAAATTTTTAGTTATATTTTAGAAAGCACTTTAAAAACGGACAATTATGTTTTGTTTGAAATGACAGCAAGGGTATTTGCAATATGTATTATTAGCGATTTAAACATGGTGAATTTGGGTATTTTGTTTCACAGTACTCAATCTGATATACTTCTTAATTCTGCAGTAAATCTTTAAGGTATATCAACTTGCCAGAAACATTGATTGTATGACCAGCCGTACTGTGCTTACAACGACAGATGATATCCTATAATTTCAGAGGGAAACTTGCACAGAAAAAGAAAAAGATATCAAGCACTGCTGCATACTCTCTCATCTGCAATGCATCTCTGGATAAATGTTCCTGAAAAGGAAATAATCTTGTGTGCTGCTCTCTTCTGTGCCCATGCAGTCAGAAGACCAAGGAAGGTTGAACCTAAGCTGAAACAATTTCCCTCTGATACAAAATATATCTAACTGAAAGCTCCATGGTCTGAACATTACTGCTCTTAAGTTTTACTTCTACTATTTGGTTCATAAATTAGTGATCAATCCTAATAAAAATATCAAGGCACAATTTTATTGTTTTTGTCTCATTACTTTCATTTTAATGCTTCTACACTTTCAGTTTATTGCAGTTGCTTTAATATAAATTCATCAGAACAGTGCACTGAAATATCTTCCTTGTATATTTAAATTAGTGTTGTAGACTGCAACTTTGGCATATCTACAACAATACATTACAAAAAAATTTAAATAGAAAAATAAAACAGTATATTTCCATTCTGAAACTTTTGTTTTACAAGTAAGTTACAGGTAGAACAAATTCATTGACTTAGAAGGAATACAGCTGTGCACAGAACAGTAGGTGTATGTATTGTATAACACATTGTTTTTAATTTTCTCCTCTCCATTACGAATTTGTTTCACATACTTATACCAAGAATACTTGCATAACTCTTATTTTTTATTACGTAGTTAGTTATTTTAAATACCTCATTAGTGCTTATATTTTATGATTTGAGCACTAGTACTGCTCTATAGAGTAGGATTATTCAGGTAGCTTAATTAATATCATAAAAGTGAATAAGCAACCCATAACTGCAGTAAAGAAAAAGAAGTACTTACAACTGTACCTATACCACTTCATTATAGTTTATAACCTCCCCCCTCCTACAGATCAGCTATTCAGTATTTACCACATGGAGCTTTCAATAAAGCTATAGAAACTAAATGCTATTACCTAACCTTCAAAGTTTGGATCAGTCTGTTTTATTTCAGCTTAACAAGGGTGCACAAGATTGTTGTTTTAAAATTTCAGGGAAACTTTTATGCAGTTCTGTTTATTATGTGCATTTGTGCTTGCTCTTGCTCTCTCTCTCTCTCTCTCTCTCTCTCTCTCTCTCTCCTTCTTATTAGTAACAAAACTGTTGCTGCACATCTTCCTTGAAATTTTTTAATGGATACAGCTAACCAACAGCTGTGTTAACAAGTCTTTTTAATCTGCATTCAGATTACATGCAAGTGTTTTCAAAATGGTACTCATTAGTTTAAAGATTAAAATATTTAACTGAAATAAAAAGATTGGGATATAAATGAGCATACTAAAATAGTAAACATATAACTTTATGAGGAGCATTAGCAGTGCCTCGGGAAATAAACAATTATGCAAATGAATGAGATGAACCTGGCATGTTTCTGAACGTTTCAGGATAATTTTCTCTCTTTTGTACTCTAACTGCAAGCAGGTAAATGTGCATAAAATCATTATCTCCAATGTATAGAACTAATGAATATTATCAACATATATATTTAAAAATTTGTTGTAAGGAGAAAAAAAGAAAACAAAGAAACTCTCTCTTCTGTGGTATTACAGAAAATAAGTAGTTGTATGGTACTGGTTGTATTCTTTGCCAATAATAAATACTTTATCCAAAAATAAAAGACTAGAAGAGGTACATAGTGAAGCACAAATGTTAATACTAAATTGTAATGTGAGTTGTATGGGACTTGAGTTGCTTCACTAACAATTAAATACCTGAACATGTTTTATAGGCAATGTTGCCTATATCATCTGCAGATTTCGACTGTGGGCTTGTTGCAGTTATCCTCTGTTGACTCACTGGATCCCTCTGTTGGTCAGTTAATGAAATTGTATAGTGGATTGTCTTCAAAAGGAAGTCCAACAGTCAAACAGTCAAAATCTGCTGATGTCATAGGTAACATCGCCTACAAAACAAGTTCAGGTAATTAATTGTTAATGAAGATAACCACGTGTCCATTTGACTTGCGTTACAATTTAGTATTAATTAATATTTGTTTTTATTACGTGATATTATTGGTGAAATGAAGCTGTGCATTATACACCGCTATTACAGTGTCATAACAGCTTTTAGGGTTTTGAGCATTCCATAGTGATTACAAAAACAAATCCTAAAAAATATTTTATGTCCACTTAATGCTAACCACAATAATTAACGTAAAGAAATTGTTTCATCTGGTAATAATATGCACTGTGTAGTGTGAGGAGGCTGAGACAGCAGTCATTATTACAGAAGACACAAATTCATAAGAAATAAAAGAATGGATGCTTAGCTTTTTAAAATATGCTAGTCTTTAAATTGCAAAATTTAAACGTATAACAGTGAATATTTCAGAAATGGATAACATTATGCAAAAAGCTATATGACACAAATTGTATGTTTTATCTAGAATTACATTTTTCTCTCAAGCAAGTTTTGTCTGTTTTATGGTTCCCAGCTGTATAACATTCAATGAGAATAAAGACTTTCAATTTAGAAAATTCAAAAGGTGCATTTGATTTGACATGCCAATATCTCAGACTTTCTCAGCACTCAATGGTATTACGATAGTTTCCTGAAAACTATTCATTGCCTTACATCCTTAAAAGATGTAGAATTTAAATGTGAAGTTTGGTATTTACCCAATTTTTCATTCTTAAGGATGAGTTTTACTTTGAAAAAAATCTGATGTAACACAGTCATGACTTTCTTTACCTTCTATCATTTATTAGTGGGTATACCAACTATTCTTATAAAAGCTTATTTTTTTATATACTATATTTTAATCTAAATAAATCTTTGCAGAAATAGCTACAACATTACACATTTCGTTATGATACTAAGTGAACAACAGTCAAATGTTAAAGATCTTAATGCTATATGCTGGCCTTGAAATTCCATAACGTTTCCATGCAATCCCGAGAAATAACTGAATGTTGAACAGGACTTAAAGAGAATGACCAAGAAATGAGCAATTCAAACCTTTAATAATGGACAACTGAAATGGCTTATGACACAAAAAAACTTATTTGGAATAAATTGTGTGTTTTAAAGAGATCTACATTTTTTGTGTAGTACATTTTCATCTATTACTTAACGTTTACGAGTTATACAAGATTATACAAAATTCCTTCTGAATGAAGAGGACTTCATAGGTTATTCCCAGAAAATTCAAGATATACATCTTATTTTTCATGTAAATATCTTTAATACATGCAATTTTAATAAAAATCATTAGTCATTTTTTAGAAAATCACAGATTTCGAAAAATGTTCCATATAAAGGGTAGTTTAGGGTGGGGGGATTTTATTGAAACTTTTTGTGTCTTATCTTTGGAAGATACTGAACCTAAATACCAAATTTGGTATTTATCTAGCTTTTCGTTTTTGAGTTATACTGTTCACAGACACACACATGGATATTTTTATAAAAATGCTTTATTTGGATTCAGGGGGCCTCAAAACGTGTATTTATGGTGAAATCTTGATACTGAAGTTTTGGGTGAAATGAAATATCTTCTCTACCTACTATATTTGGGGTAGAAAAAGTAACAATAAAATAAATTACCTTTTGGTTTTAAACCGTTCATTGATGTATTAGAACATGAAACCAAACATTCACAGCTGTTCTGCACTTCTAACATTTAATAAGCCAGGCATTTTTAATATAATTTGTTAGTGTCTTGATTGCTAATTCAAATTTACAGATTATTTTATACTAAAAGTTATACGTTTAAATTGAGAACTAATTTGAAAATATTAAATTATTAAATAATTAAATACTAGCACTACTAATAGTAATAGTTTACTCAAAAATTCAATTTTTGTGTTTTTTCAATATTTTGAAATGCATCAATAAAATTGAAGGAGTTGAAAAATTGGGAAGTAAATGAACCAATAAATGTAATAAGGGCACAACTGCTAAATCTTAAGAGATGCAGGCATGAGACTGAACTCAGATGAAGTATACATGAATATTCAAACATTCCAAAATAAATTATACATCTAGTTTTTTCATGTAAAATCTTTGTTTTGAATGCATTACTTCTTCTGTTTTAAAATTAAACAGTTATGTTTTTGTAGCTTGTGTGCTGATGATTGTGACACAAGTAAACATTATCAAATAACACAAAGTAGTTTAAATTAACTTCAAAGCCTATTTTTTATGTAATGTAAATAATTGTATAAGACAGCAAATTATAATCAACTATCACTTATGAATTATTTTTGTTATATTTCAATAGCACTGCATGAAAATGGTTTTTGATACTTCTTTTTTACCCTTCCATTACTGTGTGATTTGGTTACGCTATGAAATGTGTATGAAAACACCCTGCAACTTGAACAAACATAAAACAATATCTGAATGCAACATTTTCATGGCTGCCAAATTGAAACATTCTTGCACACCCTTGATTTAATACACCTTTCTAGAGAAAATTAAACTGTGCAAATATCTATACATATATGCTAAACTTGGCTGTACAGTATATGAGCACAACAATGTAATAAGCTGCAAAGCAAAAGCATATAATGCTACAGAGCTGTAATCAAAGCTGTAAGATACTCTGCTTGCTTGTTTAGTTAGATTTTGCTTTGTTCACATTTCACACAGATGATTACCACTCTGTCTTCTCTTTATTTTTATTTGCTACATATACAAAGAAGCATGAAATAAAGAAACTATACTAACAAGCTGCTGCATAGGATAAAGCTTGAACTTATAGCAGTAAAAGTGGAAATGAGGTTTTTCTCTAGTGCACGCAGCATGCAAGATGACATACACGTAGGGTTCATGCAGACATCTTTCCCCAAGAAGGAATCAGGATGCACTGTAAAGTTGAAGTATACAGCATTACTTTATATACATACAGAGAAAATGAGGAGATATGACAGGAAAGTTCTAGCTCTAGAGCTCAACATATGACATGAAATCTTCCTATATTATATCAAATAAAAACTAATTACATACCCTGCTGATTCCTACTACATGCTAGATTTCAGTAAATTCAATTCATTTTTTTATTATTTTAATAATTTTTAGCATTTTTCTTAATTGATATTTTGGCTGCTATTTAATCTTACATCCACTTAATCAAGAGAACCTATTTTTATTAATTTAATTTAAAATATCTGTTTCCTTTTTAAGTACATTTAGTTTTCATTGTCACATTACAATCCTGCACACAGTTTTAAAATGTTATGCTAGTTTTCTATTTTTATCTCCTTTATTAACATGTTCCATAAACAGCTGAATGTTATTAATAAAAGGAAATAAGCATTTTTTTCTCTTAATTGTTTTTAAATGTTTGGACAGCAGCAAAAATTAAGATAAATACACTAAACTATTGCTAATCCAGTCATTTTTTGCATAGATATATTGGGTAGCCGTAATTTTCTCCCACAAAATTGGAAGAGAAACAGAAGTATGTAGCTCAATAAGCTTCCCAACTAGTGAGCCAGTTAAAGTTAAGTTTTATATTTTTTAACTGTCTGATGCACCACCATCAGAAAACCCTACTTTGTCTTTCAACTTTTAAAACTAGCTTTAGGTGTATGTATTTATTTATTTACTTAATTATATTGGACTGCTTGTCCCCAAATGCTATTCTGCAAGTATCACAGAAGTTGTATTTTAAATGTGTTCTAGTTTAAAAAAAAGAGTGTAGATTTTGCTTTAAGCTAAAATAATTTCTAAAATATAATAATCCATTCTGTTGCAAAATCCCTCAGTAAACTTGCTGCTGGGTCTTATCAGCAGCATCATTTATAAAACAAATTGTTTGTTTTGTGTAGTGCTTGTAAACTCTTTCTCTACTATATTTGATAGTAAAGAAACAGATTCATGATTCATTTCAAAATAACTTATACAAAATTTGAATGAAGTTAATGTGTTTTCAGCCACATTAAATTAAAGTTATTTCTATAAATAGCTTTGATTTAGTCTTTCTTTCTTTTTCTCCCCACCCATCCCCCCATTTTGTTTAGTATGCCTTCAAATTCTGTTCTGCTGTTGAAAGAGTCTGCCACTGTTTCTGCCTATTTTCTGCTTTACAGCATAGGAAGTATATTTGTTGAAAATATGCACCTGTGCAGAATAAAGTCATTCAAAGCCTAAACAATTGCATGAAGTAAGAAATGCATTGCTTTTTACTTTCTACGCACCCGCTAGAAGACATGACAAATATCCCATAGAAAAAATACAAAGCACAAGATGAAGTATAATGTCTGTATGAGAAATAAACTATTTAATAAGTAATTATGATGCTAATGATGATGATACTAATAAGAACAATAATAATTTAATACGTTCATGTGGCATACCATTAAAATCATATCTGTATGCTACCTAGTGATATTTATGTCACAGGCTCACCTTGCCATCCCTGATCAAGAGCATATAGATTAACATTTATTAAGATACATAATCTCCTATGAAAACAGATGATTTTTGTAACATTGAATTATTACAATATTTTAATTTATGAAACTCCTCTTTAGGTATATATTTAAAAGATAATATTGTTTTATTTTTCATTTGAATAATTTAAGGTTTAAATGGTAAAACCTCTGGCAATATTTGTAATGGACAAAGTACTTTGATTTTTTTTAGACTGATTTAGTTTGCAACATGTCTTTGATGTTAAATATATAAAATGTTGTGTAACAACGACTTTCAATTTTATGTTTACTCCTATACATGGGTGAATTAACATAGAAGCAACTCGAAATAACCAAAACAGTTTGTTAAACTGCACCTTTGAGAACTGTAAGAAATTTTAGCACCTTCTATCTTATAGTAGAAGAAATATTTACAGATTTCAGAAAAATAGGTGCTTTTTGGCTGGAATTTGAAAAACTATAATATCTGCCAAATATAAAATGTAGAAACATCAATGCCAAGACTTGTGTTACTGAAACCCATGACAATCCAAAGCATGTGTGGTTTAAAAGTAATGATTTTTACATAAATGAAAGTAAAACACAGAATATTCTTTTTACTTTAAAGATAATAAAACTAATGATAATGCAATTGAAGCAGTTAAACTTCCTGGTGTAATCATAGATAAACAACTATCCTGGAATCCTCATTGACATATGCAGAAAATTGTCACCAGTAGTATTCTTGTTAGCAAGGTTAAAAAACATAGTATCAAAACTTTGTTTTAGTGGCTTATTTTTTGTTCTTTCAGAGTAATTTTAGGTATTATAGCGGGAACTATGATATACAGGGAACATAAATGTAATAGGAATAAGCTGAGTATTGTAACATATATGTAAAATGTGAAGCTAGCTAGCCGTGAGAAGAGAAACAGGCAGGTAGAAAGGGGTTTAGAGCTGGCAACACAGCTAAACAGTCACAGGCATGGAGAGAGATAGCAATAAGATGGAAAGAGAGGGAGAGAGATTTTGACACCTTGGAAATCCCAAACTTGTCAAGACTGCAGATTTGGAGGCAAATGTTTTCATAGCACGCTTAGGGGAGAACCAATAACAGAAAAGATTAGAAAAGAGCTAGGCGAACTTAGCATCCCCTAAGCGGGTATAAAAGCGCACACATGCAGAGCTCACGCGCCTGTTCGTTTTTATCTGGTCCCGAAGAAGAGGTAACAATTCACGCCATACTTGTGGCAATGCATGTGAAGTTAGATATAGGAGACATAGCTAGCTTGGGGAGGTAAATTGTTGAAGATAGGCCCCTTTGCAGTACATATAGGTTTTAAAACACGGCTAGCGGCAGCACAAAACAGTATTATCACAATGCAATAAATTAAAGTTCGAGTCATATGGAGTTTCATTTCGTCTACCGTCACCACACCCTGAAAAGAGTTTAGAAATAGGGCAACACACAAGTGTGCTAGGCTTGAATTACAGGAACCAGCCATCAACAGCTCCAAGAAGGAAGGAAGACGACGCCACGAGGAGGTCCGTCGCAGTATGGATTAATACTATGGGGTAGTAACCCAAGGATAATAGAAATATCGAAAATTCAGAAAAAAACTGAACACTATAAACCATTATTTGTTGCTCTGGGAATTCCTACAGTAGTAAATTTGTATATTTATGATGTTTTAGTCAATTAGAAAGCGAATTTACATAATTACAAGAAAAGGAGTGTAATAATGGACATCAAACAAGGAATGTGAATAGAATTGATATGGCATACGACAGGCTGCAAAAGACATTTAAATATTATACAGTAATTGGAATAAAGCTTTTTAATGCACTCCTTCAAGAAATAATGAACTTGAAAGTTCAAATATTTAAAAATAGATTATACAAATGGTTAGTAGAAAACCATTTTTAGTGTTTACAAGAATTTTAAGAATAAACTGTAAACTTGTATTTTGTATATTTCTAAATTTTTTTTTATTTTGTTTTCTTATCTTGACAAAGTCTATTGCAATTAATGTAATTACTAAATGACAAATAAATATATTATTATTATGGTAGCCTTCGATTATTGAATCATTGAAATAGGCATGTTTTGTTATATACTTACTGTATTACTAGCATTATGTTGGTATTATATCTGCTGCTTGTTATTACATCATGTACTCATTGGCTTGAGCTATAGGGAACAAGGGCACATGCCCTCCCTTTAATTCTGAACTATAAATACCTTTAAATAATTTCTGCTTAAACTGTTAACTCAAAAAAAGATTATAGAATTTTAGATGCAAACCCTAAATGCTTCAGCACCTGCACTGTAGTATACAAGAGAAGCACATGATTTAAACGGCTTCCCAGTGAATGTGGACAACTTGGTATTGCATGTGTATGTGCAAAAAACTGAGGGCACATTCTTTTTGTGTCCAGGCTTTACAGTAGTAGGGCAGAATGCTTTGCCACGATGGGCAAGGGGATGACAGGGATGTTACAGGGAGGCTTCATGAAGGGGGCACAGAATCTGTGGACTTTCCTCACACATGTGCCTGAACCTGTCCTCTGTGTTAGAACATCTGCAAGAGGAACTTCCCTAAGTGATTTGTCATTAGGTCATTGTTATTACTTCCCATCAGCTGTTTGCTCTTAAATGCCAATGGCTTATGAGGAATCTGAACTATAAAAAGCTTGTTCTCTATAAAGGCAGTTCAACTACCGTATCCTTAAATAATAACATTATGTCAGCATTATCATAAAAGTAAACTTGAATGGTTAGTGAGAGGAGGATGCAAAATGGACTTCATCTATAAATAGAGAGGTTATTAATTAATTTTGAAGATTTAGAAGCTAGTAACAGTGATGTGTCATAATTTAAAATAAATAGAGTTGAAGGTTGTTACACTACATCACTAACATGTTCTTACTTGAACATGTTTCAGGAGACGGTTTGCTCCCATCATCAGCATGTTTTCAACTGATTTTGCCGGTTATTGTCTGAGGAATGTGTGTGGCTAGTGGTGTTCTCTGGTGCTGGGCTGATGAACCTCCAAAGGCTGTTGGGTGGTGGCAGTTCAAAATTCATTAGATGATTCCTGTGTTTGACGATATGTATTTTTTCCCAGATGTCCAATTCATTGCTGCTGTTGATCGGTTTTAAGAGTTTTATGTTTGGAGTGATATCATGGTTTGAAGACCAGAAATGATGTGCTACTGCTGATTTATCTGGCTGCTTTTGGTAAATGCATCTCATATGCACTCTTCCCAGGCATACCAAAAAAAGAATTATTACCACTCCTAGAAACTTGGATATTAAACAATGGCACACCTAGAGTACAAACAGAAGATTACTTAAAACTAACAAAATTATGTCTGGACCAGAATTTCTTTTCATTCCATAACAAAAGCTTTAAACAAACCACAGGCCTAACTATGGGAAACCCCCTTTCACCATTTTTAGCAGGACTATATATGAGCCATTTTGAATGCCATATTACTAAATCTTTCCCACATCTATTCAAAACCTGGTATAGGTACATAGATGATATTTTGCTATTGTTCCAAAAAAACTTTCAGAAAATGGCCAATTACCTTACCTAGACATCAGGATCATCGAAATAATGCACACAACAAACTAATGTTCGGCATTTACAGAAAACCAACTCACACAGAAAATTATATTAAAAACAATACTACAATCCTACAAGCCACAAACATGCAATTTTAAATAGTATTACAAACAGGTTAGTACATATACCACTGGAGAATGAGGAATACCAGAAAGAATACCAACACATTGTCCACATAGCCACTATGAATGGATACCAGAAAAAAAAATAGATAAGAAGATAAAAAAGTTTGAAAGACAGAAATACATCCAACAAACGATTACTTTACTCAGACAACAAAAACCACAAGCATATAGGAAATTCACTTATCACCCTTGGACACATCATAAATTTCAAAGTATTTTAAAGAAATACGATATCACCCTTCTCCACAGAATAACCACAATATACAGAAACTACTATGCAACAGAATGAAAGATCCTATCCCCAACAATAAATCAGCTGGTATATATCAAATTGTTTGTAATGATTGTAACCTGGTATACATAGGAAGAACCAAAAGAAATTTTGAAATAAGACTTAAAGAGCATATGAGATGCATTTACCAAAAGCAGCAAGATAAATCAGCAGTAGTGCATCATTTCTGGTCTTCAAACCATGATATCACTCCAAACATAAAACTCTTAAACCGATCAACAGCAGCAATGAATTGGACATCTGGGAAAAAATACATATTGTCAAACACAGGAATCACCTAATGAATTTCAAACTGCCGCCACCTAGCAGCCTTTGGAGGTTTATCAACCCAGCACCAGAGAACAGCACTAGCTACACACATTCCCCAGACAATAACCGGCAAAATCAGTTGAAAACATGCTGACGATGGGAGCAAACCATCTCCCGAAACGCGTTCAAGTAAGAACATATTAGTATGTAATGTAACAACCTTCAACTCTCTTTATTTTAAAAGAAAGGTTATTGTTTATTACATCCTTTAATGTTACATTTTACTATTGTTTTGAATACACTTTAAAGTCCCTCCCCCCCACAGAAAGAGTGATGTTGCAGATGTTAATGATGTTGAAATATGTTGGTCTTTCTAACTATTTATATTTATTGCTGACATTAATACTTAAATGTAGTTTCTAAACAAGAGTACTGGTAAAACTATTAACAAGGGTCTGACATAAATGAGAAACTTAAGTGAAGGTGAATTATTTATTTTAGTAAACATGTAGTGAATACTTTAAGTAAAAAATTTGAATACCATACATAAAGTAGTTTTAACTATATTTTTGAGAAAAGCGAAGGTGTCATCTTTTTTAGGGCCTGGTGTGTTTTTACAGTGCAGTGTGACAATTTCATGTTTTTGGATTCTATGCAATGTTAATTTTATATGTTGTAACTTACCAACTAAAATATGCACACTGTGTGTACTACAGGAAGATTTTATTTTTATATACTTTCTAGTTTTGAAATTACTGATATAATGATTTCATCTCTACAGAAAATCGCTGTAACAATGACCACAGAAGCATATCTATTTTATGTAACCTTATGGAGTGCATTGCTTAGGACTGGATTAGCAATAGAGTAATATATTTAAACATTTCTGCAAAGCCTCATAAAAAATTCTGTCAAGTTGTATAACAATGTACCACAACAGAGAAGTAAAAAAAAAAACCTGTAGGGGAAAATATAGTACTTTATGGTTTATACATTATAATTATTTCAAAATATCTATCTACTTGATTTATTATGAAAGTAAGTAATGAGCTTCTGATTATCAAAAAATCAAATAAAGCCCATAAAGATGTTATACATACTATCAAAACTTGGTTTGCGTATTCATTTATTATGTCTGATTTTATAAGATTTGTCTCTTCTGGGAAATTCAGCAAAAAATGTTACTGATATGTGACACACAAAATGTAGTTTTATTACAATATGTTAGTTATCAAAACCTATCTAATAAGTAAGAATGAATTAACTAATGTTTTATTTTTGTTTCCTTTACATACTATAATTGTTTGCTACATCTAATATTCACTGAAAATGAATTAGGCCCTCCTTTAATAATGCCAAATAAGGCATGCTGAGAGCTCTATTTTACAATCTTTTGAAACATCCAACAGCTTTCAAATATTCACGGAGATGATGCAAACAGTATAAGAAATTCTATGTTTAAAATGAACAGAGTCTAAATCATAACATTTATAATGCAAGACAACATCAGGTAATGATGCTAATACACAATCTTAACTGCCAACTAACTAGTTTGTTAAATAAACAGGGTTTTTAATTAAACATGGATCTATTTCTAAAGCTTTCAATTAGATTGCTAAACAGGTAATTGATATAAAATCTGTTCAAAAGTAATGAACGCATTTCTGAAATTTTATTTGTACCTGTGTTATCAAACCAAGACCTGAAAGTTAAGTAAAAAAAATACTGCTGGTAAGTTAGTGCTGAACAATTAGTCAAAACTCTCTATAAACACAGAGGGAAGATGTTCATTGTCCACATAACTACCTGCAAGTCACTCTTGTAAGTGTCGGTGTCAAATACTGGCAATATAGTATGCATTATGATTAGGCATTTTGGTCTTTGGGAAAACAATCAGCATGTGATCCTATCTAAATTCTGGCCATGTCCTATACCAGCAACTCTCAAACTTTCATAACTGCCTTCCACTTTTTTACTTTGGGTAATTCTGTGCCTCCCTGCAGAATATAAGATAGAAAGAAAGATTATATAACCCAATACACAGGAATGTAAACTCATTTTTGGCTATTGCTGCCAATGTAATGCCACTTGGAGGTGCACCCTACAGTTGCAGAGCCACTGTCCTACACTTATTCCTAAATTGCGGGAACGAGTGGAGTGGAGTCGATCTGGTAGGCTCGTGGTGAACTTAAGTGAGTTTGCTATGTACCTACCCTTGGAAGGGCTTTACCATAGGTAGGATGGGTTGTTTTAGGGTGACGGTTTGGTGTTGAAGTTGGGGGGTGTGATGGGAGGTAGCTCTATGTTTTTATAGGCTCCTCAGTGGTTGCCTTTTCAGGAGCAGCGCCAGTGCCCTGCTCCGCTGCTGTTTATTTTTGCTTAAATTTTGGTTGGTTGAATTTTGTTGACCACTCCCATAAGGGAGGGGGGAGTACCTAGTGACAGCATGTTTTTGCTGTTGGCAGGTTTAAAGCCTTTGTTACTGGGGGTGCCCACAAGCCATGCGAGGAACCCGGTAGCGTCTGTAATGACGTTCTTGAAGTAAGTAGTCCCCTAGGGATCTGACAAGGGCGTTCTCATGGTAAATCAATTTGCTGTAAAATTTTGTTGCCCGGTGTCTAATCACATCCTCCACATATGATAGGGCCAAGGTCTCGTGTAGTAGCCTGACTGGAAAGTGACGACAGACAGAATAGATGGACCGAAGTCTCCCATTCTGAATCCACTGAAGCCAGAGAAGCCAGGAATCTGCTGCCATGCCCCACACCTAACAGGCATAGAGCATCAGAGGTAAGAGCGATTGGATGTCATTTGACATTTTCTGTGAAGCTCAGGAATGGAGTGACCTAATTTTTGGAACTTGCACATCATGTAACGCAAAATACTTTTTTTTTATATACAGAGATGAAAACTTGAAATCTCAGCTATAATTCCCTATAAGGAAAGGGGATGTTCCAATACTTTATTGCCAAATAAGTCATTTTATAGCTTTCAATAAACTAAAGACAATGCATAATTAAGAGCAGTTCAATAAATTAATCCATCATGATCTTATGTTCAAAAGACTTCATTAAGAGCCGCTCAGGGTTAAGGACACACTGACAGCACTTGTTTTTTACGAGGGCTGATCAACAAAGACTGAGACTGATTTTTTTTCACAGATGTTTATTACTCCAAATCAATGTTTACATGATCTTTTTCAAAGTAGTCCCCTCCTACTTCAATGCACTTTTTATATCGCCTCTGCCAGTCCTTGAACACGTGCTGCAGACCATTCTTTGTCAGGTCCTTGAGAATCGCCTCACTTTTCTTGAGCACTGTTTCAGAGTTCTCAAATCGAATACCCCTAAGCTTTGCCTTTAGTGATGGGAATAAAAAAGAGTCACAGGGTGCAAGATCGGGGCAATAAGGTGGATGTGGTACACAGGTAATGTTGAATCGAGCCAGAAACTGCATGACTTGATTTGTGACATGAAGCCGTGCATTGTCATGATGAAGTTGCCACCCAGTCCGAGAAAGCTCTGGTCGTTTCTTTGCAATGTGCTTCCTCAGTGTAGCCAATACTGACGTGTAGTATGCTGCTGTAACAGTAGTGTGAGGGGGAACTGCATGCTGGTAAATCATTCCATTACAGTCAAAAAATGTGATCACCATCACTTTCCCTGCAGATGGAACAACTTTTGCCTTTTTTGGTGTTGGAGAACCTGGCAATTTCCACACTGTGCTGGCTTGTTTTCCTTCAGTATCATAATGATGCAGCCATGACTCATCACCGGTGATAATCGATTTAAAAAATGCATCCCCTCCATCAGCAAAGAGACACAGCACCTGATTGTCTGGTATGCGAAATGCATGTAGGGTCTACAAAATAGAGCATTACTACCAACCTACCAATACGAGAGTGCTGCCGCCTACCAACATTATACATAAAAACCTGCTCTTTTCAAATATTTATGTTACAGATACGAAACTATCACGGAAGCTGCAGGAAAAAATCAGTCTCACTCTTTGTTGATCAGCCCTCGTATTTCACATAACATATCCAATTGATAGTGTCCAACATCTATCGGTTCAGAGGCTCACATAGGGCATAGCTGACAATCTTACAGTACATGCTAGTTATTTTCATATAGTCCAATATATATCTGCTGCCAGTACCATTTGCAACTCATGTATAATTTTTTACGCTCTTTGTACTTGCATATTTCAAGTAAGAGACATCCTTAGCTGCGTAAATGTTTCTGGTAGTAAAAACAAATGGTAAAAAAATCTAGGACATAGCATTTTGTATATGTTTAGATGTATGCCTTATTGCAATTAACTATGCTACCTAATGTTTATTATTTTCAAAAGATTTGCTGTACCATTGCAAGTACTTTGCAGATTTGTTCCTGTTATTAATTTTCTGATTTTGAAAGCTGGCTTAGGACACCTTCTCTTGCACATGTTATGTCAGTAATGCAGCTTACATTGAAACCACTGCCTGACATTTCCTGAACTTCTCTCTGCATACCAGTTTGTACAACCACAGTCTACATTTTGTGCAACACTAACCTTATTAATTTTTGGCTTAACTTCCAGGCCTTGGTCATGACTAAGTAAATAAAAAGTTGAAATATTATTCTTTGGATTAAATACAGTTTATATAAATTTACTCACAAAGGTATAGCATCACATGCTAGGCATTTAATATTATCTCAACAAGTTTATACCTGATTTATAACTGAAATCTGAGAACATTATATTGGAGAGTTGTATGCAAACCTTTGCATAACACAGTCAAGATGAGGTAAGCAGCAACACATAACATCCTTTTCTAATACTGTTAACAATCTTTCTGTAGAAAATTAACACGACAGTATTTAACTTGGGAATTGAGCATACAAATGGCTCTGGCTGCTGTAAATTATATTTTTTTTCCCTTGTATTATAATTACATTCTATTAGATGAATTTTATTATCATCTTTTAAAACAATTGAGGCCTGTAGTATCAAACAGTGACAAACTATCAGGATGATATTATCGAACAGCTTCCATTAATTACAACAGAGGCTAAATTTGCATTCAAAACTGTAATAAACTGACTGGGAAGAACAATATTAAAAAAAATGTATGTCATGGATGGGAACCATGACTGTGGTTAAAATCCTAGCTGTGGCACAATTTTAAAATCTAATTCTGCTTCCAACTTCTACCCTGCATTAGGCCAGTAAAAAAACAATTAGATATCATAAAAGAATGGTCAAATAATGTTCACTTTTTTGTATTAAAATATCTTCTGAGTTTCAGAATTACAGATTTCAGACTTTAAAATTGCACAGAAAGCTACAGATTAGAAAATCAAAATAATCAAATGGTTCTTGGAAATTGTGCTATGTTATAAATATTAGCTTAAGAACAGTATGGTTTTGTTACATAATTCTATTATTTTTTCCTAATAGGATATCAGCTTAAATGCCTCTATATAATTATTTTATTTAAGCAATTCATAACAAAATACATTTTCATTCCTGAGGAATAGTTGGAAAAAATGGTACTTTTCTAAATTTCTTATACATTACAATATAAAAAAGTGTTCTTTATATAATTTCTCATTTAAAAGGCTTAAAACCAATGTTAAAAAAACTTTAAATAGTTTAAAATGCTAATTTAATACAATAAATACAGTTTATATAAAAAACAGAAAACTAATATGCTTTTATTTTTAAAAATTGCATAATAAATTAAATAAAAAGCAACATTGACATTTAAACCCAAAATTTTATTTAATACAAAAAAAAAATTAACTGGCATAGTTTTTTTGAAGTTAGCCTTCTTTGTGTTTTAGTTTACTTGTAATACTGACAAGATCCACATAGAATTTTGTAAATTACTGCATAGAAACTCTCCAAATGGTGTAGCATTAATTGAGCTAAGAAGAGTAGGGGGAAAAGACAAATTTACGGAAGAAAAGAATTATATCCTTGGATGAAAGAAACACAAAGGATTTTAAGAGATAAAGGGTTATTTGGTAAACAAAGCTTTTGTTTTATTTGTATTTTTTTATTTATTTTATTTATTTATATATTTTTTGTTGGAGTTTAATGCCCTTTAACCAGGAAGGTTATATCAATGGTGGATGAATGAAATGGGTGAAATGATGCCAAATGAGCTGGGGGTCCATAGAGCTTACAGTTATCCAACATTCATGTTTGTAGATAGGAAAAAATCCGGGGAGGTTGGGGGAGACCTTATCCGGGTAATCTGGAACTTCTTGAATGTGAGGCAGCAAAGAAAGTCCCCAGGGAATGAAGGACAGAGCGGAAATTGCTGATTAGACACGGTGTGAACCCTGCCTTCTTGCTTATGTTACCCTTATTTATGACACACACGACAGCTCAGTTGAATAGTTTTACTCCTTGTTCTCTGTACACATTCACTGTCCTTGTTGCGCTTTTTCCAAACAGATAAGGGTAGCACATTCCTGTCAGGGACTTCTTTCTGTTGGCGAACAGTACTACCCCCACACTATGCAGCAGCAAGTTAGCTTTCTAGGGTAAAAGGATTTTACAAGAAATTAAAATAGACAAGTTTGCAATGAGAATGTAGGAATGAAGAAAGAGTTCTGGAGGGAGATAAGAACAAGAACTAAGGACATGGGAAAGCAAAATTTGTCTAACAGTTTAAATAGAAAAACACCATTGGATTTATACAAGGAATTGAAAACAGAATGTAGTAAGAAATATGACATAGAAAGAACCGAATAATCTTGGGCAAGAATGGGGTTATGAAATTAAAGAATTTATGGTGGTTATTTGACATTTGCCCATTTCATTACATCACATCACTGAGCTATGGAGAAAGGACAAAAAATTATATGATTTGGAGAACCGAGAATTAGAAAAAAGAATGTTTAATTAAAGAAATCAGAAAGTGTAACCAAAATAGGAAAGGGTTTCAGAGAAGTAAGAGAGAAATGGCTGAGTATGTGGGGACAATGCCACAAGAAGTTAATGAATAAGGGAAGGGAGAGGTATAAATTGAATCCTTATGTAGCACTAATCTTGATGTTGAGATATTTAAGACTTCATGGAGAGTAAGCAACTGAAATAAACAACTATTTTAGAAGTGTTCATTTTATGTGTACCTATGTAAATTAAAGACAACTTAGGTTAGTATTTAATGGATTGTATATGCAAATGATTATTGTTAATCATGATGATGATGATAATAATAATAAATTCATACTATAATTTTTAAAGTAAATGTTTTAAAACAGAAAAAGAGCTGTCTTATACAATTGTGTTCATGGTAAATGTTTAATACTAGAGGCCTCAACGATAGCTCCATATTTAATCATTAGAAAAAATAGAAGAGGGAAAAAAGAACACCAGCAAGGTATTCGCTTAGCTACTACATGACATTTGCTGAAAGAAGTTATTGACTTAAAATTATATTCTGGAAGGTAACTGAGAAAAAGAGTAATAAGTAACTTCAATTGATAGTAATAAATCAGTAAAATTTTAAAAGACTTCAAAAGAGGAAGATGCAGAAAATAAATCTGCAATACATGCATATTAATTTTAAATAGATTTAACTTTCAGTCCTCTCTTGATAATTTACTGGGATGTTTGCTTTTACACAAAATCACAGTTAATCAGTTTATTGTAGAAAGAAATGTAATACATAGTACTACTGTTATTCTTACTAGCTCCCTGCTAATTTAAAAACTAACAGCCAGCTGTATACCCAGGTACAAATTGTAAGCAGCAGCTTTTTAGGAATGGAAGATCATCATATTATCAAAAGACAACAGGAATTGTTGCACTAACAGATTTTGTGACAGCACATGGAGGAATACTACAAGGAAGCACAAATACACAGGTGATAGTACAGTTACAACTATACATTGAGGGTTTAGTTAAATGCTCAGCTGAGATATTTACCTCCTTGTGCGCTTGCTCGACTTTGTCTTCCCGCAGCTTGCTCTATGATGTCGTTCAGCACCATCACATCTGTGAAAATAAATTTTATTTCTCAGGCATTTTTATGTAAGCTAGAATACTATATCTCTGTTTGTCTAATTTCATGGCTTTCTAGCAGACATAAACAGGGTTGTCAGATGTTTTATATTGTACAAGATTTCTCGCATTTAAGACTGTGAAATATATTAGTGTTTCATACTCACTTTTATTGCATATGGCACAAGTCAGTGACACTGGTGATACATGAAATAAAATGAAAATTGGGAAGGAAATGTTCCAGCCTAAGTATGGAGTATCTCCCCTGCATTTGCCAATTATGAGGGCTAAGGAAAAGCTGGGAAAAATCTCAGTGAGGGACAGGGTTGCCAGATGTCCCAAATCTCAACAGTTCCTATCCGGATTGGTAATTGTCTCATATTTTCAAATATTTTGAAACTTACCCCCTCCCCCCCAAAAAAGAATGCATTAATGTTTTCACTTCTGGAAAATTGACTGATATATTTTTTTACATTGCAAAAAGTAATTTCTGATAAGTTTTACTGTTATAATAACTGGTACTGTTGGTGCTGACCTACTTACAATTTGGTTAATTGTCTACAAATTTGGAGATTTTGGGGGGTTGGCCAGCCTGGTGGATAATTATGATGCCTAATAATTTTATTATCCACTGCTGTGCTGCTTACTTTACCCTTTGATTGATGTCTGTCAACAATGAAGGGTGTTTGTTAGAAGCTTATGAATTGAACATGAACTTGTGGTTATTTTGTTGGAAAACAGGAAGTAAATTAATGTGGAAATGGATGGGAATTTAAAACACAAAGGTGATTATGTTAAAAAAGGATAAAAGACTGGTATTTTTCATAAGGATTGGGAAAACAAAACTGAATTTAGCATTACTTTTATTACTTTTAAATCGGAAGACATAGTGAAAAGATTAAATATAATATATAGAAATGGTTATAAATATACAATTTCACTAAAATAGGAAATTCCTATTTTAGTGAAATTGTGTATTTGCAACCACTTCTATATATTATACTGAATTTAGCAATTGGTTAGTATGCAATGGCGACGATAGGTACAAAGAATTCTGTAAATATTGCCATAAGTGTTTCTCAGGGGCACATGGTGGGAAGGAAGTACGCTTCTGTCACTTATTTTTATTTCAGATATTTGGCAACCTTGGTGAAGGAGGATGGTCCTTGTGGGATTTGAACAACAGACCTCCCATCCAAGAATCCATGCCTTAACAACCTGGGCTACCCATGTCAATGAAGACTATGGAACCTCTCCCTTATTGAACTTGTATAAGTGATTCCAAAACTCAATATTTATTTTCTTTTAAAATTCAATGTATTTCCCATAAAGGTACCATATCACACTATATAAAATTAGTAAATTTATATTAAATGCCTGTTATGACCATAATAATCATAGAAATTAAGGATAGTGGAGTTAATTAGAGTCTAATCCTTGATATATGCTAGAAGTGTAGAAAATAACTCTTTTGACATCAATAATAATAAAAAACGACTGTCTTGCTGTACTTCATCATGATGTTACAGGTTTAAAAAATATTCTAGGAAGTTAATTCTGCAAAACTAAAGCCACATATATAATGTGACAAAACATCACTTGACACTACAGGAATTCTAAAGAATTTCAGTGCACTGGTACTCTTTAGAAGCAGAGTGTTTGAGAAAACATTACAAAATAGTAGAATTTACATAGGTATATACTAGACATGATATGTCATATAAAGGTTTAGATGTATATCCAAGTTTTTCACTGAACAGGACATTAAACGCTGCACAGTTCAATTAAATGATTAACTCAGAGTATTCACTGTATCCTTAAACTGGTCTCCATCAGGCAATTTTAAAATATTTGAAGTACAACCACAGGAAAGTTCTTGGAATGACCTAGAAATTGTAGCAGCAGCTCCACAGCACTTTTGTTATAAAAAATCTGTCATCCTTCATGTGAACATTTGTGCAATAATACATAGATCAGTCAAGAATCATAGTAAAATTGAAAAGATTTATGCGATTGAAGGGACACCAGAGATGAGAATCATAGTAGCCATGCTGTTTGTTGCAAGGCAAATGATGTATTTGGGAAAAATGACACATATTGAACAATGTGTGATAAGTACCTACTTGGTAAAGAAGGGTATGAATTAAATAGATTATGATAAACATTCTAGAAGATTCCAAAGCATAATTTTCAACCTTTCCAAGTATACCCAGAGTTTGAATATGGTCATGAAAGCTTCAAAGATGACCCATGCAGTAGATAACAAATCACAATCCCAAGAATTATTGATAGGGTGCACAACAGTTCTGGAGGGTAGTTGATTAAAGGTGTTTCAAATACTAAAGCTTTGGGATTTCAGGATAATGTGTATTTCATGTTTTGAGGGAAGAATTGTGCATGAAAAACATATTGGCAAGTGGGTGCCACAACTAGTGACTCAGGTTCGAAAGGGAACCAGAATATACATCTCTCAACAAAGTTTTATTTATTTTCAGCGATATTCCACTTCTTTGATTTATGAGCAATGATGAAAAATGGGTGCATTACTACACACCTAAAGTTTCAGGGATTCATTTTAATGATTTTTTATTTCTGATAGTAAAATAGTTAAATTATGAGGTAACATTAACTTTAATATTTAAAGAATCAGAAAGAAAAAAATTCTGATGTGATACATTCACATGACTTTCTCTACCCTCTATCTTTATTATTGGGCATAAAAATTATTCTTACTAAAGCTTATTTTTCTATATACTAATTTTAATTCAAATAAACCTTTCCAAAAATAGCTACATTACACATTTCATTATAAATGCAAAGAGAACAGCGATAGTCAAATGTTTAAGAACTGGATGCTATATAAATTCCATACTGTTTCCATGCAGTTGAAAAAACAACTGAAGATCAATGGGACTTTAAAATGAATGATGAAGAATTCAAACCTTTAATAACAGATATCTCAGAAATGACTTATGCCACAAAAAAACTTATTTTAAGTAAATTGTGCATTTTAAAGAGCTCTACATTTTTGTGTGGTACGTTTTCGTCCATCACTTAATGTTTGCAAGTATACAAGATTATACAAAATTCTTTCTGAATGAAGAGGACTTCTTGGCTATTCCCAGAAAATTCAAGATATGCATTTTATTTGTCATTTTATCTTTCATATACAGTATTTTAATCAAAATCATTAGAGGCATTTTTTAGAAAATCAAAAATTTCAAAAAGTGTTCCATGTAAAGAGTAGTTGGGGTGGGGAGGTTTTCTTGAAAATCTTCGAGTCGCATCCTTGGAAGATACTAAACTCAAATACTGCTTTGGTATTTATTCAACTTTTCATTTTTGAGTTATGCTGTTCACAGACAGACACACAGATGGACATGCTTTATTTGGATTCAGGATGCCTGTAAACATTACATTTCTGGTGAAATTTAGGTATCGAATTTTTGGGTGGAATGCAATACTTTCTCTATGTAGTAGAGAAATAGTAATGCAGCTGAAAATGCAACAATCCAGAAGAATAGCATTATATCCTTTAATGTATGTTTTTCTTAAATGCATAATCAAAATAGTCAATCAGTGATTATGTAATTAAAGTATAACTGTATTATAAATTTAAGTTTCTAATGTTTTATATATTCATTGTAAATAAATGAATAAATTACTTGCCTTTCATGTCCACTACTGTTTGTTGTTGCTGCTCAATGAATGGATTGTCATGCTTCATTTTGCCAGCACCATCATCACTATCCATCGATGCCTCCTGAAACAGAACAGTTTATCTGTAGCACTTTCTGATTGATTCATATCAATAACTTTTAAGTAATTCAAACATAACATTTAAAATGCTGTTTTTCAGAACTCCCTGAGCATGACATTTTTAAGTTTGCAATTCATAATTCCCATCTTGGAATTTAAAGATACCAACATAACATAAAAAGATTGTTATAAAATGCATATTGGCCTAGATACAAACATATTTCAGGAATTCATGTTTTTGTTTTTTGATACACAGATAAAAGCTTGAGGATAAATAAGTAAATATACTGTTTATATAGCATAAATAATTACCACTTAAAATGAATATATCAAATCTTTGGTCTTTGGTTAAAGCACAGTCCAAAAATTGTGCTGCAAGTGGGAGAAATTAAAACAATGAAGATGTATAAAACTTTGGTTGAAAAGTGACTAGCGACTGTTTCAAATATCTAAGAGAAATCTGTTGCAAATGTAATTATTTTTGTAATGGCTAAAGAGACCTGGCTTGGAATGAACTGGGGTACCACTGTGAAGTATTAAGGGAGTTTTAAAATGCCATAAAGAATTATTTCTCTGTGTTAGGTAAAAGCCAATTCCAAGAAATACAGAACTGAAAAAAGTAGGTAGAATAAAATTCTTGCTATCTTGCACACACTTCAGTAACTGGTTTTATTTTAAACGTTAGACCATGAAGTTCAATGTAATATTCATCTGTGTAAGTTGAAAGAATATCTTGTTTAAATTTATTTATAAAGACACTACCTTTGTTGTAGCTCTCCTTTGAAATTGTGCAAATATGGCAAAATGGCAACAGAAATACCTCTTGACTGATGTATATGGCTAAAGGCAAAGATAGTATTTTGTCAAAGCCAAGAACTTGGAACAGAACCTACAAAAATCTCTATTAAAATATTACCATATCTCATCTAAGAATAAATCTGAAGAGAACACAAATAAAAAATTGTGCATCAAAAAGCCGCATGCATTAAGAATAATTAGATCAGAAAAATTCAAGCAGGCAATACAAACCTTCTTAGAATTATTTTCCATAGCTACATGGCATATTCATCATAAGATTTACAATACTAGTCTGTTTTCAAAATTCAACACCCCAAAACACTTATATTGAAAAAAAAACAATAGTTGAAAAGCTGTTCTAAAGGTACAGAAGTGAAAAGTAGCTATAAATAATTTCCATAACTAAGAAAGTAGTTGACCCACATGTAAGTGTCTCCATGTAATTTCATTGAAAATTTCTAAAATGATGGAAGGAATCGCTAAGAACAATTTTCAATCGGATCAGTCCAGAAATTCTTTGTCTGATAAATATGAACTGTGATGTGGTGTGAAACGTGTGTGTGCTTGTGTACAATGAATGCAAACAAATACAATTGAAATATTTTATTTCATGACTGTCTGTAGCTCCTGATATAGTAATCAGAAGCTGCAACACGGCAGTGCCTATAATGTGTGCAATAAGCTATTTAAAGAGGCTATTTACTCGATCAGTTTATTTTTTTGGGGGGGGGGCTCCTTGATAATTAACATACTTAATCAGGGTAGGTCATATCAGACAGTGAATGAACAAAATGGTTGAAATGATGCTCAAATGAGCCTGGGGTCTCTAGAGCTTAGTTACCCAACATTCATCTTCTCAGGATAAGGGAAAACCCCAGAAAAATCTTATCCAGGTAACTCATCCTAACCAAACTTAGGACCTCTTGAATGTGAGGCTACCCCCACACTTGTGGCAGTATTTTATATCACAACATTGTAAATGCCAGAGTGATTGTAGTGTAAATAAGCATTATTGTATGACATTGATTTGAGATGTTTGTTAATTACAAGCATTGTTAGGAAATAAGTTTACGTGGCCTTACTGAAACTGACAATAAGAGCGGGCAACAATGTAGCGAGGGGGTGAGTTGTTTATCAATTATTAGAGACAAGCAAATGACGTAAGATTAGCGTGCTTTTCTGTAGAAATGGAGGGAATATCTTCCCTAGAGCATATGTGTTCGCAATTTTTATTGGATATAAAAATAGACGCTAATGTTGGCGCGCTTTATTAACCAATAGCAGCTCTGTTATAATGTTTAGGCATATTGGGGTGAGGGAGTATAAATTCCGTGCCAGAGACGGGTAACGCACAGTTTGACAGAATAATTCACAAGGCAAACGTCGTTCAGTCCAACAGAAACACTCGCGGGTAATACGTTGTGCAGTCCAACAGAATCATACAAAGGTTATACGTCGCACAGTTCAACAAAAGTATTCGTGGGTTACACGTCGCACAGTTCAACAGAAGTATTCGTGGGTTACACGTCGCACAGTTTAACAGAATCTCTCGCATCGTAAAGTTAGTTATAAATGTGAAATATGCGAATTAATAATGTGCAGCAAATAAGTGATTATAGTAACATAAAAAAATATAACAGTTTCAGTCGGGCGTGTATCAAGAATAATTATGTGAAATGAATAAAGTGTGACGGCAATAAAAGTGTAAAAACAAATTCTTTTATCGGTGTTATCTTTCAGTAAAAACTCCTTTCCGTTTACACACCCTGTTTAAGAGATATGCTCGACTGAGAAATAATAGCTAGCCGGAGGACAAAGAACCCAAAACTCAAAGTAGTAAAACAATAACAGGCGCTCAGCAATAAGATAACACGAAGTTACCGCGACACACTATGGAGGTGGGTTATCAGTATGTTTGTAGTGGTTTGAAAATTACGTATCAACATTCAAGTATGCGCCGCATGACATAAGCATAATACATATGTTTGAGAATGTGTCCACTCTATAATGTCCTGGACATTTATTTTACTGTTTTGAATGTGCTGGATGCCAATATATGTGAAGATCAGCCATTTTTATGCCACTATATTCCCACAACATATTACTATGAAGTTGAATTAGGTATATGCTGTAGGTACCATTTTATAGGATGACATGTTACAGCTTCCTTATGTGTTTGTGTACTTTACTACTTCATATTGTATTGTGTGCATTACCAAAGATATGTTAACTGCTACATAAGAATGAAACAGACTGGCCATAGCTCAGTCGGTAGAGCACCTGCCTGCTGTGCAAGGGATCCTGGGTTGACTCCCAGCTGGGAGGTGGGAATTTTTCTCTAGCCTATCCTCTCCAGAGTCTGGAAGTATGAATGAGAGTGTGATCTAATGAGTAAAACCCAAAGTTTGCCCAAAATCCAACAATATGCGAATACAAGTTAACACCATTGCCTGTAGGCAATAATATATTCCAAAGGAAAGATTGCTGGTAAGGCCATTGTAGTTAAGGGCATGGTACTAAAATTAAAAAAAAAAAATGAAACAAATTCGAAGAAAAACAAACAAATAGAATTTATGTATTTGTTGTGTGGATATCATCTTTTAGTTGCTATTATAGTAACATATTGGTATTGTAAACAGTCTCTTTGAATAGTTGACAGCACACATTATGGGCACCTACCACTCACGCTCCTGATTGCTGTATTTGGAACTAGACAGTTATCAAGCAAAATATTTCAAAAAGTATCTTTGGGCCATCTTTGTTCTATCTTGCAAGTTTTGTTTCCTTCTTATTGAAAACTGCACAACTTTCCCTCATAAGTAACAATGCACAACATTAATCTAGATCATTTGTTGTGACAGTAAAAACATTTTAGTTGATGCATGCACTACAAAGATACATCCATCTTGGAAATCTTTCACTGATGTCAGTATTAGTTATTACAACAATGTGTCTGTTCTTAACTGTCAAACTCTTTCTAAGATTCCTATCATTTCTTGATGGTGATGTAACAATGGTGATGAAGCCTCATGGCAGTACCACAGGATGACACTGAGAGGGTTATAGGTTGCAGTAGCTGGAAGGGTGACACTATGGGTGGTGTGCATCATGTTGAAGCAAATTGCTTCCGAAGTAACATTTACTAAAGAAGTCCCCACTACGGAAGTAGGTTACTACGGGAGCAATTTACCCCGAAAGTAACGTTGGAGAGCTCAATTACAATTTACTCTTTAGTTACGACTAGGAAGTAAGAACTAATTACTCTCGAAGGTATTGTTTTGTTTGGGCGATTTACTTGATGCAATCATGAATAAGGTTATGTGCGATAGGAAAAGGGGAGAAATATATATATATGCTTAGGTTCCTGATTCACGGGAAGTTACTTTTATTAACGTTTTCAGTGAAGACTCAAGTAATGCAAAAAAGCCATTACGTATTATAAAGATGCTGTAAAGTCGTGATTGATGAGTTTGATAATTCTAGTGACGGGAAACGTACTGAAGAGTAGCTTAAAATTCTGGAAACAATATTTCTAATCTTCATTTTGCACCGCAGATCACTTGCGTGTTGATAGAGAATACCCTTTCTGATTTTGGAAAAGTTCACCATATTCGCAGATGGGTACAAAATAGTAACATATGCGTGCAGTCAATTCTACACACAATGTGTGGGAAATCTGTGAAAGTTAAGAAGAATTGCCTTTTATTTTCTTAACACTTGTGTATATTTATATGTGTACGTAATTGCTCTTAACCTCAAAAGCGCTCTAACAACGCAGTGAAATACACAGCCAGCAGACTCATGGTGAACGTTTATTTATAAGATCGCCTGTAATATTGGGATTACGATGAACTTTTCTTAACGTGACATGAAAATGCTGGTAAACTAAAGGTATAATTCGCATGCACTTAACGTAATGGGAATGACTCTTAATTCATAATTCTTTTATTACTTTGAGCTAGTACCAATTGGTTCTAATTACCATGTAAATCAAACTTGCCGTAACGGGAGGGAAAAGTTTGATGCCAAACTTTTAAGTTATATCGCATTAAGTCAATTCTAAATATCTCCATTTAATACAGTGTAAGACTGTCATATTACGTTAAATTCATCATAATGCCGGCTCAAGCTTCTGAAATATTCCGGTATGAAACACTTACAGGATGCATAACAATAATTACAATTTGGATTATAGAGCTGAATTTGTGTCCGAGTTTTGTTGAAATGTTCTCCAAGCAGGTTCAAAAGGCATGTATAAGATTCTTTCCTGATACCAAAATGTTCATTGAACTTTCTCTCTCTCTCTCTCTCTCTGTATAAGTATCATATGGTTCTCGCATAGCACTATCACATTTCCGTTGGTTTTTTTTCCATCGAGATCATCAATGTAACTTAAGTAATCACTGTTTTCTTCATCGAGATCATCAATGTTATCTAAATAATCCATGAACACTTAAAAATATCTTCCTCCAAATACGATACGGTATTCTAGTTCATTCGACAGGTTAGTTACTCAATCCAGGTCGCAAGAGTAAATTCTAACCTATATTTGTGCTCTATTTAATTCCGTAGTAACATACTACATGATGGTGCTCTCCGACATTTACTTCTACGGTAATTTAATCTGGGAGTATCTGAAAGGAGTAAAATTCTTCAGAAGCAGTTTACTCTCGCATGGAAGTCGCCGAGTGTTGACTTGAATATTAGTTTACTACGAAAGTAGAGCTTACTCCAGGTTGGTGCATGCCACCCTATGAGACATTAATTCTGTTCCCAAGAGAAACTTTAATCTTTCTAATAAAAAACTAAAATACATTTCTTGAGGGAGAGAGAGTTAGACAGCTTGTGGGTTTACCTGGTGGACAGAAGAAGTCTGGTGTTCCATCTTCATCATGCCTGGGGCCTATAGTGATGTTGCAAGATAGCATAAAACAAATTTAAGAAACGACCAGCACAGGGTCCTACTAGGCAAGTAATAGGCCAAGAGATGGCTGACAAAAAACTCTAAGTTTAAATACTCGACAGAATGCTAACTAGCGCCTAGTAACTGACGTGAACGTATGTCAGCAGAAATTACATAACTCCCCCACGTGTCGTACATGAGGCGAGCTTTCTCCTAAAAATCATGCCACCAAACCCCTGCTTACATCAGCATACAGAAAATGTTTTGCAAGAATTCTAAAGCCAATCTCATGGATTTACTTAAAGAAAATTGTTCTGAATATCTTGAAGTTTATAAAATCATATTTATCACATTCTTTTAAAAATAAAACAATATCATGGGCTGATTTTTTTGGCCTGTACTTCTAGACCCTTAAGAAAAGCATCAGTTAAGCCTAGGCAAATGTGCTGTCCAATGAATTGGCAATCCATTTCATTGGAAAGTGATTACCAAACAGATGTAGCTAGTATGCAAAAGCATCATGATATTGTCACTACTTGTATCACTGAACACCACGCACCTTGATAATCAACATTACATCAACAAAAGCTGTGATGGTATTACCCAATTTGCATTTGTTCATTTGTTGTTAGTCCACCAGTCACTCACTAATGGAGACCAAAGTTCACTGTATACAGATGTGTTTCCTCATTTGCTTCCTTTGAACTAATGTAGAGGGATTCTATAACTGTAATATCTTTGATCGGTTTAATGTTTGAGTATCAGCACTGAACATACATGTAATAAATTTGTCCAGCTTGGTTAATAATACTTCACATACATTATACTCTGTGATAGCAAATCCACTTCTTTTCCAAATTTATTTTTCCATGCATACATGCCCTCTGAGCAAGGGTTGAAAGGAATCATGTATTACAAACATGACTGCCAGCTATATCATTCTGTGTGAACTAAGCACGGCAGACAGAGCATTTCAACATGGAACAGATTAAACTATAAGATACCATTCCTGTTCCATGTATATCACTGCATTTATTGCATTACTAGAATGCATGTTCTGACTGGCACATTCAACATATTGCTTGTTGTCTGTGTATACTTAACTCTTCAAAGAAACTGAATCCAATAAATTATTATTACTATAAAAATGATGCTGCATCATATCAACCACACCTGACCAAAGATTCCCAATATACTTCTTGTACATAGCAAATCATTGTTTTAATTGCATTACAGTTTTCATACGGGTTGTAAAAAAAGTAATGGCAATATATGCAGTATAAGTAGGTAGTTTGGTCTGAGTGAAAACAACCAGCATATGATCCTAAAATATGTGTTGCTTCTGTACCATTTCTTAAGCTTGTGGGGATACTGACTTGTGTCAGTATACTATTTTCTGTGAAGCTCACCCTAATTTTTAGAGCTTGCGTATCACATAATCCAGAGAATTTATTTTATCCAGAGATGAGAAAATTGGAATCTCAGATATTCTTTCCTATGATATGATATGATATCTTTATTGAGTGTTGAGCTAATACAATATATTTGGGCATGATCAGCGTCGAGCCCTGGCTCCTTTTGCCGATTGTACCCAAGCTTCCGCATTTACAAGGCGTGTGTGTTGAGTTAGCTTCATATCACTAACGTTTCTCATTTAAGTTCACTATACTGCTTACTGTTCTTCTCCCCTTCCCATCTCCTTCCCTTGCTTTCTCCGCCATCTGTAATACTCCACTATCAGCGGGAAATGGGAACTATTAGATGCAATTTAGAGAATGTTTATTTGTACCCCGTACTGATCGACCATAACAACACTTGCTCGTTCATACTAAGAAATGTACATCTCCCTCCTAGCCCTCTCGTATTTACGGTCCTTTATATCTAAATCATTCACTTCACGATTTCATAAAATCTATCACTTGCTTAGCAATACCTTGTCTTTACTTTGCCTAATTTGTTCCCTTCTATACATTCTATAGTCACTCTCCCTCCCTATTCTATTTACTTCATTATTACTGCTTCTGTTTTCCCATACTTCTCACAGAGCCTGCACTATTTCTATATGTATGGCACACTTTCCTACTCCATAAATCTATTTCTGTTGGCTCCTTTAATGGTCCCGCTTTGTTTCTGTCCAAAATCCGTAGACTCCCATTAGGTGTCAACACAATGCTTTCTTCTTCCACCAATTCGCCACTCTGAAACCACGCCTCTGCCCTACCCGCAATCAAATCACGTGTCGATTGAACTCCCTCCCTCCTCGATGATGCCACTTTCCTAACTTTGCCAGCTGTTGTCCATACATCACTCTGATCTGACGTCACTGCCTCGGCTAATCCCCTCTCTAACTCAGCCATCTTCTTCCCGCCAGCCCCACGTAGCAGTGACGTAACTTCCATTTTCCTTGTTTCGCCAGCTGATGCCCTTGCGTCACTTTGATCTGACATTCTGACTGCGTCCTGGCCACGCCTACTCTCTAACACCGTCATCTTCTTTCTGCCAGCCCCACGTGCCGGTGATGTAACTTCCATATTGTGGCATGTGCACAGATTATAGTAATAGCTGCGTCCTCTGGTTACCCAAGTTGTAGGTTGGCAGTTTATCCGAGGAGGGGCGTTTGAGGGGAAACAGTCTCATTGGTGGGGGATGGCGTTAGGACGCCAAGCTTAACGAGTTTTTTCAAGTCAGTCTGTTACTAGTCTTCGCGGTGTTCAGGTGTACGGATAGCTGCCCAACGATATGGCGTCCTCGCCCCGGCAGACAATGGGGTAAGTTATTATAATAAATCAACCAATTATTCTTCTTCCTTGATACTTTTATTATGGTAGAATAGAATCCTTGCCTCTCCCTTCAGCCAGAAATTATATTAGTGTAATTATGTTGTGAATTTAACTTTAGCTGCGTCCCTTTGTCGGTGCCTCTTAAATTAAAGTTTCCTTTGTTTGAATAACGATCCCTCTCGCAGCGAGTTGCCCACCACTGAAGTTAAATAATTAATTAATAAATAGTGAGGTACGCGACAAATTGGTGGAGGCGCCGGGTAATTTTCTGATATTTCGCCGCGGGCGCCTTAATTGTGTTCTTTCTGCAACTGTTTTATTTGGTTATGTTCTACTCTTGCTACTTACATTCATGTGTTGCTATAAGTGCTTAGTGTGGTGTAATCTGTATTGCTTGGTCCTACGGTTTGTTTATTGGTTGCGTTATCTTTTGTGCTGCAATCATGCCTAAGCGACGTACTGCACAGAAAGTTGATATGGCAGTTGCTCCAGTTGGCGGGCATAGTGAGGTGGAATCTGTGTTCAGTGTTGGTGCGCCTCTTGTTGCTCAGTTATCAGCTGTCTGCCGCCGGTCATTGACCCCTCTCACGTGAAGAATCCTAGCTAGTTGTTGCCGTATGAGTTAAGAATTTTGCAATGTTGGCTACTACTGCTATGGGCCGCTCTGAGAATGATGATAATTTTGCTTTACCATTGCCAAGTTTGGTTTAATTCCGCAATGCATATTTTTAAGGGAAAATCTTTCGCAGTTACTCATGTAAGTAAAAGTTTCAGGAGCTACCAACCTTGCCAGTATCTGCACCTAATTAGGTTTGATGTTCTTCTAATATGGACCAGTACGATGTGGATGTTGATGAACCAGCTGTACGTGTGTTACCAGATTTTGGACAATTTGCACGGGAATTTTGTGGTAAACGAGTAAGAGAAAAGAAAAACATCACCTGTAAGTATGTAATCATTGTGAGTGCTAAAGTTTGGATGAATGAAACAGTTTTACGACTCACACAGGTATGCTAAATTTCTTGTTTCAGTGACTGATGCTTAATTAAGCTTTGTTTTTCAGGAATACTGTGCTATGAATGTCTCTGCTAAATTACAAGTATATTGTTATTTTGGGTGTAACTTAAATTTTGAATTATGTTTTGGGAACTGCAAATCATTTGTTTTGTTGTTGTGTTATACTGCAGGAATGTGTTTTAGGTGTACTATGTGCTTAATTGAGCTTTCATTTTCAGGAATGTTATGTGACAATATTGTTTTGAATAATGATGTGATGTTGTTTTGTTGCATTCGATTTGATTTGATATGATATGATATGACTCGATTTGATTTTGGGTTCCATAATGATGCTGTGATCTTTATTTGCAGAAATTTGTTGCATGAATAGTGTTTGTATGTATGTGTGTTTTTGAGGTTATGTGATATAGGTGAGATTTGCCTCGGTGGGAGTGCCAAAGAGTAACCCCGATGGCGTAGTGTGAGGTTATATGAGAGATAAGAGTTGAGATTTGCCTCGGTGGATGTGCGTAAGAGTAACCCCGACGGTGTTGATGAGGAGAGATGAGATGAGACGAGATGATGTCAGCTTCGGTGGAAGTGCCACAGTGTAACCCCGATAGTTGAAGTGTATGAATGTGTTGATTTTTCAGGAGGGCTACATGTACCTGGAAAGTTGATGTGATGATTGTACTGATTTTGCTTATTGGTGTTGCTGTAACGTGCCCAGTATAGCGTGTGTGATGAATTCACACAAGAGATTATATAGATGGAAGTGAATGTAATGAAAATAATTTTTTTTCTCTGTTTATGCAACAAGTTTATTACCATCTTAGATAGCAAATGTTAATACCACCTGTTTTCCAGCTTATTTCTTGATTTTGAGGATGTAGATGCAACATTATAATGTCATGTTATTTGTGTAATTCCTGAATTAATGTGATTTCTTGAAGGTTATGCCTATGTCAGATGTTTTGAATTTGCAGCATGTTAAATGAGAGACGTAAGTGCAGATGTTTTGTTTTGGAGAGAAAATTGATAGATGATGATGATTGAAGTAATGATCGAGATTGCACTATTACTGCTAATGATGATGATGATTATGAAAGATGATGGTTAAACTGCGATGAGAAAGATAGTGATATGAATAAGAAGTTATATTGGTGACAAGAGTAGGACACTAGTAGTTGAAAGCGTGTCACGTGGCGTAGTTTAGAAATGTATTGTGGATGTAGTTTGTAGTGATGCATACACTAGTTTGCGTAGTTAGTTAAGTCAGTGTTGTGTGTAATTTGGGGCCATGGTCAGTGTGAATGAGTTCATTTCATCGTCATGTGTGATTGTCTTGTAAGTGCACTTACTTTCTTTTGTTAGTGATACCAGCTGGTTATTGAGTTGTAATATTGGGATCCCAAGATAAGGTTATGTTTCATTTCTGTCATGTTTATGTACTTTGAGTCTGTTTTTCTGTTATTTGCATTGTGAAGCATTGTAAGTTACACTTTGGATGGCAACTCTGTAAAATTTCTGTCTTATGCCAATTTGTTCTAATTTTCTTTTCTCTTTACCCCATGTCATAAAATTCTTTTAGTGTACACTTTTCATACTTTTAAAATCTTTAATTGTAAATGACATACCCTTCTTTTATGTGTGATTCTTTGTGGGAGCATCCTGTTTATTGTGTGGTGGTTTTGTTTTAGTACTCTACTGGGCAGAGAGCGAGAAGATGCACCAGCATCCCCAGAGCACACCAGAAGTCAAGAAACACCACAGGGAAGCTGTCGGGCAGCCACTACACTGCCGTGGCATAAGGAGCCACCATGTCGGGGGGCAGTCCAAGCCAGCGACTGCCCACCCTGTTGTCATCATCAGAGACCTGCGTTGCTAATTCTACACCAGGACAAATCGTCGTTGTGGGCACTGTCTAAACCCACCCACAAACAGTTACGGCAGTTCATCACCCTTTTGCGCAGTGTAGTGTGCCTGTGAACTAAGGCAGCGTGGTGTGTGCGTGTGCGGGATGCTAAAGCTAGTGCATTAACAATATTAAGTCGACTGCACTTACATCGCTCCTCTCTCGCCACATCACCCAGCACCATTGTGTCGTCGGCTGGGTGCAACCACACATATGTATTGCTCTTTTATTTTACATCACACATTTCTATGTCATTTTTTTTTTTGGTATGTCTTTCTTTTGTTTTTCCTGTATTTTGTACTTATGTTCTTTCTGTCGACGAGGACGTCGACTTGGGTGGCCAAGGGGAGATGTGGCATGTGCACAGATTATAGTAATAGCTGCGTCCTCTGGTTACCCAAGTTGTAGGTTGGCAGTTTATCCGAGGAGGGGCGTTTGAGGGGAAACAGTCTCATTGGTGGGGGATGGCGTTAGGACGCCAAGCTTAACGAGTTTTTTCAAGTCAGTCTGTTACTAGTCTTCGCGGTGTTCAGGTGTACGGATAGCTGCCCAACGATATGGCGTCCTCGCCCCGGCAGACAATGGGGTAAGTTATTATAATAAATCAACCAATTATTCTTCTTCCTTGATACTTTTATTATGGTAGAATAGAATCCTTGCCTCTCCCTTCAGCCAGAAATTATATTAGTGTAATTATGTTGTGAATTTAACTTTAGCTGCGTCCCTTTGTCGGTGCCTCTTAAATTAAAGTTTCCTTTGTTTGAATAACGATCCCTCTCGCAGCGAGTTGCCCACCACTGAAGTTAAATAATTAATTAATAAATAGTGAGGTACGCGACAATATGTCGATCCTTATCCTCTGGTCTCCAATCCCTCTTTGGACTTCCTCTGCATTCCTTCTCTCTGGTCTCGGATGTTTTTTGTTGAATCATATCCTGCTTCTGCGATCTGCTGTTCCTTGTGTCACTTTCGTATCCCATCACCATACGCCCATCGACCCATAATCGAAGATTCTTTATGAAGGCCCGTTTCCCTTCCATTGTTGCCAGCATCATTTGTTGTATTAAATCCTTCTTCAAAGCCCGTTGTTCCACCGATAAATCTCTATTTATAAAGATATTTGTTCCTTTTAATAACTTTGATTTCTTCAATACTTCATAAACAAACTGCACTGATGTAAATCTTGCAACTATCATTCTGGCTCCTCTTGATCTCCCCACTCTAAAAGCTTCTCTAATCTCCCAGCCCTGAAGCTTCAACCCAAGCTTTCCTTCTATAATCTCTCTGACCTCATCTACAGGCCATACTCCATTCCTTTCTTTCACTCCTGCTATAACCAAATTAAATCTTCGGTGTCTCTCTTCCAACAGCTCAACTCTTCTTTTAACTTTCTGTACCTCATTTCGTATATCTTGCATTTCATTTTTAATCTCTCCCTTAATATCTATTAAGTCCTTTTCCATTCCATTGAGTTTATTTCCTAATCTCTCATCCATATCTTTAATGTATGCAAACGTTTGTTCCACGACGTTTCGATCCCCATTTGGCCCAGGGTTGATTTCAACTCCACCAATTACCAATAGTATACCTATTACACATGTGAGAAGAAACATGTTTACCATCTCTTCTACACCTTTGTTTGTTTTAAAATCCTTCCATTTTAATTTATTAAATGCTCCAATTCTTGCTCTGTGCACCTCAATACCAATTCCCATGGTTACTTAAGCCCTTCTTTCTTCCACTCCAGGAGCTTCCTCCTCACACATCCACTCTCTTCCACTGCTTGCTTAGCACTCCCTCTTTCCTATGAGGAAAGAGGTGTTCCATGCTTTACTACCAATTAAGTCCAATTGTACAGCTTTTAATGAAATTTAGGCAATGCATAAAATAAAGAGGAATTCAGTGAATTAATTTTCCAGTATCTTGTGTTCAAAACTCTTCACCATGAATCTAGCAAGATGTTAATGTACCCATTAATAATAACTTTCAGTTGGCTACCTTAGTAATTCTTAAAATTTTCAAATGCAATGTATTTTATCAGATGCTTAAGTAAATTACCATGGCATCTTACAGTGACAATATTATCAATATGAAGTCAGGCATAAAAATCCATCACCTCACCAGATTTCAACCTGTGACCTTGGGAACTAAGGCTAGCACGGTAGCCTTAGGACCACAGTTGAGAACTTAGAGAAGTGACAGTTGAAACACTGGACAAAGTTCACAATACTTTAATTTGAAGACTGGAAAATGTTGGACTTCATGTAAATTGTTGATCACAGATCAATATTATCTGAATGATGGGTCATATTATCTGATCAAAGCAGGCGTGATGCACTTAGGTATGGTCATAGGTGGCAATAATGAGTTACCAAGAACATGCTATGATATACTAATGACAGGCATCAGTTTTTCAATTGCACATAAAAGTACCCTTTTAGCAGAGGAAAAAGATTTGGCCAAGAATGATAATATTGTTGCTTTATGTTTAGCTATCAGTCCAGTACTTCACAAATGTCATAAATTTATCTAATTACCACAATGCTGGAATTAGACACTGGCATAGAAACCCAATCAGTGCACCTACTGCACTGCAGCTGTTTGCAATTACCTTCAACAATAATGAAGCAGTTTAATGTAGTTAACCCTACCAAACATCTTAACTAATCATGATAAAACATTTATTTGTAATTTCAGTGTTTCTTCATTTCCACATTATACTTACACTGCCTGTATATAATGAACAACTTTTTTAATCTAATGTATAAACCACAGAAATGCATTCTTTCTACTACTTTTCCCCTCTGATATTTATTGAAAAATTCTTAGCGACTTAAAACGAAAAGAATGGGACCATATTAACAAACATAACACAATATTTATAATCATTTTGTATGCAGCAGTTTACATCACACTATTTTACCTTATGTTTCAGCACATGCCTGATTTAGCTACATGCCATGAAAATGAAAGTTTAACATGCAAGAGTATTTATGATTTCCATGCTGTTATATTAATTACAAAAATGCAAACACATCCCTACCCAATATAAGCTTAAAGATAGAATTAGACCTCCGATCTAGTAATATAAACTTAAGATTTGAAACCTAATCCTGTATTTTCAGCAGTAGAAAATGGTGTATTTTGGAACCTTTTTACCTAATAGTTACTGAACTGTAGGAATATCAACAGATACTCTGTAGTTTTGATACCTAGATTTAATCTCTCAGTACTTAATATCAAATACTGACTCCTTTGAACAAAGTTGTAAATCCTGTGGCAATGACATCTGTATCTAGGCTTCTGATTATTGCAGCTCTTTTAATGTTTCTTATTGTAATTTTTATAAGTTTTAGCAACATTCATACATTTTCCTATTTACTGTAGTTCATGGCTGTAAAAGTCAGTCCTGAAACAGTTTAAGAGGAGCAAGGATTGTTTTTCATTTTTACTAAAAAAAAAAAGGGAGCCTTTTTTGGATCTTAGAGAGTACAGATAGCTAAAGTGTATAACACATTTCACATTTTCTGGATCAGCTTTCTGAATTCCAGACTATTCTTCCGAAGTTTATTCTTTACATGCTGTCAGGTAGTTATTCCATCCCATTCCTCTTATTTAATGTTGCCTCAACTGTAATTTTGTATTGATATGTTATCTGCAGGTCCTTTGGTACACATGATAGTTCCAAGCAGATAGACTTAGTCTTGTTGTTACTTTCCAATATTGTCTTCTTGCTGATAGATGACATCCAGTTGCATAGGCTACTTCCTGTGCCATCTGCTTTACTGCTTCATTTAATTAGGAGCTGGACTTTCAAAAGTGTAGAATTGTTGTTTTGTAAATGCCAAACAGATCACTTTAATTGCATATCTTCCTGTACCATTTTTTTTTTTTTTTATGGGAGGAACTTGGATTGCAGTATTGAAATATTCAATTCAACATCTACCTGCCAACTGAGGGAAACCATTAACAAACTCAATCAGGGCATACATAAAGTCTGCCATCTCCTGAGCCACCATAATTGGTTGTAACAGCCCTCTTTTTACATAATTATTTTACTCTATTCACTTCAGCTGTATATTCCATGTATGAAAATTGCTCGTTATATGCTCGTATACCATTCCTCCCCTAAATGTCTTCTATTTAATTTTTAAAGAAGTTCAATTGTGTGGTTCGATACACCAAATTTACTTTAGAATTTACAAAAAATGAAAACAGTTTTTCTTTTTGGTTTGTTACTTGTACTTTCAAATATAAGGCAATAGAAAATACAAAACATATTGAAAAAGGTACCATTCTTTCTTGTACACTTTGAAAATCACTGAAGAGCAGCAACACAACATCAAGAATCTATAGCTCAGCCGAAACTATGACATGCCTAAAAAGCCTTGCCAGAATATAGGTATAAATATGCATGTACCGTCATTATAAAAAAGATTAAAAATTTATATTACTTAGTGAAAAAAATGTATTATGCTAAAGGTCTTTTGAGGTGGACTACATGTCATGCAAATAAATTTTGTTCAAATGAATTATAACTTGGGGGTGTGTTGGTTGGGTGGAAAAAGAAAAAAATATTTTTGGTAATTTATCAGGATTTGTAGGAAATCTATGCTGTCATCTACATACACAGCTGCTAATTAGGAACTAGGTAAAAGTTACTCACATCTCTCATCTTGTGATTCACATCGGACATATATTGCATTGAGTTGGGCATCTGTTGTGGAGGATTATTCCGACCTGTTCGGTTTCTCAGTCTACTTTCTTTTGTGATGGGTTTTCCCCCTGCACCCAGAAGGTCACCATGTGATGTATATGATATCCGTGAGGCATGGGATGTATATGAAGAATGCCTTGAACCAAGACTGGCGTAGTACACTGGTACAACTATTGCACCATTTTCTTCTGACATTGGTGTTACTGCGTTCGAGTCATCTGCATATGGCAGATGTTCCTGTGGTATTGAAAACCCTTATAAATTCTAGGCTCTCCTCTGAGCTTTAGCAACTGAACAGTTAAGCCAAACATTTATAGTTTTAAAATGAAATCATACCTCAAACCAAGTTTACAACAATTTAGGGAGTTGGTACCTACCAACGTTGAAAAATTTTTTTAGAAATATTTCTTAGCATTACCATAATGCTAAACAGTAAATAAAAAAGATACTGGTAACGTAAAGGATAGTTGCAATAGTTTACCTTTCAATATAAACTCTCTCCATAGTAATAAAGTCTGTTGGCAATCATTGTGTGAAAACAAAACAGTGAAAATAAATTAAATTCCTTTGTTAGTATAAACTGCTTAGATAAAGCATGAAAAAATACAGCAGTAATATATGAGGAAGTAACATCAGGCAACAATGCACAACTTTTTGCAGTTGTTAGTATTACACCATATTATTCTTTATACAATCTTTTGCTGGTTTAGTATTTAACATGCAAGGTAGTTAATATAATAGCACACACAGTGTGTTGAATAGTTGATAATAGCTTAATTTGGTTATTAACATAAAGGCCAAGAGGTTAAGGTATTGGTTATACATTGGGCTTGGAGAGATTTTACTAACCATTGAATTCTTTGCAGAAGCAATCATTAGATAATGCCATTTTGTAATTTTATAAAATATGAAGCATTCATTTTCCTTATTTAGAAAATTTGAGTTGGAGTGGAAACACTTAACATCACTTACATGTTTTTCATCTTACCCAATTTCCAGAGCTAATTGCTTCCATCATCAGAAGTGGCCAACTGAGTCTGCCACTGTGTTTCAACTCCGACTCAAACTTTCTGAATAATTTAAAATTCAGATCTGTTACTAGCTTATCCATATATCATAGAAATTCATTTTCCTGTGAATTCCTCAGCCAAATACCAATATCCTCAACCTAATTCTACTTAATGGCCTTAAAAGGTAGCAAACGCTTTTACTATTCAGTGATAATGAAATAGCTATAAAGGACAGAGAATTATGAAGTTTGAAAATAGTTTACAGAAGCAGATATGATATTCAAACAAAAGTTAAGGCTGTGAGATTGTTAATATTAGAGCCACAAACAATAACAGTCTCTAACCTGTGCATCGAGGTAGGTGGAGAGGACAAGGGGTTTGCGATCACCTCCTGGTGGACCAACAAACCTCCCACGCCCATTGCGAATAGTGAACTGATGGCTGCCACGGGAGCCTCGCCGGATATTGAACGGTGATCCTGGAAGGCTCAGACTTGCCTGGAAGAAATTAATACAAACAGTTGGTTATTTTTTTTAAGCACAGCTCAAGTAAATTTAATTTAGGAATCATTTAGCAATTTCTCATGCATATTTTATTCACCAATAACTCCTTTAAATGCCTTGTTGCTTCTGCACATTTAACATAGATGATGTGAGAAATCTGTAGCTGCCTTTGAAACATTGTAGAACCTATCATAGTTGAAGCATCTCTAATAATTATCAACAATTATGTAAATAAAACCATGCTATTAAGCATACATAAGCATGCCATTTCAAAAACTACAAAGTTACTTTTAACATTGTAATACAAGAGAAGAGGAGCTAAATAAGGCACCTTAAATAATGAGCAGGAAAATGAAGATCATAAGGAAAGAACTGTGTGGTAATAAGAAAAGGATAGGGTGACAAAAGCTTGACACTCCTGAAAGCAATAAACAGTTTTAGATTGAGCATCATCAGCTTAAAACAGAGTTTCCTTACAATCTCAGCCCCCATTTACTTAGTGATTATTCTATTCTTGCTTTCTAGCAGATGAACCTCACATAAAGAGACACAGTTGAAAGCAATATAAACATAAAAACTAACTGCAAGGCATTCACAACCCTTGGTTAATCAATAGAGACAAGTTGGCTGGGTTATTCAATGCACTAACAACAAAGTCACCAGCAGTTGAGTTCTCCAGTGTTTTGAAGCCATACACTTTTATGAAGCTACAGTGGGGCAGGATAATATGAGGCCAAGTCAAAGCATACAAACTAAGGGGAACAAGCTGCAATTTAGATATCTGCTAGGCTGTACAACTGTCACATGTTTACTCTCTTCCTTCTTGTGCATTCCTTGGGTCTTCAATAAGTGATCTTAATTGATTTCATGGACAACTGAGTGTACAAGGGTGGTCTGAAAAGTTTCCGACCTAATAAATATACAAGACATTTTTTCAGATTTTTTTTTTATTTTTCAACATAGTCTTCTTGTAACTCTACACACTTCTCCCACCGATGCTCCCATCTCTGTAACCCGTCCAAATAATACTCAGCATTTTTCTCTGCAAAATAATTGTTCACGAAGGTGATTGTCTCTTCATTTGACGAAAATCTCTGTCCTCCGAGCGCAATTTTCAGATGAGGGAACAAAACAAAGTCGCTTGGGGCTAGATCTGGTGAGTAAGGTGGATGGTCAAGCAGTTCAAACCGTAATTCGTGGATTTTCGCCATTGCAACCGCTGAGGTGTGAGACGGTGCATTGTCTTGGTGAAACAGGATTTTCTTTTTCTGCAAATGTGGCCATTTTTCTGCAAGTTCTGCCTTCAGCTTGTCAAGTAATGATGCGTAGTATGCTCCTGTAATGGTTTTTCCTTTTTGAAGATAATCAATTAAAATAACTCCATGACTATCCCAAAAAACAGTTGCCAACACTTTCCCAGCCCAAAACAGTTTTTGCTTTTTTTGGAGCCGGTTCCCCCTTTGCAGTTCACTGTTTGGACTGTATTTTTGTTTCGGGCATATAATGGTGTATCCAAGTTTCATCTACAGTAATTAATCGGCGCCAAAACTCGGATTTATTGTGCGTAAACTGCACCAGCAGAGCATTGGAAATGTTCATTACATGGTTTTGGTCAAACGTGAGCAAACGCGGCACCCAATGCGCGGACAGCTTTCTCATGACTAAATGTTGATTTAATATGTGTCAAACATGTTCTTTTGACATGTTCATAGCCTCTGCTATCTCTCTCACTTTAATTCGGCAGTCATCTAGCACCATTTGGTGAACTTTGGCGATGTTTTCGTCGGTAGTTGCAATTTCTGGATGTCCCGAACATTCATCGTCTCCCAAGCTCTTACGGCCACGTTTAAATTCAGCTGCTCAAAATTTCACTGTGATAAATGATGGTGCAGAGTGCTCATACACAGAATCCAACTCATCTTTGATTTGCGTAGGCGTATTGCCTTTCAAAAACAAATATTTAATGACAGCTCTATACTCGATTTTGTCCATTTTCATAAAAACACTCACATCACCTCACTCAAACGACTGTTACATAACAACTGAGCGTCCAAAATGGCTGAAACTTTGGTGAGTAACTGTCAACAGATGAACAACGAAATTCACTAGCTTTTATTTACGAGTGCTGCCATCTTCATGTTGAGGTCGGAAACTTTTCAGACCACCCTCGTAGTTATATATCATGTGACATTAACACATACAGAGTCTTCATTTGGATGCATGGCCATGTTATGGGGAACTGCTTGCCCTGCACTGCACTGTTTCTAACCAGTTCCGTCTCCCTTCAAGTTTCCCCTCTCTCTGTGTGACAGCTTTCAGTTCAAGCAAAGCCTTTGTGCAAAGGTAGATACATTTTGAGGCCACATGTTTTACTGTTATAGTGTGATAGTGCTGTTAATGCAAAAAGTCTGTATACTTTAACACACAGAATCTTTATGTAGGATTCCTATGTGTCAACAAACTCTTGCAGAGAAGTGAGAGAGTGATTTATAGATAGATTCCCTGCTGTTTGTGTGCCTCACAGAAAAATAGTTCATAATATTAGGAATAAATTTAGGAAAATAGGATCTCTTCTTGATAAGAAACCAAAAGTAAATCACCATGCTCTTACATAGGAAAAGCTCAATGACATCTAAGAAAAGTTAGAACGCAGTCCAAAGACATCTCCGAGAAGACTTGCACAGGAATCAGGAACTTTGCAAACCTCTTAAAATTAAAACCTTATAAGACAACTGTAGTTCAGATTTTGCAACCACACGATAATGCGAGTAGACTTAATTTCTGCATTTGAGTGTTGGATAATGTTAATGCTTGCTCTATTGACCCATTTTTTATCTTTATTATGGACAAAGGATGGTTCTACTCACATGGAAATGAAGAATTAATGCATGTTTTCTTAAAAGGTGTGAGATGTGTGGTTGTACAGGACATAATTTCCAACATCTTTTATGACAAACGTATATGGTTATTGTAATTATAATTTGCATGAGAAATCTATGCACTTGAATTTAAGGTGCTATGAATATCAAACTCTGCTGAAAAACAGGTGCTTCTCAGTGCCAAGAAAACTCCTGTTAGACCAGCCGCATGTCCAAACAAAGGCTCTGTAGATTGGTATCATTCATTACATCTTCATCTTTGCACATGGTGCTGAGTGAGGGGAGAATCTTCAGCCTATGGAGATGCTTAGGAAAATAATAGTAAGGCTCCTGAAGGCATAATGCTGTCATTACATTGGTTTTTGCAAGATTTTATCTGGTTTTCCATCATTAAATTTTCTTTTTTGCATGTTCAATATCACCTTCGTTTAACATGCTGGCTTTTCTGTAATACATTATTTAGTTAAGAGTAAAGATATGTTTTCCTTTTAGTCCATTGTATGCTGGACCTTTTCTTAGTAACGTAATCTGATGTCTCTTTTCCTGTGGTATGCCAGCGGAAACTGTTGAAGAGCAAAGTAGTTCCTGCAACTATATTTGTTTTAGTCGTCTTCTATGGTGTAGTGGTTACCATGCCAGCCTCTAGTTCCCGAGGTCATGGGTTCAAACCCGGCGGAGGGTGATGGATTGTTTGGGCGTAAAAACCCTTAGCATGGTTTCCTTCAGAAGGGAAGTAAAGCCAGTGGTCCTGTGCTGTAGATTTATGGCATGTAAAAAAACCTCAAGACTGATAAAGAGGCCTCTGAGCAAAATTACTGGTCTTTCATGCCCAATATAGAATGGGACGCTAATGATCCTGCAGTTAAAGACCGTCCATAAATTAAAGAGAGAGAGAGAGAGGGAGAGGGAGGGAGAGGGGTAGGGGAGAGAAAGAGAAGGGGAGGGGGAGAGAACTCAACGTAGAATCTTTTTCAGTATTTATTTGGTTTCCTGGAATAGCTGCTTTTGCATCAACTAGGAGTTTTGTTTTGTTTTTTTCTTTTTCTCTCTCCAAGTTTTCCATCCAATTTAGCATTTGAAGTCTACAGAGAAGTTGAAGCAAAGATAATTAATGACAGCTCAAATGAACTTACAATTCCAGAGCTGAGAGTTATGCTATTTGTCTCTGCAGCATAGGAGAAAATACCAGAAGAAACAACTATATGTCATCTATTAACTAGAATACAACATTAACAAACTTTTTAGTATGCTTTAATGGATAATTTAAAGAAGATTTGATGGTTAGTACTTCTCCATCAAAGATAGTTGACTTCAAAATATCTTAGAGCCTCATGCGCCATTCTTGAGACAGATATCTGCTGTTTGTTTCTAATTCAAGAGCTTAAAGGATGGCAGGATTAATCAATAAAGGTAAAACAGGTAAATATAAAGAAATACACTTCGTGAGAATGAGAAACCATACAGCCATTCAAAACAATAAAAATACATCACACAAAGAGCACATTCACTGAACCAGGAAGTACACGCATAAATTAAATTCCATGCACAACTTTTTAATGTCTACTCCTCTTATGTCTGCTATTAACAGGTCAGTTTTCTCCAGACCCAAAAAAAAAAAAAAAATTTAATTATTTGTGTGTTGTGTTTTGATATTCTGTATCTGAAAAAGTGACTTATGTCAAATAGTGATGGATCTAAAACCAAATTAAATATACAGGCTAGTGCATATGCATTTATGATTCATTCTGGGCAAATGTGTTACAATTTTTCAAGCAAAGATGTTTGTCTACTGGTAAGTTTTTGTAAAAATCTACAATTGAAGTCTTTCAATAGACTTCAAATTTTACACTACCGTATTGCACAATTAATTGGTTTTTATTTTTATTTTTTTGTAGAATATGTTTACACTTGTCCAGCACCATTATAAAGCAAACGGAGTCTTTCTCAGTGTTTGAGAATACTATATTAAAAGAATGCTACTTCATTTCTAACCCTTAGCCATATGCAAAGCTGTCATCCACAAGCACATTTTTTTCAACATAACTTTCACAATCCTTAGATCTCAATCCATTTGGATTTTGATTGTTGGGTTATATTAAAGAATGTATTTTTGTGAGTTATCCACTAACCCTACATTTACTGAATATTCCCTCCAATAAGAAACTGGAAGGATCCCAAGACCTTGGTTAAAAATTATTGTTCACAGCATCACAGAAAGAATGTTGCACTACAGAGAAAAGTAATTCTGACATATTCACAATGTTTTATGAAAACTAAATGCTGCTGTTTGATCAACAAAATGGTACGTATAAATATTAACAAATTTATAATTTTTTAAAGCTTGAAGTGATTTTGAAAGATCCCATATTCTCACAAACAAGCTGCTTTAAAAGCACTTGCACTCCTAATGGTTAAGTCCAAGCCAGACTAGAAATGCCTAAGAGTACCAAATAACACTCATGCAACATATTTTGAGCTGATATGAACACAGCAGTATTCAGGGCAATGACTATGCAATTGGGATGGCTGAATCAAGTCATGATAAAATCTCAATAGCACCTGAATACCTCTTGGTATATTCAAGAAGATGGTACATCTAAGGCTGTACATCCAGGGAACACAGATGGTGCTGGAGATCTATTGATAGGTTTAGCCACTCTAAAATCCTCCAAGAAGGTGTTAGCAAATACAGGATTAATGGACTACTTATGCTAAACAACAGGCTTCAGAATAGTAAATGTTGTTTATCCATTTGTTTGAGAATTGATAAAGCAGAAAAACTGCTATTCATATTTTATATGATAATGAAAAGTACCCAAAATGAATAAATCTGTTATCACACAGAAAATGAATGATCTACTGCAAATGTTTTTTATGGGATTAGGACTAACAGAAAGTTAAAATCAGCAAAACTGAAAGATCTCAGGGATCAAAGTTCCAGGATATTTTTAAAAGCCTTTATTTATACCAATATTGATTCCAGAAACATGTATTGCTTTTGACCTTCAACTATGATGGAAGAATAAAAAACAGAATCTTCTGTGAAATGAAATCACTTAGAATGATCTGCGTAGAACAAAGGAAGAAATGAAGACACTTAGAAAGAAAAATCTAATGGGAAAAGGAAAGTGGCTCAGTAGTGGCTCTATTTTTATACCCTTACACCATGCATGTGCTCTAACACCACTCTCTCCAGTGGTGCTAGTCATCTCCAAGTACTGACCCTTAACTATGTCACTGAAATTATCACGAATCAGACTGTTGAATGTAAAATAATTCAGCATACAATATTTTAAATTTATTCACTTGCCCAGCAGAAATTTTTCGATAGGCAGGCATAAGTATCTTGTTACTTGGGTAATGGAGGCATAAGTGAAAACTGAAATGTTGCACTTTGCAATAAAGTTATTTAATTTTAAGACACTTGATGAGAAAATAAAATAAAAAAAATATATTCTAACATTCTCTGCTTTCCAGTTGCAGCAGTTTTATCTCAACTAAAGAATTATAATATTATGAAAAAATGAATTCAAATACATAAATTTTCTCAAGTTTAGAACACATATTATGACCTGAGCAATTCTCACTGAATGATGTTAAATAAGCAGAAAAAAATTCTCTGTGGATTTGCCAATATGCTATTTAGCACATTTTCCTGATAATCATAGTTACATGCCAGAGATAAAAAAATGACCTATTTCAAAGAAGTGGTGTGATTACCTTCTTGAAGAGAACTCATATAAAACTAGTTTAGCTTGAAGAAAGGTAGATATGATAAGAAACTGTGCTTTATTAGAACTAAGTATATGATGGTTTTGGAGAATGAATAGAAATACTGATATAAATTATTCTAGGTATCAATGCAGATGTGCTATATAGAAGGGGTATTTATAACTTAATTCTCAAAACGGAATATCCATAAAAATGAAATGTAAAATAAATGTAAACACGTTACAGCACTAAAAGCAATCTTCACTCATGAGTCTGCTTTGTAAAATTAAGCTGGGTTTGCTGGGGTTGACAGTTGCTTGTGAGTAGAACACAAGAATACACTGCTCTTAGTTTATAACTTACTTGTGGACAGCATGACTGCCACTACAGTTCAAAATAATGAACTCTTGAACAGTGCTAGATGTATTAATGGGCCTACTGGGCATAATTGATTCTAGGCACTATCAGATGAACATTATGGCACAAAAGTTACACTTAAGGTAATGCATCTGTGAAAAAGTTTGAAGTTTTTACCACATATACAGTACCTACACAAAAGAAATGTAAGACAAAATGTTAATGTGTCATGTCAAACTGTTTTTGAGACATTCATTTTTTTTGTTTATAGTAATTCATTTTTGACACAGTAATACAACATGATCCTTCTAATTAACAGTTTACTATAAATTTCATCTTGGAAAAACCAATATAAAGAAATTATTGTGCAGGCATTGATTACTTTTATTTAATGCAGTAAAAAAATTATTTTGTACATTGTTATTGAATTTTTCAATTTTATTAACTTCAGTTATGGAAAATATTTAATTCCAAATGAACTTGTAAATAATTACACAGCAGTTTTTAAATCCTTGCATTTTGAATTCTTAAAAGTTCAGGGGAAAAAAAGAAAGCGCTAAGAAAAATGTACTTGAAGTTTAACATTCTGCTTTAGCATGGGATGAGTTAAATGGTCATACAGAGCTTTAAAAATGGACAGTATTAAGAAAACAATAATAGCATAAAATTACGAAGTATGGACATAATTTAAAGGCAACAATAAATAAATACTTTTTTTATGTTTTTGACCAAATTTCACTGATGCATTGCCTTAACGAGAGAGAACATTGTGGCACAGGCATGTTCATCAGACTTGTTGATTCTCTTATTGCTAATTTAGGAAGAAGAAAAGAGGCTTATGGAACAATGGTAAAGTGATTGAAGTGTTATTCAGAAGTTAGTGACAGTGAAGTGAAACAATAGTAACATGTTTTAATACTTTTTCACTATTATCATCAGCCCAGGGAGCAAAAAAACAAAAATCTGGAGGTTGAAGCATTTGTGAACTGCTATCCAAAAGCTATTGATGATAGCTTTGCCAATGAGTGTCTTCATTTCAAGACTTGAACCAATTGATTTACTTGTGGATAATAATGGACTACTGCTCTGATGTTTCTATGCAGTTCCTGTTTACTGTACATAACCTCAGTGACCATGCTACTTCATTTTAAGGCTTGAAAGCAATATCACCTGAACCTATGAAGAATGTTTTCAAATTTTGAAATTGGATTAAAGATGTTTCTTTCCTTGCCAGTGACAATTTAAACAAAAAAGGGAATTTTCTGTTCTTAACCATGTGAAAAATTTTAGAAGGTTGCTTCTGAAAGATGAAAAGCTTAACCTGATCTGATGTGCTGCAAAAGAGACGTTACTTTCAAAATGGAATTTTAAGAGATCATTCACGAGAAGAGCTTTCTCTAAATGTACATAACTGACAGATATGATAATTCTTTTTATTTGTGTTACTCATTTTAATAAATATTTTGGTAATAATTTTATTATTCCTTTGACTTCCTTTTGAATTTTGTATTTTGCCATACTAAGCTTAACCAGATCTGAAAGGGAATAAGAATGCATGCAACTAAAACAATATACTGATAATAAAGTTGCACAAAATATTATTTTCATTCTTATTAATGTAGCATTTTACTTATGATGGGGGAAAGCTGAAATTTACTATGCCAAGGTGCCTAAATCTGGACCAGACTCTGATATGTACAATCGTGGTCAGATGCATAAGCATCTGAGCCATACAGACAACTTAAGTCCTTTAATTAAATATAGCATGATCTAAATGAGCCTGTGAGCTGAAGACATCTCTCTAAAACATGCATTTTAAACATTTACAACTCCAAAATGCAATATAACAGCATAGCATTGTTTACATTAGAAACATTCCAGCTTGTTTATCATATCATAAATTTGAACTATACAAAAATTAAAATCAATTGTTTATTACTAAAGACAATTTAAAGCATATGTATATGATATTGTTGACCTTACTGCAGTCAGAAATGTCTAAACTAATAACCACAAAAATACAACATAATTTATTTTCTGTATGCAGAACCTCTTTTGTATTGTGGTTAAATGATATTGAGCACGTTTTATTTATTATGTTTAATATGGGCATAATTTTATATTCTTAATAAGCATCTTATTCATTTACAGTTGCTTAAACAATTCAAAACTTTAAAAAAAATGAATTTCATAAGATATTGTGCAGAGTAATGTAGAATGCTAAATACCATATTGTATTACTTACTTAAGACAAACTGACTGACAATACATGACAAAATTACAATGATTGATATGGCATGATTCACTTTTATTACTAATTATATGCTTTTATTCTTTTATATACTATATATTTTTCTCCTTAGGGTTTAGAATGTGTACACAAAAGGTTATAAAATACTAGTATGAAATATGGAAAGTTATTGTTAAAACAGGAAAAGTTCATGGCAAAATGAGAAAGATATTTAATAATAAATTGTGTCTGGAATAAATCAAACACATTTTGGCTCTGTAATGCATTAGTTCTGTTCGATACTCTGTTGTATGGGAAATAATATTTTAAATAAAGCCCCTAAAGATTTACTTTCTGGAATTTTGCAAGTTGGAATCTCATTTAAACATACTGTCCATAAACACATACATGCAATTATCACAGAAAGCTTAAAGACAATGTATTTACACTTTTGAAATGTATACTATACGTCTGAGAAACCACAAAAGAAATATTAATAATTATATAGTATATACAATAAACTACAACTGTATGGAAAAGAAGACAAAGAGAAAACAGAAAGATAGAGAGATATGATGTTGCACAAACTTTTAAGACATGAAGGAAATTAAATCACAAGTAGAAAACTGTAATGCATTAATTGAATCTGTATGATTTTATATGGGTAATGCTCATATGTACATTAAAGTAAAATGTATTTATTAGACTGTAACCTTTAGTAGTAATATAATGCTTTCAGGTTACCCAGTAAGCAGCAGTGAACCATTTTATACACTTGCAGTCAAGCGTTTATCAATTCCCAGGATTGCAAGCCTAGTGAACAATAATACTCTACATATAAGTAGTCATAAGAATATGATATCCATTTTGAAATGTAAAAGGTGGTAAATCATATATAAACAAATGTATGTGTAGTTTAACTGTTATTATTCACTACTCAAAGTAATGAATAATATTGTGATGTGTAGCTCTTTGTGATATTTGTCTTAAATATTTTAAATTTTATGCTGTATGGTAAAAATGTTTACAAATAAAAACAAGAAACTAAAGAATATTTAAATAGCATTAAACAGTAAAATCAAGAGACAGAGAACATGTATCCTTTATTGTTTTTAAAAAAAGCTGCTGTTCTAACCCTTGTTTCTTTATATCATCTAGATCAAAGAAGAACCGTCAGTTTTTTTTTCCCTTTCTTTCTTCAGAATTATGGTACTGGTCTCAAAATTTCTTAAACAATACTAAAAATTAAGAATTAGCTGATGGAGTATGGTTAACTGGGAACAGAATTTCATGAAATACATTAATCTGTACAAAAATAATGGAACTGTAGAGCATGCCTAGGACAGATTTTATTTTATTTACAACAACAAATTATTAACATCAAAACCTGGAAGTAACAAATCAGCATTAGCATTCAGAACATCTAAAATACAACACAGAATGGTGCATATGCTTGTGTGACACATTTATGTACAAAAATTACATCACTCATCAGCACATACCTTCCTTAGGTTTTCCTGGTACGCAAAAGTAAACTGGCTTTTAGGTGCCGTACTGTACTGACAGGCAAGAGCAACCTTCAGAAAAAGAGAAAATAATTCCTACCAAGATTTATTCATACGTAATTGTATATTACAAATAACATACCACTACCAAATCCTGGTGCCAGTCAATATTTTGCTAGGTTACTGCTATAAGGTTAGATAAAAGGTTATATTTCAAGTAAAGGAACTATATTACCTACAGGTAAAGTCAACTTGGTAATTACTTGGAAAGGCAATGTGGCAATCCTGGTCTAGCTAGGCATTTTCCTAATATTTACCTAATTTAACACACACAAAGAAATTTGCATAATCAGCTATGATGTCAAAAGCAGGAACTTTTTCCCCAAAACACATAGATTGCAATTCTGTTGCTAGAATATACATTTCCTTTAAAATATTCCTTACTCAGTCATCTGCATGTTTTTTGATTGCTCATGACAGAAAAAAAATCTGCACTTTTTGTGATAGAGATACATTTTATTCAATATTCCATTAGAGAAGAATAATAATATCAAATTTCCTCATTATAGCCTCTCTGTTTTAACAGAGACTTCATTCAAAATAATTTAACACATTTTTGTTACACGTAATTCTTTACTGATTACAGGAAATAACCTACCACACCTAACCATCCACAGTATGATTACACAAAATAACAATAAAACACTTTAAAGTAAATGGTCCAGGATTTTAATTTCTGATCATGATGGCAGCAATGGCAATAATGATAACAACCATAACTACAGCAACACTGAAAGCTATAGGCTACCTAATACCAGATGAAAGCAGTACTTTATTTTTTTTTTCAAATTAACAAGCTTCATTTTATGTTTATGATAAGAGAACCATCGAGATTTTTAGTAACAAAAGTTTATTCTAAAACTCTGGAAAACAAGCTGACATCTTGATAACATATAATAGAGTATGCAAATAGCAGTTAAAGACGTATAACAACATTGAAGTTGAAAAGAGGAAGAAAAGCAAGGAAAGGAAGAAACAGAAATAAAAATTAACAGTTTGTATCAAGCCAACTTTTAATGCAAGTTTTATATCCATGGATAAGAGAGGTTAGAGTTTCAGAGATGTAATTCCAGACAAGTGTATTCATTTACATTTTTTTGTATTTGTTCTTTTTTTGGTTTCTAGCAATCCTGAATGGATTTGACTGTGCAGACTGCAAGAGTAATTTAAAGCTAAACTTGCTAAGTTGTTTTAGTGAATAAACTTTCCCTAGTAAACTACATAAAATGCAGCAAATTTTACTTTAAGAATTATGATGTCCACTCAAAACTGCACAAAACCATCTTCAAGTTACATTCATGCTGATGCTTTGTCACACTAGCAAATGCACCACCATTCTACACTTAGTAGAGAAGAGAGAAGAATTACTCAACAATATAATCAACATTGCTACCTCAAGGTTCTTGTTATCAACTAGTACAAATTACAACACCTACAAACAAAACACTCACATAAAACTTTCACTTTTGTCATCCAGTCATATGGAGACCTTTCAGCTGATGAATTAAAGCACTAATTGCATGACTACGGATTGCTTTACATTTCTGTGCATGCATGTGAGTGTCTTGTTGCATCTAAGCTACAGTTAATTGTTAGATAAGGAGCATACGTTCAACTATTTAGAGAGCTAAAGCCGATAAACATTTTAGCAGAGGAGAACACAGTTATTAAAAATGGCTAAGTTTTAGATATACTGTGAATGCTGCTGACTAAATAGAACATGCATTAATTTCTCAATGTCATAACACACTTTATCTAGTAAGTAACTTCTCAAACTAATTCATCTAGGATAATAATGAATTTTTATGCTTCAGATAAAAAGGTCTAAGCAAACATTGAAAAAAACACAATCATTTTGTTTTGATAAAGGTTAAATTTAGATTTATTTTACTACTTAACTACTTATTAGTAACTCTCTTTCAATTTCTCTACTTCATCAGTCTTTTCCACTTATTTTTTAGTCTATTTCATTTAGAATCCTATTTCATCAATGTCATTACTTTAAAACTGGTACAACAGAAACACTGAAGTGAGAGCTTGCTTTTTTTAGTTTATATCATAAATCCATATGATAATATTTTAACAAAACTAACCCAAAAAAGGGCCAGTTTAGATTATTATTACTATTATTATTATTTAACCATAATAATATACTATTGGCATGTTATTTCATTTTTATAATAATATAAAGAAGGTTTTAAAACTTTCTGTTTCACCTGTTAAAGGAGTAGTCTGGGATAACATTAAATTTATTTTAAGAGTATTCAGTAAAAAATTTTCAACAACTTTCAGAAGAAGGAAAGAGAAAAAAAAGAGAAGAATTTTATAAAGTTTTCATAGAAAGCATTATAGAACAAGGATTTCATTGCAATTTTACCCTTTTAACCATTTAAATTCCCAAAAATGTAATTTAAATGGATGTGTACATATGAAGTATTAAAACTTGAGTTTCTCATAATCTTGTTTTCTTACATTTTTGCAGTGTTTCTCATCATGCAATATTTCTTTACTTTCTTTCAAATTTTCAGTATACATTCTTTGAAGGTGGATGTAGAAATCTAAATATCCTTTTCTTGATATTAAGCATGGCTTTGGAATTACTGTAAGATTTTAATAATTTAACGAATTCATTGTTTAACAATTCATTTTAAGAAACTTAAAAACATTTGCTAATAATGTCACAGCAACTCTCTCATGCTTTTGGTACATGTGAACTAAATTTTGGACTTCATTCTGTGTGTGTGTGGTGTGTGTGTGTGTGTGATGTGTGTGTGTGTGTGTGTGTGTGTGTGTGTGTGTGTGTGTGTGTGTGTGTGTGTGTGTGTGTGTGTGTGTGTGTGTGTGTGTGTGTGAGTGTGAGTGTGAAATCTATTTTAATTTAGTTTAGCAAATCAAAAAATGAGATTACAGCTTATGCTGTGTATTGCTTCTTTTTTTCTTTTTAAGGGAATGTTTTTAAGTTATAGTAGATAGAAGAAAGTGCAATGTAAATCATTTGGAAAACTTAAAATGTTATTTCCCCCCTTTTGTTTTCAGAAGCAATAGCGACAGAAAAACACAGAGAAGGGGATCACTTCATACTTTTTACTTTCTCTACTATGTATAGTAAGTAGGGGAAGTATTGCATTCCGCCCAAAAATTCGATATCGAGATTTCACCAGAAATACATGTTTTGAGACCCCATGAATCCAAAAAAAGCATCCGTGTGTGTCTGTGAACAGCATAACTCAGAAACGAACAGTCGGATAAACACCAAACTTGATATTTGGGTTCAGTATCTTCCAGAGATGCGACACAAAGGTTTTCAAGAAAATCCCCCCACCCCAGATTACCCTTTACATGGAACATTTTTCGAAAATTTTAATTTTCTCAAAATGGCTCTAACGATTTTGATTAAAATATCATAGGTTTAAGATATTTTCATAACAAATGAAATGTAAATCTCGAATTTTCTGGGAATGTCTCCAAAAGTATTCTTCATTGTGAACGACTTTTGCATAACTGGTAAACCTAAAAGATAGACAAAATTTTACTGCACAAAAAATGTAGATCGCGATAAAATACACATTTTATGGACTAATTTTGAAGATTTAGAAGCTAGTAACAGTGATGTGTCATAATTTAAAATAGAGAGTTGAGGGTTGTTACACTACATCACTATGATATTCTTACTTGAACGCATTTCGGGAGACGGCTTGTTCCCATCGTCAGCATTTTCTCTCAACTGCTGTTGAGTGAAAATGCTGACGATGGGAACAAGCCATCTCCCGAAACGCGTTCAAGTAAGAATATCATACTGATGTAGTGTAACAACCCTCAACTCTCTAGTTTAAACACATTTTATGTCATATACAGTTTTTTTGTTGAGTGAACCATTTTCAAGATATTGCTTGTTATTCCCTTAAATTTTCCAATACTTACACTTTTTCTCAAATTCATTATTCTTTTTTTTTATCCTGGTAATGCAAAGAGAATGGAATACTCCATATAGCAACCACCTCTTAAAATATTTGACTTTCGCTTAAAGGCTAGCAATTCCCCTTGCATCTACAAGAAAATCAGGAATAAGACATCTCGATTAACATGAACCATATGGAGAATAAGCGTTTGTATGTATGTATTTATTGTAAAAGTAGTTTGTACAAGAGTAGAGAAAGTCATGTGAGTGTAACACATCAGATTTTTTTTTTAATCCGGAAGCTTATTGCATAGATTCAATGCAATGAACTGAAAATATTTTATGGCATCTAAAATTTTTGTGGCATGTTAAAAGAATTTCCATGGAGATAATTTTGAAGAACATGCTCATTTAAAAATGCTTAAGGATAGACAACAGAATCCTATGAAACAGAAAAAAACTGCAGTAGGAAGGGCATTTCTATAAGACAGTTCCAGTAAATTAGACTTTCTGCCTACAAAGCAATGGCAACTTGCAGTGGTACACAGTACCTGAAACTATTGATACATTGCAAATTTTTAAAGGGACTGAAAATGCTTAGGTTGTTATATCTGCACAACCTGCAGATTATTATCATATGTGGAAACATCGTGCCTCTTGTCAGAAAATGTGTTGTACTGCAGCTGTGCTTCTTATAACACATGTATTTGTTCCTGTACCTAACCAGCATTAATTATTACTTTACAAATATAAAGAAGTTGAAGAAAGCTTAAAGAGCAACAGTTAACATGGATCTCAAAACAGGATGTTAGAGAAATGTTTTCTTATAGAATACTTCAGCAAAGGTACCTTGTGGTACTGTAGTGGACTAGAAAATTAATAATTCAAACCTTGTTCTATCAAAAAATCTTTTTTTATTTATTTAGTTTTAAACCTTTAATCATCAGAACCAAAGATTTTAACTCAAATACTACATGTTTATGATAATTTAATTTCTAATGTGCTGTAGTATATTCAGTGCGATAAGATAATTTTTACATTCTCTACCACCTACCTACAGTAGGTGCAGGAAATATTGCATTGTAACCTTAACTGAAAATACATGCTTTAATAGGTGTGTGTGTGTGTGTGTGTGTGTGTGTGTGTGTGTGTGTGTGTGTGTGTGTGTGTGTGTGTGTGTGTGTGTGTGTGTGTGTGTGCCTAAGCAGATGACAAAGTATGTGTTTAAACACAGTGATTGGTGATCAAGCTAGCTGCTGGCAGTAAGACCAAGATGTAGAGACATGTGACAAAAATTGTTGTTCTAATGATTATGTACAGGGAGTGCCATAAAACTAAGAGCCAGCTGTGCACTATTTTTCCTTCTGCGTCCTTGGCACTCGTTGCCATCTGCCGCTAACCATAGAAAGGCGCAGATAAAACCATACAGCATTCTTAAAACTACTTTTAAAGGCTTTACTTACCAACTTTATGAAAGGAGATGCTGAAACTGGCCACCGTTGTTGTCCATACATTTTTGGCTCCTCTTTAAGAAACTATCCATCACTCGCTGTAGTTCACGTTGAGAAATGCTGGCAATTTTCGAGTCAACAGTTGACACCTATACATATGTGAATACAATTTTGCCCCCTGTTTTTAGAGAATTAACAGACAGGGAGCATGATTTTGCCTTTTTTCAACAAGACTCTGCAACAGCTCATACGGCCAATATTTCAGTGAGAACAATTGAAAGTGTATTTGAGGACAGAATTATTAATAGAGATTTGTGGCTCCCTTGGTCCCCCGACTTAACTCCCTGTGATTTCTCTCTCTGTGGTAACTTGAAACATAAAGTGTAGAAGACAAACCCATACATTCTGGAAGAATTAAAACAAAATATTTTCCAGGAAATTGCCAGCATTTCTCGACGTGAACTACGGCGAGTGATGGATAGTTTCCTAAAGCGCTGCCAAAAATGTATGGACAATGACGGTGGTCAGTTTCAACATCTCCTTTCATAAAGTTGCTAAGTAAAGCCTTTAAAACTAGTTTTAAAAATGTTGTATGGTTTCATCCGCGCCTTTCTATGATAGCAGCAGATGGCAACGAGCACTGAGGATGCAGACAGGAAAAACACCATGCAGCAGGTTCATAGTTTTCTGGCTCTCTGTATTTAGAAAGCTATTCATATAATAATAGTATAACCAAACTTTTTCTGGTCATTTTTCATTTTGGATGAATAATTTATACTAACAGGTATACTAGATAGGCACCCTGAAACCAGAAAGTGCATTTTTAAAATGTTTATATGTGCACGTGTGTGTGTGTGTATATATTTATGTTTACCTTTCTATGCAAGAATGGCCAAAATTTATTATAAGATCTTAGGTTCCACTTAGAAAATGGGCTAAATGGCATTTTTTTTTTACATTTTTTTGGAAAAATGCTACATAATACAAGTTTATAAGCATAATGTTTCCGGCAAGGTTTTAAAAAGCTTCAATAGGATGATTATTTAAGAAGTTAAAACAAGCTTTCATTACTTTTATTTATGTAACTGGATACTATTTCTGGTCACATTACAAGTATATGGAAGAGAGAAAACTTTGTTTGCTGTTAAACCTTTATGTTTTATTATTAACATCCCAGAAAAAGCAGCTTGACAATAGAGGGTGAGAGTGGAAATAGGAAAGTGAGAAAAAAATAAAAGAGGGATCAGTGAAGGAAAACAGAAAAAGGGACAGAGACGAAGATGTAGAAGCAGTCGGAGAAACAGTGAGAGAGAGACAGAGACAAATCTCTGCATTAAATATAATAAAAATAAGCAGAGCTGCAGCTTCTGGTAGTACTGTAATATTGTTGAAATTTTAGAAACAGTCAAATGTGCTCTTCTTTTTCTAGATACATTCTTAACCATTAAGTAAAAGACATAAAAGGCAATTAAAAATCAAACGCCATCAAATAAAAATTTCAGAAGTGTTACTAAAATGAATATCTAAAACTTAATAGATTCAGAGTGATACAAATATAGTGAATGACTTCAAATTATCACAATCTTTTCTTGCAAGAAGATTAAATAGGTACTGAAATTTTTTATTATGCCAAGTAAAAAGCCTATGCAGAAGGATTTAATATGAACATTTATGCAACATAGTGGCTTATCTATTGGACGATGGCAGTCACTGAACAGACCAGAAATTCCTGATGTTAGTACAGTTCTACAGGAAGTTAGACTCATAGATACATAGATGAAATGTTGGTTTGAAAATAGATGCTTACTTAAATATTTTGTAGGTATATTAAAGTGAAAGGTACACCCTAAGACAAAAAAAAAAAATGAGCAGACTCTCAAAGTATATATTTGTCTAAGTCCAAATCATTTCCGTGGCCAGTTCACAATGGTGTCTTGGGATGTGTGCTTTTAGCTTCATTCTATTGTCACCTTTCATATTGAGTCCCAGCCACCAAATATGCGCTGACAGCTGATCAGTTATAAGCAGGTACGTAGTAATGAGGCCTACCAAGGTCTGTATCCCAAGCAAAATTTTATTTTTTTTCCAGAAAAAAACAATACTTATAATATAATTTCCAATTGCTAAGGCTTATTTGATTTTATGCTCACACACAAACACTGAAACACTCTCCTTTTTTTGTCATCCTCCATGGTATAGTGGTTACTATGCTAGCCTCTGGTTCCTGAGGTTGTGGGTTCAAACCCGGCGGAGGGCGATGGATTTTTTTGGGCGTAAAAATCCTTATCATGGCTTCCTTCGGAAGGGAAGTAAAGCCGGTGGTCCTGTGTCATAGATTTATGGCACGTAAAAGAACCTCAAGCCTGATAATGACGCCTCTGAGCAAAATTACCAGTCTTTCACGCCCAATGTAGAATGGGACGCTAAGGACCTCATCAGTTAAAGAGTGTCCATAAATAAAATTAAATTTCATTTTTTTTACTCTCATTTTCATTTTCAAACTAAATAAGAACTAAGTAAATATTATAGTCCGAAATGAGAAACCTGATGCGAACAATTCACATGGCTTTCTCTGCCCTTTATCTTTATTAGTGGGTATACAAGTTATTCTTACTAAAGCATATGTTTCTATCTACTACATTTTAATCCAAAAACCTTTGTAGAAACAGCTACATTACACATTTTGTTATAGATACAAAGGGAACAGCAATAGTCAAGTGTTTAAGTACTGGACACTATACGCTGGCCTTAAAATTCCATATGCGTAGAAACAGTATGGAATGTACGAGGGCTGATCAACAAAGACAGACTGATTTTTTGCTGTAGCTTCCGTGATAGTTTCGTATCTGTAACATAAATATTTGAAAAGAGCGGGTTTTTATGTATAATGTTGGTAGCCGGCAGCACTCTCGTATTGGTAGGTTGGTAGTAATGCTCTATTTTGTAGACCCTACGTGCATTTCGCATACCAGACAATGGAGGTGACGCGAGAGGAGCAGTACAGCGCAATCAAATTCTGTTTTCGTTTAAACCATACAGCCACCGAAACTTATGAAAAGCTGAAGCAAGCATACAGTGAAGATGCACTACCTCGTGCAACAGTGTTAGGTGGTTCAAGGACTTCAAAGAAGGCCGACTTGTCAGTGTTAAGCAAGGTGGGCCTGGTGTTTCGGCTTCTGCTGTGACTAAAGTCAACATCAACACAGCTGCTGTGATTGTCCGAGATTGTCCGTATAACATTACGTAACCTCAGTGAAGTGTTGAGAATTTCATATGGCAGTGTGTTTACAATTATGCACGACCATCTCCACATGACCCGAGTTTGTGCTCGTTGGGTGCCACGTCTGTTGACTCCCGAACCAAAGGCTGTGCGAATGGAGACAAGCCGTGAGGTGCTGAGTCTCTTTGCTGATGGAGGGGATGCATTTTTTAAATCGATTATCACCGGTGATGAGTCATGGATGCATCATTATGATCCTGAAGGAAAACAGCACAGTGTGGAAATCACCAGGTTCTCCAACACCAAAAAAGGCAAACGTTGTTCCATTTGCAGGGAAAGTGATGGTGATCACATTTTTTGACTGTAATGGAATGACTTACCAGCATGCAGTTCCCCCTCACACTACTGTTACAGCAGCATACTACACGTCAGTATTGGCTACACTGAGGAAGCACATTGCAAAGAAACGACCAGAGCTTTCTCGGATTGGGAGGCGACTTCATCATGACAATGCACGGCCTCACGTCGCAAATCAAGTCATGCAGTTTCTGGCTCGATTCAACATTATCTGTGTACCACATCCACCTTATAGCCCCGATCTTGCACCCTGTGACTTTTTTTTATTCCCATCACTAAAGGCAAAGCTTAGGGGTATTCGATTTGAGAACTCTGAAGCAGTGCTCAAGAAAACTGAGGCGACTCTCAAGGACCTGACAAAGAATGGCCTGCAGCACGTGTTCAAGGACTGGCAGAGGCGATATAAAAAGTGCATTGAAGTAGGAGGGGACTACTTTGAAAAAGATCATGTAAATATTGAATTGGAGTAATAAGCATCTGTGAAAACAAATCAGTCTCAGTCTTTGTTGATCAGCCCCCGTACTTTAGAATTCTTACTAATATGGCAATTATTTTGAAAATGAAAAGAGTAATTTGTTTGTTTTTTATGCATGATTGTCTTAAAATTAATAGACATCTTATGCATGGAAAAATACGGCATTGCCATATATTTAACAAATTAAAATTTAAATAATAAAAAAACATTTACACCAAGGATTTGAACCCAGGTTGTTCCAATTACGAGACACACTGTTTCTATTATGTATACAACCAAAGTGAAAGGTATCTTCCTACTTATCGCATAGCTTTAAAATGAATGCAGGGTAGTATTAAGTTGTGTATTGTGAATGCAGCATCAGCGAATGCTTCCGATGTTTTCTGAACTGAACTCCCTCTCTGGCTGTTGCTCATTTATTTTGTCTTAGGCTGTACATGTAGACTCAAGGTATAGCTGCAGTTACAATCAGTAATTTACACATTTCATATGTTGATATGAGCCTTCTATTGATTAAAAAAGAAGAAATATCCTGACATTCCAATTTTTACTTTCTCTAATATGTATAGTAAGTAGGGAAGCATTGTATTCCACCCAAAAATTTGATACTGAGATTTCGCCGGAAATACATGTTTTGAGACCCTCTGAATCCAAAAAAGAGCATTTTTGGAAACGTATCCGTGTGTGTGACTGTGTGTGTGTCTGTCTGTCTGTGAACAGCACAACTCAGAAACGAACAGTCGGATAAACACCAAACTTGGTATTTAGGTTCAGTATCTTCCAGAGATGCGATACGTAGGTTTTTCAAGAAAATCCCCCCACCCCAGATTACCGTTTACGTGAAACATTTTTCAAAAATTTTAACTTTCTCAAAAATGGCTCTAAGATTTTGATTAAAATATCATATGTTTAAGATATTTTCATGACAAATAAAATGTATATCTTGAATTTTCTAGGAATGTCTCCAAAAGTATTCTTCATTGTGAACGACTTTTGCATAACTGGTAAACCATAAGAGATAGACAAAATTTTACTACGTAAAAAATGTAGATCGCGTTAAAATACACAATTTATGTCATATACATTTTTTTTTGTTGAGTGAACCATTTTCGAGATATTGCTTAAATTTTTCAATACTTATTTTCTCAAATGGGAATTCATTATTCATTTTTTTATCTTGTATATGCAAAGAGTATTAATCTGTGGCAAAGAGAATGGTGCTGCACCTAGCAACCAGCTATTAAGAGATATGTCTATGCTTAAAGGCTACTGTATTTCTATATTACCCTTGTAAATATATATTCCCCTTACATCTACAAGAAACTTAGCAATAAGATAGAGTCTGCAAATGTTTATCTCGATTAACATGATGTAGATGGAGAATAAGCATTTGTAAAAATAGTTTGTACAAAGGGTAGAGAAAGTCATTTGAGTGTAACACATCAGATTTTTATACCTTGTTATGAAGATGGACTTTCAATTTCTGTAGGTGACTAAGGCAGCAAGATTGTAAAAGTGACAACTAGTGTAACTTCTGGTATGTTTAACATTGTAATGGTTTGCTGTGGAATCCATAAACTAAGTAGGAACCATAAGTGTTGGAAAGTTTATTTCATTTTCTTATAGATGACAAATGAGCTTATTTTAAAATGAACAGAAGGTAGTGCCAATGAGGGGAAATATAAATTGAATTTGATAATAAGTGCACGTTAATTCAAACAGTATAAATTATATTAAATTAGTCTTTATGAATGAATCTATACAACAAAGTTAGATTTTAACAGTTTAGCTAATTGTTAATGAAACTGGGAACAAAGCTCTAATAATCTAATGCTCCAAAGAAGTACAATAATAACAGTAAATGAAGTATTAACTTAGAAATTATGATAAACAATTTTATTTTAGAGCAGAATTTTTCCTTTTTCAGTCCCCATGTGCATTATAATGGTCATTCACTTCAAAATAGCTACAAAACAAAAAAGTGCTGCAAAATTTGGTGACTAAATGCTACATATTTCAATAGTTTGATTAAATTTATAGATTTTAATATGGCTTAAAGTAAATAAAAATTTTGACACTGGTTAATTTTTGCTCAAAAGTAAAATATGTGTTTCACCACAATGTAACTGAAGTCCCATCTGCAACCAGATGTGCCAGTTGCTGCTGTTTTTATGTGGGCCCTCCCCATCCTTATCACAGATTTGGTAGCACTGCAGCAAGGATTTGAACCTAGCCTCCAGTGATGATATTCTGGCCAGCAATGATCGGTGCCCTAGTACTTCAGCTAACTCCAGAACAGTCAGCTTTAGGTTTAGATGTGCAGATAGTTATAACATGCTACCATATATGAATTAACTTTTTCAGTTGAAAATAAATCACAACAGGTATGTATTGAAATTGAACAGAGAATATAATTAAACACCTAGGAAAATATGTAGGTGCTTATTTGACTACTAACTGCATTATCTGAAGTTATATTTTCCCTTCTTTCTCCTCTTCTTTTTCTGGTTAATGTAGATTGAACTTTCAAAAGAGTGCACACTGCTCCAGTATGGTTTTCAATTATGCTAACAATACACTTTAGTTTCTGTATTTGTTTAGCTAAAAACATGTTTAATATTGTATTTGTATTTTTATTCCAGTGCTAATTTGGCTTATCTTAATCATGCTACCCTTAAATGCAAGGGTAAATTACAACTACTGTTATTTTCTTTACTACCTGCTGACTTTGGAGAAGCTAGAGTAAAGACAGGTGCTACTTGATAACATCCAATGATGAGCTATAGCAAGCTAAATAAAAAATCTAAGAATTCCTACTAATGCTATGCAGTTCTATTTGTTCAGTTTTTCTAGCATTACTTATACTAAATTAAATTTTAGCACTCTGCTGAACATAAGATAGATCTGAGACTATTCTCACAGCATTCACAATTTGTCTAAAACTCTAAAACAAATATCTGTTTTTATTTCAGATATAAAAATTAGATAATCAAAGACAGAATACAGGAGAGCTAGCATCTAAGTCAGGCAGAAGTAATGCAGGACTACAATAAAGTGAAAAAAGTGCAATAGTGTAAAGAGAGGAAAGCTAAAATGTGTGCCATAAGAAAATTAACTATGGTCTTTTCATTACTGAGCGAGTGAGGTGCACAGCACAAATAAATAACCATATGGTTTTGTGTTCTTCATTTTTATGGGTTAATCCAATACATGCATTTAACATCAGCATAATTAATACATTTTATTGCAAAGTTTTTAAATAGAAAAGGGAGAAAGTGAGGTTAACCTGCATTCAATGGATGGTATCTCATATTCTATAGACAGGGTAAGACTGTATAAAAGTACAATAAGAGCTTGTTTAATGTGATTAATGTAATTTACTAAGTTATTATCTATGCCATTATTAGATAAATCAGCTTTTCTATATGCAATTATTGATTTCTCAATCAACTCTCTGCTTTTAATTCTTTAATGAGGTTACAATATATTGTGTCAGTAAGTCTTTTAAAATATAAGTTGGTGTAATACCTAAGAGTACTTTTTAAACTTGTTCAAATATAAGCAAACTTTGAAGTTATGATTTGCCAGCTAAGAAGATGAGCTGAAAAGTGCACAACAATGACCCAGTATAAGGGCATTGCAGTAGTCACTTCTTACTCAAAGGTACTGAAAATAGGTACTGAATTTGATGCCAAACTTACACACAGTTGTTTCTCTTTATAAATGCTACAGGGTCAGTCATAAAAGTAATTTATGTAATTAAACACTGTATAGAATGATGGGTTTTCATAATATTTTGTGCTCTATTCTTCTGAACTGCGTTTTCTTATGCTATGTAAATTGTATCCCAAAGACAGCATATTCTCAGATTTTTTTTAAAAAAAGTTAACAGTTATCTTGCTATAGAAGCTCAATTCTTTTTTTTTGTTTTACTTTCTGTACTACGTATAGTAAGTAGGGGAAGTATTGTATTCCACCCAAAAATTTGATACCGAGATTTCACCAGAAATATATGTTTTGAGACCCCCTGAATCCAAAAAAAGCATTTTTGGAAACATGTCCGTGTGTGTGTCTGTGTGTGTGTGTGTGTGTCTGTGAACAGCATAACTCAAAAACGAACAGTCCGATAAGCACCAAACTTGGTATTTAGGTTCAGTATCTTCCAGAGATGCGACACGAAGGTTTTCAAGAAAATCCCCCCACCCCAGACTACCCTTTACATGGAAGATTTTTCGAAAATTTTAATTTTCTCAAAAATCGCTCTAACAATTTTGATGAAAATATCATATGTTTAAGATAATGTCATGAGAAATGAAATGTATATCTCGAATTTTCTGGGAATGTCTCCAAAAGTATTCTTCATTGTGAACGACTTTCGCATAACTGGTAAACCATAAGAGATAGACAAAATTTTACTACACAAAAAATGTAGATCGCGTTAAAATACACAACTTATGTCATATACATTTCTTTTGTTGAGTGAACCATTTTCGAGATATTGCTTGTTAGTTCCTTAAATTTTCCAATACTTATACTTTTTCTCAAATTCGTTATTCATTTTTTTTATGTCCTGGACATGCAAAGAGAATGGAATGCGCCACATAGTAACCAGCGTTAAAATATTTGACTATCGCTTAAAAGCTACCATATTCCCCTTGCATCTACATGAATATTACCAATAAGATTGACAGCTCGATATCTCGATTAACATGAAGCATATGGAGAATAGGCGTTTATAAAATTAGATTGTACAAGAGTACGGAAAGTCATGTGAGTGTAACACATCAGATTTTTTTATGTCCTGGACATGCAAAGAGAATGGAATGCGCCACATAGCAACCAGCGTTAAAATATTTGACTATCGCTTAAAACCTACCATATTCCCCTTGCATCTATATGAAAATTACCAATAAGATTGACATCTCGATATCTCCATTAACATGAAGCACATGGAGAATAAGCGTTTGTAAAAATAGTTTGTACAAGAGTAGAGAAAGTCATGTGAGTGTAACACATCAGATTTCTTTTGTTGAGTGAACCATTTTCGAGATATTGCTTGTTATTCCCTTAAATTTTTCAATACTTATTTTCTCAAATGGGAATTCGTTATTCATTTTTTTGTCTTGGATATGCAAAGAATTATAATCTGTGCCAAAGGGAATGGTGCTGCACCTAGCAACCAGCTATTAAGAGCTATGTATGTGCTTAAAGACTACTGTTTTTCTATATTGCCCTTGTAAATATATTTTCCCCTTACATCTACAAGAAAATTAGCAATAAGATAGAGTCTGCAAATGTTTATCTCGATTAACATGAAGTAGATGGAGAATAAGCGTTTGTAAAAATAATTTGTACAAGAGTAGGGAAAGTCATGTGAGTGTAACACATCAGATTTTTTGACAGTATTTTGAAAACTGTTATACTTTTATAAAGCAGCTTATCTAAAGTACATGTATTTTATATAAAAGAAAGTATTACTTTTATAAAGCAGCTTATCTAAAGTACATGTATTTTATATAAAAGAAAGTATTACAAATCTCCTAGAGTTTTTCTAGAATTAAACATTAGATAGCACCCTGACAGGAGAGATTTTTTATTCCTTTTAAGCAATACAAATTCTGGTAGTAATGTTTCACGACATTTGATAATTTTCTAAGGCATCACTAACACCACTGATTTTTTTGGTTATTAAACATCTACTGTTATTTCTTGAGGAGCTCAAAAAACGGGTAAAAGTTTATACACAGCATTTATAGTAGGATAACACTCTGTTCTTTAATGTCCTTTTCTGCATATATGTATTGCTGTAAGTAAATGTGATTCTTGTACCTCTGCAGTTCAATCAATACATTTTTTCTCAATTCTGCCTCAAGAAGATCTAATCAGTCATAGCTTCTTATGTATATAATGGGTGTGTTCAAGACAATGTTGTAACACTTATGAAGTACTAAGTTATTTCCCACTCATATTGGATTATTTAAAGATTAATATACTTGTAACAGTGTTATGACAATAAAGCAAGTATGTAAATTGCTAATAAAATTACGAGATTTATGCCATCATTATTTTAATACATCCCAATAATACATTTACATATATGCTCTTAGGGATTAAATTCAGGAAATTCAAAAGCAATATCCTGATCTACTATTTTATAGCAGTCTAGACGTTTACAGTAATCTTTAAATTACAGCAAATTAAAGTCAAAATGTACAAAATATTCTATTAATACACACTATTGTATTCTGCTCATATACTAAGGCTACAAAACTGAAGAGAATGGATCTAAATATTGATAGAGTATGTAAAAATGCATAAAAAATAATGAATTTTCCATTGGGAGAAGACAATTTTTATACTTGAAATATACTTTTTTGAACTATAGTATATTACAATCTTGAACTCAAAGAATTTAGTATAAATAAAAACATTAAACTGTGAGATACAAGATACAGATTTGGAAATGCAATCAAACAAGTGGGTACAATTTTGTAGATGTACTTGAGATTTCGTAATTACACAACAATAGCTTGAAGAGTTTCTGTTAATAATCATCTGGTAAAAGTGCTGTGGGTGCAACTGTTAAGCAAGTGATTATTCTATGTCTATATACAGCAAACTCTCAATTATCCATATTAGTCAGAGATAATAATTGAAAAAAAAAACCCGGATATTGTAAGATAATTACATTTACCATAATAATTGTTACATTATTGCATATTGGAAAAACACCTACCCAGATCAAGAATTTTTTTTTTAGTTCCATTAACTACATTAACACCTTTAACTACATTGGTCTTATCGGCGGCCTTTCCTTTGGAACTTATTGCCTAGGGCAATGGTGTTAACATTTATTTGCTTGTCGTTGGGTTTCTTGCATTTTTTTGGTTTTAATCATTAGATTACACACACATTCGCACTCTCATTCATACTTCCAGACTCTGGGGAAGCACAGGGAATAATCTTGGTTCCCCCTCCCATCCAGGAATCAAACCCGGAACCCCTCGCACAGCAGGCAGGTACTCTACCAGCTGAGCTACAGGGCCAGCCAAGAATTGTTTATTATTTAATAATAACTCATTAAAACGGTTTATTGGTTGGAACTTCTGCTAACTAAGCAGAAAAAAGTTGTAAAAAATTAGAAAGCTTTTCACTGTAATGGTCATGAAATTCAAAAGCTTTTATAGCATGTACAGAGTCCTACAACTATTATATGTTAGTGTATCTAATAATAGTTTTTGATATATGTTGCATTACTGATAATATTTTATGACTGGCAGTTATATAGGGTATTCCAGAAACTAGTACCAACAGAAGATCTGCATTTAAATGGAACTAACTATATTCCATACATCTTTTATATTATGATGACTCAACACCACACGTGCGGGTCAGCTGTCAGAATTGAGAAGTTACGTTAATTCAAGTATAGTTATTGATAACGTGGCATGTAAGTATATAAGACATTTTTATGGCCAGTAACAATATTATTTTTCATGTCTAATACCATACAGTGTGGGTGAAAAGTCCCAGAACACCTGTTTTATCTTTCTAAAGTGCAAATTTGCATATAAATATAGTATAGTATAGTATTTATTGTGCTAAGAGTTTTACAAATTTGATTGTCTACTGCATTTTGACCCTGGTCACTTATTCAGTAGACAATCACTACAGTTTATTTACATTTTACAAATTCTTGTCACTAAATTATTTTGCTCTTTTTTTCAGTTTTTTTTTTTCATGTCCCATTTCCACTTTTTTTTTTCACTTTTCATTTATTGATTACTTAACCATTACACATTCACTAGTTTTCCATTCAAAGTAAGATGCACTACCTCTTACTTTTCTCTTTTCACTGTCCAAAGCCATTTATTTTTTACTTTACACAAAAACTGTCCAATGCTTCTAGCGTCCTTGCATATCATTTCAATTATAAGTGTATTTCTATCCCCCTTCAACCACTTCTTATTAAAAAATTCTTTTCTCCAATTTTCTGTTCCTTGGCACTTAAATACTATGTGTTCAATGTCTTCATTACCACCACATATCGGACATTGGTTCTGAGGAATACCCTGTCTTAGCCCTTTTAGCCTCCATGCTCCGGTTCTTAACCATGCAATGGATTCTCTCTCTTCTTTATTTACTATGTCTATATATTTTTCCCTACCCCATGTATTTTTCATTGGCCTATAATAAACTAATGAGCTCTTTTCGGCAATCTCACTGAACATGATTTGTATTTATATATCCTCCAGTCTTTTCCTTGTCTTTTTCCAAAAAATGTTTTACGTTATTTTCTCTCCTTCTCCATATATCTCCTAACCCATTTTTCTCCAAAATATTCCGTAATTTACTTACCCATCCATCATTCATTAAGCTCTTCTCTTGCTATTCAATACATTGTCTTAACACATTACTTTTTCCTAGATTTAAACTTCTGAACCAAAATTTCAAAGCTCTTTCCATTATCTTCCCCTTAGTTGCGACCCTGCCCATCTGTAATTGTGCTACCTGTCTTACAATTGACTTCGGTAGCCCTAGTATTTCTCTACAAAACATCCTGTGCACCCCATCTATACATTCCCATCCTCTATCTAATCCCCATATTTCTATACCATACATCATTTTTGCCTCCACAACCATCTCATAAACTTTTTCCAGCCATTTAACATTTATATTAGGTACTTTATATCAATTAGTAATGCTTAGAAATTACAAATCAATAATATTGTGTCAAGAGTTTGGATTTGGAGTTACTCTGGAATGGTGGATACAAACTACATTTTGGAGGAAAGACTTGCAGCTGCCATGTGAGTTGCATCATGCAGAATTTTAGGACTCAGTTTGGTAAGGCTCCTTCAATGAGAGGTAGCTTGTTACAATAGGAAAACAAAGCTTTCAGCACAGGAAGCAATTAAGATGTGCTATGAATGGAAATTAATTCCACTAGAAACTTCTACTGCTGTTGCTGTTTCAGTGGTTAGATCAGCAATAAAATTAGTAAGAAAACATGCATTGGCCTCATGCAGACCAGAGCTCACCACACCAAATAATGCATTGTGGGGCATCATTAAGACAGAAGTTGGCAGCCAGTATGTTTCCAATGATGGTTTAAAAGCTTCATGAGAAATGATACCATAAGACTCTGCAATTAGCAATTCATTATTAGAACACAGCTGCCATATTCATCTCTGTAGAGATCATGGAGAAACATTTAGTGACATCCTGGGTGCATAACAAGTAATTTCCATCCAAATTTGTTTTGTTAAGATAAGATAAGAAATAAAGAAAAGAAAAAAAAAACAAAAACAGGTAAGAAATAGACATACTGTGATTTTTCACCTACAATGAAGTTTGTAGCTGGTATATGCCTCAGGCAAGGATGTAAGTTAAGCCCAGTTTTATTTAACTTATACATAGATGATGTCTTACTAGAAATTGGAAGGAATAATAACTGTGCACCAGTAATTAACAACATCCAAATCCCAGGACTTCTTTTTGCAGATGACCTAGTGGTAGGATCTATTACAGTAAGTGGTTTAAAACAATCATTGCAAGCAATTGATGTATATTGTAAAGAATGGAGGTTAAAAGTGAATCAAAAGAAAACACAGATTGTGGTATTCAAAAAGGGGGGAAAATGAAGCAAATATGAAAAGTGGAAGGGAGAGAATAAAGATTACAGGGTGGTGCATGACTTTATCTATTTAGGAGTAAAAATAGATGGAGGTAATAAATGGGAGAAACAAAAGAAGTTTGCATTGGCAAAAGGTAAAGGGGCGATGGCAGCAATTAGAAGCTGCAAATATAGAGAACCTAATATAAATGTTAATAGCTGGAAAAAGTTTATGAGATGGTTGTGGAGGCAAAAATGATGTATGGTATAGAAATATGAGGATTAGATAGAGCATTGAAAGTATAGATGTGGTGCACAGGATGTTTTGTAGAGAAATACTAGGGCTACCGAAGTCAATTGTAAGACAGGTAGCACAATTACAGATGGGCAGGGTGCCAACTAAGGGGAAGATAATGGAAAGAGCTTTGAAATTTTGGTTCAGAACTTTAAATCTAGGAAAAAGTAATGTGTTAAGACAATGTATTGAATACCAAGAGAATAGCTTAATGAATAATGGATGGGTAAGTAATTTACAGAACATTTTGGAGAAAAATGGGTTAGGGGACATGTGGAGAAGGAGAGAAAATAACGTGAAAAATTTTTGGAAAAAGGCGAGGAAAAGACTGGAAGATATAGAAATACAAATCATATTCAGTGAGATTGCCGAAAAGAGCTCATTAGTTTGTTATAGGCCAATGAAATTAGATGGGGTAGGGAAAAATATATAGACATAGTAAATAAAGAAGAGAGAGAATCTATTGCATGGGTAAGAACCGGAGCATGTAGGCTAAGAGGGTTAAGACAGGGTATTCCTCAGAACCAATGTCCGATATGTGATGGTAATGAAGACATTGAACACATAGTATTTAAGTGCCAAGGAACAGAAAATTGGAGAAAAGAATTTTTTAATAAGAAGTGGTTGAAGGGGGATAGAAATACACTTATGATTGAAATAATATGCAAGGACGCTAGAAGCATTGGACAGTTTTTGTGTAAAGTAAAAAATAAATGGCTTTGGACAGTGGAAAGAGAAAAGTAAGAGGTAGTGCATCTTACTTTGAATAGAAAACTATAGTGAATGTGTGATGGTTAAGTAATCAATAAATGAAAAGTGAAAAAAAAGTGGAAATGGGACATGAAAAAAAACTGAAAAAAAAGCAAGATAATTTATTGACAAGAAATTGTAAAATGTAAATAATCTGTAGTGATTGTCTACAGAATACGTTGACGGGAAATTGTAAAATGTAAATAAACTGTAGTGATTGTCTACTGAATGAGTGACCAGGGTCAAAGTGCAGTACACAATCAAATTGTAAAACTCTTAGCTGGTATATAATTCTACTTTACAGTGTCAGAAATTGTAAGCATCTATTGAGAATAAATGCTCTAAAGGAAAAACTAAAAGCAAAGATAGGGTATTCTATTTAAAAATGCACTACACATTTCTGGAAAAGCCTATAAAAATTGCCAATCATTTCAAACTGTAGGCTTTGATCAGCATTATAAGTAAAAAACGCACTAAAATATGCTAGCTGTGGGAATGAGTCAAGAATTATGGGACATAGTGTGTATGTAAATATTATATAACAAACATCAAAATATACTTAAAAGAAAGAAAATTTGCAAATTCTCCAAAAATACTCTGGTATTTTGGAACATTGATAATTGAGAGTTTACTATAAATCCCAAAAGCACAGACTAATATGCTGCATGTATAAACTATGTTTAGTTAGAAAGTAAAGAAAAGAGGTGCTGCATGAAAGTATGAACGCATAAAGGGAATATAGGTAAGAAACTGTTACAGTAAAGCAAATATACATATATTTCCATGCTTAAATAAAGAACATATTCCTTGTCATAAACTTTATTTCTATAATTTTTGTGAAGTAAGATTATGTCAGCTTCTTTATTAGGTACTCTTTCTTACAAAAAAACTGAATAGGAAGTCTTAACTAGCCCCTGAATAGTTAAAAAGACAATTTTGCTTTGGCTTATGTGGATGGTTGACTGGTAAGAAATTATCTAACTTCTTTAAGTTAAAGATGCAGGTACCTAAAATGTTCAACCTTTACTCTAGTAAATATGCTAGAATATAATAAAAAGTTAAATCAGTTTTTACATATAAATGCAAGGGTGTATCCAGTGGGCAATTCATACCCCTAAAATATTCCTTACTATGTTCCTCCTTTATTCCGCTTTATTTCTGAATATTTTTGAGTAATAATTCTTATGATTCGTATCTGAACATGTTGTTCAAACCAGCTCTTGTTTGTTAACTGTTGTGGGTTAGATTAGAAAATTGAATTATTTCAGCAAAATCTAAGGCTGCAGGCAGGATTTGAACTACAGATCTTTTGCTTACCATGCAGTTGCACTACTTCCGCAATATTGCACCTGAACACAACCGAACTTCTCAGCTTAAAGGGGATAAGTCGTAATAGTATACTGTCAGCCCAGAAAGCCAAAGAAAAAAAAAACCTCATTCAGTTTGCCAATCGTTTACCCTGTCCATCACCAGTGTCAAATATTAATTATTTGAGTTACATTAGTTTCAAGATTATTAACAGTCATGAAAGCCCAAATAACATCATTCTCTGTTGCAAGCAGCATTGCATGATATAGTATAATCGTATTAATACATTCTTCATGGGACAACCTAATGCATAATTAGTAAACCAGTGTTAAGACAAAGAAAATGATTTATGAGCTATGCTCTCACAATTTACTGTACATAACATGAAGTTTATTGGAACACTAAGTTTACAGAGGGGTAACAAACTGAAAGACTATTTCTGAATGTTCAATTCCTTTTATCTAAAGGTAAAAATTCCTATTACCAATGTTAATTTTATAGAGGAACTGTAGTAGAGGAACTGGTGGCAGAGTTAGTAGTGTCAAACGCCTGTTCTTACTACATATTGCACCATAGGCAGTGGACATTGATGATACATGAAAATAAACAACAATTGAGAAAGAAACATTTCAGGCTTAAGAATAGGATACCTCCCTGGCATTTGCCAGTTATGGGGACTGAGGAAAATCTGGAGAAAACCTCAGTCAGAGAGGATGGCTCTGGTAGGATTTGAACTGCAGACCTCCCATTCACAAATCCGTGACTTAACGACCTCGGCTACCCATGTCAATAGAGGTAGCAAAGGTTGTTAAGGAACGGACATGGTTTGAATCCCTCAATTATTGTCCTCCTTGACTGAGGTTTTTCCCAGGTTTCATTAATTCTCATAAATAGCAAATGCTCGGAAGGTTCCCTAAGCTTAAGACTGGAATGTATCCTTTGCAAATTTCCTTTCCTGATTTCATTTTTCATGTATCATTAGTGTTCATTGCCTGTGGCACCACATGCTGCAAAAGCAAGCATTAAATGCTATGAAAAAAAAAAAGAAGAAAAAAAATCTTGTGCCTGGCAACCAGAGGCTTTCGTTTTCTGTACCAAAGGCACTCACTCTCCAAAATATTGTATTGTTACCTTCTCTATTACATACTTACAGCAAGTAAAGGAAATATTACACTCCACCCAAAAATTCAAGGTTGAGATTTCACCAGAAACACATGTTTTGAGGCAGCCTGAACCCAAAAAAAGCATTTTCACTTTCTCTATCATGTATATAGTTAGAGAAACTATTGATTCTACCCAAAAACTTGATAATGAATTTTCACCCGAAATAAAGGGTCTTTCAACAAGAGTGTCCTTCTTTAACATGTGATAGCTGCTGTTGTTATTGAGTTACAGCAGTTATTTCATGTGGTTACAGTTATTATTGACGAATAGTCATGGAAAGTTACAGCATTCAGCAACGCGTAGAAATTGTGAAAATTTATTATCAAAATGGATCATCAGTTTGCCAAACCTTCCATGTTTACGCATGCATAACCGTCCCTGCGAGAGAACGATTTGGCATTTGATCGATAAATTTGAAAGAAGTGGTTCTGTCAGTGATCAAAAAACGCCTGTACGTAATCGACATAAGCGCTCCAATGAAAACATAGGCGCCATTTGTGAGAGTGTATGCGAGAACGGAAACAAATCAATTGCTCATTGAGTGCAAGAATTGGGGCCTTTGCCGATCACAACTGGACTTGCATCTGGACTTGAAGTTTCATGCCTACAAAATGGTGTTAACTCAAGAACTAAAGCCCAATGACCACAGGTTATGCCGTGTATTCGCTGACTGGGCTATGGAGCAATTGGAAGCTGACCTGGATTTTTGTCGAAAAATCATCTTCAGCGATGAAGCCCACTTTTGGATGGATGATTGTGTTAACAAACAAAATTGCCGCTATTGGAGTAATCACAATGCAATGCAGATTCAAGAACAACCACTTCATCCCCAAAAGGTTACTGTGTGGTGTGGATTTTGGTATGGTGGAATCATTGGTCCATATTTTTTCCAAGATGAAGCTCTAACTGGCAATGGAGAAAGATACCGGGCTCTTATAAGGGAGTATTTTTGGCCTCAATTGGATGGTATGGATCTCAGAAACACCTGGTTCCAGCAATATGGTACCACATGTCATACTGCTCTCGAAACAATCGATCTTTTGAAGGAGAAGTTCAGAGGTTTCATCATTTCCCAGGGTGGTGATGTTAACTGGCCCCCGAGGTCATGTGATTTAACACTGTTGGATTACTTCTTGTGGGGTTATATTAAATCTTGAGTTTATGTCAACAAGCCAGAAACAGTAAATGATCTTTCATAACATCACGCATGTTATTCGTGAAGTTGGACCTAATTTACGTTCTTCTGTCATTGAAAATTGGGTCAACTGTATACGTGCAACTCAACGAAATCAAGGCGGTCACTTAACTGACATTCTCTTCCACACGTAATGACATTAATTATGTTCCAAAATAAAAAAGAAATAAACCTCTATCACTTATAGAATGCGTTTTATTTAAATTCAAAGATAGGATACTCTTGTTGAAAGACCCTATACATGTTTTGAGACCCCCTGAATAAAAAAAAGCCTTTTAGAAAAAGGTCCATGTGTGTGTATGTTTCTGTGAACAGTTTAGTTCAAAAATGAAAAGTTGGATAAATACAAACTTGGTATTTAGGTTCAGTACCTTCCAAAGATGCAATACAAAGGTTCTCAAGAAAATCCCCCATCCCCAAACAACCCTTTACATGGAACATTTTTCGAAAATTTTTATTTTCTAAAAAAATAGTTCTATCAATTTTGAATAAAAAATACCATATATTTAAGATATTTACATGACAAATAAAATGTATATCTTGAATTTTCTGGGAATAGCCTATAAAGTCCCCTTCATTCAAAAGGAATTTTGTATAACTAGTTAACGTTAAGTGATAGACAAAAACAGCCTAGACAAAAAATGTAGATCTCTTTAAAACTGACAATTTATTTCAAATAACTGTTTTGGGAGGCAATAGCCATTTCCAAGATATCCAATAGTAATGATTCAAATTATTCATTACTTGGCCATTCTCTTGCCTGTCAACATTCAGGTGTTTCTTGTAATTGCATGGAAACATTATAAAATTTTAAGGCCAGCATATAGCGTCCAGTTCTTAAACATTTGACTGTCGCTGTTCCCTTTGTATGTATCTATAATGAAATGTGTAATGTAGTTATTTCTGTAAAGGTTTATTTGGATTAAAATGAAGTAGATAGAAAAATAAACTTTAGCAAGAATAGTTTGTATACGCACTATTAAACGATAGCGGGCAGAGAAAGTCACACAAATGTATCACATCACATTATTTTTTTTTAAAGGTCCATGTGTGTGTGTCTGTGAGCAGTATAATTCAAAAATGAAAAGTCGGTTAAATATGAAACTTGGTATATAAGTTCAGGGCCCTCCAAGGATGCGACAAATAGTTTGAAAAAAAATAATTTGTTCTGTATTTTAGAGTACCTACATCATTATTTAAGGCTGCTAAAAGGAACATGAGCCATTTGTTAACTTGACTACCTTGTACTACATTCAAAGGGCCAATATATCTTATAGAAGTGTTGATATAGAACACGTGCAAGGCAATAATTACATGAGGCCTTTATCAAGGAAAAATGTCACTGCACTGTTCGAGAATGAAAATATCCATCAATTATCTTAATACACAGGGAAATCCATGCAAAGATAATATAGTGCCCTAGTGTTCTTATGGCTTGAGAAAAGTAATTGAGCGACACTAGGGGCTGCTCTGCCTGTTGCTAAAAAAACTGAGTGGCTCTGTCAATTTCAGTGGAGGAGTAGGGAGACAGTTTCCGATTTTCTGAACAGGTGGATGTTAGAATTTGTCTCATCAGTATACACTTTTAAAACACAACAATTTTCACATTTATTTTTTCACACTATAAGTAAGATTTGAAACATTATAGAAAGGAAAAATTTGCAGTTACACATGGTATTTAAGGAGCGCAATAACAAGACAGCATTATTGGTGAGAGCACATTAATAGAGTTTCACTGCAAATTTTATATACCGCTTTTTTGGCATTTATTTTAATCAAATTGGTTCATATTTTGTTATGGATACACCCTTGCACAACTGCTTCAATTTCCCTCATGTTTCTCCAGTATACCACTTTAAAATATACATTTAAAAATAACTCAGCGAGCATTTTAAGCCTAACAACGCAAAAGCATTTTGGAGGCTTCAATGAATGGCAATAAAGGAACATGATTAATTCAGGTTATCATAATTGCCATTTGAGATTGCATAACTATTTGGATGTATTTGCATTAATTAGCAAACCACAATATAAAAATAACCAAATTAGATTAGAAGACCATTTACATGCCATTAAAATGTAACTTTTTCTATATTATGTACTAACATAAAAGCTTATTAATCTTTGCCTATTTGGCAGTCGCTACTTTTGGGAAAGCTGAAAGTTTTCTTTCTGAATAATAAAAAAAAAAAGGCATAGGTTAAAAAGTTGGGAGATAAGATCTCTGAGCTAGGTTGCAATCACTCAATTGCTGTGAAGTGGGGTTAGCGATGGTGGCAGTGGTATCTATACCTCCTTGTTTTGGAAGTGTACTATGGTTCATTTTCACTTTCAGTTCCTTAGTTTAGCTGAGTGTACTGTGCTGAATTATGGAGTAAAATACCAGGAAAAAAACCTGACCAATACTTAGGGTACTAGAATCAGACCAGGTTGTACAAGATGATTGTATAAACACTCAACCATCATTAAGTTGTTTTTATTCTCCTCCTCCTCAGTCCTGACATTGCCTGTAGGGATGTGTCTTAAGATCTGTTTGCATTCTATAACTGTACCTATAAACATTGACTTCAAAAGTAACTGGCCTCAGGACTGGGAGGTGAAGTTATTGTTTTCTCAGGCACCAGTCAGTACAGGCATGGTTATTCTTTTAAACAAAAGTAATATTATTTTTATGATTTTTTAAAATTTTTCTATGTGAATCAATATCAAAATTTATGTGCTATGTGAAGAGAGAACTTTATTATGAACTTTACAAATAAACCAAAGAACCAACATGATATATGTATTGACATTTGCATTATCACCTTCATCTGCCTTTATATTTTAATGCACACGGTATTCATGAATAACAGCAAAATATGAGGAGCTTAGACAAGTAGTAAGACAGTGAACCCAAGGTCAAATGTTTAAAACTTACATGGCAAAATAGCTACAGTATGGCTGGAAAAGAATAATTATACTGAATTTGACAACATTGTATACAGCAATAGCAAGATAAAGCTTTAGTTAAGACTGCTTATTGTAGAGAACAGTTGTAGTGAAAGGCAAGGCATGATGGCTTCATATTTGAAAGAAGTTCTTTGTTGCTGAGCATTATCCATTTTGCTGCTAGTAACAAAATTCCATCTAATGGAATCAGTCCCATCAGTATTAAACTTGATCTGGTAAACAGATAGCATGTGGGCTTTGTACTGGAGAAAATTCTGTGGGTATTGAAGAAACGTCAGCAGCATATTACTAAAGAGCTTGGAATACAATACTAAAATAAGAAATGAGAGCCATAAAATACAAACAGGTCAATAAATCTGCTGTAGCGCATAATTTCTGCTCAACCAATTATGAGATTACACCCTCCTAAAGTCTGCCAGCTACCCAAATGAATTAGATACACAGGAAAAAATATTTGACAAGAAACAAGGATATGCTGAATTTTGGTTTTCTGCCACTAAACCACATCTTAAAGTTCATAATGTTGCTAACAGAGTCAACACTTTGGATAATTTATATGATAAATTCCTCTACTGGAAAGTAGTTGGACACTTGACGAGAATGGGTACTGAAACATGTTCAAAGTATTTATATTAGGTGGTGTTTAATGTTTCAAATATCTGGCACATTAGTCATGTATATTTGTTGAGATATTTATCCATAAATTGGAAGCTTTTTCATATTTTATGCTGGCATGTCATTATTTACAATAAATGGATAAGAATGAGAGAGCCAAAGGCGACTTCTGTATGAATGGAAATAATCCTTAAGAACAAACATCTTTTGAATTTAAAATAAAAATAAAGAGAGTTGAGGGTTGTTACACTACATCACTATAATATTCTTACTTGAACGCGTTTCAGGAGATGGTTTGTTCCCATCGTCAGCATGTCCTCATCTGATTTTGCCGGTCATCATCTGGGGGATGTGTGTGGTTAGTGGTGTTCTCTGGTGCTGGGCTGATGAACCTCCAAAGGCTGTTGGGTGGCGGCAGTTCGAAATTCATTAGGTGATTCCTGTGTTTGACAATATGTATTTTTTCCCAGATGTCCAATTCATTACTGCTGTTGATCGGTTTTAAGAGTTTTATGTTTGGAGTGATATCATGGTTTGAAGACCAGAAATGATGTGCTACTGCTGATTTATCTAGCTGCTTTTGGTAAATGCATCTCATATGCTCTTTAAGTCTTATTTCACGATTTCTTTTTGTTCTTCCTATATATACCAGGTTACATTCATTACAATCAATTTGATATATACCAGCTGATTTATCGTTGGGGATAGGATCTTTTGTTCTGTTGCATAGTAGTTTCTGTATGTTGTGGTTATTCTGTGGAGACAGGGTGATGTTGTATTTTTTGAAAATCCTTTGAAATTTATGATGTGTCCAAGGGTGATAAGTGAATTTTCTATATGCTTGTGGTTTTTGTTGTCTGAGTAACGTAGTCATTTGTTGGATGTATTTCTGTCTTTCAAACCTTTTTATCTTCTTATCTATTGTTTTTTCTGGTATCCATTCATAGTGGCTATGTTGATAATGTGTTGGTATTCTTTCTGGTATTCCTCTTTCTCCATTGGTATATGTACTAACCTGTTTGTAATACTATTTAAAATTGCATGTTTGTGGCTTGTAGGATTGTAGCTATTGTTTTTAATATAATTTTCTGTATGCGTAGGTTTTCTGTAAATGCCGAACGTTAGTTTGTTGTGTGCATTATTTCTGATGATCCTGATGTCTAGGTAAGGTAATTGACCATTTTCTTCTTTTTCTATTGTGAATTTAATAGATCTTTTTTTGTAAATTTAATAACTTCAAAGCATCTTCTGAAAGTTTTTTTTGGAACAATAGCAAAAATATCATCTACATACCTATACCAGGTTTTGAATAGATGTGGGAAAGATTTAGTAATATGGCATTCAAAATGGCTCATATATAGTTCTGCTAAAAATGGTGAAAGGGGGTTTCCCATAGTTAGGCCTGAGGTTTGTTAGATTTTGTGATGGAATGAAAAGAAATTTTGGTCCAGACATAATTTTGTTAGTTTCATGCCTATGTTCAAAAGTCTTAGTATAAATAATTCATTAGAATTAACCAGTCACCTTTCAAATATAAATATATCACCCACAGACATGATGGTATCATTTGATGTCACTGCACTCTTTCCAAGCATACCAAAAGAAGAATTATTACCACTTCTAGAAAATTGGATATTAAACAATGGCACACCTAGAGCACAAACAGAAGATTACCTGAAACTAACAAAATTCTGTCTGGACCAAAATTTCTTTTCATTCCATCACAGAATCTTTAAACAAACCTCAGGCCTAACTATGGGAAATCCCCTTTCACCATTTTTAGCAGAACTATATATGAGCCATTTTGAATGCCATATTACTAAATCTTTCCCACATCTATTCAAAACCTGGTATAGGTATGTAGATGATATTTTTGCTATTGTTCCAAAAAAACTTTCAGAAGATGCTTTGAAATTATTGAATTTACAAAAAAGATCTATTAAATTCACAATAGAAAAAGAAGAAAATGGTCAATTACACTTACCTAGACATCAGGATCATCAGAAATAATGCACACAACAAACTAACGTTCGGCATTTACAGAAAACCTACGCATACAGAAAATTATATTAAAAACAATAGCTACAATCCTACAAGCCACAAACATGCAATTTTAAATAGTATTACAAACAGGTTAGTACATATACCAATGGAGAAAGAGGAATACCAGAAAGAATACCAACACATTATCAACATAGCCACTATGAATGGATACCAGAAAAAAAAAATAGATAAGAAGATAAAAAGGTTTGAAAGACAGAAATACATCCAACAAATGACTACGTTACTCAGACAACAAAAACCACAAGCATATAGAAAATTCTCTTATCACCCTTGGACACATCATAAATTTCAAAGGATTTTCAAAAAATACAACATCACCCTGTCTCCACAGAATAACTACAACATACAGAAACTACTATGCAACAGAACAAAAGATCCTATCCCCAACGATAAATCAGCTGGTATATATCAAATTGATTGTAATGAATGTAACCTGGTATATATAGGAAGAACAAAAAGAAATCTTGAAATAAGACTTAAAGAGCATATGAGATGCATTTACCAAAAGCAGCCAGATAAATCAGCAGTAGCACATCATTTCTGGTCTTCAAACCATGATATCACTCCAAACATAAAACTCTTAAAACCGATCAACAGCAGTAATGAATTGGACATCTGGGAAAAAATACATATTGTCAAACACAGGAATCACCTAATGAATTTCGAACTGCCGCCACCCAACAGCCTTTGGAGGTTCATCAGCCCAGCACCAGAGAACACCACTAACCACACACATCCCCCAGATGATGACCGGCAAAATCAGATGCGGACATGCTGACGATGGGAACAAACCGTCTCCCGAAACGCGTTCAAGTAAGAATAATATAGTGATGTAGTGTAACAACCCTCAACTCTCTTTATTTTAAATTATGACACATCACTGTTACTAGCTTCTTAAATCTTCAAAATTAGTCAATCTTTTGAATACTCAAGGCCATCAAAGTATCACCTTTCACTACACCTGTTCTCCACAATAAGCAATATTCAACTGATGCTTTACTTCCCTGCTATGTACAATGCTGTCAAATTGTGATATGGTGTTTTTCCAGTGATGCTGGAACTTTTGAATGTTATAAGAGCTATTTTGATAAATCTACCAGAAATGCAAGCTAATTTGCTTGAAAGAATTTACACAATGATATTAAAGGCTAAAGTATAGTGGTATGGGTGATGTTTGGAAAATTACTGAAAACACTAGTAGGTAGAAAACCCAGTTAGAATTAAGTAATTATACCACCAAAAGGAGGATTACTGAAAAAAATTATGAAATGCTTGTATATAATCGAATGATGACATTAAAAGAACAGCATATCATCAAGAATTATTTCTGGAAAGGATTTTTGGTTATTAAAGTAAATGAAATTCTCTAACAGTCAAGCATGGGAAATTTATGGATTAATAGAGAATGCCAAAACAGAGGTTTATGGAAAGAAGCAAGATTAAGACTGGAAGGCCTAGGCAAATCCTGGGAGGAGCTGAGAGAGACTCTAACCCCCTTCTTAATAAACAAAAAACATGGCATTTGTTATACTTAAGGTTATGGTGTTGCTTTGCTTTGGTAAAATCAAAACTAAAACTTCTATTTCTATCCTATTTACTTAAATCAGATGAGTATCTATTTGTTCAGAGTGAGTGAATGAATTTATCTTAGCAGTGGACTATATCTCAAAAACTGTTCCATTAACTTGAGAAGAAAAATAAATAGGCTGAAGCAAACTTGCTGTACATTTACTAGTAGATAACTTCTGAATAAGAATTAAGCTTTGAAACAACAGGAATAAAAACCTAAATAAAGTCCAGTAATATAACTACTTAAATATTACATTTAAAAAGCATGTTTATTTAATAAATCATTTTAGTTTTCCCAAAATTACACTAATGTTTGCATTCAAAGGATAATCCATGGAGCACTTATAAGATGTTTGAAAATCTAAAACAGTAAACTGCTCTGTTAGTGATTGCATTTTGCTCACTGGTAAGTTATGCTTCAAAATGCATTAGCCACTCCCTAGAGCAATCCTGAATTGGCCTCTGTTGAACCAAGAATATCTCAGCTTCAGAAACAGCAGCTTAGCGAGACTATTGGGAATTAAAATCATTGGAGACAAGTAAAAATACACACCTACAGCTTTGTAACAAATAGGCTAAGAAGGATTTACATGTGGCAGAAGCTTAGAAATATAAAAGTTTAAGGAATGACATAACTTGGAAAGGTACTGATGTGTGGAAAATAGTTACTGATTTTTATAGTGTATTGTATTACAATCTAAGATATGGAAGGAACAAGTATAGCAGCAAAAGTGAGCAACTTTGATGAGAAGATTTTGGCTGTGAAAGTGCAAAAAAAATATAGTCTTTGGAAAATTCTTTACACAGAGTTAGAGAAAAGCAGCTAAGAATAATTAAGAAGAATTTAGGAACACAAAAGCAGTTTTGGAGAATAAGTAAGTCTGAATAGTTATAGGAAAGGAAACCTATTACACTAATACAGTAATTATATACTGTGGAGTTGTGCGTACTGGGTTTAATAAAGGGCAGATAAGCAGCCATAGGTAGAAATTATGTGGTATTAAATAATTAATGTACATAGTTGAATAGGTACTAAAATTTACATACTAGGACTTAAAGTTTCAAAAGCACAGGTACATTTCAAATAGACATCTTGCAAAACTTGTAACATTAAGAAGACAGTAAAACCATTATTTTGTTTCTAACAACTCAATTTCTATTTATTAGCAGGGCCAGCTCAAGGGATGTTCAAGCCATGCCACCACCCGGCAGCAAAATCTTAAAACAAGAACTAAATATCTGAAAATAGGACAGAATTACAAATTATGTTTAAACTCTAGCAACTTTTTGGAGAATTTTTGTTATGAAAGAGGTGACAAATGAAGTGCCAAAATAATTGTCCCTTTGGATATGACACTCATTAATGATTATTGTCAAAACATCCGTGCGCAGCAGACATTCAACAATAAGCATCATGTTTATAAACAAGAGTGTTTCAAGCTACTGGCTTCATCCGCTCCTACTGCAGAAAGGGTAGTAGCCGCATTACATCTCTTGTAGATAGGTGTCCCTCTGCATCATTTACCTTATACCCTATAATAGAGATGATTATTAACCAGTGCAGTCGACCGCCAAGTGTGTTTTCATTTTATGTATGTTTTTAATACTTTAATCTCCTGATAAAGGGATAAACCCGAAATATTGAACATTTTTATTGTACATCTTTGCCTATTTTTATCTTTTGTTTGAAATAATCTTGGTGTTTCACCACATACAGTGCTTTCATTTCATTTTATAAGGCCACAACTGCCTTATTTGTGTATCAGCTGAGATGGCAGTGACCTTGGTATTATGCCACTGCACAAAGCAGAGCAGGACATGTCAAGGATACATTTATCAGCTGTAAGCTGACTAAGCCATTGCTTTGTCTTTGTCTTGTGAAGTGTTTTGACAATACATGTGTTGTATGTGATTTCCTTAGGATTGTTATTCTCTTATTAGTCCACGGGAATTCCTGCCAACAAATTCATGCTTGAATAGCGTATTTTTATGTATGCTACAGACACGAAAATTGAATCATGTAGATAGGTGTGTAGACAATTTCAGCAGCAATTTTCTGGTTATCCAGTTCCAGGCATAGACACTGTGAGATGTTTGATCAATAAATTTAGCACAACGGGATCACTAAATGCTAAAAATTAAAGTTTATAGGAACAAACCGCACACCATAGACGAACTTAGGACAATATAGAAGCAGAAATTATGAACATTACACAAGAAGAACTTATGCAAGTGAATGGTAATTTCATTTGAGAATGTCTTCATGCTTATAACAAGGTTAGTACTCATTACATATATGTTACTAACACTTGTGAGTAAGTAACACAGGAGTTACAGGACGGAAAACCCAGCAGTGAGGTAGACTGTGTGCGGAGCACGCTTTGCACATTTCGCAGCCTTAGCATAAAACGAAGGCATTGTATCTCTCTTCTCAAGGTTTACTTATCGATCATCCATATATATACAGGGTGAATCACCTAAAACTTGCACCGAAAATATTTCGGAAATGGAAAGTGTTATTGATGTGCAGTTTTCATAGCATTGATTGGTAGTCAGGGGTTCATACATTTAGCCTATAAACTGGTTTTAATAATACTGAGAAAGTGTATTTTTTGAGCTAACATACAATTTTTTAAATGGAACAATGCCTATACCTATTTCACTATAAACTGAAAGGAGAAGTAAAAAAAAACCTCGTGACAAGACAGCACCTCATTGGCTGGTGGAGAAATTACAACTTATCCCACTTAGGATGTCGTCTCTTCCTCTACAAAAAACAGATTGGTTCATATCATAACATTTTGTGGTTATTCTCATGCAGAGAAATTTAAAAAACTCATTATTGTAATAGTTAAATTTATAAAACTAAATGTGTTTGTCAGATTCAGCTATAACTAAATGAACGTTACAGTAGAGGGCTTAAGAGGCTATGCGCAGGCTCTGTCACTGTAGAAAACATAAACGAGGGAAATGGAAAGAAAACAATTGTGTTAAATGCTTTTAAAAAATTCTGTGAAAAGTACCCACCTTTAATCGACAATGAATATGGTTGGCCATTGTTTAGCAATAATTGAACTGCTTTGTTAGTGATGCAGAATTGTTGATCGGATAGCTTGGTTCCGTTTGTTTTCTAACCTATAGTGCTAATCGTTATTTAACTTGTTGACTCATAAAAGGTTAAAGCAAAAGTGGTATAGTGATATTAGTCATTAAATGAATGATTTCTAAAGCCTGAAGTTGAGAACAGTTTAATCCAGTACCTTTAATCACAGAAGCCGAACTGTTCAGGTACAACTTTTATTTCTCTACTCTTAGTATTGTGTGTTATAAGTTTAAAATGTAAGGCAAAATATAGGAATAAGACATACAATGTTTAAAAGCTAACGATCCCCAAGCTGCGCAATATACTGTATTCGCATTTTGTCTGTAGCAATTTCCTCCCATGGGTCTTACTTCCCGTCATCCTCCACATAGTGCTGCCATGTGCTCGGCGGAGTGATACATTTAAGTTATTTACTTCTCCTTTCAGCTTATAGTGAAAAAGGTACAGTTACATCAACAGAATAAAGGTAGGCTATATTAGAATGTCAATGGCCTTTGTTGCAGGATTCTAGTGCAAGTGCTTTATGAGAAATCGTATTCTGAAAAGTTTCCACCCCGACAATTGTTTGTCCCATTCAACCTGCTTAGTTGCTAGCTACGATGTTGTTATGTTTGTTTGCATTATGTTTTCTGTTCATTGATTGCATTGCGACTTTCTGGTCAGTTAGTTTGTGACAGTTCAAGCAGTAAGTTGTGAGTGGAAGATGGGGTTTACTAATGCAGAAAAAGCCAACATGTATGGAGAGTGTAGGAAGAATGCAGTTCGTTCCTGTATGGTGTATGCGGAAATGTATCCCAATAGACGTCAACCATCTCGGCAATTATTTATCAACCTCTTCGACCAATTACGTGAAAGTGGTACTGTAACACCTAGAAAACGTAACAGAAACAAACAAGTGACTGGAGAAGAGGCAGAAATTAATGTTTTGGCTGCTGTTGCAGTAGATCTGCAAATTATTCCCGCACAATCACACATGGAAGTGGCATAAGTCAGGCAAGTGAACATAGGTTCCATCCCTATCACATCTCTCTCCATCAAGAGTTGCATGGAAACGATTTTGAGAATCATGTTGTTAACTTTTGTACATGGGCATTAAGACATGATACTCCAGATTCATCATGCATCTTGTTTGGTGATGAGGCAACGTTTACTAATCATGGTCAGGTAAACTGCAGAAACATGCACTATTGGTCTGTTGACAATCCCCGTCGGCTTTGTCAGATGGAACGTCAGTGTCCATGGAGTTTAAACGTGTGGTGTGGGATAGTTAACCATCAGCTCATAGGCCCTTTGTTCATAGAAGGAACAATGAACTCACAACAGTATTGCAGCCTCCTGACAGACCATATGCCACAGATGCTAGAAGACGTTCTTGTGCAGACTAGGAGGAACCTGTGGTACCAACATGATGGCTGTCCAGCCCATAGTGCACGAAGTACTACAGCTTGTCTTAACGGATTGTTTCCAAATCATTGGATTGGACGAAGAGGACCTGTACCTTGGCTGGCCCGTTCACTGGATCTGATCCCTTTAGAATGCTAGAACATGTGCAGCAGTCCTTCCATAGCAGACTGGAAGCGTGTATTGAAGCTGTGAGTGGTCATTTTGAACACAACCTTTGAAGGGCTATGTTCTCTTTACTTGTAAGAATCCACAGAAGTATTGTAATTCCCTTTTGTTTTACTTTAGTTTGTGCTACCATAGGTTGTACAAGTGTTGATGCATAAAAGTTTCAAAATAAGATTTCTCGTAAACCACTTGCACTAGAATCTTGCAACAAATGGCACTGACATTATAGTTTACCCTACCTTTATTCTGTTGATGTAACTAAGCATTATTCAATTTAAAAAATTGTATGTTTGCTCAAAAATACGCTTTCTCAGTATTATTAAAATCTGTTTATAGGCTAAATGTATGAGCCCCTGACTACCAATCAATTCTGTGAAAACAGCACATCAATAGTACTTTCCGTTTCCAAAATATTTGCGGTGCAAGTTTTAGGGATTCACCCTGTAATATAAACATTATGTGATAGAGGACTGACATTGTGGATAAAAATTACGTTATGTCTGAAAGTGCGAGGGGGGGGGCACTTGCAATAATTATTGCACAGGACGGCAAAACTCTTGGAGCCAGCCCTGTTTATTAGTATATCAATGCACTAATGTACAATCATCCTATGTCTAATCTGGAATTTTGCAGATAGTTTTAACACTAATTTGTGAAAATGCTTTTTATTAATTATCAAAGAGGCATGAGCGCATTTTAATACATGTTTTAGTAGATATGAATTTTGAGTACCAAGTTTCAATTACATCTAACTTCAACATTTCACATTTGTGACTATAGGTTCTGTATCCCAAATTAGGTACTTGTCTAAAACTCTTTTAGACAGGGTGGCCAGGAAGAAAGGAGCAAAAGTTTGTCAAGCAACAAAATCTCTTACAGAAGTGTTATTGCTATTATGAAAATCTGAAACATAGGAAAACATTCAGTTTATTGATTTTCTATATTCTGCAAATTTGGTTCATCACATAAAGCAAGGCAAGCTTCAGTCTTAAAATGGTGCTTTTGCATACCTTTCTGGATGGCTCCATAGAAATCAAATTAAGGATGTCTATACCTAATGGCATTGACCATCAGGGTCAAACCATTGCTTGGTAGTCATGAAGATGATGCAGGGAGCAATAGATGTCAAAACATGTTCTAAGGTACATTAACCTAGAAAGTTGAAGTACATATGTGTACACTTTTTTCAGTTTATAACAAACAGTTTCTGCATATTGATATCTGAGCCCTATTTATTTCCAAAAGCTGAGCTATAACATGTGTGGAGGATAAATTAATATTGCTGAGAAGGCACTCTCTAAAGTGCAGATACTTTTTATACATACTGATTGTGAGAGAAACATTTGCTCTCTTTTTTAGGGACTTGGGCATACACTCCAGTATTATGAATATCAGCCAATACAAATGTTTTCTTAACAAATATTTGCCTTTTGTCAACACCCTGTTTGTTGTTTCAACCTGTTTGTTGTTTCAAAATAATTTTACTTTGTTACTGCCACAATTAATCTAGAGATTCTTGCTGCTTTGCATTTTAAAGTATAGCAATAGTTATACCACTACCACCATCACCACTCTACTGCTATAAAATGTATATATTCAGTACCATATTGAACGCTACACATTGTGTACATTCCTTGCCATGCAGTAATAGAAGTAGGATTTTAAAGAGGAGAATGAAAGTAATAAAGCTTATAAGCATTAAGCTTTTGCATAGCTGAGTAAGCATGTGAGTTGAAACATGAATTATTAGATTTTTACTAATGTCTCTATTAATTTAAGTCAACGAAAATACTGAATATGTACTTACGGCACTTGGCTTGCGGACCTTGGTCCCATTGGTTCCCATCCGGGAGCTGATGGAGTCACCTCCCTCACTGCGGATGCTCATCTTCTCCTTGTTGTTATCATCGTTCCCCTTTTCTTGCCCCACAAACAGTTCGTAACTATGGCACGAAAAATCTGAAGGCGATTTCACCACTCCTTCTGCACCCTCTCTCTCTTTCCTTGCTGCTTCTTCTCTTTTAGCTGCCGCTTTGTTTTCTTTGGCCAATGCTGCTTCTTCCGCTTCCTACAAAGAACAAACATATTTTTACTTTCTCTACTACGTATAGTAAGTAGGGGAAGTATTGCATTTCACCCAAAAATTCGATACTGAGATTTCAAGGTGCACTGAATGCATACAAAGCATTTTTGGAAACATGTCCGTGTGTGTGTGTCTGTGTGTCTGTGAACAGCATAACTCAGAAACGAACAGTCGGATAAACACCAAACTTGGTATTTAGGTTCAGTATCTTCCAGAGATGCGGCACGAAGTTTTTTCAAGAAAATCCTCGCACCCCATATTACCCTTAACATGGAACATTTTTCGAAAATTTTTATTTTCTCAAAAATGACTAACGATTTTGAATAAAATAGCATACGTTTAGGACATTTTTATGGCAAATGAATTATATATCTCGAATTTTCTGGGAATGTCTCCAAAAGTATTCTTCATTGTGAATGACTTTGGCATAACTGGTAAACCATAAGAGATAGACAAATTTTACTACACAAAAAATGTAGATCGCATTAAAATACACAATTTATGTCATATACATTTTTTTTGTTGAGTGAACCATTTTCAAGATATTGCTCATTATTCCCTTAAATTTTCCAATACTTTTACTTTTTCTCAAATGAGAATTTGTTATTCATTTTTTTTGTCTTGTATATGCAAAGTGTATTAATCTGTGGCAAACAGAATGGTGCTGCACATAGCAACCAGCTATTAAGAGTTATGTCTATACTTAAAGGCTACTGTATTTCTATATTGCCCTTGCAAATACAAAACAAGGGGAACATAGTACGCCTTAAGCGATAGTCAATTATTTTTAGAACTGGTCACTATGTGTAAAATGTAATTCTCTTTGCAGTCAAGAACATAAAAAAAGAACAACAAATTCTCAGTTGAGAAAAAGTGTAAGTATTGGAAAATTCAAAGAAATAACAAGGAATATCTCGAAAATGGTTCACTTTACAAAAAAAAAATGTTTATGACATATATTATGTTTTAATGAGATTCACATTTTTTATGTAGTAATATTTTGTCTATCTCTTGCGGTTTACCGGTTATGCAAAAGTCGTTCAGAATGAAGAGGACTTTTAGGGACATCCTCAGAAAATTCAAGATATGCATTTTATTTTATTTCCTGGACATTCAAATAGACATCAGATTTTTTATTAAGAATTGATGCAGTATTAGCAGAATATAATAGACCTTAGGAATGAGAATTCAAGTGCAGCCTGCTCAGTAGAGGAACAATTAGATACTCCTAAGTAAACCATTCCTTAATATGTATTATGTGTAATAATGGGGTGGTTAATATTTGTCCACATATTCTTGAGTTGCTTCATATTTTAATAGCTTATATGACAGCAAACACAGCATACTGAATCATGTACTGTCGAGCCACCAGAAGAAGGTGAGAGGGGACTTGAATTGTTTATCTGCTCAGGTAGTCGATTTGTTTACTACAAAATGAGTGTATGTGAATCACCCAAGCAGCCAGGCTAATACTTGAAGGTAATTCTGTGATGGGTATTACACGTTATTTAGCTCTCGCTGCTAACATGCATTACAGTAAATGGTGCAAAGTGAAGTCATGAGTGAGTAATATGACAACACTGGTATTTTATATGACACTAGCATGCATAAGCATGATGAGGATAGTAGAAAATGTTTACATAGCACATTCCTCTCGCTCACCTTCTTCTGGTGGTCCATCTGTAATGTAGTTAAAGGGGATGGATGCAAGGAATATAAACCTATTTAGTATATCATATCATTATATGGAGAGATATTTCATTTATATGACTTGGCCCCTTGATTGGTAATTGGTGATGGATTAGAAAGCACATGAGTTAACACCTTTAATTTTGTTATGTGTGATTACGGTGTTGTGTAGCATGACATGTTCAATATTCCTGAATGGTGCTCTCAACGAGATCCACAGAACAAAAAACAAACAAACCAATTATAAAGCCCACCTAGATGAAAAAAATAGCTTAACTCTACAATTTTTAAAAGCTTTTGATATAAATATCTAAGGACTATTTTTGTAAGCTCTGTTCCGTATACCTTATTGTTTTGTTATATAGGTTGGTGTATTCTAGTATTTTCATTGAGTTACTTTTTTTGCTTTTAAGATGAGCCATTGTTGTTCTTCATATCTTTGTGATGCACATTATTTCCTTTTCCTTGTAGTTAGTACATGGTCGTAATAAAAATAACGTACCTAAAATAATTTCACTCGTGACTGAAGAGTAATTGCACAGTATAAGATGAACACCTATTCATCTCACCAATTACTATGTAAAAGTCATTGCTTCTGGTCAGTTTGCACCTTGAAAGTGTAGATAGGTAGAAAGGTAATCATGACTCTACATGGCAACAGTTCAGATGTTTTGTTTCATTTTATTCAGCAAACAAGGTATAGACACATCTTGAATGTCCTCATCCAATCCAGACTTTTTTCCCTGTAACTATCATGAGTTTGGGTCAGTATGTTAATAATAAAACTGTGGTACAGGACTCCATGTGCATTTTGTAGAGAACATGCCCTTTTACTTTCTGGAAGAATAAATTCCCAAAATTCCTATGGCAGGAGCTATGTAAGTAACAAATACTGGGTGTACTTATACTTTGGTGTGATAAATTATAAAGATTAAAGCCCTGTTTATATTTGATTACCGTTTTGAAACAGTAGCAACTTTGTTTTTAGACACCTATCTGTAATTATGAATTGCAAAACCTCATACAGTCAAGGGGTTATCACTTTTGAAGTTTATCAGAGGCTTTTGGTTAGCCCTGATATTTTTCTTCTGTTAGAAATTATGAGAATAGATAAAATATAAAGCACAATTTTTAAAAATATCTTATTGAATGAAATTATACAACAATGGTATATCCATTTTTCGACATAGGCTTCCGATTCCAAAATACTTTCTCCCAATTAATTGACAGCATATTTTATATCATTTTTTTTATTTATTCTTTCCTTGAAGAATTCAGCTTTTCACATTTCAACGTAGCAGTATGTGGTCTCACATTGTCGTGAAGAAGAATGACATTGCTTGCTGATGTCATTTGCTATAATAAGCAGCTTTTACTTCAACCACATGCCTGCAGTACTTTTATGAAGAATGTACCCTTGAATCCCAAAACACAGCTGCGAGCAGTGGAATTACAATTTTGTGATTGGTACGTACTATTCTGAAGGTTTGCTATCTCACGGACAATCATTTCAGTAAGGCAATTCCCAGATCCGCTATAGTTGGTTTAGTACAGGGAGAGCCAAAAATCTACGAACCGGCTGCGCAGTGTTTTTCCTGTCCGCGTCCTCGGCGCTCTTTGCTGTCTGCCGCTATCATAGAAAAGCGCGGATGAGACCATACAACTTTTTAAGACTACTTTTAAAGGCTTTACTTACCAACTTTATAAAAAGAGATGCTGAAACTGGCCACCGTCGTTGTCCATACATTTTTGGCACCTCTTCAGGAAACTCGCCAATTTTTTTCGAGTTAACAGTTGAAGCCCGTATATACATGAATACAATTTTGCCCCCCCCTTTTTTTAGAGAATCAACAGCCAGGGAGCGTGATTTTGCATTTTTTCAACAAGACTCTACAACAGCTTATACGGCCAATATTTCGATGAGAAAAATTGAAAGTGTGTTTGAAGACAGAATTATTAGTAGAGATTTGTGGCCCCCTCGGTCCCCCGACTTAACCCCCTGCAATTTCTATCTCTGGGGTAACTTAAAACAAAGTATACAAAACGTACCCACACATCCTGGAAGAATTATACGAAAATATCCGCCAGGAAATTGCCAGCATTTCTTAACGTGAACTACGGCGAGTGATGGATAGCTTCCTAAAATTGGTGTCAATAATGTATGGACGACGGTGGCCATTTTCAGCATTTCCTTTAATAAAGTTGGTAAGTAAAGCCTTTAAAACTAGTTTTAAAAAATGTATGGTTTTATCCGCGCCTTTCTATGATAGCGGAAGACGGCAGCGAGCGCCGAGGACGCGGACAGGAAAAACACCGCGCAACCAGTTCGTAGTTTTTTGGCCCTCCCTGTAGATAAAGAGCCATCCAGCAGGAGAGGAGTCAAATTTCCCGCTCACTATAGAATGGACCCAATTTTCATCACAAGTGACAATTCAGCGCAAAAATAAATAAATAAAAACTCCTCCCCTTCCTCCTGCTAACGAGTCAGCACTGCCGTTGACGGGCTTCCAGCGAACACGTTTTTATTCCTGTTGAAGGAGACGAGGAACCCACCTGACAGAAGCTTTCCGGAGTTCATCATCAATGATGGATTGTGCACTACCGTAGCTGATTCCCACCGTTGATGCAACTTTGGAGATCGATATATTCTCATTCGCCATTATAAGTTCACGAACAGCACGAATGTTTTCCGCGGTAATGCTTGTTCGCGGTCGTCCTTGTTGGGGCTCGTTTGTCACGGCTTCCCGTCCCAATGAAAATTTGTTGTGCCATTCATACACTTGGGTCTTCGATAGTGTTTCTTCCCGGAATTGTGCCTGCAATCTTCTCAAAATTTCGGATGGCTTTGCGCCTTCCTTGGTAAGAAACTTTATGATGATGCGTTGCTCAACGGACGTATGCGCCTTGCGCTCACTCATTGTCCTATTGATATTGACGTTAGTTTCGTTTTCGTTGTTCCTTGCTATGATCACAGAACACCAAAGTACTACTACTGATGAAGACGAGAGAAGTGACCAGAAGTGACTATTGTACCATATACAATAGTTTGCTGTTCTGTGCCATATACTGTATATATGTATACTGTATAAGACTGAACGTACAAGCGCTTGGAGACGGAACACCCGAAGGTAAACGAACGTGTCCGGAACTTCCAGTGTTGCCAACACTTCCTCGCAAATAATGGCTAGATAGTATCTTTAAAAAAACATTATTTAATAAAAAAAAAAAAGCTAGATATAATTGGCGTCTAAAACTACCCATTTTTTTCTTTGCAGAAGTTAAAACCCCATTATTAAGACATTCTAAATACCACAACTCATTAGATAATTCCATAATATTTAAATATTCTAAAAACATAATTTATTAAATATAAAATTGGGATTTTTTGCATTACTTTGGTCTTCACTGAAAAAGTTAACAAAAGCAAGGGTTAAGCGGCCCTTCTTATATAGTTTTTTTGGCGACTTTTGGAAGGAATTGCTGCCAACGTGAATCGTTCGAGTTTTAGACGCGCAGATCCCTCAGCACTTCTCTCCTAAAAAACATTCCTCGGTCACGCTTTGAGGTTGAGGGCCTTCAATACCTCGGCTACGCCTTGAGGCTGGGGGCTCTCAATCGTGTTTTCAGCTATGTTGAGATTTCAAATGTTGGCTTTGAAGACCAACGTAATGCAAATTATCGTCGTTTTCAATGAAGTAATTCAGCTCCGCGGCAATTGTAATGGAATAAGGTATATTTTTGCTAAAACCAACACCGTACGTTAAATATGCCTGATATTGAAATATGAAATTTACTGAAATTCTTTAGGTAAAATATGTAAAAACTGATCAATTCAAGAATCCTACCTTTTGAGCGCATACTCCAGAAAGTCGACCTTATGATTAGTACATATTTTAATGGCATATCATGACTCATAGTAGGAACATAATACAGCTACACAGGTAGTGGGAATTCACCCTAACCTTTTGCATAGCTAAAGTGCAAATGAAATTATGCTACTTAGGTCGTAATAAAAATAATGTACCTAAACCTATTTTGGCTAAGGGGTTTGTTAAATAGGTTTTGCAAAAATACTCCTTTAATTGCAGTTTTTAAAATGTGGCATGTATATCATAACACCATAATTATACACTGAAATTTCCACCACATTAAAATATTGTATATAATAGAGCATATATTGATTGTTTTTAATAGTTTGAGTTCTTCTTTTGCCACAGTTTTCTACTGTTTTGGTTATGAAGAACATAAACTTGTGATATAAAGTCATTTTATATCAGATTGTTATCCAAATTTTTGGTTTGACATCACTTAATATTGCATCTATTGTGTTTTAATGTGTAGATGAGCATGAGAAAAACAAGTAGAACAGGAAAAGGATGCAAATGCTGAATGCAGAATTTAGAAACAGAAAGATCTAACAAGGAAATAATAACTGCCTCTGTGGGTGAGTGGTCAGCATTCTAGCTTCTCAACTCAGTGGTTCCGGGTTTGATTTCTGGCTGGAACAAGGAATTTTTCTATAGCTAGAATCATTTCCTATCCTCTGCAGAGAGTGGAATTATGAATGTGGCAGTGAACGTGAATGTGTTTAATAGTAAAAAGTATTTAAAAAAAACACTTTAGCAAAACCTGCAGTTCAACGAGTTATAACAAAGAAAAGCCTCCAATATGATCCACTGTGACAAAGTTGTATTTAAATGAGATCAATATTTTTTGTGTAGTAAGATTTATGGTTTACCAATTATACAAATGTCTTTCAGAAAGAAGAGGATTTAGCAGGCTATTCCCAAAAAATTCAAGATATACATTTTACTTGTGATGCAAATTTCTTGAACATATGGTAATTTAACTAACAAAACTTTTTCCATGAAAAGGGCAGTTTTAATAATAAAAGAATAGAGCACAATGTGCATATAGTTTTGGCACAAGGGCCTTGAATTTTCGCTCATATGCACTTATACTTTTACTGTAGGCTGTCAAGAGATTTAGCCCTTTCTATTCACCACCGGATGTGATATTTTCTACACTCTCTGCCACAGAGTTAACACACACACTTGCTTATAGGTTCATGAAATAATTTTAGAGTGCATATCCTATGGTGAAACCCATGTATGCTGCTTCATGGCTTTTCTAGAGATAGCGCCTCTGTGGGTCTTTTTTTTTATATGAGCTGTGAAGATTATTCCTAGTGATTGCAATGTTATGCCTAAGTATTTATAAGTTGATTGTATCTCTAGGCATTCTTCTGCGCAGAAAAGATATTTGTCGTAGTTTTTTAGACTTCTTCCATTTCTGAATATCATAGCTTTGGTTTTGGTAAGGATAGTTTTGAAGGAGATTTTCTTGAAAATTTTCAAGTTGCATCCTAGAAAGATGCTAAACTTAAATACCAAGTTTAACCAAATATTCATTTTTCAGTTCTGCTGTTCATAGACACGTTTAAAAGTATTAACAATTTTAAAATATTCAAAAAATGCTGTATAAACAAAATAGAATCTAAAGAACAATTCTTAATATGACGTGTCCTTAATTCTGAAAAGACTCTCCTTGCAATAGAAATTTCCAGATTTGTGGCCATTATGTAAATTGAAGTACAATTTCACCCATGTTTGGTGTGGATGATCATGACATCTCTTATACTCGTAGGAATGGCAGAAAATATGCCATAAAGTATGTGTGTACGATGTATGATGTGGCGTATCAGTAAGTGCATTGTCATTACCAGACACATTATTGTGTTGCATTGTCGATAGCTTTATTGGGTTCCTTTGATTATTTTTCTGTCTAATCATCCCTCCTTTGGTGCGGAACACACCAGAGAGGGGGCTTTGTTTGGAAACGGTCTGGTATGATGCCAACCCTGACTGGCTTGGCTAGACACTGTGGAGGGGGGAATATAGTGAGCAGTGGAAGCAGCAAGTCACGTATGTGGTCAGTCCTCGACTTCGGGGCATCTCCCCCCATCCTGTTTTCCTAAGTGCACAATGTAGAGTTGCCAAACATTTGTCAATAAATTCCAGGTAATGTGTGTTATGTAATGTTTTTGTATAATGTAAAATCTCACGCCTTCATCTAAATCTAAACACCAAGGTCCCGGTCCTCTTGCCGTTAGTGAGTTATGCTCCCCCATGTGTGTGTTGGGGTGATCGAAATTTAATCATTTGCTGGAAATCTTTTGACCCTCACCCGAGCATGTAACAATATCTCATCACTTCCAGATCCTTTGTGACTGATGAACTTTGTTCAATTCCATTTGTATGCAGTCTGGTTACTGTTAATTTTCTTTTGTACAGTTTCATGAGCTGCATTCAGTTCAGTTTTTTTAAGTTTGGAAATTATTTGTCATAAGCAGGATCTTTCTTACCTCAGTAACTTTATTCTTTGCACTTAAGTTTCCAAATAGCTGGCAAGGGTTCTAATAATGTTTTTTCATTCATTCTCAGATAGTTAAATCAGATGTTTTTCATATTTTAGCTGATCTAAAAGATTCAAATGAAAACGTGTCTCATGCTCAAAAGGCATGCTTTGGTTGATTGTGTTCATTTCTATTTTCTTCTTTCTGTTTTTATATTCTGAAATAATGACACCAAAGAAAAGAATCACTCCACAGGCAAATTTATTTACTTTGTGATGACCACATTTTTCCTTTCTCTCACTTACCTGTAGCAAGTAGAAGAAATATTTGCATTCCACCTAAAAATTTGATACTGAGATTTTACCACAAATGCACATTTTCAGGTTCCCTGAATCACATGCTCATATTCACATTCCAGATTCTGGACATACTCAAACCTTCCTTATTAAAGAAAAATTTCCCAAACCCAGCCAGGAAATGGATGTAAGAACCATGAACAGCAGGCAGGTGCTCTACTAACTTAGTCATGAAACCAGTATTTTATAGATATGCTTAATTTCTATAAATTCTGGATATAATCGCTGCAAACAAAAAGGAAGTGATACTGAATTTTCAAGGATTCAGCCAAAAAAGAGGACCACAAGCAATGACTGCACTTTGTAAAGGCAATCTTTAATTTTCTACAAGTGAGTTTAGCTTGTTAGGAATTTAACCTTCTTTAATTTTTGGAGGTATTCCAAGCCTTAGTATAAAATGTGTAAGTAATATATAATATAGTACTGAGAATTGTAGATTTTTGAGATCTTCATTTTATAAAACTGAACTTCACTTACAAACTTTTGCTGAGAATTCCAAAATTTAGAATGTTAATACTGTTTGCAGTGTCAGCAGAAAAACTGCATTTCAAAAAGCACTTCTTATTACATCCTGTATTACAGGGAAAATAAAAGCATACCTATGTTTCTAATTTCACTTGTTTTCTGTGTGCTGAGCAACTGTATCAGAAAGCATTAATTCATTTAAATGGATCTGTTTTTCGAGGTAGACTGCAACTTAAAAAATATATGAGGTGTTAATAGGTCTGCCAATCATAGCTCTTGTCCTTCCATATACTCTTAGTTTGCTTCCCTCTCTGTTGTCTACTCTGCCTAGATCAAAGTAAGTAAATACGTATGTATAAATTAGTAAATTTGTAAACGCTATGCCTCTAAAGTTAAATTATTTTTCAGGAGAGGAAAAATCATCCTAATTGCTTTTACTGTCCATGTATAATGACAACTAAACTTATGAAGTTCATAATCAGTAAGGTGCAATTTTAATAATAAAACATGTAGTCCAATCTTTATTAGATTGAGAATATCAATTTTGTTAGCAGAAAACAGTTATGCAAATCTACTGAAAACAAGTACACAAATAAAAGCCATACATAAATATAACAGGAACCAAAATACTTACTCTTAACGCTTCTTCTTCAGCTGCTTCCTCCTCTTCTGCCTTCTTCTGCAACTCATCGTATGACATGGCGACAATGGCCAAAATCAAGTTCACTAGATAGAACGAACCCAAGAAGATGATCACAATGAAAAACAGCATATGCCATGGTCCTGCAGATCTCAATACCTGAAAATATTCCAAAAGGTTTTAGACATTTTATGTTTATGGAAAAATAGAGCATTTTACCCAGAATTCACAGGATTGTTGAACCTACCAGCTGATATAAATTTTCCCAGTAATCCTGAGTCATGAGTCTGAAGGCAGAGAGGAAGGCCCAGCCAAACGTGTCGAAACTGGTGTAACCATAGTTGGGATTGTCACCAAAACCTTGCAAGCATGTATACCCAGGTTCACATTGCCTGTAACCCAACAAAACTTTAATGTTTATCTGTCATTTTATTAATCTGTATTATAAGACTGCAACCAAAATCTTTCTGATAATGTTTGATTTTGGATAAATATGGGTGGCTACCCTGAAGCTAACAGTTGTGATTTTAACTTTTTTTTTTGTATACTGAGTGAATCACCTAAAACTTTCATTGCAAATATCTCTGAAATAAAAATATGCGTTTAAAAACGACTTTCACAGGCATGGAGGCAGGGGAGGGGCTTGTTAGATGATATAGGCCATTAAAAAAATATGTATATTTTAAACATAAACATGTTTTTTAAAAAGTAAAAACCCTGTATTATTTTTGGCACAATTGATAACATGGAAAATAGTATAAGAGTTACATTTGTTGAATCACAATAGGTTAAATATATCCCAAGAAATTATATGTGAAGTTGACTTTTGAGATATAATGAAACATGCATCATTGTATATTCCGAGGTTCAGCTGCATTGTTGAGTCTCAAGCTCAAACTTCATGCTGCAGTTAACTGCAAGGTGATTTATGTATTGCAATGCAACAAAAGCTGTTCTTAATTTTATTTCTGCTGTTATCAGTTGAACTGGAAGAAATGCAGGATTTCTGGTCCCATAAACAGGAAAATAAATAGGTTTACCTCATTTGTTGCATCTCAAGCGACAACTTTACATCACAATTTCTTGGGACAGAAATGACCTATTACAATCCAACTAATGCCATCCTTAATATTGTTTTCCATGTTATCAATTGTGTCAAACATAATATGAGCTTTCAATTTACTAAAAAAAAAAAAAAAAAAAAAAAAAAAAATTAAAATCGTACTTGATTACATTTTTTAATAGTCTGCTTATATCATCTACTTTAACAAGCTCCTCTTGTACTATCATTCCTGTGAAAGACACCTATATTAATGTTTTTGTTTCAGAGAGATTTGCGTTGAAATTTCAGGTGACTCACCCTATATACTAGCCTAAGCTGCAACTCTTTATTATTTTCAAAACTGGTAATAACCTTATCTTTTTTGAAGTGTTAATATAAATTAAAATATAAGTAAACATTTTTAAAGCATAAAAGCTTCCTTATGCTGCTTATGTGATTGAAGCTATACTGTATTCTGTAGTTCTGATTTACATACATGAATATATGCAATAAAAACTAGTGTAACTTCTTAAATATTTACCATACTGAAATTTTGCTAACAACAAAATTATGTTTATAAATTTTTCTAAAAACTCAATAAGCCAGATACTTCAATTTTTTGACCTTCTGGCCCATTGGATAACTCCACCCCTTTGGGAGTTAAGTTTTTATATAGCCTATTCTCTAAGTGCAACCCAAAGTATGTTTTGGCCATTCTTGAGCCCCTACTCCCCCAAAAAAACCCAAAGATTTAAAAATAACTTATTTCATATGTAGACTTTAAAGATGGAATTATACCTAAGCAGTAAAATTCCACATGTTAACATCTCTGTTTAAGAACAAGTGCCCATACCATGAGTTGCTTATGGGTATGGAATATGAATTGACTTGATTACCCCAGTACAGCAATTTTTTGCATATACAAGCAACATAAACTATTATTTTTATTGAAGAAAAAATAATGAATATAAGCGTTTTTATTGAAATATGAAGATCTTTATGGCAGGCTGTGTTTACAGTATGCAGCAATATTTCTTTTGTACTGTTGCATATTGTGTGTTGTTTTGGGTGCATGCCCATACCCAGAAAAAAAATTCAGGGGGGTTTTCCATAACTAGATCTAAACTTAACAGTACTCTACACAGTTACTATGTACCTACACATATATATATATATATATATAGCTTTTATGTGGACAAGGAAATTGCTTGGAGACATTATATGCACTGGCAAAACTAACCAGATTGAAGATATTCCACTTTACTGCTTTAAAAACTGGGACGTATAGTCACCTTACCTATGTAACGCAACAATACTAAATTTCCCTTTTCCTTGTAAATGTGCTACTAGCAGTAGACCTACTGTTATCTAACAAAATTTTCCCATATTGGTCTGATATGAATTTAAATAAATAAAACTGTCAGAAGTTTCAGAGGGAGGGTTGAATCCTAAAACCCCCTCTAAATATGGCTCTGTTTGGATATAATTTTCACTTAAAGAATGCTGAAAACAAATGAAGTCTGTGATAATTTGATATGTTTAGCAAGTAAGTGAAATAACTGAGTTTCATAATGGAGAATGGAAATCCAATTATAGCGAAAAATGTATAAATATTTCTTAGCATGAAAAATAGAACGGCAGTGACCCCGATAATGAGGAAGTTCTACCATCATATGTGACTGTGATTCACTTTTCAAAAAATTGTAAGCATGTTTGTTTCAGTACTAAAAAGTTTATTTTTTAAAACATTTTCACACACATACCTGAAATTCAACATAGTGGCAAATATATGTTGCAATCAAACTGAGTGGTTTCGGAGCTACAGAGTATGAAGTTACAACACCCATAATTCATGTTATAGTGATTAGTTTTCCTAGACATATGTAAATGCCTACTTACTGCATTTAGTTAATTGTACTTGCAAGTGTCTTTTAAAGTAAGCTCGTTCAATTATTGTTTTACTCACATCTTTAATTGAGTAGCATTAAATATTTTGTAAATTCATTCAAGAATTAAGTGTCTATAATATGCTTAATTATTATTTATGCTCACCCTGCTCCAGAAGAGTTGCCACATAGTGGATAATCTATATCGTCTTCTTTTTTCCACCAGTGAGCTAAAGAAAAGAAGGAAACAAAAAACATATAATTTTAATACTTAGAAGTCAACACATCTTAGCTCATCTTATGGTATAGGTTGCACATTATGCAAAATACTTTTCAAATACTTTTTCAATAAAGAAAGCATAGGGACACAAAGTATTTTAAAAATTATGAAACCATTCTTTTTTAGCAAATCCACTGAATTTTCTAGTCTGAGGGGATCTAGACTAGGTCATGGTCCTCCTGTATTCTTCTTTCACTTTCTCTGCTGCTGTTAAGTGTCAGGTTCCTTCAGCCACTTTCTGTATTCGATCCTATCCTGCGCCAACCTGTATATTCCTCTCAATGTCGTCCCATGTCCGACTGCCACTCTTTCCATATATTGTCTCCATTCCATCCTAGGTCTTCCCATTCTTCTCTTCCCCTCTGCTCTTGCTTCAAATATTCTTTTAGGTAATCTTTCTTCATTCATCCTTACTAAGTGTCCCAGCCATCTTACTTGGTTTCTTTCTATTGTCTTCAGTATACATTCCTGTTTTAGCTTTTCTCTTATTTTCACATTTCTAACTTGATCCCTCTTTGTATATCCGACTACTCTCCTTAGGTATTTCATCTGTGTTGCTGTTAATCTACTTGCATGTCTATCCAATACAATCCAGCTTTCACTCCCATGTAATAGAACTGACTGGTCCCCCTGTATTAAAAGTGCTAAATTCCTATAAGTTTAAGGAAATTATGTGCAGTAGGTGACTGAAAATTTTGCAGACTGCATATATATACCTGAATTAACTCCAGATTAATAGTATTTTTCTTCATGAGTTATTTTTTATAAAGCACAACAGTTTTACTACATTTTAAAATACATATTTCCCAATGGAATACTTAATACTTAATCAATTTTAAAAACAAGCATTCAGGGTACATGAAATGTCTATGTAAAGAAGTAGTGGAATTTTGGATTCCTACCTCTAATAAATGTGAGAAAATGTTCCTTATTTACCAACTAAACCAGACTTTCAAGAAAGGAGTTTCAGAGTTGAAATATCAAAACAAACCAGCTCTTTGCTAAATGACACATGATGAGTCCAACAGTTTATTTAAAAATTAAATAAAATCTTTTGTTTATCATTTCCTTGGGTTATACCTTATTAAAAATGAGAAGTTTGGTGTCACCCAATAAGCAATTTTAGTCCCTAATTGAGTTGTAGATAATTAAAAATATGCTTAACCTATTCAAGACTTAATAAGGTGGATTAAAATTTTAATACCCATTGTTGAATTGAACCCTAGTCTCCATGACGAATGAGAGCACAAAACATTACACTACATGCAACTACTTGGAATGGGAGTCTATAAACATGTTAAAAGTGATTTTGCCACTCTTGCATTCCATTATGTTTATATTCTACTTTCAATGGTAATAAAAATTAAACAAAAATAAAATACTGTTTATTTACTTCCTACTGTTGGTTTGCAGTATTGGATAGAGACTTTATAATCACCCTGTATATACCTACTTTCTTGCACAGAGAGCTCCAAATAATTGTTTTGTGTAAATAATAGTGTTAATCTGTTCTGTAGATCTGAGGGTCTACATTTCCTAGTTACCTTAAATGTATACTTTGGAGTAAATTTTCTGAGAATTATTATTTCATAATTGAGAACAATATCTGAATTGGATACTTACAACTGTTGCTGATGAAGGCAAACCAGTTTTCATCAGTTAGGTTTCCCCACGATCCGTCTGTGGGAAAATTCTTGATGCACTTCTGCGTGAGGACACCCATGTAAATCTGGAGCCCCATTAAGGCAAACACGGAGAGTGAGAACATCGTGAGGATTATCACATCGCGCAGATTCTTCACTGATTCAATCACAGCGCCGACGATGGTCTTCAAACCTAAAATCATGAAGCAGTTTCACTGTATTTCTGCAACATTTTATAAACATATCTTAATAAATGCAATAATAAATGTAAATATATATACATACTGCCAATGCAGCAAAATGTAGTAATTTCGACAAAGATACAATATAGCTATGTGATTTAGTTGTAAAATTAATATTATATTATTCATTATTAAAATGTGTATAGTTAAATTTCAATAAGATTCAGTCTTTAAACTGATGTTCATGTCACACTTAGCATCTCTGATGCCTCACATTATTTTAGTGGCATTAATACTTAAATTTGGAAAGTTAAATAAAAACTAAAAAATTCAGTGTCAAGACTGGAGCTTGAAGCATGGATGTTTAGCTTTTCATGACAATTTATCTCTATCATTGACCCAGACACATTTATGCTTCTTTCATCCCATTCAGGTATGAATTTTGGTGAACCTCTAAGGTGATGTATGCCAAATATTACACCTTAAGGGTGACTTGCAATGTGGCAAGTATTTCTAACATCTGGGCTTCTAGATGACTGCACTATTAGTGTTAGTGTATGTCTCATAATGGCTATATAAAGATAAAGTTTGGATAAATTATTCAGCTTTGAAGAATTCAGCACATTGGCTGGGAATCAAACCATGAATAATCTCTTTCCATACCAATGCCCTACTCTGAGATAATTTATGAGGTATCTGTGCAAGCAGTAAACTTCTCTCATCTGATTTATGTATCAAGGTGAACTCCAAGATAAACTCAATATCATACCTCAAAGGCAGCATGCACTGGATACAAGAATTAGATTAGTGGGTAATGTAAATAAATAAGAAGTATTGTATACAGTCATAATAACTTATGTTGGATGAGCCAAAACATTTTTAAAACACTCTTCTCAGTTTTAAACTAATGATAAGGAAGATTTTTGCAGAAGCTAGTCTTATAAATAGACGTAAGTAGAGAAAATGCGTTTTAAAGAAGTTGCTGAGTTATTTCAATATAAGTTAGATTAGAGAAATTTAATTATTATATGGAATTTTTCTCATGGTAGCTCAGTGGTACAGCATTGACATGCAAACCTGAAGCAGACCCACTGTACGAGTTTCAGCCATAGCACTGCATTTTTCAAATTTCATTAAGCTTTCTATGCACCCCTATACACCCAATATGGAAAAACAATTACCAGACATAATACAGAGTCTGTTATTTAGTTTGCATCAGTCATTTATCTTAAGCAATACTTAATTAATTTTAGTGAATTAAAATCCAATTAAATATTATCGTGAACAGTAAAAGAAATACTAAAATATGAGCAAACATAATTTACCACAGAATTATCAGCAATGAAAAGTTCATTAACATTCATATGATAAACAAAAGCAAAGCAAACATGTCTGTATGAGTATGTAACTCTACCTGGAACAATAGCAACAGTCTTCAAAGCTCGGAGCACCCTGAATGTTCGCAAGGCTGCCAGGTTTCCTAGATCTATTCCCATGGTTACATAACTGTAAGGAAGAAATATATGTCAGTACAACAGTACATACTTGTAGAAACAGCAACATAAAAAATCTTTGTATTAAGCCATACACATAGTTTGCAAGTGCCACATACATTAAGTCAATCTAATACAAAATAAACTGTTCAAACAATAAATGAAAGAAGCATTATTCAGCATACAACTTTTCAAATGCAATAAACACTAAATAAATTTAGGTTTAAGCAATAAAAGTAGTAGAATTTATTTAGAGTTTTAAATTTGTTCATGATTTTATATCAGAGCAGACCTTTATATGAATATGAATAATTAAGTACACACTCTTGGTTCATGTGATTTGGATACCTATGGAACTTAATCATCTCATTTAGAATCAATTTTCCCAGAGCAGTAAACATCTGAGATAGTTTAAGTTTAAAATGTTAAATAAAAGCAGGTCTCTCCCTCTCCTGTCCAAATTAACAAATCTTATCCCTGTGTGCACTCTTATCCACACAGTATACAGCTTCTATTGTCATCACACTGCAACATTCCTGTTTCATGCTCTATGTCCTCTCAACCTCATTACGCACAAAATCTGATTCATGCATTACTGTCCATTCCTTCACATTTTACTTTCTCTACATTTAGATACCTAAGGTAAAGTAATGATTACACTTCGCCCAAAAATTTGATATTGGAATTTCCCAGAAATGCATATTATGAGGTCATGTAAATCAGAAAAGAATAATTTCAGGAAAAAAAAAGAGCAACTCTTTGTGTGTGTGTGTGTGTGTGTGTGTGCACATGCACATGTACTAAAAATAACATTAAATAAACAAATAAATAAAGCAGAACATTAAATTTCATACTTAAATCAGGTACCTTTTGAGGATTCATGGAAAATGTTTTCAGAAAATTTCCCATATTGCAAATAAACCTTTAAATTGAATAATTTTTTTCTGTTTTTTTTATTTTCTCAAAAACTGCTCCAAGAATCTTGATTGAATATCATAAGTTTAAATTATTTATATTGTAAATACTGCAATGAATTTTATATAACTCAGAAACTAGATAGGTATATGAGACAGACAAAGTAACTAAAGGAAAAATGCAGAGCTTGTTAACATGTTGTTAAATTACCTTTTTTCACAGGATTAGTAAACACAAAATATTGCTCTATGTTTAAATTCTCCAATATTTAAGTACATTTTAATGAATTTGTAAAAGTACATGTTTTTAGCCTCAGCAGATTACTAACAAAATCATACGTAGTACAAACAGTTGAGTTTGTTTCTATATACTGTATATAACAGTCCATATTACTGAATTTAAAATAATTTCTAAGAAAATATTTATTATAATTAATGTCACATGGTCAGAAAGATCACTTTTTATGTGAGTAATATAAGGGATAACTGTGAATTTACAATGCATAGCGAATTAAAAAGCCCATGTAAGATCAAGGTCCTGGTTAATGGGGGCCTATAAGTATTTTACTAAGCCATTAAGTCAGTTTTCTTATATATAATATTTCTATTGTGGAGCCACATGACATGCTAAAAGAAATGTTTTTAACTATTGGAGGAATTCCTCAATTTCCTAAAAGGAAACATAGAAAATATTACTTTTTATCAGGAACATGAAAAAAAAAATTACAATATTTTGATGGTTTGTTTTAATATGAGGGGCAGCCAAATGGAAATTTAGGTGCAGGAAGTGTCATTAAACAGCTAATAGCTCAAAAGTAATCTCCATTACTGCTAATGCATTTACTCTTTAAATAGTTAGGATAGTCTATTTCACTCCTGTAGGAATTTTTAGGCTGGTAATAAATCCAAAACATTACTAAATTGCAAATAAATCTGTCTGATCTTCATCAAACCAATGCCCACATGTCTCTTTTCACATACAGGGTTATTCAAAAAGAAGGAACAGACTTTACATATTTATTTCTAATGAACGACAATAGATAGCGACACATGCGATACATCATTGAAAAGAGGAAAGTTCAAAGTTTTAAGCCCCCACCTATTAGTTCCATTCAGTGCCTACAGTGGTGCTGTGTTTGTTTACGAGAAAATGGCGACGCCACAGGAAAAGTCATTTTGTGTGCTGCATTATCCAAAGATTGAATCCCATTGTTTCATTGCAGCATGCATTTCATTGTAAGTTCAACAATGAGCTGTCTCATCATAAAAAATTTATGATTGATACAGTAAATTCATAGAAGATGGTTGCATATGTAAACGGAAAAGCACTGGTTGTCCTTGCATAACAAATGGTGCTCATTTCGAACACATAAAATAAAACTTTGAACTTTTCTGTAGTCAGTGATATATTGCATGTGTCACCATCTATTGTCGTTCATTAGAAATAAATATGTAAAGTCTGTTCCTTCTTTTTGAATAACCCTGTATATAAACTTTAAACCATTAGTGGAAACACAAATTATCCCCTGGTGAAATAATAATAATAATAAAAATATTGCAAGGGACTTTTGGTGGACAATATAGTATTCTTTTGACTACAGAGCCATAAAGTTTTGTTTTTTTTTAAATCATAGAGCCATAGTAAATTTGGAATTTGGCTGATAAACACATTAAAAGCTTTCTCCATGTAATTTTCTTACAAATAGAGACATTTATAGACAATGATTTGCGCTGGAAGAAGAAATATGTGGCTGGTAAGATTATGAATTTGTTAGTAGCCGAAAAGCTTCCATAAGAATGGAATGAAGCATTTTATCTCCCAATAGGAAAATTAAATTAATGGTTAAAGAGATTACTTTACAACTAAAATACCAGACGAGTCACCTAAAACTTTCACCATAAATCTGTGAAACAAAAATAGTAATTGAAAAATAAATTTTAAAGGCATGAAGGCATGAGAGGGGCTCATTAAAGTAGATGATACAGGTCATTCAAAAATGTATGCAAATATGAATTTCAATACAAACTTGTTACGTTTCTTAAATGCAAATCCTGTATTATTTTTGACACTGTTTATAACATGAAAAACAATATTAAGAATAGCATATGCTGCATTGCACTAAGTCAATTACATCCTGAGAAATTGTAACATGAAGTTGACGCTTGAGATAAAAAAAGAAGTAAACCTTAACTTATTTTCCTTTTTTTGGGACTGAATATCCTGTGTTATTTCCAGTGCAATTGTTAACAGTAAAAATAGCATTAAGAGCAACTTTTGTTACATTGTGATACATCACTCACATTGTGATTAACTGCAAGATGAAGTTTTGCTTGAGGCTCAACAATGCAGATGAAACCAACAACGTGTGTTTCATTGTATCTTAAGTGTCGACTTAATGTTACTATTTCTTGGGATATAATTGACCTAGTGCAATTTAACAAGTGCTATTTATAATGTTATTTTCCTTGCACAATTGCATAAAAAATAATACAGGTTTCCATTTAAGAAAATTACATTTGCTTACATTTTTGGATGGCATATATCATCCACTTTAATGACCCCTCCCCTACCTTCATTCCTGTGACACTCGTTTTTCAATTTATATTTTTGTTTCAGAAATATTTTCAGTAGAAATTTTAGATGACTTACCCAGTATATTCAATAACACATTTTGATATCTGACTCTTATGTTTTACTGTCCCTCATATATCAAGAGAGGATTTCAGTAGATCTACTTAAAGACTTGCAGTATAACCAGAGAAAAATATCTGTTTTACCCTTAACAATCAACAAAAAGTAAAAGCTGTATTATACTCTTCTCGCAGTTTCAAACTAATTCATGGCTTATATCAGCATAAAGATTAAGTTAAAAATTATTAGTGAGCTTAGTTATTTATCTTATTGAGGAACAGTTAAAACAATAAGCTAAACAAGGCTTCACTGCTTTCGAAACAGGTTGCTTGCAAAACTATTACTCTGCAACTAACTACGCTACTCTACCCATTCTACAACTACATACTACTTTTTTACACATCATCTGTATCAGTGTTGAAACTTTGATATGATAATTTAACACTGATACAAAAAGTTGTGCACTAATGATCATCTATCAGCTAGCGAATCTCTCTTCACTACTCACGCTAAAGCTATTACTACGAAGTCCAGCCAGTTCCATGCATCTCTAAGGTACGTGAATGGCTGAAGTATGAACCCTCTTGCCATCACCTTTACGGCCGACTCAAATGTGTAGATGCCAGTAAAAATTACTCTGAAAGAGAATGTCTCTGCGTTAGGACTAAGCTAACTACAAACACACAAACAAAGAAGAAACCATAAGACGAGAAGTAACAAAGAAACTTAAGTGCAGTATATATTGTAGTGTGCTATGTTCCTTCTGGGACTGCATTTATTTTCCACAATCTTGAAAATAAACATATTTTAAAGATATTCATCACAGTTTAGAAAAACAAACTTTTTAAATGAGTTTAGTTCAAATTAATTTTAGAATTTATTTATATAAACCATTTCTTCAAAATTTAAATACAAACTGATGTTTTAAACAGAAAAATAAGAATATTTATAATAATAAAAGTATTAATAGCTTTCTTAGCCCCAACTACATTGATGAAACAACTCAATGAAGCTATATTATTTTATAGCTATAAATATAGGTTAACATATGGAATCTTCGTCAGTAACTATTAATTTATTTTGGGAAAGACTTTAAAGAAATGTACCAACATATGGACTTCAGAAAGTATCATTCATCTGCTGTTGCAAGGAATTCATAATACGTTTAAACAAGAAGCTCTGTATTAGCAACAGCTTCTTCTTTCTTTAATCTAAATTATGTTCAAATTGTGAATCTCATACAAGCACAGGTCAAGGAATGTAAAGAGCCTTTGACAAACAAACCCAAGAAAGTACATTTGATAATTCAGCAATTTATAAATATCTCTAAATGCTTTTTACTACAATGTTGCTATCAAGATGGTTAACTCCATCTTCATGGCTTCTATAAATTATTGTAGGTTTTACTTTAAACACTTATGTTGCTCAATATTATTAGTGTGCCAAATTTAAGTTTACTATGGAATTTCAAGTAGGTGTTAATGTAAGTGTCAACAGAGACCATTCAAGAAGCATGCTTTAACAGCATGATAAAAGCATTGCTTCAAACTGACTGTCTTGTAAAGAGGAGGATAAAAAATGATGATAAAGCAAGATAAAAAGTTGCCTCTTTTTGGGATGACTGATTAATTCATCTGCCACCAGATTCTGAAATTAATTGAGGGGTATCTCTAAAACCTCTGCATGGCACATTGTTTTCAATTCAGTTTTGATTTCATGCCTTTACTGTTTATTAAGTGCATAGAAGTATCATTCCCACTTTTATGCAAATTTTCATTAAAGGCATTCTTACATATTATGGCATAATTATACATAACAATCTTTCCAGAAGGCTGCTCTTCTTGTGAGTTTAACATCTTGTAACTGTGTAGGTTAAATCAGTCAAAGTGCATGAAATGATTCTCGTATGAATTGGGATCTATAGAACCTGGAGTTATCCTACACTCATTTTCTGAAGATAAGTAAACACACTGCAGAGCACCATATCCAGGTGATTCAGATCAACTGAGATTTGAGCTTGGGACCTTTTGAATATGGGACACTACCTCCATAGCATGAGATGAGCCAAGTTGGCTGTTATACTCTTAATGTGCATAGAGGCATCCACTTTTTTTGTAAAATACAGAATGCAAGGTTTTTTTTTGCAAACATTTACAAATTCATCTAAACACAAAAAATTATTCACCTTTCCGTAAAATCAAAATTTCAGAACTGCTGAAATTCTATGAACTGTATTTGAAGTAATTTCAAGCAATTGCCATTCAATTATTTATGATATTTAAATAAAATTATGATTGTCAAATCACTTTTATGACTGTTCGACACTCATAGTATTCTTTTCAATTTACTGTTCTTCCAGACATGCCTCATAGAGGCTAAACTTAGAAAATTACAATCAGACTGAAAAATTCAATGGCATAGCTGAGATTTGAATTATGAATCTTCAGCTTTCCTTGTGTCACTATTCTGAGCTACCATAGCAACATGCAGGCATGACATTAAATTCTCCAACTGACTCAAATTTTTCCTGGTAAACCACAAGGTACCGAGCGGGATGGCTCAGGTGATAATGTCTGTGGCCTGCATTTGGGAGGTCATGTGTTGAATTCCTGTGGCCGACCTTCCTGATGCATGGGTTTTTTCAGAGGCTTTTCCAAGTCACCAGGCAAATGCTGGGAAGGATCATTACATCTCCCGAATTTCCTGTCCCTCCATTTCATCTCAATTCTCATTTTACTTCACCTTTCATCTTGGTTTCCTTCAGAGTTGCAAGTGTCAGCTGGATGCCTCGGCATGTGCATGGCAGGGGAAAAGGCTGCTCTGAGTAAACTTTGTCCCCCGGACTGCAAGCGGTCTCCGGGTCCCAAGGCTCCAGGGTATGTGTAAGCCCACAGTGGGGGAGGGGAGCCAGCTGCACCAGCCACCACTTGGGGAGTTCAAATCAGTAAATGGTAGGTACCCAGCCCTCCTCCTGTCATGCCCCCTGGTCCAGCTGCCCTCTGTCTCCTCTCACCTCATCCCTCCTCTCAGGGGGTAGGTATAAAAGATCGGTATAGATCAAGGTGCTAAGTCCCCTTCTGCTTCTAGTTCTATTCTATTCTATCCTAAACCAGAAGGTGTTCTCAAATTCATTTTGAGGTCACATGTCCAATGATAACTTATAATTTTGTAAATATTTTAAGTCTCAGGCTTCATAGCTCTACTATAGGTCAATCAACATTAGTTAATTGTTCTTCCATACATGCCATGTAGAGGTTAAAGTTGGAAAGGTAGAATCAGACTGATAAATTCGATGACAGTCAATTTTTTAGTCTGATTCTACCTTTCCAAGTGTTCTTTCGTAAGTGTAAGCTGTCATTATTGATCTTTCCTTCTTTGTTACTGAAGCTCTTTGCTTGCTTGTATATGAGACTTCTTTCTGTACCCTTATTAAGAAGCTAGTTAAAATATTTGACAGAGAAAAATAGGTTTTTTGGGGGGGAAGATTTCTACATTTTTTACAAAACCACAAATATCTTAATACATAATTATACTGCAATGTGTGAATCAAATAGCAGATGAAAGACACGTACCTTAAGCATATCAACAGCAGCACTTCATATAAAAAGAACAAAGGGAAGAAGCAAACATTAGTGGAGAAGAAGTAAGTGGGGAGAGAGAGAGTAGTTTGATAAACATTAGTGTTTCAGTGGAATTCATATTATTTATGTGTGATTTTTCCTGAATAATATAGAAACTGTTTAATGTGGTAACGGAAACTATCTGCAACTGTTTAAAACAGAAACTGATTAAAATGCATTTGTTTTGGGATATGATGTGCTCCCAAAGAAACTGCAAATGTTTTATGTATTTTATATTGGGACATTCTATATTTCTGCAGAAACTGCAAATGTAGGTCATTAAACATACATCAGTAGTGTAACCAGAAAAATATTAAGGGGGGAATGCATTTTTTGAACAATTTGTATCAATTCAAATGATAAATATGAATTAATCCTGAGTTAGAATATTTAAATAAATCCATTTTGTATTCACAGATTAAGATGCAGCAATTGGAATTAAAATTAGGATAGGATGTTTTGCATATTCTAAGTGGCAAGTGTGTTGTGACATGATAATTAATGACCACTGTGAAGTATTTTATGTTACTGCTACAAGCCATTTTATTTCACTACAGATTAAGATTTTCTAGTTATATTCTAAATTGTGAAATATTGTATTCATTTGGAGCCATTCAAATTTAGTATCGGAATGAAAACATACCCCCAATATCTTAACATGGTTGTAGCAGCACCATCTAAAGTATACTTTCTGTTGCTGTGACCTTTGGCGATATTGTCTAAGACATGTGGCATAGATATAGTGCAACCAGTGATATGGTTAGGAAGTATCTCATTCCTGCCAACCTATAAAGATGCTATTACTTTAAGGAAGCTATTTTTGTTATTAATTTTTACATGTTTTTAGCAACCTCCAAAACCCTTCCCTAGCTATGCATCTGACGTACATACCTGAGTGCAGACCGCATCAAGGATGAAAGAAATGGGTTACAGTTGCAAATGTGTTCCTTAAGTGTTGTCTGTTACTTGGAACAGTTATTGTGAGAAAAACTGTGCATGTTGTGTAAGAATGTGGTGCTTTCTCAGATATGTGTATAGCATTAAGACTCCTAGTTTAATGTCATGAAACATGCATTAGTGCCAAGGACAAAGAGACACAAATGTAGGGTTTAAATTCTTAATTAGTGTTGTGATGTATGTGTTGGTGGAAGGACAGAGAGACTGAAATAATGTAACATATATAATATGCACTGAATTATACAATGGATATAAAACTGCATATATACTAAGGTGAGTGCTTTTTAATAAACTGCATGATACTGAAACTATTGGTATGGTGTTTGTGATTTATTTTAAAACTATACATAGGAAATCCAGGATATCTGAATAGGTAATACAGAAACCTTGCCAAGACAGAAACACATTTACGTTCATGTCAGTTCTGTCTTGGACAGGTTTCACTGTTCACATATTTTCTACATTGAGCCAGACAAAGAAACATTATATATAAACCCGAGAAAAACCAAATTTCATGTTTAACTGCAGATTTGTTTCTAAGTCTTTATTCCTTAAAAGCATTTATAAAAATAGTGAAATTCTGAAAGGAATTCAAGTAGTGAAAAAATAAGACAAATGTGGCAGAATCTGGCAAAAATGTTCAATGGAAGGAGATGTGTCTAATTGTACAGCATTTTTGTTGTGAGAGAGAGAGAGAGAGAGAGAGAGAGAGAGAGAGAGAGAGAGAGAGATAGTGGGAAGCATTCACAAGAGGTTGATAAAATCCTATAAAGATGATACTGTCACTAAGAACAGTTGGCATGAGCATGCATAACATCTAGTAAAACAGGGTATGAGATATTTGAAATGTTCCTCAGTACACAATGTGCTGTGTGTTAACAGTGAAACTTTGGAGACAAGGTCTTTACTGTCTAGGAATGTCACTCCTACTAGTGAATGGGGAAACATGCAGAATATGACAAAGGGGAAGTTCACGAAATATCAGCTTTAAAAATCTGTCCTACAGGATCTAGATAAGTTTTATGTGATGAAGAGAATGAAAGACAGCCATTAATATTTTATAGGCATGAGAGACAAGTTTTGGTATTGACAGATATGTTGATTTTGTTCAGTTCATTTTCAGAAATAAATAACATTTCATGGTGAATGTTTTGCTTCAATTCCTCTTTGGTGTTTGGATTTGATTTGTACACTATTTTTTAACTTTCCCATGCATAAAAGACACAAGGGGTGAGGCAGGGAGAAATGTGGCCATGGTTTTTATGTGTGGAGGAAGTTAAAAGATAGAGTGTAAGTATAGATAAACATGTATACTAAGGAGGATTTGAAACAAAAGTATTATGCCATGAAATGCTGTTAGTTTCTGGAGATGCACTGCATCAAATTACGGGGAGGCTAAATAGTAAAAATTGCCAAGAAATGGCATTTTCAGTTTTTTGTGTAGTGTTATTAATCGGAACTTCTTTTTTAATTTTATATGTATTTTATCATTGTAGGCAGAGTATTTGTATTTTAAGTATCTTTTTAAAATGGTACTGCATCTGCCATTTTGTACTTGAATTCAGCAACACTTGAAAGAAAATAAAGTTCTAATTCTTACATAGTTTGGAGTAGAGTGGTAAACTTTAGCTCATCTTTTAGGGGAAGTTTTACTCTACAATTGATACTATTGTTAAAAATGGCAGCTTCTGTGTACTCAAGCCATGTAATTACTTTCTCTGAAAATATAAGCAAGTTTGTTCTTTTGATCTTTCCTTTGAACAGCTTTTTCTGTGAATGCTATTTCCTGGTGTAAATGGCCTAATTTCTCAGAAACTATTGAAGATAGCCAAATTAAATTTTGGGAGGGTAAAAGTAACCTCTAAGTGGTGTTGTCTATTTTGGTGTTAATAATATGGTTGGTTATTTTTCAAAAAAAAAAATAATTTCTGATAGATGTTAATCAAATGATGGTATAATTAAGAAAGTAATCCTGTCTTCCTTAATAAACAAACTTATTTTATAAGAGTAGGACAGTGAACATAGAAGGCATTTATCTACATTCTGTAAAAATTTCAGTCTGATGTCTTAAATAGTTTCTGAATTAACGGATATTGCATTTAGCAGGTTTAACATAATCTCCCCTTAATGGAATTCTATTGGCAGATGTGAGTAGTGCATACAGGTGGAGGGACAACACCTCCAGCACCTTATTTAAGAGATATGTACTGTATATTTCATAATATGCTTTCTTTAATGTGGACCCACCCTTTCAAAGGTGGTCATACTTGGCAAGCCGAACTCCAGCAGGATTGACTATCAGTTAGTAGTCTCTGAAATGTTCAAAGCACTTAAAATTGGTCATGTATATCTTTTATATTAACCTCATTTTATAAAACTAAACCTGCAAGGAATGCTTTTGGTAGAAGCTAAAAAAAAAATGCTTGAGTTGTTATATTTGCAATTGGGATGCACAGAGCTTCTCTAATGTTTTGCAGCAAGTTTTATAATTTTTGAATGAAGCATATGCACTAAGTTGAGTCTATATTTTTCATGTACTAAATGAACTACCTAAAATTACCACTGCAAATATTCCTGAAATGAAAAGTGTTAATGATGTACTTATTTTCACAGAAGTGAAGTCCAGACAAGGACTCATAAATATAATCTGAACAAGAGTTCCAATAATTATCAGAAAGTATAATTCTGACACAGAGTTAAATATTTTCAAATAAATAGTGCCTACTGATGTCAAGAATATAAAACTAAATAAGACCATAATGTGAATGGAATTGAATGGGAACTCACAAAATTGGGCTAAACATGAATTTTTAAAAAAATAAGTTACATGCTTTGATCTACTGCAAAAACTGTAATACATCCTCTCTGAGTTTGGCTAACCTTAAAGAAATATGTGTGATGAGATAAAAAACTTATAACTTTATCACAGTTTATTGAAAACATGCCATTTTGTTTTGTTATAGCAAAATTAAGCTCACTTGGCGCTTTAGGCAGGAAGCAGCGCAAATGATATGACTGTGTAAGATGGCTCTATTACTATTTTATTATTCCTATGTATGCTAGAATCTATGGATGATTTATTTTATTGGTATTTTCAAATGTTGACCTTTTTCTGTTCTGACAAAACAATGGCTAGCCTACTTTTGTAAGAATTTATTGTATGCAAGATACTAATCCAAGTAGTTAATCAGATAAATTTAAATAAAGGGCTATCTGCACTATTTAACTATTAGAAATATATTTTAATTTAAGATAAAATATTTTATCTTTTGGAGTCAATATCCTTAGTTCTTTGATCCAAGGCTGCTTTATGTTATACCCATAGTATGACACTGTAACTATAGATAACACCTCAGTTATACTGGAGTGTTAAATTACGACAATATTTTGCAAAATATTTGGACCAGAATCATGGGAAAAAAATGCCATTGGTCATGGCAGCCAGGAATATGCAACAAATTTCTAGCTGTTATAGCCGTTAAATGGAGTAGGGAACTCCTTATCTTGTTAACTTTTTCAATTAGCCTGTTGTGGCAAATGTCATTCTTAAGTATTTAATTGCCTTTCTTGACATAAACCACCATTCTTTCATTGCAGCTTTGTGTTAAAAACACATTTCCTGTAGTTGGTTGGTATCGTCTTATAGGCATCTTTATGAATACTTGTCTGAATTTCAATTCTATTAAAATAGCACCTCAGTAAGATCCTTTTTTTTAAGGAATTTTAACTGTGGTAATTTCAGGTGATTTACTCTGTATATCTACATATTAGTCGATATGTTGGTACAGTGTTCTTGGACTCAAACCTGCTATATAGTATAGCACTTTAATAATGGAAGAAAACAGAAGAGGATTCTTTGGAACTGCACACTATTATGCAAGATATTACTACTGACTAAAGAACTAGCTAGAACTACTGGCTAAACACCTTACATTACTCTAAATAAGAGGTATAATTAAATTAACTACTTATGCAAAATAATATTTTCTGCATATATTCCCAGTTAATGTTGTTGTACTTTATCTCCTACATAATTGTCCCCTGTATATCTTGGGAATTACTGGTCAGAACGTTTCCTTCCTTCAGGGTTATACAGAACACTTCTCAAGAAAGTTTCACATATACAAAACTCTGATAATATATGAGAAAGGAAAGCCAAGCAGGAAGATTAAGTATTAAGCAAGGCTGGAGAAACCATGCAAATAAGTCAATCATTATGACAACTAAAGGAGAAAAGGGAAGAAGACAAGCAACTCCTTATAGTCATTGTTAATCAGGAAACAAACAGACTGGGATGGCTCAAACGGTAACGACTGTGGATCACATTCGGGAAGTCATGGGTTCGATTCCCGTGGCTGACCTTCCTGACCTATGTTTTTTTTCTTTCTTCAGAGGTTTCCCTGAGTCACCAGGCAAATGCTGGGAAGGTTCATTGCATCCCCCGAATTTCCTGTCCCTCCATTTCACCTCCATTCTCATTTACTTCACCTTTCATCTGCTTGGTCTGTTTCAGAGTTGAAAGTGTCAGCAGAAGTCTCGGCATTGCATGACAGAGGAAAAGGTTAGGAAAAGGTTGCTTTATGTAACTCTTTGTCCCCCAGAATAGGGGTGGTCTCTGAGCCCTGGGCCCCCCAGCATGATGTGCAAGCCTGCAGGGAGGAAGGGAGCCGGTTACACCAGCTACCATCCGGGGAGTTTCAATTTATAAAAGGTAGGGACCTTGCCATCTGCCCTGTCATGCCTCCTGGTCCAGCTACCCTCTTCTCCTCTCACCTCACCTCACCCCTCCCTCCCGGAGGTACTCCATCAGGGACATAGGCACAAAAGATCTTGTAGGTCGAAGTGCTAAGGCCCCTTCACACCTAGTCCTACTCTTAATCAGGAAACAAGGAAACATTTATTGATATAATAATGTCCGCAGGACTAAGAAATTTGCACTCCAGTCTAATACGAGTACACTATAATATTTGACAGGTTTATGAATGAAACCATTACTGCATTGTTTTAAAAACCATAACTCCCATTGCATGGTATATACTGCAGCAACGAATTTTCAACATCTGTAACCATAATCATAATATGTACATAAAAGGACTGCTTTTGTTGCAGTTATGTTTGCATTTAAATTTTATTGGGGATTGCCTTCATCAGACTTAGCTACTACTTGCTTCGGTGAAGAAAAGTTCAATTTAGCATGATAAGTATAGAAAACAATTATATATAATATATAGCATTTTCATTTCAAGACTTCCCAGAGTAAATAATGACTTATTTCATTTAAATTTAAAATTAAACAAATAAATATAGCAACTTAGATATTGGAGGGGAAGTTCAAAACTGTTTTCATTGCACTTTATCCCGTCACCTCCACTTTGAAATATGTGTTAAACTGAAGTACTTTATTAACTTAATTCAACCTTTCATCCTGGAATGAGCAGAGCATAACAAAGAAAAGAAAGAAAAAAGAAAACCAGAATAAAACAACTGCCTCCAATATCTTATATTTTCATCCATTTTTCTAAAATGTAACATTTAATCATTATCTGAAATAAATCCTAAAAAGAAAATCGTAATTATCTGAGCTAACTGAGTGAAAATTTTAAAACTTAGTAGACACATTCAATAATCTTATACACTGCAGCAATTGAAAACATTAGAACATAGCCAAGAGAATATATCTTGGGAACATTTGTCCTCAATGATGAAATCTTCCTTTTTAGATATTAATTCAGTTTTATGAACTTGCTTTAGACAAAATGAAGATGATATATCAAGATCTTTAAATTTTCTGTCATTCCAACTTAAATACTGTACAAAGTGAAAAGAGAGAGTGACTAATGGCTGCTTGTCTAATGGGTTGTTATAACATTATTAGTGCACAATGTTCCCACTGTACATATATATATTTTGTCATTAACCTCAAAATGAGTAATTTGGATTAGTGATTCAGGCAAATGTCTCTTAACTGCAGGCCTAAGTTTGGTTCTTGTCAAGGCAACTCTTTTTTATATAGTTTTAACTCCTCTGCATTAGTAGTAACTCTTTTCCTTTTATACAACATTTAGACAAGAATATAATGTTTCCATATCCACACGTTAAAAAGATGTTTTGTCATCCATTTTTAACTCTCTCTTTAGATTACAGAAAACTGAAATGAGTTTTGTCTCCATTATCCAGCTAAAATGTGTTCCATGTTTATATTTCTAACAAACTGATATGCATGTTTTACCCTTAACATTTTTACATTGAGAGAAAAAGATATGAACCTAAATCTTCAAGGTGAGAATTAGTTATCTTACTGATTGAGACAAATGCATAGTTAAAGTAATGTTTGTATTCATTTATGTTTTTCACTACTACAAAAAGTATAACAAATTTCACATATGTCTTACAATATTGAGTATGGCAGTTTTTCTCATGGGTTCCCTGACTGTTGATATTATTTAGGAGTTCTTGATCTTCCAATAGGTGAGCTGTTGTAAAAAGTACAAATGCAGCAGTATATATGCTTTATCAAAGTTTTCAACTTGACTTATTGCATCACCGGTGCAATGTATTCCTTTGTTGATGCTTACTTGACAATGCTACTATTTCTTTGTTTAATGTTTTTAGTTGGGTTAGTGCATTCTAAGGAATGAGGTATTGAATGTTGTAAAAAGTGCAGTACTTGCCTGCTCCTGTGATGGAATCATGTTTGGCTCAAGGGTCAGCAATATATGAGGTAAGTGTAATAAAAGTAAGATGCACTTAACTGTTAGTTTTCTGAATAGCTGCACTCTTAATTTGTAAATATGGCTGTGTGCATGCTTGTATTTATTTATTATTTTTATAGTTTATTTTCACCTCAAAGGATTTATCAGATGAGGAGATTCACAAAATATTTGAAGAAACTGATAATGAAACCTGTGCAGATTTTATAGAACTGGAGGAAAGTGATGCAGATTTGAGTGATGAGAATATTGAATCAGAAAACCACAATAGTGAATCTGAACAAGAAGGGGTAGGCGGCGAAGATGTCATTGAGCTAGAAGATGTGAAGGAGTTCTTTATTGGAACAGAAAAGATAAACAATGATGTATGAGTGAGTATGCTAAAACTTCAAACACAAAGAGAAAATATCATAAAAATTCTTGCAGGACCAAATAGGAGTGTAATGAATATTGCTGATAAAGTTAGTGCTTTTCTGAAAATAATTGACCTTGACATCATTAATGAAATCCTTAAAACGTGTAATGAAAGTGAACACTTTTCAGAATAATGGAACAAAATAGTGTCATCAAGAACATAAATAACCAAAGTTGTTGGTGTGGTATCCTATAACAATGTATTTAACTTTTTCTTTCAATACATTATCCAGATTCCCCAGAAATGTCTTGTTATTATTTAAAAAATCCATGTTGTAAACTTTACAATGCGTTTCTGCCCATGTGACAAAATTAAACACCTGCCAGAAGGTTAAATATACAAATAAGTTTCTCTCTGTTTTGACTCTTCAGATCTTTCTCTTTTTCCCTCTTCACGTACTTAATCCAATGGAATAGAGATTTGGTGAAAGTCAAGGAGGCAGTTAATAATTTGTCACACACAATGTTTTGTAAAGAAGTTCCGGGTTTAATAAAATGTTTTCCAAGAGGAGTGAGTTTGGCAGAACTAGGAAGACTGGAAAGGAAAAGTATAATAGTGAGAGAATTTTGAAACATTGGTACCTACAGATGTTTAAAACTAATTGATATAAATGTACTAAAAGAACATCTGAGGTACCAAAGAGATGTAGTGGGAAAACAGAGTTAGTTTGGGGAATGGGTGTACTGTTACAAGAGATTAGAATGGGGGATATTTGGCAACTGGGAGACAGAAAGATACAGAGAAGCAAAAAGTTTGGGTGGGTTTTCAGAACAAAAGTTCTTAAGATCTATTTAAAATAGTTAGAGACATTATTGGGAATGAGAGGATACACATAATTGTGATCCATTTGGAAGAAGCGTTCTTGTTTCAGTACATACAAGGGCATTCTTTGTAAAAGGATTAAGAAACGTTTTTGCAGAAAATTATATTATATGTGGGATACAGAATAATACTTTCTAAAATCCAAGAAGTGTAAAGAGGCAAAAACATGCAAAGATTGAATTTATTTGTGAATTAGTTTATCCTGAATGAAAACTTTCCATTTTTCTCTTTGCACAGGGATTTAAAAATGTAAAATACTCAACTGTGATGTACCTAGTGTGAAACAAATACTTTTGTGTAAGTTATATTTAACATCAATATGAAGGTTTATGTCAATGTAGTCTGAAATATTCCATTATTAAATTTCTCTTGATGTATACTGGTAAATATGCAATGTAGGAAAGACCACTGAATGCTGTTTGATTTTCCATATTATGTTTTCAATTTGAAGACAGTAAATTTCAACAGTATGGAACAAAGGAAGACATGAGCTTAAACTCTCAAGCATTTTTCACAAAATGGATACCGATTAAGAAATTACTCAGAAACTGATAGGAACAGCAAAAGAAAGTGTGCAACTGTGACAATGTTACATTTTAGAAGACAAGTGGTAGAATTCATTCAAATATGTATTTAACCAGCTTACTTCCAAAGTAATTGCTAAATATTATGGACTTTGGGAACCTATTTCAGATAGGTTATCAGAAAATAGAATTTAATGTTGTCCAAATATTTGATGGGGAATGTTATGGCAGGGGGGGGGGATGTGTGAGACTCTCGCACGTTAAAAGTGAAACTTCTTTATAGAGGTATTTTTATATTTTATTGTGCTAAGAGTTTTACAAATTTGATTGTCTACTGCACTTTGACCCCGGTCACTCATTCAGTAGACAATCACTACAGTTTATTTACATTTTACAATTTCTTGTCAATAAATTATCTTGCTCTTTTTTTTTTCAGTCCCATTTCCACTTGTTTTTCACTTTTCATTTATTGATTACTTAACCATCACACATTCACTATAGTTTTCCATTCAAAGTAAGATGCGCTACCTCTTACTTTTCTCTTTCCACTGTCCAAAGCCGTTTATTTTTTACTTTACACAAAAACTGTCCAATGCTTCTAGCGTCCTTGCATATCATTTCAATCATAAGTGTATTTCTATCCCCCTTCAACCACTTCTTATTAAAAAATTCTTTTCTCCAATTTTCTGTTCCTTGGCACTTAAATACTATGTGTTCAATGTCTTCATTACCACCACATATCGGACATTGGTTCTGAGGAATACCCTGTCTTAGCCCTTTTAGCCGCCATGCTGCGGTTCTTACCCATGCAATAGATTCTCTCTCTTCTTTATTTACTATGTCTATATTTTTCCCTACCCCATGTATTTTTCATTGGCCTATAATAAACTAATGAGCTCTTTTCGGCAACCTCACTGAACATGATTTGTATTTCTATATCTTCCAGTCCTTTCCTCGCCTTTTTCCAAAAATTTTTCACGTTATTTTCTCTCCTTCTCCATATATCTCCTAACCCATTTTTCTCCAAAATGTTCCGTAATTTACTTACCCATCCATCATTCATTAAGCTATTCTCTTGGTATTCAATACATTGTCTTAACACATTACTTTTTCCTAGATTTAAAGTTCTGAACCAAAATTTCAAAGCTTTTTCCATTATCTTCCCCTTAGTTGCCACCCTGCCCGTCTGTAATTGTGCTACCTGTCTTACAATTGACTTCGGTAGCCCTAGTATTTCTCTACAAAACATCCTGTGCACCACATCTATACTTTCCCATCCTCTATCTAACCCCCATATTTCTATACCATACATCATTTTTGCCTCCACAACCATCTCATAAACTTTTTCCAGCCATTTAACATTTATATTAGGTACTCTATATTTGCAGCTTCTAATTGCTGCCATCGCCCCTTTACCTTTTGCCAATGCAAACTTCTTTTGTTTCTCCCATTTATTACCTCCATCTATTTTTACTCCTAAATAAATACAGTCATGCACCACCCTGTAATCTTTATTTTCTCCCTTCCACTTTTCATATTTGCTTAATTTTCCCCCCTTTTTGAAAACCACAATCTGTGTTTTCTCTTGATTCACTTTTAACCTCCATTCTTTACAATATACATCACTTAGATTCTAGCATTTGTTGATGATTTTATTATTTCAGTATTAGGAAATGGTTATGTGGAATTTGATTGAAAAAAATCTCTCTTAATTAAATGAAATATTTCTTTTATTCATCAATTTCCATTAATTCATACTCTAAGAAAGAAATTATGGATTTATGATAGCTGAAGTATGATACAAATAATTTGGACTAAATTTTCTAAATAACGAGAAAATACTGCATTGATGGTACTGCCTGATCTGGTTGTGGACTAAGCATTGTCAGTGTTCAATTTTAACTTAAATTTGTCCTCCAAAAATCTTATCAATGGTTGAGCTTCGTCTGAGTTGAAGCTAATGTTGATGTTGAAATCACCACTCAATCATTGGCATTTTGACTAGATCTTTTTCCAACAATGCTGCGTCTTCAGTAGTGTAGGCCAATAAGAAGCTATAATGAGTTCAATGATATCATTAACGCTTGCATTGTTTGATATAGCTAGTGTAAGTATAACACTTACTCCCTCTCTTTCTTCTGAACTGCCAGTTGCAGTTTCTTGATCAGGCCAACTCATGCATTTCACTTTTCGTCTGATCCAGACCAATTTGCCCTACTGCACCTAAAGAAGCTTCACTTCAATAATTCTGAATTTCCAAGAATACTATAGAGGAATTTTGCAAGTTTCCAAAGCCCTTTCTGGACACTTTTCTACAAAAGCTCAGGCAGTAAAAGTTAGTATGTTTAGTTGAAAAGAAACAACAAACATACAAATGCACAAAAAGAAAAGTTAGTTGTGTTTAGAGTGACCAGCTGCAAACCTAGTCAAATTTAAATATTCACTGAGCGTGTATGGCCAACTGCAGACATTGTTTTTAGACAGTCCAGACCATGTGGATATTAGGAAACAGTTATTCATCTAGTGGATGGAAATTTCTTTGCCCATTATCAAGTGCTATGCCAACAATTTACTAAGTACTAAATATGATATAATTATATCGAGATAAACACAAAATATAACAGTCTTATTTTTAAATTTTGGGTAGGGAATGAGTTTTTGGAACACCTTTAGGAACTGTGTATTGCATCATACTGAACACTAGGCACCAAAGGAGTTTTAAAAGTTACATTTTTGAGTTGCATTGATTGCTTTAGTGATTGTTTTGGAAGGCCCCCTCCAAAAAAAAAGAAATCTGCTAGTAACTATTAATCATGCTGATCATATTTTCTTTGTTTGTGTGTATTTTATTCCACAAGAATTCTCTAACATACCAGCAAGTCTTTCAAGAGACTATTGCATTGTCAAAAATGGGACATGCAGGTGGCACTCTCTCTTTGGCTCTCTGTCCATTTGTTTCTCACTGAGTGGTGTAATGCATGTTGCATATTTGGTAACTTGGGGAAGAAGGGCATTTTGCCACACCTAATTTAAACCATTTAATTTTTATCATCCAGCATGGGATTGAATCCACAAGCTTGGATACCGAAAACCAGCACTCAAACAACTGAGTCAGCCAGGCCAAAAGAAGACCAAAGAATCCAATGGAAGTCAATGAAAGAGATTTGCCACATTCACTTTTTAAGGCAAAACAGAAATATAAAAGATATTCAGAAACAATAACAATTTTCTCTGAAAGTATAGTTACTTTTAGCCTGATGTTATAAATAAAGGTGCAAACTGGGAAGTGCAGAGAATATATATATTTTGCATAAATACATTTCTATCTTAATGAGCATAAAACTAGAATAAGTTATATTTATGGTAAGAGAATAGAAATGCAATCTTGTCTAGCTTATACCATGAAAGATAACTACTTCATATATAGGTATATAAGAGATTATCAAATGCATGTTACCTTATAAAAATGAATAATGTGCCAGGTTTCTTTTATTCTGAGAAACACTGAACACTAAGATGAAAGTTTTATCCCTTTCTCCTTAACTTTTAACCATGGTAGATCATTCTGCCCTATAGGTTTTGCAAAATATTAATAACTGGTTTACTCTGTTAGAATATAAAATGAAAATTCTTGCTGCAAAGCAAAAGTGTTTTTCCTTTACTTTCTATGAATTTAGAAACACACAGTTCAGAAAATACAATACTTTATTTAAATTGATAGCTAGTTAAAAAGCTACTATAATCTTGGAATACAAACGTTTCTTCAGGTTAACCATTCTTTAAAGTTTCTGTTTAAATAGTGTAACTTTCATTTAGCTAGTGAGGCATGTATTTACAAAACTGAACAATTCCAGTTAAAGATTTTTTATTAAAGAAGAAAGATGGTTGCATGTATATCTTAGCTTTTCAACAATACAGTATGAAATTAATTTGTATATACAGTGCTTTCCATGTGACTCTTGGCAGCAGCCAGTGGCAAATGTACAAGTGCACAGACTCATGACAAAACCTGCTTAGTATCTTCATGCCTGAAACTTGAGCATCTTTTAACTTACTTTTTCATAGTGTAAAATCATAATTGCAATCAAATAATTACATACATGGTCACATGAGATGTTCAAAGTGATGATCTGCTACATTTAGGCATTGCTGACATCTTTGAAGAAAATTGACATTCACGCACATCAATTCAACTTCCGAAATTTTGCAGACTTCCGCCCTGATATTTTCTTTGATATCCTTTATTGTATGAGGGTTTGTCTTAAAAACTTTATTCTTCAAATTTCTTCACAGATACAAATCACATCCCATCAAATCATCTGGGCCATAGTCCTGTGCGATGATCTTGTCTTCAAAATTTTCTCTGATTTAACTTCATGTAATTTAATTTCATCTGTATTGGCAACAGTTGAGGCTTGCTGCTTGCTGGAAATATGGAAACTGACATTCAAGGTCAGATAATTATTAAAAAAATGATTTGAATATATTTAGCTGATACTTTTTTGCATTACATTTTCTTCATAATACATTGGCCCTATGATTTTATTTTGTATGCACCTCAACATACCACACACCAATATTTTTGTTATGCATTGGTTTTGTGTATAAGCTTGGGCTTATATGTGCTCCAATAACTGTTATTCTTCATTGCAACATGGGTATACAAGTGAAACCATGCTCTTTCAGTAAAGAATATCTGTGTAGATCAATAACAACGTCTTCAACATTTTTCAAAATCTGTTACAGAAATTTAACCATCACCATTGTCAAGTGGCTGCAATTGCTTCACAACCCAACCACAATGCTGTATGATTTTAAAAAAAGCTTGATTAACTCTCCAAGCTGAGCTTTGCGAAACTTCTGTCTCCCATGCTAACTGGTGAAGAGATTTTTGAGGTGAATGTTCCAATCCTTCTTGCATTTCGTAGGACTTATTAAAATATAAAATTTGTGTTAAATAACTTTTTTTGCCTTAGCTATTGATAAGATATTTCCTGTTAATCATTTGAAATTTCTGATATTTTAAACAATACACTTCTGAAATGATATGTGCCTTCTTTTGTTTGTTTTGATGTTTTGAGGTCATGCAAAGAATATGCAATGTCAAGGCCAATATATAGTGACCTGCTTTTCAAACATTTGACTGTTGTTAGTCCCCTGTATGCTGCTGTGTGTCTACAAGAAAATATTTGGCCAATATTTGTCATGTTTAACAAGGATTAAGAACAGATGCAACTAAAATTGGTATTTTTTTGTAGAATGTTTATGAAAATAAATTATAGTGGATAGAGTAGTTTGTGACTGTAATACATGGGATTTTTTTCTTTTTTAAATTTGTTACAGGTAAAATATCTTTATGAGTATCAGCTAATTCAATAGACGGTGTTAACATTGCATGTTATTTGTGAGAGAATGAGGCATATACCAGGCTTCTAGTTGGCACTAGTGTAGCACTACCAGATTGAAGAGCCAATGCCATTTGCTGGACTGTGTCACTTAGGTGAAGAGAAGCATTGCAGAAGTTTAGATACAGTTTAACAAGGATCTAGAACGAGTGTTGTTATTTGTATGAAATATTATTGAGCCTTCCTTGTTTTGGTGGCACATAGTGAATTAAGAAGGGAACACCAAACCAATTCATTTAAAGAAATACATATGCACTTAAACAATTACAAATTAATGAGATATATATCCACTTTTATCCATTTAAAGTATTGACATATTATGTTGTTATCGTAGTAGTAGTATCTAATCCCGAGATACTTGGATGATCCCCATTCATCTTTGCTTTTATCATAATTACTGCCTTCAATACTAGGCTCAGGAAATACATCTTTGGCTGCCAGAAATGAAACCCATTGTGAATGACTGCTTTGTTATATAACTGCATTAGGCTTCTCCTGTATTAGTAAAATTTAAGACACAGACCTTTCAGGATTATATTTTTCATATTTACAGGAAACTCTTTACAAAATATTCTACATCTTTGTAATACAAAGAGTCTTTATGCGTATGTATGTAGCTAATTTCTGGAGTTAACAATGAAGTCATTCTCCATCTTGCTTCCCAATATTTGAATGTCATATCTATTGTCATAAAACCTCTTGCATTCCAATGTAAGATCTTTAATTTTCCTGTAGCAGTACCCACATGGAGATCCAAACCGGGACTATTACTCCAGAATCATTCATTTGAGCATTTTTCCAACCATTTTCTATAGACACAATATTTTTACATTTTGGCAGTTGTGTCTTCCATACAAAACCCCCAAGTTGTTTGGAAGACACCTATCTTTGATCAGTAGGTTCATTGGATCTAACCTGGAGGAGCTTCAAGTGTCCACCAATTTTTCACAGTTGCCACTTATAAGTTCATTTCTAGGCCATGATAGGCCAGCATAGGGTTTAAAAATAGCATTTCCTCTATTTCTGATGTTATTGTAAATACCACCGATACTCGCTCCCCATAGGCTTATTTTTAAAAGCAGGTTGCACCATGGGCAGGTTGAGGTTGGAATTTGGATAGGAGAGGTTAATGAAAGCACTTCACTATCCCTTATTTATAAACAGTGGTCAGTTTCTCTTCTGTGCATTTTTTTTAGTGAAGACTTTTGCTTTGTGTCAGTATTTATACTTTTGATGGTGAATACAGATAGTTAACACAAATTCTTGAATTATGTATGCTTCAATTAAAAACCTGAATAGCTGAACTTCTTTTGTTTCAGATCCTTTTAATCTTCCAAATCTGAATATTTGGAATATTTAGTCAGCTTTGAATTGTATGAACAGGTATAGATATGAATGTCTGAATGAGGATAAAAATTGGAATTGTCTGGTTTTGAAACTACATACCTCAAATGAAGTGCTAAGACTGTAAAACATTTACTTCAGGCAGCTTATTACAACAAGTAAATACAAATTGAATGAGCACTTTGCTAAAATAAAGTATTATGAAAGCTGAAATGATATGTTTTAAAGGGGGAGGGAACTTATTTATTGGAATGAACAGCATTGGGACCAAACTAATAAGACTGATTACTCTCTTTCAGTACCTACATGTATAATCTCCATATATATATATTTCATAAATCCCATTAGAAGACTATGTCATATAACAAAGGGAATTATTGTAATCAGTTCTTAATTTATTCTTTTATTTTCTAAATATTATAAATGTGAGGAACAGGATAGGTTTTGAGAGTGGAAAACCAGCTATGAATCTACATAATTATTAACTGTATTGAAGCAATGGGATTATAGGAAGAAATTTATCAGATACAATGAAATATTACTATTAAATATGCCTACTGAAACTCTCAGGGTCTTTTGGAATCATTCTAGCTTCATATTTCTAATGCTATTGTTCAGACAATAATGGACTCTACACACGAGGAGATCTATCTGGATCCATGGACTGCTTTAGAGATTCCAAAGAAGGAAATATCATAACTTAGATAATAATAGCAAATGTCTTTATGAAATGCTGTTATAATGATTTAATTGCATATTTTATGCTCCCAATTACTTTTTAAACCTCTTAGGACTATACCCCATCACGGTTTTATGATAGTAGCCAGTAAAATGAATGAAGAATAATCAGTAGTTAAAATAACATAAATTTTGTCTGTAGTCAAAGTACCTAATAATTTAGTGAATATTGCCACTATTGTATTCATTGCTTACAAGCTGAAGGAAACAAACCATCTGCTCTAATATGAAAGTTTTATGAGTACTCTTGACAGAATGATCCAGCATTTTTATTTTTGTTTTCCGTTAGCTTTTAATTAGGAACTTCAATAAAGTGAATTATGCATAAGTTACAGGTTATGTAATCCATAATGGAATCCCTAAGTTAATTAATTGTGCCTCTTCTAAGAATACAAGTCCTGGAATGTGCCACATTCTACTGGTTTTAATAGTGGATAATCTTCCAAGAGCTATAAGAATGGAAGCACAATCATCTTTTGGTTTTCTATAAGCTAGTTTCCTAAGTAGGCAGTACAAATCCTTTAAGAGGTAACTTTGATATGTCAAAGAAGTACCTAACTCATTATTTTAAGAAGTTAGGATTTAGGAATAAGGTATTTATACTTTTCAATTGAAAATGAATGTGGAGATCACTAATTCTAGAGGAACAAAGTACTTTGCTTTCCTGCTAATGTATAATCTGCACCATGCTCTTCACTTTTCAAAAGTTTGTTACTAACATATATTTGTAGTTTTACTAAATATAAGTACACTTGCTCATCTTGACTGAAACAAACTCATGAATTCCTAAAGAGCAAAACGACATACTAAAAGTATAGTTTGCATACATACTGCAGTAAAATAAACTACGATAAATGACATTAATGTAAACAATACAGAGAACATTCTTTTCACTTTGTCTACTAACACTAAACATTAAACACATAGTTAACATGGATACTTGCTGAAGTGGGTTCCTGTACAGATGCAGGTGTGTACTTACTCAGTGGACTCTATAGTGGGTGTTGTGGGCATGATCATAAAGATGCAGTTGGTTAGAATGGTTGTGATGATGAACAGTGAGAACAGTGGATGAACCAGGATGTAGATGGCAACTCGGCGGATTGGGTTGAATGGATCCAGTATCCACATGGCGTCTGTTGCACTGAACCTAAATATGTCCTTCCCTTTACTTACTACCACAAATGTCTGCAAAAATAGAATTGTTTTACAGAAATTAACATTTGAGAGTAAAATAAACATAATAATATAACCAGCATTCCTAAGAGAAGATCCAATGCAAAATGTTACTGCAAAAGTGATGAATTGGAACAGTTCCACTACAAATTCCACTTTATTATACTACGCAGTCTGGCCATAAGTTCTGTTACAAACTTTTCATAGGTACTGTACCAGGTGTTGGGACAATCAGATAATGCGCCTGCTGCTAAATTCTACCTATACACGTGAGCCGAAAAACTACAAACTGCCTGCACAGTGTTTTTTCCTGTCCGCGTCCTCGGTGCTCGTTGCTGTCTGCCACTATCATAGAAAGGCGCGGATGAAACCATACAACATTTTTAAAACTACTTTTAAAGGCTTTACTTACCAACTTTATGAAAGGAAATGCTGAAACTGGCCACCGTCATACATCTATTTTTGGCACCTCTTTAGGAAACTATCCATCATGGATAGATGGTAACCAGTTTCAGCATTTCATGGATAGTGATGGATAGTTTCCTAAAGAGGTGCCAAAAATGTATGGACAATGACAGTGGTCAGTTTCAGCATTTGTTTTCATAAAGTTGGTAAGTAAAGCCTTTAAAAGTAGTTTTAAAAATGTTGTATGGTTTCATCCATGCCTTTCTATGATAGTGGCAAACGGCAACGAGTGCTGAGAATGTGAACAGGAAAAACACTGTGCAGACGGTTTGTAATTTTTTGGCTCACCCTGTACTTTGTTGACTTCCATTGTAGCTAAGTGAACATGCAAGTTAAAGGTTTAGTCACAGATTGGGGAGATTACAAATATTGTGTTGCAGTGATAGTCCTCCATAAAGTCTGCACAATTGCTGACCAAGCAAGCTCGGGATGTCCATGTTCTGTGAGGACCAGGACACGGTGAAAACAATGGCATCTTATATTAGGAGAAATTCAGTGCAGAAGCAAAAATTGCTGGCTTCAGAGATGAACATGTCCAGGAGATCAATGTCCAGATTGCTCAGACAACATCTGGGCTGAAGGTTTATCACTACAGTGCTGCACATTTCTTAACTCAAAACTTGAGCAGCAGAGAGAGTTGAAATGCAAATGCTTACTTGAGCATTATGCTAACAGACACAGAAAAACATCCTCTTTATGGATGAAGAAATGTTTACAATTGAACAGATCTACATATAAGGACTGATTGTATGCCAGGACTTCTAAAGAAGCTTTTAAGTGGATTACAAAGATCCAGAGGGGCCACCATCCTGCCTCAGTGAGATTTGGTGGAGAGTAAGCTACAATGGTTTCACATAGGTACATTTCTGCTAAAAGGGATTAAAGGCAATGGTTGAGTATATGAAACAATCCTCCTTGAGATTGTGGTGAAAGACTTGAACAACACTTTGTTCAAGAATAGGCTCTGGATTATCCAGCATGATTCTGCACCAGCTCATAAGGCAAGATCCACTCAATCTTGGCTCGAGAAAAATGTTCCAGATTTTATTGCTACCAAAGACTAGCCCTCTAGCAACCCTGATCTTAACCTCTTGGATCACAAACTGTGGCCAGTGCTTGAGGGTATTACTTGTAACAAAAGGCACCCGAATATTAAGTCTCTCAAGTGATCCTTGAAGTCAGCAGTGGCAGATTTCCTTATGGAGACAATGCATGCTGCTATTGATGAATTGCCTGATAGACTTAGATCCTGTATCAGGACAAAAACGGATAATTATGAATAATATGTGCATTTATACATGTGGATGCCATGTGAAATAGTCAAACAAAAGAAGCAATATAATACATTGTTCCCACTATAAAAAATTTTGCAACAGAACTTATGGCTAGACTAGGTACAATATTACCCCAAACATCTATACATGTTTATGACATGTTATACTGTATAAAATTCAACTTAAACAGTTTTTCTTCACATAGTTCAGATAAGCACCCATACAACACCAGAAATAAAACTGACATTTTTGTTGAATCTTTTAATACAACACTATTTAAAAGTAGCTTTACTTATACATGATTTCATATTTATAATTGTTCACTTAACTACCTTAAAGAAATACCTGCAAAATTGAGCTTTAAAAAACTAGGTATCAAACTTTAATTCAAAAATTGTTTTCTAGTACTGAAGAATTTATTGAGAAATGTCAGAGTATCTAAAGCTTTAAACAATGTTTCTTCTAAAACAAGAATACTTTATTTCAAAGTTGCTGCTTTTATTTAAGATTATGGCATTTTCCTGGTTTGATGCTGATCTTGTGTTTGTGTTTGCAATCATTTTTAACTGTTATATTGATATGCCTCATATATAAATGATCAGTAGATGAAAATAAGTTGGATGAGTTGTTTCCATTGCATACAGGTTTTATTTATAGTGAAGTCTTTTGTAGTTATGGCTTGGTTTCCATACAAAAATGTCCAATATCAGTGCAGAGAAAATACAAAGAATATTATGATCATATTTTATGAAACCACTGACAGTAGAAGGAAATATTAACAAGATAATTTGATTAGAGTGTTAGACAATGGATACATTTTTTAACAAGTTCAGAAATAGCAAACCTCATTACAATACAATCTTTACACATAATATACCCACTAAATGACTGGAGACATATTTATACACATGTGTCATTTCTAGATAGTGAAGGAGGTGCTGGAGCAAGAGGAACATGTAATTTCTTTTCTTTCAGTAAAAGTGTAGTAGGAAAATAGAAGGTAGGTAAATTTTGAAGTTGAAGCAAATAATACATGCATTCAAATATCTTTAGCTGGACAAATAAGTTAATAACATGAAATTTCAAAGCTGTTATTCAAGTAATCAAATTGTAGAAAACACTAACCACTCATAAATGGTAAAAATCAAAGGAATATTTTCTGTGGGTGAACAAATTCAAAATCACAGGAAAAATATAATGATTACAGTAGTTTCCAGTACACTGTGTGCATGAAATAGTTGATACTTGAGCAAAAAATGGAACAAAAATCAAATAGGATGGCTCATATGCATAATTAAAAGCAAGATCAACCAAATATATCAATCAATATGAAAACAAATAATGAGAATACTGCATGGAAAATATTACATAATACAAAATAATACATAGTGTGATGCACCGGCTATGGCCTAAGGTTATTGGGAGGTTGGCGCCACCATGCTGGAGGTAAATAGAGATAAGCAACACTCTTGTTGGTGTAAACATCAGAAGTGCTATCAGCAGATAGTTTCCTTCCCCTGCCTCCAGAATTGTATTGAGATAGTTCAAGAATGTTATGTGAAAGTTTCCATTGGCTATTAAGTGAGTGTTCTCGCAAGCATTGAGTCAGTGGAGTTGAATTGGTCAATGAATAAGTAAGCGCTTTTCTGCTGCAACACAAAGTGCAGTTCTCCAAGAGGGTTGGTGATGACTGCTGTGACATGCAGTGAGTGCTATTGCGGAGTGAGAGATTGTAGAGTCTTGTATTCAATTCACCAGTGAGTGAACTGTCTGGAAGAAGAGGCTACTCCACAAAGAAAGTGAAGTGATAGGGGAGTTGAACTATTCACATTAATGAAGTGATATTGTGAACTAAATAAAAACAGTGACCATGAGAACTGAGAGAAGCGAAGTTGAAAAACTGGACAAAGTCACAATAGCATAGCAAATCAGCTTTAGCCACTTTTAGACTTGTTACCAGACGTGATTGTTAGGGAAAAAATCTGCACTAAATTGGAAGCTCACATAGCTCCAAAGATAAAAATTAAATTGAGCTTTATTTATGGCGCTCTTTAACTGCTATGATTCTTAGACTCCCATTCTATCTTGGGCATGAAAGACTGGAAATTAAGGCCTCTTAATCGGGCTTGAGGTTCTTTTATATGCCGTAAATCTACAACACGGGGTCACAAGTTTTACTTTCCTTCCGAAGAAACCATGCTAAGGAGTTTTACACCTGAAAAATCCATTGCCCTCCACCAGGTTTGAACCTGCAACCTTGGGAACTAGAGGCTAGAATGGTACGTCTAGATGACGGATGACAACACTCCAAAGATATGAAACACATATTTGACATATTTTTTAATTAAAGATATCATCTGCAAATATTGGGGAAGAAGAATAGGAATAAGAACTAATTCAGAGCATTATAAACACTTACTCACACAGGTGGTTAGAATTACCTCTTCTACCACCAGTGAAAGGGCAAAATCTTATTTCATTTTTACCCTCTATTTTACAAATCTTTCTTTGAAACAAAATTGAACGACTGGAACTATATTGTACTATGAGTTTTCAAATATAACATTTATAATGTATTCACAAATATAGAAATAGTGGGGAAAAAATTTTTGAAGGTATCAAGGAGACTGGTGCAATATATAAGAAAAGTAAAAAGCAAATGGGCATTATGACAGGGATGCTGTGTGTCTCCTATATTATATATAATTTACACAGAAAAAGCTATAGAAGGTTGGAAAAATAAGTGTAAAAATATGGGAATTCCAATAGACGATGACTCAACAATATACTCCCTGCAATTTGTGGATGATCAGTTAGTTTTGGCCCAAGAATATGAAGACGTAGAATACTTACAAGGAAACTGATTCAAGAATACAACAAATGGGGCCTAGAAATAAATATGGATAAATCCAAATATATGGCCGTTGGAGATGTTCATCAAGGTTTGGTGCTGGAACACAAAATGGGAATAATTTAATTAAACACACAAGGGAACATAAATACCTGGGAGTAAAGTTTACACAGGATGGGAAACAAGAAAAGGAAATGAGATCAAAGATAAACTCAGGAAATTTGAATGTATATTATAGGATAAACAGGTCTCAAAAGAAACTAAAACTACAATTTTTAAAACAATAATTAGAGCTCTGACTTGTTGATTCTGAACTATCAGTTAAAAAGAAAATTATGGGCACCAGAAATGGATTATTGGAGATCTGCTAGGATATCTAAAAGAGAAAAAATTAGAAATGAGATTATATAAAAACATATGAATGTTCAAAATACAATTTTAGATTTTATTCAACAGAAACAATTAGAATGGTATGGGCATGCTAAAAGAATGGAAGATGGAAGATTACGTAAAAGAATAATGGAGTGGGCAGCATCAAGAAGAAGGAGAAAAGGAAGACTGTATAGCACATGGATTCAAGGAATTAGAGGGGTAATGATGGATTGATAAATTGAGGAAGGTTTATGATCCAACAGGCAAGAATGGAGAAAAGTAATAAGAAGATTTTAAAAACTGTAGTCTTGGATGCCGGAAAAATGTTTGCACATTGTAAAACCAGAAGTATATATTAAAAGCAAATGGATGAGGAGCATAAATAAAGAGCTTTTGGAAACACAACAGAAATTGAAATGGATAGGGTATGAGTTTGTATGGAAAGTGTTTCTGGCAGCAGAATAATCACAATGTTGAAGTTAAGTTTCAGATCACTGGATTAGTCAGCAGTTCACAAGTGCAAGTTACAACTATATTCAGTTAGTGAGAATAAGTTCAATAATTAGCATCTATTAATTTAACTGAATATTATAATATGTGTATCTGTATAATTAGAGGAAAGAAATAGTTGATAAATGTTATATAAATTGTATCACTGTTGTTGTTGTTGTTATAAATAAACTTATTCATTCACATAAACAAATGCATTAAAAATTCATTTCGAATACTTTTTATGTTTGTACTTTTTCGTCTGAAAATTTAGTCAGAACTTTTTGGTACATCAATTTTAATTTTAGACATTATTGCATTACATATTTATTTTATATAGTGCATTGGATTTTGTGATTCAAGTTTCCTTATGTATTTGTATACCAGCAGCAAACAGTTGCCAATTTTACCAAAAATGCGTTATATCCAGAACCATAAATGTAGTCTATAAAGAGTATGCTCTGGCTTTTATTAATTGGTTTGGGGTACCTAATGTACCCAAGAATGATCATGTACAAATACATTATGATTGCACATTAAGCTACTATATTTATTGCTGTTGAGAATTCTCAGAAGAATTGCATGAACCAGATTTTGTAATCTGGCTTTTATTTGCTACCACTGTATCATTAATATGTATAGCTAAAATGATATTTATTTTTATATTTGGATGGCCATCATACATATAAATGGGACCTAGTGACATTTTGGTTTTGCACAAGTGAATGCTTATAATAATGTAGGTATACATGTAATGAAACATGTTTTGTATATTTTAAGGATATTTGGAAATAAGTAAGCACATGATAGGTAGACTAGATGTGGCATATACTATGAAGATCAAAATTCAAGAAAGAAATAAAATGCAGAGTAATCTTTTAAAACTATCAATATTATTAGAAAATGGAGAGTCAGACAATTTAGAAATTACTTTAACTTACTAACTAGCAAATAGCACTTTAGTGTAACATTATATGTTTAAATATTTCACTGCATTGTGTTCGTTGGTGTTATTACAGATAATGCACGACGCACACTGCAAGAAGAGCAATGAAAATAAGAATACCTGTATGAGTAGGCCTCACATTAGCAGCATTGTCAGACTTGACTTATGTGTCAATGTACATTGTCAAAATGAATGCTTTCTTTAAACAATACCAGCTGCCTAAGATCACTTCTGCTTAAATAAATAATGGTTTTGGAAACATTGCAGACTTTGTAACAAATGATAAACAGATCTTTATCTATATTGGTATTTTATATACTCACCAATTCATATATCAACATCCACTACACTCTTGTCATCCTTTACTTGATTCTTTTTAGAGAATTATAATTTGAATACCTATATTTCAAGAATACATATTTCCTTTTTCGTTTAAAAAATATGAGGAGAGAGCAAGCTTTTAATGTAATGTATAATGTGTATGTACTTAATTTATTTCATGATTTATTTTAAGTAGAATTTTTATAATTTTCTAAGAATTAAATCAACTTTCAACAGCTTTTACCCAGTTGTACCTGAATGGCACTTGTCATCTTTTATATAAAAGCTGTCCATTTAAAATTTTCGCAAAACTGTTAATGTATAGCACGTATAAGTTGGAGTAACTGCTGAAGATTTCCTTTTGCCTGTTGTGATGTAACTGCTGATTCCAGAACTCTTTTTTTTATGCAAAGTTTGGGCTTTTGAATGCAATGGACTGGGACTAGCTTTTAGGTTAGGTAAGTAAAAATGAACATTACTGCAAATTAATTTAAATGGTTCTCTCCTTAGTTTGCAAATAGTTTTTGACTCTCCTAAACCAACAAGAATTCTCTTTTAGTAGAGCAGTTAGAGGCAGCTGCACATGCAAATATTTGCAGAACAACATCTAGAATGGGATAAAAATTGTAACACTTACTCTACAAATTTTACAAATCAATGCAAATGCTTAGTCACTTGTGTGCAAATCCATTCATGAAATACTTCTTTTACATCCCAGAATTAAGTTTTAACATATAGGTTAAGTAGCAAACTTTTATAAACAAGCTTTTCTCAAGCTTGTGAATAGCTAATTAATGCATACAAGCCTGTAACTCACTTATATATTCCTTATCTAGTTATATAATAATTTGTGATATAAACAAGAAGATATGAACAAAGGACAGATAATTGTGCTATTAGGAAAGGTGTAGGTTAACGTGCCATGAGTTATGTTGTGGCTGTTTCTCAACATTAGACAGTAGCTGTTGTACTGTAGTCTACCTCTATATGTGAATTTAATGCATATATATGCCTAAAGCCATAGTGACAGAGGATGGTGCCTCTGACAAACAATTTCTATGCACCATCTTATATTTATCATTTCATAACCTATCCATGATTAGCTTGCCTTATTGAGATTCAATACTATAATAGAGATTTAAGTATTTAATGAAAATTTGAATCATTAAGTAGGTGCATTTTAAAATTGTTTTTAATTAATTCCTTGCTGAATGTATCTAACATTTATTATTACTATGTTATAATTTTTAACAAATTGGGAAATACAGTCAAATGTTATTGTTTTTAAATGGAATTGATCACACAGAAAAAACTGATTGATTAAATTGTAAACAAACTTGTTGTTAGTTTCAGTAAAATTCTTTATTATTGCCTCTGTTGCAAAGATGCTATTTATACAACAATAAAAATTTTCATGTTATACATTGTTCAGTGATCAGTGGCAGCTGATAATATTGCCAATTGTACCAATGGTATGAATAGTTTGTCTTTAACTTCTTGATTATGGCTGACTCTTTTCTAATATGATCTAAACAAACTATAACACACATGCAAAATGTTGTGATTCTAGCAATGCCTCAGCACTAAAAAGCTTAGGTTGGGTGCATCTGTCATCAGTCTTGAAGCCGAAATTATAAAGTCAATAATTATCATAATAATCCGGGAAGGATAGCGAAATAAAATAAATAATAAAATATTTAAAATCAGTGCATGTATTAAAAGGAGAAGCATTGGGAAAATTGTTGACAGGCACAGCTTAGCTAATTAGGGACCAGCCCCAGGTATAAAGGGTAAAACCGCTTAAGCCAGTTTCTCCTGGAAATAATGGGTACAGTTGCACTGACCAGGAAGTGAAAGTCACTAGAAGCTTCATGACGCTCAGTTTTGGGGCGAAATTTTTAAGAGGAGCGAGGGAAAGTTAGGAGTTCATCTTTGTATCGTGTATTGATGAGGATACTCTCGCTGGGGCACTCTTGGAGTGCGGAACAACAGCCTCGTCGAGTTCCGAAGACTGGGTGCGAACTTGCAAGAGGATCAAATGATCAGATGTAATTGATAATCTTCAGTCTTGGAAAAGACACAGTAACATCGTAAGAATTTGAAAGTGATCGGCAAATCTTAAGTCTTATTTTAATGGTAAATAAAAGTGTTCCAAGAAGGCATTCGTGTTTCTATGTACACACACACACTCACGCAAACCCAGTGAGTAAAGTTTCATGCTCAAGCAACCGTGGCAAAGTAAAAAGAAACAACTAGAAGAAGAAAAGCAGCAATCTTGAGGAAGAGGTATTGCTTCATTGTTGGAGGACGTAGTGTGGCTGCGTCAGTCTATTGCATTTTAGTGATTGCATCTGTAGAATGAGATGTACAAATAAATGTCAAGACCATAAAGAGATATGAGTTAAGTGATATCCATTTGTTGTATAAAGATACATGTGATTGATTTTGTTCATGCTATCACCAGCTGTTTTACACACCTTAAAATTGTAACCTGGTTTCACACAGTTAACTAGCCCTTTGCTACAGCTCTATATGTTCTAAGCAAAAAGTAACAGTATGATACACTATATTAAATTTACAACAAAACACACAACTACATGCTGCTTAACTATAGTAAATGGCTATACCTTTCATACTTTCAGAACGTCTTGTATTGACTACAGTTTTCTTTCATGACAAATGGATTTGAAACAAGTTGCGCCTGGAAATGAACTAATCAGGAACTTAGGGTTCTGACTGTTACTCACTCTTTGGTTGTGGTAGTAGGGGTCGATGTCCTCGAGCGGCGTGGAGGCGAGTTCAGGAGGAAAGAGGCCCTGCATCCGTACAGGGATTGGCGCTCCTTGCTCCAAGGTGGGGTCCGGCTGCGGTCCTTCATCTTCGTCCTCGTCGTCGTACCGAACCTGATAAGCACAATCAGCATAACACTTAATACCTTTAACCATGTGCCAGTGATATCTTAGTGTCGCAAGTGCCGTGTAGATTCTAAAGTCCTGTGGTGCCTCAAGCACTGGATGGTGAATATTAACTATAGAACTATAGTGCAAAGTGGATGTGCATCTCTAGTTCCTTCTGGCCCGATAACATCCCCTCACTAACCCTGACATCTTGCAAATGTGGAAGCTGCCTAAATTAAACATTATCAAGATACTTTTAATTTCAAACCAAAGTCAATATAACTGGAATTGATTTTTTTCATGATTCCTAATATAAAATACATTTTATTAAGAGTTTTCAAATTACTCTTCAGGTTTTTTTAATTGTGGAATGAGAATAGTTTTAAAAATGCTTGAATAATACCAAAAACATCTGAAGATCTGCTAAAATGTTTTTTGAAATTTTAAACTTCATTAAGGCAAGACATAGATGGAACTTTGGTCAAAATATTTATTCTCCGTATATTCAGCTTTCATAATATACCTCATTTACAATTTTGTCAATTTAAAATTGAATCATTTAGAAATGTTATATATATTATAAGCATTTATTAAATTACTAGTATATTGCAATTTTTAATATCTTATAGCCATGTCCATACCCAGAAAAAATTTTGGGGAGGGGGATTTTCCATAACTTAATCTAAACTTAACAGTTTAGATGTTATCATGTACCTGCTCTGTAGTATATAGACGTTCTGGGAGTAAGAAAATTGCTTGCAGACGTTATACAGGAAGAAAACCTCACCAGAATGAAGATATTCCACCTTTCAGCACAAAACGTCAAGATTGCTTCAAAAACTGGGACGTATGGTCACCTTACCTAGGTAAGGTGACAATATTAAGCTTCTTTCTCCTTGTAAATGTACTATTAGCAGTAGACCTACTGTTATCTAAGGAAATTTTCCCATCTGGTTTCATATGAATTTAAATAAATAAAACTGTTAGAAGTTTTGGATGGGGGGGGCCTTGAACCCTAAAAACCCCCACTTCTAAATATGACCATGCTTGTAGCATTGTATATACTAGTTTTTGAAACACTCCAGTTTTTTTAAAATTAGTATGTACATTTCAGAAAGAAAGAAATACATAAAGCTGTTCATAAATGAATGAAAACCCCAAGTTCCATACAGTGTTTTGTAAATGCATGTCTTCTGCACTGCAAAAAATTCAAAAAAGCTAATTTTGAAAGTTCCACCCATGAGTTGCCTTAAGCATAAAATTTATATAATTTAAATATCAGATTTATTTTAAAATTAAGATTATAATAAGGATTAAAGTGCAAATATAGGATAATAGTATCAACAGAAATTTTTATTTACTTATATGCCACATCAACAAATTATGCCACACAAATATAACACCCGATGGAATAGTCCTGGATAGTTTGAATGTTTTGCTTGAGAAAAGTGTCAATAGTAACATCTCACAATCTTTTTTCACATCAGAGAAGCCTTGACAAATGAAATCAATGCTGCTGGACCAATAGTGGTATTTAGGCTTGCAGTAGGTGCTAACTGAATTTTGAGTCCAGTGTTGATTCTTATAAGTAGCAACTGCAACTCAACTATCATTCATTTTTTTTGGGTTCATTCTCAAAATTATTTTTGCCAATAAAGGTTGTTCTTTCAAGATATTCTGTGATGATTCATGTTTCTGTGAAAACCTCCATAGTGTTTTCTGAATAGTAAAGGATACATATGCAGATAGATAGATATTTTATTTCTTCATTGCAATATTAGATACATAACTTGCTATTGTATACAATCTATTACAACATATAATCTAAACAGGGGCAACTCTGAGAGTAGTGCCTCCGTACCATGGCACTACCTTAATAAAATGAAGAAATACATATTTGAAACTATTTGTTTACTCCACGATTACATCAAGAATGCGGTTATGTTTATTATTCTTAAAGGCTCAATGAAATGGCTTGTTTGACAATAGAAAACCATAGAAGCTGAAGGAAGCGATTGCAAATTACAAGTTTGCAACATTATTACATTATTATTCTATGGATCCGTGCCACTTCTGTCCTTATCCAGATTCATAGCACTCTGGGCTTTCAGTCTAAACTCTAGCAGGACTGGAGGGGCAAGAGTATAGCCCATATTCGTTCCAGTTAGTATCTGTCATGGCTTATCTAGGCAGCACTTGTGAATTATAAGTACCAACTTTATCGTACACCTATGACAAAATGTGCTATACTGAGAAGTGAGAAATAAGGTACCAATCACTGGCAATGTAAAAGTATCATATTTATCATTAATTTTATATTTTTTATACTTTAAATTAAATTCATAATTTTTATAATGCTGCCTGCACTGCCAGCAGTCCAGCAGATGATTGAAAGAGAAGTAAAACTCCACAGGTGGGATTTGAATGGCAACCATAGTGTTTGGCTTAGTTTCATTAGTGTGTGTACTTCAGTCTGTAATGGTGCCTCTACCATTAAGGGGCTGTATTACGATCTCCAGTTAAGGTTCCAGTTAGATATTAACTGTGAGCCAGGACAAATTTTCATATTACAACCTTCGGTTAACAGCTAACGGGAGTTATTCTTACCAATGGACTAACTGCCACCTTGGATAGCAGTTAGTGTACTAACTTGAAGGTAACCATACAAAAATGGCATGATGGTGGTATATTTATTGCTTCATATATGAATTGGGGAGGTATTCCTGGCACTGCCACTGCATTCATGCTTTAGCCGCTAAGCTTATTTATCTCCTAAAGTATCTCTTGTGTTGGTGACCATCAGAATTTTTACTGCCTTATACTATATTTACTTATGCCTATCTGGCCTATTACACATATATGATTGCCTCACCATCTCTGTACCTCTTGATCATTCTTATCCATTTCTCTTTAACTCTGTCCAAATAGTTCCCTGCAATTTTTATTGTTTTTCCTTCCTCTTACAGTTAAAATCTTTCTAATTAATATTCTCTGTTTAAATTATTCCATTTATGTTGCCATACCATACCTTTGATTGATTGCAATATAATAAACCATGAAAATCTGTTTTTGTTTCCTACACATTGAACATTTTACTAAATCCTTGTCATGTCTTAAACCTTTTAAAGTCATAACTCCAGTTCTAATCCATGCAAATCCTTTTTGACCCCTTTTATCACGTGTCTCTATGTATTTTTCACTGCTCCATTCAATTTTTACTTTTTCTACAACATATACATAGTAGATAGAGAAGATACTGCACCCCATCCAAAAATTTGATATAAAGATTTCACTGGAAATTCATGTTTTGAGGACCCTGAATAAAAAGGTCCATGTAGGTGTGCATGCATATGTGTGTCTGTGTGTGATTGAGTCTGTGAACAGCACAACTCAAAAAAAAAAAAACTACTAAATTTGATGTCAATTTCAAACGATCCTAATTGTAGGTTCCCATTTAAAAATATTAAATTGACCTAAAATGACCATCACAGTGTCCTCCAAATAAAACATAACTAACGGCATTTACTTTCCCCCATAATATCATGCAACTTTTATTCAAGACATTTCTTTCTACAACACTTAGTTTTGGAGATATTGTACAGTCTCAACTTAAATGGTCCACCCTATATATCCAAGTTTCTTACCCCTTAATTCTATCTTGTTTGATGATATTCTCTTTATCTAGTTCCCATATTCTACACCAATATTTCAATGCTCTTTCCATTATCTTGCTTTTATAATTTATTCTCGCTAATTTCATTACAGCAACCTCATAGGCCTGGTAAAGCCAAGTCATAACATAATCTCTTTATTACATTTATTGCTTTCCACTCTTCATCTGGTCTCCCAAACTTCTATTCCTTGCATCATTCTGCTTTCCACTATTGAACCATATACTCTTTCTAACTATTTTACTTGCATATTTGGAACTTTGTTTACACAAGATCCAATTGGACTCATAACTATTCTTCCTTCAGTTAATACTTTTCTTTTTTGAATGCTCCATCTTCCATTACTAGACAGTCTAACCTCTAGGTAATAAATTTCCTTGACAACCTAGATTTCTATGCTTTCCCATCACCATTTTTCTTGTTTGCTTTTTTTTCCCCAATTTTTCTCATAAACATTAATAAATATGTACCTAATATCTTATATTGGTAGGTATTTTAATTTTCTTCAAAAGCCTCATTTAGCTGCCTTTTTTTGGGGGTATTTATTTTTAAATTCTTAGGAGATAGAGTGCCTTCAATGCAAACTCTGAGTTGTCACCCAGCCCTTGCTTTGCTATTTGTAAGAGAGGCTGAAGAAGATTTAAGCAAGTAAAACTAAAGTGAAAAAATTTATGTTGATGCTTAATGTTGTCACTGTCAGTGTAGTGTGTAACTTATTCTTGTCTGCTGGAGCATATTGCAACTTTGGCGGATAATTATGAGGTCTTATATGAGGTCTTATTAGATGGAGGAATTCTACATAGTTATTGTTTTTAATGTATAATTAGATTACATTAGATTTAAGCTTAAAGGTGTAAATGGTGGGCCTTTTCCCATATCCCTGCACTTAAGTATTATAACTTTGAATTGTTTATTCTCTAGTAAGTCCCAATATTTGTAGTTTATACCTTTGAAAAAATCCACTAAATTCTGCTTTTTATTTTATTAGGTCTTTTATGTTTCTTTTGATTCTGCATTCCATAGATTATGTATCTTTTTATAAGGTGATTTGCATTAAAACATTAAATGAAGGACTGCTTCAATGTCTTCCCTACAGAGCTTTCACTTGGGCTCATTTTGAAATAGTTATCATAACTAATATAGGTAGTTTCTAAATCCTTTGTAAACAATTTATAAATGCTTTCAAGCATTTCTTGATTTGAATTTATGAATTCAATTGCTTTCTTCTTATACAACTCAATCATAAACTTGCCGGAGCTTTGTGCTGGGACATTTTTCCAGTATTTGGCAGTATTTGGTAACCAGATATGAAAAGGAAAATAAGATGCAGAACTGGCAACTCATGGCAAGCAGCCTGTGTGTCAAATGAATTAAATGTGTTCTCTTTGTAACTGAGAGAATGTTCTGATTGTTCTTAAAAGCCTCTATGGATTTTCACAGAAAACCTGAATCTTTTGTTATTCCAAGCATCATTTCAGTTGCTCGAACATCACATAATTTGAGCTTTTTTGTAGTATACTATAAATCCAAATATTTGTTGAAGACTATTCCACAGTTAAATTTGTATGGTATTATTTATTAACATCCAATTGATTTAAATGTAGCTCATTTTTATCAATGATTAAAGATTGTGCTAGTTAAAAATTAAAGCACTTCAATATTATTTACATATTGTACAAATCATAATTATTTAAAACTTTGGAGCTTTGTTTATAGGATCAAAGTAGTATATTTATTACAGGTGAATAGTTGGTCCTACTATATCAATAAACAAATTCACAGATATAATGTAATAATCTATTTTGTACCTCATAGTTGTCCAACTGCTAAGCTAAAATTAATATTTTTGGATACAGCTTCTTCATAGTTGCAATTACTGATAGAACATTAAGATAAAATTGGAATGCATATTTTTGGGTTGCTTTAAAAGATTTATTCACCCATCATCAAGTACAGTTATTCATGTTTTAAGGGTTCTATTTTGAATATGCCTTCAAACAGGATTTTACATGATTTTTTTTTTCTTTCTTCACACTTTATTTCATATTTTGAGTTACGAAAGAAATACTTCAGATGACATCCTAATGTTTAGTTTTATAAGCACATTCTTTTGATTTTGTTTGTTTTATTTTAAGATCTAATAAGAGAATCTTTGAATGACAAATGCTTGTCCTATAATCTTCATATTTAGTTGGAAAGTAAACTTATAGGTAACAAGAAGAACATTTCTTATTGCCCTACTCCAAAAACAGAACAAAAGTCTTTTAAGCAATTTTTACAGAGAAATCTTCTCTCTGAGTATTTTTTGAAAAATCATTTCTTAATTTTAATCAACAAAATAGAGCACTGTTGTTTGACCACCTTAGTATTAAACAACGGAAGCCAGCATTTGTTAAAATGTCATTTGTATCTCTCTCAATGCAAATATACTGAATTATACTTTTTAACCAACATGCATCTGGGATCACAGAATGTGACCTGCCAGCAAATCAACAGAGGAAACTAGATGTATCACTATTTTGCAGCCTGGTCTGTTATCATTAGTTATATATATATATTTTGAAGAAAGTTCAAAATATGCATTCCAATCATTCCTCTGTAAAGAATTCTGCATAATTTGGCTGATATATTAATTACAGAAAGTACATATTTTCAGTTTTATTCCTATTGTAAGCTGAAACATTACCTCATTAAATTATCATTTCATTTGCATTACACAAGTGTTGGATTTGATTTATAAGCTGAAGGAACTGTGAAAAAGGTGTGTCTGTGTATAAAGCAAAGTATTAGGCTGCATTACAAACAGTGTATAAGCATGATAATCTATTTTTAATCTTCACATTCTTTCTTCCAGTATGTGCAAATATCACTTTCAAAGTTTACAGAATTTCTTCCAAGTACCTACTAAACTTATTTTTTTATATAATAAGCATCTCATATAAATTAAATAAAACTTGAAAATTGAAGAAGAAAAGAGAAAATCAAATTACTATTTGACTGTTCAAAAAACATATTCACCACTTAATTTCATAGAAAAATTTATTTATGCGATAACTAAATGCTATCTATTATCATATCTACAAAAAAAGCGCGACTTTTCTAAAATTATTACGAACTATAATTTTGAAATTCAGTATCTACTTATAAGTGCAAATATTAAACTACTGTGAAGCTAATAATCTTGCCTGTACAAATTCAGGGCTCCGAAGTAAATCTACTTTTGTAATCTTAGGAATATTAGTTTTATTTTGTACTGAACATATTCATACTATCTAACAATGAAACATTTTGCAACAGTCTATGTTAAAAAGAAGCATGAGAAAAAATAACTGTGGAACATTTCATTTCATAAATTCAGTCACATTATGAATAATTAAATTTAACGCATACTGGCCTTGTTTAGCGCATGGGTACTATGTACTGAAGCTATTTATGGTATTAGTAGAAAAGATAATTGCAAAATGATATCTTCGGAGCCCTTGGCGACACTTTAGCACTCCATCATCAACTACATAAACTGGTCTAGTCTCTAACCCTACTCAATGTGCCTCAATCATTTTTATTTGTATCATATAGTACAACCTCCTAAATATCAGAGAAACACACCAAATATTTTAAAAGCAGTTATACCAAAAATAAATTAGACTAACATTTGAGTCAGTTATATTTGGAAAAATTAAAGCACAGTAAGCTAATTCAAGTTTTCAATCTAATATGATCTTCATTAAACAGAATGATTCATTAGAAGAAAATTTGTAACTAGTGGATTATTCTGTGGAATGATTGCCATTTTAACTCATCTTTAACATCCTATGTTATTATTTTCAGCTGAATATTACGAAAGGATGTATGATGCTGCACATAACTTCAAATTATTTTTTCATAAGCATCAGCATTATATTTTTAAATAAAATCCAAAGCATGTGCAAACATAATTTAAATGTTTGATAAAGCTCTCATATCTAATGTATGTGCAGCTGTCAATTTAAAGAAGTAATGTGAATGAATGTTTGTTGACCATAAATATCTATGCAACAACACATTTTGAACAAAAATGCAGATAACAAGCGTAACCACTTAAAATGCAATATTTTCATGCTATTTGCATAATGTTATCAGTGGAAGGAAAACAAACTAATCACTGCATTTCAAAACTGCCACTGTTTAACCAGAGCTAAATAGGAATGTAATACTGCTAGCCAGCAAACACTTATTCTAGATTATGCTTTCAATTTATTCGGTGTGTTTCATAAACTTGCTGAAGGACAGCGTATCCTTGATTTGGCTATCAGATTGCCTACTTGCATGTACAATCTAAAAGCAGTTCATGTCATGCAGGATGCAGAAGTTCATAACAATTGCTGTACATTAGAAAACTATGTATATCTATATTTGTAATAGACAATCAGTTGTCTGTGGGTTTTTCCTTGTAGTCTGCAATAAACCAAATGCGAAATATCATTTCAAATGCCTTTAGTGAAACCACTTGTGTGTTAAGTGTATAGCGGGCGTATATATTACAAAGAGAAGAAAAGAAAGCAGCTCGCAGTGGCATAGCGGCTAGATTCGTGCAGAAGCACTTGGCAGCTTGAAAGGAAGGATAACTGGAAGATATGGTTGGTTAGAGTTTGGATGGCTTAGATGACAGCCTCAAGAATGTTGCTACTATAGCGCAGCACTTTTATGGAAAGTGTCATTCTGATGGATAATGGATGTTGTTATTCTGAAAAAGACTAAATATGCATTGTTAATAAATATAATAGCCAAAACAATATTTTTAACACAAACGTTATGAACTGAAATAATAATTGATTTGGATAATTGCAATTCCAGACATTCTAGCTAATACCCATCCATTATGATCACTCCTTTCAAGGGTGAAAACCAAATTTTCCCAATAATTAAATAGTACCATTTCCAAAAATGTTTAAATGTGCTCTTGGAATGGTAGCATTATTTCCTATACCTACATTTTGCTCTTACTTTTCTACTTTATCAATTGCTTAACTAGTAAGAGTAAAAACTGTATTCCACCCAATAGTATGATCTCAATTTTGCTAGAAATACATGTTTGAAGAATTTTTGGAAAAAGGTCTATGCACATGAGAGAGAGAGAGAGAGAGAGAGAGAGAGAGAGAGAGAGAGAGAGAGAGAGAGAGAGAGAGAGAGAGAAAATGCTATAACTCAAAACTACTTCAGTGTATCTAACTTTATATTTAAGTCCAACATTTTTCAAGATGTATGATTTTCATGAAATTCCTCCTATCCCAAACTACTCTTTATATGGAAAAATTGCATTAAACTAAAAACAAAAACAAACAAAAAAAAAAGAGTCTAAAATGTCTTTTTGCGAATTGCCAATAAGTATTCTTCATTCTGATTGAATTCTGTATAATTTTGTGTAGCTGGGAAGCCATAAGAAATAAGACAAAAATTTACAACAAAAGGTAGTGCTCATTGAATTACACAGTTTCTGTCAAATAATCAAAATAAAATGCAATTTAATGGACTTGAATGAAGGTTTCTGTAACTATAACAGCTTCAAATTATATATTTTATGAAATTACTTCTTAACCTATAAAGTTCTGATATTTTTGACTTTTGCTTAAAGCAGTCTATCACAGTTAGACACAAATAAATGCTTAATTTTATTTGAAGTTCAGTTTTGCTTGTATGTTGGTCAATTTGAAATAGAAAGCCCATTGCTTTTAACAAATTCTCAACATTTATTCTTAACAATAATGACCAAGCAAAATTCAAAGTTTAAGAGTGAATGCACCAACAGAATGACCAATTTTCCAAATAGAAGTGCTGCAGTTGAACTAGACAAAGAAACAAGAAAGTGAAGAACGCCCGAAGTGGAAGTATATGAGAAAAAAAATGCATTTTTTGTATGTTATCTAATGAACAGATGAAAAACGCTGATATTGATGATGTCATCTAGCTCTAACCTGCAACGTGCGTTATGTTCGACCATGGATATATACCTCTGGACGGTACATCTAGGTTCTAAACAAAGTGTATCTTTGGTTTGCATGTCTATGTTTTGATTTAAAATCAATATCAAGTGTTCAATTTCTACCGTCTAAGATGATATATCATCCAGGTCGAAAGCAATCATTTAGCAAGCAGCAAGCAAAGTGAGCTGTCGAAAAACAAGAAGTCTCATCTCCTTAAAAAAATTCATTTCCATACTGCAGAAGGAAAATTAAAAATATTGTGGGGGATTAGTTTATCAATGTCTTACTTCTTTTTTCTTTTTCTTCCGTCCAAAACCCTCCTGCAATGTGAGAATGGGAAGATTTTACACATAGAAAAGAGTATAACAGTATATCGATATTACACAAAACACAACAGTACAGAACAGAAAGAAAAAAAAAAACACCCTCAACATCACCATCAACAACAGAAATAAGTTGAATGTACAAATAAGAAAGAGTAGAAAATAATAGAACAAAAAAGACTACAATCATACCACAGATATCCCGTTATGTACACAGAATAGACAGAATATTACAGTAAACACAACATCAACTACAGCATAATTAGTACACTATTCACAGAGAAAAACACCATTTTTGTGTGTGTACATGTGTTTTAGTTGTTAACATCAAGAGCTGGTAAAAACTTGCTACATGAGAAGACATGGAAAAATTATGGTTCCAATTTTGTACAGCTGATAGAATTTTGAGAATAAATGTTACATTTTCAAATGGTGTGACACACTTTATACACTAGTGAACGATACAACTGCTGTAGAACATATGGAGAAATGAACTAGTAACATTATAAACTGTGCAACAATTGATCTGCAAGTACCACATGTTACTGTCTTTTTAGAAGTCAGTGTTTTTCTAAATAACATTTTTATGCTATTAATATTTTTCAACATTTGGGATATTTTAGTTATATAAGTGTTGAATGGTATGGGCATACAGATATTTGACAGAATATGTTTATCTCAGTCTTCTTGCCATCACCAAAAACTTGAGTGTGTAACTTTTTCCATGTCTTATTTATGATCCTTATAGAAATTACATTGTAACTTTCTCATCAGTTTAAATTCTCTGCTGTATATTGTCAGGAGATAATGAAGACCTATTTGTCTTGAATACAGAAAGAACAAAAAGTCACTGTGCACTCATTATACCCTGAATAAAATATCTTTGTTTTAGAATATCTAACAGTTCACTGTGTACACAATTTTGGACTGGCTAATGACAAATCTTCCTCCACAAACATTATTTCCCTTAAACCATTAAATTATGTGTTCAGGGACAGTCTTTTGGCATCTTCAGATTGTTATACATTTGGCTGAAGCTTCTAAAGCAAACAGGTCTTTGGTTCAAATTCTGGTTGTGATTCTATTTTCCATCTTTAATCTACAAATGATTAATGTGAAAAAATAATTTCTTCATGCAAATATACCTTATTATTTGACCAGAGGTACAGTAATTTAGTATTGTAATAAATATTCTCTTTTAGGTAATTATATCTTGAATAATTGAGACTGCCAGAATATATGAATTGGGTAAGAGAAGTAGAGTGTCTTTTGCAGGGCATAAATAAGATAGCTCAAGATGGCGCATTAACAAGGTAAGGTGAATGTTGTGGTTTCAGTCCTAGCCATGTTATTGGATTTTCAACTCTAATTTGAGTTCCCAAATAGGAAATATTTTTTTAATAACTTACTGATAAGTTGCAGTCACCTTTGTGTGCTGTCTAGTTTGTTGCTACTGAATTTTGTGATAATGGAATTTTAGTTCCAGCATGATGCTGGACAGAAGGCATGGTTGCATAGCCTTCTTATACCATCTTCTTGGGTAACTTGTTGATAGTCTTAGTTATGTAGTTATTTTGTACTATCTGCTTACTTGAATTTAATTATACAGTCATCCTGGAGCACTTATTCTATATCTACATTAGAACCTTCCTTAACTGGAACAAAGGAAGAAAAGTGATTTTGGATAATCAAAGTTTCAGTTAAAAATAGAAACGTCATTTTTAGGAGTTAAGAAACTTTAGGTGAAAGTAAATGAAGACAATACATATACATAAAATTTTAACAAAGTATTTAATAAACGCAAGTACTGTAATTACAAAAAACAAAAAAATGTTCCATAGTGCATACAATACTTTTAACTACATATAAGTACTACTAATTTTTATTTGAAAAAGTCTTCTATTTTCTTTTGCTTTTTCTTTCCACTTCGTTTTCTAGTCACCATGTCATGCCACCATTTCATTAGCAGAACATCAGAAGGCTTTGATTCTTCACATCTTTTGACAAACCGTAATTCTATCTGACAAGGAGTTTTAGAAAGAGAAAGGTAGATTCACTTCCTTCTCATTAGTTCAGATACTTGATGGCAAGTGGGAAATCCCTTCCATGAAAAAGTAGTGGAATGGTCTGTATCTTGCTGCCCACAATACTATATTTCCTACCAAGAATACTTAAGCTGCAGTAATGTCAGTCCTCCACTGAAGGGCCAGGCTGCCATTAATGAAAGAGCCAAAATGGTTGTCAATAGAAAAGGGATGAAACAGCCAAGGTCAAAGTCAACGCATTCCATTATGCATCCCCTTTGTCATTTCTAACATAAGTTAAACGATATTCTTCAACTCATTTTATGCAAAAATGCTTATTTTTTTTGGTCGTTTCAGTTAAGTGTTTTGGATAACAGAGGTTCTACTATATTTCTTTTAATCTGTAGTATGTGTAACTTGGGTCATACATTAAATACTCATACTGGCATTTAATCTGCCAAATGAGGGAAACATGACACAAACCCAATCAGATTGACTAGTACACAGAATTTGAACCATAACCTCGTAAATAAGAGCCACAGATGCTCTTGCTTCATTTGTAAACTTTGTTTACAAGTTAATCTCAGTTATCTGTTTCAGTTAAGCAGAAAATATTTATGGTCTTGTAGTTAGCATGCTAACCTATAAATCCACAACTCCTGTGGTCAGTCTTGGTGAGAGGAAATTTTTCTTTGATTAGGATTATTTCCTGTACCTCCTAGAGTGATATGAATGAGAATATGCGATTCACAGTTAAGTAAAGCAAAATAAACAAACAAAACTTGGGCTTGCCACCCTAGCAACAGTCACAAATCTTTGTAAACAATATGAAGCATAGTGTGAATGCATAAATGTTTGTGGAGGGCATTTTCAATACCTTACTGTAGGGTTTATAAATATGTGAGTCAGTTTATTAGCTTAGATATTAGTGTAAGTACTTTAGATGTGCAATGACTTTTTGCTTTGTCTATAGTTGTTCTCAGAATAATGGCAAATGGCTTGTAGTATAAAATGGGCATTGTACCGTTTATAAAAGGAAAGTACCTATCTGCTTTCAAAAATGAATTACCTATCAAAAGATATAAAACATTTAGAAATAACTAAAAGAAAGCTAAGTTAACAGATTATTTATATTAGAAACAGCACTGCTTTAACTCAACCAATATTTTTCAAAATTAATTTGAATAATGTATTGACAAAGATTATTTGTTTCTATCAAATCATTTAAAAAGAATTGCGGTTTTTGAGTTTTTGGCAGGAACATATGGTATTTATTTACACAGCTGGACTTTATTACTAACTTTGAAACAATCTATATGTCACCCCTAATGAAATTACAAAATATGTTGCAGCCGCAGTGATGCAGAATGAACATTAAGAAAATCTGAGAGGGCGAATTTTCAATAAGATAAAAGAAGGATACGCAGGAACTGTTTTTGTGTACTGTATCTATAATTTTTATACTATTTTGAAGTTCAAATACATAGATAGCTACTACAAATAAAAATGTCAAATGTGAAGGTGGAAATGTTTTAAGCACAATAGAATTGCATTAACATTATTGAACTGCTGCCAAAATGCATACCAACAGCTCCTGTGTCTGAAGAATTTAATAAAATTCAAGTTGTAAACCTATATAAATATTTTCTGTGCATCACTGTAAATCAAATTAAATGAACTGAGCCCAAAACGTCAAATGTAATTAAAAATTTCATTAAGCATTGCAATTCTGGTAAAAGTGTTTAATAAACTTATTTGGAATTAAAGGTAACTAAATGTATTTAAATATAAATAATGTTTTCTTATCATTTTCTGAGAAAGTGATATTATTTAATTTAAGCGATAAGTTTATTGACAAGTAGAAAACATTCTCATCTTTTATCATCACTGGTGAAAAAATCACAGCTGAAATATTGCAGGTGTCTGATAGAATGTGACAGTTCAGATACATTAAAAGCATTGTTATCACTAGACACTTAATACCTGTTCATAAACATAAATGTAGTATGATAAAACTAATGTTTCATAGCAAATGTACAGCACTGAAATACACACTATTTATAGTTTTAAGTCTTAAAAATATGCATGTAATAAAGAAAGCATATATCTTTAGACTCACCAACATTAATTCATTACTTATATACTAAAAGTTTATCTTAATGTAAGTCAAAATTGCAGAAGCTGAAAATGCTTGCATCATTGCACCCTCAAATCTAGTAACTTCATTCTTAAATGCATAAACAAGTATAAATAATAATGATATATATTTAATTATTATAGGCCCTTGGGAGTTTGAGTTTTCTCCTGAGAAGAATTCTTGATTGCCAAACTGAACTGTCAAAACACTACAAGATGGACAAACAGTATAGAATATCGCTTATAATTTTAATATTTCCTAAAAGTATAGAATGCTACATTTGTTAGGCTTGCATCAACTTAAATCTTGTGCATAATTTTGAAAATGTACAAAAAAAAAGCAGACTCATGAAGTGCAAATTTATAAGTTTTGCTCGGCTCCATGGACAATTCGCACTAGCATCTCTGTGCATGAGCCTTTGATAGCTAAGTAGTTGAAACTAAGCAGGTATCTGGCACTGAGAATTACCAAGGTTGGAATCCCACCCAGAAATAATGTGGTTAAGATACACAATATAAATTAAAAACATTTGAATAATGTAATTTTCAACTGCAAAGGCTTATTTGATTTATGGCATTTTTTGTTCACACATAAAAACATGAAATGAATAAATATTCTTACATGAAGAATCAAATAAACAATATGAATTAGTATCAGATGTGCAAACCCTTCATTCTTCATTAATTTGATAACAAAGATGAATGGATTACATATAGATTCTAGGACTACATATAGAAAAAACTATCCTGGACAAGGCATGTAAATTATGTATATCTAATAAAATTAGCAAGGGTGTCTATTTGTTGAACTATATGGCTCATTATTTGGAAAAACCAAATTTAAAACTGATTTATTATGAAATTATCCATACTCATTTGAACTATTGTATTGAATTATGGGGCACAACACATAAAAATAATCTAAAGCAGTTATTAGTACTACAGAAGAGGTGTATAAGAATTGTATACTCATTAAAATCCAGGTATTCTTGTAGGGAGATATTTAAAAAAGAAAGAACATGAACTGTGGTTTCATTACATATTTTTATAATTATTCTTTTAGTCAGACAAAAGTCAGATATAAAGATCAATAGCAATGTACATACATATGAGACAAGAACAAAAACATAACATGTATAGGGAAGGGAAAAGTAAGAAATTTTTTGAAAAAAATCCTTATGTGATGGGTAAAGTATTATACAATAAATTACCTTCCTCAATTACACAAATAACAGGTCCCAAATTCATTAAAGAGTTAAAGAATTACCTCATAAATTGTGCATTTTATGACATAGATGAATATTTATAAGTAATTGTTAATTTTAGTTTTTAATGTTAAATGACAATGCCAGAAACTATGTAAATAGTCTATTAGTTACAATAAATGAATTAAATGAAAAAAAAATTACATCTACAATTTTTGTTTAAGCAGGTATGATATATGATTCAATTATAGCTTGTCCATTAACAATAGAGTAAGAAAAAAAGGGAGTAGAACTGAGTTCTATTACCAAACATGTGGGTTTCGACAATTGACCAGCTGAGCACATATAATTGGAATGGTATGTATTTTTCTATTTATCATATGTTTTAAAAATGAACATAAAGTGGCACTGTGAACACATGTTAGAGAATGCTTCTGGTGTTTTCCAAATTGGATTCACGTTCTGGCTTTTGTTCAATCTTTTCTGTCTTAGGGTGGCATACAAAAGTGTGTGAAAAGAAAAATTGTTCTTGGATGCAATCCATACTTACTTTTACATTTTTTTTAAAATCCAACAGATGCAGCATTTAACACCTTTTAGAGTACTCAAAATGTAAAAATGTGCAATTTGTATTTGCTGTTAACATATAAAAAGAGGAAAAATCTTCCCTGCAAGAATGTACCTACTACTAGCAACAATGCAAACATTTCCAAAACAAGCTAACAATTAAATGAACATTCATACTCTAACAAAAACACTGAAATGCAGCTTGGTTGGTTACTTTAAGAGTGACAGCAATAATTAGCTTCAAGGAGAATCATGCAGATGAGGGCAATAACATTTAAAAGACAGGCTTCAGAATTGTATAGATGAAATGTATCTGGAAATGTATCATAGTCATTGGTAATGTAACTGCCATGTTGAACAAAATGTATACAGATTGCATTTTAATTGTTGCAGCGTATAAGGCATATATTGAAATAAGCTTGTTTTCATTCCATAGGCTAGAATTGCACATGGATAAAGATTATTATTACATCTGGAATTGCTTTATTTTTAACACTTGCACATCGCAATCGCTGTAACAATCATAGAATATAAACTATGCTGTATATTTGGGCCATGTTAAGTAACGAGTTGTAATTCCTAATATTGAGCAAGAAGTAAGCATGATAACTAAAAACTGTAAGCATGTTGTGGTGATCTTACACTTATGTAGTAATCCCACATGCATGCTTTTTATATACTGTTCTCTGAGACTCTGATGTCTGTTTTTCACTGAAGGAAAAATAAAGGAGCACAAGCTTAAAATGTAAGCTTTTTCAGCAGATTTTATGGGATATATGACAGTAATAGAGTTTGTAGAAAATGTGACACAGATCATTTAAATAACTGATAATGGTACAGTTGGTTCTTGAGTTGGAAATGGTTAAAACGGGACCTATAAGTGATTTATAGCTGGGATTAATAAGAGTTAGTAATTTGAAAAGTGTACTGTGGAATGAAATGCTTAATAGCACTGAATATCTGCTCCTGCTGAGACACTTGTCTCAATGAAATGGTGACTGATTCTGTGGAGAAAGTTTCTAGCCTGCTGTTGGAACTCTTAATAGAATACACCATGTGGTAATATTTTACTTTTGAAGGCACACTTTAACAATTTCATGCTGACACTTGTGGACTGTAAAGATGGTGGATTATTATTGAACACTTCCTAGAATACACAGAATGCATCACAGACATTGTTGGCAATATCAATCAGGCACTTCAGGAGAGAAGCCTGAGAGTCTTTACTTTTGCCAGCTGCAATTTTGGGAGCGAATGGGTTTGTCCACCTTCTCCAGAAATTCCAAAGAATTATTAATTATGTGTTCTTTTTGCTGATGTTTATTATGAAGGCTGGAGAGCCTTAATTACCAGTCATTTTTGGTTTGTGCACTGTATGTCACATGAAGAAAGATTGTTTGTGAAGGTTAACCGCTGCCTGAAGTTCCACCTTTTCTTCTTGAGGGATCTTGACAGGATTATCAGTGTACTTCTAGGATAACATGTACTCGGGCTTAAATGCCTGGATTTTAGTAGTGGATATCAGAAATCTTGGGTCAAACTAATACAAGGGGTAGAGGAGTCTATACTGAGCTTTCAAGATGGGAAACTGATGCTAGAAACACCTATTTCTGATCCAGTAGATCTTAAATAATGAATGAGTTTGAATAATCGTCAGTAACAGCTGCCTAATGAACCCATTATTTGCAGTTAGATATATGCTACCAGGGTGTTGGACACCATACTACATCCTGTTGTCTGCCGGAGAATGTGACTACAACATGACATGCGCCTGCCCATCTCAATGTTGATGTCTGCACCCACCTGCAAATAGATTCCATGAGTTGAACTGGAAGCGAGGCCCTATCTCATGACAGTGCAAACGTAGGAATGGATTTTTTTTTCTCCTTTGGAGAGAACCTAGCTTTCTTTTTTGTTGTAGAGAAGATACTAGGGTTATTTGTGAGGGTATATCAAAATTCCATGTGGCGTTGTGATGCCTGTATGAACATTGATAATCACCATTTTCAGCAGTTATTATGAGTTGTAAATTCAATACAATAGTCTAAGAAAACGCTCCTCATTCTTAATAAACCTGCAAGATAAAGCTTGAAACAGGCATCTCCTATTAGTGGTTCCCCTCTCAAAACTTCTCTACCATCTGTATTAATTTTACCCAATAGTTCTAGGACAACCCATATGTACCAGTCGGCCACGATATGATTGCGCACTTGGAGGAGAGCCCCACTGTTTTTTGTTGGCAATGTGTAACGTCATCAAGGCTTGGGATCAAAGGGGAGTGAGGGGCAAGGCGAAAGGGTAATGTACAGTTGCACAATGAAAACAGTGCTACATTTGCACGCCTCAGCCTCGCTAGTAAGTACAACTCGGATCTGTGGATGTTTTCTTCACCTGACTGTCCTTTCGATGCCCCGCCCACTTGTTCCATAACTGTTTAGTTCCTCTTCCCACCGAATGCACTCATATCGTGGCCGAGTAGTACACAATGAGACATTATTAATCAACATGATAATCCGACCTCTTTACAATACAATATGTAGAAGTGTGTATTGGCGATGTCAACTCTAAAGGGAACAACATTAATGCAAGAGGATTCTGATGTAACCCTCTACACATGTGTCGTAATACCTCCTTATGACCCTTCAACTAAATTCCATGACGTTATTTTTCTTTGTTTTTGTATTTGCTATACGAGGATGCGAATGACCAGAGCTGTCGTCACTTTTGAGGTAACCTTTATCATCCATCTTACCTTCAAGTCCTGGGAACTGGAAAGAGAATATTTGGAAATGTTTTCTAAAACGAAGCTATATTAAAGGGAGTGAAGCACTTACCTCTCCCTCCGCTCTCTTCTTCTCGAGCTCCTTCTGTTTGGCATATTCCTCGGCGATACGGGCCTCGATAGCCGCCAGCGACTCCCGGGTGAAAGGACGGAACAAGCTACGTTCTTCCTCTGAGATTGACGACGAGGCGTCGGACATTGCTGCTTATGATGAGGTTGCTTGGTGAGGACTGCTAACACCGTTGCAGCAGCAGGTTGCGGAAGGAGGAAGCTGTCGTTGCTGCTGCCGAGGAGATGAAGGCAGTGATGAGGCGGCAGCGGAGGAGGACGACGGCGACGACGACGACGGCGGGGTCGATGGAGGAGGCTGCCGCCGGTCCGTGTCCCGTGGTAGAGGTGTGGATGGAGGGGAGGACCAGGAAGGTGATGAGCGCCCGTGTTGAGGCAGCTGAGTGGGGGACGCAGCGACAAGGCGACGGCCAGGCCAGCTCTTTCATGTCCGACCTGAAACAAACACCGCACATCCTAAAAAGCGTGTCTAGGAAGTCCCTTAAGGCGGTCAATTCCCATTACAGAGCTGCTTGAATTGGGTTGGACTCGGCGGGCCAGTGAAGCTGTGCCTCCCCATTTTAATGGGGGATGGAGTATGACGAGCTTAAGTGAGAGTCACTTGGGCCTGTAAATGGTTTTATGGGAATTGGATGATGTAACCATATTTTGGTTAAAATCTAAGGGAGGGAGATCTTAAAACAGCTGATTCCAAATCCAATGTTTTTCTGCGCTGTAAATGATTCATTTTCAACGCCAATGTTTGCATTGCTGTAATTAAAAATTTATGTAGATACCTATACCTCTTTGAACTGGTATTAACAGCATATACACAATGCTCTGTTGTATAAAGATAGTTCCGGAATTTATCGTGAGATAATCTGCGCCTCGAAACATAGATATCCATTTTGACTATTTCGCGAAAAAGTGCTAAAATCAAATATCTAAAAAAAACTCAGTTATAATGATAATTACTTATGATCTTTCAGGCATTTTAATTTCCAGATTAGTCAGGAGAGGGAGGTCGAAATTAAAATGACTTATGAGGTAACACAGTTGGCGATGCTAAGAAGTTCAATTGCACGTAAAGGTGATAAAATGAAAACGATAAAAATTGCAGAATAGACAGCTATGTTTGGTCCAAGTTGAAACCATTTCTATTACGGATTGATCACTTGATACTTGTACTCGTGCTCATGCAATAGTGAAATTAAATTATTGCACGTAAACCATATAGGGTAGACGAATAAATCCTCTAAAACTTCCTAGTAACGGTTAAATAAACCATATAAGAGTTTCGTATTAATAAACATCATATTTTGTTCCGAAATACACGCTTTTACTTTCTTTACCACGTACACTATAGTGCATAAAAAGTGGCTCATTCCCTAGATCACTATAGTGTTTTTCACTCCGTAAGGTTTCCACCTTTAGGTAACCAACTTTTGTCTCCACCCAGCCAGTATCAAATCTCTAACCAATGAACGATATTTCCAGTCTATGTGGAATAAGGAATGGTTTAGATACCGCCTATATGAAAAAAGTTTCGCCACGATTGGTACACAAGGAAAGGCTAAACCAATTACAAATAATTCGGACTTATAGAGGAAGGGGTGAAGAATTATTTGCATGTGTGGTTAAACTGTACGACAGCTACATTTACATATATGAGAGTTTTCATCAGCGACATGGAGGCGAAGGTTACGTTACTGCTGCTACTAACCGGCAATACGAAAACCTGCATTAAGATAACGGTAGTGTAGTATGGAAGTATAAGGTTTAAGTTGCAATGTTACCCTTTGGCAGTTCAGCCATACTTTGGGGGAGGTAAAGTACCCTGCCAATTCAGTGGCTATAATTACGCTCGAAAAACAGGTGGTGACGCTGATAAGGGCTGGAGCTGGATTTCACCAGTACCAACAATAAATAGCTCCGATCTATTTCGGGCCACATTTTATGCACACCGATATACATAGTAATGGAGAAGGTAACGCATTCTTCCCAAAAATTCGATATCGAGATTTCACGGGAAATACATGTTTTGAGGCACCTTTAACCCAAAAAAGCGCTTTTAGAAAAAGGTCCGTGTGTGTCTGTTTGTGAACAGCATAACTCAAAAACCAAAAGTCGGATAAATACCAAACCTGGTATCTAGGTTCAGTGCCTTCCAAAGATGCAATACAAAGATTTAAAAAAAAAACCAACTCAAACTACCCTTTACATGGAACATTTTTCCAAATTTATTTTCTTAAAAGCGGCTCTAACGATTTTGATTAAAATACCATATATTAAAGATATTTACATGAAAAATTGTATAATCTTTTATAACTGGTAAACGCTAAGCGATAGACGAAAACGCACTACACAAAAATGCAGATTTCTTTAAAATACAATTTATTGCAAATAACATTTTTGTGGCATGAACCTTTTCCGAGATATCCGTTATTAATGGTTCGGATTGTTCACTACTTAGCCGTTCTTTTAAAGTCCTGTCGATTTTCAGTTGTTTCTAGCGATATCATGGAAAGAGTATGAAATTTTAAGGCCAGCATATAGCGTCTAGTTGTTAAACATTTGATTATGGCTGTTCCCTTTGTATCTATAACGAAATGTGTAATGTAGCTATTTCCAGAAATGTTTATCTCGATTAAAATGAAGTAGATAGGAAAATAAACTTTCATAAGAATCATTTGTATACCCACTAATAAGCGATAAAGGGTAGAGAAAGTCATGTGAATGTAACACATCAGTTTTTTAAACTATTTGCTGCCTCTTGAATTTGTCAACTTGGAATCAATGGACGTACATCAATGTTTAAGAAGTTACACTCTTGCATTCAGATCTAAGTAAATGCTCTGAGAAGCGTATTATATGCAGTTATGTGAATGCTTTCCATTGCCACAAGACCTCTGCAGTTAGAGGCAATAGAAAACCTGCATTAAGATAACGGTAGTGTAGTATGGAAGTATAAGGTTTAAGTTGCAATGTTACCCTTCGGCAGTTCAGCCATACTTTGGGGGAGGTAAAGTACCCTGCCAATCCAGTGGCTAAAATTATGCTCGAAATCGTCACCGTGGTGTGGGGGTAGTGTGTACGCATCCTATTCTAGAGGTTTGGGGTTCAAATGTTGTTTGGGAATAATATATTTTTTCTTTCTATTTTCTGCCTGTCTTTCAGTAAGTGAATATCGACTAAGGTAACTGTCATTTAGTCAGTGTGAAAATAAAGAAAAAAGAGGTCAGTAAAGTTCAGTACATTTTTCTAATCAGTTGTAAGGTCAACTTTCCCCACGTGTCCATCTTAAAGTTATTGCTTCTATCTCTGTAGTTTCTATCTTTTCTTAATAATTGCACGTTAAATTTAATAACATAATAGAGAAACTGCTTTTGCTTTCCGCCATTGCACGCTGAATTACATGCATGCGCTTCAGCAAAGAGATAGAACAAGTGAAAAACAGACGACATCCGGGTGCGTTCAGTAGAGTTTATCTGCAATGAACGGTGCGCTCAACGAAGGTGAGCGCCTGCCAGGTAACCACGGTCACCTGAACGCGGTGAACATTGGTGCACTGCTATGTGACGATTACCCCGGTCAAGTTCTTACCGCGGTAAGCTGAAGGTCCCTGAAGGGTTGGTTTAATGAGGATGGTGCACATGACCATAGGGGTTCAAGGTCAATGCCATAAATAATATGCAATGGATTTCGTAGAATGAAACCAATTCGAGAACATAAAGGTAGCTAGCGGCAACAAAATATGATAGTTCACTTTTGAACCAAACAGTACGCAGTAGTATGACCTTCCACGAGAGGGAAGGAATGTCTTGTTACAGTTCACCTGCGCTACTGCAACTGGTATGCAGACTATAAGGTCAGGCAATTACGCAAAATATTCAGTCTCGAGAAAATTCACTACGTGCATATTCAATCTTAGAACAAAGATTATTTATAGGTATTTGGTGTTGATTGTAAACTTCCTTGCATGCAAATTTAAACCCATGCACCAAGTTAACTAAAATAAATACACAACTACAGCATTTGAATCAAATATCAAAGAAATAACTGCTTATCTGTTATTATATTGAAACGATTCGAGCTGTCTAGGCTTGAATGAGGGTTAGTTCAAGGTAAGAGTTTCTGGCTTAAGGGTAAATGGAGAGGAGATAGGGAGATGGAAGAACGACAACTCAAGTCTTATAAAAACCATGCCCAGGTAATTTATTAACTCCGTAAGCCCTAGTGGCCTAAACTAGCCACTTCAACAACCGCACTTACCTGCCTGTAGTTCTGGTAGGTCGGGATGTTACCAACTAATATATAACTTACAAGTAAACAAATCTCACAATCTGTTAAGAAATAGGTTTAGAATGCCAAAATAAATGTTTACATTCCTTGTTTTCCATTCGAGGCCGCTACTTAGCGTGATTTTACCTATAATTTCGATATTGTCGTGAGGATATAACTACAGGAAAATGAGAGAGTATGTGTTCACTTTGGAATGAAGAATGTGTAGCGATTGTCTGTTCTATGCAGTAACTTTACATCGAAATGTATGATTAAACACTTGTTTTGTGATGTTTAGGAGCACCAAGAAGTAACTGATAATTAACTATGAAATTGCTCTTGGTTTCCTTCCCGGAGATGGCTCATATATACATTGCAATTGCGGCGTACTACCGGTCCCAGATTTACGATCAGTTCCATAGACATCATCAGCATCTTCGGATTCATTAGTGTGAATATTGAGAGTGTTGTAAACGAAAATATGCCAACATTCTCTGCATGCTTTTTATTATTATTTTTACTTTCTCTACTACGTATAGTAAGTAGGGGAAGTATTGTATTCCACCCAAAAATTCGATACCGAGATTTCACCGGAAATACATGTTTTGAGACCTCCTGAATCCAAAAAAAGCATTTTTGGAAACATGTCCGTATGTGTGTCTGTCTGTGTGTGTGTGTGTGTGTGTGTGTGTGTGTGTGTGTGTGTGTGTGTGTGTGTGTGTGTCTGTGAACAGCATAACTCAGAAACGAACGGTCGGATAAACACCAAACTTGGTATTTAGGTTCAGTATCTTCCAGAGATGTGACACGAAGGTTTCAATAAAATCCCCCCACCCCAGATTACCCTTTACATGGAACATTTTTTGAAAATATTAATTTTCTCAAAAATGGCTCTAACGATTTTGATTAAAATATCATATGTTTAAGATATTTTCATGACAAATGAAATGTATATCTTGAATTTTCTGGGAATGTCTCCAAAAGTATTCTTCATTGTGAACGACTTTTGCATAACTGGTAAACCATAAGAGATAGTCAAAATTTTACTACACAAAAATGTAGATCGCATTAAAATACACAATTTATGTCATATACGTTTTTTTTGTTGAGTGAATAATTTTCGAGATATTGCTTGTTATTCCCTTAAATTTTTCAATACTTATTTTCTCAAATGGGAATTCGTTATTCATTTTTTTGTCTTGGATATGCAAAGAGTATTAATCTGTGGCAAAGAGAATGGTGCTGCACCTAGCAACCAGCTATTAAGAGAAATGTCTATGCTTAAAGGCTATTGTATTTCTATATTGCCCTTGCAAATACAAAACAAGGGGAACATAGTATGTCTTAAGCGATAGTCAAATATTTTTAGAACTGGTCGCTATGTGTAAAATGTAATTCTCTTTGCATGTGAAAAGATCGTTTCTGCAAATGTTTATCTCGATTAATATGAAATAGGTGGAGAATAAGAGTTTGTAAAAATAGTTTGTACAAGAGTAGGGACAGTCATGTGAATGAAACACATCAGATTTTATACACTTGTTCTGGTAGTTCTGTTTCTTGATTCGTAAAGGAAGCATATACTTATCCTTCCGAATCAAATATCGTAACAGCCATTTCTGCTACACGGAGCAAATTCATGTTTACTCAGCCATACTCTTCTCTCTCCCTCTTTCTCACTCGCTCTCTCTCTCTCTTTAACTGATTACCTTCCACTTTGTAGGAGTTAACTCCCAAGGACTTACAAGACAACGCCTCGGACCAGTAGCCTGTAGAGTAGCAAGCAAACTCTGGACCATAGTATATCCAGGATGGGTGATCAGCCCAGTGCCTGGTATGGCGGTGAAGAAGAAGGAAATGAAATGTAGTGATGAAGGGGATGATAGGAAAATTCACGGATCAAATTATCTAACCCAGCATTCGCCTAGCAACCGAGGAAAACCGCAAATAAACTTTCGGTTAGATTGGTTGTCCGAAGATTTGAACTCGGAACCTCCTGAATGCTAGTCGCTCAAGTTGCCTTGGCGCCACCACAATCATATTCACAGTAGATAAGACACCCGCGTGGACTGACAGACTGGATAACCCGTCAGCAGCTTGCCTGCCATTTGTCGATTATGTAACTGATGGCCACGTATAATGCATGGCAATTTAAGATGTTCCAGAATAACGTTTTGTAAATGACCGTGACGCGTACTGTAATTCTCCACGAGTTGTACACTTCTGCATAATTATACATTTAGTAATACTGCATCGAAGAGTACAAAAAAATCCAACATTTTCATCTGCCCCTCCTGTATGTTTGCTTGTTAGGGCTGGTAGCGCGCACGTCCACATCTGTTCTCCGTGACCCACCCACCCACCGACCGACCATGCTGTCTGGTAGACTCGTGCTGAGGTGTTACAGGTGTTGCTGTGTATGCTAAAACAACACACGAAGAACTCCGCATGCACACAAGTGAAGAATTTATTAAGATGTTTGCCTTAAATTTATACAATACTACCTCCCGAAGCCACAACCCGCTTATTCGACAACTTGGAACTTATTATAGCGACCAGCGACTACCTAAAATACAAACGACCACTTCACCTTTTGACCCTGAGGCAGTATTTTTAACACTTAAATGATTTCAGTCTAATTATATAATATATAAATTCAATAACAGCCCGCCTTAAAGCAATATGTGTACGTAACGATATATAAAAAGTGTATATTATAGTCATTGTATATGTTTATATTATTGTATACATGCTTAATAATGTTATGTGAATGTATTACGTAATTTAATAATGTAGGAGCCTTGAGAATAATAGGTTAAAAGTTGCTAACAATGAGGTAACCTTGAGGCAATAATGAATAAGAAAGTTTAATAATGCTACTAGTCATTATTGGAGCAAAAATAATGTAAATTTTGAGACAGCTTATAAATAGCCAATCAACAACCAGAAAAAGCTTTAGTTAAATGAAGGTATTCTATTGGAGTAGGATTAGCCAATCAGAAACTGAAATATAGCAAAATTTACAAATTCAGAAGTCAGTTGGTTGTAGACAGTGTTCCTAACCGGACGCGAGATGCGTCCTCGAGAAATTTAATACGTATTCAGTGTGAGACGAAGAATAGTTTGTGTTAAAAAGTGCAAGTAATTAATAAAAAAATCTCACAGTTCTCCCTATATATCAGTGAAGTGTTACTTAAATCGTGTCAAGCATTAATAAAAGCAGTGAAGTAAAATTATAATCTGTGTAAGCCTACATTCTTCAGTCGCACCACTCCCTGCTAAGACATTCATGTCTCTAAAAAAATATAAATACTGACGCAGCCGAGGCAAACATAAACATATAATATTTAAAGAAACAGTCAAAATTACAAAGTTAATATTTTTTAAACATTTGGAGCAAAGGCCACCGGAAAGTACATTTAGGGCGAAGGCTACCCGAAACTTTTTACGATACGTGCGGTTGCAACTACTTCAAGTTCGGCTCCCCAACAGTCGAAATACAATATAACTCCTACTTCAAAAATCGGCTTTCCATACGTGAAGCAACAAAACTTCTTCACCGCACACTCACGGACAACCACACAGTCATCGACGTCGCCGTACAATTTCTACAAAATTACCTGCAACATCAACAACTAACTCTATCCTTTCTCCAACTCCAGAACACCAGCCATTTAACCAACCACATCATGAGAGAACAGCAACTACTGGACGTCTGCCTAAGAATCACAACCGAACACCAACCATCTAGCCAACCACGCACGCCATGAGCGAGCTACAACATCTGGGCGTCCGCCTTGAATCACCATCGGTAAGACATACCAGAACCTACGCGCACCACCTAATAATACCAAGGTAAGAACACCCTCCTCTACCACTGCATTCCGCTATTTCAAACAGCACCTCAGTGTATTTGTGTCAGTCCGTACGTTCTATTTACCTATTGCAGCAACAGCACAAACACCCGTCAGTCTATCTAGCCCGCCAACTGCGTGTCCAAATATGCCACCCTGTCAGTAATGTGCACTTAATACTAACCACTCACTCCCCTAGGGTGCTGCTCAGGCCTCAGTAGGTGTAGTACCCGGGTTATCCCCCGCCCGCAAGTCATCAAGTCCGTCTGCACTATCGGGGGTGCTCAGCAGAACCCGATTACTAACACATGTACTTCACTAGCAAGCACCCCCTGCCCATTCCTGTTTAGATAACTAAAGTGCATGGGGAGGCGATGTAGCTCCTTAGGATGATCACCATAAGGGGCGGCGGGTGTGTGACCCCCTTAAAAATTAACAAATAAAAACCTGCCCTTGGTAGGCCTTAGCCACAGAAAGGGTAGGATTGTTATAGGAGGGTTTGTTCCCATTTGGGGACACCTTATATACCTTGCTGGCCTTGGCTACCAATGTCGTCAGCGTTCTAGTGGAACTGATTCCCGACCTGTTCTAAGTACCACCTTTTCTGACATGTTTAACTTCCTCGTAGGTAGTTCACGTCTCGGTACAGGACCGTAACAAAATACACAATCCGTGCTCGTTTGTTCAAGTTTTTATAAGATTTAATGTTACCTATTCTGTTGTTGAGTTTTTAGTAGTATAACTATAGGTTATTTATCTCAGGGTGTGCGTGAGTGTATTTTGAAAGGATAACAACAGTTAGTTAGCTATAGATTTCAATGTTGACTAAAACGTTCAGTTTCAGAAGAGTCGCCGAGTGTTGAATTCAGAAATTAATTATTTCTATAACAATAATTAAGCGAAGCTTCAGTTGCCGTAAGTCGCGAAATGTTACTCCAAAAGATACCTCTCAATAGCCACTGAATCTTCCTAACACCTTCATGTACACTACACAACTTAGAAATTATACACGAGAGTCGTCTCAGAAGAGTTAGGAATGTATGCACGAATGTAAGCACGAATAGAATGCACGAACTTTCCTTGACTTAAGCTCCGCTCACATATCAATACCGCTACCAACGTTTCTTCCCGCGCGGACCAATCTTAAAATTCTACGTATGCGTATCTGAAGGTGTTCCTATGCGGTACCTCCTCGACTCTCCGAGTTTCATTTCCTTTCTAATTTTCAGAATTCCTGCCTTCGTGAGTTTTCAAACGTACTGAACTCATCTTTCACTGTATTCCAGGAACTTTTATACTAATTATTTCCTTAACATGACTCGCTAATGACCTTTACCTCCTCACAAACCTTTCAACTAAGGCTTATTGCATTATACATTGATTTAATGTACGGAATTATTTATTACAACTATTTCTTTATCTTACTATTATTACTTTCTCTACTACGTATAGTAAGTAGGGGAAGTATTGTATTCCACCCAAAAATTCGATACCGAGATTTCACCGGAAATACATGTTTTGAGACCCCCTGAATCCAAAAAAGCATTTTTGGAAACATGTCCGTGTGTGTGTCTGTCTGTGAACAGCATAACTCAAAAATGAACACTCGGATAAACACCAAACTTGATATTTAGGTTCAGTATCCTCCAGCGATGCGACACGAAGGTTTTCAGAAAATCCCCCCACCCCAGATTGCCTTTTACATGGAGGATTTTTGGAAAATTGTCTCCAAAAGTATTCTTCATTGTGAACGACTTTTGCATAACTGGTAAACCATAAGAGATAGACAAAATTTTACTACACAAAAAATGTAGATCGCGTTAAAATACACAATTTATGTCATATACATTTTTTTTTGTTGAGTGAACCATTTTTGAGATATTACTTGTTATTCCCTAAAATTTTTCGATACTTATTTTCTCAAATGGGAATTCGTTATTCATTTTTTGTCTTGGATATGCAAAGAGTATTAATCTGAGGGAAGGGGAATGGTGCTGCACCTAGCAACCAGCTATTAAGAGATATGTCGATGCTTAAAGGCTACTGTATTTCTATATTGCCCTTGTAATTACAAAACAAGAACATAGTACGCGTTAAGCGAGAGTCAAATATTTTTAGAAAACTGGTCGCTATGTGTAAAATGTAATTCCCTTTGCATGTCAAAGATCGTTTCTGCAAATGTTTATCTCGATAAATATGAAATAGATGGAGAACAAGCGTTTGTAAAAATAGTTTGTACAATAATAGAGAAAGTCATGTGAGTGTAAACATCAGATTTTTTTAATTTAATTACGTATATCCTCCCGTCAATAATTGCAATACCAAAATGGGAGGGGCTTACCCGGTTTTAACAAACAAAGCGCAAAGTAAAGAAGCTAGAGTAATATTGAGAATGAAGCAATAAAGAAAACCTAAGAGTGAAAGTTTTCTAAAAAGAAAGCCAAACGCAAAGGAATTCGATAGAGCAGAACGCAGAGAGCATGTCCACAGATACCAGACGGATGGCAATGAGGACGGCATCACAAACGGAAGAAAATCAGTGAATTTGGAATGTTGTAGGAAAGTGAGATGAGATATTCCCTGAGGCAAGAGACAACTAACAAACAAGACCATTTGCTCTTGAGCGACAAGCTCGATACTACAAATTGGGTACACAGTGCTTCCAGTTTGGTTCTCCCACCCCTTAATGGCGACTGCAGTTGAAGCTGGAACGAGCACTTTATCTACACTCTCATAATGTTATGCTCACAACATAAATAGTACTTACTACTTGAAATATACGTTTCAATATAGGTGCATGTTAACATTATCTATCTAATAAAACCAAAACCCCTAGGAGGGAGGGATGAGGGGAGAGACCCGAAGAGCGACCAGATCCGGATGCCGACGGCGCAAGCATGGGTGGGGGTCCCTAACGTTTCCAGATAGAACGCATCTACTGCCGCACGTCCCTGCCCGCAAGCGACCAACCTCCAGGGTCCCCCGGAGCAACCCCCAGGCTGAGAGAGACCTAACTGAGCGGTACCGCAGCGATGCCAGGGAGGAAACCTTTACAGAGCGCAAGCCACCGCCCAGCCGCAACCCGCCGAATACCGTCGACTAGTCCTACAACCCTGAAACAGATGACAAGGAAGTAGATGGTTACAGGAAATGAGAGGAAGGAGAGTCGTGGTGGAAGATGAATCACCCCAGCATTCGCCTGGGACTCGGGGAAACCACGAAAAACTCATTGATCAGAGTGAGATGTCGCCGGGGATCGATCCCGGCACCTCCCGAATGTAATCGTCTGAGCCATCCCGCTCGGTTAGTAAACCCAAAAAGTAAAAAATTATATATTTATGTTGTCACATTCACATGACTTTCTCTGCACACTATCGTTTATTTTGTACAGCTTCTACAAACGTTTCTTAAGAAAGCTTATTTTTCTATCTACTTCATGTTAATTGTGATAAACCTTTGTAGAAATGGTTTCATTATAGATTTAGTTGAGATACAAGGGGAACAAAGAGGTAACCGAATTGAGAGTCAGATGCTTAAAAGCGTGGCCTTTAAATTCGGTTGTCTTTGTATGACATTGCGATAAACAACTGAATAGCGACAGCACTTCAAAAAAGTGACAGAAGAATTGACAAATTGAAACCAATAATAACGGATATCTCGGAAATGGCTGATGCCACAATATAAGTTACTTGAAATAAATAGCGTTTTAAAAACTTCTACAATTTCTCTGTAGTACGTTTTTGCCTATCTCTTACTCGTTATACAAAATTATATGGTATTCTTTTTGAATGAAGAGGACTTCAAGGGCTATTCCCAGAAAATTCAATATATACATTTTGTCATATAAATATCTTACATATATGGTACTTTTATAGAAATCGTTACAGCCATTTTTAAGAAAATCAAAATATCAAAAAATTTTCATATAAAGAGTAGTTTGGGAGTGGGGATTTTCTTAAAATCTTCGTGTCGCGTCTTTGGAACGTACTGAATTTAAATACTAAGTTTGCTCTTAGGATTAGGATTAGGAGGGGACAGGTATCATCTCGACCCGCAAGGGATGTTTTGTGCATACGCCCCCGGGAGGAACGGATGACACAGGCGACAGAGACACACAGAGTTCCCTAAGAGTTACACGCTTGACCACCCGGCCGGAGAGCGCTCAGCAGCGGCCCTCCCATGCCACCGGAGGGTGGCTCACAGGCCTCCCTCCAGCGGAGACCGAGGAAAACTCGACCCAGCAGCGGAGGCTCGAACGGCCGCCATCTAACGGGGCCGAGAAGGACCTCCAACACGCAAGCCTCTGCGCCATCTGTCCGCAGCCGAACGACACACAGCCCCGGAGCGATCCCTCCCAGCATTCGCCTAGCGACCCGGGAAAAACCCCGAAAAAACCATAGGTGCGGAAGGTTGGCCGCGGGAATCGAACCCACGACCTCCCGAATGCGGGCCACAGACGTTACCGCTTGAACCATCCCGCTTGGTAAGTTTAGTGCAGATCCGATTTTCGTTTTGAGTTATGCTATTCACTAACATACAGAGAGACCTTTTTCTAAAAATGCTTTTTGTATTCAGGGGCCTCAAAACATGTATTTCTGGTGAAATCTCGGTATCAAATTTTTGGTTGGAACGCAGTACTTTCTCTACTTACTCTGGTGAGTAGCAGAGAAAGTAAAGAGATATTCTAAAGCCTGTAAGTGGCAGCAAGTATATTCTTAATGTCAGATATTCTGTACGCAAACTAGGTAAAATAAGGAAATTGCGTTTGTAAATTATTCACGTGGTTGGTAAAGTTTTCCTTTTAAAAGCACACTTTCCCAGAACTCTTTATCAAACAGCACGCAAGCTTCAGCAGTTATTGACATAGTTTCTCCTCTCATTACAGTTTCATGCCATCACACTAACTTGGTCATATGAGGCGGGACGAGGAAGAAGGGGTCATATCCTAAGACCAGCTGGGAAACTCGCATCTGCACCGCTTACAATGGGATAAATTCCTTAAAAAATTCACTGTATGCTCGTGCGGTTTGTTTAGGTCAAGGCCACTGTGTGAGATGACTCCGCGGTTACAGGAAGCTCACATTCGGGAGGTCCCGGTTCGAATCCCGTCAACCGCCCATTCTCACCTTGGTTTTTTCGTGGTTTTTCCTTGATGAGTAGATGAATGCTGGGACGGTTTCTCATTCACCACGATTTCCTTTCATTCCGATTCTTCTCACGTTTCCGTTTTTCCCGTAGGGAAAGGGTTCCGACCCCCTCCGTGATACGTACCTTTACCTTTACCTTCCTCCTGTAGTCGGTTTATTTGTGCTAAATGTTCATCCTTATACAGATCAAAGTCCCTTATCGTTTTAGGCTGAATGCTTTCAATTACTTCAAGGTTTTAGGTAAATTAAGCATCTTGCATCAGCTTCTACATAAGTATAATCCTTCCCAGATCGTGGGTTCAATTCCGGCGGCCAACCTTTCTGACCCATAGGTATTTTCGGGGTTTTCCCCGGGTCGCTAGGCGAATACTGGGAAGGTTCATTACATCCCCCAAATTTCCTGTCCCTCCATTTCACCTAATTTCATTTCACTTCAACTTTCATCTGCTTAATCTGTTTCAGGGTTGAAAGTGTAGGCAGGAGTTTCGGCATTGCACGACAGGGGAAAACGATGTTCTATATAACTCTTTGTCCCTCGGAATGGGAGCGGTCTCCGAGTCTCGCGCCCGCCAGGGGGGAGGGGAGCCGGTTGCATCAGCTACCACCCAGAATGTTTCAATCTGGAAAAGGTAGGAACCCTGCCCTGTTGTGCCTCCTGGTCTGGCCGTCCTCTGTATCCTCTCACCCCACCTCTCCCTCCCGGGTGCAGCCGTCAGGGACTTCAGGCACAAAATATCTTGTAGATCGAGGTGCTAAGTCCCCCTTCGCAGTTAGTTCAGTCCCTAATCATAGATACTATTGCAGACACTGCCAGGGTTTATCCGATCGAGCTCTGTTTTTGCTCGCCGTTGGCTGAGAGTCTTAATGCGGCTCTTGCGTTGCGTCAGTTGCGTGCTTTATAGATAGCGGAACTAAACACATAGCAGGTCGAATTATCTAATGTATACGTAAATAACAGTGAACCAATATTTTACTTTTATAGCATTACAAGAATGTGCATGGAATTACAGACTAATTTGTTACAATTTGTCAGAACATTTATCGCTCCTAGTCCTACGTTTCACTTACAGTAGACCATTTTCTCTCGTTTATCTATTTGATTAATACGTGGCGTATTCCAAAACTAAGGCCCGGTGAATTATATTTAACGGATGGTAGGTCTGAATGGCGTTTCATGCCTGCAGCGCTGTCTATCAACTCCTGACGAACCTACCCCAGTGTTTGTATGACGCAGTAGGCGTTTGCCAGACGGTGAGAGCAGATCGCAATGGTTGCGACAACCGTAGATCTCTCCAGTTGTGAAGTGCGCGTGTTATTAGATCACTTGAAAGTGATCGGCATTTGACGATTACTGGTCTGGCTGATGAACTCCCAAATGTTGCTTGAACCTCACTTTACAGGATTGTCACTGAACAGCTTGGATATCGGAAACTTTGTGCGAGGTGGGTGCCAAAAGTGCTCACCGGTCAGCACAAAGAGCAACGAATGCGTAGTGCACGACAGTTTTGGAGCGCTATGGACAAGATGGAGATGGCTTGTTTCCCCACATTGCTACGGGCGACGAGACATGGATAGCGTACACCATCGCAGAATCGAAACAGCAGACAATGTAGTGGCGCCGTTCCGGTTCACTCAAACCAAAAACAAATGTAAGCAATCGCCGTACACGAATCTTAAAATGATGGCTACCGTGTTTTGGGACGAAAAGGGCGTCCTTTTAATTAATTTCATGGGGCGTGGGTGAACAATTACAGCTGACGTGTACTGTGCAACGCTTACCAAACAGAGACGTGCGATCCAAAATCGACACCGCGGGAATATGTCATCAGGCATCATCCTCCTGCACGACAACGCACGCCCGCACACCGCTGTCAAAACCAAAGAAAAGATTCAAGAGTTTCGTTGGGAACTCATCAACCTCCGTACAGTCCCGACCTGGCACCAAGCGACTATTTCCTCTTGTATTTAAAACGGTAGCTGGGTGGACAACGATTTTAAACCGACGATGAACTCAAGACGAGCGTTACCAACTGGTTCAAGTCCCAGGCGGCAGACTTCTATGCCGAGGGGTTAAAGAACCTGGTGCAGCGTTACAGCAAGTGTATAGATGTCAACTGCGATTATGTGGAAAAGTAAAGTATATATGTAGGCACATATTACCGTCAATAAAAGCCTTGTCTCATGAGCGATGCTGTTATTATGACCAAACTGGCCTTAGTTTTGGAATACGCCTCGTACAATAATGTTATGCATATAAGTACCTATAGTAACTTACTCAGAAGGAGTAAAATATGCTTCCACGTTTAACTGATATGTACTTAACGTAACAGGAATAACATTTTATTTCAGAATACAAAACCCAAAACAGATAATACAAACAGAACAATTTAAGATATAACTAATCAGAAATAATTTATAAGCAATGAATAGCAATCATAGAATAGAATAACATGAAACTGTTTCTTGAATTAAAGGTTTTATTTTTTATTGCTAGGTTTTCCATTGAGCAGCCTGTGAATATTTGGGGTGATATTTTATGCTGTCTTGATTGTGAGAACTGCATTCAGATTTTCATCAAACAGGTTACTTTGCCGTTTTCTTAATTTCAAACCGGAGAAGAGATGCTCATACATATAAGTGTAGTGAATATTTACAAGGTTTTAGCTGCATTTTAGTCGCGGAAATAGTTAACGAGGAAAATATTGGTTAAAACATTCATATCTACCTTGTTATTAAACTCGTCTTTCAGTTCTCTGTCACGCTGTAGGTCAATTTCTAACTGTAGACTTGCAGGAACTGAATCACATTTACTGAGAAGGGGCTAGAAAATATAAAATTGTGTTTCTAGACCTTTTATACCCTTGAATTGTATTTCAAATTGTTCCTGCAAACAATATATAATACCTTAAAGAATCAAACAAGACCTGAAACAAGGATGACATTTTATAACACTATGGCAATCCCTACGTTACTTTATGGATGTGAAAGCTGGGTACCTACACAAAGAATGATAAGTGGAATACAAAATTGTGAAATGAAGGTTTTGAGGAAAACGAAAGGAAGTTCAAGAGAATCAGAGTAGGAATGAGGAAATAAGAAAAGAAGAGGAAGTAGAAGCTGTTAAATCAAGAATGAATAGGTATAGAACAAGATAGTTAGAACTTGTTAGGAGCATGGAAGATACCAGACTGCAAAACAGCTTTCCAATATGACCCTAAAGGAAAGAGAAACGTGGGAAGACCGAGAAGGAGATGGAAGAAGACACTATAAAGATGGGACAGGTAGTAGCCTAATCCATGAAGTGAAGAAAAAGAAGATTGTTCTTGCAATATAGTAAGAATTTCTGCATACTCTTCTGAACATCAACTTGAAGAAGAGAGGCAAGCTTTGGAAAGTGGGAACATTTGTTATTTGCAAGTTGATGTTTCCACAATTGAAATTTCATTTTGAAGACAACCTACAGTACACAGTGGATTGTGACGTCACACACACCTATGTCAATGCAATGTGCCCGCAAACCGCTCGCTGCTAGTTTTCCAGCCTCTGCACATCGCTGCACTAGAGGGTTGTTTGATTAAACGAGTCATTTAGCTGCAGTAGTGAGACAGGTCTTCGACTGTTAGGGACTTCCGCGCGTCCCTGTGGCCTGTCTGGTTGCGGTCTGTAGCCTCCTATGGTTCCTTCACTTCATTCCTTCTGGTACCCGCAATAGATCTCCAATAGGTCGCAGTACGCGAGGTGTATAGTACACAAAGGTCAAGGCCTAACTTAGTAAACATGTTGACTGGCTCGATTCAATTATCAGTTCTAAAATCTCGACATTTGCTCGTTCTGGTGCAGATTTAATATTCTGCTATGAAAATAGCTGGCCTAAGGGCATTTTGAAAACAATAGTAATCAATTTGGTTATCTGTCACGATAAGCTTATGCTTCCAGGTGTAAATGTCTGCTGCATGCATCACTGAACAATTGATAATCCAAAACAGAAGTATTCACATGCAAAATGGTTCAAAAGGAGAAAAGGTCCACAGGCTTCCTACTTTCACCATATTTAAACATAGGAAAACAAGATTTAGCACATTGTTGCCAAATGTGTCAACTTAAAGTTTAGAATGATTGAAATTACATTATGTGCAAAATATTTCTAAAAATGATATTCGTTTTAAGATCACATCCAATATATATATTTATTCAAAGCAACAAATTTTAGCATATAGTTGCCAAATGTGTTCACTTAGAATTTAGAATGCTTGAAATTACATTATCTGCAATACTTTTTCTAAAAAGGCTATGTTATAAGATCACATCCAGTACATATATATAATGCAACAAATTTTAGCACATAGTTGCCAAATGTGTCAACTTAGAATTTAGAATGCTTGAAATTACATTATCTGCAATACGTTTTTCTAAAAATGCTATGTTACAAGATCACATCCAGTACATATATATACAATGCAACAAATTTTAGCACATAGTTGCCAAATGTGTCAACTTAGAATTTAGAAGGGTTGAAATTACACTATCTGTAATATTTTTTCTAAAAATGCTATTTGTTATAAGATCACATCACATATATAATATATATATCTATATATATATGTGTGTATTCAATGAACAAATTTTAGCACATAGTTGCCAAATGTGTCAACTTAAAATTCACAATGCTTGAAAATTACATTATCTGCCATATTTTTTTTTCTAAAAATGCTATTTGTTATAAGATCACATCATATATATTCAGTGCAACAAATTTTAGCACATAGTTGCCAAATGTGTCAAATTAAAATTTAGAATGTTTGAAATTACATTATCTGCAATATTTTTTTCTAAAAATGCTATTTGTTATAAGATTATACACATACACGCATATATATATATATTCAATGCAAAACATTTTAGCACATAGTTACCAAATGTTTGAACTTAGAATTTAGAATGCTTGAAATTACATTATCTACAATATTTTTTTCTAAAAATACTATTTGTTATAAGATCACATCCAATACATATATATTCAATGCAACAAATTTTAGGGTTTGATCGCCTGGGAAAGAAATGTGAAAAAACCTTGGTGTACACTACAAAACCAATAACTCCTCATAAACTGTAACAATTCAACCAGAAACACTTATTTTCTCTACCACATACAGTAACTAGATGGAGTATTGCGTTCCACACAAAATTTGTTTCGAGATTTCATCAGAAATACATGTTTGAGGTTCTCTGAATAAAATAAGCATTAAAAAAAAAAGGCTCCAATCCCTTGTGTGTGAGCAGCATAGCTAAAAAAATCAAATAAATACCAAACTGCTTTCTCTGGATTAAAATGAAGAGATAGGAAAATGAACATTATAAGAATAATTTTATACCTACTAATAAGTGCTAGAGGGTAGAAAAAACCATATGAATGTAACACATCAGATTTTTAAACTTTTCCCCTTATATGCCGCCTTCAGCATAGCAGCTTCGACTTTGAAACGATTGCCATTAGTAATTTATTTTGGATTTTCTTTATATGTTTAATCACATACATCTACATACATTCACACTCTCATTCATACTTCCAAACTCAAGGATAACAAAAAATCACGGATAACGAAAAAGACCTCCAGGCGGGAATCAAACACGGGACCTCTGAATTTGAAGACCAGCATATTAACACAGAGGCAGTCTATTTTGTTTTGTTTCTTGCCACTTGTGTATATTATTCAACTTGCCTTTTAATGGTAGACAGTCGCCCCAACCTCTTCTATGTGCTTGAGTATAACAAAATATTTTTTTTTATTTATGGACGCTCTTTAACTGCTGCGTTCTTTAGCGTCCCATTCTATATTGGGCGTGAAAGACGGGAATTTTGCTTAGACCTCTTTATCAGGCTTGAGGTTCTTTTACGTGCCGTAAATCTACGACACGGGACCACCGACTTTACTTCCCTTTCGAAGGAAGCCATGCTAAGGATTTTTAAGCCCGAAAGCATCCATCGCCCTCTGCCGGGTTTGAATCTGCGACCTCGGGAACTAGAGGTAACCTCTACACCACGGAGGACGACAACAAAGTGTTGAGGACATATAAAACGAGGATTTGTTATGATTAGCACTAAGTGTATAGAAAAAAATCTGATGTGTTACACTCACATGACTTTCTCTACTCTTGTACAAACTATTTATACAAACGCTTATTCTCCATCTACTTCATGTTAATCGAGATAAACATTTGCAGAGTCTATCTTATAGCTAATTTTCTTGTAGATGTAAGGGGAATATATATTTACAAGGGCAACTTGGAAATACAGTAGCCTTTAAGCACATACATATCTCTTAATAGCTGGTTGCTAGGTGCAGCACCATTCCCTTTCCCACAGATTAATACTCTTTGCATATCCAAGACAAAAAATGAATAACGAATTCCCATTTGAGAAAATAAGTATTGAAAAATTTAAGGGAATAACAAGCAATATCTCGAAAATGGTTCACTCAACAAAAAAAATGTATATAACATAAATTGTGTATTTTAACGCGATCTACATTTTTTGTGTAGTAACATTTTGTCCATCTCTTATGGTTTACCAGTTATGCAAAAGTCGTTCACAATAAAGAATACTTTTGGAGACATTCCCAGGAAATTCAAGATATACATTTTATTTGTCATAACAATATCTTAAACATATGATATTTTAATCAAAATCGTTAGAGCCATTTTTGAGAAAATTAAAATTTTCGAAAAATCTTCCATGTAAAGGGTAGTCTGGGGTGGGGGGATTATCTTGAAAACCTTCGAGTCGCATCCTTGGAAGATACTGAACCTAAATACCAAGTTTGGTGTTTATCCGACTGTTCGTTTCTGAGTTATCTGTTCACAGACAGACACACAGACACACACACGGACATGTTTCCAAAAATGCTTTTTTTTGGATTCAGGGGGTCTTAAAACATATATTTCTGGTGAAATCTCGGTATCGAATTTTTGGGTGGAATACAATACTTCCCCTACTTACTATACGTAGTAGAGAAAGTAAAAAAAGGTTTTGTGTTTCTTTTAAAAAGGCTAAACGTTAAATAGCGGTGAAAGTCGTGCGATCGCTACACATCGTTTTTTTTAAAACAAACTTTGTAAATGGAAATGATAGGAGTTAACGTATGACACGTGACCAAGAGCGGAGGGACTTAGCACCGACCTAAGGAGAACTTTGGTGCTTAGGCCCCTAATAGGGCGCCCCTCTGGGAGGGAGGGTAAGGTGAGAGGAGACAGAGGATCAAGAGCACGGCAGAGCAGAGGGCAGGGCCCCTACACTTTCCAGATTGAAACTCCCCGGTGGCAGATGTTACCACCGGCTACCACTTGCAGGCTTGCACATCTCACTGGGTGGAGGGTGGGACTGGAAACCGCCCCATTCCGGGGATGGATTGTCATAGAGAGCATGCTTTTCCCCTGCCATGCGACGCCGAGACTCCTGACGACGCTTAGAACGCCGAAACAAATCAAGCAGATGAAAGGCGAAGTGAAATGAGAAAGGGGGTGAAATAGAAGGACAGGAAATTTGGGGGATGTAATTAACCTTCCCAGCATTCTGTCGCGTAGCGACTCGGGAAACCCCGAAAAAATCCATGGTTCAGGAAGGTTCGGCCGCGGAAATCGAACCCACGGCCTCCTCGAATGCGAGTCACACGCGCTACTACTTGCGCCACCTCGCTCGGTGGCTGGAGTTAATATTGAGGATGGGAGAGGAGCTTATGCACTTTTAAGTGAATGTTAAAAAAATTATTTATGAGAATGTTGATGTGCGTTATTTTTCTTGGTTCTGATTTGAATTCATTTGTATTTTATTTAAAGTTAATTTTTATTGCTTTCTTGTATATTCAATTTTTATTTGAAACAATAACATTGTAGAAAATGTGATCAGAACACCGAGATTTTGTTGAAATGTTCAGTGAATCATAGAGATTTTGCATTTTTTTCCAACATACATTTTTCAGGACGTAAATTCGCAATAGTTGTCCGCAATAGTTTAATGAAAAGGAGGAGTACGGACTCGACCTACAGGATCTTTTGTGCATAAGCCCCTGACGGGGTGTCCCCGGGAGGGAAGGGTGAGGTGAGAGGAAGTAAAGGGCGGCATGACTGGGTCGAGGGCGGGGTCCCTACTTTTCAGATAGAAACTCCCCGGTTGCAGCTGGTACAACCGGATCCCCTCCCTACTGCAGGCTTGCACATCCCATTGGGGGACCCGGGACTCGCAGACCGCCCCCATTCTGGGGATGAAGGGTCATACAGAGCATCCTTTTCCCCTGCCAAGCAATGCCGAGATTCCCGCCGACACTTTCAATACAGAAATAGATCAAGCAGTTGAAAGGTAAAGTGAAATGGAGGGACAGGAAATTCGGGGGATGTAATGGACCCTTTCCCAGCAATCGACTAGCGACTCAGGGGAACCTCAGAAAAAACCCATGGGTCAGGAAGGTCGGCTATGGGAATCGAACCCACGACCTCCCGAATGCGGACCACAGGCGTTACCGATAATTTTGATGAAAAGCTTTATATTTAATGGAAATGTAGAATCAGACGACTGAAAAATTCAATGCCATAGCCGGGTTTGAACCACGGATCAACTGAGCTACATGGCGACATGCCGGTAGGACGTTAAATTCCCCAACTGATTCGCATGTTTCCCGGTAAACCACAAGGAGATCTCAAATTATATCGAGATGACACACCCCAATGGCGACCTACAATGTTGTAAGTGCTTTAAGTCCCGGGCTTCATAGTTTCAATCACTATTAGGTCAATTAATGGCATGTGGCCATGGTAACTCAGTGGTTAGAGCAACCGGACGGAGGCCGGGAGATCCGTGGTTAAAATCCCGGCTATGGCATTGAATTTTTCAGTCGTGTAACTTTACCTTTCCAACTTGTCCAACACATGGCTTGTGTGGAAGAACAATTAATTCCATTTGTATTTAATATTCATAAGTAAAATTCGGCAGAATATGCCTCAAAAATTAAAATAGGCAGATAAAAAGGAAGTTCAAGGCGCTAATATAGACACCATCAGTTAATAGGCATCGAAGTAAGTACGATTATTTATTGCTTAACCACTCAAAAATTCATTTTGACACGATAGAACGGCATAGAAATAAGAAATATCAAAAAGCCATATGCAATTTACTGTGTATTAAATTTAATAAATCCACTATTCAGTTAATGAAGTGTAAACTGTGAAAGTATTTCTTTAAACTTGCATTCTTCAGTTACCAGTATTTTTTATGGCAAACTTTATTATTTTTTAAAGTAATTTCTCTCTTGAATAGTTTTTCACTCCCACGCTGGTTGTAATTATTACCGAGTGTGTTATGTATTAATGTTAAATAGGCTATTGTAGTGTTTGCAATGAAGTAAGCCTAGTCTTTTTAGGTCAGTACTGCGTTTTCGCCCACGTGGGAAGTAGAAAACAATAGCCATCATATTCATGAGCAAAGGGATGAATTAATGCTAAAATAATGGATTTCTCAGTCGTAAATCAATAGTTTATTGTAGTTCACCGTATACTGAATTGTGCTAAGTATCCAGTGTTTTATTATTACACGAAACAGTGCAACTGCTGACGTTAGGAAAGGAATGCTGGTATTACAAGTTTCCTCAGGCAAGCTGTAAATTATGGTTCATTGGATCAGAACGCGAAACATTAATTGCAATATTGAGGTTAACATCACATTAACAAATTACCGCAAATAAAAAAAATATCGAAATTAGAGTAGGCAAAAACATTGATAAAAGTACTGAGCCGATTCTGGCTCTATCTTTCTTCGAGGGACTGTTTTGCAGAGATGGCCGCAACTCTTCTTGTATCCGCAGTCATAAGATACAATGCTGGTCCCTGCTTCTTATGCCGACAGCCTACCTTACACTAGGAGCCGGCTGCACAAAGTTCTACAGTGCTCGCCAGGTTGCGCCCTCTCCGCCAGTACAGGTGGCGTTAATGTTGGTTCAACGTCATCACCTGACCTGCCCAGCGCGTGCCCCGAGCGATACCTGAAGAGGAGTGTATGACTTCGAGTGAGCTTCGTGTCCGGAAGCGGCCGTCTCCACACCTTTTGGCCTATTCTAAATTTGTTATAACACGTATCTTCGGGCGTAAGTAAATTTCAAAATTCTTATACATATGGAGCAGCGTATAATATTTCATGGAAGCGAGTTTACATTATATATTTGGCGTGTTAAATTTTCTTTCGTAATGGCAAATATGTGTGAAAGGACAGAATTAAATGTAACGGCTTTAATTGTAATATATTTCTGAGTTAATATATTAAATATATTTGGGGCTGTACAGATTCTTGTTCTAATTTAAAGCTTCTTTAAATCCTTTGATTCCTTCAAGTTGTACTAAATAATTATTACTCTGGGGGAATGCCTTACTTCTAATGCATTCTATAATGAGACGGCAAATAATTTTTTTTCTTAGTTGTGACTTTCTTGCATCGACTATCTGTGAATCGGCTTTGCAAGAACGTTACAGTACTCTTAACACTGAACATTGTGATGGAATATTATTGAATATGCAATGAATGAATATATTAGAAAGTGAGAATAACAACATTGTTTTTTGAATATATGAAATAGACGTTTTTCCAGTTCATTGTCACAAAAGTTCAGGTGATTGTCCAGAGTAAATCTTGATCTTCCAAATACAGGACACAGGTGGTGCACAGTTTGAGGGGATCTATAGAAGCATGAATAACCAACTGGGACAATGATCTTAAATAGCTCGAAATATGACCTAAATATGTCATGGCCAGATAGGAATTGAGTGAGTGCAAAGTGCAAAGTTCGATGCTGGATCTCAACAAAACATATTCTCTCGTAGTGTACCTTCAGGGTTGTGGTCCAGATGTTTTTCCATTGGAGAGTCGTGTATGTTTTAATTTTCCTTTTCGCGTCACATATAGGAACGCCTCTCACCAAGACGACCCGGGTTCAATCTCAGGGAATCGCTTGTGGAATTTGTGGGGACAAAGTGGTGTATGGGCAGTTTTTCTCCGGGTTCTCCGGTTTCCCCCGCCGTTAATTCCACCAATTGCTCCATCATAAACTTTTCTTTCATTCCTCTCACCGTCATTTCATACCATCTCCTTCCTCGCTCTCATACCAGGCTTCGGGCTGATCACCCATCCATAGCCTGTTACCCCCGACAGGCGTCTGCCGCAGGTAGCCGCTTGTAGGTCCTGTGGGGTATAAGCCTAACAACGGGAAGAGTAAACAGAGAAAGAAGAAGGTAACATAGGAACTCTATCATATGAAACTTCCATCACAGATTTTGAACTTCTTTTGGTCTGCTTTCTCATTTCCGATAGTACGTGTGTGTCCGCGAGCCCAGGAGAGACAGGTGTGGAGGCCTTGTTGAGCTATAATAGTGGCAATAGACAATTATAGGCACTATAAAATGGGTATATTTTACTGCAATAAGCACGAAACATATTTATATATACAAAGTATGATACGACTTTGGCGGTAACGTTTATGGCTCGCATTCGGAAGTTCCTGACTTCGATCCCCGGCGACGATCACCCTGACCCATGGGTTTTATCGGAGTTTTCTGGGGTCGTCAGGTGAATGCTGGAGTGGTTTCTTTCATCCCCCGAATTTCTGTCCCTCCATTTCGTTTCATTACTCATTTCATTCATCCTTTACCCCATTTGGTATCTATCAGCGTTGGAAGTGTCGGCGAGTGTTTCGGTGCAGCGTAGCAGGAAAAAGGATGCTGTCTATGAATTTTCTCAGCCGCTCTGCCTTCGGCTGGTTACTGGGGTATAAGGACCGCCCTTGGGGGCGTTATACCCTGTGTGAGGCGGGGTACCCGGTCTGCCTGTCCGTCTACCGGAGCGTCTCGGTCTGGAAACTCTAGGGACTCTGTCATTGCTGTGCTGTGACTCCTGGTTCCGGCCGGCCGGTGTCTCCCTTCACCTCATCTCTCCCTCCCGGGAGTCGGTACAATACCTCATTCCTGGATTGGTGCCGAATCCCCTCTGCTTTACACTCCAATCCAGTGATAAAAAGGATCAATTTAATTCACTTCCATTTAATGGTCGTATTGAATATTACATAAAGAAAATACAAATAAATTTACCTAAGATGACAAAAATTGAAAATCATGATACTCCTCCTTGGAACCTAAAGAAACCTGCTTTGAATCTATAATGGAACAATATAAAAAAGAACAGACTGCCACCGCTGTTTATCAACAGTTCTTTTCTGGAACCTACTATGACTGTGAACAAGTATTTACAGATGGTTCAAAAACTCAACATGGCGTAGGAAGTGCGACTGTCCTACAAGATGGAATTCATATAGAAAGGCTCCCTGTTTGCTTCTCAATTTGTTTTAGTGCAATTAAGCATTTTCATACATTACATAATCCCATAAACAACTACACATAGCTTTTTCTGATTCAAAAAGTGCTACCTTAGCACTCAAAACATACATACAGAAAACAAACTTATCCAAGAAATACAGATGTCATATAACTATACAATGGAACAAGGAAAACAAGTGATATTGTTTTGGGTTCCATCGCACCAACAAATACGAGGCAATGAGAGAGCGGACGAAGCAGCTAAAGCGGCCATACAAAAACCAAATTTAATGCAGAGATAACAAGTCATTCACACTTAGCCCTATACATCCGAACCAAAATCATTACTTCATTGAAAAAATATGATCTCAAAATTACAGAAACTGCTATTTACTGAAATAGAATCTTCAAACAACAAATGTATTTTTACAAACTTAAACAGGAAACATCAAGTTATCATTATCCGCTTAAGAATTGGACATACAAAGATGACACACTCGCTAGTGATTGCTTTTAAATTCCATACTGTTTATATGAGCACGATAACCGAGCGAGGTGGTGCAGACGGTAAAGGTGTGACTCGCATTTGGGAGGTCGTGAGTTCGACCCCCGACCTTCCTGACCAATGTTTTATTTTGGTGGCGGGGTTTCCCGGGTAGCTAGGCGAACGCTGGGAAGGTTAATTACATTCCCCGAATTTTCTGTCCCTCCATTTTACCTTCTTTCTCATTTCACTTCACCTTTCATCTGCTTAGTTGCTTCAGGGTTGCAAGTGTCGGCGGGAGTCTCGGCATTACTTGGCGGGGGAAAATGGATGCTCTCTGTAACATTTGGTCTCCCGGAAGGGGCGGTCCCCGAGTCCCGGTCCCTCCAGTGGGAAGTGTAAGCCTGTAGGGGGGCTGGTTGTACCAGCTGCCACCGGGAAGTTACAACCTGGAAAATGTAGGGAACCTGCCTTCTGCTCTGTCGTACCTCCTTATTTAGTCGCCCTCTGTTTCCTCTCACCTCAACCCTCCCTCGTTAGAGGCCTAGACACAAAATTTCTCTTTAAGTAAGGTGCTAAGCCCCCCTCCGTTTCTGATCATACGTCATAAAAACTCGGATAGAGATTTGGCACTTGAAAAAAAGGTATAAGTATTTAATATTCAAAGTAATAACAAGGAATTTCTCAGAAATGGTTCGTCTTCTTCTTTCTTTATCTGTTTATCCTTCTTGTATGTAGCACTTACACCCCACAGGACTTACAAGCGGGTGCCTGGGGTCAGAGGCCTTTCGTGGAGCAAACACTTTGGATCAGATAGAATGTCCATGATGGGTGATCAGCCTGGTATGAGAAGAAGGAAGTAGAAGATATGAAATGATGGTGAAATGGATGAAAGGAAAGGTGATGATGGAGCAGTTGGTGGAATAAATGACGGAAGAAAACGGAGAACCCGGAGATAACCCGCCTAGACGCCGTTTTGTCCATTACTAATCCCACATGCGAGTCCCCGGGATCGAATCCAACGCTCTAACCACTCGGCCACAGCGCGACCGCTCGGAAATGGTTAGTGCCACAAAAACCCCTATTTAACATAAATTGTTTTACATTTTTTAAACGACTTCAAAAATATTTATTTTTGTCTATCTCTTAAGATTTTAACAGCTAAACCAAATTATGAAAATTCATTCAGAATGAATGATTACTCACAGGTTATTCGCTAAAATTTCAGGTCATACATTTTACTTGTCATGAAAATACTTTAAAGCTAGGGTATTTCAATAAAAATAATTAGAGCAGTTTTTGAGAAAACTAAGAATAGCGAACATGTTTACAAGTACAATTTAGTTTGGGGTGGGAATTTTCTGAGCTTAAATACGAAGTTCAATGTTCAGCCAACTTTTCGTTTTTGAGTTATACTCTTTGCCGCCCGACACACACATATTTTTCTAAAAATGTTTTTTTGTGAGCTCTCGATATCAATTTATGGGTGGAATAGAATACTTCCCTTACTTACGTAAGCAAGCTGTAAAAATCTAAAAAGTAATAACAATTTATATCTCAATAAGTAAAATATGGTTTTAAAAATAACCAGTACTATTCTTTTACGCTTAAATAATTAAATGTATAATTGGAATGCTTCAAATTTTATGTTTCAAGGAGTCTTAACGTTTCATTAACATTTTATGTTAAAATTTTATGAAATAGTTCATATCTGTGAAAGTAATTATCATATCAAATTGAAAGTTTGCACATAAGCTAAGTTTATCAAGGGTAACATGAGTGCAAATTTTAAACTAATTAACTTCAAAAACTAGAGAAATTATTAAACTCATTTCTGGGTTCCCTATAATGGAATTCGGCTTTGATAGAGTAAAAAGGGTGGCAGTTAATGAAACTAATAAGTTTATTATTGAAGGTTTAAAACACTCCGAGCAATACCAACTTAAGGGAGCCAGCGGATTGTTGAAAACCAGGCAAAAATGATTAAAAAATACATTTTAGGGTTTTTACTTCTTATGTCCGATTCTCTAGGAGTGTTTTCGTAGCGGAGAGCATGGTTGTGTATTTAAAGCCTTTACCGAATTTCCCAAATTTTTTCCAAAATTTTTAGAAGAGTTTTTTGTTTTTTTTATAAAATTTGCTTCACATATGTTAATCAGTTTAAAATTATATTTTAGGTAAAAATATTCACTATTAAATAAAAATACATATGGGAACTTCAGGCTAATTTTTATTAGTAAATTTTGCGGTGCGTTTTACTCGGTTGTAATATTTGAGACACTTTTTCAGCATTTAGTACGCTCCTTAGGATGCAACTTTTAAGTTATTAAAGTGAAACTTTGGGAATTTTAAACCGATGTATATTATATAAAATTTGCTATGCTGTTATTAATAAAAGGTAAATTTGCTATGTCATGTCACCAAGCTCACTTAGCTTGAAAAATATGTTGTTTTTAAAAAGCCGAAACTCATAAATAAACAAAAAAATCTGATGTGTTACACTCACATGACTTTCTCTACTCTTGTACAAACTATTTTTACAAACGCTTAATCTCCATATGCTTCATGTTAATCGAGATATCAAGATGTCGATCTTATTGATAATTTTCTTGTAGATGCAAGGGGAATATGGTAGTTTTAAGCGATAGTCAAATATTTTAACGCTGGTTGCTATGTGGCGCATTCCATTCTCTTTGCATGTCCAGGACATAAAAAAATGAATAACGAATTTGAGAAAAAGTATAAGTATTGGAAAATTTAAGGTAATAACAAGCAATATCTCGCAAACGGTTCACTCAACAAAAGAAATGTATATGACATAAGTTGTGTATTTTAACGCGATCTACATTTTTCGTGTAGTAAACTTTTGTCTATCTCTTATGGTTTACCAGTTATGAAAAAGTCGTTCATAATGAAGAACACTTTTGGAGACATTGCCAGAAAATTCGAGATATACATTTTATTTGTCGTGACAATATCTTAAACATATGATAGTTTAATCAAAATCGTTAGAGCCGTTTTTGAGAAAATTAAAATTTTCGAAAAATGTTCCATGTAAAGGATAGTCTGGGGTGGGGGGATTTTCTTGAAAACCTTCGTGTCGCAGCTCTGGAAGATACTGAACCTAAATACCAAGTTTGGTGTTTATCCCACTGTTCGTTTCTGAGTTATGCTGTTCACAGACACACACACACACACAGACACACAGACAGACACACAGACAGACACACACACGGACATGTTTCCAAAAATGCTCTTTTTGGATTCAGGGGGTCTCAAAACATGTATTTCCAGTGAAATCTCGGTATTGAATTTTTGGGTGGAATACAATACTTCCCCTACTTACTATACGTAGTAGAGAAAGTAAAAATTTAAACCAATTAATTTAAAAGTATTGTAACAATTGAGAAAATCAGTTACTGCTAAACAGACTTTATTTATCACTTAGGCGCTCAGCGTAGCACAAACTTTACACCTGAGACACTTTTGGCACACATTCGGAGCAAACACAACTGATCCGTCGAATCACAACTGAAGTGCACTAGTACTGTCAACTTTTCATTTCGTTGCTTCTTAACTAACAGAACTAAACCACTGGACAGAGCTACCCCTTATACAAACTGGAACTTTCTAGAAGAGGAACCTACTCGAAACGGCCCAAAGGATTCCTTTGGAGCGGGAATGTGGCACATAATGACTCTTGTTCGTCTCGGCTATTGTTCTGAAAGGGGTCCGACCATTAGCCTCACCCGCGGACAGGTAGAAGAGCTGGGAGGCGCTTGCATCATCCGTACGTAATTTCGCGCGCGCGGTCACAATATATATTTTTAGTAAACTTGTTTTTTAGCTCAATAAGTAATATAAATCTGAAATGTTTGTTTAAAACTTTTAAAATTGCAACGGAAGGAGCATTTTTTGCAAAACTGGCTTAAATTTGTTTTTTAAAACGCACAATCCAGGAACGACTTAACATATGCATACCAAACTTTGCAGTCACAAATGTTTAGTTGGTATATAATACGTATAAGATGCGGTAAATAATTCAAAATACTCAGTAGAATTTTTGAATTTTGGAAAATTCACACATCGCTTCCTTAAGTAATTACTAACCAAAGAGGATACACATTCAAATATTGAACTATGATGGACGGGAAAGTCTAGCACTGTATCTGCGGGTCTTCACTACTCTTAGCAATATTTGTTCCTGGTGAAAGGTTTTTAACCTGACCTCTCTCGGATCTCCATTCAAGCTGAAATTAATTTTGTTGGCAGGACGCTGGCCCACTTCCAGGAAAACAAAGCTGTCGGGGTTAATGCTGCAGGGTTTTACTACGGTGGGGAATGGCGACTCGAGGACCCCAAAACCCATTTAGCTGGTCGTTAAACTTGCGTTTTGTTCCACATCGATATTGCTTTGCCAATCATTCATTCCACTTTTAGGTTAACTGAATCAGTAGCACTCAGTCTCTCAAACAGGAATAATACGTTTGTCTTGCAGCAGAATTGGTTTGCGTCAGGGGGTAAGCTGAACCTAGGATTTTCACTTTCTCTATCACATCTAGTAGGTGGAGGAAGTATGGCACATGCCCCAAAAATACGACACCAAAATTTCACTGTAAATACATTTTTTCAGGTTCATTGAAACAAAGAAATGCACTTTTTTATAAAAAAGGCCTCTATGTGTCTGTGAACAGCATAACTCAACAAAATGTTGGATAAATACAAAACTTGATATATAAGTTCAGTATCGTCCAAAGATGCGACACGAGGACTTTTAACAAATCACCCACACCAAACTACCACTACAAACTCTTTGCATAAAAACATATTAGATACTTTTGATTTTCTGAAAAATGACCAACGATTTTGTTTAAGAATACCATATATTTAAGACACTTACGTGACAAACAAAATATATCTTGAATTCTCTGGGAACAGTTCGTAAATTCCTCTTCATTCGGAAGGAATTTTGTATAATTTTCTATAACGGGTAAACTATACGAGATAGACAAAGGTGTAAATATATATCTCCAAAACACAATTTATTTTAAATAACTCTTATTGTGGCACGAACCATTTCCGAGATATCCATTATTATTAGTTTGAATTTTTCAATAGGTTATGTTTACTTTCTCTACTACGTATAGTAAGTAGGGGAGGTATTGTATTCCACCCAAAAATTCGATACCCAGATTTCACCGGAAATACATGTTTTGAGACCCCCTGAATCCAAAAAAAAGCATTTTTGGAAACATGTCCGTGTGTGTGTCTGTGTGACTGTGAACAGCATAACTCAGAAACGAACAGTCGGAAAAACACCAAACTTGGTATTTAGGTTCAGTATCTTCCAGAGATGCGACACGAAGGTTTTCAAGAAAATACCCCCACTCTAGATTACCTCTTACATGGAACATTTTTCGAAAATTTTAATTTTCTCTAAAATGGCTCTAACGATTTTGATTAAAATATCATATGTTTAAGATATTTTCATGACAAATAAAATGTATATCTTGAATTTTCTGGGAATGTCTCCAAAAGTATTCATTGTGAACGACTTTTGCATAACTGGTAAACCATAAGAGATAGACAAAAGTTTACTACACAAAACATGTAGATCGCGTTAAAATACACAATTTATGTCATATACATTTTTTTTGTTGAGTGAACCATTTTCGAAATATTGCTTGTTATTCCCTTAAATTTTTCAATACTTATACTTTTTCTTAAATGGGAATTCGTTATTCATTTTTTTAAGTCCCGGACATGCAGAGAGAATGGAATACGCCACATAGTAACCAGCTCTTAAAATATTTGACTATCGCTTAAAGTCTACCATATTCCCCTTGCATCTACAAGAAAATTAGCAATAAGATTAACATCTCGATTAACATGAAGCATATGGGGAATAAGCGTTTGTAAAAATAGTTTGTACAAGAGTAGAGTGCAACACATCAGATTTTTTAAAGTGCTGTCACTCTTCATTTGTTTCTCACGATGTCACGAAAGGAAGTGGAGCTTCAAGGCCAGTATATAGTGACACGCTTTTAAATATCTGACTATCCATTCTGTTTCATTTATTCCCTGTGTACCTATGACGAAATGTGTAATGAAACTAGCTCTGCAATGGCTTATCTCGACTAATATGAATTCTATGGAAAAATAAACTTTCCTAAGAACAGTGTGTAGAAGGTACCAGGTGGCCCAACCGCGCCGTATTTCACGTGTGCAGATATCCCTTTGTGCGTTAAAAGAGTTGCAGTACTCAAAGGGGCAATTCTAAGTAAACACAGGTCAATGAGGAACTGGCGTGTTAGTGTGAGCGACCTTCATTCTACTCCTCTTCTTTATCATCGAAGACGATGAGCGGATCCTGCTCAAGGGAGGCAATTCCCAGACTTGTTCCAGTCCGTGACGATAGACAAGAACAGTGCAAAAATACCAAAAACATCTTAAAATGTTTTCTGATTCAGTTACAGACTTTTTTTCTCGAGAGAATGAACTCAGTTTTTAGATTGACAAATAATTAAAATATCTTTATTTGACCTATCAATATGCCCCATAGCTATTTGTTTGTGTTTACGCTGTTCTTGTCTAACATTATGGACTGTACATATTGTGGAGTTAAATCAAACATTAAAGCTTCGCAACGAAAACCCTGCAAACATGAGAGCACGTAGTTTTTCAATGCCAATCGTTCGCTTGCTATTATTATTATTATTATTATTATTATTATTATTATTATTTATCGCGGTTATTATCGTTGCTATTATTTTTTATTACTATTATTAATATTATTCTTGATTATTATTATTATTATTATTATTATTATTATTATTATTATTATTATTATTATTATTATTATTATTAACTTCTGTACGCCTCAAAATATTAAAGTGCAAGACCAGAGCGTACGCAGTTCATAACTTTATAATACCAACGTTATTGATGATTTGCATAACTCTACTGCCTACTGTTTTGTTTTACTCAACGCGATATCAAGGACTTTATTCGAGCTAGAATCTACTGATTATTTCATAACTCATGAGCTTTGCGTCGTTTGCGTCCCTTAAAAAGGTATTTAACCGCAAACACACGGGTTCTCAGAAATGTTCATATGGATACACGGAGGCGGTTTAATATTGTATCATTCACCAGGGGTAAAATTTCGAACATCTATTCTACGAGTGCAGTCAGCATAATAGTACCGCTAGATGATGATAATAATGTTGATGATTGTGATAAAATAATAATAATAATAATAATAATAATAATAATAATAATAATAATAATAATAATAATAATAATAACAAACGAACACTTGACAGTGACATACTAGGTGCTCTCATGTTTGCATGGTTTTCATTACGCGCTTTAAAGTTTTGATTTAACTGTACATTACATATAGTCCACAATGTTAGACAAGAACAGGGTAAACACAATTTTAAAAAATCTGATGTGTTACACTCACATGACTTTCTCTACCCTTGTACAAACTATTTTTACAAAGACTTATTCTCATCTTTGCTAATTTTCTTGTAGGTGCAAGGGGAATATGGTAGGCTTTAAGCGATAGTCAAGTCTTTTAAGAGCTGGTTGCTAAGTGGAGCATTCCATTCTCTTTGCGTGTCAAGGACATAAAAAAAGAATAACGAATTCCCTTTGAGAAAAGGTATGTGTTGGAAAAGTCAAACAAATAACAAGGAATATCTCGGAAATGATTCACTCCACAGAAAATGTATATGACTTAAATTGTGTGTTTTAACGAGTTCTATACTTTGTGCAGAAAAAGTTTGTCCATCTCTTGCGGTTTACCAGTTATGCAAAAGACATTTAGAAAGAAGAGCACATTCCCAGGAAAATTCAAGATATACATTTCATTTGTCAAGAAAATATCTTAAACATATGATATTTTAATCAAATTCGTTAAAGCAATTTTTGAGGAAATCAAAATTTTCGGAAAATATTTCAAGTAAAGATTAGTCTGGGATGCGGGATTTTCTTGAAAATGTTTGTATCGCATCTTTGAAGGATACTTAACCTAAATACCAAGTTTGGTATTTATTCACTTTTCGTTTTTGAGTTATGCTGTTCACAGACACACACACATGTATTTTCGTGAAATCTCGTTATCGAATTTTTGAGTGGAATGCAATACTTCCCCTACTTGCTCTACATAGTAGTAGCAATAGTAGTAATTATATATATATATATATATATATATATATATATTGTAGCCAATTTTATAAACTTTCTCTATGAGCGAAACATCTGTCATACGTCAAAACGAGTAAAACAGAAAGAAAAAGAGACAACATGACGCGCGTTACATTCATATAACTTCTTCTACACACTATGTTTATTTTTGTGTCTTCTAAAAGCCGTTTGTACAACAATTTATTTTTCTTTTTACTTCATATTAACTGGTGCTGTCAGTACGATTATGAACAACAGTTTCTCAAAGTTGCATTTTGATCCTTGACTCGCCTTTCGTTCCCCTTATGAGGACCGGGTTGGATTGGGTTGTGAAGCAGAGAGGATTCGACACCGATCCAGGAATGAGGATATTGTACCGACGCCTCACGAGGGGCCTCCCACGGGAGGGAGGGATGAGGTGAAAGGAGACACCGGGCAGCTTGAACCAGGAGTGACAGAACAGCAATAACAGGGTCCCTACTGTTTCCAGATTGAGACGCCTAGGTTGTCGGACAGACAGACTGGGGACCCCGCCCCACACAGAGGATCCGACGACCCCACCAAGGGGCGGTCCTTATAACCTGGCAACCAGCCAAAGGCCAAGGGACGGAGAAAGTTAATAGAGTGCATCTATTTTTCCCTGCCACGCTGCACCGAAACACCATCGTTGACACTTCAAACCTTGTAACAGACCAAATGAAGTGAAGGATGAATGCAATGATTAATGGAACGAAATTGAGGGACAGAAAATTCGGGGGATGAAAGAAACCACTCCAGCATTCGCCTGACGACCTGGGAAAACCCCGAGAAAACTAATGGGTCAGAGCGGGCGGTCGCCGGGGATCGAACACAGGACCTCCCGCACGCGTTATCGTGGAGAATAAAGACAGATGTTTTCAAAGTGGGAAAGGTTTTTAATCCTTTCACTGGTAGCGACGGATGAGCACTGTCTTCTTTTACGTTTGTCATCTGCGGTTTAATTTGGTTGCTTCTTCCCGCGTAACATATCCTCTGTTCTTCTGAATGATTTTGGTCACAATCTTTGGCTTCTATTTTGGAACTCGGACAAGATTTTAGATTTCGATATTTAAAGAATAAAATATTCATTATATGAAGAGCTCAAATGCAAATCCAGTTAAATCCATTTGTGATAATTATTGAGTTATTGCTACCGCTGCCCATAATAGGAGTCCTCTACGAATGATCATGTAGTATCCTGTGCAGAAAACGTTATATTCCTCGTGTCACAAGAAGTTGAAAACCTGCATTTGACTCAAAACAAGCTACATCCAAAAAGCTGTTTGCTTCATTTTAAGTTATATGAATTTTAATCTCCTTTTGTTGTCAATAATGCTTAAATTAGTTAATGTATTATTGCAGAGAGTTAAAACACTTATAACGATGAGAGGAGAGTTGCAAGATGATAAAAACGTGGAAGATATTATGGTGTCAATTTGTAAAGAAATTTGGGCTTCACGAAAAGGAAACGCAACGAAACACCGGGAAATATTTGTCAATTTGTAATTATAACAGTTATAATTACAATAATAGTAATACCAATAATAATAATCAGTATTGTGATTATTATTGTAATAAATATTATTTAAGTCAATTGTAACCTCATCACAATAAGGAGCAAGACAAGTTATATACACAGTTCGGTGCAAATCAAGTTATATCCATTTTTTAAAGTTAAATAATTTGACCAAGAGAAAATATTAAACGGCAATATTTTCTTTAAAATCATCTTACAGGAATCTCATGGAAAAAAATATTATAAAATAAAGCTTATAATAAACTGTGATCATATTTTGCCTATTTCTAAGGATATAACTTGTTTTACTTTTCAGCTCTTGATATATATTATTTAATACAGGTATTACTTATCCCTACTGACGCGGATCCTATTGATTTTCTGGGACAGCAGGATGGGACAAACAGAACGTATATCACGCAAGCGTTGCTACTCTGCACATACTGCTTATTCCGTTCTTAATTCATGTGTAATCAATAAGAGGGATGCCGAAATACAGCAGAGCTGGTATATATATCGACAAAATACGTAAGCGATGGGACTAACACAAGCGTGGGTCTCAAATCACACGAAAAGCATTCTAAATAAAACAAAAGAGGTCAGCAGGGACGAAAGGAATCTTAAATTTCCCAGAAGACGAAACTAATTTTACTCAGACATTATCCTCGAATAAATTTGGTTAAAATTCTCTCAGATTTATAAAATGAATCACTCTTTTTACTTTATCTACTACTTACCTGTAGTAAGCAAAGGGAGTATCCACTAAAAGAAATCTATACTTATGTTTCACCAGAAATACACGTTTAAAGGACCCCTGAACCCAATAAAAGTATTTTTGGAAAAAGGTCAGCGCGCGCGCGATGTGTATGTCTTTGAAGGGCATAACTAAAAAAAAAGTCTGTTAAATAGGAAACATAGTATTTAAGTTCAGCAACTTTCAAGGATGAGATACACCAAAAAATACCCTTTACATGGACAAATGTTCTTTATTACTTTCTCTACTACGTATAGTAAGTAGGGGAAGTATTGTATTCCACCCAAAAATTCGATACCGAGATTTCACCGGAAATATATGTTTTCAGACCCCCTGAATCCAAAAAAACACTTTTGAAAACATGTCTGTGTGCGTGTCTCTGTGTGTGTCTGTATGTCTGTGTGTCCGTGTGTCTGTGAACAGTATAACTCAGAAACGAACAGTCGGATAAACACCAAACTTGGTATTTAGGTTCAGTATCTTCCAAAGATACGACACGAAGGTTTTCAAGAAAATAACCCCACCACAAATTACCCTTTACATGGAACATTTTTCGAACATTTTAATTTTCTCAAAAATGGCTCTAACGATTTTGATTAAAATATCATATTTTTAAGATATTTTCATGACAAATGAAATGTATATCTCGAATTTTCTGGGAATGTCTCCAAAAGTATTCTTCATTGTAAACGACCTTTGCATAACTGGTAAATCATAAAAGATAGACAGAATTTTACTACACAAAAAATGCAGATCGCGTTAAAATACACAATTTATGTCATATACATTTTTTTTTGTTGGTGAACCATTTTCGAGATATTGCTTGTTATTCCCTTAAATTTTCCAATACTTATACTTTTTTCTCAAATTCGTTATTCATTTTTTTTGTCGTCGTAATACAAAGAGAATGGAATACTCCACATAGCAACCAGCTCTTAAAATATTTGACTATCGCTTAAAGCCTAGCAATTCCCTTTGCATCTACAAGAAAATTAGCAGTAAGATTAACATCTCGATATCTCGATTAACATGAAGTACAAGTTTACAAGTTTGTACAAGTGTAGAGAAAGTCATGTGAGTGTAACACATCAGAATTTTTTTGAAACATACTTGATTAAAATGTCATATGTTAAAGATATTTACACGACAAATTAAATGTATATCTTGTGTGATGTCCTCTTCATTCTGAATGAATTTTGTATAACTGGTAAATCATAAGAGATAAAATCGTATCACACAACAAAACAAATTATTGTGGAATTAATCATTTCGGAGATATTCCTTGTTATTGAGTTGTCAAATACTTACTACTTTCTCAATTGGTAAGTTAGAATTCCTTTTTTTTTCTGGTGGGCATGCACACATCATACAATTTCAAAGTCCTCATATAGCGACACACTCCTTAAAAATTTGACTACTGCATCCTACAACGAAATGTGTAAATGTGAATGGAAAGTTTATGTGTATTAACAATAAGTAGACAGAATAACAAGCTTTCGTAAGAATAGCCTGTAGAAGAGTTAGTGGAGAATGTCATGTGAATGCAACGCGTTATTATCAGATACACATCACAGGTGCTGACACTCGTGAAACATGATCTTAAATGATAATTGTCCGTAAAGGCGACGTTTAGGGTACTTCCCTGGCGGGATTTGAATCGTGGACCTTCCGTTCACGAGTCCGCGACTTAATCATCTTGCAATCATGTTGGTAGGTCACTATTTATACAAAGATAAAGGTAAAGTATACAGAAAACACGTAAATTCCTTTTATTACATCAAAATGTAAACTGTTGGGATACATTTGTGTCCTTTTGGCTCTTAAAAGTTTGCAATTTAACTTTTCAGTCTCTCTTATTCTTAGTTTTCCTCTTTCCACCAGCTTACGTCCCTCTTTTCCGAGCTTATCTCGTACTTGGTTCGTATTTTTATTTAATTATGTATTTATTCCTATTTCTTCCCCACAGTATGAAACTTGACTCCATTTCCTTAGTCCCACAGAGCACATCTTGACTCGTTTCCTTATCCTCAGATGTAAAACATTTCTTGCTCCTACAATGTGATGTATAGCTGCATCCTGCTGAGCGAAGACTTCCGGAAGTACAGAACGTTCTTCTTTTATTTCCTTTGAGCAAATAAAGCGTGACAAAAAGCGTATATTATTTTCTTCATATATCTCTGTGCAAGAAATATCTTTAAAGAAGGGAAGGACCGTAAAATTAATTTCCAACAGTGCAAGTTGTATGTCAATAAACTCAACTCTGCGACTGCTGAAATAATGAAGGATTTTACATCAGCTTCACATTCATAGCTGAGGAAGCAAAATTTGGTTCCCATATTTATCTCTTTCAAATCCTTCTGGAATGAGATACAGAAAAGTAGATACCAGCACAGTATTTGAAGAGGACTGCCTCTATGGTGTGGTGTTTAGCGTGCGAGCTTCTTAATCCAGAGATGTCGATTCGATTCTCGACAGGAGGGATATTCAAGATTATTCCCCGTCCTCCCTAGAGTCTGAGTAGACTCACTCTCCCTAGATGAGTGAGAGTGTAAATGTGTGTGTGTGTGTGTGTGTGTGTGAATTTGTAGCAGTTCTCATGGCTCGTGTTATCTTATTTACTGGGCGTCTCTTGTTTTATTATTTTAAATTTGGGTTCATTGTCCTCCGGCTAGTAACTCAGTCGAGCAAGTATCTCTAAGCAGGGCATGTAAACGGAAAGGAGTTGTTGCTAAAAGGTAACATTGATAAAAAATGTGTTTCTACACTTTTATTGCTGTCACATTAATTAATAATTGACATATTTAATCTTTATACACGCCTGACTGAAACTGTGTGATATTTCTGAATGTAACTACAGTCGTTATAGTTGCCGCGCACCAATTACTTCGCGTACTTCACATTTTTGTAACTAACTCTGCGACGTGCACCTCGTGAGAGATTCTTCCGAACTGTGTGAAACTTGCTTATGGCTCGAGAATATATACTCCTTCAGCTCGAATTGCCTAAACATTATAACATAGCTGCTATTGGTTACCAAATCGCGCCCACTTTAGCGTCTGTTTTGGTCAGTCAATTACTACTACTAATATATATATACCCCCTCGGTTTATTGTTACCCACTTCTATTGTCAGTTTCAGTGAGGCGGTGTAAACTTATTTCCTAACAATACTTATGGCTAACAAACATCTAAAATTCTGTTAATTTACACTACAATCACTTTGGCATTCACAGCGTGTTATGATATAAAATATTGCCTCAAATTTAATGTTTACGAAAACCCAAAGTAAACCGAGTAGAAAGGCTCAGGTGGTAACGTCTGTGGTCCGCATTCGGGAGGTCCCGAGTTGATCTCCGGCGACACCCACTCTGAACCATGTTTTTTCGGGGTTTTCCCGGGTCGTCAGCGAATGCTGGAGTGGTTTCTTTCATCCTCCGAGTTTACTGTCCCTCCATTTCCTTCCATTAATCATTTCATTCATCCTTCCGCCCGTTTGATCTATTTCAGGTTTGGAAGCGTCGGCGATGGTGTTTCGTGACGCTGACCTGTGTCGCATCTGTATTTGTATTGCTGCTACTTCGAGAAGACTGAGGGTCACGGGTTCGATCTGAGGACGGGGAATTGGTACATTAAAATCAGGGGATGATTTCCTGGTAGAGCTGAGGTTCTTCTTTTCAGGGTAGTGACACTGCCATGGTAGTCTTAATAATGCTGCCGGCTAAACTGAATTATTATTTATGTTTAAAAGATTCCTTTCTGGTCGACCCGCTACGACACTTTACACCAACTTAAAAACTTTTTTTTCTTGATAATTTTCGTCGATTTCTTTGCCGACCGTCGCTCTTGTTACTTTTCGCAAGAGTGCCCCTTTGAGTTTCCACACTTTTCGCCATTTCGTAAAATCTCTCCCACTTTTCTTATATTTCGTTCCGTCTTGGGTTCAAAACGTATCATGTGACATGTACGCGATCTTTCATCCACATCACTTTATTTCATGATTTTTCTTATTGGTCCTCCCCACTTTGGCAACTTCCACATATTTAATTCTGACAACTTATTTTAAGTAAATAAATCTTCCTAGAGCCTTCTTAGATCGAAGATAGAACACGTACACTCTCTGGCCGTACTAAGCTTTTGATCTGTTGTCCGGTCACGTCCGAGCTGAGATACAAAGGCTAGTCCTGTAGACTTCACGGCACCATATGTGACCGCAGGCTATTTCCCACAGAGCAGGTTAGTGTCTACCTGGCCTTTCGCTAGAAAACAAAGTTTGCCTTCCTCCTTTTTGGCAAAATTATTACTGCTAAGAATTTACAGAGCGAGGCATTTAATTATTATTTCACTTGATTTACTTTTTGCACGTTTTATGAACCTTTTAATGATTATCCTTTATACCCAATCCTGCTTCACAAGAATAGCTCAGGTTAGGAATTATTTGTTATTATGTTTTATTAAATTTTTATTGATATTATTTTCTCCATTAAGATTTATATTTAATGTTTATATTATATTATATCGTTATTTATTTCTCGCTTCGGTCTCGACCGGCTTCAATCTCTGTGAACTTTCTCCGTCCCTCGGCCTTCGGCTGATTGCAGGGGGTATAAGGATCGCCCCTTAGGTGGGGACGTTGGACCCGGTTTGTCTGTTCGACTGTTGGGCGTCTCAATCTGGAAACTGTAGGGACCCTCTCATTTCTGTACTGCCACTCCTGGTTCCGGCCGCCCGTTGTCTCCCTTTGCCTCATCCCTCCCAGGCGGTTCTTTGATACAATATCCTCATTCCTGGATCGGTGACGAATCCCCCCGCTTCACAATCCAATCCAAAACCAACTTAAACATACCAAAGGTTAACGAGTGAACGTCGTTGCCGATTAGCAGTTGTTCCAAAGGCGAAGCCGCTGATATGGCCTTAGATGTTAAAGGTGGAATTTAAATGGAACAAAAAGATATATGAAGACAGAAAATTGATTGAACGCCCCAGGAGCAATCAAGCTGAAGGTGGAGTCCTGACCCAAGGATAAAACAGTTAAGGAAATTGAGAACTTTTGCAAATACCATACTAAAACTGCAGACGTTTTGTCATTTAAAAATCATTTATTTAAATTCTTCTTTGAGGTCATATATTCAAGAAATCCGGCAAAAAAGATGATTACTAAAAATAAATACTTATGTTTTGGGCCTTTTTTTCTGCCACCTACCTATAGTAGGAAAGAGGAAGCGTTATATGTATTGCGCCAAAAAATTTGATGCCGAGATTTTCCCGGAAATACATGTTTTGAAGCCTCCTGAATACAAAAAAAGGCATTTTTAGAAAAAGGTTCATGTGTGTATGACAGTGAACAACAAACTCATAAAAAAATGTTCGTTAAGCACAAAATTCAGTACACCTTACAAAGATGTGACACGAAGATTTTCAAGAAAATTTCTCAACCCCAAACTACTCATTACATGGAACATTTTTTGAGAATTTTTATTAAAATATCATATGTTAAAGATATTTACACGAGAAATAAAACGTTTATCCTAAATTTTCTAATAATAGCTTTTGAAATACTCTTCATTCGGAAGGAATTTTGTACAATTTTGTATAACTGGTAAATGCTAAGCGATAGACGAAACCGCACTATACAAAAAATGTAGATCTTTTTAAAACACAGTTTAATTTCAAATAACCTTTATTGTGGCATAAGCCATTTCCGAATATCCGTTTTTAATGGATTGAATTGTTCAATACTTGGTGATTCTTTTCAAGTCCTGACCACTTTTAGGTTTTTCTCGCGATGTCATGGAAAAGGTATGGAATTTTAAGGCCAGGGTATAGCACCCAGTTTTAAAAAGCGTTTGACTATCGCTATTCCATTTGTATATATAAGAAATGTGTAACGTAATTATTTCCGTGAAGGTTTGTCTGAATTAAAATGAAGTAGATAGGAAAATAAACTTTCGTAAGAATAGCTTGTATATCCATTAGTAAGCGATAGAGTGTAGAGAAATCATGTGAATGTTGTTACGGTACTTTTTATGTTATTTGTGTATGTGTGTTTACTTCATGTGAAGCCATCTTGTGACGTCATTCATTTGTTAGGTTTGTTAGCTCCATCTGGTGTTAGCAATTTTGCGGTAGTATTAGTGTTTGTTTGAAAGAATGCGACTGTTATTTGATTTAATTTTTGTTTACTGTCCTCCGGCTAGCTATTATTTCTCGGTCGAACATATCTCTTGATCAGGGTGTGTAAACGGAAAGGAATCTTTTATCCAAAGATAACACTGATGAAGAAATTTGTTTTACACTTTTATTGTCGAACACGTTAATTATCACATTTACACATTGATCTTAACACTCGCCAAACTGAAACTGTTATAATAACTTCTTACTGATCACTTTTAATCCACGTACTTCAACCTTTTGTATAATTAACTTTACAATACTTTAGATTTCTCATAATTCTGCTGCGCGTAACTTGTGAATCTATAGCCGACGTGTAATATTTCTGCTGGACTGAAGGCGACGTGTATCATACAAAATATTTTCGACGAACTGACGGGAATGCGACGTGTAGTATACAAATAATTTTGATGAACTGACCGACTGAAGGCGACGTGTACTGTATTGAGATTTTCGATGAACTGACGGGGTCTACCTCTAACCTACTGCTTTTATACCCATACACTCCGATATGCCTAAAGATTATAACTGAGCTGCAATTGGCTAATAAAACGCGCCAACATTAGCGTCTATTTTTATATCCAATGAAAATTATGAATACATATGCTCTAGGGAAATATTCCAGAAGATTCTAAACGGAAAAACGCGCCAACATTACGCAACTTCCTCGTTTCCAATAATGATAAACAGTCACCCCCTCGCTGCATTATTGCGCGCTATTATTGACAGTTTCAGTAAGGCCGTATAAACTTACTTCTCAACAATAATTACAATCAATAAACATCTCAAATCAATGTCACATAAAAATGCATATTCATATTACAATCATTATTTACATTTAAGTAATTTGTGATACAAATTACTGCATCAATGTAACGCATCAGATTTTTTTATGCTCGTATATCGCTTTCACTCGTTTTAGTGAAGGACAGAATGTATATAATAAGATGCAGCAAGATGATTTCTATGCCATACGTACGTCAGTATTGGCAATATTTTAGCTCTGTATAATGACATTGCTGTCTCTAGGCTGAGGGATCTGATGTAGTTTATTTCGTGCATAACTATTATTGATTCTTTGTATGATTGTTCCATTTATGCCCCGCCTTTAAATGCAATGGTCAAATCGGCGGCCTTTTACCTTCGGAGCATATGTACACTCATTGCCATTTATGCCGTCACCGCAGCTTCGGGAGACATTCTACTGGCCTTCACAGGTGGAGTATGTATCTACAGCAAGGAGGAGGTGCGTGTATCGATTTACCTTTTCACGCATGCTTTCGTGTCTGTTGGCTAGTTGTGATGGAAGTATCGTCAGCATATAAATGTAGACAGGTATTGGGAACTTTGGGTATATTAAACAAAATTGGACCAATTAGGCTACTTGCGGTACGCCTGCATGAATTGGGTGTAAGGTGGATTCAGTTGTAACGGTTTTCTTGTAAGGTTGATGGTTGTGATGTTTGTGTATGTGTGTTTACTTCATGTGAAGCCATCTTGTGACGTCATTCATTTGTTCGGTTTGTAGCTCCATCTAGTGTTAGCAATTTGTGGTAGTATTAGTGTTTGAAAGAATTTTTAAGTTTTGTTTACTGTCCTCCGGCTAGCTATTATTTCTCAGTCGAACATGTCTCTTGATCAGAGTGTGTAAACGGAAAGGAATCTTTTATCCAAATATAACACTGATGAAGAAATTTGTTTTACACATTTATTGTCGAACACGTTAACTATCACATTTATATATTGATCTTAACACTCGCCAAAATGAAACTGTTATAATAACTCCTTACTGATCACTTTTAATCCACGTACTTGAACCTTTTATATAATTAACCTTACAACACTTTAGATTATTCATAATTCTGCTGCGCGTAACTTGTGAATCGATACCCGAAGTTTGCCGTACAAATACTTTCGACGAATTGACTGACTGAAGACGACGTGTAGTGTACACAGATTTTTGATGAAATGAGCAACTGAAGGCGACGTGTAATGTATTGAGATTTTCGATGAACTGCCCGCGATCTACCTCTAACTTGGCTTTTTATACACCCACTCCCCGATATGCCTAAAGATTATAACTGAGTTACTATTGGCTAATAAAACGCGCCAACATTACGTAACTTCCTCGTTTCCAATAATGATAAACAGCTCACCCCCCTCGCTGCATTACTGCGCGCTATTATTGACAGTTTCAGTAAGGTCGTAGAAACTTACTTATCAACAATAATTACAGTCAAGAAACATCTCAAATCAATGTCACATAAAAATGCATATTCATATTACAATCATTATTTACATTTAAGTAATTTGTGATACAAATTACTGCATCATATGCCCTACTAGAAACATAATTATAAATATTTACAACTTGTTTGGAAATTTTATAATTGGGTTTTTAGTCTCCTAAATCTTGGAACACACGCTATCACTTTCACTTGACACTTCACACGCATTTAACACACGACATATGTTTTTTTTTATCTCGCCACTACTTACTGGCTCTTGTTTAATGTGTTTAGACATTAATCTGACATTACAATTTTTTTATAGCAAATACTGTACCCTGAAGTATTTAATTACTGTTACAAAAAATGGTTTACTATCTTATATTGTTAACAAAAATTTATCTATTCAAGAATTTTTTGTAATTATTAAACATATTTACCAAAAATATTCACCCTCCACACAAATATATTTACATCTCTTAAATTTAGGCACTGTTTCACATTTTCTGTTTGCTACATAAGTATTTGTTTTTAATTATTTTTACCCATTTTTGTTATTTTGTACTTTATTTTAACAATACTCTTGGAATTGTATTTACGTACTTTTAATTCAATATCATATTAAGTTTCAATCTTTGCATTCTTAATTTTCAAATGTTGTTACAGTTACTAAAAATTTAATTTTTTTTAAACATTTCTCTTTTTTTATAATTTATTTCTCTTTTCAAATGACATATAAATAATTAACCCTCTTACGTTCCAATACATTTCTCTGCAAGTCATCTTTAACTATCCAGCATTTACTTTACATCTCATTGCTATTTACCCTCCTGGATCAAATTGTGTGTGGCTAAACATTACTGGTAGGCGTATCCTAACCTTCAAATTTTTGTTCATGAATAACCTCTTGTATTCATATGAAATTTCATCACATGATAACATTTGAAAACAATCTAAAGTTTCCTGAACAATACATCTTTTAACAACTTTCATTTTCAATTCATCTGCTTTCTTTTTAACTTGAGAATACTCTGACAAATCTGTACTAAACTGTACTGGATTGGAGTTTTCATTTTGAACATCTTGGTACAATTTATTTCTTTGCATTACTGTCTCCTTCTGTATTTCTATTATCTCCCCTCTGAAATTAACTTGCGCCTGATTCACATCTACATTCATAACTTCTTTCATCTCTCTTAGCTCACTTGAAATGATACTCATTCTACTACCTGACTCTGTACATTCTACATCAACATGTTCACTTTTAGTATTAACCTCATTTTTTTGGTTAGATATTTCCCTGCTCATGTCCAACATTTTCTTTGAAACTTCCCCTATCTCACTTGCTATTATTTCCTTTTCATCACTCATTTTTGGCATACTACTATCTAGCTCCATAGATTTCTTTTCAATTTCTTCCCTGCTTTGATCTACTTTTTGCCCTAATATCTCATTACTCCTACCAATATCTTCAATTGATTTCCTATGATCTTTTTTTATAGCTTCTCTCAATTCCTCAAAACTCTGACCTACTTTTTGTTCTACACTCTTAATAATATTTTCACTCAATTCCCTATTATTCTTTTGCATATCTTCCCTTAATTCCCTTAATTTCTCATTATTCCTTTTCATATTCTCATTCATATTTCTCATCATTTCCATCATCATGCTAGCATCAAAATTAACATTTCCTGCTATTCTATTCTCACTTTCTGCACTAACATTTCCTCCCTCAAATTCTACAGTGTTTGAGCTATTTTCTGTAACCTGTATTGAATTACAGCTAACTGTTACATTATCCCCTTCCATCATTGTTTCTTCAATATTATTAGTAGCCATTGTTTTCTTTATCCTACCACTCCTCAAGTACATTTGAATGTTATAAGTTTGTTTTAAAAAAAATTACTATACTCTGACCTTTTGTGATGCTGTCTGTTGCTGTTACTTTGATGTCCAGCTTCCTGCCCCTCTCTCCTAGGTTATATATGTCGCTTCTGCGTTGTATTAATGATGAATCTGCTTCGTCTCGATGTTTTTGTGTACACTCATCCGCGTCGTTTGTCGTTCCTCTAGTTGTTTCTGGAATCTGCGTCTTCTCGATGTTTTTGCAGTTGAATTCCCCTGTTGCCTTGTAATCTCGGAATTACGATGTCCAATCATCCGCGTAGTCTGTCGTCCTTGTAGTTGTTTCTGAAATCTGCGTCTTGTAGATCAGTTCACTGTTCCATTCGTTCCACATCCTGGTTAATTCTGCTACTTTCCTGTTTACTCTGCCCCTTTCCTGGTCACTTTGCCCCACGTTCTGGGTGCCAATTTGTAACGGTTTTCTTGTAAGGTTGATGCTTGTGATGTTTGTGTATGTGTGTTTACTTCATGTGAAGCCATCTTGTGACGGCATGCATTTGTTCGGTTTGTAGCTCCATCTAGTGTTAGCAATTTGTGGTAGTATTAGTGTTTGAAAGAATTTTTAAGTTTTGTTTACTGTCCTCCGGCTAGCTATTATTTCTCAGTCGAACATGTCTCTTGATCAGAGTGTGTAAACGGAAAGGAATCTTTTATCCAAATATAACACTGATGAAGAAATTTGTTTTACACATTTATTGTCGAACACGTTAACTATCACATTTATACATTGATCTTAACACTCGCCAAACTGAAACTGTTATAATAACTTCTTACTGATCACTTTTAATCCACGTACTTGAACCTTTTATATAATTAACCTTACAACACTTTAGATTATTCATAATTCTGCTGCGCGTAACTTGTGAATCGATACCCGAAGTTTGCCGTACAAATACTTTCGACGAATTGACTGACTGAAGACGACGTGTAGTGTACACAGATTTTTGATGAAATGAGCAACTGAAGGCGACGTGTAATGTATTGAGATTTTCGATGAACTGCCCGCGATCTACCTCTAACTTGGCTTTTTATACACCCACTCCCCGATATGCCTAAAGATTATAACTGAGTTACTATTGGCTAATAAAACGCGCCAACATTACGTAACTTCCTCGTTTCCAATAATGATAAACAGCTCACGCCCCCTCGCTGCATTATTGCGCGCTATTATTGACAGTTTCAGTAAGGTCGTAGAAACTTACTTATCAACAATAATTACAGTCAAGAAACATCTCAAATCAATGTCACATAAAAATGCATATTCATATTACAATCATTATTTACATTTAAGTAATTTATGATACAAATTACTGCATCACAGTGTAATTAACAGATGAATAGAAGAATCGATTATTAAGATAATTGGCTATAAGTTTGATGATGGAATCGGGTATTTTGAGGCAGTATTTTTAACACAAATGATTTCAGTCAAATTACATAATATAAATTCAATAACAGCCCGCCTTAAGGCAATATGTGTATGTAACAATATATAAAAGTGTATATTACAGTCATTGTATATGTTTATATAATTGTATACATGTGTAATAATGTTATGTGAATGTATTACGTAATTTAATAATGTAGGAGCTGTGAGAATAATAGGTTAAAAGCTGCTAACAATGAGGTAACAATGAGGTAACCTTGAGGCAATAATGAGTAAGAATGTTTAATAATGCTACTAGTCATTATTGAAGCAACAATAGTGTAAATTTTGTGACAGTTTATAAAATAGCCAATCAACAACCAAAAAAAAAGCTTAAGTTAAATAAAAGTATTCTATTGGCCTAGGATTAGCCAATCAGAGACTTAAATACAGAAATTTACAAATTCAAGTGGTTGAAATCAAGTCAGTTGCTTGTAGACACTGGTCATAACTGGACGCGTTGGTTGTAGAAGTGTTCCTAACCGGACGAGAGATGCGTCCTCGAGAAATTTAATACGTATTTTGTGTGAGACAAAAATATTTTACATGTTAAAAAGTGCAAGTAATTAATAAAAGAAACTCACAGCTCTCTCTATATCAGTGAAGTGTTATTTAAATCGTGTCAAGCATTAATAAAAGGAGTGAAGTAAAATTATAACTATGTAAGCCTACATTCTTCAGTCGTACCACAACCCTGCAAAGAGAAACATGTCTCTAACAATAATACTGACGCAGCCGAGGCAAACATAAATATATAATATTTAAAGAAACAGTCAAACTTACAAGGTTAATATTTTTAAATTTGGGACGAAGGCTACCGGGTACCATACGTGCGGTTGCAGCTACTTCAAGTTCGACTCCCCAACAGTTGAACTACAATACAACTCCTACAACAAAACAACCAACTTCAATTTTAATATTGACGAGTTTCCGGAGTAGGCCGGCATGCCATACTCTGTCAAAAGCGCGCTCAATGTCTACTTTGAGGAATAGCTTTACTCGTTCATCATTTATAATAGCCATGTTTAAATATATAACTAAATAAAACCATGTTTTTCATTACCTCCACAAAAATGCAATAATGTAAAACTGAAGTGAATGATACCTTTTACTCTGAAATAGGACACATTTACTGCACATTATCTTAATAATCTGTCCAGTATCCATCCTTGTCCAATACCTGATTTAGCCGCTTAGGCACTGAATCACCCGTGTACTGGAAGAACTCTGGCTCTATATGCCAATTTTCTAACGCTTCATGACAGTGTTCCTAGAGGACGAGCAGTGATTCAGTGCCTAGGCGGCTAACCAAGGTATTGCACAAAAATGGACATTGGAGCAGATTATTAAAATAATTCATGGAGAAATTGTGCAAAACAGTGTATTATTTAGTTGTATGTTTGAATTGGACAGATGATTCCAATTGTGATGGTCATTTTAGGATCAATTTAATTTTCTCAAATGGGAACCTACAATTGGAGTTAGTTTAAACTGGCACTAAAATGGCCATCACAGCGTCCTCCAAACAAAGCATTTACATTCCCTCACAATATAAAGCAACTTTTATTAAAGACATTTCTTTCTACAACGCTTAGTTTTGGAGATACTCTACAGTCTCAACCTAAATGCTCCATTCTGTATACACTTCACCTGAGAAGGCCAGTAGAATGCCTCCCGGAGTTACGATTACGGCATAAATGTGAGCAAGTGTGTGCCCTATTGTCGCAGTTCTCAAATAACTTGTGTTATCTTATTTGTTGGGCGCTTATGGTTTAATTATTTTTTAAATTTGCGTTCTTTGTCCTCCGGCTAGCTATTATAACTCAGTCGAGCACGTGTCTCTAAGCAGGGTGTATAAACGGAAAGGAGTTGTTGCTAAAAGATAACACTGATAAAAAAAATCTGAATCTAGACTTTTATTGCCGTCACGCTTAATTAATAATTGACATATTTAATCTTTATACACGCCTGACTGAAACTGTGATATTTCCGAATGTAACTACAGTCGTTTTAGTTGCCGCGCACCAATTACTTCGCGTACTTTACATTTCTGTAACTAATTCTGCGACGTGCACCTCGTGAGAGATTCTTCCGACTATATGACACTTGCTTATGGCTCGAGAATATATACTCCTTCACCTCGAATTGCCTAAACATTATAATATATCTCCTATTGGTTACCAAATTGCGCCAACTTAAGGGTCTGTTTTAGTCGCCAATCACTACTACTAACATATATGCTCTAGGGAAGATATTCCCTCCATTTCTAAAAACGGCACGCTACCTTGACGTCAATTTCGGCTTTCTCTTCTTAGAGACAAACAACTCACCCCTCGGTTTATTGTTACCTACTTCTATTGTCAGTTTCAGTTAGGACGTGTAAACTTATTTCCTAACAAGTCTTTATGGCTAACAAACATCTAAAATCATGTACATACAATAGTATTAATTTACATTATAATCCTCTGACATTCACAGCAGTTTTGATATAAAATATTGTCTCACTATTGCGTAATGGCATTGGTGTTAACTAGCACACAGCTATTGTCGTTGGATTTCTGGTTTTTCTTAGGATTTTATGTATATATAATAATAATAATAATTCATCACACACACATTCACACTCTTATTCATACTTCCAGACTCAGGGGAGGATAGGGAATAATACTGGCTGGAGGAAAATTCCCACCCCCTAACCGGGAATGAAACCCGGGAGCACAGCAGGCAGGCGTTCTAACTCCTGAGCTACGGGGCTGGCCTATTGCTCGTGTTGCCTTCTCTGTTACATGTTTTGAGAAACATTTAGCACTTTTTGTAGCGTGACGTCTAGATATTTGAAATCCGATGTGATCTTTAGTTTCTTCCTCCATAAAGATTTCTGCCAATGCAGGTCACTTTTTATATGTATACTGTTGGATTGGCTACGGAAGGGACTCGTCACTGATCCACATGGGGGATATTATACTTAGTGGGCGTACCCGGGAGGAAGGATGAGGCGAGAGGAAACACCGGGCGGCCGGCACAGGAATGGCAGAGTCCCTAAGTTTCCTCCGGCAGACGGAAAGGCAGACCGAGGACCCCACCCCACACAGAGGAGGTTCAACGCCCCTCAAGGAGGTTCGAATACCCCCGGCACCCAGCCGAGAGACGGAGAGAGTTACAAAGAACATCCTTTTCCCCTGGCACACTGCACCGAAACACCATCGTAGACACTTTCAACCCTGAAAGAGACCAACGAATGAAAGATGAAGTGAAATGAGAATGAAGATGAAATGGAGGGACAGGAAATTCGGGGGATGTGAGAATCCTTCCCAGCATACGCCTGGGGACGCCGAAAACCCCCCAAAAAACCCATGGGTCAGGAAGGTCGGCCACGGAAATAGAACCCACGACCTCCCGAATGCGGGTATGTATACTATAGTATATAACGCAAGTGTGCGAGTTTGTCGTGGATGGAGAAAGCAATTACCTCACCTTTTACTACAGTTTCGCTTATTCCTTTTCGTGTATACTTCTCATCTTCACGTTAATAACAGAGAGTTTTGAAACACCTTGTATATGGTCATCTCTTTCTCCCTGGGAGAGCTGAAATGAGGCCTATGCATCGTTTAACATTGCTAATGCTAACACACTCATGTAAGGTCAGAGGTCGTACATCAACTGCGATTGTACAAAATGTGCACTCAAATGCCCAACCCTTCTGCGCGACAATGTAACTGGGCGTTTAATGTTTGATCGTTAATAACGAAGCTAATTAATAGGGGTGTGTACGTAGAACACGATTAGTAATAAAGTAGTAACTGTTTTAAGGTGCTTTCCAACTTATAATGTGTTTCAAAAGTCACTTCAAACTTTAAAGCATTATTAGCAAAACCACCACCCTTCTGACGAAATGACGTTTTCATTTTTGCTTTTTGTGTTTCACATTTACTATAGCTACCTTTTTTCCAAGCTTGGATAACATGAGCGACTCGCTTTCGGGAGGTCCCGGGTTTGGCCATTCTAACCCATGGGTTTTTCGTGGTTTCCCCGGGTCGGCAGGCGGATGCTGAAGTGGTTCATATTCTACCACGACTCTCCTACCCCCCAATTTCCTGTACCCATCATCTTCCTTGTCATCTGTTTTAGGACCAGGCGACGGTGTTCGGCGGTCGCGGTTGGGCGGTAGTTGCGCTCTGTGGAAGTTTCATCCTGGCGTCGTCCAGTGACTGCTCGGCTGAAACCCGTCTCTGGATGCTTTCGTGCTAGAGCTCCCGGAGGCTTGGTGCGCATAGAGTGGGCTCGGGCGTCGTTGGAAGCGTTCAATATGGAAATATTAGGGACCCCGTCTGTGCTTGCATCCGTCGTCATCCAGATCTGGTCGCCCTTCGAGTTTCTCCCCTCATCCCTCCTGGTGGTCACGGTAGGAGCAAAATGGGCCAGCTGGCCTGCGTGCGGTGCTCTGCCCCCGTTTCGGGGGTCCCTTCCGTTCGTCCGCACCATTACCTTTTACCATTTTTTTTAAATAAAACATTAATGATTTGTGGGCTTAAAACCATGGCTATAACACCAACTGTTGGAATATCACCGGTGTATTATGAAAAGCGATAGTAGTCTTTCTCGAGGTTGAGAAAATTCAAAATTCTATTCAGTCAGTTTTCAGTATAATTCACATTTTCTGACAGTCAAGTAAAAGGGTGACATTAAAAATTTTTAGAAAATCAAACAGAGATTAGTCTTGAAAAAAATTAATTATTTTGTTTTTCAAGATATTCCCCTTTAAAATCAACACATTTTTGCATTCAATGAAACCAGTCCTTAAAGCAATGTTGCTACTCTCCCTGAGGCACTTAGGAAACCAGTTTTTAATAACGTTCCACTGATTCCGCGCATTTTATCTTTAATTTAAGAAATCACAAGGTGCTAGACCTTTAGGGCATCCAGATACTCAGTTATTAGTTTTGCTGTATGCACGATGAGTTGTCATGACGTAACATTATTTTTCTTTTTGTGCGTTTTTCACGAACGTTTTAAAAATATTTGTTGTAAGCGGATATTTTTGTACCCATCTGCAGTAACGGTACGTCTGTCTTCTAATGCTATAGTAGCAATATGGCACGTTTAAAAAAAAAACTAGCAGCCATCATCTTACCAGCACTGCGAATTCGTTGGACTTTTGCAGGTTTAGGTACTTTTCGAATGACCCATTGAGCCGACTGACTTTTCTTTTCAGGATCATAACAATAAACACAAGATTAATTACCAGTAACGATATTCTGAACCAAATTTGAACTACCGCCTTGGAATTTGTCCAATATTTTTCAGCACCAATCAATGTGTTTTTGTTTTTGATCGCGAGACAGTTTATGTGGAATCCATCAACCACAAAGTTTTCTCACGTCTGACTGTTGATGCAAAATACCTATGCCAAATATCGCCCGAATAAATTCATAAGATGTCCGTCGATCTTCTTCAAGCATTACTCGAACAGCGGCCATATTTTCATTAGTAATAGTAGTTCTTGGGCGTCCTTCACGAAATTCATCACTCTTTTGAATGCCTGTACCCATTATAAATTGTTGCCTTATATGGGGATTCTTCGCCAAATGCATTTCTAAGCCGATCTTCACATTGTTTAGGCGTTAATGACGATTTGAAATCGTAAGAAATCTCCTCTAGTCAAATTAATTTTTGGTGAACATCAATTCTTTAAATGATGATAATTAACAAACTAGTAGATCAAATGAAACAAACTACACGGCAATCAACTCGCAAGCATTAGAAATTACCTGTCAGATATAAACAAATTTGAGTTTTTTAGAAACAATATTATAAAATTTTCAGTATCGCCCTCGTATCTCTTTAAAATATGCAATTTAAAATAAGCATTGATCTACCTCCTTAGTAAGCGTAAACATATAAAAATAATCAAACTGCATGAACAAAATGTCAATATCAAGCGCCTACTTCAAATTGAAAGATTTCAAATAGCTTTTCCGTGATATCAGTCATTTACAACATATCTCTTATTATTGGTTTGCATTTTTAAGTACTTTTGTCATTGTTTTATAGTGATGCCGCTATTCAGTTGTTTCTCACGTTATACAGGATGTTTCAGTAAAAGCGTGCAAAAATTAAACAGGACATAGGGGATGGTCTACTGAACAATTTGAGGTAGGGAACCCGGTGTCTAAGAAACCAAGATATGGAGATTAACTTAGTCTATTACATCACTGCTATCATTACTATTTTAAGACTTATTTGCAACTACATACACTACCGTTCAAAAGTTTTTGAACAGCCTGTTTTGCTGCAATTAACAAGTGTAATACGCCAAACAAAGCCAAAGTCATATTATAAATGGTAGAAATCCATGGAGACATAATTGAAATTTACTATGCTACCTTTTGTTTGTCAATTACGTGCATTTTGAAAATGTAGCATTTGTTGGCCCTTATAGGAACAATTACCCTAATGTTGTCTTGGATGTCATAGTATGTCTGTGATTCCCTAGATGTCGTTCACAGACATCTGTACATAGGTATTGGCTGCGAACAGCACTTCAGTGCTTCATAAGCAGGTGAATGGTACACATTGTTATTGTGCAGTTGAAAAGTCTAAAATGGATAAAAGAAGGGATCTTTCAGCAGAAAAACATGCTGCAATAGTGAGCTTATATAAAGCAGGCCACACCATGCGTCAAATTGCCACACAAGAACACGTTTCCTTGGGAAGTGTCCATTACACTGTAAAGAGGTATGTAACTACAAATAGCAATAAGGATCGTTATCGAATGGGGAGGCCTAGGGTGACCTCGAAAAGTGAGGATAAACATTTAATAGTGACCAGCAAACGTGCTCGTTTCAAAACAGCACGCACGCTGACAGCAGAACTGAACCAGTGGAGGGATGAATCTGTGAGTGTTTCTACAGTGAAGAGACGACTTCAGGATGCACATCTGAAAGGTTGCATTGCGGCAAAGAAACCCCTATTGAGAGCTGTCAATAAACGGAAAAGATTACAATGGGCCAAGCGACATGTAAGCTGGACTGTTCATCAGTGGAAAAAGGTATTATTTACTGATGAATCTAAGTTTGAGCTATTTGGCTCAAAACGTCGCCAGTTTGTTCGACGTGCAAAAGGTGAACGCATGGCACCTCAGTGCATATCCCCTACAATCAAGCTTGGAGGTGGTTCGATGCTGGTATGGGGTTGTTTTGGTGGCAATAGGACAGGCGATATTGTGAAAATAGAACGAATTATCAAGAAGGAGCATTATCACAATATTCTCCAACGCCATGCCAAACCATCTGGGATGCGGTTAATTGGCAAGGGGTTCACTTTGCAGCAGGACAATGATCCCAAGCAGACATCTATACTCTGTAGAAGATACTTTGAACGATGGGAAGAGACACAAGTCTTGAAGAACATGGTTTGGCCCCCTCAAAGTCCTGACTGCAATCCTATTGAACTACTTTGGGATCATGTGGACAGAGAGGTAAGAAAGAAACAACTCACTAATGTAAATGTATTGTGGAGTCATGTGCAAAACATATGGAGGGATATTTCTGAAGATACACTGGCGCACTTAATAGAAAGAATGCCCAGAGTTTGCGAAGCTGTAATTAAAGCAAGGGGAGGTTACTTTGAAGAAAGCAAAATCTAACAAGTATTGCTGATTTTCATTAAATATACTGTTGTGACTACAAATTATGTCTTTTTTTATTCAATTGTTTCAATAAATCCTATAAATGAGGTGTGTTCAAAAACTTCTGAGCGGTAGTGTACCTGTTTACATGTACTCTATTTATTTACATTCACATTATGTACATTAATTGGACCATATGTTCTACCTGCCCGACTGAATGAACACCGGAACTTGCGGTTTATGCAACGAGTTTTACCTGCGCTGTAGGAGGACGTCGTACCCTTGAGAGGATGTGGCTGTAACACGACGGTGCCACACCCATTTCAATATGGACGTCCGCAACAATCTCAATGCTACATTTCCTGTTCGCTGGACTGGAAGATGAGAGGGTTATTGCCCCACTGTTGGAGAGCCAATCTTGAAGTTGTTTATTACTGCTGTTTGCACCACGTATTGCGGGAGATATGTTTCTTGGAGTGTTCGCCCCACGTACGATACAAAGTTTCCGGTGGCCTTCGCTCCACGTTCACTTTTTTCGGTGTCCTTGCCCCAACGTTTAAAAAATCAACTTTGTATTTTTAATGTTTATTTAAATATTATATAGATATGTATGCCTCGGCTGCGTCAGTAGTAATTTTTAGAACACGTATCTCTTAGCGGGGGTAGTACGGCTAAAGAATGAAGGCTTACACAAACTATAATGGCATTTGGCTTCGTTTTATTAATCTTTCACACGATTATATGACACTTCACTGATGTATCCTACTGTAGAGCTGTGAGATTATTGTTACTTCTACTTTTTAACACGTAAACTTTACATTATTCACGCCGTAATGAATTTTTTTTGTCTCACACTGAATACGTATCATACCGATGGGGTACGCAATCTAAAACCGTCTGCCTGGGAACGCTGTCTTGTAGCGTCTACCGCCTAAATTTGTACAATTTCTCTATTTCAAGTTTCTGATTGGCTAAGCCTACTCCAATAGAATACTTTTATTCAACTTTTAGCTTTACTGGTTGTTGATTGGCTATTTATAAACTTTTTAAATATTACATTATTGTTCCAAGAATTATTAGTAGCATTATTAAACCTTCTAATTTAATGTTGTATCAAGGTTACCTCATTGTTAGCAACTTTCGGCTTCTACTTTATAATTCTGTTTGCTACGAAAGGTAGCTTGCTTCAATTCTTACAGTTCCTACATTGTTAAATTACGTAATACATTCACATAACATTATTATACATGTACATAACAATATAAACATAATACAATGACTACCACATACATTTTATACATTATTACATACACATATTGCTTTAAGGCGGGCTGTTATCATTTTTATATTATATAATTAGACTGATATCATTTAAGTGTTAAAAATACTGCCTCAAAGAGGATGCCCTATTTCATAGCCTGTAAGATCGCCTGTCTTGAATCCTCTTGATTATCTCCTATGGGGATATCTAAGATCACTTTTGTATCAAACGCTAGTGGAAACGGAGATCGAATTAGTTGCCAGGTTTGAAGCTGCCTGTGATGTGAATGGAAACACACCAGGGATGTTTGTTAGGGCGTGGCCGAATCTTGTAAAGCTATGTCATGCTTGCATCGAGACTGGTGGCTGCCAGTTTGACAACGGCTGTGGGATATAAATTGGTTAATTCAGGTGTGTCAAATGGTAGTTGCAATTAACAGTAAAGAATGTATATTCGAATAAATAGTAGAGTACATGTAAGCATATACGTAGTTCAAAATAGTCGGTAAACAGTAATAATAAACAGTAACGCGATAGACAGGTTTACTTCAGATCTCCTTAAGGTGGCTTCTCACCTCTAGGTTCCCTACCTTAAACTGTTCGAGTCCGGTTTCACGGTTTAAACTTAAGCTTCGAATTGGGGTTAAGCAGAGGCTTAAGCTGGAGTGGAGTTTTATAATGCGCAGTGCAAGCGATAAGCTGAGGTTATGTGTGGCTTGGCTTAAATTCAAGTGAACTGTGGTTTAAGCTAAGCTGTCACCATGTTATTGGAAGAAGAAGATATCAGTGATGAAGAAATGAAATTATTTTAACCCATATGCACAATAGAAGAACGTTTAGAATGCGTCCAAACCATTTTCACGTATGGAATGACTGAGAATTCTACGAGAGATTTCGATTAAGTAAACAGTCGATAATGATGATACCAGAAATTAAAAAAAAATCCGACTGGCAAAGCAAAATTTAATTTTAAATTTATATTTCGTACTTTTATTGTAGAAATATTCTGTCGGCACTCATTGCCGTTGCGTCTATAAAGTATAACAAAGCCCTCTCGTCAGAAACAACGCCTCTCTTTATATGAGGTTATTTTTTTTTAATTGATCGATCGGCAGTACAATGCTTTACAGATCAGTGGTAAAAGAAGATTACAGAACAAGAACAAGCAGGGGTAGGCTTACATAGCGCCCCATAACTACATTAGGTGGTAACACCAATATGACACGTAAGAGAAAGTCAATATTTGAGGTGTAAGACGCATCAATCACTGGAGTCAGTAGAATCAGAGGCAGCACCAAGTAGTAGATCCTGCGGAAGTCTCCTCTTCAAGCGTGTGGGGTGGCGCGTACGGGCACTGCTCCTGGAATGTCCTGCAGGTTGGAAAAGAAACGGCAGGCGAATGAAGTCATGAACAGGCAAGAGTCCCAGTTCGTGATGGAGCTGCTGATTCCGAATAAACCATGGAGCATTAGTAGCAATGCACATGAAGCGATTCTGAACAACCTGGATACGACGTAGATGACATGTGTGAGCGGCTCCCCATACCTGGCAGGCATAAGTAATAAGCGGACGAACGAGAGACTTGTAAAGTAACAAGGAACACTGTAATCCAAGACTGGAATGGCGATGAAACAAAGGCGAGAGTTTTGAAACCCGCCCAGAGGCCGAGGATATGAGACGATTGATGTGAGCGCACCAGGTCAGTCGAGAGTCTAAAAGCACTCCAAGGTACTTAACAGGAGTAGTCGCAGGGAGCCAAGATACATTGTTGCCACAAAGACACAGCGGAGGGATAGGAGAGGGCCGTCGGAGAGTGAAGATTTTAGCCGCAGTTTTCCGAGGGTTCAATGAGATACGCCAAGTGGGGAACCATTGAGTGAGACGATCCAAAGAGTGTTGTACTAGGCGTGCTGGAGATTAGAATGAGAATAGTATAGTACTGTATCATCAGCATAGATAGCTAAAGAAATCGGAGCCAAGTCAGGCATATCAGAAGTGTAGATATTGAACAGTGTCGGGGCCAAGATGGAACCCTGTGGGACGCCTGCGGTAATAGTACGAGGAGAGGAAAGAATTCCGCCAATACGCACTGAAAAGCTGCGGTCGGAGAGAAAACATATTGAGGTTATATGCAAGCGGAAGTATGCAGAGCTGTCAAAACTGTTTCACACCATTCTAATCCACTCTTCGTAACGCAGCTTTCCCTTACGTATTATCTGCTTGTGCTGCTTCACAATTTCTAGGAGAATGCCGACTTAGTTCGCAATACATCTTGACTCTGATTTTGATAAGCTACTAAGTTTATTTTAGGAACAGCATCGCCATAAACAAATAATGGGAATTCACTGGATGCGCATGCCAGCCTTTCAGTTCAGTGGAGTTGTTCAGCTCAGTAAAAAAAAAATTAAACTGAGTTTTATTTATGGATGCTCTTTAACTGTTGTGGTCATTAGCGTCCCATTCTATATTGGGTGTGAAAGACCAACAATTTTGCTCAGAGGCCTCTTTATCAGGCTAGAAGTTCTTTTACGTGCCGTAAATCTACGACACGGGACCACCGGCTTTACTTCCTTTCCGAAGGAAGCCATGCTAAGGATTTTTACGCCCGAAAAAATCCATCGCCCTCCTCCGGGTTTGAATCCGCCTCCTCGGGAACTACTGTCCATTCCAAACCAGAGTGCCTTTCACTGAAAACAAACTCTTTGTATTAGCCGTGCGAAAGTAGTTCGCAATCCCCGCCCATAATGGCTGCTTGTTCCCCTCCCACGTGCTTGTTGAACACTATTTAATCTATAAAAAGGCGCCCTGCGTGAGAATCAAAGTTCAAAATGCAACCTGAGGTAACAATCGATTTTATAAGTATGCGGCAATGAACATTTTACTTACGTTAATCACAATCCTCGGGCAAAAGTGCAACACCCAAATCCGAAGCCTCCGAAGATGACTGTCATATCGGAATCAGAACTACTCTCCAAAATAATGACAAGCTTATCCACAATTCCACAGCACTGTCGCACTTAAAACAAGTTCCCACATTTTATCCTCTTCTATGTTGTATTATGTCTGTTTATATTCCCTGCACACTTTCGTTACACTTCTCACTGAAACGCCTGTAAAATCCGATATTAGTTTCGTAATATGCAATAATGCAAGTGTCGGGTATTTTTGTAATAGTGAGTTGAATATGTGAAGTATTGTTTGTTTTAAGCCACTTCTTAACTGTTTCCCGCTTCTGTGTTTGAACAGTTTATTTGCACTACACACACCTTCCTCTGCCATGTGAGCTCAAATACCAACTGACTAAATCACAATATTTGACCTGAGCTGAGCATATATGTGTTAGTGTATTATGAATGGCTGTTCGCTTATCATATATCCTGTGTTACGCAAAGTGTTTATTCGGTACTCAGATAGCACCTCTGGGAATTCATTGCTGCATTTCTTGTGTATGTAAGAGAGTGGCAGTCATGCATACGGTTGGTATTAACAAGCAAGATACTCTTGGCGTTAGCGTAATAGCAGGCGAAAATGATATTTTGTAATCTCTTAACAGCTAGTATATATCCATTACCTTTAGCAATGAGTTCTTATGATAACCGCAATAAAATGTGCAGTTCTATACCTTTCCTGCTCTAATATTTCATGATACAATACATGTATTAAGGAACTATTTACGTTGGTGTAAGAGTATATTCTTGGGTTCGTGACAAGCCGAAGCACGTGCTTCTGTTTACATCAGAGGGAACTCTGGTTTGGAATGGACAGTAGAGGTTAACATGATAACCATACACCATGGAGAACGACTCAACTCAGTAAAGCCGAACCTAGTTGACCTACTATGAAACTTGCAAATCCTAAACCAGACCTGGGGAATTTGCGCTCTTAAGAGAGCAAACAAAACCACCCCTGCAGTACCCATCCCACAATTACTGCTTAGCTGTATACTGCTGGTGTTGCCGAACGGACAGTAAAACCAGTAGAATAGGGTTTACGTCACAATACCCCTCCTTTACGAGTTCCCCAGGCCTGGCTTAAACCAAAACGTAAGCCTTGCTTAAGGCGTAGTACGCGGCTTATTAAAGATCTGGCTTAAGCTTGAACTGTGAAACCGGCTTTTAGTAGAGCATTCCTATGTCCTGTTTAATTTTTGCACGATTTTACTGAAACAACCTATATATCTTTTTTCATAATTTAAATTGACCCCAATTATAGGTTCCCATTTAAAAAATTAAATTGACCTTAAAATGACCATCACAATGTCCTCCAAACAAAACCTGACTAATGGCACTTACTTACGCCTATAACATCAAGCAACTTTTATTAAAGAAATTTCTTTCTACAACGCTTAGTTTTGGAGGTATTGTACAGTCTCAATGTGTGTGTTGATTTTATTATTTGTGGATTAGGAAATGGTTATGTGGAATTTTGTTGAAGAAAATCTCTCTTAATTAAATGAAATATTTATTTTATTCTCAATTTCCATTAAGTCAAACTCTAAGAAATAAATTATTGGTTTATGATAGCTGAAGTATGATACAAATAATTTAGATTGCGAATTTTCTAAACAACGAGAGAATACTGCATCGATGGTAGTGCCTGATGTGTTTGTAGACTGAGCTTTGTCAGTTCAATTTTAACTTGAAGTTTTCATCTAAAAACCTTATTAATGGTTGAGCTTCATATTACAACGTGTTCAGCTAATGTACAATATAATACGCAAGGGTCTGCTGGTTCCTATGCTACGTATTAATACAGTACGTGCAGCGCATGCACATAGACTGTCTATGATGTATGCGACGAGAGAGTAGAAATGATTCTCCCCCTCTTTCTTCTCAAATGCCGGTTGGTGTCTCTCGATCAGGCTAACTCGTGCGTTTCACTTTTCGTCTGATTCAGGCCAATTTGCCCTACCGCGCCTAAAGAACTTTCACTTCAAAAAAGCAAGCTCGAATGAAGTGATAAACAACGGTAAACCAGAATTTTCTGTAGAAAACTAGAAACACGTATTACTTGAAGCACTCGAAAAACAATATTTTCCTCAGGTAAATCTAGAAACACTTCCCTAAACAGAAAGTGAACCAGTTATTCCTAGCTAATGAGCGACTAGGTTCGTTTTCTTGGCCCATTTGTGTATGGACGAGGGCTCAACACTCAGTGAAAAGGCGGTTAAAAACACACAGGTTACTCTGGATTCAAAAACATTCCAGACCACTCTACATGCCCAGATGCACCTACATCCAATTGCTTTTATAAACATTGGATTATCACAGCAGTTGCTAAATAAGTTCATAATTCGCTTCTGCGGTAAGGAAGGGGAGGTGAATTGTATATTGCACTTGCTGAAGTACCCAGCGTTGCCCGGGAGTCTAATTATTTTGGAAAAGTAGACCAAAAATCTTACTTATCTTGCATATGTGTTTACTTACAATTAAATTAATTAATCCAAATATAATATTGTTGATATTGTTATATACCGGGGTGAGGCCAAAATGTTTGCTGCTAGATATTAAATTTTAGTTACCCCGGCATATACATTGGGAGGCATAGCTGCAGAGGAAGCAAGAGGACCAGAATCTTAAACTATACGTTCAGAGCAGGCGTGGGATAGTTATAACAAAATACACAGAATCCCACATTAATCACATTACCTATGGTTTATTCTGTATAAGCTCGGTGCTCCTACATCGCGTACAAAAGATAAAGGAAGACGTTGAGGGAAGATGCTACACACACGAGGCTACATTCACACGACTTCACATACCACCTTTCAGATTCAACACTCGACCAAAAGTGACGCTCAACACACAAAGAAGTAACACTCGCTTCCCCAACCCAAAGCCGAAAGAATTACCCCAACAATACTGTCGCCAACGACGCAATAATGTGTCTGGCGTGACAATACACACATACTCACACCCGCGCCACAATATTCAGTAATTTTAATTTGTTCAGGTTACTTCCAACCTGAAGGGAAAATCTACAGGAGTCGGCTAAGTCCATGATCAAAAACCTCAAACTTTCCTTCGACCACATATTTATTCACCACCCATTTAAAAACTTCGCGTTATTATTTTGTAAAAGTAGGAAGAGAATAACATTTTAGTAAAAATAATTGAGAAAAGGATTTTTTTTGTGATAGCACCTTGCAGTGCTATCAACTCTGCTGTCTCCAAGGATGTGTGTGCTAAATATATCAGCCATAACACCTTGAACCATTTAATTAATAATGTTAGAACGTTCAATCGAATCCAAAGTTCACAATATGGTGGCGTGCATACAAGCAAAACTTCGAGGCATTAACATAGTTTGTATAGCCTATAGCAGTGCGGAGATTGACAGATAGCTTCTACCTTCCGAGTATCCTTCTGTATGGATTTGTAGATGTCTGTTCTCTTTTGAAACATTAAGAACGTAGGTTGGAGTCTTTCATAATTGGCTTCATTTCTTTTTTCCTTTTTATTTTTTTATGTCTCTTTGGGCTTGTGTTTCGATTTGCGGGAGTAAAGCATTATTATACTATCAACGTTTGGCTAGAAATAATTTAAAATAATTCTTTTATAACGTTCTCTTAGACAGAATTAACACAAAATGAAATACTTTACAGGGCAGTTCAGTGAAGTATCCTACAGTACATTAAATGCGATAATTATTTAATCAAAACTGGTGTTTACATTAATCTCTCGAGCTCGTTGGAGGTTACAGATAAATTAAACTATTAAATACGATAATTGTATTATCAGAGTTTTTATTTATGTCAGTTTCAGCCAATATGACAAACAACCGAAACTATGTGAATAAAAAGGATATTAACTATAACCTCTCTTTGTACACATTAATAAATATATTTCGTGGTAAAATACTTTAGATTGATAAGATTTACAGAATGAATTATGGATATATATAGATATACATATATGGATATATATATATATATATATAATAACTGTAGCATCCCACGACCACGTTAAAACCATAGTGTACTTAATAAACAATGTGGAGGGACCGAGCCCAAGGGGTTAATTGCCTGAACTACTTTTTCGGGTTTTACTTTATTCTGGAAAGATATTATGTCGGTTACCTCTTAGAAATGTAGTCTCAAACACTAGTTAAGGTTATATACAGTACGTATCTTTATTGGTGTCATATATTTGGGGGACGTGTTCCTGACATTAAAACAGTAAAACAAGTTCATATGTACATGGGTCTGAAAATCAACGGTTTCGTTGTTATAGATCAAAGAAGAGTAAACAGACGGATATGCACTACACGTATGGCCGTGCAGACAGCAATGCAGCACGAGCACGTGAACTTTATGCGATCACGGAGAACGTTCCTGGAACCTCCTGAATGCGAGCCACAGATATATAACTGCCTGAGCTATCCCGGTCGATTCGGGTATCATTACTAAAAAATCGGTATCGGTATCGAGAAATAATGGTATTGTCCCATCACTAATATTATAATGATAATATCATAAAGTGAGATATTTGTACGCATGTGTGTCTGTGTAGGGTAATCTCAAAAACCACTCAGTCGATTTTTATAGTTCTTTTACCACTGAAACGCCTTATTCTTCCTGCTGGATATGGGCTATAAAAAGCCTTCTAATTTCAATTCTTAAACTACTAAAAGAGTAGTAAGGATTTAGAAAGCCTTCGTTGGGAATCTACGGAGTAGAAAATAAATGGTGCGTGTAGAAACAAAGGGAGGTTACTTTATATTCCACGCAATATACATAAGGACCATGATTTAACATTGTAAACAGAAGACAGCTTAAAAAGTGACAATCGATCCTATTAATAACGGTACGAACCATTGTTATAGTATCTATTTAGTTGTCACTTATCAAATACTGCAGATGTGTATGTAACGAAGCAGTGTCAAAACCTCTGAATAACCTTTATTATAATTCTATACAAGTACATATGCACTGAAGTTTCTGGATACCAAAACCTTCTAATAACCCTCATTCGAACGAAGTAGACTGCGATTCCGGAACACCGTGTATACTTGATATAAGTGATGATTAAACAGCAACAGTAAATCATCAAATCAACTTTTCTGGATGTTAGAGACACTTGGTAGAGATTGCAGAATGTTTTTACGTTACTTCGTAATTGAAAGGAAGCCAGGTTTCCCTAAAATTGCATAATCTAGGACAATAACATTTTTACTGCTTATTAAAGAACGTTTTCTGAGTATACTGGTATCAAGTTTTTAGCTAGCTTTAAACAGTTTAATTATAAACATATTTAAATGTCGCAAACTAATTTCTAAAAACAGTTTTACTTTCATTTATAGGTACTCTTTTACTCTGAAAATAAAAAGCAATTTTTATTATAAGTTTTTATATGTAGCTTAACATAGCCGGTTAAGTATTTGTCCATTGAGGGTCTAATTTAATTTTTAAAAAATAGTCACAGGAAAATAATTCTTTGGTGTTAATTTTTTTATACTTATATATTTTTTCGTGGAACTATATAAAATAGGATCAAAATCGTTAACTTGCTAAATACAGCTAAACATTCTGTAAAATTACAAAAAATTTCCAAATTCTGAGTTAAATAGATTTTGAGAGTGTACCTGAAGTTTAAAAAATAAAACTTACGGGAAATGGCAAAAAATAAAGTGAGCACATTGTTACAAAGCATATAACATATCTGGACTATAAGAGCCCTTTAAAGATTCCAAATAGCAACAAAAAGTAATAGGTATCTTCTTTATACCATCTATAATCGATTACAACAAAAACAAAACATCAATTTTTTGAACCCAAATCTCTACGAAGGCTAATATCAGATGTGTAATAGTAAAATACCGAAAGACTATTCGAAGAATGTCTGTTCACTAATTTATAAAACAAAACGGACAGTTTTATTACGATTTACTTATGATATCATCTTTGAGTCCACCTGTCACCGAGGATAGCGCTTGGGCAATGCGTCACTAAGAAAGACTGGTGGTAACTGCACCTCCCTCTCGCCCTTAGAAGCAGCAGTTAAGACCTCATTTCATTTCATGTCCCACGACAAGGAATATGCAACGGGCATAATTTATAAGTGATCAATTTATGCATGCGACGTGTAGCATTGTGTGTTGTTGGGAAATCACGTCTACCAGCCGTTTCCACATTTAGTTCGACAGCTAGAATGGATCCCCGTTGCTACACACTCTTAGCTCGAAAACTCATATGATGTGCTACATTCACGTGATTTTCTCTACCTTCTATCGTTTAATAGTGGGTATACAAATAATTATTATTACTGAATTTTATTTTCTATCTACTTCATTTTAATTGAGAAAAACCTTTACAGAAGTAGTTACATCACATTTCGTTAGGATACAAAACGAACAGCGATAGTCAAATGTTTAAGAACTGGACGCTACATGCTGGCCTTGAAATTCCATATTGTTTCCATGCAACTTCGAGAAACAACTGAAAATCGACAGAACTTAAAAGAAAAGACTTAAAAGTATCGAACCATTAATGACGGAAATCTCGGAAATGGCTTTGCCACAAAAGCTTATTTGAAATAAAATACGTTTTAAAGAGATCTATAATTTTTGTGTAGTACGTTTTCGTATTTCTTAACGTTTACCAGTTATACAACATTGTACAAAATTCCTTCCGAATAAAGAGGACTTCAAGGCTATTCCCAGAAAATTGAAGATATACATTTTTCATATAAATATCTTTAATGTATAGTATTTTAATCAAAATCGTTAGAGCCATTTTTGAGAAAATCAAATTTTTACTTTCTCTACTTCGTATAGTAAGTAGGGGAAGTATTGTATTCCACCCAAAAATTCGATACCGAGATTTCACCGGAAATACATGTTTTGAGATCCCCTGAATCCAAAAAAGCATTTTTGGAAACATGTCCGTATGTGTGTCTGTGTGTCTGTCTGTGAACAGCATAACTCAGAAACGAACAGTCGGATAAACACCAAACTTGGTATTTAGGTTCAGTATCTTCCAGAGATGCGACACGAAGGTTTTCAACAAAATCCCCCACCCCAGAGTACCCTTTACATGGAACATTTTTCGAAAATTCTAATTTTCTCAAAAATGGCTCTAACATTTTGATTAAAATATCATATGTTTAAGATATTTTCATGACAAATAAAATGTATATCTTGAATTTCCTGGGAATGTCTCCAAAAGTGTTCTTCATTGTGAACGACTTTTGCATAACTGGTAAACCATAAGAGATAGACAAAATGTTACTACACAAAAAATGTAGATCGCGTTAAAATACACAATTTATGTCATATAATTTTTTTTGTTGAGTGAACCATTTTCGAGATATTACTTGTTATTCCTTAAATTTTTCGATATTTATTTTCTCAAATGGGAATTCGTTATTCATTTTTTTGCCTTGGATATGCAAAGAGTATTAATCTGTGGCAAAGGGAATGGTGCTGCACCTAGCAACCAGCTATTAAGAGATATGCATGTGCTTAAAGGCTACTGTATTTCTATATTGCCCTTGTAAATATATATTCCCCTTACATCTACAAGAATATTAGCAATAAGATAGAGTCTGCAAATGTTTATCCCGATTAACATGAACTAGATGGAGAATAAGCGTTTGTATAAATAGTTTGTACAAGAGTAGAGAAAGTCATGTGAGTGTAACACATCAGATTTTTTCATATAAATATCTTTAATGTATAGTATTTTAATCAAAATCGTTAGAGCCATTTTTGAGAAAATCATTTTTTTTAAAACGTTCTATGTAAAGAGTAGTGTGGGGTGGGGGATTTTCTTGAAAATCTTCGTGTCGCATCCTTGAAACATGCTGAACTTAAATATCATGTGTTGTTTTTAACCGAATTTTCGTTTTTATGCTATCACACACACACGCACACACACACACACACACACACACGCGCGCGCGCGCGACCGTTTTCTAAACATCCTTGCTTGGATTCAAAGGGTTTCAAAGCATGCATTTCTGATGAAATCTCGGTATCGAATTTTAGGGTTGAATGCAATAAATACTTTCTACAAACGAAAGAGGGGGGGGAACCAGACGAATGAAGTGTAGATTCATAAGCAGCACAAGGTTCGTGTGTTTAGGAACTTCTTTGGAAAACTGTTTCTTGTCCTGATCCTTGTAATTTTCTTACGAACATTCCAAATTGAACTCCTAATAAGAATTTCTTCTATAAAATATTCCGTATCCATACTTGATAAAAGTCTAAACGACGACAATCAAATCATTCTCGCAACACGTAAAATCAACCCCTACAATCAGAACACTGTATTTCCCAAAGTATCAGCACTGACTCGCTTATCTCTCTCTCACAATGCGGCAGTGCGACACACATAAACAGCCCATATACAGCCATGCATAATAAGGTCATGCGTTCTCGCATATTTCATAGGAGCTGAAAGACCATGCGACGTTTTTACCTTCTCTACTACGTATAGTAAGTAGGGGAAGTATTGTAATCCATCCAAAAATTCGATACCGAGATTTTACCGGAAATACATGTTTTGAGACCCCCTGAATCTAAAAAAGTATTTTTGGAAACATGTCTGTGTGTGTGTGTCTGTGAACACCATAGCTCAGAAACGAACAGTCGGATAAGCACCAAACTTGATATTTAGGTTCAGTATATTCCAGAGATGCGACACGAAGGTTTTCAAGAAAATCGCCCCACCCCAGATTACCCTTTACATGGAACATTTTTTGAAAAGTTTAATTTTCTCAAAAATGGCTCTAACGATTTTGATTAAAATATATGTTTAAGATATTTTCATGACAAATGAAATGTATATCTCGAATTTTCTGGGAATGTCTCCAAAAGTATTCTTCATTGTGAACGACTTTTGCATAACTGGTAAACCATAAGATATAGACAAAATGTTACTACACAAAAATGTAGATCGCGTTAAAATACACACTTTATGTCATATACATTTTTGTTGTTGAGTGAACCATTTTCGAGATATTACTTGTTATTCCCTTAAATTTTTCAATACTTATACTTTTTCTCAAATTCGTTATTCAATTTTTTTGTCCTGGTAATGCAAAGAGAATGGAATACTCCACATAGCAACCAGCTCTTAAAACATTTGACTATAGCTTAAAGGCTATCAATTCCCCTTGCACCTACAAGAAAATTAGCAATAAGATTGACATCTCGATATCTCGATTAACATGAAGCATATGGAGAATAAGCGTTTGTAAAAATAGTTTGTACAAGAGAAGAGAAAGTCATGTGAGTGTAACACATCGAATTTTTTAAAAACGTTCTATGTAAAGAGTAGTGTGGGGTGGGGGATTTTCTTGAAAATCTTCGTGTTGCATCCTTGGAAGATGCTGAACTTAAATACAATGTGTGGTTTTTAACCAACTTTTCATTTTTGAGTTATGCTGTTCATACATACAGACAGACAGACAGACAGACAGACACACACACACACACACTCGCGCTCACGCGGTGAAATCTCGGTATCGAATTTTTGGGTGGAATGCAATAAATACTTTCTAGACCTGCTAATGGTAGAGAAAACAAACGAAAGTAAGAAAAGAAAAGAAAAAACCTTTTTGGGAAATTGCTTCTTGTCACCATCTTTGTAATTTTCTTACGAACATTCCAAATTGAACTCCCAATAAGAATTTATTCTATAAAATATTCCGTATCCTACTTATAAAAGTCTGAACGACGACAATTAGATCGTTCTCGCAACACGTAAAAGCAACTCCAACAGTGAGAACACTGTATTTCCCAAAGTGTCAGCACTGACTCGCTTATCTCTGTCACAATGCGGCAGTGCGACACGCATAAACAGGCCCATATACACCCATGTATATTGAGGTCATGCTCTGTCGCATATTTCATAGGAGCTGAAAGACCATGTGATGTGTTTTTTAGATCGTATGACACGTCGCATTGCATAAATGCTTATATTTAACTCAATGTATAGGGTATTTCAAACATTAAACCGCTACAAACATGATAATATTTGAAACAGGAAAAAAAAACCAGAAACATCACAGTGCTGGGCAAACAATGGGGTTTACAAAATATTGGGAAGATGTCCAAAAACACACCAGTTTTTGGCAAACAATGAGACTTACGAAACATTGGCTACTTGCTGAATTGTAAGTTATAGATCCGTAGTCCAGTTTAGGTTGTATGGTAGATTTGTAAGGCGTAGTAACACACTTAGTCGGTTCCCCATGTTCTTGCTGATAATAATTTGAGGCAGTATTTTTAACACCTGAATTATTTAAATTAAATTATATAATATATATATAATTCAATAATATCCCGCCTTGAAGCAATATATATGTAATAATTTGTAAAAATGTATGTAACAGTCATTGCAAATGCTTATATTATTGTAAACATGTTTAATAATGTTATGTGAATGTATTACGTAGTTTAATAATGCAAGAGCTGTGAGAGTAATAAATTTAAAGTTGCTAACAATGAGGTAACCTTGAGGCAATAATGAGTTTGAGATTTTGAATGTTACTAGTCATGATTAGGGCAGCAATAATGTAAATTTTGTGACAGTTTAAAAATAGCCAATCAACAGCCGAAGAAGCTTTAATTAAATGCAGGTATTCTATTGGACTAGGATTAGCCAATCAGAGACTTGAAATACAGAAGATTACGGGTTTTGACGGTTGAAATATGTTCAGTTGCCTGCAGACCTTGGTAGTGACCGGATGGAGGATGTGTTCTCTAAAGAAATATTACGTATTCGTGTGAAACGAAAATTATGTATAAGCGTTAACAAAGTGCAAATATTAAATTAAAGAATCTCACAGCTCTTAATATCAGTGTAGTGCTATTTATTTTGTGTCAAGGATAAATAAAAAGAAGTGAATTTAAACTTAAAATCTGTGTAAGCCTACATTCTTGTCGCATCACGCCCTGTCTAAGGGATACGTGACTCTAAAACAATACTGACGCAGCTGAGGCAAAAACAAACATAAATAATATCTATAGAACCAGTTTATTAACAAAGTTGATATAATTTTTTTGTTAAACTTTAACAAACAATCTTCTTAAAATTAACGTCCAAAGCGTGGTGCAAACTCCAACAACAGTTAAACTCTTAAAGACAACTTCTTCAAGTTGGCGCCCAACGTGGGGCAAACCTTCAACAACAATAACTACAACAGTTGAAGAACAATAACTTCTTCATGATACAATCGCCAAACATCTGTGTAATTAATTGTTTTCCAGGGGTGTAGATGTGGGGTGGGGCATGAAGATTATGATTTGCATATCGTGATTCCTCAGTCTAGGGATGACAAAGTTCTATAACATGCTGTAGCAGCGCTACCCGTTTACTGTAACAGTCTTACGAATAGAACAATGAGCCTGCTCTTAAATTGTTGAGTTCTAAATTTTCTCAGACGTTGAGTAAGACTCCCACTGCTTTCTTAATAACATTAAATCAGCTGTATTTTAACTTTAGTGATAGAGCCATGCTTTGAAACTTACAAATTCTTGTAGTAGTAGGTAAAAATCACTAATGTTTAAATCAACAGTTTCTTCCTACCTCAAATATTATATTTATAGCGGTACTTTCAGATCACGTCGCACTCATCGCACGACATCAAATCGCATGCATAAATGGGGCCTAAGAAGGTGGAGGCATGCATGTGAGCTGTCATGTAAACTATGACGAATGCACCTGCTAAGAGGGACGGCATCGATTTTCATGAAATGCTAAAAAGTTATAGATGATTATACTGTATGATTATGTTAAAGTTCGAAATTATTTCCCTCAACCATTAATTCATTATCTGTTTACCCTCCTCTTATGTAGGACTTACACCCCCCAGGACTACAAGCGGGTGCCTGGGGTCAGAGGCCCGTCGAGGAGCAGACACTCATGGATCAGACAGAGCATCCAGGATGGGTGATCAGCCTGATGCCTGGTATGGGATGAAGGAAGTAGATGAAACGAAATGTTGGTGAAATGGATGAAAGGAAAGGTGATGATGGAGCAGTTGGTGGAATGAATGGCGGGGGAAACCGGAGAACCCGGAGAAAACCCGCCCAGACGCCGCTTCGTCCACCACAAATCCCACATGCAGGTCCCTGGGATTGCACCCGGGCCGCCTCGGTGGGAGGCGAGCGGTCTAACCACTCGGCCACGGCGCCGCCTCTCAACCATTAAGATAGACTAAAACTCAGAGAAATTATCTGGCTTAGCCAGCTTTCTCAATGGATGGGTAGTGTATAATTTTTGACAAGAAATACTCTTCTTAACATGTACACATTCATACGTCGCGTATTTAATATTGACCAAAAAGATAAGCAATGCCTCGGATATCGACCAATCACGGTCGTTTATCTTAAAACATGCTTACAAGAATGGTTCAGAAACTCACCGCGTATACAGGAAACGTTAGTTGCAAGATCAATGTGTTGCTCGTGGAGGCATCGTCATTTTCTGGACGGGGCAGCGTGAGTGATGTCCAGCTTCACCTGAAACACAATAAAACACAATACATTACTTTGTATATTCCATGTAACACGCTCCCACTCCCTTCTAATTGCATTCAGAATCCTGCAGATATATGCGGTGGCTTCAATGCTTGGAGGATTAGTGAGAAAATGAACATTAAAAGTCTTTCATGCAATGTGATTAAACGCTGTAGGAATTATAAACAATAAAATAAACAAAAGTACAACTCTTCAGGTGCTGGAAACAAACTAGTATGTAATAAATCTAAGGCTACAAGGTTTTCCTGTCACTATTTGTTTTAATAAGCCATCTACATATGAATGCATTTTCTGCTATGTCACGCAACTATTATACACGACAACCTTATTAGCCTATTTATAATTCTGAGAGAATTTTTATTTTACTTTCAGATAGAGTAAGAATTGTACGGGTTTGCCGCTTGAAGAAAACCACTTTTTACTTTCTCTACTACGTAGAGTAAGTAAGGGAAGTATTGTATTCCATCCAAAAATTCGATACCAAGGATTCACCGGAAATACATGTTTTGAGGCCTCCTAAATCCAAAAAAAGTATTTCTAGAAACGTGTCTGTGTGTCTGTGAACAGCATAATTCAGAAAAGAACTTTATATGGAAGATTTATCGAAAATTTCAATTTTCTCAAAAATGGCTCTAACGACTTTGATTAAAATATCATATATTTAAGATACTTTCATGACAAATAAAATGTATGTCTTGAATTTTCTGGGAATGTCTCCAAAAGTATTCTTCATTGTGAACGACGTTTGCATAACTGGTAAACCATAAGAGATAGACAAACTTTTACTGCACAAAAAATGTAGATCGCGTTAAAATACACAATTTATGTCATATACATTTTTTTGTTGAGTGAAGCATTTTTGAGATATTGCTTGTTATTCCCTTAAATATTCCAATACTTATACTTTTTTCAAATGGGAATTCGTTATTCATTTTTTTATGTCCTGGTAATGCAAAGAGAATGGAAAGGAATATAAACAAGTAGGGTATATCCATGTTTCCTACATTGGATCACAATACTGTAGAGCGGGCACCTCCCCTAGCAAGTGTATATAAACAAGTAGAGTATATCCATGTTTCCTACATTGAATCACAATGTTGTAGATCGGGCACCTCCCCTAGTAAGCGTATATAAACATGTAGGGTATATCCATGTTCCTTACATTGGATCACAATACTGTAGATCGGGCACCTCCCCTAACAAGTATATATAAACAAGTACAGTATATCCATGTTTCCTACATTGGATCACAATGCTGTAGAGCAGGCACCTCCCCTAGCAATGTATATAAACACGTAGAGTATATCCATGTTTCCTACATTGGATCACAATGCTGTAAATCGGGCACCTCCCCTAGCAAGTGTATATAAACACGTAGAGTATATCCATGTTTCCTACATTGGATCACAATGCTGTAGATCGGGCACCTCCCCTAGCAATGTATATAAATAAGTAGGGTACATCCATGTTTCCTTCATTGGATCACAATGCTGTTATTCGGGCACCTCCCCTAGCAATGTATATAAACAAGTAGAGTATATCCATGTTTCCTTCATTGGATCACAATGCTGTAGATCGGGCACCTCCCCTAGCAATGTATATAAACAAGTAGGGTATATCCATGTTTCCTTCATTGGATCACAATGCTGTAATTCGGGCACCTCCCCTAGCAATGTATATAAACAAGTAGGGTATATCCATGTTTCCTTCGTTGGATCACAATGCTGTTATTCGGGCACCTCCCCTAGCAATGTATACAAACAAGTAGAGTATATCCATGTTTCCTTCATTGGATCACAATGCTGTAGATCGGGCACCTCCCCTAGCAATATATATAAACAAGTAGGGTATATCCATGTTTCCTTCATTGGATCACAATGCTGTAATTCGGGCACCTCCCCTAGCAATGTATATAAAGAAGTAGGGTATATCCATGTTTCCTTCATTGGATCACAATGCTGTTATTCGGGCACCTCCCCTAGCAATGTATATAAACAAGTAGAGTATATCCATGTTTCCTTCATTGGATCACAATGCTGTAGATCGGGCACCTCCCCTAGCAATATATATAAACAAGTAGGGTATATCCATGTTTCCTTCATTGGATCACAATGCTGTAATTCGGGCACCTCCCCTGGCAATGTATATAAACAAGTAGGGTATATCCATGTTTCCTTCATTGGATCACAATGCTGTAATTCGGGCACCTCCCCTAGCAATGTATATAAACAAGTACAGTACATCGTGTTTCCTTCATTGGATCACAATGCTGTAATTCGGGCACCTCCCCTAGCAATGTATATAAACAAGTAGAGTATATCCATGATTCCTACATTGGATCACAATGCTGTAGATCGGGCACCTCCCCTAGTAAGTATTTATAAACAAGTAGGGTATATCCATGTTTCCTACATTGGATCACAATGCTGTAATTCGGGCACCTCCCCTAGCAATGTATATAAACAAGTACGGTACATCCATGTTTCCTTCATTGGATCACAATGCTGTAGATCGGGCACCTCCCCTAGCAATGTATATAAACAAGTAGGGTATATCCATGTTTCCTTCATTGGATCACAATGCTGTAATTCGGGCACCTCCCCTAGCAATGTATATAAACAAGTACAGTACATCCCTGTTTCCTTCATTGGATCACAATGCTGTAATTCGGGCACCTCCCCTAGCAATGTATATAAACAAGTAGAGTATATCCATGTTTCCTTCATTGGATCACAATGCTGTAGAGCAGGCACCTCCCCTAGCAATGTATATAAACAAGTACAGTACATCCCTGTTTCCTTCATTGGATCACAATGCTGTAATTCGGGCACCTCCCCTAGCAATGTATATAAACAAGTAGAGTATATCCATGTTTCCTACATTGGATCACAATGCTGTAGATCGGGCACCTCCCCTAGTAAGTATTTATAAACAAGTAGGGTATATCCATGTTTCCTACATTGGATCACAATGCTGTAATTCGGGCACCTCCCCTAGCAATGTATATAAACAAGTACGGTACATCCATGTTTCCTTCATTGGATCACAATGCTGTAGATCGGGCACCTCCCCTAGCAATGTATATAAACAAGTACGGTACATCCATGTTTCCTTCATTGGATCACAATGCTGTAGATCGGGCACCTCCCCTAGCAATATATATAAACAAGTAGGGTATATCCATGTTTCCTACATTGGATCACAATGTGTAGAGCGGCCACCTACCCTAGTGAGTATTTATAAACAAGTAGGGTATATCCATGTTTCCTACATTGGATCACAATGCTGTAGAGCGGCCACCTCCCCTAGTAAGTATTTATAAACAAGTAGGGTATATCCATGTTTCCTACATTGGATCACAATGCTGTAGAGCGGGCACCTACCCTAGTAAGTATTTGTAAACAAGTAGAGTATATCCATGTTTCCTACATTGGATCACAATGCTGTAGAGCGGGCACCTACCCTAGTAAGTATTTATAAACAAGTAGGGTATATCCATGTTTCCTACATTGGATCACAATGCTGTAGAGCGGGCACCTCCCCTAGTGAGTATTTATAAACAAGTAGGGTATATCCATGTTTCCTACATTGGATCACAATGTGTAGAGCGGCCACCTACCCTAGTAAGTATTTATAAACAAGTAGGGTATATCCATGTTTCCTACATTGGATCACAATGTGTAGAGCGGCCACCTACCCTAGTGAGTATTTATAAACAAGTAGGGTATATCCATGTTTCCTACATTGGATCACAATGTGTAGAGCGGCCACCTACCCTAGTAAGTATTTATAAACAAGTAGGGTATATCCATGTTTCCTACATTGGATCACAATGTGTAGAGCGGCCACCTACCCTAGTGAGTATTTATAAACAAGTAGGGTATATCCATGTTTCCTACATTGGATCACAATGCTGTAGAGCGGGCACCTACGCTAGTAAGTATTTATAAACAAGTAGGGTATATCCATGTTTCCTACATTGGATCACAATGTGTAGAGCGGCCACCTACCCTAGTGAGTATTTATAAACAAGTAGGGTATATCCATGTTTCCTACATTGGATCACAATGTGTAGAGCGGCCACCTACCCTAGTAAGTATTTATAAACAAGTAGGGTATATCCATGTTTCCTTCATTGGATCACAATGCTGTAGATCGGGCACCTCCCCTAGTAAGTATTTATAAACAAGTAGGGTATATCCATGTTTCCTACATTGGATCACAATGCTGTAGAGCGGGCACCTACCCTAGTGAGTATTTATAAACAAGTAGGGTATATCCATGTTTCCTACATTGGATCACAATGTGTAGAGCGGCCACCTCCCCTAGTAAGTATTTATAAACAAGTAGGGTATATCCATGTTTCCTACATTGGATCACAATGCTGTAGAACGGGCACCTCCCCATGCTAGCTGCGGCAATCAATACTTGAGTTGTTGCAGAGCCGGGTTTAACCACTGACAACACCAGATGTTCTGCGACTGGACAGGAAAATTCCTCCGCACTGCTTTTTATTATCAACTACACTTCCACCTCACTCACAATGTACACGTGGAGAGATTAGCAACTGCTTTGCCCTTACCTTGTCGCAGAAGGTGAGAGCTTTGCGGTCTCTTGTTGCACCACGTGCTGGAAATTTTGTTAGCTTAGGACTGAACCCTTATTTTATTCTTAGAATTTTCCTCCAATTATTGGTACTTCTTTTGTTAAACGTGTAAATTTGTCGCAATGTATGCATGAACACACCAAAGCAAGTATTAGAACTGTAATATACAATGCGCAATATTCAGAGGACTTCCCTCCCTTAGAGACTCGCAATGATATTTTCTGATGTATTTTAAGGTTGTATCTGGAGATAACCGAAATAGTAGATAACCGGTATGGGTAATTCGCACGACCCTGTTAAATGTTTAAATAGGGCAGAATTTGTTATTCACCCCAGTCCGTTTCAAATAGAAAAGGTTTTGGTGACTCTATGTACCTGTGTGCTTTACTTTTTGCAAGCGAACCTACCCGTGTGGGGATTTTACTCTGCGTTTTGTAATATGATGTTTTGTAAATCTATGATATTCTCCAATATTTTATTTACTTTTAGCAGTAAACCGAGCGGGATTGCTAAAACGGTAGAATCTGTGGCCTGCAAACGGCAGATCATGGGCTCTATTCCCGTGGCTGACCTTCCTGATCCATGGGTTTTTTCGTGGCTTTCCCCCGGTCGCTAGGCGAATGTTGGTCATGATTATTACAACCCCCGAATTTCCTGTCCCTCCATTTCATCTCCATTCTCATCTCACTTCATCCTTTATGTGCTTGGTTTCTTGCAAGTTTCGGCGGGAGGTCTCGGCATGTGCATGGCATTTAGTAGTGGCATTTAAAATAGAAAGCTTAATATTTATGGCCGAAATAGCAAATGAATAAGATTACGATTAACCATTAAGGACTAATAAGGAAGAAAACAGAATATAGATTTGGTTTCGGTACTAAATCCCGGTCATTCACGCGACAGTGAATCATTTGATTTTGACCTATAAAAACATGATCGTCTACTGCATAGGATAGCACTACAGTTGATTTCACCTCTAATGATAATAAACACTAAATAAAAAAGCTGATTTATTTCTGCTCCCCGCCTCTCCAGCTGCAATTCATTACGTATGTATTTGATTGCACTGTACTTTGCTTTTACCCAGTAAACGTTCCAAGCGTTTCGGAAACACTCGGCTGCTTCGCTTCGGAAACACTCGGCCGAGGCTAAATTACAGACTTTAAATTCGAGTTTTATACGTTAAATGCCAATAATTTAACTTTTTAAAAATAGATTTTTGTCAATTTAGAGCTCAAACGCTTTCAAAGTAAACAAAAAGAATGATATTAGTTTAAGTAGAACATTGTAATTAAGGGTCTAAAAATCACCATTTGAAACACGTAGGGTTGGATTAAGGGGGATGGGAAGTATAAGCATTATATGAACATGCAGCTAAATCAATTGTATCTCTGATGTAATTGAAATATCAGTGTAAAAGAAATATTGTATTGTCAGTTATATTAACTTGCATCTCTTTTTAAATTTTCATAATTATAACTTTATTAACTTCCAAAAAAGGTTTGCATAATAACGGAAAAAGATTTGTTATCATTTCGTTCCTTTTACTCGGAAGCCAGTTGAAGCAGAGACCCCAGATATTCGCTAGATATGAAGAGATTCTACCCCATAACACTAAACTAAGGAAATTAAGCTGCCAGTAATGTTTCTTGTACTCTTTCATTTTCTTTGTTAAGAAATTGAATAAAAATTTAGGTCTAAAATTTTTAAACAAAATCCTCAAATTTTACTTTCTCCCCATCTACATCGTAGAGAGAGAAGTATTGCATTCAACTAAAAAATTCGATACCGAGATTTCACCGGAAATACTGTTTTGAGGCTCTCTGAACCCAAAAAAGCATTTTTAGAAAAAGGTCCGCCCGCGCGTGTCTGTGAACAGAATAACGTAAAAGAAAATTCGGATCAGTCCCTTTCAAAGGAGCGACACGAAAATTTTCAAGAAAATCCCCCACCTCAAAATACACATTACATCGAACATTCATCTTCTAAAAATGCCTATTATGATTTTGGTGAACGTATCATATATTAAATATATTTAAAGACAGATAAAATGTATATCTTGAGTTTTCTGGGATTGCCTTTTATCTCCTCATCAGTTAGAAGAGCCGAAATGTTGTGTACCCTGGTAGGCGCCATGCTCTGTACATTATACTGCAGCTATATTTTGCGGAAGAACAAATTTTGTCCAGTTAGTAGCAAAATATAGTGACATATGCTGTATTGGTAATAAAAAACGGGTGGAGGGTTGTAATAAAGCGTTTTTTTTAATAAGTGCTTAAATCTACTAAAACCAGATCAATCAAAAAATACCTTTTAATAATTCATAATAAACGCAGTACCATTTACTGATGCTTGTGTTTTATCACTAATTATCTAAAGTATATTGTTTTACGGATAGGAGGATTATGAAAACAATAATATCAGTGAATTATACATGCCAATTATATATGTTTATCAGAAGATGCTAAGTACAAAGGGGAATTACATTAAACATTTTCGTAATAGTAATAATAATAATAATAATAATAATAATAATAAATAATTTTTATTATATACTTCATCTATCAACAGCTGTTAAGAAGTAAAGTTAGTAAAACATTTCTAATGTGTTACATTCGTCTGGCTTTCTCCACCCACTATATTTTATTTTTATATATCTCTTCTTACAAATTATTCTTATAGAAGCTTATTTTTCTATCTACTTCATATTAATCGAGATAAATGTTTTTTTTTTCAGAAATGGTTTCAGTATACATTTTGCAGCATTAAAAGAGGGACAAGAAAGCTTGAAGCGGTAGTCAAATCTTTAAAAAGGGGTCGCTATATGCCTGACTTTGAATTTCCATATTCTTTGTATGCCACCGTGAGAAACAAAAGAATGAGGACTTGGCACTTCAAAAAACTGTATGGTAAAGTATTTAAAAACATAATAACAACGTATATGGAATTAACTGTTCTTCCGCACAAGCCGTATGTTGGACAAGGTTAGAAAGGTAGAATCGACGTCTTGAAAACTCAATGCCATAGCCGGGATTTGAACCACGGATCTCCCGGTCTCCGTCTGGCAACTCTTAACCAATGAGATACCATGGCAACATGCCGTTACATCATTAAATTCTTCAACTGATTTATAATTTTTCCCGGTAAACCACAAGGATATCTCAAATTGTATTGAGATGACATACCCCAATGGCGACTTACAATGTTTTAAGTACTTTAAGTACTCAAGTAGTTTTCAGGAAATAGCTGCAATACACATTTCGTTGCAGATACAATAGGAATAGCGAGAGTCAAATGTTTTACAACTGGACGCTATATGCTGGCCTTAACAATCCATACTCTTTCCATAACATCGCGAGAAACAGCTGAAAATCTACAACACTTTTAAAAGAATGATTAAGTATTGAACGATTCGAACCATTAATAATGGATATCTCGGAAATGACTGATACCACAAAAAAGTTATTTGAAATAAATTGCGTGTTAAAACAACTCTGTATTTTTGCATGATACGTTTTGGTGTATCGCTTAACTTTACCAGTTTATTGAAGATTATATAAAATTCCTTTCGAATGCAGAGGACTTCATAGGCTATTACCAGAAAATTCAATATGTACTAGGTGGCCCACATAAGCCGTCCTTAGTTGAAGTTAGTTTATACCGGATAGCGCGGATGCCAAAAGTTTTGCCTACGCAGAACTACAAAGGGGACTCCATATCAACAGAGGGGAGGCCACTAAATAAAAGACCAATGCTTGAAAGCGAACACTTTAACTGCTATTACTTTTCCCAGAGCACATTATGAAGAGAAACTGCCTGCTATATGTGGTGTTCTGGATTCGATTCCCGGATGAGCTCCAGAAAAATTGTCTTTAAACAAAAACATTCCACGGTATGCCCAGAGTGTGGTGTTTGAATGTGAGAGCAGCTATGTGTGTATGTGGGGGTGTTGCTGGTGTTTAATAACCAATTCTCCCATTAACAAGAATTCAGGATTGTTGCTTGATACAAACCTGAGCACACATGTTAAGTCATTTAGTTCTATGACAGTTAATCTACACTCAGTACAACTATATGGCAGCAATTGGTGCCCTAAATTAACTGGATTAAACGAAATTATATTTTATTATGTTTATGTACCCTTAAAGGTGCGTTAGAATTGAATTATTTTCTATTAATGCATTTTTCATAATAAACATGTGTAAAAACATTCCCGCTCCTTGGTGAATGAGTTGATGTAAGGGCCTCTCAGGCCCACGATCCACATGGAATGATCCATCATTTCTTAATATTATCTCTGTAGGCAAAAAAATCTTATGTGTTACACTCACATGACTTTCTCTACTCTTGTACAAACTATTTTTACAAACTCTTATTCTCCATCTATTTCATATTAATCGAGTTAAACATTTGCAGAAATGATCTTTTGACATGCAAAGAGAATTACATTTTACACATAGCGACCAGTTCTAAAAATATTTGACTATCGCTTAAGGCGTACTATGTTCCCCTTGTTTTGTATTTGCAAGGGCAATATAGAAATGCAGTAGCCTTTAAGCATCGACATATATCTCAATAGCTGGTTGCTATGTGCAGCATCATTCTCTTTGCCACAGATTAATACTCTTTGCATATCCAAGACAAGAAAATGAATAACGAATTCCCATTTGAGAAAATAAGTATTGAAAAATTTAAGGAAATAAAAAGCAATATCTCGAAAATGGTTCACTCAACAAAAAAACAAAACAAAACTTATATGACATAAATTGTGTATTTTAACGCGATCTACATTATTGTATAGTAAACTTTTGTCTATCTCTTATGGTTTACCAGTTATGCAAATGTCGTTCACAATGAAGAACACTTTTGGAGACATTCCCAGAAAACTCGAGATATACATTTCATTTGCCATGAAAATATCTTAAACATATGATATTTTAATCAAAATCGTTAGAGCCATTTTTGAGAAAATTAAAATTTTCGAAAAATGTTCCATGTAAAGGGTAGGTAACCTGGGCTGGGAGGATTTTCTTGAAAACCTTCGTGTCGCATCTCTGGAAGATACTGAACCTAAATACCAAGTTTGTGTTTATCCGACCGTTCGTTTCTGAGTTATGCTGTTCACAGACACACACACGGACATGTTTCCAAAACTGCTTTTTTTGGATTCAGGGGGTCTCAAAACATGTATTTCCGGTGAAATCTCGGTATCGAATGTTTTGGTGGAATACAATACTTCCCCTACTTACTATACGTAGTAGAGAAAGTAAAAAAGGTAATATATATAATATATAAGGTGCGCAGAAGACAGATGCCACGCCTGAAAATGTTCGGAACACAGCCTTCGAGTCTCAGCTGCATTTTGGCGCGTCTCCGTACACATCGTAATTATATCTGTGTGTTCGTTATTGGTTAACTTACTTTTTGTCTGGATGACCTGGCTAGAACTGCATGCAGGTGATCACGCGACGCTTATCAGTACGAAACTACCAAGTAAACACATACAGACAGCAGCGCTATCTCAGAGACCTTTCGATTTGTCAAATAAATATCTTAAATATATGGTATTTTAATCAAATTCGTTAGATCTATTTTTATAAAATAAATATTTTGAAAAATGTGCAACGTAAAGCGTAGTTGCGAGTAGGAATATTTTCTTGAAAACCTTTGTGTTGCATGTTTGAAAGGTATTGAACTTAAATATCAAAGTTTGGTGTTATCCGACTTTTTGTTTTTGAGTTATGCTGTTCACATACACACACACACAGATACAGACACATAGAAACACATGGGCCCTTTTCTAAAAATGCTCTTTTTGAGTTAAGGGAGCCATCAAAATGTATATTTCTGGTGGAACCTTGATATCGAATTTTTGAGTGAAATACAACATTTCTCCTACTTGCTATAGTATCGTATTTATTTCCACAATGCTATACAAAAAATTTACAATTCTTAATACATTACTTTGAGTTGCTATTTTTACTTTCTCTACTACGTATAGTAAGTAGTGGAAGTATTGTATTCCACACAAAAATTCGATACCGAGATTTCACCGGAAATACATGTTTTGAGACCCCCTGAATCCAAAAAAAGCATTTTTGGAAACATCCGTGTGTGTGTCTGTCTGTGTGTCTATGAACAGCATAACTCAGAAACGAACAGTCGGATAAACACCAAACTTGGTATTTAGGTTCAGTATCTTCCAGAGATGCGACACGAAGGTTTCCAAGAAAATCCTTCCACCCCAGATTACCCTTTACATAGAACATTTTTCGAAAATTTTAGTTTTCTGAAAAACGGCTCTAACGATTTTGATTAAAATATCACAGGTTTAAGATATTTTCATGACAAATGAAATGTATATCTCGAATTTTCTTGGAATGTCTCCAAAAGCATTCTTCATTGTGAACGACCTTTACATAACTGGTAAACCATAAGAGATAGACAAAATTTCACTACACAAAAAATATATATCGCGTTAAAATACACAATTTATGTCATATACATTTTTTGTTGTTGTTGAGTGAACCATTTTTAAGATATGCTTGTTATTCCCTTAAATTTTCCAATACTTAAAATTTTTCTCAAATGAAAATTCGTTATTCATTTTTTTGTCCTGGTAATGCAAAGAGAATGGAATACTCCACATAGCAACCAGCTCTTAAAATATTTGACTATCGCTTAAAGCCTACAAATTCCCGCTTGCATCTACAAGAATTTTAGCAATAAGATTAACCACTCGATATCTCGATTAACATGAAGCATATGGAGAATAGGCGTTTGTAAAAATAGTTTGTACAAGAGTAGAGAAAGTCATGTGAGTATAACACATCAGATTTTTCTCTTACTCTCCCCATATGTTCTCCTATTCTTTTTATATCCCTCTCTTTTTGTATTTTGATTATCCTAACTTTTAATACTTCTTTGTTAACATTCTCCCATTCTTTAGGTAAAAAATGATCTCTCCAAAAAATTAAGTCCTTCATATTCAATTATATAATGCAAATCATTATCTGCCTCTCCACAAAGAGGACATCTATTCAAATTCGCTCCCTTCCTAACTCCGCTTAGCCTATGTGCACTTAATCTAGACCAGGCCCACCCTTCTCTCACTAACCTTAAGGAATCGGTTTGAGGGGATTTTTTTGAAGCAGCACTGTCAAATAGCAAAATCTGAATCATAAGCGGCATGTGAGGCATAAGTGAAAGCTCGCTGTCAAAACAAGTGCATGTTAACACAGGTTGTGCTACGTTAACTCACGTGCCCGAGTACCTTATCTATTATTTGCTTTGAATAAAACCACCCTTGTTTGATTCTCAACACAATAATCGTCGTAAGCTGATACACAAAACTGTTCCTCCTGGCAGTAACTGACTTATATTACACCTCTCAATGTCGTCCTCCGTTGTCTAGGGGTACCAATGCTAGCCTCTAGTTCCCGAGGTCGCAGGTGTAAACCGGCGGTGGGCGATGGAATTTTTCTGGTGTAAAAATCCTTAGCATGTCTTTCTTCGGAAGGAAAGTAAATCCGGTGGTCCCATGTCGTAGATTTACGGCACGTAAAAGAACCTCAAGTCCAATAAAGAAGCTTCTGGGCAAAATTACCGGCCTTCTCACGCCCAATACACAATGCGACGCTAAGAACCATAGCAGTTAAATAAAACTCAGTTTCAATTCACCTCCAAACAAATCAATTATTGTAATGTCTACGCTTACATAATGGAAAACACAGAACTGTATTAAAGTGTATTTCGAGTAGTACAAAGACAAATTTAATATTTTAGTTTCGAACGAGTAACTTTCCTCTCGCCGAACGGGATGGCTCAGGCGGTTGCGTCTGTAGCCCGCATTCGACCTTCCTAACCCATGGTTTTTTTCGGAGTTTCCTAGGGGGTCACTAGGCGAATGCTGGGAAAACTCATTGACTCCCCCGAATTTCTCTTTCCTCATTTCCTCTTATTCTTTCAAATTACAGGTTGGCTGCGGGCCTACGTGTCGGACGACTGCGGACGATGGCGCAAATGGCAACTTCTTCTTGGCCCCGTCAGATGCAGGCCCCTCGAGTCTCCGCTGCTGGGTCGAGCTTTCCTTGGTAGGTGCCTTGAGCGCTCTCCGGTTGTGGTCAAGCTGATAATTGTTAGGGACCTCTAAGCCTCTCTGTTGCTTACGTCTGCCAGTCCTGCAGCCTATACATCACCTGCGGTGCATTCATCTTACCCGTTCCTCCCGGGGGTGTATGCACAATAGCGGGGAAAACTAGGGAAACCCTGATGATATTCTATGCAAATGAAAACATAAAAAGAAACAGACTGATGTTCGCATATTTGCCTGGATCCTTCACTTGGCCGGGACTGCTCTGACAGACAGAATGTAAATCGGCTGTATATCCACACTGCTGCCTATTGGCTGTCTCCGATCGCAGGGCGAAACGAAAGGATATGCGCATATATGAACCATATGCAGAGGTCTAATAGAAGCTGTGTAAACGGCCGTTTGCGTTACCCGATATAAAAGAGAAAAGCGTAACCTCAATTGCTGAAATAAAGACATTAAGTACGGCGTAGAACTGCTTCTAGAGAAAATGTGGAGCGGTAGCAAGCGGAAGAAAGGGAAAAGGTCTCAAGCAGCATGGTAATGAAACTAAATGACAATGGTGAGAACAATGGAATGGGGATGAATGCAAAAAACTGATATCTTACATTCACATGACTTTCTTTATCTTCTTTGTTTATTAGCGAGTATGCAGATTATTATTATTACGAAAGTTTATATTCCTATCTACTTCATTTTAATCCAGATAAACCTTTCCGGAAACAGCTACATTGCACATTTCGTTATAGATACAAAGGGAACAGCGATCGTCAAATGTTAAGGACTGGACGCTATATGCTGGTCTTAAAATTCCATAGTCTTCCCCTGACATTACGAGAAACAATTGAAAATCGAGAGGACTTTAAAAGAATGGCTGTGTTGAACAATTCGAACCATTAATAACGGCTATCTCGGAAATGTTTGATGCCACAGAAAAAGTTATTTGAAATTGAGGCAGTATTTCTAACACTTGAATAATTTCAATTAAATTATATAATATTTAAATTCAATAACAGCCCGCATTGAAGCAATATGTATGTAATAGTTTGTAACAAATGTACGTAACAGTCATTGCAAATGCTTATATTGTTGTAAACATGTTCAATAATTGTATGTGAATGCATTAGGTAATTTAATAATGTAAGAGCTGTGAGAATAATAAGTTTAAGGTTGCTAACAATGAGTTAACAATAAGGTAACCTTGAGTCAATAATGAGTTTGAGAGCTTAAATGCTACTAGACATGATTAGGGCAACAATAATGTAAATTTTGTGACAGTTTAAATATAGCCAATCAACAGCTAGATAAAGGTTTAGTAAAATGCAGGTATTCTATTGAACTAGGATTAGCCAATCAGAGACTTGAAATACAGAAGATTACAGGTTTTACGGTTGAAATATGCTCAGTTGCTGTCAGACCTTGGTAGTAACCGGATGGAAGATGTGTTCTCTAAAGAAATATTACGTATTCGTGTGAGACGTAAAATATGTATACGCGATTAAAAAAAGTGCAAGTATTAAATTAAAGAATCTCATAGCTCCTGATATCAGTGTAGTGCTATTTAATGTGTGTCAAGGATTAATAAACAGAAGTGAATTTAAACTTAAAATCTGTGTAAGCCTATATTCTTGTCGCACCACGCCCTGATTAAGAGAAACGTGTCTCTACAAACATTACTGACGCCGCGAGGCAAAACATAAACAAAAATAATATCTATAGAAGCAATTTAATAATACAGTTAATAATATTTTTATACTTGGAGTGTAACAACAAAAACACATCTTCAAATCAGCTTTTCATACGTAGTAGCATATTACGTAAAAGACAAATTCTTTCATCAAATTGACGTCCATATGTGGAGAAAAAAAATAAACAACTGCAACGTAAAGACAATATCTACTTCAAAATAAATTGTGTATTTTAAAGAGATCTACATTTCGCTTAACGCGTCGTCGTGTAGTGGTTCCCATGCTAGCCTCTAGTTCCCGAGGTGACGGAGGACGAGGATTTTTTCGGGCGTAGAAATCCTTAGTATGACCTTCGGAAAGGAAGAAAAGCCGCTGCTTCCGTGTCGTAGATTTACGGTACTAAAATAATCTCAAGCCTAATAAAGAGGCCTTTGAGCAAAATTACCACAGCAGTTAAAGAGCGTCCATAAATAAAACTCAAAACTTAAATTTTATCGCTTAACATTTAACAGTTATATTTGATTATACAAAATTACTTCCAAATGAAAAGAACTTCACAGGATATTACAGAAAATTCAAGATATACATTTTGTTTGTAATGTAAATATCTTTAATATGTGGTATTTTAATCAAAATCGTTATGCCCATTTTTCAGAAAATCAAACATTTCCAAAAAACTTCCATATAAAGAGTGATTTGACATGGGGGAATTTTCTTGAAAATCTTCATGTCGCATCTTTGGAAGATATTGAACTTAAATACAAAGTTTGGTGTTTATCCGACTTTTCGTTTTTGAGTTATGCTTTACATAGACACACACACACAGACACATACACGCACCTTTTTCTAAAAATATGTTTTTGGATTCAGGGGGCATCAAACGTATTTCAAGTGAAATCTCGGTATAGAATTTTTGGGTGGAATACAATACTTCCCCTGCTTACTATACATAGTAGAAAAAGTAAAAATGACAAAGACTGCAAGAAAAAGAAAGGAAATACACTTACAAATTCCAGGTAAGGTAGTTGAGTAAGTGGTAAGCCTTGGAAACTTGGGATATACCATAAGAAGGAACACAAATTGTTGTCAAATGCAGAGGATTTAAAAGACAAGAAAGAAAGAAAAAAAGTACCTTCTGTTCTTGAAGAAGGAACTAAACAAAAGATGGGTGAAGTACACTGTATGTAGTGTTGCATTGTATAGTGCACAAACTTCATAATTCAACTAAATGAGTACCTGAAATGTGGATATGAAGAAAAATGAAGCTGTTTTAGAAAAAGTAGACAAAGGAAACTGATCAAAAATAAAAAAAGAAATTTTCTGGGACAATGGGGAAGAAATGTTTGTTTAAAGATGTAATGGAAGTGATATTGATGGGCAAAAGGTTCGGAGCAGAAACAATCAGACAGTGTTGCAATAAATGGTTCATATTTGGAGGGAATAGAAAAGTAGAAAAGGGAGGAGAGCGAAAGAGGCTGTGCTTACAGTTAAGGAACTCTTGTTAGGAAGAAAATTGTGATTGAGTGAATAGGATAATACATTTTTGGGCTTTAGAAAAGAAATCACCTGTAAATTCTATTTAACTCGTTACATATCACATCGCAATCAATACTGATCTTCAATGACAATAATAATAACAGCAATAGATAGCTTTTATCGCTGTCTTTTGAAAGAAAGCTCGAATATCATCACTTTTGCTGATACAAAAAGCGACTTGCTTTCGAGAGCATTAAGCTGTTACAGAAACGAAGTCACCTTGCGGCAAGTGACTGTATAAACCGAGTTAAAACTGTTGTCATAGTGACAACATCTGTGAAGCAATGGAGTTGAAACATCGCTCTGCTCTTTGGCAAGAGAGAGGGCGCTAATGGTTATATGAAAACCCCTGCGGCACTTCCTCACGTCGAGTTTAAAACACGCTTTTCGCGCCATACTGCAAAATCACGACCACCACCTCGTATGCAAAGAATATGTAATGAAGACAAGGGTCTTGAGGCTCCGTAGCTATGTGGCAATTCTGCATGAACTCTTTATCAGGCGATGGATTTTCTTCGGGCGTACAAATACTTAGCATGGCTTCCTTCGGAAGGGAAGTAAAGCCAGTGGTCTAGTGCCGTATATTTACGGCACGTAAAAGAACCTTAAGACTGATAAAGAGGCCTCTGAGCAAAATTACCGGTCTTTCACCCCCAATATAGAATGGGACGCTAAGGACCATAGTAGTTAAAGAGCGTCCATAAATAAAACTCAATTTTTATTTTCTCTACTACGTATAGTAAGTAGGGGAAGTATTTTATTCCACCCAAAAATTCGATACCGCGATTTCACCGGAAATATATGTTTTGAGACCCCCTGAATCCAAAAGCAGCATGTTTGGAAACATGTCCGTGTGTGTGTGTGTGTGTGTGTGTGTGTCTGTGAACAGCATAACTCAGAAACGAACAGTCGGATAAACACCAAACTTGGTATTTAGGCTCAGTATCTTCCAGAGATACGACACGAAGGTTATCAAGAAAATCCCCCACCCCAGATTGACCTTTACATGGAACATTTTTCGAAAATTTTAATTTTCTCAAAAATGGCTCTAACGATTTTGATTAAAATATCATATGTTTAAGATACTTTCATGACAAATACAATGTTTATCTTGAATTTTCTGGGAATGTCTCCAAAAGTATTCTTCATTGTGAACGACATTTGCATAACTGGTAAACCATAAGAGATAGACAAAATTGTACTACACAAAAAATGTAGATCGCATTAAAATACACAATTTATGCCATATACATTTTTGTTGTTGAGTGAACCATTTTCGAGATATTGCTTGTTATTCCCTTAAATGTTTCAATACTTATTTTCTCAAATGGGAATTCGTTATTCATTTTTTTTGTCTTGGATATGCAAAGAGTATTAATCTGTGACAAAGGGAATGGTGCTGCGCATAGCAACCAGCTATTAAGAGATATGTATGTGCTTAGAGGCTACGTTATTTTTATATTGCCGTTGCAAATACAAAACAAGGGGAACATAGTAGGCCTTAAGCGGTAGTCAAATATGTTTAGAACTGGTCGCTATGTGTAAAATGTAATTCTCTTTGCATGTCAAAAGATCGTTTCTGCAAATGTTTATCTCGATTAATATGAAATAGATGGAGAATAAGAGTTTGTAAAAATAGTTTGTACAAGAGTAGAGAACGTCATGTGAGTGTAACACACCAGATTGTTTTCAAGAGAACCGTGCTGATGCAGCCAGACGTCACCTTGCCCGCACAGAGCAGCACTTGTTGGAGTAATAAGGAAAAACGAAGAATAACCGGATTGATTTTAAAATTATATTGATATCAAAGTTGCTCACCCTCCTAGTACCATTTATAACACTTTAATCTGGTAAAATACGCAGCAGTAATTTCCAAAATAGAGGCCGTGAGATTCGCAGGAACAAACTACTAAGAAGTACGAAAAATGTCTGATGTGTTACATTCACATGACTTTCTCTACCCTCTATCCTTTATTAGTTTATTTTTTATCTACTTCATTTTAATCGAGAGAAACGTTGCAGAAATGGCTACATTACACATTTGGTTATAGATACAAAGAGAACAGCGATAGTAAAATGTTTATGAACTGGAACGATGTATGCTGGCCTTAAAATTCCACTCTTTCCATGCAATCGCAAGAAACAAATGAAAATCGACAGGACTTCAAAAGAAAGAAAAAATATTGAACAATCCGAACCATGATAACGGATATCTCGGAAACGGCTTATGCCACAAAAAAGTAATTTGGTATCAATTGTGTATCTTAAAGAGATCTAACTTTTTTGTAGTACGCTTTCGTCTATCACTTAACGTTTATGCAAGATTATACAAAGTGGCTTCCGAATGACGAGTACTTCACAGGCTATTCGCAAAGAATTCAAGATACACATTTTGTTTGTCATGGAAGTATATTTAATATGTGGAATTTTAATCAAAATCGTTGACCCATTTTTGCAAAAATAAAAAAATTATAAAAATGACACATGTAAAGGATAGTTGTGTGGGGGTTTTCTGGAAATCTTCGTGTCGCATGTTTAGAAAATATAGAACTTAAATACCAAGTTTGGTATTTATCCGAGTTCTCGTTTTTGAGTTAGTTGTTCATAGACACACGGGTACACATACACACGCACACACGAACCCTTTTCTAATTCTTTTTAATTCGGCGGCCACAAAACATGCATTTCCGTTGAAATCTTGGTATCGAATTTTTTAGTGGAATGCAGTACTTTCTCTACTTACTATGTACGTGGCAAAGAAAATAAGAATTTAATATGCTGCATTCACATGACTTTGGCACTTATTCTTTCACAAACTATTCTTACAAAAGCATATCCTTCTATCTACTTCTTGTTGATCTATATAAACTTTCGTTAAGCATTTAGAAATTTCGAATTAGTTATAAGGATAGAGTAGGTAAAACGATAGTCAGATTTTAAAAGTGTTGCCGTATAATGCCTTTGAAATTCCATGATGTTTCCATAACCACATGAAGCACACGAATAACGACCTAACAGCTGGGGAAAAATGTAAGTATTTAAAAATTCAAAGCAATAACAAGGAATATCCCGAAAATGATTAACGCCACAAAGATTTTCATTTGACATAATTAATGTGGTTTAACGAGATTAACTGTGTAGTAAGATTTTATCTATCACTTATCTTTACCAGTTATACCTAAGTCATTGAGAATGAAGAGGGCGTCACAGGCTATTCCCAGAAAATTCAAGCTGTCATGCAAAATCAAAATTGTTAGAGCCATTTGTGAAGAAATATAATAGCGACAATTTGTCTATGTAAAGGGTAGCTTGCGGTGGGAGGGATTTTCTTGAAAATCTTCATGTCGTATCCTTGGAAGATGTTAAACTTAATACCAAGTTTGGCATTTATCGGATTTTTCGTTTTTGAGTTATGTATTCACCACACACACACACACACACACACACACACACACACACACAGAGAGAGAGACTTCTTTAGAAAATACCTTTTGTTTGTTTTTATTATTTTCTTTGTCTGGAACCAATTAGTCTTGAAGCGTGTATTTTCCGTGGAGTGTAGGTATTGAATTTTTGGGTGGAATGGAATACTTCCTCTAATTATTTATGGGTAAATTACTACGGGTATATAGTGAAACGTGTTTTTCTAACCCACGAGGAAGTGGATTGAATGTAGGAATAATGGCCGATTTGTACTTGAAAATATATTACATAATTAATTAATAAGCCGAATTTCTTTCATTTAATAAACTTGCATTCAATAACCTACATAATTACCTTTTTTAGAAACCCTTATTCTTTCACAATTCTTTACATTCTTAACGGCTTCAATACATTAAATTAAATTACAATAATTACGTACTTGCTTCCTGCTCTCACATTTACCGATAACTTTGAAATCTAAACCCTAATAAATCTATAGTTCGGATGATCATCCTTTCCCCGGTGAATAATTACAAAAGAGAATTTTGAATAAGTTAAGCCAAAAAAGAATTTAGAAATACCGTCCGAAATGCCTTCTGTCTAAACTCTGTCCTGCTGTTTTCCTCGTGACCTCTCTCGCCGTCGAAGAAAGACTATTCAGCCTTGTGGACTGTACGTTGAGGCGAGCTGCAACTAATCCGGCGCCTGCGCAATCGGCGATCACCATCGCCTGACGTACTACACATTTCAAATTAACTGCGCGCTTTCTTCTTGTTGTTGTCGTCTCCTTGACAAACCACTACCATAGTCGTTTCACTTCTGTTCCCGTAGATGTCAATCTTCCTTTAGTGGAACCCGTCATCGCCTAGAGTAGGTTTCTCCGGGGAGGGTCAATTTGGCACAATAGTAAATAAATTAAAAAAAGTAGTGTGCAATCTGTTGGATAATGATGATTCACCACTGAAAACAACATTTTCTCAATTTTTAATTCAATTTGGCTTAAAATTTAATCCAAATGTTTCCTTACGTAGACACTGTTCAGTTTTAAACTGCGTTTAGATATTTTATTTAGTTTTCTAGTCACTAATTTTCAAAATTGAATTGTATTGTCCTATACCAAATGTTTCATAGGATGAAATTTTAAAAATAATATTTATTTTAAGTAATTGTGCTACTTGTCTCTTCACAGCGCACAAAGCTTCAGTATACCTTTGTATTCATAGTTATAATTCGAAAGAAAATAATTTTTTAAAATTTATCGTTACATACTTCTGTTGCTTTAAATCTCCATATTACTTTAAACTCAATTACCCAAAAACTCATAACAGTCTTAAACATTAATTAAATCTGGTTTGATTGTTTACATTTTCAGAACGTGTTCGAAAATGTTTAGAAGTATTGCTTTAAAACCCATCTTGCGGAAAATTTTACGGGCAAAAACTTAGAAAAAATTAAAAGGAAACTCACAATTACAAATCGAAAATGTTTTAGTTTCTTGCCATGTTGCACGTAAGGGTAAACAACCACAACATAAAAAGTGAAAATAAATTTCAAGATTATAGCTTCTGAATATTTTTTGGACTCTCAACACTAAAGTTAATTTTTCCTAGGTTTTCAGGAAACTTCAATGGTGGATTTCCTTAATTATATTAGAAACACCTATATATAGTTTACACGTAAATTCATTCATGGAATATAGAACGTACGTACAAAGATAAAATAAAATATTTCAATGTTTTCATGATTTATTAAAAATAATCATCGCTGCAGTATTGAGGTAACGTTTTTGGGACTTAAACGTATATAAAAGCAATAAAAATTAACTTTAAATAAAATGTAAATAAGTTATACATTAATTTATGGAATATTCTGTTTAAAACAGTGAATAAAATGTTTGTTGACTTATTGACAAGACATACGTTGACTCCAGAAAGTATTCGTGTCCACTCTAAAAAATTCTAGCCTTCAAATTAAGGGAGAGAAAAGTGTCATTTTTAATATGCAGTAAGAATAAAGGATGTTACAATGCTCTAGCGTTTCCCCAGATTTTTAATTTCTTAGTTTTATAATTATTTGAAAAACGGAGCATTTTTTCAACTTTTCATAAATGGTATTTATTTTACATGCATTTGGTAGGAGAAATTTTGTAAAAATCTTAATATTGCATCCTTGAAACATGTATTTAAGTACCAAATTTGATATTTATCCGACTTTTCGTACTTGAGTCCTGTTGCGCGCACACGCACACGAGTACCGCCAGGACTATCCTCCCTGACCGAGATTTCTTTGCCAGGGTTTCCTCAATCCTCACAGCTGGCAAATGCTGGGTAGATACCCTAAATTTAGGCCAGGACAGCTTTCTACCCAAATTTCCTTTCCCAATTACCACTTCATTTCATGTATCATCAGTGTCCACAGCCTGTCGTGCCTTGTACAGTAAGAACAGATGTTAAATACTATTAAAAATCTGATGTGTTACACTCACATGACTTTCTCTACTCTTATACAAACTATTTTTACAATCGCTTATTCTCCATATGCTTCATGTTAATCGAGATATCGAGATGTTAATCTTATTGCTAATTTTCTTGTAGATGCAAGGGGAATTGCTAGGCTTTAAGCGATAGTCAAATATTTTAAGAGCTGGTTGTTATGTGGAGTATTCCATTCTCTTTGCATTACCAGGACAAAACAAAAATGAATAACGAATTTGAGAAAAAAGTATAAGTATTGGAAAATCCGCGAGATAGCCAAGATCGTAAACATCTCGAGTGAACGGGTGTATAACATTTTGCACGAATTTTTGGCTATGAGAAAGCTGTCAGCAATATGGTGCCGCAACTGTTGACAGTTGAGAACAAGCGGAATCATGTGACCATTTTACAGGGATGTTTGAACATGTTCCAGCGCAACCCAAATGAGTACGGTTGATGAAACTTGGATCCATTACTAATAACCTGAAACCAAACAACAATCAAAGCAGTGGATTTCCTTCGGCGTATCTGCCCCAAAGAAAGCGAAAACATTCCGTTAGCAGGAAAAATCATGGCAGCTGTCTTTTGGGATACACAAGGAGTGATAGACATCCACTACCTGGAAAAGGGTAAACCGATCCAGGTTCATATTATGTCGCAATACAGGATCAATTTCACAATGAATTGTCAAAGAAACGACCCCATTGGTGAAGAAAAACGTTCTCTTTCATCAGTATAATGCACCCGTACACAAGTCAGCCATTGGCGTCGCAAAAATTGTGGAATTGGGCTGTGAATTATATTCTCCAGATTTGGCTCCGAGCGGCTTCTTCCTCTTCGCAAACCTGAAAAATTGGCTCGCTGGGAAGAAATTCACGTCCAGTGAACACATCATAGCAGAAACAACCTCATATTTTACAGGCTTCGAAAAATCATATTTTTTGAAAGGTTTAAAAAAAATGGAGAAACGTTGGAAACGTGTATTGAAATGAAAGGAGACTATTTTGAGAAATAAAATTGATTTTTGGAAAAAAATGTTATTTTCTTTAAAAAAGTCACTGACTTATCAATCCGCCCTCGTATGTTGGTTAAATCTTGATATCGAATTTTAAGGTGGAACACCAATATTTCGTTTGTGTATGTATGTAGTAGAGAAATGAAAATCTGAAACTACTAAGTCTTTATCACAGCATTACAAACGCTCAATACTCATTCCATTCCCCACATGATACACTTCTAAACGGTTGTCTATTTGGGACCACACGTTTATGTATCGTCTGTGTGTTGATGCGTTCCAAATTTTTACCAGTAAGTTGACAGTAGGAGTATATAAAACTGTGAATTTAAAGTACAGTCAAAAAAGCATGAGGTATGACAATCTATTATGGATAGTGTTCTCGTTTTACCACAACTACCACCCTCCACACATACACACAAACACGCACGCGCGCTCACACGTATAAATTCACTCACTGTGGAGATGTGAGATGTGTTACACTCACATCGCTTTCTCTACTCTTGAACAAACTATTTTTACAAACGCTTATTCTCCATCTACTTCATGTTAATCTAGATAAACATTTGCAGACTCTTATCTTATTGCTAATTTTCTTGTAGATGTAAGCGGAATATATATTTACAAGGGCAATATAGAAGTATAAACATGACTCTTAATAGCTGGTTGCTATGTGCAGCACCATTCTCTTTGCCACAGATTAATACTCTTTGCATATCCAAGACAAAAAAAGGAATAACGAATTCCCATTTGAGAAAATAAGTATTGAAAAATTTAAGGCTATATCTCGAAAATGATTCACTCAACAAAAAAAAGGTATGTGGCATAAATTGTGTATTTTAACGCGATCTACATTTTTTGTGTAGTAAAATTTTGTTTCTCTCTTATGGTTTACCAGTTATGCAAAAGTCGTTCACAATGAAGAATACTTTTGGAGACATTTCCAGAAAATTCAAGATATACATTTTATTTGTCATGAAAATATCTTAAACATATGATATTTTAATCAAAATCGTTAGAGCCATTTTTGAGAAAATTAAAATTTTCGAAAAATGTTCTATGTAAAGGGTAATTTGGGGTGGAGGATTTTCTGAAAACCTTCGTGTCGCATCTCTGGAAGATACTGAACATAAATACTAAGTTTGGTGTTTATCCGACTGTTCGTTTCTGAGTTATGCTGTTCACAGACAGACACACACACACAGATTGACAGACACACACACAAACACACACGGACATGTTTCCAAAAATGCTTAGTAGAGAAAGTAAAAAGTGATAATAAGGAGTGATAAACCAAGGAGCATAATGAGTGATTTGCCAAGACACTGCGTTTTGACCTACATCTCCCCTTAATCTAATTACATTGATACAAATTTCCATGGCAAATGCAGGTTAAGCGCTAGTCAATGCTGGTTACCTTGACAACGACGCTAGGAACGAACCATAAGCCAGGGTAGGTCAGCTCTCTACTGATGTTCATCACCAAACTGGCTGTGACAGTTAACTCGAGTTTATTAGCGACACGCGAAATTAGGCAGTCACATTCGCGGCAGTCGTTAAAACATAACGTCATCGCTCTGGCTTATTTCTCTATACATTAAAATGTTTATTTTCCTCAAGATCCTGCAGGTGAGGAGATCTACTGCAGCTGTGCACAACGAAAGGCTTTATACTCGGTTCAACTCTGTCTCAAGTTAACTTCCTTAAACTGTGGACCTTTTTGAACGGCTTATTGCTTAAAGGCCTCAAAATACATTATTCTTTTAAACTGGACTGAAGATGCAGCATATGTGAGCAATTTTCAGAATATAAAAGATAACTTGCCTTTTACATGTACCATGGTTGCAAAATTAGACAGTTAAGTTCGTTGTTTCCAGTAACAATAGCGGATCTTATATATATATATATATATATATATATATATATATATATATATATAAAATCTGAGGTGTTACACTCACATGACTTTCTTTACTCTTGTACAAACTATTTTTACAAACGCTTATTCTCCATATGCTTCATGTTAATCGAGATATCGAAATGTTAATCCTATTGCTAATTCTCTTGTAGATGCAAGAGGAATTGGTAGGCTTTAAGCGATAGTCAAATATTTTAAGAGCTGGTTGCTATGTGGAGTATTCCATTCTCTTTGCATTACCAGGACAAAAAAAAGAATAACGAATTCCCATTTGAGAAAAGGCATAAGTATTGGAAAATTTAAGAGAATAACAAGCAATATCTCGAAAATGGTTCACTCAACAAAAAAAATGTATATGACATAAATTGTGTATTTTAACGCAATCTATATTTTTTGTGTAGTTAAAGTTTGTCTATCTCTTATGGTTTGCCAGTTATGCAAAAGTCGTTCACAACGAAGAATACTTTTGGCGACATTCCCAGAAAATTCAAGATATACATTTTATTTGTCATGAAAATATCTTAGATATTTGATATTTTAATAAAACTCGTTAGAGCCATTTTTGAGAAAATTAAAATTTTCGAAAAATGTTCCATGTAAAGGGTAATCTGGTGTGGGGGATTTTCTTGAAAGCCTTCGTATCGTATTCTGGAAGATACTGAACCTAAATACCAAGTTTAGTGTTTATCTGACTTCGTTTCTGAGTTATGCTGTTCGCAGCCACACACACACACACACACACACACACACGCACACACACACACGGACATGTTTCCAAAAATGCCTTTTTTTGGATTCATGGGGTCTGAAAACATATATTTCCGGTGAAATCTCGGTATCGAATTTTTGGGTGGAATACAATACTTCCCCTACTTACTGTACGTAGTAGAGAAAGTAAAAAACACGCTAAACCAAAAGTCATACCATTATTATTATTATTGGCTTTTTTGCGATTGTAGTTTTTCATGAACTTTACTATCCATCAAGACATGCCTGGGAAGTCGGTTTACCCGCATACGTTGGAGCCAACCCAACCTTTCTACCCGTTTTGCTGTTTTTGTAGCCTATTAGCACTACTCATATCACAGCCATAAACCTTTAATGTTTATATTAACATAGATAAGAAATATAGTCATTTTAGTAACCGTTTTACTATCTCAGCCCTTCCTTCATAACCACCTTCTCATGTAACCTCTCTTTGAAATCAGCGCACGATCTATCGTACTGTGAACTCGATTTATTGGGAACCAAAGAAGCACAATCTATTTACATGTCTCTTCAATTTCCGATTCAAAGTTTTAAGTCATGATAGCAACTTCTTAATGTTTTCCCATCACCAGGCGAAAGTAATCGATGGCAAATAGCTTTTGTACCTCGACTACAATCGACGGGCGCTTATTTGAAGGTTAAGTTAGTCATGGAATGGGCATTCATTTGCGTATTTTAAAGGTTGGTAGGATGTAGGATGGAAGTATCGGGGGGACACGTCTCGCCACTGCGACCAACTAGATGTATTGTGTCTATAGCCCCCCGGGAAGCAGGGATGAAATAAAGGAGCCGTAAGAGGTGGCAGTTCCGTAGGTAGGCAGGATCCCAGAGACGCACGGAAGTCCCTATCACTTCTAGTTCGAAACACTCGCACTCGGCCAGTAGACGCGGAGTCCCGCGACGAAGTGACCCCTGCAGGCAGGCCAACGCGCCCTGCCTTGGAGGGGAGAAATCTCTCTAAAGCGCAACAAACATGCCATCTCGCCATCACTAGACGCACTACGGAACCAAGAGACATTGCCTGAAATTTGAAAGGGAGAAAGAGGAAATGAGGGAAAGGAGAAACAGTGGGAGAATACACTACCCCAGCACTCGTCTAGGTGACCGGAGAAAAACCACGAAAACCGTATGGTCAGAGTGAGCGGCCACCGGGAATCGAACCTGCTTAAGATTGGTACTCGCCAGACATTTTAATATTTTAATCAGCTGTTAAGTAGCAGCTAAGTAGATAAATTACAGTTAACATAATTATCATCCATCGCCCAAATATAGTATGCAACAAACATGGGTTAGGTCTATAATAGAATCTTGGAAATAGAAAATACTGTCCATTTAAAGTCCAACTGAGGTTTAAAGATTCAGTCCATACTGCACAATAACCTTTCATGGAAAGTGATACATTAGCTGTAGTATTGTATTTATAGAGGTTTCTAAAATGCAACCTTGATATTTATCCATTATACACTATGTGATCAAAAGTATCCGGACACCCCCACAAACATACGTTTTTCATCTTAAGTGCATTGTGCTGCCACCTACTGCCTGGTACTCATTATCCGCGACCTCAGTAGTCACTAGACATCGTGAAACAACAGAATGGGACGCTCCGTGGAACTCACGGACTTCGAACGTGGTCAGATGATTAGGTGTCACTTGTGTCAGAAGTCTGTACGCGAGATTTCCACACTCCTAGACATCCCTAGGTCCACTGTTTCTGATGTGATAGTGAAGTGGAAACGTGAAGGAACATGTACAGCACAAAAGCGTACAGGCCGACCTCATCTGTTGGCTGACAGAGACCTCCGACTTTTGAAGAGGGTCGTAAAGAGTAATAGGCAGACATCTATCCAGACTATCACACAGGAATTCCAAACTGCATCAGGATCCACTCCAAGTACCATGACAGTTAGGCGTGAGGTGGAAACCTGGATTCCATGGTCGAGCGGCTGCTCATAAGCCACACATCACGCAGGAAAATGCCAAACGACGCCTCGCTTGGTGTAAGGAGCGTCAACATTACACGATTGGACAGTGGCAAAACGTTGTGTGGAGTGACGAATCACGGTACACAATGTGGCGATCCGATGGCAGGGTGTGGGTATGGCGAATGCCCGGTGAACGTCATCTGCTAGCGTGTGTAGTGCCAACAGTGAAATTCGGAGGTGGTGGTGTTATGGTGTGGTCGTGTTTTTCCTGGAGGGGGCTTGCATCGCTTATTGTTTTGCGTGGCACGATCACAGCGCAGACCTACATTGATATTTTAAGCACCTCCTTGCTTCCCACTGTTGAAGAGCAATTCGAAGATGGCGATTGCATCTTTGAACGCGATCGAGCACCTGTTCATACTGCACGGGCTGTGGCGGAGTGGTTACACGACAATAACATCCCTGTAATGGACTGGCCTGCACAGAGTCTTTACTTGAATCCTATAGAACACCTTTGGGATGTTTTGGAACGCCGACTTCGTGCCAGGCCTCACCGACCTACATCGATGCACTCCGTGAAGAATGGGCTGCCATTCCCCAAGAAACCTTCCAGCACCTTATTCAAACTATGCCTGCGAAGTGAACGCTGTCATCAAGGCTAAGGGTGGGCCAACACATAATTGACTTCCAGCATTACCGATGGAGGGCGCCACGAACTTGTACGTCATTTTCAGCCAGGTTTCCGGATACTTTAGATCATGTAGTGTATGTGATAAGTCACTAAAGTCTGATGATATTCCGGTTGTTAGGTCCCATTCATAACCGGCAACTCTTCCGCAAATATGCACCTGTTACATGTATCGGGAAGGTTGGTTATGTTATATTTATTACGTTGGCGCCGTTTGTGTTCAAACTTTGCACGCCAACCACTTACTCACCAACTGACACACTGATTATAATATTAAATATGTTATATTTAATACTATGTATCACAGAGGGGCTTCGGAATCTGGGCAGAGCGCCGCACGCAGGCCAGTCGAGCCATTGTGCTTCTAACGTGGCCCCTGGGAGGGGAGGTAGAGGGGAGAGACTCGAAGGGCGACCAGATCCGGATGCCGATGGGATCCCTAACGTTTCCAGATAGAACGCATCCAACATCGCACGTCCCTGCCCACAAGCCACCAACCACCAGGGACCCCCGGAGCGGAGCCCCACGCTGAGGTGAGACCTACTGAGCGATACCGCAGCGACGCCAGGGAAGAAACCTTTACACCGCCCAGCCGCAACCCACCGAACATCGTCGCCTGGTCCTACAACCGTGAAACAGATGACAGTGAAGATGATGGGTAAAGGAAACAAGAGGAAGCAGAATCGTGGTGGATGAACCACCCCAGCATTCGCGTGTTCACCCAGAGAAAGCATGAAAAAACCCATGGGATAGATTGGGCGGTGGCCGGGGAGCGACCGCGGGACATATTGTATTACTATTTATATTATATAAGTTATAATTATATGTATTCGGCTAATTATTACAAAAAACTAAACTGAATTTTATTTATAGACGCTCTTTAACTGCTGTGGTTCTTCGCGTCCCATTCTATATTGGGCGTGAAAGACCAGAAATTTTGCTCAGAGGCCTCTTTATCAGGCTTGAGGTTCTTTTACGTGCCGTAAATCTATGACACGGGACCACCGGCTTTACTTCCCTTCCGAAGGAGGCCATGCTAAGGATTTTTACGCCCAAAACATCCATCGCCCTCCGCCGGATTTGAACCCGCGACCTCGTGAACTAGAGGCTATGCTAATTATACAAGCATTTAATGATTGATTATTATTAGGTTATTGAGTTATTATGAATTACTAGGTCTTACCTTTGCAATTAACCAGAAATTGTAATAGCTTTTACAATTTTTGGCGTACGAAATGTATTTTTGCGTCGAGTTTTATTTTTAGACAAAGAAGATCTGCGTAGAAGAAAACCAAGTAGAGTACGCCGAAATCATATTAAAACGTTTACAAGTTGTTCATACTATTACAGTACAGTAATAACATGTGCATGTTATCTAAATTAAGTCCAATGTACGGTTCAGTGCTTAATTTTACACTTAAAAGTGCAACCAAGTTATAGGTTATAAGAGGCAAAAACCCTTAGCATGGCTTCCTTTGGAAGGGAAGTGAAGCCGGTGGTCCCGTGCAGTAGATTTACGGCACGCGAAAGAACCTCAAGCCTGATAAAGAGGGCTCTGAGTAAAGTTACAGGTCTTTCACGCGCAATATAAAATGGGATGCTAAGGACCACAGCAGTTAAAAAGCGTCCATAAATAAAACTCAATTTGTAATCACTCTTGTTTGATGTGAATGCCGCCAACAATAACAAAAACTGCAAACGCATATGCTTGAGTAAAAAGAAATTCATTACAGTTGTGACTTTGGTAGAAAACAGTACTGTGTTCTGCATTTCTGAAATAATAAAATACAGTGAACTTTTGTAAACTGTGAGGGCTAAAACATGAAGATGTATTTTTGTTGTAGGAGTAGTATTATATTTCAACTGTTGGGGAACCAACTTGAAATTCGTTGCAACCACACGTATAGTAAACAGTTTCCGGTAGCCTTCGCCCCAAATATATTTTTACTGTTTCTTTAAATATTATATATTTATCTTTGCCTCGGCTGCGTCAGTATTTGTTAGAGACACGTTTCTCTTGGCAGGGTTGTGATACACTAACAATGTAGGCTTACACAGATTATAATTTTTACTTCACTCCTTTTATTAATGCTTGGTAACGATTTAAATAACACTTCACTGATATAGAGAGCTGTGAGATACTTTTTATTAATTAATTACACTTTTTAACACGTAAACTTATTTTTCGTCTCACACGAGTACATATTAAATCTCACGAGGACGTACAAGTAACGCACCCAGTTATGAGCACTGTCTGCAGGCAACTGAACTGATTTCAACCTCCTAAACTTGCAAATTTCTGTATTTCAAGTCTCTGATTGGCTATTCCTAATCCAATAGAATATCTTCTTTTAACTAAAGCTTTTTCTGGCTGTTGATTGGCTATTTTTAAACTGTCACTAAAATTACATTATTGTTACTCCAACAATCAGAATTAGTATTATTAAACTCTCAAACTCATTATTGCCTCAAGGTTACCTTATTGTTAGCAACTTTTAACTTATTATTCTCACAGCTTCTACATTATTAAATTACGTAATACATTCACATAACATTATTGAACATGTTTACAATAATATAAGCATATGCAATGACTGTTACATACATTTTACAAATTATTACATACACCTATTGCTTCAAGGCGGGCTGTTATTGAATTTATATATTATATAATTTGACTGAAATCATTTAAGTGTTAAAAATAGTGCCTCAAACACTTGAAATTAATAATATGCCACCGCCGAAAAGGAAGTGTGTTTTTTAATACTGACCTACAAAACGAATATCCATACATTAAAAAAACAATTTCTGACTCAGATGTTCGATGCAATAAGTGTGCATGGGGGGCGATCGGATATATCACAACATATAAACAGCGAAAAACATAAAAGAATGGTCCCTGCAAGTTCTTCTTCTAGCACGTAATGACTAATTTTTTTAAAAGTGAAAGTTTGGTGAAAAATATATGAAATTAGCTGCTGTTGAAGGGGCGTTCGCTTACCATACCTGTCCACTACAACCAATCTTTTAGATCAATGGACTGTACTTCTACACTTAGCCAATGGTATTTATGACGAAGCAATTTTAAGCATTCTCTTTTGTCCCTTGTTTCATTGAGAAAAATTTAAAATGTCCCGTATTCTTGTTTCAAAAATGTCACCTTCCTCATAATATTTTATTGCTAATGTTCTTGTAGATGCAAGGGGAATATGGTAGGCGTTAAGAGATAGTCAAATGTTTTAAGAGCTGGTTGCTATGTGGAGCATTCCATTCTCTTTGCATGTCCAGGACATAAAAAAAAAAAACGAATAACGATTTTCCATTTGAGAAAAAGTATAAGTATTGGAACATTTAAACAAATAAGAATGAATATCTCGGAAATGGTTCACTCCACAAAAAATGTATATGACCTAAATTGTGTGTTTTAACAAGCTCTACATTAATTGTGTAGAGAAATTTTGTCTATCTCTTACGGTTTACCAGTTATGCAAAACCCATTCAGAAAGAAGAGGACTTTTGGGGACATTCCCAGAAAATTAAGGATATACATTTTGTCATAAAAATATCTTAAATATATTATATTTTAATCAAAATCGTTAGAGCCATTTTTCAGAAAATAAAAAATTTCGAAAAATGTTCCATGTAAAGGGTAGTCTGGTGTGGGGGGATTTTCTTGAAAACCTTTGTGTCACAAGTTTGGTATTTATCCGAATACGCACCTTTTTATAAGTGTTTTTTTTATTCAGGGGTCTCAAAACATGTATTTCCTGTGAAATCACAGTATTGAATTTTGGGTGGAATGCATACTTCCCCTACTTACTATACGTAGTAGAGAAAGTAAAGATGTATTGATAAGTCTTGTTCAAAAATGGAAAGATATGCATGTTAATTGTTTAGGAATTGATAAAATATAATAATTTTGAAGAAAGGAGCTTTAAAAACTAATTCTTTTTTAAGTGCATCATAAAGGGCACTTACAAAATACTCCACTTCTTTGTAGAAAAGTAATGTCTCAAAAACCTTAAAATATATTAAAATTCTTATATGTTTGTACATATGTTTATTTATTGGTCATTTAACGATTTTACATCGGGATAGGCTTCATTAATATTAAACACAGAATTTGCCATCAATGTTTGATTCCATAAAAAGCTTTTGATTTTCAACCAACTCTGTAATACAACTTTCAACTTATTGGTAAATCTCCTTGAAATGTTATTAATCTTACATTGTCATTATTTATAAAATATTTTTGTATTGTAAGAATGTATATCACTTGAAGTTATTATACATGTTTGATTTATTTTTATACGTCTTACAAATCTTACGACATTTAAATTCATATTTTCTGGATGCAGAAGAATTTCTCTATAACAATATGCGTGTGTTGCAATATGTAGTGAAAAACGTAATCGAACCTATATGTGAAATGAAGGCTTGAATGCGACCAAAGTAACAACTGAGGATTATTCAGAAAACACACAGTATACCCTACAGCATGTAGATTTCGAAAAAAAAAACGAAAACAATTATAACCCATGCCGAACCGCAGATAACGACCGCGAAAGAAGATAGATGTGAAAGGGTTAATTACAATATTGTATAACTGGATTAGAAAAGGTGGCACCAAGGCTCTTGTGTTGGTCAACATGTGCGTAAGGACGGAGCAGGAAACCGCTACATCGTGACAATTAGAGGAGTGTATAAACAAGGGCTGGTGTTGCGTCACATTGAGACCTTGACTTGATGTGATGAATTAGGTGGACTCAATTCCGGGAATTTCCTGCCACCCTCTCCCATCTTAAAACGTTTACCAGGAAAACAAGTTACAGTAGAATTTCCTCCACCTGCCAGGGCAGTGGGGGCGTCAAGCTGTTACACTAATTTCTCTTGTGGCTACCGACTTCGATGCTGTTTTGTTTCACTGCTACTCGAGTGCGAGTGACATCCTAAGTCCTTACGTGCTTTCCTAACCGCCTTCGATAGAGGAAGCGCTGCATTTGAAAATAAACAAACAATGAAAATACAATATTCACTATTACTTAATTTTATATGTTTTATACAAATATCCTTACAAAAGCTTATTTTTGTATACACTTTGTGTTAATCGAATTAAACGTTTGCAGAAATAGTTTACACTTTTCGTTGTAGGTATAAGGGGGATACAAGCGATAGTCAAGTCTGTAACTTCACTTTGAGGCTCGATACAAAGCTGGCTTTGAAGTTCGATACTCTTTGTTCGACGTCGCGAGAAACAATTGAATGGTGACACTTAAGAAAATGACAAGTACTGAAAAGATCTGATGTTACACTCACATGACTTTCTCTACTCTTGTACAACCTAGTTTTAGAAACGCCTATTCTCCATATGCTTCATGTTAATCGAGATATCGAGAGTCTATCTTATTGGTAATTTTCTTGTAGATGCAAGTGGAATATGATAGGCTTTAAGCGATAGTCAAATATTTTAACGCTGGTTGCTATGCGGTGCATTCCATTCTCTTTGCATGTCCAGGACATAAAAAAATGAATAACGAATTTGAGAAAAAGTATAAGTATTGGAAAATTTAAGGGAATAACGAGCAATATCTCGAAAACGGTTCACTCAACAACAAAAATGTATATGACATAAATTGTGTATTTTAACGCGATCTACATTTTTGTGCAGTAAAATTTTGTCTATCTCTTATGGTTTACCAGCTATGCAAAAGTCGTTCACAATGAAGAATTCTTATGGAGACATTCCCGGAAAATTCGAGATATACATTTTATTTGTCATGACAATATCTTAAACATATGATATTTTAATCAAAATCGTTAGAGCCATTTGAGAAAATTAAAATTTTCGAAAAATGTTCCATGTAAAGGGTAGTCTGGGGTGGGGGGATTTTCTTGAAAACCTAGGTGTGGCATCTCTGGGAAATACTAAACCTAAATATCAAGTTTGGTGTTTATCCGACTGTTCGTTTCTGAGTTATGCTGTTCACAGACACGCAGACACACACAAAGACACACACACGGACATGTTTCCAAAAATACTTTTTTTGGATTCAGGGGGTCTCAAAACATGTATTTCCGGTGAAATCTAGGTATCGAATTTTTGGGTGGAATGCAATACTTCCCCTACTTACTATACGTAGTAGAGAAAGTAAAAATGCAAACCAAAATTAACGAATATGTCGGAAATGTGTTGATGCTATAAAATAAATAATTTGAAAGCAATTGTGTGTTTTAAACAGATCTAATTTTTTTGTGCCGTAAGAGTTTGTCTATTTTTTAAGGTTATATGAATTACATAAAAATGTACAAAATTAATTCTGAATGAAGTGGGCTTCATAGGTGTTTGCAGAAAATTCAAGATGTACATTTTGTACGTCATGTAAATATCTAAAAAAAAATACACGGCGGTTTAATAAAAATTCTGAAGCCATATTAGAGAAATAAAAAACAACAAAAATTATTTGCTGTAAAGGGTAATTTGGGGTGGTGAATTTTCTTGAAATCTCCGTGTCGCATTCTTGGAAGATGTTAAACTTAGGCGCATTTTAAAAATAAGTACTGTTTTAATATTTTGCCGCTGCAGCGCTGCAGTCACGATTTTAAGCATGCGCGATCACTTCCGCCATTCATTAGGAAGCCAGACGCAGCTGTAAGCTGTCATTTTGTGTTTTCCTGTTGTTAGATCGCTTTTAAATGTTCAAAACAACCAAACGACCCGCCGAATATGAAGTCATATAAGTGATTCGTCTTTTAATTGCGAGAAAAGTTACGCCAGCAAACATTCATCACCAATTATGTGAGGCTTATGGAGAAACAATAATGAGTGACAATGCCCGGCCACACTCAGTCAAACAAGCTCAAGATCTGGTCGCATCATTTGGTTGGGAACAACTCCACCACCCTCCCACGGAACCGGATTTGGCACCAAGCGATTTTCATTGTTTCTTCATCTGAAGAAATTCCTTGGTGGAAAGCATTTCAACGACGATGATGTGAAACAAGAAGTGCAGACTTTCTATCATCACAGGGTCACCATTCTTTGGCAAAGGCATACAGAAACTGGTTTCCTCGTTACGACAAATACCTGAATAACGACGGTGACTATGTGGAGTAGTGTAAGGTGTAGGGTAATGAATGATAATAAAGTATTTGGGAAATAATGTTCTGTTATTTTTACTTTCTCTACTACGTATAGTAAGTAGGGGAAGTATTGTATTCCACCCAAAAATTCGATACCGAGATTTCACCGGAAATACATGTTTTGATACCCCCTGAATCCAAAAAAAGCATTTTTGGAAACATGTCCTTGTGTGTGTCTGTGAACAGCATAACTCAGAAACGAACAGTCGGATAAACACCAAACTTAGTATTTAGGTTCAGTATCTTCCAGAGATGCGACACGAAGGTTTTCAACAAAATCCCACCCCAGATTACCCTTTACATGGAACATTTTTCGAAAATTTTAATTTTCTCAAAAATGACTAACGATTTTGATTAAAATATCATATGTTTTAGATATTGTCATGACAAATAAAATGTATATCTCGAATTTTCTGGCAATGTCTCCAAAAGTATTCTTCATTGTGAACGACTTTTGCATAACTGGTAAACCATAAGAGATAGACAAAATTTTACTACACAACAAATGTTGATCCCGTTAAAATACACAATTTATGTCATATACATTTTTTTGTTGAGTGAACAATTTTCGAGATATTGCTTATTATTCCATTAAATTTCCCAATACTTATACTTTTTCTCAAATTCGTTTTCATTTTTTATGTCCTGTACATACAAAGAGAATGGAATGTGCCATATAGCAACCAGCTCTTAATACATTTGTCTGTCGCTTAAATCCTACCATATGCCCCTTGCATCTACAACAAAATTAGCAATAAGATTAACATTTCGATATCTGGATTAACATGAAGCATATGGAGAATAAGCGTTTGTAAAAATAGTTTGTACAAGAGTAGAGAAAGTCAAGTGAGTTTAACACATCAGATATTTTTAAAAAAAATATCGGTCTTATTTCAAAAACACGCCCTCGTGTACACCAAGTTTGGTATATATCCGAAGTCTCAGTTTTGAGTTATCTTGCTCTCTCTTTATAAAATTATTTTTTATCATCTCAAAATATGTATTTCCGGAAAAAATCTGGATATCAAGTTTTTGTTGAAAGATAATACATCCTTTACCTATTATTGGGAGGTGGTAGAGAAAGTAAAATAATTTTAATATTCCATGTTGCAAGTTTAGGCCTTCCTAAACATTATCTAATAGTCGTATGTGAAAGTTTTGATTCCTGCACACTCCCCAATCTTTATTTTCTTTGCACTTCAAAACTTTAGTACCACGAATAAACATTTGAAATCTGTTCTCGCATGTTGAATACTTCTTGGTTACTTTGAAAAACAGCCTATAAAAACAGATCTTGAATAATGTAGCAAGACTAGGGGAATCATTTTTATATGAATAGATAATGCATAATAATGTGAAAGCATTGCTTCAAGTTTTTGTGTCCTAGGCCGCATATCACCTCCAGAACAAAAGAAAGTGTATATTATATCGCTCTCGACGTCGCTGCGTATTAGACGTTAAGCCACTGGGCTGATATATCGCAATCCCAGGGCGAGCACTAGGGTCAATGACCGTCTTAAGAACGGAAACAACTTAAAGGGTTGCAAATAACCGAACTGAATTATACCAGTCTTATCGGCAAGACTCGTGGCTAGTACAACTCCAGAGGGAGTTGCTAACTTACAGCCTTCCTTTTACACTGTAAGTTACAGCAGAGATTAATCTGAAAGTAATTAAACCAGTTCAGCGTTATAGGATGTGAGACTATGCTTATTGGCTCTTTAATTTGTAGTTTAGTTTCCACTAAGAACACTGGGTAATTTTATTCATTACACCCTCGCACATCAAAATTTCCCTGCTAAAGTCAGCCCATTTAAGGGAACCAGGACAGAGACGACAAAATTGAAATACTGTGACCGTTCACAATTACCGGAGCCCGGTAAAGAATGTTGAGTTCATAACTGTCTTCATGGTACAGTACTGGAAAAAAATTAAAGGCTGTAAAACTTCAAAATATCGCCGAGGGAAACAGGTGAAGTTAACAGGAGCTTGGTACACACGTGCAATATATTTCGCTACAAACCAGACTTACGTAAAGCGCCAGCTAAGATACACCGTATTGCGTTACTATACGTTATGAAAATAACCACCGATGAAGTAATTCAAAGAATGGCTCTTTGCAAAAATGCATAGGAACATACTTGAATACAAATCCAAACCTTTCGATCTGAAGAAATGTATTGTCTTTACGTTGTTTATTTATTTATTTAGCTATACGTATGGACGTCAATTTGAAGAAGTAGTTTATTTATGTTACTGTTGTTGGAGTTGGAGTTTGCACCACGCTTTGGTAAGCCAATTTTCAAGAAGATTGTTTGTTACGTAATATGCTGCTACATATGAAAGCCGATTTGAAGATGTATGTTTGTTGTTACGCTCCAAGTTTAAAAAAAATATATTAACATTGTTATTAAACTGCTTCTATAGATATTATTTATATTTAATGTTTGCCTCGGCTGCTTCAGTATTGTTTTAGAGACACGTTTCTCTTAGACAGGGCGTGGTGCGACAAGAATGTAGGCTTACACAGATTTTAAGAGTAAATTCACTTCTATTTATTAATCCTTGACACAAATTAAATAGCACTACACTGATAATAAGAGCTGTGAGATTGTTTAATTTAATACTTGCACTTTTCTATCTCGTATACTTATGTATACTTATTTTACGTCTCACACAAATACGTATTAATTCTCTAGAGAACACATCTTCCATCCGGTTACTATCAAGGTCTGCCAGCAAATGAGCATATTTCAACCGTAAAAACCTGTAAACTTCTGTATTTCAAGTCTCTGATTGGCTAATCCTAGTCCAATAGAATACCTGCATTTTACTAAAGCTTTTTCTGGCTGTTGATTGGCTAATTTTAAACTGTCACAACATTTACATTATTGCTGCCCTAATCATGACTAGTAGCATTCAAACTCTCAAACTCATTATTGCCTCAAGGTTACCTCATTGTTACCTCATTGTTGCAACGTTAAACTTATTATCCTCACAGCTCTTACATTATTAAATTAGTAATGCATTCACATAACATTATTAAACATGTTTACAATAATATAAGCATAAGCAATGACTGTTAAATGCATTTTTAAAATGCATTACATACATATTGCTTCAAGGCGGGCTATTATTGAATTTACATATTATATAATGTAATTAAAATTATTCCTGTTAAAAATACTGCTTCAGATCTGAGCCTTTGGTTACATCACTTTATAAAGGCAGAATACTGCTTTACTCTCGCAGAGGTGGCTCAGTGCCAGCGTTCTGGGTTTGAAGTTCAGGGTACTATCTGTAGACTAATAGTAATCCAGGTGTGCTTTTTATTCATGCACTTTTCATATAGTCACTATGTATATTTATACAGATTATGTTTTAGGTATATGCCTATTCGATGGCGCCGTGGCCGAGTGGTTAGACCTCTCACCAAGGCGGCCCGAGTTCAATCCCAGGAATCCGTATGTGGGATTTGTGGTGGACAAAGCGGCATCTGGGCGGGTTTTCTCCGCCATGTTTTATTCCACCGGTGCTCCATCATCACCTTTCCTGCCATTTACCTATCATTCACTTCCTGGCTCTCATCCTGGACGTGTGGCTGATCACCTACCTGGTGTCTCACTCTCCAATCCGTAGATCCTCTGCCTCCCCGTCAGACGTCTGCTCCAGGCGTTGTCATACGTCCTGGGAGCGTGAGTTCTCAGTTTGGGTGGGCGTTAAGGACGGACGCCTCTGGCCCAGTTGGTATGTTTCCGCTTTGTTAGTTTATATACCTATTTATTCTATGATTTGGGCTGTTTATATGCTGTTTTTGTAAAATAAAAAATCTGATGTGTTACACTCACATGATTTTTTCCACTCTTATAGAAACTAATTTTATAAACGCTTATTCTCCTCCTACTTCATGTTAATCGAGATGTTAATCTTATTGCTAATTTTCTTGTAGGTACAAGGGGAATATGGTAGGCTTTAAGCGATAGTCAAATATTTTAAAAGCTGGTTGCTATGTGGAGCATTTTATTCTCTTTGCATGTCCAGGGCATAAAAAAAAAACAAAAACAAAAACGAAAAACGAATTCCCATTTGAGAAAAAAGTAAGTTTTTGAAAATTCAAACAAAAACAAAGAATATCTCGAAAATGGTTCACTCGACAAAAAGAAAGAAAGAAAAAAAAAAGAATGTACGACATACATTGTGTGTTTTAACGAGAGCTACATTTTTTGTATAGTAAAATTGGATCTGTCTCTTACGGTTTACCAGTTATGCGAAAGTCATTCAGAATGAAGAGGACCTTTGGGAACATTTGCAGAAAATTCAAGATATACATTTTATTTGTCATGAAAATATCTTAAACATATGATATTTTAATCAAAATCGTTAGAGCCATTTTTGAGAAAATTAAAATTTTCGAAAAATGTTCCATGTAAAGGGTAATATGGGGTGGGGGGATTTTCTTGAAAACCTTCGTGTCGCATCTCTGGAAGATACTCAACCTAAATACCAAGTTTGGTGTTTATCCGACTGTTCGTTTCTAAGTTATGCTGTTCACAGGCACACACACACACATCTTTGCAAAAATACCTTTTTTTGGATTCAGGGGTCTCAAAACATGTATTTCCGGTGAAATCGGTATCGAATTTTTGGGTGGAATGCAATACTTCCCCTAAAATTATTATAAAATTTATATCGAACCACAAAATGGGTTGGACAGACGAATAAGGTTTACCATGGATATTGTTTTTGCCACTATTGGAACGCTTGGAAATGAACTCGTGAACACCGCTTGAAACCAAAGTGCAGATGGAATAATTCCTGCTTTCAGAGTGCGCTCAATCATTTTTTCCTTAACTGAACAAAATACTGAAGGAGGCCGGGAGCTAAAACTGCAGCCAGAGCTCTCTGTAATAGCAAATTTGGAAAACAGACCCGGAATAACAGCATAGAACAAGAAACGTTAACATATGCTATTCATTACAAATGCATTAGAATGGTGCTTTTGCAAGCGGAATCAGATATAGTAATGTTGTGGCTTTATGGAAAATGTTTATTCCATCGAATTTCGGAATTGGTTAACCTCCGTTATGAACTGCAAGCAGGTGAAACAAGGTTATATGTTAGTCACAAATAAATGATATCAAAATGTGCATAATCGACTTACCGCGTTGCAGTCGATAAGCGTTCCCGGTATACAGGATGTGTATTTATTGGCGCCATATATTTGGAGGATGTGTTCCTGACATCAAGACAGTAAAAAAAAGTTCATATGTGCATGGGTCTGAAAATCAACCGTTTCGTTGTTATAGATCAAAGAAGACGTATTCCATGAGTGAACAGACGGATATGTACTACACGTGTGGCCGTGCAGACGGCAATGCAGCACGAGCACGTGAACTTTATGCAGAAAGGTACCCTGACAGGCGGTTACCGTGTGTAAGAACATTCGCACGAATTCACCAACGCTTGAGAGAGAGTGGCGCATTGGAGAGGAGTACTAGGGATGTTGAGAGATCAAGAGCGGTACGAGGTATTGAGCTTGAAGAACGAGTTCTTCGTGTTGTGGACGCAGACCCATCACAAAGCACAAGACGAATGGCTGTGAGGGAAATAGTTAGTCATACGACTATCTGGAGAATTCTGCGTGTAAATCTTCTGTACCCGTATCACCTTCAACGTGTGCAAAGATTAAATGCGGCGGACTTTGAGCCAAGAAGACGTTTCTGTCAACGCATATTACAGCAGTGCGCTGTGTTCATCAATTTCCTAACCTGTATCTTATTCACGGATGAGGCAGGTTTTACTCGCGACGGCATCTTCAATTTTCATAACACTCATAACTGGGCATTTGAAAATCCTAATGAAGTACGACAGGACAATCATCAACAGAGATTCTCTCTCAACGTTTGGGGTGGAATCATTCATGATCGCCTTATTGGTCCCTACTTCATCTCTCCGCGTCTGAATGGACAAACATAACTACAGTTTCTCAGAATGAGTTGCATCACTTAACTGATAATGTGCCTCTGGACATCATCCAACGAATGTAGGTTTTATACCATGGTGCTCCAGCTCTTTCAGTATGATAGTTTGTAAGTTTTTGAATGACCAATTTCCGCAAAGATGGATTGGTCGAGGGGAACTCATTGTATGGCCTGCTCGATCGCCTGATTTAAATCTAATAGATTTATTCGTTCTGGGAACATTTGAAGTCCTTGGCTTATGCGACTCCTGTACCTGATGTTGACATTTTTGAGAGCAAGTATTCAAACTGGATTTGACCAAATACAAACACACCAGGAATTTTCAACAGAGTACGCCAGAGCATGGAACGCAGGCTTACTGCATGCATCGAAGTAAGAGGACGCCACTTCGAGCAATTTTTGTAACTTTCGATTTTGTGTTGTAAATGATTTTCAGACCCATGTTCATATGAACTCTTTTTTTACTGTTTTGATGTCAGGAATACGTCTCCAAATATATGACGCCAATAAAGATACATCCTGTATTGTGAACCAACCTTACTATTTCCTTCAATCAGCTAATGACCATATCTCCTTGTTATATTTTAAAACAGCGATACGCTAACCAAATTAGTCGAATGTGTTAACAGGTTAAGTGCAAGGTCCATGTGAATTTAAAATCAGGAAAATCAAGAAAATGTAAATGAAAAAAAGGCTCAGATATTCAGAATGGATGAAAATTGTTATGCTTCATACTACATATGAGAAATTAATAAGCGTTTCATTAGCACCTCTATAAAGCTAAAAGAAGCGAATTGTATTACGTATATATCAGGTAACCATCTCAACTGGTCGTTGGTTCAGTTTTCAACTCGTCATTTATAGCCTTGGTACGATTTGTACAGTTTTTCATTTTATCATTTTTTTAATTGCAGCAATTTTTCAACTTTTTCATGCATGGTGTTTCCTAGTGATTTTATATGCATTTAGTAAAGCAATTTTTCAAATAAAACCTGGTGACGCCAGAAACATAATAAGTTTTAAATTAACATAGAAATAAATTTGTGGTATGAAATTGAGCAATAAAACTGAGGTAGTAATGAAGAATTTAGTAAAAAATTGACAATTTCTAATATAATTTTTCTCCCTCAGATCAAAACCCATGTTCACCGAAATTTTATTTATCTGCTATGCCAAACATTTTTCTCTGTTAAATATACGCAAAATAATTTTGTAAACACCACACAGCATAAACATAAAACTTACATACGTATATATACACATACGGGATCGCGCGCACGAAGCTACCTGCGGGCTGCCGGTAAGAGCAACCCGACACGGCCCGGCACCTGGTTGAGGAATGGAACAACAAGCACAAACGAACCCATTATGTGCTACTTCCCTGCAGTTTTAGCTGCTCCAGAAGATTCCTTTCAGCGTTTCAATAGCTTCCCCTTCTAGAATATTTCGCTTTATATGCGGGGCCTATATAAAGTGATGCTCTGCCAGTGAGGGAGTTCAATTCAGTTATAGTTACGAAGCTAAAAGTGGACAGCGCCGAGTGCAGTTCAGTTGTTAGTTATAACTTGAAGTTCAGTTGTGAGTTGTGATTCGACGGATCAGTTGTGTTCTGTTCTTAGTGTGTGTCAACAGTGTCTCAATTGCAACGTTTGTGCTACGCTGAACACCTAGTGATAAATAAAGTGCGTTTAGCAGCTACTGGTGCCCTCATTTGTTACAATACTAAATGCATAGATACATACACAACTAACCTGTAAAGAGATTTGAGGAGAATAGGCATAAGGTTAGTATGGCAAAGACGTGAAATAAGTGACAAAAACACATGGAAAACTGTCAAAACATATCTAATACACAACAGTCGACAGAAAATTGAATCCGATTGTACAATTAAGCCCTCTCTAAGCCTAGCAAATGAAATAAAATTGAATTGAGCTAAAGACGCCTTCGGAAGAAAGGAAAATTCAGGAATAGCATAGTTTAGACTGTGGGGTTGGATAACACAGAAAATGACTGTGGATTCTGGCAGGAGAATCCGTCCATTTGGTGGGGATAAACACTGGGTACATATTTTGGCGGAATGTGCACAGCAGGAGAACCATAAAAAAAAGTTAATTCATAGAACAATTCTTACGTCCAGCAAGAGGGAAGTTGGCATATTGGGTCTACTGGATGACCAGAGGAACTGCAAAGCATGGGCAATTTCCAGGCTAGCATGTGCGAAGCTAGATAATTTCTTTCCAGTTTAATCGTAAACAATTTCTACTTCTTCCCTTCCGAGGTTTAGGCCTATGACCTGTTCCGAGGCTAATAATATATGTAATGAACATGTTGATCACTCCATCTTCTGCGAGGTCTGCCAACAACTCTGGTCCCCTTTGGTTGATAAAATAGAAACTCAGTCATATAAGTTCTTCACAACTATAAACGTAGGTAGCACAACAAAGAATGGTAGTATTCAAAACATGTTCATACATTTATTAAGTATAACATTATGAATACAAAGAACAGATAGTCGAAATGTCCTCTTTGGAGGCCACAAAGACTTTCAAACGAAGCGGCCAATCATCTATAGCGGCAGGTATGACATTTATGTCCAAATTCTGCACTGTTCCCTTGAAATCTCCATAAAGGACCTCCAGATTTCTGTGTCGTGACAAGCAAGCTTTACTCTCAATGATGTCCCATAGTTGGTAATCCAGCAGATTCAGATCTGGAATCCCCGATGGCCAATCTTGGTGCAAAGGACAATGTTCCCGAGTTTATAGCGCACCGTATACGTAAGGTCTTTTACTTCAGTCCACATTAAAATTGTCCAATTATCATATCTCCAAATTCCGGTTACCGTTTTGCCTTACCAATGTACAGGTGCAGAACAGAGCATTAGTGTGTGCAATAGATAAAAAATCTGATGTGTTACACTCACATGACTTTCTCTACTCTTGTAAAAACTATTTTTACAAACGCTTATTCTCGATATGCTTCATGTTAATCGAGATGTTATTCTTATTGCTGATTTTCTTGTAGATGCAAGGGGAATTGGTATGCTTTAAGCGATAGTCAAATATTTTAAGAGCTGGTTGCTATGTGGAGTATTCCATTCTCTTTGTATGTCCAGGACATAAACAAATGAATAACGAATTCCCATTTGAGAAAATGGAAAATTGGAAAATTTAAGGGAATAACAAGCAATATCTCGAAAATGGTTCACTCAACAAAAAATGTATATGACATAAATTGTGTATTTTAACGCGATCGACATTTTTTGTGTAGTAAAATTTTGTCTATCTCTTATGGTTTACCAGTTATGCAAAAGTCGTTCACAATGAAGAATACTTTTGGAGACATTCCCAGAAAATTCGAGATATACATTTTATTTGTCATGAAAATATCTTAAATATATGATATTTTAATCAAAATCGTTAGCGCCATTTTTGAAAAAATTAAAATTTTTCGAAAAATGTTCCATGTAAAGGGTAATCTGGGGTGGGGAGATTTTCTTGAAAACCTTCTTGTCACATCTCTGGAAGATACTGAACCTAAATACCAAGTTTGGTGTTTGTCGGACTGTTCGTTTCTGAGTTATGCTGTTCACAGACACACACAGACACACACACACGGATATGTTTCCAAAAATGGATTCAGGGGTCTAAAAACATATATTTTCGGTTAAATCTCGGTATCGAATTTTTGGGTGGAATGCAATACTTCCCCTACTTACTATACGTAGTAGAGAAAGTAAAAATGGAGAATTGTATACTAAACAAATGTGGCACATGTGTAGGTTGTTCTATCAGTCAAGTTAATGGATACAAAATTCTGATTATTGTTGCATACAAAGAGCAAATGCATAATTCAGTTTACGTGTTCTGAAGATTTTCAGTATTTTTCATTTTATGAGTTTTGTATGTGCGGTATTTTCAAAATTAACTTTAATTTTATTTATCAAGCAGATGTTTTGTGCAATAACAAAAATTCCATGGAAGTATAAAATAAAATGGTGGAAAAATACATTCGTCAAGTTGTGAAAACTGAGACATTAACGAAATTCGGAAATAACATCGATTATTCACAAGTTCGCCAATATATTTCTCCGTCAGTTTAAATTGGCATTCTATGATATTTCAGGTATTACACAAACAGATCTGTTCTACTAAATACCTTTAAATTAATCTTGAAAACATTGTGCATAAAATGTTGATACATTTGTGCAATTGTTAAAAAAAAATGTAAGTACAAAATACTACAAATCGCCAGAATACGCCAGCTGTATTACTGTCTGTTCTTTGTACATGATAAAAGTTATAATAGTTTCTATATTAATTTGACAGCTAGAATTTTTTAAGCGTGTACAAACACTTTCTGGTTTACTTACATTGTTTCAGTGAGTGTAAACTGAGTGCAAGTAATGAAGCTTTATAATGCATACTGTGTGTGTAAAATACATGTTATACTTTAAAAGTGTAAATTTAAGTCGGCAAAAGCATGATGACAAGAGTAAACAGGACTTTTCGTTTTGTTTTTATACGTTTCCGCAATATTTTGGCTGTTGGCCCAATTCTTGCATGAAGACATTTGCTTATTATTCAGGACAAACATTCACTTGTTCCTATTGCATAAATTCTCCAGCACCATAATGGCTACAGCGAAAACAAGAACTAACTCAATCAACTCCCGGAATATGCTAATGGACATCCCAATAAACTAACTGTTGAGGCCAGCGTGTCAGAAATTTAAACAAACATTGGACTGTAGAAAAAGGCTGCTGGGTTTCAACTTTAAGCGTATTTTCCGATTTACATTGACTGTGTATAGAAGTATACGAGGACGACAGTGAGCATTTTTAGAAAGTCAAACAAGGATTAGTTTTAACAAATTTAAATGCTTTTATTGTTTTTCAAAATATTCCCCTTTAACATCAATACATTTTTCCATTCGATGAAACTAGTTCTTAAAGTAATGATGCCACTCTTCTTGAAGCGCTTCAGAAACTAGGCTTTTATAATGTCCCACTGCTTTATCTGATCACGAAAAAGTGATTCTATGCATTCTATCTTTAATTTTTACTTTCTCTACTATGTATAGTAAGTAGGGGAAGTATTGTATTCCACCCAAAAATTCGATACCGAGATTTCACAAGAAATATATGATTTGAGGCCCCCAAAATCTAAAAAAAAGCATTTTTGGAAACATGTCCGTGTGTGTCTGTCTGTATGTGTGTGTGTGTGTGTGTGTGTGTGTGTGTGTGTGTCTGTGAACAGCAAAACTAAGAAACGAACACTCGGATAAACACCAAACTTGTTATTTAGGTTCAGTATCTTCAAGAGATACGACACGAAGGTTTTCAAGAAAATCCCCCCACCCCAGATTACCCTTTGCATGGAACATTTCTCGAAAATTTTAATTTTCTCAAAATTGACTCTAACGATTTTCATTAAAATATCATATGTTTAAGATATTTTCATGACAAATAAAATGTATATCTTGAATTTTCTGGGAATGTCTCCAAAAGTATTCTTCATTGTGAACGACATTTGCATAACTGGTAAACCATAAGAGATAGACAAAAGTTTACTATACAAAAATGTAGATCGCGTTAAAATACACAATTTATGTCATATACATTTTTTTGTTGAGTGAACCGTTTTCGATATATTGCTTGTTATTCCCTAAATTTTTTCAATAATTATTTTCTCAAATGGGAATTCGTTATTCATTTTTTTGCCTTGGATGTGCAAAGAGTATTAATCTGAGGCAAAGAGAATGGTGCTGCACATAGCAACAAGCTATTAAGAGATATGTATATGCTTAAAGGCTACTGTATTTCTATATTGCCCTTGTAAATATATATTTCCCTTACATCTACAAGAAAATTAGCAATAAGATAGAGTCTGCAAATGTTTATCTCGATTAACACGAAGTAGATGGAGAATAAGCGTTTGTAAAAATAGTTTGTACAAGAGTAGAGAAAGTCATGTGAGTGTAACACATCAGTTTTTTTTAATTCAACAAACTAATTCCAAAGAATTACAACACTTGTATTGATGATACGATCCAGTGATTGCCCTCAGAATATAAAAACAAAAAAATAATAATAGTTTGTAAAGGAAAATAATACAAAGGTTTATAAGCGCAGAAGATCAATGCCATGTTTTCTCTTCAGTCTGTGTGACGGTCATTCTTTGGGCATGCTATGAGGAACTTGAAGCAGTATGTTCTGAGTAGTAAAATAAAATTACAATCACAGGGAAAATAAATATCAGTAACGGCGAGGATAGTGTTAAATAAAACTGGCAAGCGAATGTTACTATAAGTTGAAATAAGGGTTGAGAGACAGGGCCATCAGCGGCCGGAAACGGATGGTTGTTCTCTATTGTTAAGCGTCCCGTTAGGTTGCTGGGAACGTAGGCTAGTAGAAAAGGGTCAATGTTCGCCAAAAGCCAGATAGCCTTAGGTCTCCAATGAAAGAAGCTTGGAACCAGGCGATAATGGAATGAGGAGATATAGAACGTTTGAAACAGAGAAACGGAAGATTTTAAAATACACACTTGGTCGTCAGATTTTAGAATACACACTTGGTCGTGAGATTTGAGAATGAACACTTCGTCGTGAGATTTTAGAAGACATACTTGGTTATAGTAAGTCTGGGGAGATGCTTGTCAGAAAAGTATAGAAGGCAGCAAATAGGCGCGATGATATGAAACATTTAACAAATAGGAAATGCGTGTGTGTGTCGAAGAAATAGCAGGGATCAAATGTTAAAACGGTGACGGTAAATAAACGAGCAGAAAAACCTACAGTCGTGTTCACCACTAACCCGAGATCCAAGATCCATGCAAAGAACCCTGAGCTAGTACCGAACCCGGGACCATCCCTAAAAATCCCGTACCGCCAAACAACAAGAAATCCTATCAAAAATTTCATTCAATAAAGAGTTCTGATGGTCAATGAAGAATGTGAATGAGTATATGAAGACTGAAGAGTAGTTTCAACTGCAGGAGTACGAAGATCTTTGTGAAGTGAAGAAACAAAAAGAAACCAGAAGGTGCTAGGTCAAGTCTGTATCGTGGAGGGTACATGTTGCTGACGTTTAGGGCATTCAGATAATCAATTTTGCTGCATGTGACGATGCATTGTCATATTGTAGCATTATTTTCTTTTGGGTGATTTCACATAGTTTTTTTTTTAAAATTTTCTGTAAATAGATATTTGTGTACCAGTCGGCAGTAAGGGTACGTCTATCTTCTAATGCTATAGTAGCAATATGGCTCGTTTTAGAGAAAAATCTGATGTGTTGCGCTCACATAACTTTCTCTACTCTTGTATAAACTGTTTTTATAAATGCATATTGGCCGAGTGGTTAGACCGCTCGCCTCCAACCGAGGCGGACCGGGTTCAATCCCAGGGACCTGCATGTGGGATTTGTGGTGGACGAAGCGGCGTCTGGGCGGGTTTTCTCCGGGTTATCCGGTTTCCCCCGCCAACTGCTCCATCATCACCTTTCCTTTCATCCATTTCACCAACATTTCGTTTCATCTACTTCCTTCATCCCATACCAGGCATTGGGCTGATCACCCATCCTGGATATTCTGTCTGATCCATGAGTGTCTGCTCCTCGACGGGCCTCTGACCCCAGGCACCCGCCTGTAAGTCCTGGGGGGTCTAAGTCCTACATAAGAGGAGGGTAAACAGATAATGAATGAATATTCTCCATCTACTTCATGTTAATCGAGATAAATATTTGGGTGCAAGGGGAATGTGGTAGACTTGAAGCGATAGTCAAATCTTTTAAGAGTTGGTTGCTATGTGGAGCATTTAATTCTCTTTGCATGTCCAGGACATAAAAAATGAATAACGAATCACCATTTGAAATAAAGTATAAATGTTGGAAAATTCAAACAAATAACAAGGAATGTCTCGGAAATGGTACATTCTACAAAAAAAATAAGTGTATATGACATAAACTGTGTATTTTAACGAGCTCTACATGTTATTTGCCATGAAAATATCTTAAATATATATTGTAATAAAAATCGTTAGAGCCATTTTTGAGAAAATAAAAAATTTCGAAAAATGTTCCATGTAAAGTGTAATCTGGGGTGGGGGATTTTTCTGTAAATCTTCATATCGCATCTTTGAAAGATACTGAACCTAAATACCAAGTTTGGTATTCATCTGACTTTTCGTTTTTGAGTTATACTGTTCACAGACTCACGCTCAGACATGTTTCCAAAATGCTTTATTTGGATTCAGGGTGCCTCAAAATGTGTATTCCTGTGAAATCTGGGTATCGAATTTTTTAGTGGAATGCAATACTGTTACATGTTGGGTTGAAGGCCGAAAAGGTTACCAGAAAATGATTAATTTAGGTCACCCGAACACGCACATGGAGGGGGGTTACAACTCGCTGGCAGCAAAAAGACCAGGACCTTGGTGTGTAAAATTAAGGGGAAAGCGTGAGGTTTTATACTACATTGAAATATTACATAAGACATTACCTGGGATTTATTCACAAAAACGTTTGTCTTCTCTACATAGTTAACAAAGGAAACAGGATGAAAGGAGATACCACAGACAGTCGACCAGTCACACACGACTGGTTCCAACGACCACTTAATCTCGAGTGATGCTATCTTGCCCCCACCAGCGTGTCTAGCTACAGCCAGACGGGTCTGACGTCATACCAAACAATTTCAAACAGATCCCTCCCTATGGCGTGGTGCGCGCCAAAGGGAAAGACTGTCAAACCGAAATATAACCAAGGAGACCCAATAATGCTACGTCTGGTAGCAACAATACAGTACAACAATGCATCTGGTAATGAAAATAAAATTAATATGCCACAATACTTCTCCTACTTACTATACGTAGCAGAGAAAGTAAAAATGAAGAAAACCTGTTATATTTTCCCTCATGTATTTAAAACGATATGGGTTAAAGTTGAGTAGCTCCACGGAGATTTGAAATTTTAACCTGAGGAATAAGCGAGCTAAGAGTGCTGCAGGAAGTGTGGTAGTATTGTAACACCTTTAGTAGTACTCCATTTGAGAACCATAAATCAATAATGTGTGTTTTGGTTACAAGTATTCAGTGTTCGAACACTCCTAAACATCTGTTTCTTTGAAATCTGCTATATGAGATATTTTCTTGGAAGGTTTTTATGGTTATAGTTTTGCTTCCCATAACAACTACTATAAGAATATTTGCAGTCTTGTGAACAAAGCCTGGGTGTCCCGAGCGCTCACTGCGATTCTAGCTACGTCATTTAAAACACTGGCTAGTTTTAAATTGATGGTGTGTACATAACGCAAGACCTTGGAACAGTCCGTTTCCAAGTTCTTAGAGTGCAACACTCACTGTGAATCTTCCAACCAATCAGATTTCATTATGCTATTCAGCCTTGCGATACACACAGAGTTACTCCAGATGTCGTTTTGGAAAATATAGGGTCTTTCATTAATAGTGTCCTATCTTTGAACTTAAATAAAACACGTTCTATAAATTATAGAGGTTTATTTCTTTTTTTATTTTGGAACATAATTAATGCCATCACGTGTGGAAGAGAACATCAGTTAAATGACCGCCGCGACTTCGTTGGGTTGCGCGTATACGGTTGACCCAATTTTCAATGACAGAACGACGTAAATTAGGTCCAACTTCACGAATAACACGCGTGATGTTATTCATAAGATCATTTACTGTTTCTGGCTTGTTGACATAAACTCGAGATTTAACATAACCCCACAAGAAGTAATCCAGCGGCTTTAAATCACATGACCTCGTGGGCCAGTTAACATCACCACCACGGGAAATGATGAAACCTCTGAACTTCTCCTTAAAAGATCGATTGTTTCGAGAGCATTATGACATGTGGCACCATATTTCTGGAACCAGATGTTTCTGAGACCCATAACATCCAGTTGAGGCCCAAAAATAGTCCCTTATAAGAGCCCGGTATCTTTCTCCATAGAGCTTCTCCATCTTCATCTTGGAAAAAATATGGACCAATGATTCCACCATACCAAAATCCACACCACACAGTAACCTTTTGGGAATGAAGTGGTCGTTCTTGAATCTGCATTGGATTGTGGTTGCTCCATAGCGGCAATTTTGTTTGTTAACACATCCATTCAAAAGTGGGCTTCGCCGCTGAAGATGATTTTTCAACAAAGAACCGGGTCAGCTTTCAATTGCTCCATAACCCAGTCAGCGAATACACGGCGCAACCTGTGGTCGTTGGGATTTAGTTCTTGAGTTAACACCATTTTGTAAGCGTGAAACTTCAAGTCCAGATGCAGAATTCGCCAAGTTGTGGTCGGTGAAAGCCCCAATTCTTGCACTCGACGAGCAATTGATTTACTTCTCGCGTACACTCTCACGAACGGCGCCTATGTTTTCGTTGGAGCGCTTACGTCGATTACGTGCAGGCATTCTTTGATCGCTGACAGAACCACTTCTTTCAAATTTATCGATCAAACGCCGTATCGTTCTCTCGCAGGGACGATTATGCACACCGTAAACTTCACGCAATACACGGAAGGTTTGGCGAAAGATGATCCATTTTGATAATAAATTTTCACAATTTCTCAGCGTTGCTGAATGCTGTAACGTTCCATGGCTATTTGTCTATAATAACTGTAACCACATGAAAACAATGACTGCTGTAACTCAATAACAACGGCAGCAATCACATGTTAAAGATAGGACACTCTTGTTGAAAGACCCTATATAATTATTGTCATCATCGAAACCGGTACTTGATGATTATCGCAACGAACACTAGTGAATTGATTTAACGTGACTTAAGTGAGCAGTTATTTTAATAATTATACTCGTATAGATGCATTGTTAACGATACTGTTACAAATTCATGAGTGTTTGGCGGAAGGGAGAGAAGATAGGGAGGGGAGAATCGTATTTTGATATTGGAGAGTAGAATTATACTTGAATCAGGCAAGTAACATAACTGGAGGGTGTTGCTGTTACGTTTAAGGAATTTTATATAAACCTATATAACTGGTAAGCGCTAAGCGATAGACTAAAACGTACTGTACAAAAAAATCTGATGTGTTACACTCACATGACTTTCTCTACTCTTGTACAAACTATTTTTACAAACGCTTATTCTCCATATGCTTCATGTTAATCGAGATGTTAATCTTATTCCTAATCTTCTTGTAGATGCAAGGTGAATAATGTAGGTTTTAAGCGATAGTCAAATATTTTAAGAGCTGGATGTGGAGTATTCCATTGTCTTTGCATTACCAGGACAAAAAAAATGAATAACGAATTTGAGAAAAAGTATAAGTATTGGAAAATATGAGGGAATAACAAGCAATGTCTCGAAAATGGTTCACTCAATAAAAAAAAGTATATGACATAAATTGGCTATTTTAACGCGATCTACATTTTTTGTGTAGTAAACGTTTGTCTATCTCATGGTTTACCAGTTATGCAAAAGTCGTTCACAATGAAGAATACTTTAGGAGACATTCCCAGAAAATTCGAGATAAACATTTCATTTGTCATGAAAATGTCTTAAACATATGACATTTTAATCAAAATCGTTAGAGTCATTTTTGAGAAAATTAAAATTTTCGAAAAATGTTCCATGTAACGAATAATCTGGGGTAGGGGATTTTCTTGAAAACCTTCGTGTCGCATCTCTGGAAGATACTGAACCTAAATACCAAGTTTGGTGTTTATCCGACTGTTCGTTTCTGAGTAACGCTGTTCACAGACACACACAGGACATGTTTCCAAAAATGCTGTTTTTGGATTCAGGGGGTCTGAAAACATGTATTTCCGGTGAAATCTCGGTATCAAATTTTTGGGTGGAATACAATACTTCCCCTACTTACTATACGCAGTAAAGTGAAAAGTAATTTCTTTAAAACACACAATTTATTGCATAGTTATTTTCCTAACTCAAGGAGGATGAGCTTTTTTCAGGACGAGTAAATGTTTCGGAATGTCGAAACGAGTCTTCACGAAATGTGTACTCCATTTTCATGTTGACTAGTACAAAATCTCAAAAACAGTTGCGACAATAAAACTAACAATTACGAATAGAACATGAACATCTGCGCACCTAGTGACAGGAAATCGAAACTCCAGAGCATTCTGCTTAATTTGGTGCTAAAATTGGTGCATTGAGTGAATTTCGAACAGAATAATTAAAGAAACAAATGATCACCTTACACTCATCTAGAAACTATGGATGTTCTAACAAGACCGGCTCTTTAGTGATTTATGAGACGGACTTTGGGGCAATATTTTTAATACTTAAATGATTTCAGTCAAATTATATAAATATATATTTTAATAACAACCCGCCTTGAGGCAATATGTGTATGTAATAATTTGTAAAATGTATGTAACAGTCATTGCATATGCTTATATTATTGTATCCATGTTCAATCATGTTATGTGAATATATTACGTAATTTAATAATGTAGGAGCTGTGAGAATAATAAGTTATAAGTTGCTAACAATGAGGTAACCCTGAGGCAATAATGAGTTTGAGAGTTTAATAATAATACTTCTGATTATTGGAGTAACAATAATGTAATTTTAGGGACAGTTTATAAAACAGCCAATGAACAACCAGAAAAAGCTTTAGTTAAATGAAGGTATTCTATTGGAGTAGGATTAGCCAATCACAGATTTGAAATACAGAAATGTACCAGTTTAGACGGTTGAAATCAATTTAGATGCTTCCAAACAGTGCTCATAACCAGACGTGTTGCTTATAGATAGTGTACATAACCAGACGCGGGATGTGTCCTCGAGAAATTAATTACGTATTCGTGTAAGACGAAAATAGTATACGTGTTAAAAAGTGCAAGTATTAAATAAAAGAATCTCACAGTTCTCGATATCAGTGAAGTTCTATTTAATTTCTGTCAAGAATTAAATAAAGGAGTGAATTAAAACTTAAAATCTGCGTAAGCCTCATTCTTCAGTCATACCACAACCCTGCCAAGACTTCCATGTCTCTAACAATAATACTGACGCAGCCGAGGCAAATACAAATATATAATATCTAAAGAAACAGTCAAATTACAAAGTTAATATTCTTTTTAAACTTGGGGCAAAGGCCACCTGAAAGTACATTTGGGGCGAAGGCTACCGGAAACTGTTTACTATACGTGCGGTTGCAACTACTACAAGTTCGGCTCCCCAACATTTGAAATTTAATACATCTTCTTCAAACTAGCTTTCCATACGTAACAGCAACAACGTAAAGAACAATTCTATTTCAAATTCTCATGAGACAGAGGACTATATTCTCTACAATTACACCTCTTGGTGCAAGTGCAGGTACAACCGAGGAAGCTCCATTAGTAAAACGCGTTTGTCATCGATCCACCGTAAAAGCGTTTACTTGTAAACAGGTTCCGAACCACTGCGGCTTATTGCAGGAACGCAGCGAGACTGCTAATGAAGAAACCTTATTAACGGAATAACTCTTGCTATTAAGGCCATTTGTAATGCACGTAGGATGTTCTGATAAAAGGTTCCATCATTTGGTGAGGTGGTAGGATTAGGGGTAGGTGTACACAGACGGTGGGGCCTCCAGAAACTAGAGCACAGCGCCGCTTTTGCTTCTAACATGGCTCCTGGGAGGGAGTATTGAGGGAGAGACCCGAAGAGTGACCAGGTCCGGTCGACGATGTGGAGAGAGTGGGGAAGCGAGCATTACTTTTTTGTGTGTTGTGTGTTGATTGTCACTTTCTTCCTTTTCATCTTTTGTGTGTGATGTAGAGGCGCCGTGCTTATATTGAATAAACCACAGGTAATGTGATTAATGTGAAATTCTGTGTATTTTGTTATAAGTATCCCACGCCTGCTCTGGAATGTGTTGTTTAAGATTCTGGTCCCCTTGCTCCCTCTGCAGCTATGCTTCCCAATGTATATGCTGGGGTAACTAAAATTTAATACCTAGCTGCACATCTTTTGATCTCACCCCGGTATATAACAATATTGTATTTTTTTGTGTTCATTACAAAGCAGAACAACACTGAGCTCCTAACAACACATCACCAGCTGCTAAGTGCTGCATATAGGTGGGAGAAATGCCATGCATGTGGAACGCGCGCGATAGAAAAAAATAAACAAAAGAGCCCTTACGTTCCCTGGAAATTGTTGAGACGTACATATTATTTACATATTGCAGACATAGTGACTTGTATGTGTACATGTTTTAGTTATAAGAAACTGAATTAAGTATAAAACTGGTATCTAGTGACGCTGACGTCCTGGACACGCCTCCTTCAACCGGACACAAGGATGGACGAAGCAAGTGGGGTGAGAAAAAGACACTTGCCAGATTACTCGAAAATTCGTTGACATGAGGGGGTGCAAAATTCGAGAGGTTTCCAAATAGGCAATAAGGTTAGCTGAAGCAGATTTAAAATAATAAATGAACGAATGAGACTCAATGATTGTAAACGCTCGGAATAAATAGCGTCTGTAAGCGTTAAGCTAATCTTGTATAAAAGGTAGTGTGAGGATGGAACGGCGCGCATTTTCAAAGTTTACATTCTACTTGCTTCGTGCTGTCATCTGCTTATAACTGGATAGGTATAGAAAAAAATGAGGCGTGGGCTTAACGAGTGGCAATAATTAGACAAGTGTCAACATTTAATAAAGTGAAGTGTCATTAAAGCCAAGTGCTAATAATTAACAAAGTCAAGTGTAAATAATCAGTGTCCATTCATCCACCTGCACGACCACACCTGAGGAGAGTGAATAGCCTAGGGCAACGAAGACTACAACTTGGCAGCTAATAACCCACACACACATACTTATCGCCTGAGAAAACAACCCTTAAACCCATTCGTCACAGTGTCAAGCAGCTCTTCTTTCGCTGTATACCATTTCTTCTTTTATCAATCTCTCTGGAGGGAGTCCCTTTCACAACATGAATAGCTTATCTTAAAGTACCATTAGCAAGCAACAGGTGGTGATAATGTCTCGATTTTGGCAAAAATTGCAATGTGTCCCTTCTTTCCCTGTACCCTTCATGTGGTGCATTAATCTAAATATTTAGAGTGTGTGTTTAAAGTAAATGATACAATTTTATATGACTTTCTCTACTGTTTATCTATACAAGTGGAGAAAGTATTGCATTGCATAAAAATTAGGATGCCGAGATTTTACCAGAAGTACATGTTTTGAGGTCACGATCTTGGCCATTAAGAAAAAAAAATATTTTTCTAGAAGTGAACCTTCGTGAACACAGTCCGAAACTTCGCTACTACGCTGGATACATATTATATTGGGTTGTCCCATAAGTTCGTTTGTTTTGCTCGCACGTTCCATCTATAGAGCCTGAAAACCCTGAACCCTCTGTACACTCAAGTTATCCTAGTTGCCTAACCACCCCTACGACTTAGAGAACAACCAGACGCACTATTGGATATGTCAGTGTGCATTAGTGACTGACGTTGGATAGAACAGCGTAAACTTGTGTTTACAAACTATGGAACGCAAACAGGAACATTTCCGACATCTTATGCTGTTTTACTATCGTAAGGGTAAAACCGCCTCACAATGCCGGCAGAAAGTTTGTGCTGTCTACCTCGGTCTGGACGGCCAATGGTTACGGACGTGGAAAGATTTCGTGAAACGATAGTCAACAATCCATGTATTGCAACTTGGGTGTTGGCATTGGAGCTCAATTTAGCTCGTGCTACTGTAGCCAGGAACTTGGCAATATTTTGTCGACAATAATGAAGTATACTGCAGGAAACAAATAGTTTGTTTAAAAAACCTAACTGCCGTAGTTATTTATCTTTTGAACGACCTTGTGTTTAAAGTTTGTAAACGGAAAGATTGGCAACTACGCTGCCGTAGCTATGCTGCGGGTGAGGTGTGTTCCAGGCGTTCTTAGTGATTGAAACGTAACGAAAAGCGAACGAACTTATGAGACAATCCTATATTTCGCGCACTTTTTTCTAGTTCCCCTAATTTCTTTCCTAGTCACATGGTTTTTTTATTGATTTTTTTAGTTCACGTGCAGGCAAAGGGGTTTTAGTAAGTAAACCATCAAATTAGGAATGCACCCAGGAATGGTGGCGAGGGAAGAAGGAAGCGTTTGTGACCTAGAAGTGCTCTCTGTAAACAAATAATGTACAGTTGAAGACAGCACACACTACTTCGATAGCAGGTAGGCCACAATTAAGGAGTATTAGAAGGAAAAAAATCAGTGTATGTTTAGTTATTAATTGCCAAGAGTTTTTTTTATGAAAGCTACTAAATAAGCATTTCGAAAGCAGTACATTTTTAAAGCAATATTCACTCTTATTAGTGTATCAAACATATCCTCGAAAAATTCTGATTTGTAGTTTGGGGCTGAAGAGGTTGACGATCCACTTTCCTCATTGTTCCTTTCTACGTTTCTTGTGTTTAATTGAATCACAATGTTTTTTAACACGATGTTTAAACGTCTTTTGTGCTCTGTTACGTCATTTGTGCTGAATTTATCCTGCTACATTCCGCCACAAATGATGCTAATTTTTATACATAAACTTTTATTTACCTTAGGCATGCTGCCGCAGTTCTCCACTGATGTATATTATGCAGCAAATAAACGGAACAGTCGAAATGAAACCTGCTGTTGGGGAGGGGAGTAGTGTCCGTCACAGTATCTGACGTTACCTATACTCCGTGTGGTAACACGATTGCTCTGTTAAATTACTAAAACCCTTCTGCATGTATGTGACAGTTTCTGACTTATTTTTATTGGTTTTCACATTTTAGAAAACCTGGTTGTATTATATGTGTAATTATCACATTATTTTCGCTTGATTACATTTTCTGCCAGTTTGACTGATTTTGGGTGAATTGTTTGTTCTTGCATTGTCTAAGCTTCCGTATAGGGATGGGACCTCGATATCTGATACTCGGTGGTATCGAAATATGTCTAATACTTTGAGATAAACCTACGATACTTTTTCGATACTTTATCCTAGTTAAGATAAGACAACTGCCTTCTACAGTAGTTGAGATTTCACGGTTTTGCCTCCAACGTGTCTCCAAAGAGTTGCTGGACTATAGTATGTGGCAGTATTTTATATCACAACACTGTAAATGCCAGAGTGATTGTAGTGTAAATTAGCATTATTGTATGACATTGATTTGAGATGTTTGTTAATTATAAGCATTGTTAGGAAATAAGTTTACACGGCCTCACTGAAACTGACAATAGGAGCGGGTAACAATGAGCGAGGGGGTGAGTTATTATCAATTATAAGAGATAAACAAATGACGTCAGAATAGCGTCCTTTTCTTTAGAAATGGAGGGAATATCTTCCCTAGAGCATATGTGTTCGTAATTCTGATTGGATATAAAAATAGACGCTAATGTTGGCGCGCTTTATTAACCAATAGCAGCTCTGTTATAATGTTTAGGCATATCGGGGTAAGGGAGTATAAACATATGAAGCCAGAGACAAGTATTGCCCAGTTCATCAGAATCATTCAAGGGTTACACGTCGCGCAGTTCAACAGAATCATTCAAGGGTTACACGTCGCGCAGTTCAACAGAATCATTCATGAAGCACACGTTACGTAATTCTACAGAATCTCTCGCGTCGTAAAGCTAGCTATAAAATGTGAAATACGCGAATTAATAATGTGCGGCAAATAAGTGATTATAATTAGATTAGAAAATATAACAGTTTCAGTCGGGCGTGCATCAAGAGTAAATATGTGAAATTAATAACGTGTGACGGCAATAAAAGTGTAAAAACAAATTCTTTTATCAGTGTTATCTTTTAGTTACAACTCCTTTCCGTTTACACCCCCTGTTCAAGAGATTTGCTCGACTGAATAATAATAGCTAGCCGGAGGACAAAGAACCCAAAATTCCAAATAATAAAACAATAACAGGCGCTCAGCAAATAAGATAACACGAAAGTTACCGCGACAAGTTCTTGTTCGACCTTAACTGCATTTCCTGTGGGTCAATGAAGCAACATTCCATAGACTCTTGTGTCTAAATGAAAACATGAAAAACAATGGGGGAAGGAGTAAAAGCACTCATGCAACATGCAGCGTTAACTGAGTTATGAATGAAGGTAATATAGCTGACACACTAAATCACTTTTCTGCAGTAGCCTGGTTGGTGACTCACTCCCAGCTATTACATTTACCTACTCCAGTGACCAAAATCTGTGAATTTGGTAGAAACAAATAATAACTTAAGACGTGTGATAATACAGCTCACAGAAATATTTGTTCTTTTCTTCCATCTGTTAGTTTGTGTTTATGCAAGTCAAACATTTGTATTAAACATATATGTGCTAATGTATGAGGGTAGATAGTATAGAGGCTTAATCCAAAAATTTGCTATATTTCCGAGTGTTATATGGCTAATTACTTGTTCCCGGAAGAAAAAATAAATATGTTATGGGAGAGCTGTTGTCAATAGTGGTAGAGTGGTTTAAAACACGCATTATTTTTAGTTGTTTGAGTTTAATGTAAAATTTATATGAGTTTATACAGAGAGAGTCAAAAAAACTACGAACAGGCTGCGCGGTGTTTTTCCTGTCCGCGTTCTCGGCGCTCGTTGCCGTCTGCCGCTATCATAGAAAGGCGCGGATGAAGCTATACAACATTTTTAAAACTACTTTTAAAGGCATTACCTACCAACTTTATGAAAGGAGATGCTGAAACTGGCCACCGTCGTTGTCCAGATATTTTTGGCACCTCTTTAGGAACTATCCATCACTTTCCGTAGTTCATGTTGAGAAATGCTGACCATTTACTGGCGGATATTTTGTTTCAATTCTTCCAAGGTGTGTGTGTTTGTCTTGTACACTATGTTTTAAGTTACCCCAGAGATAGAAATCGCAGGGGATTAGGTCGGGGGACCGAGGGGGCCACAAATATCTACTAATAATTCTGTCCTCAAACACACTTTCATAAAGTTGGTAAGTAAAGCCTTTACAAGTAGTTTTAAAAATGTTGTATGGTTTCATCCGCGCCTTTCTGTGATAGCGGCAGACGGCGACGAGGACGCGGACAGGAAAACCACCGCGCAGCCGGTTAGTAGTTTTTTGGCTCTCCCTGTATTTTCAAGATTCCAGAATAAAGAGCTGCTAGTATTTGTTGAAGAATTTCTACATTTGATTGATAGAAAATCCTTTAAAAGAAAGTTTTCAGCACAAAATATAGTTACGTAAAAAGGGAAGCAAAGATTATTATTATTATTATTATTATTATTATTATTATTATTATTATTATTAACCTTGTTTAACAGCAGGGGATATAATATAACCTGTGGCATTAAGATATAACAATTGCCGTTTGGAGAATGTCAAACAAGTAAAATTTCGTAATTAGCCTACAATACAAAATCGGTTAAATGCGTTTATATTCAGTATCCACCTCTTTAGTCAGACGGACTTTTTTTCAACCGTACTTAAATCCCGTTCTTACTACATATAGTATCCTAGGTAGTGAGCACTGGTAATACGAGGGCTGTCCCAGAAGTACCCGACCTAACAAAGAAAACAGAAAATTTGGGAAAAAATCTTTATTTCTCTACATAGTCTCCTTTCAGCTGGATTCACTACCAAGCCATTTCTTCAACTTTGGAATAAGAAAATAATCAGAGGGGCTAAGTCTGGCGAATAGGGTGCATGAGGAAGCAATTCGAACTTTAACTCGTTGATTTTGGCCATGGCGATAATGTATGTGTGAACTGGTGCATTGTCTTGATGAAACAGAAGCTTCATTTTCGCTAAATGCAGTCGTTTTTGCTTGACTTCATCATTCAAACGCTGCAATAAGTTTGCTTAATACTCGCCATTGATTCTTTATTCTTTTTGAAAGAGAGTCAATGAAAATTATTCCACGCGCATCCCAAAAAACGACGCCATGACCTTGCCTGCAGATGGAACTGTCTTCGCCTTCTTTGGAGCCGATTCTCCCATTTCAATCCACTGTTTTGACTGTTCCTTCGTCTCAGGTGTGAAGCGATGGACCTATGTTTCATCTATGGTTATGAATCGACGCAAAAACTCGGCTTTACTGCATCGCCAAACACTCACTGAAACATCCTCACGACGCTGCTTTTGTTCCATTGTGAGTAAACGCACTTAGATTTCTCATATCTAAATTTTCAGTTAGTATGCGATGTACAGCACTTTTTGAAATGTCTACGATGTCTGCTAGCTCGTGCACTTTCAGTCGACGGTTATCCAATAACATTTTATGGATTTTCTTCACAATTTCTGGCGTGGTCACCTCATTTGGTCGCCCACTGCGATGTTCATCTTGGCAGCTCGTATGGCCTCGCTTAAACTCTGCCACCCAATATTTTACTGTTGAAAACGAAGGAGCAGACACCCCCAGAGTAGAATCTAGCTTAGCTTTAATATTAGTTGGACTAAGACCTTTCAAATGAAAGTATTGTTTCACATAACGATGGCCAGTTTTATCCATGTTTACAAATTCGCTGAGAGAGTTCACTATTAATGACTGCCAAACAATTACTAAACAGCATAGCATCGTCAAACTTCAAACTTAAGCTTTATAAGGGTGGTACTTTCTACCATAGCCATTTGTTTGAAACAACAACCGCTCTGTATACGTCAGGTCGTGTACTTCTGGGACTGCCTTCGTATATGAAGTGATACAATATCTGTAAAAGGAAGCTTGGGAAGGAAATGTTTCAGGCTCGCTTTAGGATACCTCCTCAGCGTTTGCCACTTTTAAGGACTGAGGAAAACATGGCAAATAAGCTGTCAGAGAGGATGGTCCTGTCGAGATCCAGTCAGACCAAGTTACATGAGCAGCAATTCTAATAACTTCCTTCCGTTCATTTACTTTCCGGTGTAAACAGAAGCATACGGAACAGCGTATTCCCAATGGGCGTTTGTTGAATTATATCTTTCCTTAATATTACAAAAATGGCACTTAGGAGCCAAGCGAAGATAACTTTGAATAATGCGTTACTGAATTTTATGAAAGTCCTGAAGTAAATAAGGAGTTAGGAATATCTTGGTAGACGATTTTATAGCTTAGGAATTCACACGTGTTTGTTTCCCTGCCCTCTGCAGTCAGTTCAAAACACGGAGGTTTAATGATGGAAGCTGGCCCATGACATGCACGTGGCACTATAATTGGGATAACAATTTTATAATTCAGCTAACTAATCTGACTGTTTCTCTTGGAGTGATACACTACGCTTTTTACTTTCTCTACTACGTAGAGTAAGTACGGGAAGTATTGTATTCCACCCAAAAATTCGATACCGAGATTTCACTGGAAATACATGCTTTGAGACCCCCTGAATAAAAAAAATCTGATGTGTTACACTCACATGACTTTCTCTACTCTTGTACAATCTATTTTTACAAACGCTTATTCTCCATGTGCTTCATGTTAATCGAGATATCGAGATGTCAGTCTTATTGGTAATTTTCTTGTAGATGCAAGGGAAATATGGTAGCTTTTAAGCGATAGTCAAATATTTTATCGCTGGTTGCTATGTGACGCATTCCATTCTCTTTGCATGTCCAGAACATAAAAAAATGAATAACGAATTTGAGAAAAAGTATAAGTATTGGAAAATTTAAGGAAATTTAAGCAATATCTCGAAAACGGTTCACTCAACAAAAGAAATGTATATGACATAAGTTGTGTATTTTAACGCGATCTACATTTTTTGTGTAGTAAAATTTTGTCTATCTCTTATGGTTTACCAGTTATGCAAAAGTCGTTCACAATGAAGAATACTTTTGGAGACATTCCCAGAAATTTCGAGATATAAATTTCATTTCTCATGACATTATCTTAAACATATGATATTTTAACCAAAATCGTTAGAGCCATTTTTGAGAAAATTAAAATTTTCGAAAAATGTTCCATGTAAAGGGTAGTCTGGGGTGGGGGGATTTTCTTGAAAACCTTCGTGTCGCATCTCTGGAAGATACTGAACCTAAATACCAAGTTTGGTGCTTATCCGACTGTTCGTTTTTGAGTTATGCTGTTCACAGACACACACACAGACACACAGACACACACACACACACACACACACACACACACACACACACACAGACACACACCCGGACATGTTTCCAAAAATGCTTTTTTTGGATTCAGGAGGTCTCAAAACATGTATTTCCGGTGAAATCTCGGTATCGAATTTTTGGGTGGAATGCAATACTTCCCCTACTTACTATGCGTAGTAGAGAAAGTAAAAAACATTTTTGGAAACATGTCCGTGAGTGTGTGTCTGTGAACAGCATAACTCAGAAACGAACAGTCGGATAAACACCAAACTTGGTATTTAGGTTCAGTATCTTCCAGAGATGCGACACAAAGGTTTTCAAGAAAAAACCCCCACCCCAGATTACTCTTTACATGGAACATTTTTCGAAAATTTTAATTTTCTCAAAAATGGCTCTAACGATTTTGATTACAATATTATATGTTTAAGATATTTTCATGACAAATGAAATGTATATTTCGAATTTTCTGGGAATGTGTCCAAAAGTATTCTTCATTGTGAACGACTTTTGCATAACTGGTAAACCATAAGAGATAGACAAAATTGTACTACACAAAAAATGTAGATCGCTTCAAAATACACAATTTATGTTATATACATTTTTTTTGTTGAGTGAACCATTTTCGAGATATTGCTTGTTATTCCCTTAAATTTTCCAATAATTATACTTTTTCGCAAATGGGAATTCGTTATTCATTTTTTTCTCTGGTAATGCAAAGAGAATGGAATGCTCCACTTAGCAACCAGCTCTTAAACTATTTGACTGTCGCTTAAAGCCTACCAATTCCCCTTGCATCTACAAGAAAATTAGCAATAAGATTAACATCTCGATATCTCTATTAACATGAAACATATGGAGAATAAGCGTTTGTAAAAATAGTTGGTACAAGAGTAGAGAAAGATTAAGAGTGTTAGTAAAAATGCAATATTTAAAATATGACTTTACTGTTACCATCATTTTTACTTTCTCTACTATGTATAGTAAGTAGGGGAAGTATTCTATTCCACCCAAAAATTCGATACCGAGATTTCATTGGAAATACATGTTTTGAGGCACCCTGAATAAAAATGCATTTTGAAATGAAAATCCTCGCTTGTGTGTCTATGTGTATGTGGTGATCAGCGTAACTCAAAAAAGAAAAGTCGGGTACACACCAAACTTGGTATTTAAGTTCAGTAGCTTCTAAAGATGCGACACGAATATTTTCTAGAAAATCCCCCAGCCCCAACTACCCTCTACACAGAACGTTTTTCGAAACCTTTTATTTTCTAAAAAGTGGCTCTAACGAATTTGATTAACATACTACATATTAAAGATATTTAAATTTCAAATATAATGTATATCTTGAATTTTCTGAGAATAGCCTGGGAAGTGCTCTTCATTGGGAAGGAATTTTATGTAACCTTGTATAGCTGATAAACGTTATGTGAAATGAGAAAGGAGTTGTATTGTATTTCAACTGTTGGGGAGCCGAACTTGAAGTAGTTTCAACTGCACGTATGGTAAAAAGTTTACGGTAGCCTTCGCCCTAAATGTACTTTCCGGTGGCCTTTGCCCCAAAAATGTTTAAAAATATTAACTTTGTAATTTTGACTGTTACTTTAAATATTATATATTTATGTTTGCCTCGAATGCGTCAGTATTTATTTTTTTTAGAGACATGAATGTCTTAGCAGGGAATGGTGCGACTGAAGAATGTAGGCTTACACAGATTATAATTTTACTTCACTGCTTTTATTAATGCTTGACGCGATTTAAATAACACTTCACTGATATAGAGAGCAGTGAGATATTTTTACTTTCTCTACTACGTATAGTAAGTAGGGGAAGTATTGCATTCCACCCAAAAATTCGATACCGAGATTTCACCGGAAATACACGTTTTGAGACCTCCTGAATCCAAAAAAAGCATTTTTGGAAACATGTCCGTGTGTGTGTCTGTGTGTGTGTCTGTGTGTGTGTCTGTGTGTGTGTGTGTCTGTGTGTGTGTCTGTGAACAGCATAACTCAAAAACGAACAGCCGGATAAGCACCAAACTTGGTATTTAGGTTCAGTATCTTCCAGAGATGCGACACGAAGGTTTTCAAGAAAATCCCCCCACCCCAGACTACCCTTTACATGGAATATTTTTCGAAAATTTTAATTTTCTCAAAAATGGCTCTAACGATTTTGATGAAAATATCATATGTTTAAGATAATGTCATGAGAAATGAAATGTATATCTCGAATTTTCTGGGAATGTCTCCAAAAGTATTCTTCATTGTCAACGACTTTTGCATAACTAGTAAACCATAAGAGATAGACAAAATTTTACTACACAAAGAATGTAGATCGCGTTAAAATACACAACTTATGTCATATACATTTCTTTTGTTGAGTGAACCGTTTTCGAGATATTGCTTGTTATTTCCTTAAATTTTCCAATACTTATACTTTTTCTCAAATGCGTTATTCATTTTTTTTGTCTTGGACATGCAAAGAGAATGGAATGCGCCAGATAGCAACCAGCGTTAAAATATTTGACTATCGCTTAAAACCTACCATATTCCCCTTGCATCTACAAGAAAATTAGCAGTAAGATTGACATCTGGATATCTCGATTAACATGAAGCATTTGGAGAATAAGCGTTTTAAAAATAGATTGTACAAGAGTAGGGAAAGTTATGTGAGTGTAACACATCAGATTTTTTTATTAATTACTTGCACTTTTTAACACGTAAACTATTTTTTGTCTAACACAAAATACGTATTCAATTTCTCCAGAACGCATCACGCGTCCGGTTAGAAACGCTGTCTACAAGCAACTGACTTGTGAATTTGTAAATTTTGCTATATTTCAGTTTCTGATTGGCTAATCTTACTCCAATAGAATACCTTCATTTAACTAAAGCTTTTTCTGGGTGTTGATTGGCTATTTTAAAAACTGTCACAAAAATTACATTATTGCTTCCAAGAATGACAAGTAGCATTATTAAACTTTCAAATTCATTATTGCCTCAAGGTTACCTCATTGTTAGCAACTTTTAAGCTATTATTCTCACAGCTCTTAGATGATTAAATTACGTAATACATTCACATAACATTATTACACATGTATACAATAATATAAACATATACAATGACTGTAATATACACTTTTTATATATTGTTACATACACATATTATTTAAGGCGGGCATTTAAGTGTTAAAAATACTGCCTCAGAAAACGTACTACACAAGAAATGTAGATCTCTAAAACACAATTTATTGTAAATAACGTTTTTTGTGGAATCAGCCACTTCCAAGATATCCTTTTCGAATTGTTTAACACTTCGTTATTCTTTTGTGACATTCAATGGTTTCTCTCGGCTTCATGGAAAGAGTGTATAAGGACAGCATATAGCGTCCAGTTCTTAAACATTTGACTATCGCTGTTCTCTTTGTATCTATATCGAAATGTGTAATATAGCAATTTCTGCAACGGTTTGCCTGAATTGAAATGAAGTAGACAGAAAAATGAGATTTGGTAAGATAGAGTTTTACACCCATTAATAAACAGAGTCCTATGAATGTAACACATCAGATTTTTTTTTATTTTGAAGTTTAACTCCTTTAATCGAGCAGGTAATTTTGGACGTGAATGATTGAGGTGACTGAAATAATACTCAAACCGGTCTGAGGTCCCTAGAGTTTGGAGTTGCCCGATATTTATCTTTTCAGGAATGAAAAATCTTATCCAGATAACTCACGCTGACTAAGATTCGAAGTCGGTACCTCTTGAATGTGACACAGACATGCTAACCCCTACATCACGGAGGCTTTCACCTAAAAGCCCTAACAGGTTTTTGATATGGATTCCCGCTGTAATTACGTGTTCGGTTTTTTCGAATAAAATATAGCAAAAAGCGGTAGTAGATGCAATTGCACACAATGGGGAAACAGAGCGTGACTGCGCACTGATAGGGCGTTGACCTATGCTGGGTTATTTATTTTTTTATTATTCGCGGACAACACATTCTATAGGCGCTAATTATTTCTGACGTATTCCAGCGGAAATACCAGATGCCGGAAGTTAAATGCATTGCAAATTAATCTCGTGACTGTCAAACGAGATTTGCCTTAAATTACTCCTGTGAACCCTTGTAGAACATTTCAGTTTTATATGAAGATGTACTAATGAGAGCTTTTGATGGAATTATGCGTTTTACTTGGTTGGGAGCAATTCCATTACTTTATCTATCTCTTTCTGTGCTTAGTATCAGAAGGAAATTCTTCATTTGTATTGCACAAACTAAGCTGCGCCAGAGACTTCATAGAAGGGTTAATGACCTTAGCAAAAGTCTCGTATTTGTGTCACTTTCCTTTGCGTGATCGTGTATGAGCCCGAATAGCTTTTACTTTTACAGACGCTGAACTGCATTTGAAAAACATTTGAAGTGTTACATTCACACGGCTTTCTCTAATCTCTATCATGTATTAGTACGTATAAAACTATTCTTACTCAAGCTGTTACTTTCTCTACTAGTAGTAGTAAGTAGGGGAAGTATTGTATTCCACCAAAAAATTTGATACCGAGATTTCAACGGAAATACATGTTTTGAGACCCCCTGAATCCAAAAAAAAGCATTTTTGGAAACATGTCCGTGTGCGTGTCTGTGTGGGACTATGAACAGCATAACTCAGGAACAAACAGTCGGATAAACACCAAACTTGATATTTAGGTTCAATATCTTCCAGAGATGCGACACCCCCCAGATTACCCTTTACATGGAACATTTTTCGAAAATTTTAATTTTCTCAAAAATGGCTCTAATGATTTTGATTAAAATAATAAAAGATAGACAAAATTTTACTACACAAAAAATGTAGATCGCGTTAAAATACACAATTTATGTCATATACATTTTTTTGTTGAGTGAACCATTTTCGAGATATTGCTTGTTATTCCCTTAAATTTTCCAATACACTTTTTCTCAAAGTCGTTATTCATTTTTTTATGTCCTGGACATACAAAGAGAATGGAATACTCCACATAGCAACCAGCTCTTAAAATATTTGACTATCGCTTAAAGCCTACCAATTCCCCTTGCATGTACAAGAAAATTAGCAATAAGATTAACATCTCGATATCTCGATTAACATGAAGCATATGGAGAATAAGCGTAGAGAAAGTCATGTAAGTGTAACACATCAGATTTTTTTTTCTATCTGCTTCATTTTAATCTAGATAAATCTTTTCAGAAATACCTACATTGCACGCTTCATTGTACATACAAAAGGAATAGCGACAGTCAGATGTTTAAGAACTGGACATTATGTGCTGCCCTTAAAATTCCATACACTTTCAATGCAACCCCGAGAACAACTGAAAATCGACCAGACTGAAAGAATTAGTCTTGAACAATTTGTAGCATTAATAACGAATATCTCAGAAATAGCTTATGCCACAAAAAAGGTTGTTTGAAATACACTGTGTGTTTTAAAGAGATGTGCATTTTTTGTGCAGTCTGTTTTCGTCTATCCTTAACGTTTGCCTTTATTCAAGATTATACAGAATTCCTTCCGAATGAGGAGGACTTAACGGGTTATTTCTACAAAGATATGCAGTTTATTTTTCATGTAAATATACTTAATATACGGTACTTTAATAAAAATAGAGCTGTTTTTTTTAGAAAGTCAGAGGTTTCGAAAAATGTTCCATATAAAGCGTGGTTGAGGGGTGAGGGGAATTTCTTGAAAATCTTTAAGTCGCATCTTCGGAAAAATACTGAACTTAAATACCAAATTTGGTAAACGAGCGGAATGGCTCAGGCGATTACGTTTGTGGCCGCATTCGGGAGGTCGTGGGTTCGATTCCCGTGGCCGACCTTCCTGACTCATAGGCGTTTTCGGGGGTTTTCCCGGGTCACCAGGCGAATGCTGGGAAGGATTCTCACATCCCCCGAATTTCCTGTCCCTCCATTTCATCTCGTTCTCATTTCACTTCATCTTTCATCCTGTTGCTTTCTTTCAGAGTTAGCAGTGTCGGCGATGGTATTTCGGTGCAGCGTGGCAAGGGAAAATGATACTCTTTGTGACTCTATCCTTCCCTCGGCTTTCGGCTGGCTGCCGGGGTTTTCCGAACCCGTTTGAGAGGCTTTGGATCCCTGTGTGCGGGGTGAGGTCCCCGGGCGACCTGTCCGTCTGCGGGGAGTCTCTTAGGGGCCCTGCCATTCCGTGCCGTCACTCCTGGTTTCGGCCGCCCGGTGACTCCACTCGCCTCATCCTTCCTCCCGGATACGCCTCCTTGTGGGGTGCAGGTACTTCTATGTGGATCAGTGGCGAGCCCCTCCTTAGCCAATCCAATCCAAGTTTGGTATTTATCCGACTCTTTGTTTTTGAGTTGTGCTGTTCACACACACACACACACACACACACACACCCGGACCTTTTTATAAAAATTCTTTTTCTGGTTTGGACATAAAATTTTTGGGTGGAATACAATACTTCCCCTACTTACTATACATAGTAGTGAAAGTGAAAATGACAAGAGTTTTGAAAAATTCAACTAAATAATAATGGATACCTCAGAAATGGCGAATGCCACACAAAAGGTTACTTAAATGATGTGCTTTAAAGATGTCTAGGTATTTTATGTAGTGCATTTGTCTACGTTATGGTTTATCAGTTATATAAAATTATACAAAATTCCTTCCTAATGAACAGAACTTCACAGACTATTGCCAGACATTTCAAGATACACAATTTATTTGTTATATACAATCTTAAACATATAGTATTTAATCAAAATCGTTTCAGCCATTTTTGAAAAAATAAGAAATTTCGAAAAATTTTCCATGTAAAGGGTAAATGGTTTGGGGTGGGGATTATCTTGAAAATCTTCGTGTGATATTTCGTTTTGAGTTTTCACACACAAAAATATTTTTGTAAAGGTCCATTTTTGGATTCAGGGGCCTGAAATCTGTATTTACGTTGAAATCATGACATTAAATTTTTGGGTGGAATACAACAATTCCTCTACCCACCAGGTACGAGGGAGAATGTAAAAATGTTTCGGGAATAAGTAAACCGATTTAAAATGTTATCCTTTAATTAGGCTTCTACAGACAATGACCAGCAAGGAGTGTTTCTAATAAGAGTAAAATCTGATAAATGAGCCTACTAATATCTCGTCCTAAGTATTGTATTTTTTGTAATTTTATAACACCGGTGTAAAAGATTTCCAGGAATTTCCGCGGATGCGTTTTATGCAATTTTTTGTTCCAAGAAACGTGTCATAAATCAACAATATTTTAAATCAACCGAAGACCGAAGGTCTCGAAATAATTCTCATGAAAAGAAGCAATCGTTAACTTCAATTAAATTGTCGTAAAACTATCAGCACTAGTACTACCTGTTGATAGTTTTTATACAATTTTCTTTAACAGTGATCCCCACTTGAGTTTGCCTTTCACGCACAGAGATGGAAAGTGGAATATTTTCTGAAGGAACTATGGCGAGCCAATTTTAACGCGATACAAATGATCTATTATCCATTAATTATCCATGAAAGCCTTTTTGTCATTAATGGGTAAACTGGGACATCTCAAAACAGGATGTTACGAGGTTAGCATATGTGGAAATGCGATTGCCTCATAAAATGACCCATATTAAACAATTAAATCATGGAATGTTGATATTATGAGAGATTTGGGAATAAAATATATGCGACTGTCTCTAGGGTGTAACGGCTAATGGAGGTGGGAAATATTCCTGTTTTTTACCAATAATCCCGATCGTTCCAGTTCCAAAAAAATAAATAACCGTTCCAAAATAACAGCCAAGAACGCCACGAGTATTTAAGCATAACCATAACAGAGCAAGAGTATAAATGAAACTACTTTATAATTTTCACAGACAGCGTGAGCTCAATACATGCCTTAAAACACAGATATTCACGCAACGCTATAGTCCAGGAAATACAACAGCTATTCCACCGTATTAAGAGCAGACGAAAAGAAATCACAACTGCATGGATACCTTCCCATGTAGGCATTAAATGCAAGGAAGAAGCAGACTTCGCAGCGCGAGAAGCCACCAAACATCTCCAAAATGACCCTAACATAGCTATCACTACAAGGATTCGTCCTCCATTGTGTAATGGTTACCATGCTAGCCTCTAATTCCCGAGGTCGCGGGCTCAAACCCGCCGGAGGGGGATGGACTTTTCGGGCGTAAAAATCTTTAGCTTGGCTTCCTTTGGAAGGGAAGCAAAGCCAATGGTTCCGTGTCGTAGGTTTATGGCATGTAAAAGAACCTCAAGCCTGATAAAGAGGCCTCTGAGCAAAATTACCAATCTTTGACGCCCAATATACAATGGGGCGCTAAGGACCACAGCAGTTAAAGAGCGTTCATAAATAAAAAGAAAAACTCAACTCAACCAACCATGATGGCATATGTCATATGAAAACTAAAATAAGACGTAACTCGACCAACAGATGGCTTAGTAATGGCCAAACCAAATTACATGACACAGTATCTATTAAGTTTGCATCTCTCGCTTTACTAATAGATTTAAGACGCCGTGAGCAAATAAAAATAACGACTTCGCATTGGCCACACAAGACTCACACATGCTGCCATTTTACTCAAGAAACCACCACCTAAATATTTATATTATCATCAAACCTTAACCACGTCTTCACAGAATGCCCAGCTTACGAGGAAAAGAGAAAACAGTGTAATATAACAGCTTATCTTCCAACAGTATTCAATAAGCCGAAAACTATCCAAGCCATACTTAAATTTCCTCACATCATTGTATAACCTCCTGTGACTGTACAACTGTAAATCATTTATTTTGTAAAATGCTGTAGGTTGTATTTTGTTGAATTAATTTATTATTATGAATATCTGCACTATAGTGACATTGTTGCATTGTATTCTATTGGTGTAATGTTCTATAATTTGTATATCGCAGTTAAGGACAATATATAATTATACTCTTGCTCCATGTTACTCATCCTACTCGGGCTCCTTCGTATCAAGTCGTGATTCTTCGTTGCGTTTAGAAAACATTGTTTCAGCAACAGTCCTGATAGTTTGAGCGTGCGCATTAAAGACGTTTGACTCACGGTGCGTTCCAACCAACTTTACTTCGAGTACTCTATTCACTCATACTCCCATCACAGACTGTCAGAATCAGTAGGTACTCAGCAAATAGCGCGTACCGATTCTGACGGGCAACCGATACTAAACCCACTCACAGATAATCAAGTCATGGACCCGTACGTGAATTAATCAGACACTGATGTGTTGGAAAGAACCTAATGGTTATAGGAAGAGGATGCTCTCCTCACTTCCACCATGCACGCGTGAATTCGTTACTTACGGCTAACAATATACAGGATGGACCACTTAAGTTGCGACTGTACAATATCTCCAAAACTAGGCGTTGTAGAAAGGAATGTCTTTAATAAAAGTTACTTGATATTAAGCGGAAAAGTAAATGTCATTAGTCGTGTTTTGTTTGGAGGACGTTATGCTGGTCATTTTAGGGTCAATTTAATTTTACTTTCTCTACTACGCATAGTAAGTAGGAGAAGTATTGTATTCCACCCAAAAATTCGATACGAGGTTTCACCAAAAATACATGTTTTGAGACCTCCTGAATCCAAAAAAAGCATTTTTGGAAACATGTCCGTGTGTGTGCCTGTGAACAGCATCACTCAGAAACGAACAGTCGGATAAACACCAAACTTGGTATTTAGGTTCAGTATCTTCCAAAGATGTGACACGAAGGTTTTCAAGAAAATCCCCCCACCCCAGATTAGCCTTCACATGGAACATTTTTCGAAAATTTTAATTTTCTCAAAAATGGCTAACGATTTTGATTAAAATATCATATGTTTAAGATATTTTCATGACAAATGAAATGTATATCTCGAACTTTCAGGGAATGTCTCCAAAAGTATTCTTCATTGTGAATGACTTTTGCATAACTGGTAAACCATAAGAGATAGACAAAATTTTACTACACAAAAATGTAGATCTCGTTAAAATACACAACTTATGTCATATACATTTTTTTGTTGAGTGAACCATTTTCGAGATATTGCTTCTTATTCCCTTAAATTTTCCAATATTATACTTTTTTCTCAAATTCGTCATTCTTTTTTTTTGTCCTCGTAATGCAAAGAGAATGGAATACTGCACATAGCAACCACCTCTTAAAATATTTGACTATCGCTTAAAGCCTATCAATTCCCCTTGCATCTACAAGAAAAGTAGCAATAAGATTAACATCTCGATTAACATGAAGCATATGGAGAATAAGCGTTTGTAAAAACAGTTTCTACAAGAGTAGAGAAAGACATGTGAGTGTAACACATCACATGCGAACCTACATTTTTATGTTGTTTTCTCATTAGAAAATAGTTATAAAACTGCTTATTTTGTGATGAGGAACAAGCGAACAAAACAAATAATGTTCGTTCCCGATTAGGAAACGTAACTTTACCCTCAAATGACCATCCATGGATGGTTCCAACCATTCATTGCGCTCTTGGTACACAGTCATTCCGAATTTTCGTTGTTATTTACGTTGGTGTAAGAACAATTGCAAAGTGCTTTATACAAATGTTTAGTTTTTTATGAGGAGTGAGAAAACAACATAAACAGGTATGTTCCTATCTACAAAAATTAAATTGATCCTAAAATGACCATTATAACGTCCTCCAAACAGAAAACCACTAATGGCATTTACTTTCCCCCATTATATTAAGCAATTTTTATTATAGACATTTCTTTCTACAACGCTTAGCTTTGGAGATATTGCACAGTCTCAAATTAAATGGTCCACCCTGTGTGTTGCATTCAAAACATTTATAATTAATGCTCACTTAACTCGCATTAAAAGATTTCACGTCCATTGTCTCGTCGTCATCATCGTAGTAACTCTCATGAATCAGTTTCCGTGATACTAATCATTATATGTTCCAAAACGGCATCTCCTGAAATTGCCTTTCGCATCTATATCGCAAGAGCTCATTAGCATAATTAAGTCTGATTTGCCGGACTGTATTGTAGCGCAACAGTTTCTTTACCATCAGAACGTTGTGTTTAGAACCGGTTATAAAATATTTGAACTGTTGCTTTAGTGTAAAGTCTGAGTATTCTTATTTTGGAATAGTTATTTTATTTTAATTTCTTTTTAAACGGATCCATTGTCGGAATCATTTCAAAGTAACGGTTGTATTAGTTCTTTCCTATCTGTAGTGGCTCACATGCTAACATAAATCTACAGTTCGATTCGTAGCTAGAGTGGGAATTTGTATTTGACTAGGATTATCCCTTGTCTTCTCTGTGTCTGGAAGTGGGAGAAAAGGAGAAAGAGAGAGAAACAAATATATTTGTGTGTGTGTGCGTGCACATATTACTGGTTTCGTAACAATGCCACTCTTTCTTTAGATATTTGTGGATTTTTATATTGATACGTGGAGTACATGCAGGGTGTTTTTAAAGAAATTCAAGTGTCTGCCCCTAATGTCACCAGGTTTGTATAAACATGGCTTCTGACAGAGACGCTATATCACGCAGCTTTTCACTGGATATTCTGTATCATTTATGAACTTAAAATTATAATTCTTCTATCTTGGTTCCTTGCTCTCTCAGCGCATTGCATTATTTCAGATTTGTCATACATTACATTTTTCTTCTTTGAAGAGCTTCTTTCGTTGTATCTTTATTTTCTATTTAAAATGCTTAATCCGCCACTGTGCATTTCAAGTTGGGGTTCTTCAGAGCCATATTGAGGTTTTCTACTGAAGCATATACCAAACTTTTGATTTATTTTGAAAGCATTTGTGTTATATATTACAAAAATAAATAAATAAAACACTATTAGTTGTTGGCATTTAAGCTACTAAAATATAACTTATCCAGCCGAGCGTTTCTGAGTATGGACATTCCTAAAGCAGAATGTTTCCAAAACGGTTGCAACGTTTGTTAGCTAAAGTAAAATATTGGGGGATCAAATATATGCATAAAGCACTGCAACTCACTGGAGGAATAATTCAGCTGTTTTATCTACTTTTATTGTCAGTAGGGGTAAAGTATAACCACAAAACTATACTGGGTAGTACCGAGCGGGATAGCTCAGGTCATTCGGGAAGTCGTGGGATTCATTCCCGTGACCGACCTTCCTTACCTATGGGCTTTTTCGGGAGTTTCCTCGGGTCGCCAGGCGAATGCTGGGAAGGGTCCTTATATCCACTGAATTTCCTGTCCCTCCATTTCATTCCATTAATAATTTCATTCATCCTTCACCCCGTTTGGTCTGTTTCCGAATTAGAAGTGTCGGCGATGGAGTTTCGGTGCAACGTGATAAGGAAATAGGATGCTCTCTGTGAACCTTCTTCGTTCCTCGGCTGGTTGTCGGGGTATAAGGACCGCCCCCGGCGGGAGGTTGGACTCCATATGGGACGGGGTCCCCGGTCGGCCTGTACGCTTTCGGGGGCGTTTAGATCTGGAAACTTTAAGGACCCTGGCATTGCTGTGTCGTTACTCCTAGTTCCCGCCGCCCGGTGTCTCCCTTCACCACATCCCTTCCTCCCGGGAGCGCCACGGTGCAATGTCTAGACTCTCTGGATTAGTGCAGCATCCCTTCCCTTCTCATTCTATTCAATTCCATACGGGTAGTAGTCGTAACGATATTAGAATTTTTATATAACATAGTCATAAGCAGGTATAGGAATTCATACAAACCATTATGTAGCTGCAAAGAATATAAACAACGGACATGAGTCAATGATGGGCAGGTAAATTAGCTCTATACTTCGTTCTAAGATTATAAGGCGATTGAAACAAAGCGCCAAAAATGTATTACTCCGCCGGCACCTGTGATTGGAGGGAATGTCGCGCTATTGTAGCGACCACGTGGTCAACATTTGTGCGCGCTGTCAAAATTGTCCAGAATGAGAACAGTATTCTTTTGACGTTAACCGATTTTTGCGCAGCTTTATTTTATAGCGCTTTTACTGTTAGGTTCAATTACTAGAGACTTACATTTTGTCAAGCCGCAGACAAATTTATACAATTGCCAATATTTTATTACTTTCTTTACTACTTACCTGATAGCTGAAGTATTGTACTACATCTCTCCTAAATAGATACCGAGTGTTATTTGAGGCACCTTGTATAAAAACTCTATTTTCATTTTTCTACTCACAAACTCAAAACTTATTTCATGAACCGAGGAAGGTGGCGCCCCGGTAAAGCGTGCAACTCGTATTCAGGAGGTCCCGGGTTCGATTCTCGGCGACGCCGACTCTGAGCCATGTTTTTTTTCGGTTTTTTTCCGGGTCGTCAGGTAATTTCTAGAGTGATTTCTTTCAGCCTCCGAATTTCCTGACCACCATTTCGTTTCATTCATCATTTCATACCTGTTAGGTATGTTTCAAGGTTGAAAGTGTCGGCGATGGTGTTTCGGTGCGGCGTGACAGGGAAAAGGGACGTGGAGCTTTCTCCGTACCTCGGCTTTCGGCTGCTTGCCTTCGAAACGGGGCGTTGGAACCTCTATGTGGAGTGGATCCCCGGTCTGCCTGTCCGACTATCGGGTAGTCTCAATCTGGAAACCGTAGGGACCCTGTCATTGCTGTGCCGTCACTCCTGGTTCCGGCCGTCCGGTGTCTCCTCTCATCTCCTCCTTCTTCCCTGGAGCGCCCCCTTGTGAGGCAAAGGTCCAATATCCTCACTGTATGGGTGCTGAGTCCTCTCGGACATAAGCGTAATAGGAGAATGTCATGAATAATATTGCGGAAACTCGTTTTCCTCAAATTTGACAAATCGCGATCACTGTTTACAGCTTGTAGCATTTTTGCGAATATTGGTGGTTCGTGTTTTAAAAAGAAGCTGCGCATCTTACGACTAATAGCACTTATGACGAAACCATCGCGGACGTCGGGTAGCTCAGTGGTTTTGTTTTTGGCTCTCGTACTGAGGGTCCGGGGCTCGACTCCCGGCTCTAAGGTGGTGATTTTAAGTTATTCCTATTTACTGAGTTAGTCGTCCTCCGTGGACTAGTGGTACCGTGCTAGCCTCTGGTTCCCAAGGTCGCGGGTTCAAACCCGGCGGAGGGCGATGGATTTTTTCGGGCGTAAAAGTCGTTAGCACGGCTTCCTTCGGAAGGGAAGTAAAGCCGGTGGTCCCGTGTCGTAGATTTACGGCATGTAAAAGAACCTTAAGCCTGATAAAGAGGCCTCTGAGCAAAATTCCCGGTCTTTCACGCCCAATATAGAATGGGATGCTAAGAACCATAGTAGTTAAAGAGCGTCTATAAATAAAACTCAATTTAATTTAATTTTAATTTACTGAGTCCACGGTAAAAGCTGGGTCCTCTCATTCCACCAACATCATCATCACTCTACCATCAGAGGCAACAGATTTCGCCCGCTAAGTGCCTCCACCCCAGAAATACATACAGTCATCGCTTGGTGGAATGAGGTATCCTCTAAAGGTCATAGGTCACATGGGAGCGTTAGAATCGACGACGACAAATTCATCGCATTCAGCTTCCACTTTGGGCCTCTTTCTTTTGCAAGTTTTTCCAGGTGTTTTAACAGTCGGCCTGCTTTCATTATTTCGCTGGGTGAAGCAAAGCTTGGTACTATAACATTGTTTAACTCTGTTGATAAATTGACAATGTCCTCAATTCATAGGATTCTTTTTGCATAACTTTTAAACACATTCAATATAATCTGTTTTTTCCCACTTTTAAAGGTTTCCCTCTAGAATTTTTCACATATTGCACGAAAGCGGCCATGTTGTACAAACAGAATGTCTCACTTCCTTGTCCTCTTAACTGCGCAAGCGCAATATGTACTCACCATAATTTTATATTTATGAAACAATGAAATTTGAGACTATTTGATTGTTGCTTTATAACAGAGCAGTTTTTATATGTTTTTGCAGTAAATATAAGAAATGTTTGTAATAAGATTGCGAACTACATTTTTCTTCCGCAAGGGTTACAAGGCAGAAGCACCCAATGGCGTCTCATACACGTGCTTTTGTTTACACGCCATATATTCTTAGAACGGAACCGGTGTAGTGAGCGTTGTCTGCAAACGCCAACAGACTGTGCGAGGTATGGGGGTGGTTTGTAATCTGTAAATCGCTGCGTAAAGTCCAGTAACGGCTCAACTTCTTTTCCTTCCGCCCTGGCCTTAGGGCTTAGAAATCCCTATCCTTGGCGTTAATTATAGTCGACTTTCGTATGTTTAACTGGGATTCGATATTGCAATACAAATTATAATCGTCTGTTTCTTCCTCATTATTACTTAATGGTTAATCATATTGTCATACACCTACTATATATCGACGACTATAATTATTACGGTGTCTATTTTACATTTATTGCGAGGAATTGAGCTATGTCACGAATTCCTGGACACCATCTAAGATATAATGCAATAAAGCACTATACATGATGTATCATAATTAATAGCGCAAACTGAAACGCTTGAAAGTATACGATACGATACATTAATAGAAGCAATAAATTTCCAGTAAACATGGGTCCGTAAACACACCGTATGCGAGATTTATTATTACGAATGTGTGGTTATGAGCCGCCACTGACGTGGATTGCTTGAGGACGTTCCCCTTGAGCAACGTCGGAGAATTGATACATGCATGATGGAGCACCGGCACAGTTTTCTGCTACTGTAAGAAGGCATCTAACCTGGAGATATGGTCCAAGATGGATAGGTTGAGGAGGGCCTGTACCTTGGTCCCCATGATCACCTGCCCTCAATCCTTTGATATCGTTGAAGTAATGGATCAGAGAATTGTACGTGTTTGTCAAGAATTCCGAGATGATCCAGGGGTGTTTGAAATAATTTGAAACTCACTGCAGAAACGAGTGTAGTATTGCATCCAGGTACAAGGACGACACTTAAAACACCTCTTTTAACAGGGAAAAGTGTACAGTGTTGATAACAGTAATATACTAAAATGGATTTATATTTCTTATTACGTTAAACTATGAGTGAATTTTGAGGAAACTTAGAATGGTAATTATTAAACCAAAAGTCTACTGTTCAAGTTCATTTGTACTGATAAGGACGATGTTGCTTAAAGAAGTCAACATCTATCAACGCAGCCGTGAAATCCTTACGCGGATTGGTACTCTTGCAAAACGTAACATACACTTAGGTACACAGGTTCAAAAACCTTTTACACTTAAATTGGACTGGGAGTGAATGTTAATGTTTTATTAGATATTTATCAAGGTTGTGCGAATTATTTGCAAGGGTTAACTAGTATAATCTTATCTATAAAATACGTAACCTAGAGAGGCCGACTTCTATGTTACACTAATAAATATTTTGTGGCAAACTATCCCGCTCTAAGATTTAGCTCTAATATTTAGTCGGCTTAAGCCCTCCTCGAACCTAGGGTCAGAGGCCTGTCGAGGAGCAGACGAACATTGAATCAGAGAATGAAGAACCTGGAACGTGGGATCGGCCCCATGTCAGGTATGAGAGCGAGGAAGAAGATGATACGAAATGAAGGTGAAGTGGATGAAAGGAAAGGTGGAATGTAGCAATTGGTGGAATGAATGGCGAGGGAAACCGCAGAACCCGGAGAAACCCGCACAGACCCACTTCGTCCACCGCAAATCCCACATGCGGATCCCTGGGATCGAACCCGAGCCGCCTTGGTAGGAGGCGAGAGGTCTAACCATTCGCTCACGGCGCCGCGCTTAACTCTAATAATAAAACTAAAATTAGCATCTTTGTACTAAACTAAAAATATAAAATTTATATACTAAGCTAAATAATATTATTTAATAGAAGAATACGCACATCGAATATGAGAAGAAACCGCTAAATCGCATGAGCCGACCAATCTGCCGGGTTTTGTTTCGTGATTTACCTCAGTCATCAAAGTAAATGCCGGATTGGATATTTAATACCACGATTCAATGTTCCACCTTAATAGTCAAAATGAAAATAGATGGTAATACTGAATCCTGTGTCATCTTCCTCAGATAATGAAAGCACGTATACTGAACGGTACCCTAATGCCATCTGTCCGGTACGGGTTCAGGCAAACATACAGTTGCCTAGCACTAAGATCTCTGATCTCTGTCGACACATGATGAAGCTGCTATCTGCCCGTCACTTATAGAGGCAGAAGTACGTTGGCTAGCACTAACGCCTCTGCGGACGCGTGACGAAGCGAGATGGTATGGTACAGGGATGGGACCTAGAAGTCTAACCGTCCGCCACACACCGATTCAAGAGGTATCTCTTCACAGATCCGTCGCGAAATGACCACGTAGTTAAAGCGACGTAAAAGAAACAGAGACAAAAAGAAAAAAAGAAAAGAAAGCGCATATATTCTGTAATTTGTTCCATGTAGAAGAAAAATGGTGCATGGCAGGGTATCATTTGGACACTCCTCCCTCATCGGATGAAGCTCGGACAGCGATTTGCTATCAATGGGCTTCATTAAAATTTCTCACGTATTTGACGGTATCCTCTGCACGAATGTTACAGCCCGGTTTCAGGCGATAGCTTGTGAACACGACTTTATGGAAGCTGTTACACACGGAAATGTCCATGTGCGAATTTATAGGTTATACAACGGAGGAAGACACCTCGCACAGTTACCTTTGCATAGATCTAATGTGGCTACCACACCCAGGAGGAAGGGATCAACTGAAGAAATCTAGGCAGAAAGACCGCAGAGACGCGCGGAAGTTCTTAGGAATTCCAGGCTCGAAGACCCTTCCTAATGCCGCAGCTGCATAGAGACGGCGATGGACGACCCGTCGACCAAGCGGCCCTCTGATGCCCACAGGGAATACTTTTTCCTTTGATCAAGCACCCGCTTCATCTAAAAGCACATCTGAAAGATGAAAAGGAAACTGAATGAGAGAGGAACGATGGAAAGAAAGTCGTGGTAGATGAGAAAGCACTCCAGAATTCGCCAGGGCGGTCAATGGGAATCGAACTGGGCACCTCCCGAATGCGAGCCTCACACGCTACTGTGGAGGCATCTCGCACGGTCATATACGAATTTATCGCGAGAACAATCTGAGTTTCAGTGTCTGCCTAATCTTTTCTAAACAAGAGGTTGAGACAAAAAATAAATAAGTTATTTTTCACCGACTGGAACGACTCAAGCGGCAATGTCTGTGGTCCTCATTCGGGAGGTCCCGGGTTCGCTTCTTGATGACCACCCACTCTGTCCATGGGGTTTTGTCGTGAGTTTCCTCTGGTCGTCGCCTAGGCCAATGCTGGGTGATGTATTCTACCACTATTTCTCCTTTCCCTCGTTTCCCATCACATCATCGCTCTCCTTTTCATCCTTCAGGAAGTGTTTTCGGGTTCCGTAGTGTGACTAGTGTCGAGCAGATGGCAGGTTTTCTCCACTTTGTAAAGGATTTCCCCCCGTACAACGCCAGGGTGCGTTGGCCCGCTTGCTGGGTCGCTTCTTCGCCTCTGCTGGTGCCGGCGGGTGTTTCAACTTGGAAATATCAGGGACTTCCGTGCGTCTCCATGCCTGCGGACCTGCGACTTCCTGCGGCTCTTTCACTTCATCCCTGCCTTCCGGAGGGTTCAGTCACCATAGATCTAGTTAGTGGCGAGGTGTCTCCCTCTAGTAAATACCTCATATTTCAAGTTATTTCTCAAAATGTCTTGCTACAGTTAGAAGTAATTATTTCAAAATTTTCATTGAATGTTGTTATTTAGTTTTATTTATTTTGACTTTCTCTATCACCTACGTAAAGCATGCAGATGTGTTTTATTTCCCCCAACATTTTGATTCGCAGATTTCACTGGAATTATACGTTTTGATGTACCTCAAAAAATCTTTGTTACATTCACATGATTTTCTCTACACACTATTGCTTATTTTTATATATGTAAATTCGATAAATTATTCTTATATGCTTATAAACATCTTTCTTACCTACTTGATGTTAATTCAGATAAACGTTCGCAGAAGTTTTATTATACATTTCGTTGTAGGTGCTATGGGTTTACAGGGAATCAAGGCGATTATCAAATGTTTAAAAGCGGGTTGCGTTACGAATTTCATATTTTTTCTATGACATTTCGAGAAATAAGTGAATGATCACAGCACTTCAAAATATGATTTGAAACCAAAATTAATGGATATCTCGGAAATGGTTGATGTTACAAAAAGTTATTTGACATAAATTGCGTGTTTTAAAGAGTTTTACATTTTTTGTGTGGTACGTTTTTGTCTGTCTCTTATGAATTACCAATTATAAACATTATAAGAAATTTCTGCCGAATGAAGATGATTTCGTGGACTATTCCCAGAAAATTCAATATTTACATATCATTAGAAGCACTTTGAGAAAATCAAACATAACAAAAACTTTTTCATGTAAACGGTAGTTTGGGTTGGGATATTTTATTGAGGATCTTTTTTCTGAAAGTGCCTTTTTTGAATCCAGGGGACTTCAGGCCATTTATTTTCAATGAAATCTCGGTATGAAATTTTTGGACGACTGCATTTCCACCAAGTCTGGTGAAGAGTAAGAATGTCTTTTTTCGTTTTTACTTGTTTTTAAAAATGACACTTCTCTTTTATAATGGTGCTAACACTCGAGTCAGGAAAATTAGTGTGAAATAAATACATTAGGTGAACGACAATATTTGATCCTGAGAGATATATAATTTACTTTGCACTTTTATTTGTTTCCGTCTAGGTATTTGTTCTCACATAGAGATAATTCGTAGCTTTTCTATGTTAAAACGTTATTAACTCAACGCTTACATCTCTTGTGGAATAATTTTCTGCTCCCAGTGCTGTTGTAATTAATGTTATTTTAATGGCTGGTAGAGAGATGCTCGAATCGTAACGTTTTTGTTGTCTTTTAAATATTTTATGAGCTGCTGTTCTCTAAGGGTTTTTGTGATGAGGAATTTAATATTTGCATTTTGTTGGAGCACCTTGCTCAACGCTAAACGAATCTGAACAATAGCGGAAGCACTGTCAGGAATATTTATTCCTTTATCTGCTCTCGTGTGCAACGCACAAGTTAAACGACAGGTGATTTATACTTTGTTTTATTTTTATATGGAAAATATCGCGCACATCGTAATGCTTTTGTGCGCAGTGTTTTGCATAACGTTGTTCAAGAAGGGCGCATAGTAGGATTGATGAATAGGGGTAAATCGCGTTGCAGATTTTAGTTAGTTTTTTGTTTAGTTTACAGCTGCATTTGATTTCTAAATTAAATGCCATTCAATCTATCTTCTGTTAATGACATATAAAAAAACCTTGTGTTACACTCACATGGTGAGTGTAACACAAACGCTTATTCTCCATCTACTTCATGTTAATCGAGATGTTAATCTTATTGCTAATTTTCTTGTAGACGCAAGGGGAATATGGTAGGCTTTAATCGATAGTTAAATATTTTAAGAGCTGGTTGCTATGTGGAGTATTCCATTCTCTTTCCCCCTTGAGAAAAAGTATAAGTATTGGAAATTTCAAACAAATAAGAAATATCTCGGATATGGTTCACTGGACAAAAAAAGTATATGACATAAATTGTGTGTTTTAACGAGATCTACAATTTTTTGTGTAGTAACTGTTTATCTCTTACGGTTTACCAGTTATGCAAAAGCCATTCAGAAAGAAGAGAACTTTTGGGGACATTTTTAGAAAAGATAAACATTTTATTTGTCATGAAAATATATATTTCAATCAAAATCGTTGCCGCCATTTTTGAGAAAATCAACGTTTTCGAAAAAATGTTCCATGTAAACGATAGTCTGGGGTGGGGGTATTTTCTTGAAAATCTTCGTGTGGCATGGTTGTAAGATACTGAACCTAAATACCAAGTTTGGTATTTATCCGAATTTTCGTTTTTGAGTTATGCTGTTCACAGTCGCACAGACACACACGGATCTTTTTCTAAAAGCGCTTTTTATGATTTAGGGGGCCTCAAAATATGTATTTCCGGCGAAGTCTCGGTATCGAATGGGTGGAATGCAATACTTCCCCTACTTACTATACGTAGTAAAAGTAATAAAATTATTTCTTACTATCTCGGTGAAGGTAGTGGGTTACAGCAAACAAGAGCGTATTACATCAATCAAAACAAATGAAATGTTTTTCAGTAATAAAGCATTACAACGCAATTAAACTATCTTGATGCCTTAAGGCGGGTTTTCCTAGCGGAGCACTTATTATGTCGCGTGTAACTTAAAACGCCGACCTTGAACGCATCACGTAATGCGCTGCGTATTGTTTTCCTACAAACAGATAAAACGTGGCAGTAACTCTCCAATTGTGAACGGATTAAAGAATGAGTTGTGTGTCAAAACATAAAAAATCTGTGCTTATTGTGGCTGTTAGAAGTCTGTGAAAATATAGAAGACGAATTTGATTACGTAGTTGATCATTATTGCATTAGGAAGTCTTTAAAGTGTTTTCTTATAGAGAAGACGAGGGAGCTTTTAAAATACTAATTGAGAAACACCTATTAGGAGATGATGCATACTTCAGATTCACTCTAGAACCGTTTAGCTTCCTGGTTAACGTAATTCAAGATGATTTGCATACAAAACAATGCAATCGAGTGAAAATCTGCATTTCACCAGCAGAAAAACTTGCCCTGAATCTGGACCAGTTCAGGAAAGTTGCATTTTTTTAATTAATTATGAATTTAATGAAAAACTGATTAACATTGTTAATTATTTTGTTGTCCCTTCATATTATAAACTTATTGTCCTACTAAAACAGTATGAATTGTTATAAGATTACATTGATAGAAAGTAACATGCATGTGATTTATAAAATAAACTGTGCCCGTTTTCTTCACCATTTTTCCAATCTCCTTCCATATTAAATCCTTCTTTAAAGTGTTTTTGAAGTCTTCATTCGCCATATTCCACAAATTCAATTAGCTGTTCCTCTTCTGCAGTTGAAAATCGAACAGTAGGAGGTGTCATTTATTAATATGCACTATGTGTTTCAAATACAACTCCACACACAAGGTCTCTAACACGCAGCGCACAACGCACTAGACTACTCTCGATGCAGTAGGACTGTCGCGCCAGGTGCATTATGCTGGCGCAAAACGAACTGCGTAGTTTAGGAAAACATTTCAATTATTACTTTCTCTACTACGTATAGTAAGTAGGGGCAGTATTATATTCCATCCAAAAATTCGATAACGAGATTTCACCGGAAATATATGTTTTGAGGCCCCTTGAATCCAAAAAACGTATTTTTGGAAACATGTCCGTGTGTGTGTCTGTGGACAGCATAACTCAGAAACGAACAGTCGGATAAACACCAAACTTGGTATTTAGGCTCAGTATCCTCCAGAGATGCGACACGAAGGTTTTCAAGAAAATCCCCCCACCCCAGAGTACTCCCCATTATTCTCCATATGCTTCATGTTAATCGAGATATCGAGATGATAATCTTATTGCTAATTTTCTTGTAGATGCAAGGGGAATTGGTAGGCTTTAAGCATTTAAGAGCTGGTTGCTATGTGGAGTATTCCATTCTCTTTGCATTACCAGGACAAAAAAAATGAATAACGAATTTGAGAAAAAGTATAAGTATTGGAAAATTTAAGGGAATAACAAGCAATATCTCGAAAAGTGGTTCACTCAACAAAAAAATGTATATACCATAAATTGTGTATTTTAACGCGATCTACATTTTTTGTGTAGTAATATTTTGTCTATCTCTTATGGTTTACCAGTTATGCAAAAGTCGTTCACAATGAAGAATACTTTTTGAGACATTCCCAGAAAATTCGAGATATACATTTCATTAGTCATGAAAATATCTTAAACATATGATATTTTAATCAAAATCGTTAAAGCTATTTTTGAGAAAATTAAAATTTTCGAAAAATGTTCCATGTAAAGGGTAATCTGGGGTGGGGAAATTTCTTGAAAACCTTCGTGTCGCATCTCTGGAAGATACTGAACCTAAATACCAAATTTGGTCTTTATCCGACTGTTCGTTTCTGAGTTATGCTGTTCACAAACACACACACACACAGACACACACACGGACTTGTTTTCAAAAATGATTTTTTTGGATTCAGGGTGTCTCAAAACATATATTTCCGGTGAAATCTCGGTATCGAATTTTTGGGTGGAATACAATACTTCCCCTACTTACTATACGTAGTAGAGATAGTAAAAAGGAGTCCAAAGGAGGATATGATAAAGATATTTCGATAAACTTAAGTAGAATCATGGCTTTGATTGCTTCAAAAGCAACACTCCTTTAAACGTGATTGGTCATTATCTCCCATTTGCGGCATGAGTGAAGGGTCACTATAATTAGTTTTATGTTTCTTCCTTGTATCATTGCTGTTCTCGAGGTCCCGGGTTCAAACCCAGCGGAGGGCGATGGATTTTTTCGGGCGTAAAAATCCTTAGCATGGCTTCCTTCGGAAGGGAAGTAAAGCCGTGATTCCGCGTCGTAGGTTTACGGCACGTAAAATAACCTCTAGCCTGATAAAGAGGCATCTAAGCAAAATTACTGGTCTTTCACGCCCAATATAGAATGGGACGCTAAGGACTATAGCAGTTGAAGAGGGTCCATAAATAAACTCAATTTAATTTGTTATTACAGTTTGCATGACTTTTTTGCCAGCAAATTTACCCTCTCTGCTGCTGTAAATTTTCGGTTGGTTCTTCATATTCTATAATTACTGCATTCAAATTATCTACCATTACATCAGCATTACAAGCTTCTTCGACAATAATCTTCGCATCTAACAGGAAGTCAAAGTTGATAGCCCTGAAGTGTTATAATTTTATAATACTCTGGGCCCGTTCAACCAGCTGATGCTAAATTTTAACACAATGTTAAACTGATTTAACACTGAAGTTAACCCGAACTCTGTTTCATCAAACAGTGTCAACTTTAACATGGTGTTAAAGTCGGTGTTAAGTTATAATCGCCGTACCCCTGTGTTAAGGCGTTTAACGAATGTTAGATGTTGGAAAATGGCTGCCACAAACCAAGCTGTTGATGCGAGTTTGCTACAATTGGCACTTTTGAATGCCATTCCTAATAGAAAAGCAGTCGTACGTCATAATATATTTGAAACACTGTAAAAGGAGGAGTTTTTAAAGCAATATAGAGACTGCCCAAGGGGTCGTGAGCATGGTTTTATGAGAAATGTGAGTTTAGAATACTACCAACAAAAGCATGCCTCTTTCTCCTATGCTACAAGTTTTAATTAGGTACTTATATTTTATGCTACTAATATTTTTCATTTACTTGGTGGGTGATAATGTTGTTATTTCCAAAGCTACCATTTGTGGGTTTATTCAGAAGGTTTCCAAAGCAATTGCTTCAAGAAGCAAACAGTATTTTTTTTCGGGTCTGCTTGATTAATCAGCGATAACACATTTTCGTCCACTTTAGTTTCAATGCAGTGTCCACCACCAGTTTTAAACCGTCTTAAACTCAATTCGCACCTAACGTTTCTAGTGCTGCACTTTATGTTAGTATAAAACTGCCGCAGTTGCTTACGGGACGTTCATTACAACTAAATTCCTCACGGGTTTTGTCCCCGGCTACAATTTTATCCTTTAATGTAAGACCGTCGGCTTTTTCGCAGTAATACGTCTGTACTTGTTAACCAGATGTTTAATTAACGTTTCAAACAATCAAACATTTATTTCAGTTGACATCGCGATTCTAACCTCAAAAAATCGGGAACATAACATGGCCATTCCCATGAAAGTAAGTAATTTCTGCTACTGACACACAGCGCAGCGATACGTAGACAAAAGTGCGTTGGAGCACGTTCAGAAGTAGTGTAGTTCGGCACGCAAAAATTTTAACATTATGTTAAACTTTGAACACATTGGAAAGGTAGAATAAGACGACTGAAAAAATCAATGCCATAGCAGGGGTTTGAACCACGTCGTCTGAGTCTACCTTTCCAACCCTGTCCAACACACAGCTTGTGTGGAAGAACAATTAATTCCTTTGAACACATTGTTAACAACAAGGTGTTAAGCATTTTTAACATCGGTTGGTGAAACCGCCCTCAATTGCATAATTTACTGCTTTTAATTCTACCATTAAAACTGCTTTTTTATACCTTCTACTGTCTAAAAAAAGAAGTTGAAAGGTGTATCATTTCATCTGTAATTTGCTCATACTATATATCCCCATTATACAAGTAATACGGATTTCTTGTGTAGAATTCCCCCGCTATGCTGGCCTAAATGCGCTTCTATTGTTTCCGAAGAATGCGCCTTGATTCTCTAATCCTTCCGGAAAGACCTTAAAATGTACTGTGTATTGCAACTGTTAAGTTTTTCTAAAAGAATTATTTAATGCGTAACAAACATGGTTAAAAATTCACTTCTTTTGTAGCACTTTACAAGAGCACAGGAATAGCTTTTCATAGTTCTTATGTTTGAATTTAATTTCCCTCTTCACAGTTATTTATCTTTCGTAGAATTTCAGCAATTAACCTTAGACTTTTCAACCGTTTCTCTTATTCATATCCACCTCTCAAAGCTTTCATTCTCTTATTGTTTTTGTTAGCTCTTAACTACGTTGTTCTTTAAAACCCTTATTTGCATTTCTTTGTCTTTTCGCGATTTTATATTTCAGATCCCTCGTTTCCTATCAAATATGAATCTCTATTTCTTGTTCAACTACCGTTGCACTTATTTTTTCGCCTACGTAGTTTTGAAAGATGCCACTATATTGATTGTATTTTAAATTATCATTGAAACTAACGTGTTATGGTGTGCATTTGATAGCATATTATACATTTATAATGTAATAATAGTATCATATAAATTATATTTATACACTATTCGTTGTAATAGAAAATTATACAACTTAAAATAAAACTACAATTGATATGTCTAAGGAATTACTGTGAAGTGAGTTGGTGAGAGAAAATGTGTGTATTTTTAATAGTGTTTAAGCGTATTCTTTCTTCTTACGGCACCACAGGCGGTGGACACTAATGATACATGAAAGTAAATGATAATTGGGGAAGGAAATTTGTGAGGGAAACGTTCCAGGCCTAAGTTTATAGTACAAGGGGCACTATTTATATTTTGAGCCTTGGCAACCCTGAATGTTGTAGGTGCCATCTGACGTTTCCAATGGAATGTTTGACATTTTTGACCGTAATCTACCTCAAACATTTTGTCAGTAGAGCGTCATTTGTTTTGTTTACGCTAGTTTGAAAATTGTGTGTCAACAAAAACATGGAATTAACTCGTGAAAATGTTCGTGCAATGATTTATTACGACTTTCGACGTAGATTATCAAGACAAGAGCGCATCGATCAACTAACTTTCACATTTGGCGGCGAAGTTCCATCCTTAGCCACTGTGAAAGCTGGTATAACAAATTTAATCGTGGCCGCCGTTCGCTCAATGATGAAGTTCGTGAAGGTCGTCCAAAATCAGTTGTTGTGCCAGAAAACATTGATGCTGTACAAAAACTAATAATGAAAGATCGTCATGCGACATATTGTGAGATTGAAGCAACCCTAGGCATCAGTTCCAACAGCATATATAAAATATTGTATGATTATTTTGCCGTGAAAAAGGTTTGCTCTCGTTGGATCCCACATAATTTGACGCAATCTCAAAAAGATGCTCGTGTCGATTGGTGTACAGAAATGCTCAAGAAATACAATGGCGGTGCCTCAATACGTATATAAGATTGTAACAGGTGACGAATCATGTATCTATGCGTATGAACCGGAACGTAAACAGCAATCGACTGTATGGGTGTTTCAAGATGAAGCAAATCCAAAAGTTGTTCGCACTCGAAGCACTTCGAAGCAAATGGTCGCCTGCTTTTTCAGCAAAACTGGCCATGTGACAACTGCCTTTAGAGGAACGTAAAACGGTCAATGCCGAATGGTACACAACCATTTGTTTGCCAGAAGTCTTCGGTGAAGTAAGGAAAACCAACAAGGATGGTTCTTCATCAAGACAATGCGAGAGCACACACATCTCGTCTAACAGGGTATTTGAAGGCTCAAAAATTCGAATTGATGGGTCATCCGCCATATAGTCCTGATTTGGCACCCAATGACTTCTTTTTGTTCCCGAACATCAAGAATAAATTGCGTGGACAACGATTTTCGTTGGTAGAAGAAGCCGTTGATGCCTTCAAAAACCATGTTTTGGAGGTGTCTCAAGAAGACTGGAAAAAATGCTTTGACAAATGGTTCAAACGATGCAAAAGTGCATTGATCATAAAGGAGAATATTTTTAAAAAAACAATAATGCAGTTTTAAATCAGAAATTACTTTGATTTAATTATTAGACACAAAATATAAATAGTGCCCCTCGTACCTCCCCGGCATAAGGACTGAGGAAAACCTGGACATAACCTCAGTGAAGCAGGACGGTCCTGTCGGATGGACCTGCCATTCACGAGTCTCTGTGCCTTAACAGCCTCGGCTATGTGTCGGTATATGTTCATAATTTTGTGATGTAATATTGTTATTGTAGTTAATTTGTTTTATTAAAAGCAGTAATGGTTTTAAACTGAAGTTCTCCTGTCTACGGTTTGAGCTGCGAATGTGCGCCCATTTGGGCTCGCTAGTTACGGGTTGCCTCAGGCAGACGGAAACTCCTTTAAGGGTACTGATAATGCGATACGGGTCAACAAGCCTGGGAGCGAGTTTGGCAACATGGGCTTCATTCCGATTACAATACAGAGAAGGTTGAATAAAAAGCTGAAGAAGCGGAATTTATCCCTAATTTCAAAGACAGAATACGCTAGTTATGAGAAAGAATAGAAAAGATTTCTTAATTGGATGGAGAGCAAAAATGTTACGGATATTTCGGAAACACTGATGTTGCATATATTTCAGATCAGGCTAATATTTCAGATCCTACTGAATGTTTTTGGTAGTTAATATTGACTTACCCATTTACTGGCTTATTTAACTGTAAGTATATTAAATATGTTATAATCCATTGTATATAAGGCATCACCATTATACGAAACTAAAATGTATATACGTTGAAAATAAAGAAAGGAGCTAACAAGCCGATAAAGCTGGAACGAAAATTCTTAGAGATTTTTTTTAAAGTGTGACGTGAAGTGTCGTAACATAGGAAACGCGAGGGATAAATTAGCGGAAGAGACGGCCGAGAAACATATAGACTTCGCGAACCTTAAGGTACTTGATAGTAGCTTCGATAAATGAAGCTGGCGGATCGAACAGAAAGGAATATTTTAAAAATAAATAATAGTTCAGTTTAGCCGGCAGCATTATTAAGACGATCAAGGCAGTGCCACCACCCTGAAAAGGAGAAACTCAGCTCTACCAGGAAATTATCCCCTGAATTAATTTACTAATTCGCGCCATCCTAAAATCGAACCCGTGACCGCGAGTCTTCTCGAAGTAGCAGCAATAGCAATACCGATGCGACACAGGTCAGCATCATCCTTTGCATCATTATCAGCATCACCATTATTATTATTATTATTATTATTATTATTATTATTATTATTGTTATTACTATTATTATGCCTGTATCAAAATGCTTAGCAAATATGAAATATGACAGATTAAATCTAAATAAAGATCTTTGTTGATACTTTTTTCCACCAATGGCTTTTTTCGAAATATGCCACGCAATTCAGCAGCCCTTGTATTGCTACATCCGTACTCCATTAAGATAATAATATTAGACTCTTTCCATGGGTATTTCAGAATAAATGTTCAGTATAAATACTGTTGATTGTCATACATTTTAACATTACATGTAACTCATTTCTCAACTACCCTTCCCCCTACAAGATCGAGCTTATAGTCATGCTACGTCCAACGCTTCTTTTAACACTGAATATTACTTCGTTCACTGCTTCACTTTCAAGACTGGACCATTAAAACATCAAGCAAACTCCACATAGTTAGGAAAGTCTCCACAAAACCCTGCACATTGCAGGCTCCAAAAAGAAAAGATCAACTGATTATATCACGTTTACGAATAGGCCATTCACGCCTAACCCATTCCTTCTTACTCGCCAAAGAAAATGCTCCTCACTGCGAGACCTGCAATTGCTGTAACACCATCAACACCTCATCACTAAATGCAGAGCTTATAACATGGAGAGAAGAAGACAAATATCCCGGAAGATATAGTTTTAGCTTTAAACAACCCTACTAATTTCAAAAACATTATTTTTTTCTTGAAAAACATCAAACTGTATAATAAGATTTAAATATAACACATCAAATAAAAATGTATAATAGGTAATAGGTTATACTGTTCTAGCTCTGTTCAAGACTTAATAATGTAAAATATGTTTATAACAATGTATCACAATTATTGTATATATGACCTATAGTCAAAGCGACTATAAATAAAGAAAAAAAATCTGATGTGCTACACTCACATGACTTTTTCTACTCTTGTACAAACTATTTTTACAAACGCTTATTCTCCATCCACTTCATATTAATCGAGATAAACATTTGCAGACTCTATCTTATAGCTAATTTTCTAGTAGATGTAAGGGGAATATATATTTACAAGGGCAATATAGAAATACAGTAGCCTTTAAGCATAGACATCACTCTTAATAGCTGGTTGCTAGGTGCAGCACCATTCTCTTTGCCACAGATTAATACTCTTTGCATATCCAAAGCAAAAAAATAAATAACGAATTCCCATTTGAGAAAATAAGTATTGAACAATTTAAGGGAATAACAAGCAATATCTGAAAATGGTTCACTCAACAAAAAAAATGTATATGACATAAACTGTGTATTTTTACCGCACTCCAAACTTTTTGTGTATCTCTTATGGTTTACCAGTTATTCAAAAGTCGTTCACAATGAAGAATACTTTTGGAGACATTCCAGAAAATTCTAGATACAGTTTATTTGTCATGAAGACATCTTAAACATATAATATTTTAATCAAAATCTTTAAAGCCATTTTTGAGAAAATTAAAATTTTCGAAAAATGTTCCATGCAAAGGGTAATCTGGGATGGGGGGGATTTTCTTGACAACCTTCTTGTCACAACTCTGGAAGATACTGAACCTAAATACCAAGTTTGGTGTTTATCCGACTGTTCGTTTCTGAATTTTGCTGTTCACAGACACACAGAGACACACACACGGACCCGTTTCCAAAAATGTTTTTTTTTGGATTCAGGGGGTCTCAAAACATATATTTCCGGTGAAATCTCGGTATCGAATTTTTGGGTGGAATACAATACTTTCCTACTTACTATACGTAGTAGAGAAAGTAATAACAACTGGTTCATTTCAGTTTTGGATTCTTGGGATTTGTTTCGGGTTCAAACCTCCGAGGCCGACCAACCTGACCGAAGATTTTTTCGCGAGTTTCCTGTCATCCGTTTTAGCAATGAATTTCATTTCCTTCTTCTTCACTGCTATACCAGGCATCGAGCTGATCACCCATCCTGGATATGATATGATCCAGAGTTTGCTTGCTCCTCGTCAGGCTACTGACCCAAGGCACTGGCTTGTAAGTCCTTGGGGGTGTAGGTCCTACAGAGAGGAGGGTAATCAGTTAAATAATAATAATAAGAAGAATGAATTTGTTTCAAGCTAATTGTAGAGAGAAGCGTTAAAACTGGAAAGGTAGAATCAGACGACTGAAAAATTCAATGCCATAGCCGGGAATTGAACCACGGATCTCCCGGTCTCCGTCCGGTTCCTCTAACCACCGAGCTACCATGGCAACATACCGGCACGACATTAAATTCCCCAACTGATTCGCATTTTTCCCGGTAAACCACAAGGAGATCTCAAATTGTATTGAGATGACATACCCCAATGGCGACTTACAATATTGTAGGACCCGGTTTTCATAGTTTCAACCACTATTAGGTCAATTAATTCCAAGCGTTAAGACTGTTTGGTATCTAGTGTTTGTTAAAAGTGAAAAACCTTACGCAAAAGAATTGTGATATAGGGGAATGGATCACCTTTTCTGCACAGAAGTGTATGTTACCTAATATTTCCATAGTCGGCTTATTTTCACCAACCGGAAAAATGGTACCGTTTGATTGGGCCACGCAAAAAAACACCACTAAAAGAGATCATTTCTATTCCGATTTGTCTGAAATACCACAAGTTTATGATTATTTTACACAAACGTTGTGTTTAAAATTGTTCATAGCTGGATTATTACTAGGCCACATATTGTTACAATATATTTTTATACTATTGCCAGAAAATTACGGATAATGTATTTTTGACAATCTCATAAAATCATTTATGGATACTTTACCTCTAGAAAATAATCGCTCATTCATTTTATACGAGGCTTAATTTTCTTTTCTGATGTTCATTGACAGTATTCATTTTTGTGTAGTAACAGCGGACTTTCATTAACATGTCCATTAACCATCATATTGGGATATGTCGTATAAAGGCTGTTAATGAAATGATTGTGAAACGGTTCTCTGGCACTTGTAGCTCGTAACGTCATACTGCTATGGAAACCCATAGGAAGGAAAATGATGCTGTCAAGTTTATGTAATTATTAGAACATAACCACAAATTTCACGAACCATTTTACTCTCTAATGTAATCGATTGAAGTAGATAGTATCTTTATGTTATTTACACCACGCCTTGGGCGTCAATTTGAAGTAGGTCGTATTGAAGGAGTTGTATTATATTTCAACTGTTGGGGAACGAACTAGTAGTAGTTGCAACCGCACGTATAGTAAACAGTTTCCGGTAGCCTTCGCCCCAAATGTATTTTTAATGTTTCTTTAAATATTGTATATATATATATATATATATATATAAGTTTGCCTCGGCTGCGTCAGTATTATTGTTAGAGACACGTTTCTCTTAGCAGGGTTGTGATGCGACAAGAATATAGGCTTACACAGATTATAATTTTACTTCACTCCCTTTATTAATACTTGGTACGATTTAAATAACACTTCACTGATATAGAGAGCTGTGAGATTCTTTTTATTAATTAATTACACTTTTTAACACGTAAACTTACTTTTCGTCTCACACGAATACATATTATATTTCTTGAAGACACTTTTTTGCGTCTGGTTAGTAACTCTGTCTGCAGGCAACTGAACTCTAAATTTGTAAAATTTTCTCCTTTTCAGTTACATTCATTTAACTAAAGCTTTTTCTGGTTGTTGATTGCCATTTTATAAACTGTTACTAAAATTACATTATTGTTACTCCAAGAATCACAAGTAGTATTGTTAAACTTTCTTACTCATTATTGCCTCAAGGTTACCTCATTGTTAGCAACTTTTGACCTATTTCTCACAGCTCCTACATTATTAAATTACGTAATACATTCACATAACATTATTACACATGAATACAATAATATAAACATATGCAATGACTGTTACATGCATTTTAAAATTATTACATACACATATTGCTTCAAGGTGGGCTGTTATTGAATTTACATATTATATAATTTGATTGAAATCATTTAAGTGTTAAAAACACTGCCTCACGATGCAGCTTCGAATACAAAAATGTTCTTCAGCTTGTGATGGACTGAGAAATAATATTGAAATAAAGCAAAGCAAAGAAAACAGCTTAACAATTGGTCTATGCAGGATTGAAAAAGATTGTAATCTCAGCATTGCACGAAAGCAGCAAGCGGAATAATTGATGTGGTTGAACTGAAAACATAGTCACCACTTGCTAATCGATATATTTAACTCGATGATAAATGGAGCATGTATAGTCCATAGCTTGGGTAATTTGCAGGTATATTGGTTGTGTTGAAAACACACCTATATCTTTACCAAATGACAACCGATACTTTAGTGTTTCTGAACTACAGATGCCCATAAAGTGCTAATACATTTTATGTTCCTGGTCTGCTACAACACGATAAACATTATAGTAGCAGAGTAGAGCTTATAAAGCCTAATGCAGTTCATGTCCACCTTTATTATCAATGTGGATAAGAGAACATTATTGCCACTGTTCCCAACGCCTAATGACTATGCGGAACAGGCGCTGTAAGATTTGAGGGGTTATTAGCAAGCATGCCATTCTTATGCTTTGTTTCAACTCATGTACACCCGTGGACAAAAAGAAAACGAGACATGCCTGAAGCGCCATTTTTTCTAAGTCCTACACGGCACAGCGCCTTGTTTACACCATACGAATGCAGTTGTGTAGCCGTTGCAGCAAGTTCTTGTACGGCATTATTAAACATATTACCTTCTATGTGTCTTCTCTGTAGCTCCCATAAGGGGGGGGGGGGGCGTTCCAAACCCCTTCAGCTGCCGCGGTGCGGGCGCTGCGGACCCGGAACACTCGGTACTTCTGACGTTACTAGAATTTCGCCGGGTCAAACGTCCGAGCCCCACTCGAATGGGTGTCATTTGGATTGGGTTGGACTCGCCGGGGCAGTGGTTCCCGAGACCTGTGGGACATTGAGTAAGTCTGTGCGGGTTTCCGTAGAGGCGGGGTTTTGAGACCCCTCATTGTCTTCCGGTACTGACCTGATAGCCGGTAGACGATATGCTAGATTGCTGTCGGCCCTACCGAAGTTTTCGGTAGTTATCCCCTTGGATGACACACGTAAATGGCGTACCCACTTCCATTCTCGCGCAAGCGGGGAGCCTTTCTAGACTCTAGGTATTGGCCACATAGGAAATGCCCATGGATCGGAGAGCCACTCGGCTGGCGCCACCCTGGGTTAATGAGGGAGCCTTGGGCTTCGACTTTTGCCCTGGTAGACCTTCGCATCATTGTTTTCTCTGTAGCGCTGTGGCAGAGCATAGGATACTCTGTAGTTAAGACCGCAGGTTCGCTTCTCGCATGCAGCAAAAATATTTTTTATTCTGTTAATAATGTGCAATCAACACATGGTGACTACTTATTCCCGATATACTGCATTTCATACACGGCGTTTGGTAAAGTTCATAATAGAATAGTTATTACGATGCAAAATACGTGGCTTCACAAATTCATCATGATCGCGTATATCCACAAAGAGCCACTCGGCTGGCGCTAGCCCTGGGTTCAGGAGGGGGACTTGGGCTAAGCTGTTGCCCTGGTAGACCTTCGCTCAACATGTTGGATATCAAGATACGGTCTAGATGTGTTATGACAGTTTGACGATTGAGAAAGGAGTATTTTAGGAGTTGTATTGTATTTCAACCTTTGGGGAGCCGAACTTGTAGTAGTTGCAACCGCACGTATAGTAAACAGTTTCCGGTAGCCTTCGCCCCAAATGTACTTTCAGGTGGCCTTTGCCCCAAGTTAAAAAAATATTAACTTTGTAATTTAACTGTTTCTTTAAATATTATATATTTATGTTTGCCTCGGCTGCCCCAGTATTATTGTTAGAGACACGTTTCTCTTAGCAGGGTTGTGGTGCGACTTAAGAATGTAGGCTTACACAGATTATAATTTTAGTTCACTCCGTTTATTAACAATTAATACGATTTAAGTAACACTTCACTCATATAGAGCGCTGTGAGATTCTTTAATTAATTACTTGCACTTTTTAACACGTAAAACTATTTTCGTCTCACACGAATACGTATTAAATCTCTGGAGGATTTGTCTCGCATCCGATTAGGAACACTGTTTGCAGGCAACTGAACTGATTTCAACTGATTTATGTATTTCAAGTCTCTGATTGGCTATTCCTAATCCAATAGAATACCTTCATTTAAGTAAAGCTTTTTCTGGTTGTTGATTGGCTATTTTTATAAACTGTCACTAAAATTACATTATTGCTTCCAAGAATCACAAGTAGTATTGTTAAACTTTCAAATTCATTATTGCCTCAAGGTTACTTCATAGTTACCTCATTGTTAGCAACTTTTAACCTATTATTCTCACAGATCCTACATTATTAAATTACGTAATATATTCAAATAACATTATTACACTTGGATACAATAATATAAACATATACAATGATTGTAATATACACTTTTTATATATTGTTACATACACATATTTCTTATAGCGGGCTGCTTCACGATACATTGAACAGTGCACAATACACAGTAAAACTTGAGAATATTTTGCTTCCCTCTGTAGGATGATGAATTCTGATGGAATTTGAGGCAGTATTTTTAACATTTAAATGATTTCAGTCTAATTCTATAATATAAAATATATTAACATCCCGTGTTAAAGCAATATGTGTATACTACAATATATAAAAAGTGTATATTACAGTCATTGTATATGTTTATATTATTATGTACATGTATAATAATATTATGTGAATGTATTACGTAATTTAATAATGTAGGAGCTGTGAGAATAGAGGCCGAAAGTTGCTAACAATGAGGTAACAATGAGGTAACCGTGAGGCAATAATGAATTGGAAGGTTTAATAATGCTACTAGTAATTCTTGGAACAATAATGTAATATTTAAAACAGTTTATAAATAGCTAATCAACAAGCAGAAAAGCTGAAAGCTAAATAAAGGTATTCTATTGGAGTAAAATTAGCCAATCAGGGACTTGAAATAGAGAAATTCACAAATTTAAGCGGTAAACACCAGTCGCTAGAAGGCAAGTACCTGAGCAGTTCGTTCGCTCGGTACGTATTCAGTGTGAGACATAAAATTCATTACGGCGAGAATATTATAAAGTTTACGTATTAAAAGATGCAAGTAATTAATAAATAATCTCACAGCTCTCTATATCAGTGAAGTGTTATTTAATCGTGTGAAGGATTAATAAAAGGAGTGAAGTAAAAATTATAATTTGTGTAAGCCTACACTCTTTAGCCGCATCACCCCCTGCTAAGAGATACATGTTTCTACAAATTACTACTGACGCAGCCGAGGCAAACACACACATACATATATATATATAATATTTAAAGAAACATTAAAATACAAAGTTGATTCCTAAACGTTAGGGCGAAGGCCACCGGAAAGTGAACGTTGCGGCGAAGGCCACCGGAAACTTTGTATCGTACGTGGGGTGAACACTCCAAAAAACTATCTCAAGTTTTTGGCTCCCCAACAGTTGAACTACAATACAACTCCTATTTCAAATTGGCTTTCCATACGTGAAGCTACAACCTTCTCAAATTGTTGAATTCGTACAGGATAATTATCCTGTCCACATATGTCAAAACGTTTCATATTGGTTCTCAGAGAGGCAGGGTATTAGAGCGATAAAGTGGCCTCCCTGTTCACCACATTTGAACCCTATTGAAAATGTGTGGGCTAAGAGGAAAACGGGGATCTCAAATTTCCCTGTAGCTGTTGGCTTCTGGCCACAAATTCAAGAAGCCTGGGATGTTGTAACTTCTAGTCCACGTTACTACAGGGATTTAATTTCATCTATAACCCGAAAATTGAGGGTCGTTATATGTGCTCAAGTTTCACACACCCGATATTAATTTTGTTTATTTTTTATGTTTTAGTTTTAGAAGACAAGCTTTTTTTGCATTTATTTCTTTAGTTATTTAAAACGAGTGTTTTAGTAGAATTGCATTTTTGTGCGCACAGATATGCCTACAGCTTAAAATGTTAAATTTATATTAATGGAATATTATGTTCTACACACCCAGTCATAAAATTAATAACAAAATATAACAATACCTAACGCGAGATTTGGACCGAGGAATTTATGAGCACAAGTAGTGCCTTCTTAATCTCTCGGCCAACGAAACGTTTTTGCGTGTTCTGTTTTCGGTAGTTTATAAGCGTCATCAACGAGAAACACCGTTATAAGGTGATCATTGTGCTCACAAAAACAGAGCTTTCAACAGTTTCTGCATGTGCGTTGTGAACACAACTGTTCCGATGGTACACGAAGCCCTACGATTGTCACTTGGAATCTGGGGATGACTCATTTTCTTGTCCACGGGTGTACATCTGGCACCCTGGTAGTATAAACTCGGCTCTTGATGAAACTCCATGCAAAAAAGTCAAGAAGAGTGAGGTCGGGGAACGGGAAGACCAATTGCAATCCGCCTGTTTGGAAAGATCTCATTTAGGTAGTCCCGCATGTTTGCATAGCGGGGTGGTGCCCCATCTTGTTGGTAAATGACAAAGGTAAGGATACCATCCTGCCGTAACTGTGGCTCTAAGGACAACTGTAGCATACCCAGTAGATTGTCTCTGTAATTGTCCTGTGTCGATAATGATGGGAGATATGTGGATAATAAAGGTAGACTTGTTGAACTGCATTAGCTAATATAAGGTCCTACTCTATCCTAATATAATGTTTATTGTGTTGTAGCAGACCAGAAACATGAAAATATGTTGTGACTTTATAGACACCCTTTGTATCAATTCTGCGCTTGGATACATCCATGCATTTTTAGAGCAGAACTCAAAGCTCTGTTCACATTTTTACTTTCTCTATCACTTACAGTAAGTAGAGTCAGTTGCATATGTTATTTATGCTGCCTCTTTTGGATATTAATAAATGAAAACATTAGTAAAAGGTTTAAGAATATGCAAACTTATACTTGTTCCTAATCCTTGCAATGCGATCGGAACTATGCTGTTTCTAATGGCAACCTGTTTAGTCGGTTTATCGGATAAACACCAAACTTGGTACTTAGGTTCAGTACCTTCCAAAGATGCGACGCAGGGTTTTAAGAAAATCCCTCGCCCCAGACTACTCTTTCCATAGAATATTTTTCGAAATTTTTAATTTTCTAAACAATGGCTCTAATAAAAAAATACCACATATTAATGATATTTACATAACAAATGAAATATATATCTTGAATTTTCTAGGAATAGACTTCGAAGTCCTCTTCATTCGGAAAGAATTTTGTGTAATCTTTATAACTCGTAAACCTTAAGGGATAGACGAAAACGTATACACAAGAAATGTAGATTTCTTTAAAACACAATTTATTACAAATACCTTTTTTGTAGCATAAGCCGTTTCCGAGATACCCGTTAGTACAGGTTCAAATTGTCCACTACTTGATCATCCTTTCAACATTCAGTTGTTTCTCGCGATGTCATGGAATCATTTTAAGCATGCCGGCCCACGTAGCTATGGTCGCTGAAGTGTATAGCTCCAGCGCTCCGCCAAGCTGAGGGTCGCGTGTTCGAGTCCCGCCATGGGCATGGGAGTTTGTGTGTGTCTGTGTGTTGTATAATTGCGATAATAAGCGGTAACGAAAACAGTAAAAACACAGAAATCATTAACTGGATAAAACAAGGGAACTAAAAGAAAAGTAATGTGAATATAACACTCAGACCATTTTTTTTGTTGTCTCTTATGGTTTACGAATTATACAAAAATCATTCAGAATTAAGGGTACTTCACAGGCTATTCACTGAAAATTTAACATACACATTTTATTTGGCATCCAAATATCTTAAACGTATGATATTTTAAACAAAATCGTTATAGCCACTTTTGGAGGAAGTAAAAAATAACGAAAAATGTTGGGTTGGGGAGACTTTTCACATCATATTTTTGGATTACGCTGAACTTAAATATCAAGTTTGGTATTTAACCGACTTTTCGTTTTGAATTATGCTGTTTATTCATATAAACACATACACATACACACACAAGCTCACCTTTTTCTAAAAACGCATTTTTTTAATTAATTCAGGGAAACTCGAAACTTTTATTTCTGGTGAAATTTCCGTGAAATTTTTGGGTGGAGTGCAATACTTTCTCTATTTTCTATGGGTTAAGCAACAGAGAAATAAGACTCTGTGATAAAAACGTCGGATTTAATTGGTTGAAATTTGCAGAAAATAGAAAATACCCCTAAGACTTACCGAGCGGGATGGCTGAGGCAGCATCACCTGTGGTCCGCATTCATGAGGTCCCGGGTTCGATCTCCGGCGACCGCCCACTATGGCCGATGGGTTTTTCGTGGGTCGTCAGGCAAATGCTGGGGTGGTTTATCTTCTACCACAACTCTCCTCCCTCTCATTTCCAGTACCCACCATCTTCCCTGATATCCCTTCCAGGGCTGTAGGACCAGACGACGGTGTTCGGCGGATGGGTGGTGGCTTGCGCCCTATAGAGGTTTCTTCCCTGGCGTCGCTGCGGGATTCGCTCAATTAGGTCTCTCCTTGGAATGGGCGCCGCCCCGGGGGCCCGCAGGAAGTTGGCGGCTTCTGAGCGGGCCCGGGTGGCGTCGGTTGCGTTACATCTGTAAACGTCTGTGCTTGCGCTCATCGTCATCTGAATCTGGTCGCTCTTCGGGGTTCTCCCCCCATCCCTCCCTCCCGGGGCTCCTGTTAGAAGCACAAGGGGCATACTGGCCTACATGCGGTGCTCTGCTCCGGCTTCGGAGGCCGTTTCTGTTGATTCGCACCTTATCTTTTACCCATAAAACTTATGGCAGTTTTATAAAGAGTCTTTCAACAAGAGGTCCTATCTTTAACATGTGATAGCTGCCGTTGTTATTGAGTTACAGCAGTCATTGTTTTCATGTGGTTACATTTGTTATTGGAAAATAACCATGGAACGTTACAGCATTTACCAACGCGTAGAAATTGTAAAAATTTATTATCAAAATGAATCATCTGTTCGCCAAAACTTCTGTGCTTTGGGTGAAGTTTACGGTGTGCATAATCGTCCCTGAGACAGAACGATTCAGCGTTTGATCGATAAATTTGAAAGAAGTGGTTCTGTCAGTGTCAGCCTGTACGTAATCGACGTAAGCGCTCCAACGAAAACATAGGCACCGTTCGTGAGAGTGTTCGCGAGAACGGAAACAAAACAATTGCTCGTCGAGCGCAAGAATTGGGGCTTTCGCCGACCACAACTAGGCGAATTTGCATCTGGACTTGAAGTTTCACGCTTACAAAATGGTTTTAACTCAAGAACTAAAGCCCAACACCATAGCTTGCGCCGTGTATTCGCTGACTGCGCTATGGAGCAATTGGAAGCTGATCGGATTTTTGTCGAAAAATCATCTTCAGCGACGAAGCCCACTTTTGGATGGATGGTTGTGTTAACACCAAAATTGCCACTATTGGAGCAATCACAATCCAATGCGGATTCAAGAACGACCACTTCATCCCCAAAAGTTTACTGTGTGGTGTGGATTTTGGTATGGTGGAATCATTGGTCCATATTTTTTCCAAGATAAAGATGGAGAAGCTCTGTCAATGGAGAAAGACACCGGCCTCTTATAAGGCACTATTTTTGGCCTCAATTGGATGGTATGGATCTCAGAAACATCTGGTTCCAGCAAAATGGTACCACATGTCATACTCCTCTCGAAACAATCGATCTTTTGAAGAAGTTCAGAGGTTTCATCATTTCCCGTGGTGGTGATGTTAACTGCCCTCCGAGGTCATGTTGGATTACTACTTGTGGGGTTATGTTAAATCTCGAGTTTATGTGAGCAAGCCAGAAACAATAAATTATCTAATAAATGACATCAAGCGTGTTATTCGTGAAGTTGGACCTAATTTACGTTCTTCTGTCATTGAAAATTGGGTCAACCGTATACGCGCAACCCAATGAAGTCGCGGCGGTCACTTAACTGATGTTCTCTTTCACACGTAATGACATTAATTATGTTCCAAAATAAAAAAAGAAACAAACCTCTATCATTTATAGAACGTGTTTTATTTAAGTTCAAAGATAGGACACTCTTTTTAAAGACCCTATAGGAAGGAGCAGCAGTGCAAGGTTCATGTTATTAATTGAGCTATGCAATGGCACACTATAGAGCAACGGTTCCCAAACTTCTTGCACACACGACCCCCTTTTCGATAATGAAATTATTGGCAATCCCTCCATTCACTTCGCTACTTAAATCATTAACTTGCAAGTTTACGCGCGAAGTTTAAGAATAAATTAATTGAGCTTTCTTCAGAACAAAGTTTAAAACTGACTTTCCAGAAGGAAGATGTGTATCAGTTCTGGCTAGCAAGAAGAACAGAATACCCTCGTGTCTGCTGCAATAAACGTGCTTATTCCATTTCACACCTCATATCTCTGCGAAATTGGATTTTCGTCAATGATGAACATCAAGACTAGATCTAGGAATAGATAACGTGTGCAACTAATGTACAGCCAGACATTGAAAGATTAATTAATAACAAACAGGTTCACACTTATCACTAAATGGTTTACATAAAATTGTACATGTGAATTTACTGTGAAATTGTAGTATTAATGTGCTTCTTAAATACAAGCATGATTCTGTTTAAATGTAATATGTAATAGGTGACTAAATTCCATTTTCCCCATTGTTATGATAACACTAGTCTGCATTTTCAAACTTTATGCCAGAGATTTCTTAAAAATAGGTGTTCTTGAATCACGTTTTTATGCTGATTCCAGAAATAACTTCCGTTTTTTTCTATCATGTCAGGTTTTTACACAAAATAAGTAATGTTTGGGCAAATTTACTAATGAGCGTAGAAAAGTATTCAAATACCATTTCACACAAAGTAGGTTTTTATTCAAGAAACATTTTAAGAACACTCTCAAGAATCCCATTATTTATTTCATGACTACATTTTAACAAAACAAGATGCCAAAGTGTTTCATTTAATTTTTTTCAAAGTTTCTCTTCTTTGACTTCCTTGCAGATCCTTGAAGATTACTGTCCCTACTCAACATCCAACAGTAGTCGGCCATCATAGTTTCATTCCATCTCCCCTTGGTACCTCCTATCCATTTCCTTAATATATTGGTGAAAACTTTCACTTTGCTCTTCACCGTAATATCGCAGATTTTCTGGAAAGTAGTCGATATTTGAATGCAGAAAATGCGCCTTTACACTCGTGTTACAACCCATCTTCTTGAAATTTTCCAACATTGTCTCGGCTATGGGCTTGTAATTAGGATATTTGTTATTGCCTAAGAAGTTTTCAGTAACTGATCGGAAGGCGGTCCATGCTTCTATTTCTCTCTCATTCATTGTCTTCTCAAAATCTTCATCCTTCATCAATTTATTTATTTAAGGACCAACAAAAATTCCAGCCTTTAATTTGTCTTGTGTAATGAAGGGAAATTTCTTGGAAAGGTACTTGAAGCAGGGTCCATCCTGTGATAGAGCCCTTACAAATTGCTTCATCAAGCCAAATTTTATGTGTGGTGCCGGAAGCAATATCTTTATATCTCTATATTTTTGAAGTGAAATTCTGAAACAACTGTACGTGATAGAAAAAAACTAAAAGCAGTTCTGAAATCAGCACAAAAAAGTGAGTTAGAATCACGTATTAGTTTTCATTAATCCGATATCATGCGGACTAGTGTAGTAATTAGCAATAAAGTGATTTATTAACAATTCCAAATATCCACTACGACCCCTCAGATAAAACACTGTGGCCCTCTGAGGGTCGCAAACCACAGTTTGGGAACCGCTGCTATAGAGAACCCCCGATTTTCTACTCATATACATACGTAACTATATCGTACATTCTTGTTTCAGTCAATTTTCAAGACGGGTGGTAAGGAGTACTTCCAGTTTCCATTCTAACATCTCGGTTTAGCATCCCAAATCTTGTAACAGAAACACACAAGCTTGCATATTGGTTTCTGTTGACGTAAAGCTATAAATTAACTCTGGGCTAAAGGCAGAGGAACAAACATCCACCACCTAGGATTCCGAATTGGTACATTTTGAATGGCACGAGATACGGCGTCATAAATACAGAAGCAACTATTGGAGGAATTAACTAAACTCAGAACCCTTAAGGGTATGCCTTAGGAAATTATACAGTTTTCAGGCAAAATGCTCAATTTTTACTTTCTGTAACACCTAGCTATAGTGGGTAGAGGAAGTATGTATGCATGTTTGAGATTCCCTGAATAAAAATGGCATTGTTTTTACTTTCTCTACCGAAATTTCACAGGAAATACATGTTTTGAGGTACACTGAATCCAAAAAACATGTCCGTGTGTGCGTCTGAACAGCATAACTCAGAAACGAACAGTCGGATAAACACCAAACTTGGTATTTAGGTTCAGTATCTTCCAGAGATGCAACACGAAGGTTTTCAAGTAAATCCCCCCACCCCAGAGTACCCTTTATATGGAACATTTTTCTAAAATTTTAACTTTCTCAAAAATGGCTCTAACGATTTTGAATAAAATACCTCAAGTTTAAGACATTTTTATGGCAAATGAATTGTATATCTTGAATTTTCAGGGAATGTCTCCAAAAGTATTCTTCATTGTGAACGACTTTTGCGTAACTGGTAAACCATAAGAGATAGACAAAATTTTACTACACAAAAATGTAGATCGCTTTAAAATACACAATTTATGTCATATACATTTTTTTGTTGAGTAAACCATTTTAGAGATATTGCTTGTTATTCCCTTAAATTTTCCAATACTTATACCTTTTCTCAAATTCGTTATTCATTTTTTTTGTCCTGGTAATGCAAAGAGAATGGAATGCTCCACATAGCAACCAGCTCTTAAAAGATTTACTATTGCTTAAAGCTTAGCAATTCCCCTTGCATCTACAAGAAAATTAGCAATAAGATTAACATCTCGATTGACATGAAGCATATGGAGAATAAGGGTTTGTAAAAATAGTTTGTACAAGAGTAGAGAAAGTTATGTGAGTGTAACACATCAGATTTTTCACATAAAAAACCAGAGACTGGTATCACTATGGGATAATAAACCTCACTAAAAGATGACTAAAGACCATAGAATCTGATAGTCTCTACTTTGAAGAGTAGTTTAATTTCTTGTCAGAAAACGTACCAAATAACGTTTTGCTTAAAAACCCACATTGCTTATGAAACACCATCTATACAATAAAAATTAATTTTTTCGTTATAATAAAAATAACCAAAAGTACTAAACAGCAATATTTCATTGTAAAGTATATTCTAGGATAAAGAACGGTTATTATTCTATACATCTTAAAATTCAAAGATACAGCTACAAAACTAATAGAGAGAAAAAATGTTTAACATTTTAATAAAAGCTTGTCGATATTTCCTTAAAATGTGTCTGAACTGATCACCGTAATTTAGCCTAATTTTAAAATTGACTATATTCACTACTAAGGGTACATTCAAATTCTTGAGAAACTGATCAGATATGATCTTATTAATGTCACATACAGCATCGAGTTGGACTATTCCCTTATCTTGTTCTCTATTCTCTGTTGTGCTGTTGTTTTTCCTTGTGTTATTTACTACACCGTACACGTCGTCGAGTTTACGCTATGTTCATTGCGAGATATGTCCAATATTTCATGGAACCTGAAAGCCCTGTCGACAACCCATTTTTCAGTCGAGGTTTACTTTAATACAGCGAGTTAGTAGAAAGCATCCGACATGTGGGGAAGCAATTTTTCCAGATTTGGCTTTCTGACGCTAAACTTTCTTCAGTACTACCAACGTGATCCAAAAAGAAACGCATGGTTACGAAATATGTCCCTTGTGTTCTAGATTTCCTACCAAACTACAGTCTACAAAAGTCAGGAGCTAACATTAACCCGGAAGAAAGAACGCGCAACGGAATACACAATTATGGATAGTTCATGTAAATTCGAACGATATTAAAACCTCACATTTTTGTTTCAGCCACAAATTTTTTCTCTCTCTACCAGCTACTTATGGTAGATATAAGAAATTTTGCATTCCATCCAAAAATTCGATAAAGATATTAGGAGAAATCAAAATACACTTTTTTGTCCCCTAAACCTCCCCCAAACATTTTTAGAGAAAGGTCCATGTGTAGCTATGGATAGTATAACTCAAAAGCGAAAACTAGAGTAAATATCAAACTTGGTGTGGTTGGTGTATTTTGCTTTTCATATTGTGTACGCAACCAAGTCCGTTGCTTGTCTTCCTCCGTGGTCTAGGGGTACCATGTTCCTGAGGTTCCTGAGGTCGCGCGCTCAAACCCGGCGGAGGGCGAAGGATTTTTTCGGGCGTAAAAATTTTTAGCATGGCTTCCTTCGGAAAAGAAGTAAAGCCGATGGTCCCGTGTCATAGACTTACGGCGCGTAAAAGAACCTCAAGCCTGATAAAGAGGAACCTGAGCACAATTTTTAGTCTTTCACGCCCAATATAGAATGCGACGTTAAGAACCAGAATAGTTTTTAAGCGTCCATAAATAAAACCTCAATTCAATTCAAGTCCGTTGCTTAATTTGAGATTATTTCTGGCCAAAAATTCATGTAACATGAATGGAATAATCACTTTTTTGTATGAATACTATAATTATACAAGTGTTTATGTGAAGTTGTAATGGGTAAAGAATGTCGTGCGTTTATAACACATAATAGTTTATAGAAAAAAGTTCTTGTGAGTGTAAATACCAGACTTGATATTTAAGTTCAGCATCTTCCAAGAATAAACACAAAGATTTTCACGAAAACCCCATCTCAAATTACGCTTTACATAGAAAAATATTCCTGTTTTTAAAAATAGTTCAAAGATTTTGATTCATACATCTTATTTTTAAAATATTGTTGTAAATAATAAAAATATATCTAAAATTTACTGTGGAATTCCCTTGAATTTTATTTAATTTTACATAACTGGGAAGGCGGAAAAACACTGAGCTTATTAAAATAGGTACCTGTCTGTGTCAGATAAATTATTAGCTACTTTGTTACCGCGGAGCTACACTATGTGATCAAAAGTATCCGGACACCCCACAAACATACAGTTTTCATCTTAGGTGCACCTACTGCCTAGTACTCATTATCCGCGACCTCAGTAGTCATTAGACATCGTGAAACAGTAGAATGGGACGCTCCGTGGAACTCACGGACTTCGAAATCGGTGATTGGGTGTCACTTATGTCAGAAGTCTGTACACGAGATTTCCACACTCCTAAACATCCCTAGTTCCACTCTTTCTGATGTGATAGTAAAGTGGATACGTGAAGGGACATGTACAGCACAAAAGCGTACAGGCCGACCTCGTCTGTTGACTGACAGAGACCGCCGACATTTGACGAGGGTCGTAAAGAGTAATAGGCAGACATCTATCCAGACCATCACACAGGAATTCCAAACTGCACCAGGATCCACTCCAAGTACTATGACAGTTAGGCGTGAGGTGAGAAACCTTGGATTCAATGGTCGAGCGGCTGCTCATAAGCCACACATCACGCAGGAAAATGCCAAACGACGCCTCGCTTAGTGTAGGGAGCGTCAACATTACAGGATTCAACAGTGGCAAAACGTTGTGTGGAGTGACGAATCACGGTACAGAATGTGGCGATCCGATGGCAGGGTGTGGGTATGGCGAATGCCCGGTGAACGTCATCTGCCAGCGTGTGTAGTGCCAATAGTGAAATTCGGAGGTGGTGGTGTTATGGTGTGGTCGTGTTTTTCCTGGAGGGGGCTTGTATCCCTTGTTGTTTTGCGTGGCACGATCACAGCGCAGACCTACATTGACTTTTAAAGCACCTTCTTGCTTCCCACTGTTGAAGAGCAATTCGGGAATGGCGATTGCATCTTTCAACACGATCGAGCACCTATTGCTACTGCACGGGCTGTGGTGGAGTGTTACACGACAATAACATCCCTGTAATGGACTGGCCTGCACAGAGTGCTGACTTGAATCCTACAGAACACCTTTGGGATGTATTGGATCGCCGACTTCGTGTTAGGCCTCACCGGCCTACATCGTTACCTCTCCTGAGTTCCGCACTCCGTGAGGAATGGGCTGCCATTCCCCAAGAAACCTTCCAGCACCTGATTGAACGTATGCCTGCGAGAGTGAACGCTGTCATCAAGGCTAAGGGTGGGCCAACACGATATTGACTTCCAGCATTACCGATGGAGGGCGCCACGAACTTGTACGTCATTTTCAGCCAGGTGTCCGGATACTTTTGATCACGTAGTGTATCTCGTGGTTTGGTAATCTTGCTGCCAGCCTCATACTGTCCTACGTCACCGTATGCTGCCAAACTACATACCTTAAAAATCGCTAAAAATACTTAAGTAGCAGTACTGCAGAAAACGATTGTTGGCAGTACGTAATTCATGCAGCCTTGAGGGAGAAGGCGGCGGGAAAACTCATTGCTGTAGAAAATGGCCAACTGCGGTGAGTTTAGATTGCGTGGTATCTTTAACCAAACCGAAAAACAGCCTATTTTAAGGCTAACGTTTGCATCATAAAAGTGCAAGTAGACCCGTTTGGATTGACAATAATTAAAGTTGCATTTAGTATTTGTTTACTATTATCACTATTACGTATTATTTGCTTTCGTTTACCTCCGCATTTTAATTTGCTGCTTAATCACGTGAAGATCTGGTTGGATTGTTCTTAAAGTTACGATTATTATCTACTTTAATTACGACTTTTAATGCCATATATATTGACTGTTAGCAATACACCAGCTATTATTTGATAATAAAGCTACCAATTCCCCTTGCACCTACAAGAAAATTAGCAATAAGTTTCTGAAAATGTTTATATCGATTAACATGAAGTAGATGAAGAATAAGCGTTTCTAAAAATAGTTTGTACAAGAGTAGAGAAAGTCATCTGAGAGTAACACACCAGATTTTTATTCATGGAATGAATGAAAGCTTGGAAGTTGTAGAAGGCACAACAACAGGGTCAGACGTTATAAACTGTGTAGTGAAAGTTGTGAAGAATGCAGGGATCGCATAGGTTACACTTGCATCGGCAGCCACCATGGTGCTCCGGCTATGGCTGGTTCACACAACGGATTTGTGACTCTCCTAAAGATAGATTAAAAGAAGAAATAACAGCGTTGATTGCATAGTTCATCAAGAAAACTTATCTGCAAAAAATTGAATGTAAACAATGTAATGAGTCTGGTAGTGAAGGCTGTAAACAAACTGAGATCCCACGGTCTATAACACAGACAATTTAAAATCTTTTCAGAAGAGTTGGATCACGAAGTTAGGTGGCTCAGTCGAGGCAAAGTTTTACGTAGATTCTTCGAATTATTGGGGGAGATACGTTTTTGTTCTTGGAAATGTGTGGAGAACCTATTACAGAGCCCGCAAATGTAAAGTGGAAATGTGATCAGGTATTTATGGCCGATGTAAATAAACAGTTGAATGATTTTAATGCACCACTTCAAGGGAAAAAACAAATTAATCACGAATATGTTCGGTAGCATCGAAGCTTTCAAAACTCAGCTGTCATTATGGGAACGTCAACTGTCATATGGTGATCCTTGTAATTTTCCCAGGTTGAAAAGTGTGATCCATGATACTGATTCCCTAGAGGTGGGATCTTATGTTGGAAAATCTTCACTTGCTTTCTCGTGCGTTTGATGAAAGATTTAACGATTGAGGAAGATGGTTATGTTTGTTGTATTGTTATTTTTACGTTATTTGCCCCACGCTTTGGGAGCCAATTTGAAAAAGGTTTGTTGCTTCACGTATGGAAAGTCAGTTTGAAGATGTATTATATTTCGACTTTTGGGGAGCCGAGCTAGAAGTGGTTGCAACCGCACGTATTACCCGATAGCCTTCGCTTCGTAGGTTTAAAAATATTAAGTTTGTAATTTTGACTGTTTCTTTAAATATTATATATTTATGTTTGCTTCGGCTGCGTCAGTACTTATTTTTAGAGACATGAATGTCTTAGCAGGGCGTGTTGCGGCTGAAGAAATTAGGCTTACACAGATTATAATTTTTACTTCACTACATTTATTAATCCTTGACACAATTTTAATAATATTTCACTGATATAGAGAGATATGAGATTCTTTTGCTAACCACTTGCTTTAGTTTCACACGAATAGGTATAAAATTTCTCGAGGACACATCTCGTGTCAGGAACACTGTCTACAACCAACACGTCCAGTTATGAGCGCTGTCTACAAGCAACTGACTTGATTTCTTACCGCCTAAATTTGTAAATTTCTGTATTTCAAGTCTCTGATTGGCTAATCCTAGTCCAATAGAATACCTTCATTTAACTTAAGCTTTTTTCTGGTTGTTGATTAGCTATTTTATTAACTGTCACAAAAATTACATTTTGCTTACAAGAATTATAAGTAGTATTGCTAAACTTTCAAATTCATTATTTCCTCAAGGTTACCTCATTGTTAGCAACTTTTAACCTATTATTCTCACAGCTCCTACCTTATTAAATTACGTAATACATTCACATAACATTATTGAACATGTATACAATAATATAAACATATACAATAACTGTAATATACACCTTTATATATAATTACATACACATAATGCTTCAAGGCGGGCTGTTATTCTATATTTTTACTTTCTCTACTACGTATAGTAAGTAGGGGAAGTATTGCATTCCACCCAAAAATTCGATACCGAGATTTCACCGGAAATACATGTTTTGAGATCTCCTGAATCCAAAAAAAAGCATTTTTGGAAAAATGTCCGTGTGTGTGTCTGTGTGTCTGTGAACAGCATAACTCAAAAACGAACAGTCGGATAAGCACCAAACTTGGTATTTAGGTTCAGTATCTTCCAGAGATGCGACACGAAGGTTTCAAGAAAATCCCCCCACCCCAGACTACCCTTTACATGGAAGATTTTTCGAAAATTTTAATTTTCTCAAAAAGAGCTCTAACGATTTTGATGAAAATATTATATGTTTAAGATAATGTCATGAGAAATGAAATGTATATCTCGAATTTTCTGGGAATGTCTCCAAAAGTATTCTTCATTGTGAACGACTTTTGCATATAGTAACTGGTAAACCATAAGAGATAGACAAAATTTTACTACACAAAAAATGTAGATCGCGTTAAAATACACAACTTATGTCATATACATTTCTTTTGTTGAGTGAACCGTTTTCGAGGTATTGCTTGTTATTTCCTTAAATTTTCCAATACTTATACTTTTTCTCAAATTCGTTATTCATTTTTACTTTCTCTACTACGTATAGTAAGTAGGGGAAGTATTGCATTCCACCCAAAAATTCGATACCGAGATTTCACCGGAAATACACGTTTCGAGACCTCCTGAATCCAAAAAAATCTGATGTGTTACACTCACATAACTTTCTCTACTCTTGTACAATCTAATTTTACAAACGCCTATTCTCCATATGCTTCATGTTAATCGAGATATCGAGATGTCAATCTTATTGGTAATTTTCTTGTAGATGCAAGGGGAATATGGTAGCATTTAAGCGATAGTCAAATATTTTAACGCTGGTTGCTATGTGGCGAATTCCATTCTCTTTGCATGTTCAGGACATAAAAAAATCTGATGTGTTACACTCACATAACTTTCTCTACTCTTGTACAACCTAATTTTACAAACGCCTATTCTCCATATGCTTCATGTTAATCGAGATATCGAGATGTCAATCTTATTGATAATTTTCTTGTAGATGCAAGGGGAATATGGTAGCTTTTAAGCGATAGTCAAATATTTTAACGCTGGTTGCTATGTGGGGCATTCCATTCTCTTTGCATGTCCAGAACATAAAAAAATCTGATGTGTTACACTCACATGACTTTCTCTACTCTTGTACAATCTAATTTTACAAACGCTTATTCTCCATATGGTTCATGTTAATCGAGATATCGAGATGTCAATCTTATTGGTAATTATCTTGTAGATGCAAGGGGAATATGGTAGGTTTTAAGCGATAGTCAAATATTTTAACGCTGGTTGCTATGTGGCGCATTCCATTCTCTTTGCATGTCCAGGACATAAAAAGAATGAATAACGAATGTGAGAAAAAGTATAAGTATTGTAAAATTTAAGGAAATAACAAGCAATATCTCGAAAACGGTTCACTCAACAAAAGAAATGTATATGACATAAGTTGTGTATTTTAACGCGATCTACATTTTTTGTGTAGTAAAATTTTGTCTATCTCTTATGGTTTACCAGTTATGCAAAAGTGGTTCACAATGAAGAATACTTTTGGAGACATTCCCAGAAAATTCGAGATATACATTTCATTTCTCATGACATTATCTTAAACATATGATATTTTCATCAAAATCGTTAGAGCCATTTTTGAGAAAATTAAAATTTTCGAAAAATCTTCCATGTAAAGGGTAGTCTGGGGTGGGGGGATTTTCTTGAAAACCTTCGTGTCGCATCTCTGGAAGATACTCAACCTAAATACCAAGTTTGGTGCTTATCCGACTGTTCGTTTTTGAGTTATGCTGTTCACAGACACACACACAGACACACACACACACAGACACACACACAGACACACACACACACAGACACACACACGGACATGTTTCCAAAAATGCTTTTTTTGGATTCAGGAGGTCTCAAAACATGTATTTCCGGTGAAATCTCGGTATCGAATTTTTGGGTGGAATGCAATACTTCCCCTACTTACTATACGTAGTAGAGAAAGTAAAAATGAATAACGAATTTGAGAAAAAGTATAAGTATTGGAAAATTTAAGGGAATAACAAGCAATATCTCGCAAACGGTTCACTCAATAAAAGAAATGTATATGACATAAATTGTGTATTTTAACACGATCTACATTTTTTGTGTAGTAAAATTTTGTCTATCTCTTATGGTTTACCAGTTATGAAAAAGTCGTTCATAATGAAGAATACTTTTGGAGACATTCCCAGAAAATTCGAGATATACATTTTATTTGTCATGACAATATCTTAAACATATGATATTTTAATCAAAATCGTTAGAGCCGTTTTTGAGAAAATTAAAATTTTCGAAAAATGTTCCATGTAAAGGGTAGTCTGGGGTGGGGGGATTTTCTTGAAAACCTTCGTGTCGCATCTCTGGAAGATACTGAACCTAAATACCAAGTTTGGTGCTTATCCGATTGTTCGTTTTTGAGTTATGCTGTTCACAGACACACACACAGACACACACACACACAGACACACACACACACAGACACACACACACACAGACACACACACGGACATGTTTCTAAAAATGCTTTTATTGGATTCAGGAGGTCTCAAAACGTGTATTTCCGGTGAAATCTCGGTATCGAATTTTTGGGTGGAATGCAATACTTCCCCTACTTACTATACGTAGTAGAGAAAGTAAAAAGCATTTTTAGAAACATGTCCGTGTGTGTGTCTGTGTGTGTGTCTGTGTGTGTCTGTGAACAGCATAACTCAAAAACGAACAGTCGGATAAGCACCAAACTTGGTATTTAGGTTCAGTATCTTCCAGAGATGCGACACAAAGGTTTTCAAGAAAATCCCCCCACCCCAGACTACCCTTTACATGGAAGATTTTTCGAAAATTTTAATTTTCTCAAAAATGGCTCTAACGATTTTGATGAAAATATCATATGTTTAAGATAATGTCATGAGAAATGAAATGTATATCTCGAATTTTCTGGGAATGTCTCCAAAAGTATTCTTCATTGTGAACGACTTTTGCATAACTGGTAAACCATAAGAGATAGACAAAATTTTACTACACAAAAAATGTAGATCGCGTTAAAATACACAACTTATGTCATATACATTTCTTTTGTTGAGTGAACCGTTTTCGAGATATTGCTTGTTATTTCTTTAAATTTTACAATACTTATACTTTTTCTCACATTCGTTATTCATTTTTACTTTCTCTACTACGTATAGTAAGTAGGGGAAGTATTGCATTCCACCCAAAAATTCGATACCGAGATTTCACCGGAAATACATGTTTTGAGACTCACTGAATCCAAAAAAAGCATTTTTGGAAACATGTCCGTGTGTGTGTCTGTCTGTGTGTCTGTGTGTCTGTCTGTGTGTCTGTGTGTCTGTGTGTCTGTGTGTCTGTGAACAGCATAACTCAAAAACGAAGAGTCGGATAAACACCAAACTTGGTATTTAGGTTCAGTATCTTCCAGAGATGCGACACGAAGGTTTTCAAGAAAATCCCCCCACCCCAGACTACCCTTTACATGGAACATTTTTCGAAAATTTTAATTTTCTCAAAAACGGCTCTAACGATTTTGATTAAAATATCATATGTTTAAGATATTGTCATGATAATTAAAATGTATATCTCGAATTTTCTGGGAATGTCTCCAAAAGTATTCTTTATTATGAACGACTTTTTCATAACTGGTAAACCATAAGAGATAGACAAAATTTTACTACACAAAAAATGTAGATCGCGTTAAAATACACAATTTATGTCATATACATTTCTTTTGTTGAGTGAACCGTTTGTGAGATATTGCTTGTTATTCCCTTAAATTTTCCAATACTTATAGTTTTTCTCCAATTCGTTATTCATTCTTTTATGTCCTGGACATGCAAAGAGAATGGAATGCGCCACATAGCAACCAGCGTTAAAATATTTGACTATCGCTTAAAACCTACCATATTCCCCTTGCATCTACAAGAAAATTACAAATAAGATTGACATCTCGATATCTCGATTAATATGAAGCATATGGAGAATAGGCGTTTGTAAAAATAGATTGTACAAGAGTAGAGAAAGTCATGTGAGAGTAACACATCAGATTTTTTTTTATGTCCTGGACATGCAAAGAGAATGGAATGCGCCACATAGCAACCAGCGTTAAAATATTTGACTATCGCTTAAAAGCTACCATATTTCCCTTGCATCTACAAGAAAATTACCAATAAGATTGACATCTCGATATCTCGATTAACATGAACCATATGGAGAATAAGCGTTTGTAAAATTAGATTGTACAAGAGTAGAGAAAGTCATGTGAGTGTAACACATCAGATTTTTTTTATGTCCAGGACATGCAAAGAGAATGGAATGCGCCACATAGCAACCAGCGTTAAAATATTTGACTATCGCTTAAAAGTTATCATATTTCCCTTGCATCTACAAGAAAATTACCAATACGATTGACATCTCGATATCTCGATTAACATGAAGCATATGGAGAAAAGGCGTTTGTAAAATTAGATTGTACAAGAGTAGAGAAAGTCATGTGAGTGTAACATATCAGATTTTTATTATATAATTTGACTGAAATCATTTAAGTGTTAAAAATACTGCCTCACGATCTAATGGGCTTAAAAATGAATTTTTGATTTGTTTGCCACACCATATAGCATGAGTACCTATTATTGATACTCCCAAAGATGTTCAACTGAGGTTTATCACCTTGAAATGTAACATTGAGTTAGCTGACAGTTACATAAACAGAGGAAATTTGCTGGACTTCTGTAGTTTATTTCCTAAATAAAGATACTCTCGTTTACACAGGCGTGTGGCATCCTTGACTGCAATGTTTGGTGCGACCTATGGTTCGCCTTATTTTCTACTATAAAACGTAATAAAGATCTTTAGGGAGCCAACATCAATGTACTTATCTTTATGTATGCAGTAGTGATTCAGAGTAGTGTTTCATTGTCTCCAAATGTGGCGAATATTTTGAAAACTAAAAATGTCAGAAAGGAAGAGTGTCTGTCGAGAAGAACTGAATGTACAAATTCCTATTTGAAACATGTCTTCACTACACAGTTTGTGGTCCTCCGTGCTAGCCTCTCGTAGATTTACGACATGTAAAACAACCTCAAGCCTGCTAAAGAGGGTTTTGAGCAAAATTACTGTTTTTTCACGCCCAATATAGAATGGGACGCTAAGGACCACAGCAGTTAAAGAGCGTCCATGAATAAAACTCAAATTAATTTACTACACAGTTTAGTTTAGTTTGAAGTAGGTTTTATTTTGTTATTTTATATTTGTGCAACTTTTTCAGAATCAAAACTGTATACATGTCCACTAACAATTATTTGGTTGTATAGGACTAAAGGCTATAATTGGTTTTTGTCTGTAATTTAATACCAAGAATACGAGGAATATTAAACCATGTATAACACAGTTTGTGGCTATCATATCCTTGATATTTTAAAGGGTAACACAGCTACAGATTACCGGCTGCCACTGCGAGAAGTAGTGATTGACTCATAGGCGCATACCTCGCGCATACCTTCAGCACCGTGCGCACAGCACAGACGCGACGTGCTTAAGAGTTGGTTGTACCTGTCTTAAGCGGTGTCCAGGAAAACATTGCATTTCGCAGCATGTCGGTGGACCTGATATATGTTCACAAAATTGGAATTCGTGGGTTTAAACAACTGTTAGTACTGTGTAATCTATACTTTGTTTTGCTTCTGGTTACGATATTTTTGTATGTAAATGTCTTGAATATAACAATCATTTTTAATTTGGAGACGAATACTTTCTGAAGTCGCTGTGTGTTGTTAGCTTGAGGAAAACTTAACAGTAAACACACACACACACACACCCGGAATGGCATGTGTAAGAAAGGCATGTTAATGACACACGTTGGTGGTGTGCGACACAACAAGCTGTTGCCATGGTAACCCTGCTGGACAAAAGAACGTCGGCACCGCATTACGGCAGATATCGAGCGAATAAGTGACCTGGCGTGCGTCAACCACAGGAGCGAGCTTGCGGTAATTTGGGCCAGGTTTGCCGTGCTTGTGGCATACTTTCATTAGGGCGCTTAACGTGACGAGTTTCAAAATGTCTTTCCCAAAATGTAAACATCAAATCTCATTTCATGGAGCAAGGTTATGATAATTATTAACTAGCTGGCTTACCTCTCTCTCTCCGCCTTTGCTGGAGTAAAAAATGGTTCAGTCAGTTATCAGAGAAGAGATGACTTGTATTCTTTGTAGCCATGAAAACCAGCTGGCGAAGAGAAATGTATATAGATAACACTAATCAGGAAGAAAGGAGGTGGATGGCATGGCTAAGAGCAGGGATATGGAGGCTAAACGGGCACCCACAAGGCGAATGCTCATTATGTGGATGGAGAGAAGATGTACAACATATAGTGTTTGAAAGTAAGAGAACTGCAAATTGAGAAAGGAAATTATGTGGCCAACAATGAATTGAGAATCTGATATAAGCAAAATTATAGACAAAAGCTGCAAGAACATGAGGCAATATTTAGAAAAAGCTAAAAATAAATAGAAATGGACTATTAACAGATAAGTACTGTAGTTCATGAACATTTATATTAAGAGTGGTAGTAGTAGTAGTAGTAGTAGCAGTAGTAGTAGTAGCAGTAGTAGTAGTAGTAGCAGCAGTAGTAATAGTAGTAGTACCAGTAGTAGTAGCAGTAGTACCAGTAGTAGTAGCAGTAGTAGTACTAGTAATAGTAGTACCAGTAGTAGTAGCAGTAGTAGTACTAGTAATAGTAGTACCAGTAGTAGTAGCAGTAGTAGTACCAATAGTAGTAGTACCAGTAGTAGCAGCAGTAGTAGTACTAGTAATAGTAGTACCAGTAGTAGTAGCAGTAGTAGTACTAGTAATAGTAGTACCAGTAGTAGCAGCAGTAGTAGTACCAGTAGTAGTAGCAGTAGTAGTACTAGTAATAGTAGTACCAGTAGTAGTAGCAGTAGTAGTACCAGTAGTAGCAGTAGTAGTACCAGTAGTAGTACTAGTAGTAGTACCAGCAGTAGTAGTAGTACCAGTAGTAGTACCAGTAGTAGCAGTAGTAGTACCAGTAGTAGTAGTAGTAGTACCAGTAGTAGTACCAGTAGTAGCAGTAGTAGTAGTAGCATAGTAGTACCAGTAGTAGCACCAGTAGTAGTACCAGTAGTAGTAGCATAGTAGTACCAGTAGTAGCACCAGTAGTAGTAGCAGTAGTAATAGTACTAGTAGTAGTACCAGTAGTAGTAGCAGTAGTAGTACCAGCAGAGGTAGCAGTAGTAGTACCAGTAGTAGTAGTACCAGTAGTAGTACCAGTAGAAGTACTAGTAGTAGCAGTACCAGTAGTAGCAGTAGTAGTACCAGTAGTAGTACTAGTAGTAGTACGAGCAGTCGCAGTAGTAGTACCAGTAGTAGCAGTAGTAGTACCAGTAGTAATACCTGTAATCGTAGCAGTGATGATGATGATGATGATGATGATGAGGTGGGGCTTAAGGGCGCTCAACTACTAAGGTTATTAGCGCCCTTACTATGTGTAAAATAGGAACAGTAAAAGTTAAAAAATTAAAAATCCACACACAAAGAGCTTGGTCATAAACACTAAAAAACACAACAGACCAATTATTAAGATCAACACACTAAAATCATGGTCAACAACAGTTTAAAACGTGTCAAGAACTGTAGAATGCAAAGGACACGAGCGCCAGATATCCACTGGGGAGGAGTGCCCCCATTAAAAGATAACGTAAAATCAAACAACTAAAAGGCGCTCAGCGCATCAAATGCGACGGCTAAAACCAATGTCAGTGATAAAACGTAAAACACATTCTACAGCATGCGCGTCGTCTGCCAAAACGTTGGCTAGGCCAACAGGCAGACCAACACGAACGCGCAACGGAGCTAAAACTTGACACTCTGCTAAAATGTGACGCACCGTTAAGGGCGCATTACACCGCTCACAGAGTGATGCGGGGTCACCACTGAGGAGGTATCTATGGCTAAAAAGACTATGTCCGATTCGTAGACAGGCTAAAAGCACCTCTTCCCGACGAGAAGAACGAGAAGAGGTACCCCAGACTAACGGAAGAGGTTTAACCTCCCGCAACTTGTTCCCCCTAAGAGCCGCCCACTCATCGCGCCAGCGCGAGAGGAGACGGTAACGTAAAATAGCAGAAAAATCCGAGGAAGGAACAACACAGGTTAAACATCTGGGTGATAAAATTGCCGATTTGGCAGCGGCGTCGGCAGACTCGTTGCCTGAGATGCCCACATGACCTGGAATCCACAGGAAGGAGACGCTGATGCCAGAGGCACCGAGCGAGTGGAGCAGGTCATGTATGCGCTGTACGAGAGGGTGGTAACTGTACAGCGCGTTAATACCCTGAAGGGCACTCAGAGAGTTGGTACATACAACACAGCGCCGAAACACGTGCCGCTGAATGTATAAAACACATTGATAGATACTAAAAAGTTCGGCGGTATAAATCGAACATTGTTCAGGTAAACGAAAAGTAAAACTCTGTACACCAAAGACAAAGGCACATCCTACTCCAACATCAGTCTTAGACCCATCAGTATATATAAAATGACAGTCCCCGAACTGCGCCTGTAGTTCTAAAAAGGCGGATCTAAGAACAGAAGCAGGGGTCGCATTTTTCGGCATCGACGTTAGCCCAAGGTGGCTGTGGGCCTCAGCGCGCGACCATGGAGGAAAACGCGTTTCCCCTCGGGTAAGGGCCGGCGCTGGCGTAACGTCCAAATGCCGAAGTAGCAGTCGAAATCGAACCCCTGGAGGGAGCAATGCAGAGGAGCTAACTAAATATTGCCGATCAAGCGAATCCTCGTAAAATGTCCGGAAGGACGGGTGGTCAGGCAAGCTGGAGAGTCGACAGGCATAGCTGCACAAGAGCATCTCACGCCTGAAGGACAGCGGAGGCTCTGCAGCTTCAGCATACAGGCTAAGAACAGGGCTGGTTGGAAAGGCCCCTGTAGCGACTCTTATGCCACGATGGTGAATGACATTCAATCGACGTAACACAGATGGACGTGCCGACGAATAAACAATACACCCGTAATCAAGCTTGGATCGGACCAAAGAGCGATAAAGGCGAAGAAGGACGGTCCGATCAGCTCCCCAGGATGTGCCACTTAAAACACGTAAAATATTAAGAGAACGGTCACACTTTGCTTTTAAAAAGGAAACGTGCGAGGTCCAACACAACTTCCTATCAAAAATCAACCCCAAAAATTTCGCCTCGTCTGCAAACGGAAGGACCTCCGACCCAAGATGGAGAGAGGGCGGAGGGAAAGCCTTCCGGCGCCAGAAATTGATGCAGACGGATTTCTCGGCGGAGAAATTAAAGCCGTTGGCGTTACTCCAGGCGTAGAGACGGTCGATACAGCTCTGGAGACGGCGTTCGAGTAGACAGGTCCGCCGTGAACTGCAATAAATCGCAAAATCGTCAACAAAAAGGGACGAAGAAATGCCAGGTGGAATACAATCAACAATGGGGTTGATAGCAATTGCAAAAAGTGTGACACTGAGTACAGAGCCCTGCGGTACTCCGTTCTCTTAAATAAAACGACTAGATAAAACCGAGCCCACACGTACACGAAAGACGCGGTCCGTCATAAATTCCCGAAGAAATATGGGAAGACGACCGCGGATATTCCATCCGTGAAGTGTACGCAGAATGCCGCCCCTCCAACAAGTGTCATAAGCTTTCTCCAGGTCAAAAAACACAGCCACGGTTTGACACTTTCTCAGAAATCCATTCATAATATGCGTCGACTGGGACACCAGGTGGTCGACGGTAGAGCGATATCGACGAGCGTTCGCTAGAAGTTCTTGAGACTCAAGCCATCATGTCAACCGCCCGTTGATCATGCGCTCCATCACCTTGAAAATGCAACTGGTGAGGGAGATAGGGCGGTAGCTGGAAGGTAGTTGGCGATCCTTCCCAGGCTTAAGTATAGGGACAATGGTGGCTTCGCGCCAAACGGAAGGAAAAAGGCCGTCTTGCCAAATACGGTTATAGACCTGTAAGAGAAAGAGCTTACTGTCGGCTAAAAGGTGCTTTAACATCAGGACATGAATACCGTCCGGGCCAGGAGCGGAGTGCCTAGAGCAATTAAGAGCGTGCTCCAGCTCCCTCAGTGTGAAAAGTTCATTATAACACTCATCATTAGCAGACCTAAAATTAAAGGTGTCGGAATCCAGCCGGTCTTTGATAGAGCGAAAGCCGGCGGAATAATGGTCTGAACTTGATACCGCCTCAAAGGCAGCACCCAGAGTGTTAGCGATGGCAGCCGGATCCACTATAGTGGCATTGGAAACCTGAAGGCCAGAAACAGTACAATGCGACACTTTACCTGAGAAGCGACGAAGTTTATCCCAAACAACAGATGAAGGCGTAAAGCGATTAAAAGACTCGACAAAACGAGCCCACGACGCCTTCTTGCTATCCTGAATAATGCGACGAGCCCTGGCGCGCGATTGTTTAAAAGTCACCAAATTATCAATTGTAGGGTGTCGCCGAAACACCCTAAGCGCAGTTCTACGGGCACGAACGGCGTCCCAACAATCCTCGTTCCACCACGGAACAGGTGGCCGCCGAGGTTGAGAGGATGAACGGGGTATAGCGCGTTCGGCGGCAGCGAAAATAATAGACGTAAAGTGCTGCACTAGTTGGTTAATGTCGGAGAAGGGCTGGTCGGCAAAATGCACGAGGCTGGAATACAAGCTCTAGTTGGCTTTTGCGAATATCCAGGTAGGTACTCTGGAATGCTGTACGTGGTGCGACAAAAGAGAGATGATGCAGGGGTAATGGTCGCTGGAGTAGGTGTCTGCGACGACGTTCCACTGAAGACGACTAGCAAGCTGGAGTGAGCAAACGGCAAGGTCTAAATGAGAAAATGTACCGGAAGAATCTGAAAGAAACGTAGGCTCGCCTGTATTGAGAATAGAGACATGGAACTGGTCAAAAATGTCGGAAAGAAGAGTTCCCCTCGCAGAAGACCTCGGCGAACCCCACAGTGGGTGATGGGCATTAAAATCTCCCAACAGAAGAAATGGTGTTGGGAGAGCGGACAAGAGAGCTCGAATGTCCGCGGGAGTGAGGGGAGATGACGGAGGTGAATATACAGAGCAAACAGAGAAGAAAAAGTCGGGTAACTGCAATCTAATGGCAACAGCTTGCAAGTCGGAGATAAGAGCGAGAGTTTGAAAATGAACGTCGTTACGCACTAACAGCATGACACCTCCATGAGCAGGAGTACCCTCCTCCGGTTCAAGGTCGTAGCGAACCGGAGTATATCCTCGGAGATCAAAAGGATCGTGAGGGCGAAGCTTAGTCTCCTGCAAACATAAGACCATAGGCGAATGGGAACGCAATAAAAGTTGCAGTCCCGCCCTATGCAATCGTACACCACGTATATTCCAGGTCAGGATAGCCATGAATAAAAGGGATAAACGGTCTACTTAGAAGGGCGGCTTAAAAGAATCTTTTGCTTAACCTTTGGGCTCGGGCTTTTTGTATGGAGTTGGTCAGACTCCATAGATTCCTCGGAGGGAGGGCCCACGCGCTCAGTGCCAGAAACCGATTCAAGCGTCGTGAATCGGTTCTGGGTGGCGATGGGTGAGGGTGCCGCCGAGCGCGGCTTGTCCCAGGACCTTCCTGGGACAGCGACCTCCGAGGAGGAGAAGGTGAACGTTTGTTACCGCGCGCACGCGGAGGGTCTTTCAAAAAATCTTCCCTACGTAGTTTCTGCTTGGGCTTCTTTTCAGCGGCTGGCGACTTCATTGACTTTGGACCAGGTTTATAGGGCTTGGTAACAGTAGCTTTAATGGACGGCCGGATGGTAGTGGCGGTTAATCCAGTCATGGTCCAGGTCTGAGTTTCGGCATCTACTCGTGGTACTGGCGAGGCAACAACAGAACTAAATGTGCCAGATCGCAGGAGTGAAGGTTGGCGCGCATGGTAACGCCTCCGGGCTTCAGTGAAGGAGAGTTTTTCCTTTACCCGGATCTCCTGGATCGCCTTCTCGTCCAAGTACCGCGGACAGTCGGCAAACGAAGCAGAATGAGACCCTTTACAATTAACGCAGACGGGGACTGTTGAACAGGTACCTTCGTGTGAGGGCTGGCTACATGTTTCACAGATGTTAACGGCACTCTTACATGAGACTTGCGTATGCCCAAAACGTTGGCATTTAAAACAACGCAGAGGTCTAGGAATATAAGGCCTCACAGAAATCCGTTCGTACCCTGCGGAAATGCTCGTGGGAAGATCGATGCCATCAAATGTAATAAAAAGGGTACGAGTGGGTACCAATACGCCGTCGCGTTTGGCCTGCACTCGATGCACTGCAGTCACCTTTTGATCGGATAAATATTCTACTAGATCCTCGTCCGATATACCATCGAGGCTATGGGTGGTAACGACGCCCCGACAGGAGTTCAAAGTGCGGTGCTTCTCGACACGGATGGGATAACCGTGGAGAAGCGTATCGCGCAACAAGGTCTTACTTTGCTGATCGGACTTAGTTTGTGCCAATAAGGAACCATTCCGTAGACGAGTGCAGGATTGAACCGCACCAGCAATAGCATCTATGCCCTTCTGAATTATAAAAGGGTTCACATTCTCAAAGTTTTGTCCTTCTTCTGTTCTTGAAATGACCAAGTAACAACCAGATGACGGCGGTGCTACTTCTGTTACAATGACTTTTCGGCGCTTGTTTGTATTAATGGAGGAAGGGTGCTCCATAGCGAAATAAATCCTCCACCATTGCAACCGTCTCCAACCTCGGGCTCTGACTTCCCAGGCGTTACCCCGGCTTGGGTGAGTGGCCTATCTATACCTAGCTCACCCCAGGGTCACACCTCCCAGAACATAGACAGAGAGACCCAATCGCCGTCGGAAGTCAGCAGCTCATGCAATGGCCCCCCCGCGGGACTGCAGTTGAACAGCGGATACGAACACAAACCCTACATGACGACCCCGGGTGGTGGGGATGACGCCATTACCCACTCACCCAGCTGCGCACCCAGTGCGCGGGTATCCGTCAGGCTGTGTCCACGGAGGATTAACATAAAAGGTTAAAAGAAACTAAAAGTGTGTGGGCGTTTCGCACTCAAGGTAGGCCGGCGAAGAAGTAAAAGAGACGTGTAAATGAATGGGCGTGGGGCGAAATGTGCATAAATAAAAGAGAAGACAGAAGCGATGGCGAGGGGCGAGATGTAATGATATGCACAGAACGCACGAGAGCCTACCTTGAGTCCCCCGGTCACGAGAACGAACCCACCTCGACCAGACGGGGGCGAAATGATGAAGGTGGCGATGATTGGCTCGGGAACCCCCGGGTGCGCCAAAAACCCGTACTCACATAAGGTGAGCCCCTGAGGGGTTCGTAGCAGTAGTAGTAGCAGTAGTAGTACCAGTAGTAGCAGTAGTAGTAGTACCAGTAGTAGTAGCAGTAGTAGTAGTACCAGTAGTAGTAGCAGTAGTAGTACCAGGAGTAGTAGTGGCAGTAGTAGTAGTAGTAGTAGCAGTAGTAGTAGCAGCAGCAGTAGTAGTACCAGTACTAGTAGCAGTAGTAGTAGTAGCAGTGGTAGTACCAGAAGTAATAGTAGTAGCAGTAGTAGCAGTAGTTGTAGCAGTAGTAGTACCAGTACTAGTAATAGTAGTAGTACCAGTAGTAGTACTATTAGTAGTACCAGTAGTGGTGGTAGTAGTACCAGCAGCACCAGTAGTAGCAGTAGTAGTACCAGTAGTAGTAATAGTAGTAGTAGTAGCAGTAGTAGTAGCAGTAGTAGCAGTGGTAGTACCAGTAGTAATAGTAGTAGCAGTAGTAGCAGTAGTTGTAGCAGTAGTAGCAGTAGTAGTACCAGTAGTAGTAATAGTAGTAATACCAGTAGTAGTACTATTAGTAGTACCAGTAGAAGTAGTACCAGTAGTGGTGGCAGTAGTACCAGCAGCACCAGTAGTAGTACCAGTAGTAGTAGTAGTACCAGTAGTAGTAATAGTAGTAGTAGCAGTAGTAGTACCAGTAGTAGTACCAGTAGTAGTAGTAGTAGCAGTAGTAGTACCAGTAGTAGTAGTAACAGTAGTAGTACCAGTAGTAGTAGCAGTAGTAGTACCAGTAGTAGTAGTAGCAGTAGTAGTACCAGTAGTAATAGTAGTACCAGTAGTAGTAGCAGTAGTAGCAGCAGTAGTAGTACCAGTAGTAGTAGCAGTAGTTGTAGCAGTAGTAGTAGCAGTAGTAGTACTAGTAATAGTAGTAGTAGTGCCAGTAGTAGTAGCAGTAGTTGTAGCAGTAGTAGTAGTAGTACCAGTAGTAGTAGCAGTAGTAGTACCAGTAGTAGTAGTAGCAGTAGTAGTAGCAGTAGTTGTAGCAGTAGTAGCAGTAGTAGTAGCAGTAGTAGTAGCAGTAGTAGTAGCAGTAGAGTACTAGTAATAGTAGTAGTAGTACCAGTAGTAGTACCAGTAGTAGCAGTAGTTGTAGCAGTAGTAGTACCAGTAGTAGTACCAGTAGTAGTAGCAGTAGTAGTAGCAGTAGTAGTACCAGTAGTAGTAGTAGTAGTAGCAGTAGTAGTACCAGTAGTAGTAGCAGTAGTAGTAGCAGTAGTTGTAGCAGTAGTAGTAGCAGTAGTAGTACTAGTAATAGTAGTAGTAGTACCAGTAGTAGTAGCAGTAGTAGTACCAGTAGTAGTAGCAGTAGTTGTAGCAGTAGTAGTAGCAGTAGTTGTAGCAGTAGTAGTAGCAGTAGTTGTAGCAGTAGTAGTACCAGTAGTAGTGCCAGCAGTAGTAGTACTAGTAATAGTAGTAGTAGTACCAGTAGTAGTAGCAGTAGTTGTACCAGTAGTAGTAGCAGTAGTAGTACTAGTAATAGTAGTAGTAGTACCAGTAGTAGTACCAGTAGTAGTACCAGTAGTAGTAGCAGTAGTTGTAGCAGTAGTAGTAGCAGTAGTTGTAGCAGTAGTAGTACCAGTAGTAGTGCCAGCAGTAGTAGTAGCAGTAGTAGTACCAGTAGTAGTAGCAGTAGTTGTAGCAGTAGTAGTAGCTGTAGTAGCAGTAGTAGTACAAGTAGTAGTACCAGTAGTACTACCAGAAGTAGTGGTAGCAGCAGTAGTAGTGGTAGTAGCAGTAGTAGTAGTAGTAGCTCAGCAGTTGTAGTAGTAGTAGTAGTAGTAGTAGTAGTAGTAGTAGTAGTAGTAGTAGTAGTAGTAGTAGTAGTAGTAGTGGTGGTGGTGGTGGTGGTAGTAGTAGTAGTAGTAGTAGTAGTAGTAGTAGCAGCACCTATTGCAATATGCTGTGTATAACTTAAATTGGACTAGCCTCTTGAACAGTGACCTGCTCCAAATTCTAGTGGGAGTAGAGTATGGTACGTCTCGTACGAAATACGTAATTCGTTCGCTAAATCGTTATATTCCGTACTTGATATATAAAGAGCTATTATGGTGTCATATAAACTTCATCACTTACAATTTATTGCAAACGTAAGTAGCCCAGTTATATTCTTTATTATGCATTAAGGCCATGCATATGTAAAAATCCAGAACTCAACAGTTTTCTTCTGACTTTGCAGTTTGCTCTGACTTTCTTACCACCTAGAACATAAAACATATTGGATTGGATTATGAGGGGGGGGTTTCGGCACCGATCTAGTGAATCCGTTTATTGCAATGGCGCCCCACGAGGAGGAGTCCCGAAGAGGGAGGGATGAAATGGAGGGAGACACTGAACGGCCGGAATCAGGAGTGACGGCACAGCAATGACAGGGTCCCTACAGTTTCCAGATATAGGCGCCCCGGCAGTCGGACAAGCAGTCCGAGGATACCGCCCTCACACAGGGTTCAAGCCCCCTAAGGGTGGTCCTTATACCACGGAAACCAGCCGAAGGCCGAGGGACGGAGAAAGTGCACAGTACCTTTTTCCCTGCCACGCTGCACCGAAACACCATCACCGACACTTTCAACACTGGAAGAGACCAAATGATGAATGAAATGATTAATGGAACGAAATGGTGGGGTGGGAAATTCGGGGGATGAATGAAACCACTCCAGCAATCGCTGACCATCCGGTAAAACCCGGAAAAACCATGGGTCAGGGTGCGCCCTCTCCAGGAATCGCACTTGGGACCTCCCGAATGAGGACCACAGATGTTACCGCCTGGGTTATCCCGCCCGGTACATAAAACATAGTGCACACAACGTTTTAACGAGCTGTGTCAAAACGTCGCTAGGGTATTGATTTTTTATTAATAATTAGTCACTTCTTGATATTGTTATATGAAATGCCCCTTGGACTCTACAGTTTACCATGTTGCTCCCAAATTTTTAATTTGACATTAGTATACAACCATGTATAAAACATTCTTGTGCAGGCATTTCTTAATTTTAATTAATTTAAGAGCAAACCATATTTGGTATACAAGATATTAAATTTTTAAACTTATTCAGTATGAGTTATGGAAAATATTTTCAGCTGAACTATTTAATATTTTTAACTATGCACAAAAAGGTTTAAATCCGTAATTCCTGAAGCTATCCTGAAAATTTCAAGGTAATAAGTTATAAACTGTGCCCCAAACAGCGTTTTGGATATTAAAAATTTTTGAAAAAAAAACAAAATTGAGAAAAATGGAGTTTAAGGTACAGTGCGCTTACCTAAATGGTATAGGACAAATTAATAGGCATATTATGTGGCTTTAAAATTGTTATATTAAAACACCAATTGTGTAACATGAAAATGCAAGTTATAAGGTACAATAATACCATAACCAAAAATATGATGTGTTACACTCACATGACTTTCTCTACTCTTGTACAAACTATTTTTACAAACGCTTATTCTCCATATGCTTCATGTTAATCGAGATATCTAGATGTTAATCTTATTGCTAATTTTCTTGTAGATGCAAGGGGAATATGGTAGGCTTTAAGCGATAGTCAAATATTTTAAGAGCTGGTTGCTATGTGGAGTATTCCATTCTCTTTGGATTACCAGGACAAAATAAAATGAATAACGAATTTGAGAAAAAGTATAAGTATTGAAAAATTTAAGGGAATAACAAGCAATATCTCGAAAATGGTTCACCCAACAAAAAAATGTATATGACATAAATTGTGTATTTTAACGCGATCTACATTTTTTGTGTAGTAAGCGTTTGTCTATCTCTTATGGTTTACCAGTTATGCAAAAGTCGTTCACAATGAAGAATACTTTTGGAGACATTCCCAGAAAATTCTAGATATACATTTCATGTTTTAAACATGCTATATTTCAATCAAAATCGTTCGAGTCATTTTTGAGAAATCAAAATTTTCGAAAAATGTTCCATGTAAAGGGTAGTCTGTGGTGGGGGGGATTTTCTTTAAAGTCTTCGTGTCGCATATTTGGAAGATACTGAACCTAAATACCAAGTTTGTTATTTATTCGACTTTTACTTTTTGAGTTATGCTGTTCACAAACACACGTCCACACAGACACATACACGGACATTTTTCTAAAAATGTTTTTACTTTCTCTACTACGCATAGTAAGTAGGAGAAGTATTGTATTCCACCCAAAAATTCGATACCGAAATTTCACAGGAAATATGTTTTGATACGCCCTGAATCCAAAAAAAGCATTTTTGGAAACATCTCCGTGTGTGTGTCTGTCTATCTGTGAACAGCATAACTCAGAAACGAACAGTCGGATAAACACCAAACTTGGTATTTAGGTTCAGTATCTTCCAGAGATGCGACACGAAGGTCTTCAAGAAAATCTTCCCACCCCGAATTACCCTTTAGATGAAACATTTTTCGAAAATTTTAATTTTCTCAAAAATGGTTCTAACGATTTTGATTAAAATATCATATGTTTAAGATATTTTTATGACAAATAAAATGTATATCTCAAATTTTCTGGAAAGGTCTCCAAAAGTATTCTTCATTGTGAACGGCTTTTGCATAACTGGTAAACCATAAGAGATAGACAAAATGTTACTACACAGAAAATGTAGATCGCGTTAAAATACACAATTTATGTCATATACATTTTTGTTGTTGAGTGAACCATTTTCGAGATATTGCTTGTTTTATGTCCTGGACATACAAAGAGAATGGAATGCTCCACATAGCAACCAGCTCAAGGATTTGACTATCGCTTAAAGCCTACCTATTCCCTTGCATATGCAGGAAAATTATCAATAAGAAGATGCTGCAAATGTTTATCCGATGGAAGAGGTGGAGAATAAGCGTTTGTAAAAATAGATTGTACAAGAGTAGAGAAAGTCTTGTGAGTGTACCACATAAAACTATTTACTTTCTTTATTACGTATAGTAAATAGGGGAAGGATTACATTCCACCCAAAAATTCGATATCGAGATTTCACCGGAAATACATGCTTTGAAGCCCCCTAATCCGAAAAAGGCATTTTTAGAAAAAGGTATATGTGCATGCCTGTGTGTGTATGTGTGTGTGTCTGTGAACAGCATAACTGAAAAACGAAAAGTCGGTTAAATATCCAACTTGGTAGTTAGGTTCAGTATCTTTCAAAGATGCGACACGAAGATTTTCAAGAAAATCCCCCACTCTAGACTTCCCTTTACATGGAACGCTTTTGGAAAAGTTTGATTTTATCGAAAATGCTCTAACAACTTTGATTAAAAAAATTCATATGTTTAATATGTTTTTATAGTAAATGAAATGCATATCTTGAATTTCTCGGGAATGTCCCCAAAAATATTCATTGTGAATGACTTTCACATAACTGGTATACCTTAAGAGATAGACAAAGGTTTACTACATAAACAATTTAGATCTCCTTAAAATAAGCAATTTATGTCATATACATGTTTTTCGAGTGAACCATTCCGAGTTATTCCTTGTTATTTGATTGAATTTTGCAATACTTTTGCTGAAATGGGAATCTGTTACCTATTCGTTTTTTATGTCCTAGATATACAAAGAGAATGGAATGCTCCACGTAGCAACCAGCTTTTAAAACATTTAACTATCGCTTAAAGCCTACCATATGCACCTACAAGAACATTAGCAATAAGATAATTTATGCAAATGTTTACCTCGATTAACATGATGTAGGCGAAGAGTAAGCGTTTGTAAAAGTAATTTGTACAAGAGTAGAGATAGTCATGTGAGCGTAACACATCATATATATATATATATATTTATTTGTATTCAGGGGGGTCTCAAAAATGTATTTCCGGTGAAATCTCGGTGTCGAATGTTTGGATGGAATGTAATACCTTCTCTCCTACTACTCTACGTGGTAGAGAAAATAAAAGTACTGAAAAACTCCTATGGAGGTGTCCAGCGCTACATGTGTAGTAATCTCAGGTCACATTTCTGTATGGTATGAAGGAATAGGTAAAAGGGGTCGACAGAAATAGCATCGTGTGCGTTTGACATTACGTATACACGTGCTGAATAAAGCCGTGTGCAATGTTACTTCACGCAGTGGAAATGTTTGATATCCCCACAAATTAACGAATACTTTTTGAACCAGCCACTCCCAAATGAAAGTAGATTCTAATCGTGGCTGTATAGGAAGGAAAATTTGAATATGGATATTTTCCATCTATTAGAATGTCTCATTATAGCATGGGTGGCGTCAAGGAGACATTTCTGAAGATTTGCATTAAGCAAAGAAAGAATGGTAAACAATCAGTAGATATTGTATGGCTGGAGCATCGAGGTAATTTATTCGGGTGCTAAACAAAAATACCGTATTTACGGGAATCTAATGCCCAGCGAATCTAATGCGCACACTATATTTGGAACTTAAAATTATGAAAAAAAGGATTTGTATCGAATGTAAAGCGCATCAATGACAGAAAATAGGTAATACGTATTTTATATAAATTTATTTAATACAACAACGGATGTATCGTCACATAAACCATCAGATTACGGAACTGAAACTGCCGTACTGTTAGGTGGCACAATTAATAGCTTTAAACTCTTGTATTGGAATACTAAGAACTTCAGCCTTCTCTTTAGCTTTCTTTCGTGTAGCGTCACCACTCAGCTTTCCCATTCTTCCTCCTTTCACGCACAAATTCCAACACTTTCTTCAAATTTCTTAATTTTTTTTAAAAGTTCCCCTGTTTTATGATACTGTGTTTTTATTGTTTTCGTTACCACTTATTACCGCCGTTACACAACACACGCAAACAACCATGCCCATGGCGGGACTCGAACCCGCGGCCCTCAGCTTGGCGGAGCGCTGGAGCTATACACTCCAGCGACCACGGCCACGAGGGCCGGTGTTTTACGAGGATCCGTGAGTTTGTTCCTACTAGCTTTAGTAGCAAATAATGCCAATTTCTGTTTTCGCCGCCATAAGCGAACGTTGCTGTCATGCATTGAACTCACTTCCTGCCTTTCTATTACCGTATTTTGCAGCATAAAGAATTACTTTACGCTTTAAAAAAGCATCAAAAGGCGTTCTTCTCTGTTTGCCCTTGCCCTCCATATCGTAGCTAAAAACGCTCAATAATAGGCCAATGATAAATGAGCGGCTAGCTTGTCGCGAGTTTCCGGATGCATGTTAACGCCAGCAATTCATTGTGATGTAATAAGCGAAAAAAATCTGATGTGTTACACCCACATGACTTTCTCTACTCTTGTACAAACTATTTTTACAAACTCTTATTCTCCATATGCTTCATGTTAATTGAAATGTCGAGATGTTAATCCTATTGCTAATTTTCTTGTAGATGCAAGGGGAAGATGCAAGATGCTTGGCTTTAAGCGATAGTCAAATATTTTAAGAGCTGGTTGCTATGTGGAGTATTCCAATCTCTTTGCACGTCCAGGACAAAAAAATGAAAAACGAATTTGAGAAAAAGTATAAGTATTGGAAAATTTAAGGGAACAACAAGCAATATCTCGGAAATGGTTCACTAAACAAAAAAAATGTATATGACATAAATTGTGTATTTTAACGCGATCTTCACTTTTTGTGTAGTAAAATTTGTCTATCTCTTTTGGTTTACCAGTTATGCAAAAGTCGTTCAGAATGAAGAACACTTTTGGAGACAATCCTAGAAAATTCGAGAGATACACTTCATTTGTCATGAAAATATCTTAAACATATGATATTATAATCAAAATCGTTAGAGCCATTTTTGAGAAAATTAAAATTTTCGAAAAATGTTCCATGTAAAGGGTAGTCTGGGGTGGGGGATTTTCTTGAAAACCTTCGTGTCGCATCTCTGGAAGATACTGAACCTAAATATCAAGTTTGGTGTTTATCTGACTGTTCGTTTCTGAGTTATGTGTTCACAGACACACACACAGACACATACATGGACATATTTCCAAAAATGCTTTTTATTTTATTCAGGGGCTCTCAAAACATATTTCCGGTGAAATCTCGGTATCGAGTTTTTGGGTCGAATACAATACTTCCCCTACTTACTATACGTACTAGAGAAAGTAAAAATGACTTTGGTGTCAAACGCAGCACATTATAAAATCACAAACAAAATCAAATAAAAACATCAAAACTTCTCCAGTTTCTCCTTTATTGATTATCTATAATTTTATATAAAGAAGTGCGTTTTCCTGTTGGTAAATTTGCTATATTCCATTAGGTGCCTGAAGCAAACCGCATTCAAAATTTCTACATAAAGTAGGGCGCGGCATTATAGGTTCTAAAAATGCTTAAAATAGGCAGGCAAAAAGGCACTGAAATTTCGAGAAATAGACACTTAAAAAGGTACTAAAATTCAACAAATAGGCATTTTAAAAAGCACTTAAAATTCGATTAAGTGCACCGCCACTAAATGAGTCCAAGAAATATCGGCGGCTATCATTGCAACACATAATTCGGAAGAGAATTCGGCACGATCTATGTCACGTGTCTAAGGATCAGAAAGGAAAAATTCTCCCGACTTCTACGAAGTGTTTTTCTAATGCACATCTTTTTACTTGCATTACCAAGTACATAGTAGATAGAGAAGATACTGTATTCCGCCCAAAAATTCGATACCGAGATTTCACCGGAAATACATGTTTGGGGACCCCTGAAACCAAAAAGAGATTTTTAGAGAAAGATTCGCGCGCGCGTGTGTATGTGTATGTCTGTGAAGAGCATAAGTCAAAAACAAAAATTTGGATGAATACCAAACTTGGTATTTATATTCAGTACCTTCAAAAGATGCGACACGCAGATTTTGAAGAAAATCCCCATTCCCATCTACCCTTTACATGGAACGTTTTTGTAAATGTTTTGATTTTCTCAAAAATGACTAACGATTTTGATAAAAATATCACATAAAAGATATTGACATGAAAAATAAAATGTATATTTTCAACCTTCCGCGAATAGCCAGTGAAGTATTCTTCATTCAGAAGTAATCTTATATAATCCTGTCTAACTGGTAAAACGATAGAGGAAAACGTGCTAAACAAAAAATCTGATGTGTTACACTCACATGACTTTCTCTACTCTTGTAAAAACTATTTTTACAAACGCCTATTCTCCATCTACTTCATTTTAATCGAGATAAACATTTGCAGAGTCTATCTTATTGCTAATTTTCTTGTAGAGGTAAGGGGAATATATATTTACAAGGGCAATTTGGAAATACGGTAGCCTTTAAGCACATACATATCTGTTAATAGCTGGTTGCTAGGTGCAGCACCATTCCCTTTGCCACAGATTAATACTCTTTGCATATAAAAGACAAAAAAATGAATAACGAATTCCCATTTTTGAAAATAAGTATTGAAAAATTTAAGGGAATAACTAGCAATATCTCGAAAATGGTTCACTCAACAAAAAAAATGTATACGACATAAGTTGTGTATTTTAACGCGATCTACATTTTTTGTGTAGTAAAAGTTTGTCTATCTCTTATGGTTTACCAGTTATGTAAAAGTCGTTCACAATGAAGAACACTTTTGGAGACATTCCCAGAAAATTCAAAATATACATTTCATTTGTTATGAAAATATCTTAAACATATGATATTTTAATCAAAATCGTTAGAGCCATTTTTGAGAAAATTAAAATTTTCGAAAAATCTTCCATGTAAAGGGTAATCTGGGGTGGGGGGATTTTGTTGAAAACCTTCGTGTCGCATCTCTGGAAGATACTGAATCTAAATACCAAGTTTGGTGTTTATCCGACTGTTCGTTTCTGAGTTATGCTGTTCACAGACAGACACATAGACAGACAGACAGACACACACACGGACATGTTTCCAAAAATGCTTTTTTTGGATTCAGGGGATCTCAAAAGATGTATTTCCGGTGAAATCTCGGTATCGAATTTTTGGTTGGATCACAATACTTCCCCTACTTACTGTACGTAGTAGAGAAAGTAAAAATGTGGATCTCTTTAAGACACACAATTTTTGTGGCATCAGTAATTTCCGAGATATCTGTTATTAATGGTTCGATTTGTTCAATACTTTGTCATTCTCCTATAAGTCCTGTCGACATTCAGTTTTTTCTCGCGATTGCATGGAAAAAGTATGGAATTTTAAGCCCAACATGTAGTGTCTAATTCTCAAACATTTGACTGGCGCTATTCCTTTTATATGTGTATCGAAATGTAATGTAGCTATTTCTAGAAAGGTTTATCTCAATTAAAATGAAGTAGATCGAAAAAAATCTGTGTTACATGCATATGACTTTCTCTACCCTCTATCGCTTATAGAGGGTATAGTAATTATTCGTGCGAAAGTTTATATTCCTATCTACTTCATTTTAATCGAGATGAATCTTTCCGGAAATAGCTGTATTTCACATTTCGTTATAGATACAAAGAGAGTAGTGACAGTCAAATGTCTTAGACATGAACGCTGTACGCCATCCTCAAAATTCCATACTCTTCCAATGCAATCGCGAGAAACAAATAAACGTGAAGGGGTTTTAGTGACCAATTAGTGAAGAATTCGAACCGTTAATAAAACGTTATTTGAAATAAATTGTGTGTTTTAAAGAAATTTACATTTCTTGTGTAGTACGTCTTCGTCTATCGCTTAACGTTTAGAAGTTACACAAGATTGTACAAAATTCCTTCCGAATGAAGAGGACTTCAAGGGCCATACCCAGAAAGTTCAAGATATACATTTTATTTTTCATGTAAGTATCTAATATGTGATACTTTAATCAAAATAGTTAGAGCCATTTTTATAAAATAAAAAGTTTTGAAAAATGTTCAATGTAAAGGGTAGTTTGGGGTGGGGGATTTTCTTGGAAATCTTCGTCTCGCATCTATGGAAGGTACTGAACTAAATACCAAGTTTGGCTGTTATCCACTTTTCGTTTTGAGTTATGCTGTTCACAGACACACGCATAGACTTTTTTCTAAAACTGTATTTATTTATTTAGGGGCCTCAAAACATGTATTTCCGTGAAATATCAGTATTTCATTTTTGGGTGGAATGCAGTACCCTGCCTACCTGCTAGGTACGTGGTAGAGAAAGGAATAAGTTTACGTATACCTATTAATGAACGATAGAGGGTAGAGAATCATGTGAATGTAACACTCAGATTTCTTTTTGCATTTGATCTAGAACAATGACGTCATTGTAACGACTCATTTAATTCTGTAATCTGCCCAAACAACAGTCGTAATGTAACGTTTGTTTTTGACATATTCATTCAAATTAAAATGTAGGGTTATTCTAAATTAGTTACCTGAAAGTATGAATGAATTATTTCGAAACTGATGACGGAAATTTATTCCGATGTTCATCAAACATTACGCCATGTCATAGTTTTAAACATGGTCGGCAGACTTCGCTACATGCACCCGCTCGCTCGTCTGGCGGGGAAAATGTGAAGCACTCGCAACATCTGGGGCCTAGTAAGCAGTCGCCAGAACATCATTTTCCAAATACTTTACTATCATTCATTACCTTACACTACTTCTCCACATAGTCACCGCCGTTATTCAGACACTTGACGTAACGGGAAACCGGTTTTTGTATGCCTTCGTCAAAGAATGATGCCGCCTGTGATGAAAGCCAAGTCTGCACTTCTTGTTTGACATCATCGTCTTTGAAATGTTTTCCACTAAGGAATTTCTTTAGATGAAGAAACAGATGAAAATCGTTTGGTGCCAAATCCGGACTGTAGGAAGGGTGGTCGAATTGTTCCCAAACAAATGATGCAATTAGATCTTGAGTTTGTTTGGCTGTGTGTGTCCGGGCATCGTCACTCATTATTGTTTCCCTATAAGCCTCACACAATTGGCAATGAATGTTTCCCGGCGTAGCATTTCTCGCATTAAAAAAAAAAGGAATTACTTATCCCCTTCACAGTCGGTTCGATTGTTTTGAACATTTAGAAACGCTCTAACAACAGAAAAACACAAAGTGACGATCACTCAAGTTGCGTCTCTTCCTAATAAATGGAGGAAGTGATCGCGACTGCAGCACTGCGGCGGCAAAATATTAAAACGGTACTTTAAAAAAATGCCTCGCATCTCTGTAAGCCGCAAAGGCGAGTTGTAATGTTGCAAGTGTTTTTAAATTTCAGGCTTTATAGCTAACCACCATTAGGGTTAACAGTGCCTACACGGCTAGTGTCAAAGAACAGTTATCAAAATCACTGTTAGCCGTAATAATGGTTGACTATACCGGAAATTGTATAGTTAATTGTATTCACTAGCGCGGAAATTTAAAATACTTGCAACATTACAAGTTTCTTTAGAGGCACTTTGAGAATGGTTCCTTAACTTGAATCAGGCATGTTATATGCGCTAATCCTCTGGAGTAGTGCCTATAGATTTCATATGCATAGGATATTTGTATTTCAAAATAAATCTTTAACAGCTTTAATACAAGCGAAGGCAAGAGGTTATGTAAAAAATTATTCATTGCTTGTAACATGTATATCATTTACGCTATGTGTATTTTTCAAGCAGTAATTTTAGTCAAAATTTACTACCAAAACTTCCGAGATTCACAATTATAATACGACAAAGATAAATGACTTTTACAGATTGATAAAGGCTAAGGGTGACTGAAAAGAGTTCCTATGTAAAAGATACAATTTATTTTAATGTACATCCAGAACATCTAAAAGTTCTAAATAATTTAAATATGAGTTTAAAATATTTAATTAATAAATGTCTTTATAGCCTTGTATTGTAAAAGTTTATCATCAGCCAGGTTACTTACAAGGTGATGTTTTAGCTAGTTGGTGAGGGAACCCTTCTAAGCAGGCAGAGGTTTATCTACTGGAAGGAGGCTTAGTGTTTACTTGGTCTGAGGCAAGTGAAGGATAAAGCCTGGCAGTCTTTCATTGTAAGCGCCAAGCGGGCACGAGTTCAGCATACTTCGTGTCCCTCACACCAGCTAAAGCTTTACCTGAGAGATTAGCCATACCACCCCAATAGTTAAAACGTAGTTGAACAACCAGTATATTCAAGTTTTTGTTTATTGTGAATGTTTAACAATTGTATACCCGGATTAATTATATTTTAGCTATATACGCAATGTAAGAATGTTATACATTTGTATTCTTATCGAGTACTACCATACTGTAAAACTTTAATACACTGCCATTTGTGAAAATTGCAACACAAAGAAACAATTTCCCGAATAACTCCAAACTTGGTGGATGTGTAGAAGAGTGTGCAAGCAATAAGCGATTTGCTTTGCAGAGAGATGGGGTACGTCGGTTTCCATTGTCCAGAAACCACAAGCTCCTCCGAATGAACACCGTCACTGAGTGGTAAAAGTAGTCTTTTCGGACGAGTCCCGCTTCAACGTGTCCTACAGTGATGGTCGCATACGTGTCCGGCGGTACCGTGGTGAGTGCAACCTGGAGGGCTGCATTGTTGAGCGCCAAAGCGGACAAACACCAGATGTGATGGTTTGGGGCGCCATTGGTTACACGATCTTGCCTCCTACGAATTGAGGGCACTTTGAACAGCAACCGGTACCTCACGGTGGTTGTACAGCCTGAGGTACACCCCTGCTTCAGGCATCTCCACAGGCCAAATTTTAACAGGACAATGCCCGGCCACATATTGCAAGGAATTTACAAGCCTTCTTCGAAGAGCGACGGGTACCATTGCTTCCCTGGCCTGCAAGTTCGCCTGGCATGTCGCCCATCGAACATGTCTGGGGGAATGGTTGGTCGGCACCTGGTGCGTCACGGTCTTCCTGTAACCAGTGTCACGGATTTGTAGGCACGAATACAAACCGCGTGGATGGAAAATTCCTCAGGAACTTATTCAGAACCTTTTTGATTCAACGCCACGGCGTATAGCAGCTATAATTGCAGCGCATGGAGGCCACACCAAATACTGAATATTAGGGCTCAAAGGTGATGTATAGATTTGAAATGTTTATCATTTCTTACTTATCATGTACCTAAGCTGTGGTATAAAATTAATTGAATTCATGCGTTTCCTTCTTGGTGTTGCAATTTTCACAAACGGCAGTGTATAAGTTTGTTTATGGATAGAATTTACATGTTTCAAACAATAACGAAATTTGAATTGAACATTTGTTTGAATGAATTGAGAGCATTTAATACGCAACAAGCATCTCACCATTGTAGCTGAAATGCTAAGAACATCAATAAGGAGAGCCGAAGCTCCGTGTTCGAGTCCAGACCGTAGCATTGAATTTTTTCAAGTATGGTTCAATTTACCGATTAGTATTAGGTCAAGATACGGAAGAGGACTTAACACGAAGGGGCTCCTGAAGGGAGGGAGGGGTGAAGTGATAGGAGACAGAGGGCAGCTGGAACAGGAGGCACGACAGAGCAGAGGGCGGGGTCCCTACGTTTCCCGATATAAACTCCCCGAATGGCAGCTGGTACAACCGGCTCCCCTCCCCCTGAAGGCTTGCATATCCCACTGGGGGGCCCGGTACTCGAGACCGTCCCCATTCCGTAGGACGAAGTGTTACATAGAGCCTCCTTTTCCCCTGTCATGCAATGTCGAGACTCCCGCCGACACTTGCAACCCTGCAACAGCCAAGCAGATGAAATGTGAAGTAAAATGAGAATGGAGGTGAAATGAAGGGACAGGAAATTCGGGGGATGAAGCTTTCCAGCATTCGCCTAGCGACCCGGAGAAACCCTCTAAAAACCCATGGGTCAGGAAGGTCGGACGCGGGAGACGAACCCACAACCTCCAGACGCCTGAGCCATCCCGCTCGGTTAACTTACCGATTAACGTTCACAACTGCATCATGGTATGGGTTTAAAAGTCCAAACACAGCCCCAGTCAAATACCATGTCAAAACTGATATCTTAAAGAATTTAAAAGTTTAAGTAAACGAAAACACAAAGATATATTAACTTGTTCCTAAGACAGCGTTGCACGTACCCTACTTGAAATAAGCATTCCAGTTCGCGGAAACATATTACAAAACATGCTGGTTTATTTTCTTAGCGTGTCTGTTGAACCCCGAGACGGTTGGACAGACCGGCGCTGTTATGTGACGTCAGCTACATTAAAAAGTAAAACGCGAACTGAAAACGTAGGTCGGCTACCCTGCTAATATCTGTCTCCAACCTTTGACATTTAAACACATTGGGAAAGCAGCTAATTCTCTTTAATCCCGTGGGAACTAGTGAAGGCCAGGGTCGTAAAATATTGTTTTAATCTGGAACTCTAAAAACAAAACAACATCGCGCATTAAGAACCGAGATTATGCATAATACGCGAAGTTTAACTGCTTGCATGCAAATTAATCTAAAGTAGTCCAACGGAAAATTTAATGAATATTTTTCGCTCTTTCAAGTGGATACTCTTTCGTGCTATTCCACGAGAGTTGTAGCAACGAATAATCCAATGAGAATCATACTTTTGATTGGAAAATAACCGCACGTATACCACCTGGCTGCCAGAATGATCCGTAGCACTTTCATTTTCTCTACCGTGTATCTATGACAGACAGGGAAAAGTGTTGTGTTTCATCTATAAATTTGACACGGGAATTTCACTGAGGATACAAACGATTTCGTGTCCCCTGAATATCCCAAATTGCACATTTACAAAAATCCCACGTGCCCATGTGTATGTATACTGCATACTTTTAAAACAAATGGTATGCATATACAAAATTTCATACATAATCACACACCATTTAAGGATCCAGGGGAGGATTCTTATACGTAATCCCAAGAAAGTTTATGCGTTTATCTTTATTAGGACTATTTCATGAAAAATTATAACAGATTATATTGTTACATGCTCGGGCGAGGGCCAAAAGGTTCCCAGCAAATTGCTAAATTTTGATCACCCCAACACGCACATGAGGGAAGCGTAGCTCAGAAACTGCAAGAGGACCAGATTGTTGGTGTCTATATTCAGATGAAGGCAGGAGGTTCTTTGACAAACTACACAAGTTTCACATCACACACACACTACCTGTGATTTATTAATGAAAATCTTGGTAGCCTTACATTACACACAGGGGAACAAAGAAATGAGGGGAGATGCCACGCTGTCGAGGACTGACCACACGCGACCTACTCCTTACACATTTAATCACAAAGCCAGCTAGCCAGATTTGGCGGCATGCCAGAAAGAGATTCCAACAGAGCCTACTCTCTCTGGCGTGGTCGGCGCCAAAGGAGATGGCTCGTTCAGCCCAAAGAAATAATAAAAACACCCCAATAATACTGTCGACAATGCGATGCAATAATGTGTCTGGTATGACAATACCCACTAATACGCCACAAATTATTATTATTATTAGTAGTAGTAGTAGTAGTAGTAGTAATCATAATAACAATAACAATAATAAAGTTGGTTCACAACAACTAACAGTAACGAGCACGACAAACTGAAACACGTGTTTAATGGAGCGTTCACAATTGACGGGAAGCTTTTCTGGGCCCCGCTTACGGGAAGGAAGACTTGGCCAAGTTTTAACTTTCTCGTTCTTGTTCCCGGGCACGGGATATTAGATGCACATTATGCATATTAGACTCTTCACTGTAGAGATAATTCTAGACGGCCGTGACATACAACATCCGCTAGAGTTCTCTCTAGTCTCAAACTGGGAACCTGGACCTGTAACAAATGCTAGTATACGTGCGTCCTATCCCGCAGATCCATTCAGTTTGTTTATATGCAACTCAAACATGGTTATTGCCTCAAAAACAAAAGTAAAAACTATAAAGAACAGCAAAAATATGTAGGAATTAACAAAGAACAATAAATAACTTTAATAAAGGAATGAAAGCTTAGTAGACTAGAGGATTCGGAAATGTAATGGATGTTTACTCTATCGCATTTTGACGATGGCTAACCCGCTGAATTGGAAGCAGGTGAAAAAATCTGATGTGTTACACTCACATGACTTTCTCTACTCTTGTGCAAACTATTTTTACAAACGCTTATTCTCCATATTCTTCATGTTAATCGAGATATCGAGATGTTAATCTTATTGCTAATTTTCATGTAGATGCAAGGGGAATTGCTAGGTTTTAAGCGATAGTCAAATATTTTAAGAGCTGGTTGCTATGTGGAGTATTCCATTCTCTTTGCATTACCAGGACAAAAAACTTGAGTAACGAATTTGAGAAAAAGTATAAGTATTGGAAAATTTAAGGGAATAACAAGCAATATCTCGAAAATTGTTCACTCAACAAAAAAACTGTGCATTTTAACGCGATCTACATTTTTTGTGTAGTAAAACGTTGTCTATCTCTTATGTTTTACCAGTCATGCAAAAGCCGTTCACAATGAAGAATACTTTTGGAGATATTCCCATAAAATTCGATATATCCATTGTATTTGTCATGAAAATATCTTAAACATATGATATTTTAATCAAAGTCGTTAAAGCCATTTTTGAGAAAATTAAAATTTTCGAAAAATGTTCCATGTAAAGGGTAATCTGGGGTGGGGGGATTTTCTTGAAAACCTTCGTGTCGCATCTCTGGAAGATAATGAACCTAAATATCAAGTTTGGTGTTTATCCGACTGTTCGTTTCTGAGTTATGCTGTTCACAGACACACAGACACACACACACACACACACACACACACACACACACACACACACACACACACGGGCATGTTTCCAATAATGTTTTTTTGGATTCAGGGGACCTCAAAACATATATTTCCGTTGAAGTCTCGGTATCGAATTTTTGGATGGAATACAATACTTCCCCTACTTACTATACGTAGTACAGAAAGTAAAAATAACATTGGTAATTAAAAACAAACGAAATCCCAATGCGGAAAATTGACCTTCTGCATTGTGATCGATATGATCTTCGATATTCGTTTGCGTTCTCGTTTCTGTTTTGGTTACCATTCTCGGGTGTTGTGAACGAGCCGTTACTTTGTTACTTGTGTTCTTTAAAAGCAAATCATCATTGCATCATTTTTTCAAGAAGATAATTCATTTGGAAAGTGACGCTATTTGAGTGTACATTATTAAAAACACAATTGGATGACGTAGCCTAGTAAACACTGCATACTGATACTATTACGGTTCAGTAACGATCTGGCGCTTTATCTGATAAAATATTAACGACCGTGATTGGTTGATATCCCAGGCATTACGCGACGTATGAATAGAATAGCCAAGAAGATCCCCTCACCCTAAACAACCATTTGCAACAAAATAAAAACGATTTATCTAATTTTTTATGATCATTACTCTGTGGTTTGGTGCTCTTGATGAATGTGTTATTTAGCAATGTAGAGGATAGAGATTTGGCTACCGGGCGGGATGGCTCAGACGGTAACGTCTGTGCCCCGCATTCGGGAGATGGTGAGTTATATTCCCGCGGACGACCTTCCTGACCCTTGGGTTTCCACGGGTCACTAGCGAATGCGGATGTTCTTTACATCCCCCGAATTTCCTGTCCCTCCATTTCACCTCCATTCTCATTTTACTTCACCTTTCATCTGCTTGGTCTGTTTCAAGGTTGAAAGTGTCAGCAGAGTCTCGGCTACATGGCAGGGAAAAGGATGCTCTATGTAATCCTTCTCCGGAATGGGAACGGTCTCCGAGCCACGGGCTCCCCAGTGGGATGTGCAAGGCCACAGGGGGGAGGGGAGTATCAGCTGCCATCCGGAGAATTTCAATCTGTAAAAAAGGGACCCTGCACTATGCCCTGCCGTGTCTCCTGGTCCGGCGCCCTCTGTCTCCTCTCACCTCACCCCTCAGGTACAAAAGATTTTGTAGGTCGAGGTGCTAAGTCCCCCTCCTACTCCTACTCCTAGAGATTTGGTTATTGTTGTGAATATATCTGAAACCAAGACTAACAAACAGTGCGCACTTGATTAGAAAATATAATTCGTTACAACCACAGGGATGCTATGAGGGAAGTGTCTTATAAATTACAAGGAAGGTGGTCATGTTACACTTCGTGTTGGAAAAAACACTCAGGGAAAATTCCAAGCACAATAGTACAGTATCTGAACTTGCTATTGCAAATAAATACTGTAACCAATGAGAACATCAGTTGTTGCTAAGCGCACTTTATTTGTCACTTAAGTGCTTAACAAAAACGTTACACCAAAGACACTTTTTAAACACACTCAGAACAGAATGCAACTGATCCGTCGAATCGAATCACAACTGAAACGCTGAGCCACAACTAACAACGGAACTGCAGTCTGCACTCTCCACTTTTAACACTCCAAATCTTCCACTTCTTGACTCCGCTTAGCTTCGTAACTTCTTAACCAACTGAATTCCACTATCCGGGCAAGAACAGCGTCTTATAATAGGTCCCACAACAAAGTGGAATGTTCTAGAAGGAGAAGCTACTGGAAACGACTGAAATGAATCTTCTACAGCAGTAAAAACTGCGGGTAAGCGGCGCTAATGGATTTGTGCGCGCCTATTTCTCTGAAGATCGGTGGGGCACCCAGGTGCCGGACCCAGATGTACTTACCGTAGGCCGGCAGGTTCCTCCGCAGGCGTGGTCATAATACGTAGATCGCTACTTAAAAGGAATTTCAGCAACTCTACTAGCGGACTCAGCAGGAAGTATAACAGTTTTAAAGTGTGATGGAAAACGGAACACTGCATCTGTTTGCTGAAGTATATTTAGATGACATCGAAAAATGACATTTACAGGATGTTAGCTGTAATTCGTTTTACATATATTTCTATTAATCATATACCAGCGTTGTCTGACTGTGTAATGTGGTACACGACTTATTGCAGACAACCATGTCTGTATCTGTATGAACAATAAAATACATAATTTGAATTTTCTGTGGATCCTCTGGTCTTCATATTCGTATAGTTTTGTATAATTGGTAAACTGTATGGAATAGGCAAGAGCTTAATATATATGAGAAAAATGTAGAGTTAATTGAAATATATAATTTATGTTTAATAGGTTTTCTATAGCATTAGCGGTTTTAGAAAAATTTGTTGTTACACTTTTACGTCTTCCCAGGTTAAACTGCCATGCGTGTTACCGATTCTTTTCTTCCACACGGTTTCATTAGCAACAAGACTGACTTACGCGATCAGTTGTGTTTTGTTTTCTATTTTCTTAATTGTCTCATTTCTATAGCCCCCTTTTAAGCTTCTATAGTCATATCGGAGGCTTTGACTTGAGAAACAACTTATCGATTGTGGGTTTACTTCTTGAGGGTAGGGTTTTTGACGTTGGTTTTTGGTATTTTTTTATTTATTTTTTAAATTGTTTTACATTGAACACACATTCACTTCTAAATTCATACTACCAGACTCTACGGAGGATAGGGAATGATTAAGAAAATATCTTATGTGTTACATTTACATCACTTCCTCTACCCTCCATCGTTTATTATTCTTAATAAAGTTAATTTTTCTATCTACTTTATTTTAATCCAAATAAACCTCTGCAGAATTAGCTACATTATACGTTTCGTTATAGATACAAAGAGAACAGCGATAGTCAAATGTTGGTATTTATCGGACTATTCGTTCTTGAGTTATGCTGATCACAGACAGACAGACACACACACGGACCTTTTTCAAATAATCTTTTTATTCAGGGGGCCTCAAAACATGTGTTTTCGCTAAAATCTCGATGTCGAATTTTTGGGTGGAGTGGAATACCTTCTCTACTTAGTATGTACGTGGTAGAGAAAGTAAAAAGAAGAATTCCCCGCCCCAGCTGGTAATCGAACCCGGAAGCTCTGGGTTAAGATACCAGAATGCAGACCACTCGACCACAGAGGCAGTCTTTTCCATTTTTACTTTCTCTACTACGTATAGTAAGTAGGGGAAGTATTGCATTCCACCCAAAAATTCGATACCGGATTTCACCGTAAATACATGTTTTGAGACCTCCTGAATCCAAAAAAAAGCATTTTTGGAAACATGTCCGTGTGTGTGTCTGTGTGTGTGTGTGTGTGTGTGTGTGTGTGTGTGTGTGTGTGTGTGTGTGAACAGCATAACTCAAAAACGAAGAGTCGGATAAACACCAAACTTGGTATTTAGGTTCAGTATCTTTCAGAGATGCGACACGAAGATTTTCAAGAAAATCCCCCCACCCCAGACTACCCTTTACATGGAACATTTTTCGAAAATTTTAATTTTCTCAAAAATGGCTAACGATTTTGATGAAAATATCATATGTTTAAGATAATGTCATGAGAAATGAAATGTATATCTCGAAATTTCTGGGAATGTCTCCAAAAGTATTCTTCATTATGAACGACGTTTGCATAACTGGTAATCCATAAGAGATAGACAAAATTTTACTACACAAAAAATGTAGATCGCGTTAAAATACACAACTTATATCATATACATTTTTTTTGTTGAGTGAACCGTTTTCGAGATATTGTTTGTTATTTCCTTAAATTTTCCAATACTTATACTTTTTCTCAAATTCGTTATTCATTTTTTTATGTCCTGGACATGCAAAGAGAATGGAATGCGCCACATAGCAACCAGCGTTAAAATATTTGACTATCGCTTAAAAGCTACCATATTCCCCTTGCATCTACAAGAAAATTACAAATAAGATTGACATCTCGATATCTCGATTAATATGAAGCATATGGAGAATAGGCGTTTGTAAAAATAGATTGTACAAGAGTAGAGAAAGTCATGTGAGTGTAACACATCAGATTTTTTTGTTTCGTTTGTATAGTCCGCTTCAACTTCTTTGGTCATATCGGGCGCACTGACTTGAGAAATAGCAGATGGTGTTGTTACTCGCTGAACTGTAGGGTTACTTAATGTTGGTTTATCAGATTTTTACACTAAAGACACAGGCATTAATACTTCTAGACTCCGTGAGGTTTAAGGAATCATTCTGGTTAAAGAAAAATTCCCCATTCCAGCCGGCAAACCAACCCGGGAGTCCTGGATTGAGAAAACAGAACGTTCATCACTCCATCACGAGGCATTATTTCCAATTTGGGTGTATGCGTCAAGGCACATATTGCATATTTTGAGATTATTTCTGGCTAAAAGGATATGCGAGCAAAGTAGTCCGAAAAGAAAAATCTTTCTATGAATAATACGCTTTACAAAGTTATAAGAGAGAGATAAAATCGCGTGAGTGTGACCGTCAGATCGTTTACACTGTTTTAAAAGATTCTTTCTGCAAGTAAGGCCATCATATTGTAACAAATGAGAACCCGGTTGCTGCTAAACACACTTTGTCACTTAAGTGCTCAGCGTAGCACAAACTTTACACTTGAAATATTATTGACACAAACTCTGAGGCAGTATTATTAACACTAAAATAATTTCAGTCAAATTATATAATACATAAATTCAATAACAGCCCGCCATGAAGCAATATGTATATGTAATAATTTGTAAAATGTGTGTAACAGTCATTGCATATGCTTATATTAGTGTATCCATGTGTAGTAATGTTATGTGAATATATTACGTAATTTAATAATGTAGGAGCTGTAAGAATAATAAGTTAAAAGTTGCTAACAATGAGGTAACCTTCAGTCAATAATGAGTAAGAAAGTTTAACAGTACTACTTGTGATTCTTGGAGTAACAATAATGTAATTTTAGTGACAGTTTATAAAATAGCCAATCAACAACCAGAAAAAGCTTTAGTTAAATGAAGGTATTCTATTGAAGTAGGATTAGCCAATCAGAGACTTGAAATACAGAAATTTACAAGTTTAGACGGTTGAAATCTAGTCAGTTGCCTCCAAACAGTGCTCATAACCAGACGTGTTTGTAACTGGATGCGTGATGCGTCCTAGAGAAATATAATACGTATTTGTGTGAGACGAAAATACTATACGTGTTAAAAAGTACAAGTATTAAATAAAATAATCTTACAGCTCTCGATATCAGTGAAGTGCTATTTAATTTGTGTCAAGGATTAATAAAAAGGAGTAAATTAAAACTTAAAAATCTGCGTACGCCTACATTCTTTTCGCATCACGCCCTGCCAAGATATCCATGTCTCTAAAATATTACTGACGCAGCCGAGGCAAACATAAATATTAAATATTTAAAGAAACAGTTTAATTACAAAGTTAATAATATTTTTTAAACTTGGGTCAAAGGCCACCCGAAAATACATTTGGGGCGAAGGCTACCGGAAACTGTTTACCATACGTGCGGTTGCAACTACTTCAAGTATTCGCCTCCCCAAAAGTTGAAATATAATACAACTCCTTCAATACAAACTACTACAAATTGACGCCCAAAGCGTGGTGCAAACAACGTAACAAACTTCTTCAATTCAGAACAGAACACAACTGATTCGTCGAATCGAATTGCAACTGACCTGCGCTGCACAGTGGTCCACACTCTTTGACTTCCTGATTGCACCGTAACTTTTTAACCAACTCTCGGGCAAAAGCAGACCTCCCATATAAACCCCACATACAAAGCGGGATGTTCTAGAAGGGAAAGTTACTGGAAACGGCTGAAAGGAACCTTCTGGAGAAGTAAAGCTGCGGTGAAGTGGTACATAATGAGTTCGTTGTGCGCTGAGGTGCCAGGCCGAGAAGCGGTCGCAATGTGTGAACCTCTAGCAAATACTTTAGACAGAGATGGTATTCACTCGCTCACTTCAGTAGTTCTAAACAGAGAAAACGTTGACTTTGGAAGGCTATTTGACATTTCAATACCAACCGAAACTGCTTCACTCCTTTATCAAGTTTTTTTTTATGCACGTAAGCTTACATATCAGCTCTAGCTGGACAGAAATAGCGGTCATTTGACATGCTATCATGCTACGTAACACAGTAAACCAAAGCAGTGATGAAGATTAAGGACGCATGCATGCAAGTGTAAAAAATATTCCACAAAGGGGAGCTAATGTGATATCATCATGCTTAATTCATTATCTTGGAACAGCAGGGCCGGCTCAAGGGGCACAATCTTAAAACATGAAGAATATATGTGAAAATATTACGGAATTACAAATGACACTTAAAATCTAGCGACTTTCGGAAGATTTTTTGTTATGAAACTGATGACGAAGCTCCAGGGTGATTTGGATGCGACCCTCGTTGATGATACTCGTAAAAACATCCCGTGTGTGTCAGGTGTTCAACAATAAGTATCATGTTCATAATAAATAGGAGTGTTTCAAGCCACTAGTTTAGTTTATTTGCTTGCAATGGTGATTCAGGAACCTCTCAAGTCAGTTTATCACCCTAGTGCTATCCTGAAAGTGCTTTTGTGCGTTCAGTTAATTCTTGCACTGTTAGCCTTTTTTACTTTCTCTACTACGTATAGCAAGTAGGGGAAGTATTGCATTCCAACCAAAAATTAGATGCCGAGATATCACAGGACATACATGTTTTGAGGTGCACTGAATGCATATAAAGCATTTTTGAAAACGTGTCCGTGCGTGTGTGTGTCTGTGAACAGCATAACTCAGAAACGAACAGTCGGATAAACATCAAACTTGGTATTTAGGTTCAGTATCTTCCAGAGATGCGACACGAAGGTTTTCAAGAAAATCCCCCCACCCCAGACTACCCTTTACATGGAACATTTTTCGAAAATTTTAATTTTCTCAAAAATGGCTCTAAGGATTTTGAATAAAATACCATAATGAAATTAATTGTTCTTCCACACAAGCCGTGTGTTGGACAAGGTTAGAAAGGTAGAATCACACGACTGAAAAATTCAATGCATAGCCGGGATTTGAACCACGGATCTCCCGTCTCCGTCCAGTTGCTCTAACCAATGGTTAGTGTGGAAGAACAATTAGTTCCATTAATTGACCTAATAGTGGTTGAAACTATAAAGCCCGGGACTTAAGTACTTACAACATTGTAAGTCGCCATTGGGTTATGCTATCTCAATACAATTTGATATCTCCTTGTGGTTTACCGGGAAAAACACGAATCAGTTGGAAAATTTAATGTCGTGCCGGTATGTTGCCATGGTAGCTCAGTGGTTAGAGCAACCGGACGGAGACCGGAGATCCATGGTTCAAATCCCGGTTATGGCGATGAATTTTTCAGTCGTCTGATTGTACCTTTCCAAAACACCATAAGTTTAAGACATTTTTATGACAAATGAATTGTATATCTCGAATTTTCTGGGAATATCTCCAAAAGTATTCTTCATTGTGAACGACTTGTGCATAACTGGTAAACCATAAGAGATAGACAAAATTTTACTGCACAAAAATGTAGATCACGTTAAAATACACAATTTATGTGATATAGATTTTTTTGTGGAGTGAACCATTTTAGAGATATTGCTTGTTATTCCCTTAAATTTTCCAATATTTATACTTTTTCTCAAATTACAATAAAATTAGCAATAAGATTAACATCTCGATATCTCGATTAACATGAAACATATGGAGAATATGTGTTTGTAAAAATAGTTTGTACAAGAGTAGAGAAAGTCATGTGAGTGTAACACGTCATATTTTTATTAGTAGCTACTGGTTTTAAAACTCAATTAGACAACTTGGAATTAAATGCAGTAAGAAGGCATATCTTGCACTCAGAACATTCTCGTAGTTTCACCACATATATCTCCTCTTCAGTTTTATTTATTGATTACCCCTGGAAATAAATATATTTACTTCGTGTAAGAATAAGTAGTCGACATTGCGTATAAAATGAGTTATGTCTGAAAGCGTGAGGGGGCGCCTTTTGCAATTATCGCACGGGGCGGCTAACTCCTGGAGCCGGCCTTGTCATAACTGCAAAATCAAACCTTTTGCTGCCTTGTTCGGACACCTGTGGAGCTAAAATCATAATCAATATACCATAGTAGAGGTCAGAAAGATTGTTATTTTTGAGTAACAGTTCCAAATGCCCCAGTTCAAAAAAAATATTACGTTCAGAAATAACAGGTACTTACGTCCGTGCATTCATGCATAATGGTAACAGCAGAATACTCTTGATCTAATGTTACTTGATCGACTCGGGTTTTTTTGGCATCAAGTGATTCTTTTCCCGTTATGAACATTTCCAAGCGGCAAGACCACGCTTCCCATATTGTAAACATGTTATGGTACTGTTGTTAATAATTTCCTGTATATTGAATCACCGTATAGGTACATCAATATACTGTTACAATGTGTAACTATTCCGTCACAATTAACCAAAGTATTTAATATTATGTCACTGTAAATTCACAACCAGTTAAGACCTTTGCCGTTAGCAAATATTAAATAAAGTTACCAAACAAGTAATAATAAATACATACAGCCAACAGTTCTAACCAAGGAAAAAATTCTGATACGATATATCCACGTGACTTTCGTTTATTAGTGAGTATACAAACTACTCCTCTTACTAAAGCGCATTACTTTCTCTACTATGTGTAGTAAGTAGAGGAAGTATTGCATTCCACCCAAAAATTAGATATCAAGATTTACCTGAAATACATGTTTTGAAGGGCCCTGTATCCAAATAAAGCACTTTTGTCTGTCTGTGAACAGCATAACTCAAAAATGATACATTAAGCTATGTATTTGAGTTTAGTATCTTCCAAGGATGCGACGCAAAGATTTTAAAGAAAATCCCCCCACCCCAGACTAGCTTTTATATGGAAAATTTTGATTTTCTCAAAAATGGCTAACGATTTTCTTTAAAATATCATAGTTTAGGATATTTTTATGGCAAATGAAATGTATATCTTGAATTTTCTGGGAATGTCCTCAAGAGTCCTCTTCATTTTGATTGACTTTTGCATAACTGGTAAACCGTAAGAGATAAAACAAAATTTTACTACATAAAACATGTAGATCTCGTTAAAACACACATTTGTCATATTTGTTTTAGTTGAGTGACCCATTTCCTTGTTTAGATTCCTTGTTATTTGTTTGAACTTTCCAATACTTCCACTTTTTCTCAAATGGGAATTCGTTATTCATTTTTTTTATGTCCTGGACATACAAAGAGAATGGAATGCTCCACATAGCAACCAGCTTTTAAAATATTTGACTATCGCTTAAGGCCTACCATATTCCCCTTGCACCTACAAGAAAAACAGCAATACGAAATTAGCAATTAGCAATAAGCGTTTGTAAAAATAGTTTGTATAAAGATTTGTGTGTGTAACACATAAGACTTTTTTATGTCTACTACGTCTTCATCCAAGTAAACCTTTGGAGATAGGTACATAACATTTCAATGTAGTTACAAACAGAACTGGGCTAGTCACATATTTGAGCTGGACGCTATATACTCTCCTTAAAATTCCATACTGTTTCCATGCAATCGCGAGAACCAACTGAATGTTGAAAGGACTTTAAACTTTAATGACCAAGAAATGAACAATTCGAATAATTAATAACGCATATCCCAGAAATGACTTATGCAAAAAAAAAGTATTTGAAATAAATTGTGTGTTTTAAACAGATCTACATTTTTTGTATAGCTCGTTTTTGTCTATCACTTACCGTTTACCAGTTATACAAGATTATACAAAATTCCTTCCGAATGAAGTGTACTTCAAAGGTATTCCCAAAAAATTCAAGATATACATTTTATTTATTATGTAAATATATTTCATATATGGTATTTTAATGAATCGTTAGAGCCATTTTTTATAAAATAAAAGTTTCGAAAAATGTTTCAAGTAAAGGGTAGTTGGGGAGGGGGGATTATCTTGAAGACCCTTGTGTCGCCTCCTTGGAAGATACTAAACTAATTTTTTTCCTGGCATAAGCCATTTCCGAGATTCCGTTTATTCAATACTTTGTCATTCTTTTAAGTGCTGGCGATTTTCAGTTGTTTCTGGAGATTGCATGGAAACAGTATGAAATTTTAAGACCCGTATATAACGTCCAGTTCTTAAACATTTTGGTATTACTGTTCCCTTTGTATCCTAACGAAATGTATAATGTAGCTCTGTAAGGTTTGTCTCGATTAAAAAGAAGTTAGAGTCTATCTCTTATGGTTTAGCAGTTATGCAAAAGTCGTTCACAATGAAGAATACTTTTGAAGACATTCCCAGAAAATTCGAGATATACATTTAATTTGTCATAAAAATATCTTAAACATATGATATTTTAATCAAAATCGTTAGAGGCATTTTTGAGAAAATTAAAATTTTCGAAAAATGTGCCATGTAAAGGGTAATCTGGATATTGGGGATTTTCTTGAAAACCTTCGTGTCGCATTTCTGGAAGATACTGAACCTAAATACCAAGTTTGGTGTTTATCTGACTGTTCGTTTCTGTTATGCTGTTCACAGACACACACACGGACATGGTTCCAAAAATGCTTTTTCTGGATTCAGGGGGTACCAAAACATGTATTTCCGGCGAAATCTCTGTATAGAATTTTTGGATGGAATACAATATTTCCCCTACTTACTATACAAGTAGAGAAAGTAAAAACACACTTTCGTAAGAATAATTTGTATACTCACAAATTAACGATAGCGGATAGAGAAAGTCATGCGAATTTAGCACATCAGATTTTTTATGACGCCCAATCGTGATGTACATTTTTATTTATACGATAATGTTAATGGTTGTGAATGTGTTGCTTGTCATTTTCTTGTAGCGACAGCAGACCTAGGAAACGCTGTACTTTATCTACTCCGCTATGAACGGAGTTATCTAAACGATGTCTTTGTTTCTGTACTAATATTTCGTAATTATGATTATTATCAATGTTTCTAATACCTAGCATAAGAGTAACTTCAAGATTGGTTATGTAAATGTATCGAAAGATGAAAAAAGTTAGGTCCCACCTACTGCACGGAAGGGTAAGAGGGAGAGTTGGCCGGCCAACCCGCAATGCGGTAGCTACTGACGTCACGATGCTCCGCCGTCGGGGCTGTGAGCGAGGTCGTTCTGAAACCTAGATCCATGGCGCCACTACGCCAACAAGCGTTTTTCATACACGTATCAATCAAACGTGCGGCTTTTTAAACGGCTGCGCTCGGCTGTGAAAACTACATTACCTTGTATTTCGTTGCAGGATTTGGTTGCAACGCTTAGCATAATAATAATTAATAACAGTAACAATAATTAATAATAGGTACACTCACGCTATCTCGTTAACCAATTAGGTGCTTCTTCTCCGTACTCCTCCCCTTACTCTCTCCCCCTCTCCCTAACTGCATATTTATCTCTGTCATGTTCTTTGTGATGCTTCCAAAATCGATATAAACATTATTGTTTACTCCATTCCCCCTAAAAAAATTTAAACAATGGCATGTCTGTGAACTTCATAGGTGAAAAAATCTGATGTGTTACACTCACGTGACTTTCTCTACTCTTGTACAAACTATTTTTACAAACACTTATTCTCCATATGCTTCATGTTAATCGAGATATCGAGATGTTAATCTTATTGCTAACTTTCTTGTAGATGCAAGGGGAATATGGTAGACTTTAAGCGGTAGTCAAATCTTTTAAGAGCTGGTTGTTATGTGGAGCATTCCATTCTCTTTGCTTGTCCAGGACATAAAAAGAATGAATAACGAATTTGAGAAAAAGTATAAGTATTGGAAAATTTAAGGGAATAACAAGGAATATCGTATATGACATAAATTGTTTATTTTAACGCGATCTACATTTTTTGTGTAGTAAAATTTTGTCTATCTCTTATGGTTTACCAGTTATGCAAAAGTCGTTCACAATGAAGAATACTTTTGGAGACATTCCCAGAAAATTCGAGATATACATTTCATTTGTCATGAAAATATCTTAAACATACGATATTTTAATCAAAATCGTTAAAGCCAATTTTGAGAAAATTAAACTTTTCGAGAAATGTTCCATGTAAAGGGTAAGCTGGGGTGGGGGGATTTTCTTGAAAACCTTTGTGTCGTATCTCTGGAAGATACCGAACCTAAATACCAAGTGTAGTGTTTATCCGACTGTTCGTTTCTGAGTTATGCTGTTCACAGACACACACACGGACATGTTTCCAAAAATGCTTTTTTTTGGATTCAGGGGGTCTCAAAACATGTATTTCCAGTGAAATCTCGATATACAAATTTTGGGTGGAATACAATACATCCCCTACTTACTATACGTAGTAGAGAAAGTAAAAATTATCATGTGTTACATTCTCGTGACTTTCTCTGCCGATTCTTCAACAAACTTTCTTACCAAACCTTGCCGAATGCTTTATTACATATTTTCTTGTAGGTACAAGGAGAATAAGGGAACACAGTAGGATAAAGCGATAGTCAAATTTTTAAGAGCTGGTCGCTATGAGATGATTTTGAAAATCCTTTCCCTTTGCATGACTAGCAGAAATTTCATTTGAGAAAAGTATAAGTAATGAAAGTTCAAGCCAATGATAAGGAATATATATATATATATATATATATATATATATATATATAATGACATAAATTGTGTGCACTAACGAGGTCTACATTTTTTGTACTAAATTTTTTTCTATCTCTTACAGGTTACCAGTTACCAAAAAAGATTCAGAATGTAGAATATTTCAGAGGCTATTCCCAGAAAATTGAACATATACATTTTATTAGTTATAAAAATATATTAAGTATATGGCGTTCTAAATTAAAACCGCTAAGTTATTTTTGAGAAAATAAAAAATAAGAACATCTTTCCCTGTAAAGGGTAGCTTGGGGTGGGGGATTTTTTTTAATCTTCGTGTCGCATCCTTGGAAGATGTTGAACTTATATACCAAGTTTGGTATTTAACTGGTTTTTCGTTTTTAGTATGCTGTTCACAGACACAAATACAGACATTTTTCTGAAAATGCTTTATTTGGATCCAGGGAGCCTCAACACACATATTTACGGAGAAATCTTGACATTGTATTTTTGGGTGGAATACAATAATTCTGCTACTTACTATAAATAGAAGAGAAAGTAAAAATAAAGAATGAGAATCACACATCAGTGTAAAGAGTATAACTCAAAAAACGGAAAGTTAGTTAAATACTAATCCTGGCATTTAAGTTCATCATCTGCCAAAGAAAATCAAGTGAATTCCCACCAAAAACTATCGCTTACATGGAATAATTTTAGAAAAAATTTATTTTCTAAAAAATAGCTTTAACGATTTTGATTAAAATACCTCGTATTTAAGATATTTTCATAAAAAATGAAATGTATATCTTGAACTTTCTGAGAATAGCCTATGAAGGCCTCTTTATTCTGAATGACTTTTGCATACGTGGTAAGCCGTAAGAGATAGACAAAACCTTACTATACAAAACATTGTAGATCTCGTAAAAGCACACAATTTTTATAAAATTTATTTTGTTCGTGGAGTGTACCATTTCGGAGACATAAATTATTGGTGTGAATTTTCAAACACCTACATTTTTCTCAAAAGGGAAGTTGTTATTCACATTTTGTTGCTTCTCTCTCTCTCTCTCTCTCTCTCTCTCTCTCTCTCTCTCTCTCTCTCTCGCTCCTGGTCATGCAAGGAGAACGGAATTTGAAAGCCATCACAGAGCGACCAGCCCTTAAAAGATTTGACTATCGCTTAAGCCTACTGTACATCACTATTCCCATTGTAAACTCACTTCCATTTATGGAGCTTTGGGAGGCATTCTACTGACCTTTACAGGTGAGTGTATAGCAAGGAGGAGGTAAGTGTGTCTGTTTACCTTTTCGCGCATGCAGTGTCGTTCTATTCTACGTTCACAGTTCCAGATTATTCACATATGAACAATAGCTTTACTCGTCATCACTTATAATAACTATGTTAAAATAATATGTAACTAAATAAAATAATGTTTTGCACAGTATCTAACGAAAAAATATTTTTAATGGCAACATATGTGAAACTGAAATATGTTATACATTTTACTGTCCAAGAGTCACATTTACTAGATATTATTGGAATCATCATTCAAATCTAAATACAAAACTAAATAAAACACTGTTTTGCATACTATCTCCATGAAAAGGTATTTTAATGATACTATAATGTAAAACTGAAGCATATTATACTTTTTACTCTAAAAAAGGACACATTTATTGATCATTATTTTTATAATCTGTCCAATTTCCATTTTTGTCCAATACCTCATTTAGCCGCTAAGGCATCTAATCGCTTAGGTGCTGGAAAAACTCTTGACTCTAAACACCTTTCCCATATTTCATGACAATGTTCCCAGAGGGCTACGAGTGACTCAGTGCCTAGGCGGCTAAATCAGGTATTGGAGAAGAATGGAGATTGGATGGATTATTAAAATAATGTCTAGTAAATGTATCCTATTTGAGACTAAAAGTATGTATTTCGGTTTTATATTAAGTTGTCATTCAAATACTTTTTATGGAGAAATCGAGCAAAACAGGATTTTATTTAGTTATATATTTAAACATGGTTATTATACTGCAGGCCTCTGATGAGAAAACGTTAGCGGAGTGTTCTGCTCTCCGGAGGAGTGAGGGGGGATAGTTCCACGTGGCAGCTCACGATGATGTCATAAATAGATCTACTATTGAGAATGTAGTTGTATTGTATTTCAAATGTTGGGGAGCCGAACTTGAAGTAGTTCCAACCGCACGTAAGGTAAAACGTTTCCGGTAGCCTTCGCCCAAAATTGAAAAATATTAACTTTGTAATTTCACTGTTTCTTTAAATATTATATATTTATGTTTGCCTGAGCTGCGTCAGTATTATTGTTAGAGACATGGATTTCTTTGCGAGGCGTGGTGCGGCTGAAGAATGTAGGCTTACACAGATTATAATTTTTAATTCACTCGTTTTTATTAATTCTTGACACGATTTAGATAATACTTCACTGATATAGTGAGCTGTAAGATTTTTTTATTAAATACTTGCACTTTTTAAACACGTAAACTATTTTCGTCTCACACTGAATACGTATTAAATTTCTCGAGGACGCATCTCGCGTCCGGTTAGGAACACTGTCTACAACCAACTGAACTCTGAATTTGTAAATTTTGCTATATTTCAGTTTCTGATTGGCTAATCCTAGTCCAATAGAATAGTTTCATTTAACTTAAGCTTTCTTTCTGGTTGTTGATTGACTATTTTATAAACTGTCTCAAAATTTACATTATTGTTGCTCCAATAATGACTAGCACTTTTTTACTCATTATTGCCTCAAGGTTATCTCATTGTTAGCAACTTTTAACCTATTATTCTCACAGCTCCTGTATTATTAAATTACGTAGATAATACATTCACATAACATTATTGAACATGTATCCAATAATATAAACATATACAATGACTGTTACATACATTTTTACAAATTATTACACACACACATATTGCTTTGAGGCAGGCTGTTATTGAATTTACATATTATATAATTAGACTAAAATTATTTAAGTGTTAAAAATACTGCCTCACTATCTACATTAAAAACATAGCGCAACTTTAGTATCCCAACGTCTTTCTCTTCGAGCAGTATCTAAGTGTTTTCTAGTGATTTATAAAGCTATTTACATTTCCCAATAAGAAAGGAAGATCTCTACACAGTGAAACCCGAGAAATAGTTGCTAACGTTGTTAAAATCTGTGACGAGGAAAGCAAACAAAAGCAACTGGCTATTCAGCATTACTAGCAGAAGAGCGTATGTTTTCCAAGAGGCCTTAAGTCTTGTTAATATGTTGAAAGTAGAGTCGTAATCTTTCTCAGATAGCGCTATAATTGTTGATGTCAACACATTCCTTACAGACACATTCTCGTGAGAGGAACACACTATGTAAGTGATGAAGAGTAAAGATACTGCTCGAAGTTATATATTCTTATGAGAATAATCTGGAATTGTGCACGTTAAACAGGACGCCACTGCATACACGAAAAGGTAAACATATATACTCACCGTGAAGATCATAGGATGCCTCCCAAAGTTGCGGGGATGGCATAAATGGAAGCGAATGTACCCATTAAGACTATATGTAATGAAACAGTTTCTACAAACGTTTAGCTCGATTAACATAGAGTAGATGGAAGAGTATGTCTTTGTAAGAATAGCTTGTTGAAGAACGGGTAGAAAGGCCATGTGAGTATAACACGTAAGAGTTTTTTTAATGAGGACGAATATTTTATGGAGTCACTGTTGGTTAACTGTGCTTTCGTGAGCGACTTTTTCGTTTACACTTTCTCCTTCAGAAGTTGAGAAACCTTCTATCAACACCATTTAGCACGAACGTATCGAAACGCTATTTGTATTGTGAACAAAGGAGAACGAGAGCGAAACAAAGCGGGACTTAACGCTGCTCCTTAAGGCACTACATGTTTCTCTCCATGTAGGTATCGCCACTGTTTACCAAACTTCTGCGGTCAACGCACATTTTTTATTTTTGTAGCAAAGAAGACATTCACCGGAGAAAACACGGAAATCCGCACAAACTCCCCTCCACAAACACCAATATAGGATCACGGGATATTATTTCCCTTGAGATATAGGAAATTGTTTTCTCGGTAGGAAGGAAACATTCGAGCGGGATTTAAAATCGATGTTGTTTTATCGGCTTTCAATTATTACCTTATTATGCCCTAATATAGTGCGCATTTTGTGAACAAAATATCTTAACATTGGCAATTCTGGATAGGTCTATGAAATATTTATAATCTACTAAATACATTGTTTAAAAATCTGATGTGTTACATTTACATATCTTTCACTAACCACTATCGCTTATTTTGTGTACCTTCTACAGGCTATTCTTGTATCTATCTCAAGTTAATTGTTATAAACGTTAGTTTTATTACATTTTTCTTATAGGTACAAAGCGATAGTCAAATATTTAAAAGCGCATCTCTATGCTAGCCTTGAAATATCACGCCCTCTTTCTACTTAATAGCAACTGCACTTTAAAACATTCTGATGTGTTGCATTCACATCACTTTCTCCACCCATTATCGTTTATTTTTATATAACCTGTACACACTATTCTTACGAAAGCTTATTTTTTTTACTTCATGCAAATCGAGATAAACCTTTGCAGAAATAGTTAAATTACACATTCCATTGTAGGTACAGCGCCTTTGTTTTATGCTAAGGCCACAATCGCCTTATATGCATATCGACCGAGACGGCAGTGACCTCGGTATTATGCCACTGCACAGCAGCGACGCAGAACGTGCCAAGGGTACGTTTATCATCTGTGAGCTGTCTCAGTCGTTGCTTTGTCTTCGTGTTATGAAGTGTTTCGACAATACGTGTGTTGTGTGTGATTTCCTTAGGGATGTTATTCTCTCATTAGTCCACAGAATTGCCGGCCAACAAATTTACGCTTGAACGGCGTACTTTTATGTACGATATATACTAAAAACTGAATCATGTAGAAATAATGAACATTACGCAAGAAGAACTTATGCGTGTGAATGGTAATTTCATCCAACGATGTCAAGACGGTCTTTGCGCAGATGCACACCACTTTCAACAATACGTATAACAAGGTTAGTACTCATTACATATATGTTACTAATACTCGTAAGTGACGTGGGAGTTACGGAACTGAAAACCCAGTATTGTAATAGACAATGTGTAGAGCATGCCTTCGCGCGACCCGCGGCCTTGGCATTAAACAAAGGCAGTGTATAAGAAAAATAGAGGAAACCGAATCGATAGTCAGACGATTAAAAGCGGGTCCCTATATGCTGGCCTTAAAATCCCATACTCTTTCCATGACATCGAGAAAACAATTGAATGGCGAATTACTTTTAAAAATGACCAAATATTTAAGAATTCGAACCCATAATAACGGATATTTAGGAAATGCCTGATGCCACAAAAAGTCCTTAAAATAAATTGTAAATTAAAGAGTTCTACAATTTTTGTGTAGTATATTTTTATCTAGCTCTTGTGGTTAACCCATTATAAAAGAATTATACAAAATTCCTTCCGAATGAAAAGGACTTCACAGGTCATTTCCATAAAATTCAAGATAAACATGTTATTTTCCATGCGAATATCTTAAATATTTGGTAATATAATCAGAATCGTTAAAGGCATCTAAGAGTATTTTGGGGTGGAGTATTTTTTTGAAAATCTTCGTGTCACATGTTTGGAAGATATTGAACTTAATTATGGAGCATTTCGTTTTTAAGTAACGCTGAACATAAACATACAAACACACGCGCGCGCGCGCACACATTTTCCTAAAAACGTTTTTTTTAACCTTGAAGAGTCACGTCATTAATGTAGAAAAGAGATTTAAAATTGTTTTTTTTTTACTTCTAAGGTCAGATGGAGGGTTTTGAAATGAGAAACAACTAATGATGTTTATAAGTTGTCGACGGTAGTTTTGTTGGTTGATTTAACTCATTTTTACATTTACCTATGCTTCAGACTCTACGAAGGATAGGGAAGTACTCTAGTTATTATAGAACATTTACCCGTCCAAACCGGGAATCTAAAAGCATTTTGAGGCTGGATACCGAACTTACGGTACAACACCTGAAGACAAACCGATTATGGCTTGCAGTACAGCTCACCGAACGAGAGTGCTCCGCAGCGTATGCGGCTCATATTCGGGAAGTGCCGGGTTGGACAACCTGGCCATGGGTTTTTCGTGGTTTTCTCTTGTTGACATAGGCGAATGCTGAAGTGGTGTATTCTACCAGGGACTTCCTCTCTCCCCCATTTCCTCTAATTTCATTTCCAGTTTTAGGTTGACTCCGGGGCTGTGGTTCGGTCGGTGTTAGGCAAATGGCGCAGAGGCTTGCAATTTGGAGCTTCTTCTCGGTCCTACTAGAAGAAACACTGTCCACTACTGGGTCCTATTTCCCGAATACCACTAGAGGGACATCTCCGAGTGACTCTCCCGTGGCCCTGTGGTCAAATCTGGAACTGTTAGGGAACTCTGTGCGTCTCTGTCGACTTGCGCCGGCCTCGCTCTGCAGCCCACACGTCTCCTGCTGTTCCCTCAACTCATCCGTTTCTCCCGGGGATATACGCACAAGAGATGCATAGAGGGTTGAGGTACTAGGTGTCGCTCGTTAACTAGTCCTATCCTACAGTACAGCTCATATTGCGGTACTCGCTTGTTTTGGGAGAGAGTGGAACAATCATGTTATCGTACAGGTATTGTCACCTATAGTGGCTCAAAATAAGCAAAACAAGAAGTTGGCTTATCCTTCTCAATGTCTGTGTTCGAAGGATTAAACACTTGGGTTGAAATGTCTTACATTGATGTTGCATGCGGACAGTTGCTTTACAAATCAGATTTTGAAGAGTTTATCAAGGAAATTATTTAGGTTCAAACAATACTGAATAAACTACTTATCTACGTTCTTTTGTATTTGTTTCAGGATTAATTGACTTATATAATTCTGATTTTGTATAAAAGTCTAACGTTTTAGGAGCCCCAGTCATTCAAACGAAAACACATAACTACGTAACATGAATTGAATTAAGAGTCACAAAGCTTCAGTTACTAAAATGTGTAAACATGTAACTTTGCAGTAAATATGCACCTAAATCTTACTTAAGAAATATCAGAACTTAACTATTTTCAAATAGAGGGAAATTGCTTTTAAGTTTCGCTTTTAGTCTTAAGACTTTGCAATTATACATATAATTAAATAGGAAACAATGTTATATAAGCTACCGAGAAGGAAGCCAAAACATGCATTATTAGGTAATAATTACATGGACGCCCACATTTGTTCGGTGATGTCATAGATGTTTCACAGATGTCTGAGAACATTTTACTCAAGTACGAGGGTAAGTCAATACGTATACGCGCGCTATTTGAATTTTTACTTTCTCTACTACGTATAGTAAGTAGGGGAAGTATTGTATTCCACCCAAAAATTCGATACAGAGATTTCACCGGAAATACATGTTTTGAGGCCTCCTGAATCAAAAAAAATTTTTGGAACCATGTCCGTGTGTGTGTTTCTGTGTGTGTGTGTGTGTGTGTGTGTGTGTGTGTGTGTGTGTGTGTGTGTGTGTGTGCGTCTGTGAACAGCATAACTCAGAAACGAACATTCGGATACACACCGAACTTGGTATTTAGGTTCAGTATCTTCCAGAGATGCGACACGGTTTTCAAGAAAATCCCCCCACTGTAGATTACCCTTTACATGGAACATTTTTCGAAAATTTTAATTTTCTCAAAAATGTTCCAACGATTTTGAATAAAAAACCATAAGTTTGAGACGCTTTTATGGCAAATGAATTGATTATCTCGAATTTTCTGGGAATGTCTCCAAAAGTGTTCTTCATTGTGAACGACTTTTGCATAACTGGTAAACCATAAGAGATAAACAAAATTTTACTACACAAAAAATGTAGATCGCGTTAAAATGCACAATTTATGTCATATACATTTTTCTGTTGTTGAGTGAAACATTTTCGAGATATTGCTTGTTATTCCCTTAAGTGTTCCAATACTTATACTTTATTCAAATTCGTTATTCTTTTTTTTGTCCTGGTAATGCAAAGAGAATGGAATACTCCACATAGCAACCACCTCTTAAAATATTTGACTATAGTTTATTGCTAATTTTATTGAAGATGCAAGGGGAATTGGTAGGCTTTAAGCGACAGTCAAATATTTTAAGAGCTGGTAGCTATGTGGCGCATTTCATTCTCTTTGTATGTCCACAACATAAAAAAAATGAATAACGAATTCACATTTGAGAAAAAGTATTGGAAAATTTAAGGGAATAACAAGCAATATCTCGAAAATAGTTCACTCAACAACAAAAATATATATGACATAAATTGTGTATTTTAGCGCGATCTACATTTTTTGTGTAGTAAAAGTTTGTCTATCTCTTATGGTTTACCAGTTATGCAAAAGTCGTTCACAAGAATACTTTTGGAGACATTCCCAGAAAATTCGAGATATACATTTCATTTGTCATGAAAATATGTTAAACATATGGTATTTTAATCAAAATCGTTGGAGCATTTTTGAGAAAATTAAAATTTTCGAAAAATGTTCCATGTAAAGGGTAATCTAGAGAGGGGGGGATTTTCTTGAAAACCGTGTCGCATCTCTGGAATATACTGCACCTAAATACCAAGTTTGGTGTTTATCCGAATGTTCGTTTCTGAGTTATGCTGTTCACAGACACACACACACACACACACACACACACACACACACACACACACACACACAGAGACCAGACACACATAAACACACACACGGACATGGTTCCAAAAATGCTTTTTTTTGGATTTAGGGGGTCTCAAAACATATATTTCCGTTGAAATCTCGGTATCGAATTTTTGGGTGGAATACAATACTTCCCCTACTTACTATACGTAGTAGAGAAAGCTAAAATGATGTGGAGATACTTATTTTCTTATCCTGGTAGAATTTAATAAATCAGTTTCTACAAAATATTAATTTAAAATCTTTGATTGAAAATGTTTTAACTAAGAAGGATTGATTTAGCACATTAAGGTTTTACGAGATCTTTCTTAGAGTAAAAGAAATGCTTGCAGCTACTTTAAAACTCGCATTATCCCTAATAGGTAACATTGCAGAAAATGAAATTTTAATAGTTATAAGTGCGTTTTATTTTCATTTATGTTTATGATTATCAATAATTGTCCTTGTTAGTCGCCTGGAAAAGATACTTATTCCCGGAACGTTATTAATTATCGCCATAACGTTTATTTTATTGTTTGTTGCGTGTACATGCCGCCTATAATATCTAAGGTCATATAAGGCTTTGATAAAATAATAGAGTAAAGGTCCGTGAATAGCAATCTACTGAAATAAACGTTAAGTGTTACATAGAATACGAATTAATGGCTAACTGTTATAACTTACGTCTGATTTTTAATTTCATTAAAATTAAACTATGATTGGCATGGTGGCTTCCTTGGGACTAATTGGATTGTATATACTATATATAACTAGCAGTAGTAGGAGGAGGACTTCCATTGTTAAGCAATTTCAAACTTCACTTGCAAAATACAATTACAGGGCCTCAGGGTCATAGACGCTTTTCCTGTATCTGGAATCGTTCTATCTGTAGTCGGAGGTGTTCTATCTGAGAATTAGGCACTCCGTCCGTTTTTGCATCTGGATCTGGTCGCCCATCGGGTTTCTCCGCTCATCCCTGCCTCCCAGGGTTCCCGTTGGAAGCGTAAGGGGTCGGCTGGTCTGCATGCGGTGCTCTGCTTCAGTTTCGGGGTCCGTTCCGTATCTTTTATCTTTAACTCTACCCTCGCTCATATGTACCCTACCTTGCACTTCCATTTTCCATGGCAATTAACCTCCTTTACCGAAACTTAGCCACAAAGTTAAATCGTTTAAAACTATAAAATTTCTTTGTAGAAAATAGAATGACCATGATTTACTACTTTCGTCGGTTTTGATTTTCTTGACGTACAATTGTTTGAAATTATAACATTTATTAAAAAGGTTTACAAAAATGAGTTTCTATCTAGATCGATTTCTTGTTCTTCAAAATTCCTTTACAATTTTTTTTCTAAATCCATCGAGTAGACTTCTAGAAAACACACACACACACATACAAGGTTAAACTCACAGGCATAGACCCTTACTAAGTATAGGACACAATATTACTTTATTAAGAAATCTGATGTGTTACCTCAAATGACTTTCTCTACTCTTGTACAAACTATTTTTACAAACGCTTATTCCCCATATGCTTCATGTTAATCGAGATGTTAATCTTATTGCTAATTTTCTTGTAGATGCAAGGGGAATATGGTAGGCTTTAAGCGGTAGTCAAATATTTTAAGAGATGGTTGCTATGTGGCGCATTCCATTCTCTTTGTATGTACAGGACATAAAAATGTAAGGGAATAACAAGCAATATCTCGAAAGTGGTTCATTCAACAATAAAAAGATGTATATGACATAAATTGTGTATTTTAACGGGATCTACATTTTTTGTGTAGTAAACCTTTGTCTATCTCTTATGGTTTACCAGTTATGTAAAAGTCGTTCACAATGAAGAATACTTTTGCAGACATTCCCAGAAAATTCGAGATATACATTTCATTTGTCATGAAAATATCTTAAACATATGATATTTTAATCAAAATCGTCAGAGCCATTTTTGAGAAAATTAAAATTTGCGAAAAATGCTCCATGTAAAGAGTAATCTGGGGTGGGAGTATTTTCTTGAAAACCTTCGTGTCGCATCTCTGGATGATACTGAATCTAAATACCAAGTTTGGTGTTTATCCGACTGTTCGTTTCTGAGTTATGCTGTTCACAGACACACACGGACATGTTTCGAAAAATGCTTTTTTTTTTTTTGGATTCAGGGGTCTCAAAACATATATTTCCGGTGAAATCTCGGTATTGAATTTTTGAGTGGAATACAAGACTTCCCCTACTTACTGTACGTAGTACAAGTACCAAATTTTCAGAGTAATTATGGGACATCAATACATTTCCAACGCCTCTGCTTCAGTAGCCTATCCAGGCGCAATCCCTGACCAACAGTTTAAGCATCTGGGAAATGAATCCCATTTGGTCACCACTGAACGAGGAAGTGATAATATTGATCCTAGTGACCCGCAACCTTCAGAAGGCTGGCGACCTTGCGTTTGTTTACATCGAGTCAACATCATCGACGATGCCTGTATACTCAATACTTCATAGTGTCACCAACCCTAATACTCATGTTTTCGAACGATCGAGCTAATCGTAAGAATTCTGATCTTTTCAGACACATTAAGTGTCGCATATATCAAATCACTAGAGTTTTCTTTCACATAACTTAAATTATTACGCTCTATACAGAGAATATAAGATTATAATAACAGTGTTACAAATAAAACCAGTTTAACACGTGTAGCGTATGCTATGGTTTAGACAGCATTCGAATTTGTAAAATGTGAGCAAAATAATATATTGATTTCTGAAACCAAGAGAAAGTTTAGAACGAGATCAACTTTCGTGTACAGCGAGATGTCAGATGTTTTGTTGATTCGCTAGCAGTCATTTTCAGTAAAACATTCACCATGTTTTGCCTTACACCAGTCAATGAAGCGATTAAATGCTATATCATATTGCTTTTTGGATTCTTATTTTCTCTACTACGTATAGTAAGTAGGGAAAGTATTGTATTCCACCCAAAAATTCGATACCGAGATTTCACCGGAAATACATGTTTTGAGGCCCCATGAATCCAAAAAAAGTATTTTTGGAAACATGTCCGTGTGTGTGTCTGTGAACAGCATAACTCAGAAACGAGCAGTCGGATAAACACCAAACTTGGTATTTGGGTTCAGTATCTTCCAGAGATGCGACACGAAGGTTTTCAAGAAAATCCCCCACCCCAGATTACCCTTTACGTGGAACATTTTTCGAAAATTTGAATTTTCTCAAAAACGGCTCTAACGATTTTAATTAAAGTATCATATGTTTAAGATATTTTCATGACAAATGAAATGTATATCTCGAATTTTCTGGGAATGTCTCCAAAAGTATTCTTTATTGTGAACGACTTTTGCAAAACTGGTAAACTATAAGAGATAGACAAAATGCTACTACACAAAAAATGTAGATCGCGTTAAATTACACAATTTATGTCATATCCATTTTTGTTGTTGAGTGAACCATTTTCGAGATATTGATTGTTATTTCCTTAAATTTTCCAATACTTATACTTTTTCTCAAATGGGAATTCGTTATTCATTTTTTTTGTCTTGTATATGCAGAGAGTATTAATCTGTGTGCAAAGAGAATGGTGCTGCAGCTATTAAGGATATGTCTATGGTTAAAGGTTACTATATTTCTATATTGCCCTTGCAAATACAAAACAAGGGGAACATAGTACGCCTTAAGCGATAGTCAAATATTTTTAGAACTGGTCGCTATATGTAAAATGTAATTCTCTTTGCTTGTCAAGAACATAAAAAAAGAACAACGAATTCTCAGTTGAGAAAAAGTGTAAGTATTGGAAAATTAAAAGAAATAACAAGGAATATCTCGAAAATGCTTCACTTTACAAAAAAAAATGTTTATTACATATATTGTGTGTTTTAACGAGATCTACATTTTTATGTCCTGGACATGCAAAGAGAACGTAATACTCCATATAGCAACCCGCTCTTAAGACATTTGACTATCGCTTAAAGCCTAGCATATTCCCCTTACACCTACAAGAAAATTAGCAATAAGATAGAGTCTGCAAATGTTTATCTCAATTAACATGAAGTAGATGGAGAATAATCGTTTGTAAAAATAGTTTGTACAAGAGTAGAGAAAGTCAAGTGAGTGTAACACATCAGAATTTTTTGGTGTTACTCTTTCTGCTACTTCTGTAATTTCGCCTGGCTCTTCCATTTCAGTTTCTTCTGAATTCATAATTGCTGCTATTTAATCTTTATATGGGTGATATTGAGCGGGATATCTCAGTCAGTTGTGCCTTTGGCCCACATTCGGGAGGTCCCGGGTTCGATTCCCGGCGACCGCCCACTCTGGTGCATGGTTTTTCGCAGTCGTCAGGCAAATGCTGGGGTAGTTTATCTTCTACCACGAATCTCCGAGCCGCGTCGGATGCGTTTTATCTGGAATCGTTAGGGACCGCATACATGCTTACATCCGTCAGCATCCGGATCTAGTCGCCCTATGGGTTTCTCTCCTCTTCCTTCCCTCCCAGGGGTCACGTTGGAAGCAAACAGCGCTGATTGGCCAACTTGCGGTGCTCTGCCCCGGTTCTGGGAGCCCCTCCATGTTACGGACCTTTACCGTAATATAGGTTATACTAAATAAAACAATAAGGTTTTGCAGCAAAGAAAGCATAAGACTGCCAATATAACGTATAGGTTAACTGCACAACGAATTGCGTAAACTGCAGTATGACGATTTGTGTTGTGAACAGACAATGCGACCGCCTTGAGAAATTAATCATGTAAAAAGACATAATGAAAAGTAAAACCTAATCAAACCAAGTCGAGTTATGAAACATGTGCAAACATATGTGACTGGACTTGAAACTAAAGTTGGTCACAACGGAGTGGCATAGAAATTTTGTCGCACTGGTGTGATAATGTAAAGCTTTTATTTCGTGTGCACTAAGTTAAAAGTTCTACTTTTAGGCAATGCTGTTTAAAAAAATTAATTACATACCCCATTTGGTTTCTGGGTATAATTGTCTGCATTTCCATAACTTACCACGATAATTCCTACATAATATCTCATCGCTGTAGTATTCTCTATCACGGTCTAGTCTTAGAAGAAGGTATTTAGTATTCAGCTTATACAGTGTGTCAGGGAACTTTCTCCGCAGCAGCTACGTGCTGGTGAGATTCCTAACTACAGTAGTTATGTTGGCAGCACGGACTGCCGCTTGTATCAAAAACAAACCGTAAACTTTGCACTCACCACAGTCAACCATAACAAGTCCTGGAATTGTGGCCCTTCTGTTTGAAGGCAGACTTCAACTCGTTTACACACTTTGTCAAAGACTTTCACTAACGTTTCTTGCACATAATTAACGATATTAACTTTTAAGTTCATCGATTGTTTTTGACTTAGTTTTGTACACCTCAGATTTTGCCGCACCCCAAAGGAAATAATCTGGTTGAGTCAAATCCGGAGACCGTAGTGGTCAGAGTCCTTTAGTTTATTATTCTCTTCCCAAAAAACTTAGTTAAGATGTGAAGAGACTGGTTTGAGGATGTGCTGTCCTATTGAAAGAAGAAGCTTTCAATTTGGTCTTCATTCAACTGAACAACAAAATTGTAAATTATCTAGAGAGTAGACATCAGAATTAACTGAACTCTCAAAGAAGATTGGCTTTGTTATTCAAATAAAATTAAATTAAATTGAGTTTTTTTTATGCACGATCTTTAACTGCTGTGGTCCTTAGCGTTCCATTCTATATTGGCGTGAAAGACTGGAAATTATGCTCAGAGGCCTCTTTATCAGGCTTAAGGTTCTTTTATGTGCCGTAAATCTACGACATGGTACCACCGGCTTTACTTTCCTTCCGAAGGAAGCCATGCTAAGGATTTTTACGCCCGAAAAAATCCATCGCGCTCCGCCGGGTTGTGAGTAGGTGTGCTCGGTCTGCCTGTCCGTCTGCCGGGTTATCTACTTCTGGAAACTTAGGGACACTGTTATTGCTGTGCCGTCGTTCCTGGATCCGCTCGCCCGGTGTCTCCTCCTGGGGACGCCCTCTCGTGGGGCGTAGGCATAATATCCACGCTGGATCGGTGCCGAGTCCCCTCGGTAACCGAAGATAAGGGTAGTTTGTTGCGAGGAGTTTTCTTGAAAATCTTCTAAACTCTAAATTTGGTATTTTTCTAACATTTCGATTTTGGATTATGCTGTCCGCATCCACACACACGGACCGTTTTCTAAAATTGCTTTCCTGGATTCAGAGGGCCTAAAAACATGAATTTCCGGTGAAATCTCCACATAGAATTTTTGGGTAGAATGCAATACTTCCTCTTACCTATATGGTAAGAGAGAGAGAGAGAGAGAGAGAGAGAGAGAGAGAGAGAGAGAGAGAGGAATATGCATTATAGAGTTCCCGAGAAATTAATTTTTACTTTCTCTACTACGTATAGTAAGTAGGGGAAGTATTGCATTCCACCCAAAAATTCGATACCGAGATTTCACCGGAAATACATGTTTTGAGACCTCCTGAATCCAAAAAAAGCATTTTGGAAACTTGCCCGTGTGTGTGTCTGTGTGTGTGTGTGTCTGTGTGTGTGTGTGTCTGTGTGTGTGTCTGTGTGTGTGTCTGTGTGTGTGTGTGTCTGTGTGTGTGTCTGTGAACAGCATAACTCAAAAACGAACAGTCGGATAAGCACCAAACTTGGTATTTAGGTTCAGTATCTTCCAGAGATGCGACACGAAGGTTTTCAAGAAAATCCCCCCACCCCAGACTACCCTTTACATGGAAGATTTTTCGAAAATTTTAATTTTCTCAAAAATGGCTCTAACGATTTTGATGAAAATATCATATGTTTAAGATAATGTCATGTGAAATGAAATGTATATCTCGAATTTTCTGGGAATGTCTCCAAAAGTATTCTTCACTGTGAACGACTTTTGCATAACTGTTAAACCATAAGAGATAGACAAAATGTTACTACACAAAAAATGTAGATCGCGTTAAAATACACAACTTATGTCATACATTTCTTTTGTAGAGTGAACCGTTTTCGAGATATTGCTTGTTATTTCCTTAAATTTTCCAATACTTATACTTTTTCTCAAATTCGTTATTCATTTTTTTTGTCCTGGACATGCAAAGAGAATGGAATGCGCCACATAGCAACCAGCGTTAAAATATTTGACTATCGCTTAAAAGCTACCATATTTCCCTTGCATCTACATGAATATTACCAATAAGATTGACATCTCGATTAACATGAAGCATATGGAGAATAAGCGTTTGTAAAATCAGATTGTACAAGAGTGGAGAAAGTCATGTGAGTGTAACACATCAGATTTTTTTACGTGCATTTTAAAGTTTAATCCTGGAACCAACACCTACATAGTTTTTTCCACGGAGGCGGTAAACATAAGTATAGATGAAGAGAACATTATCATACTAGTAGCCTTTCTGGGGTAGCATTTACATTAAATTTCACTGCAACTCATATAAATGGGTAACTATGTTTGCGTCACTTGCAATAGCGCTAAAATGCTTGCTGTAGAACCAGCACCTATTTTGTTTGCGCCAGTAGGCCATAAATAAACTCGAGAATTTTTTCGTTTTAGGTTGGTACCAGGTTACGATATTAGGACGCAATTTTCCCTCCTCCTTGTAGGAAGGAGTGTAGGCTCGTCAGATATTCTATGATACTCTACAAGATAGTCGCTAAAGTGCTAAGTTTTGGGCATGTTGGTTTATTCTCAGTCATATAAAAGACGAAACAATTGCCTTCCTAAGGTAAATAGTACACTCGCTTCCATTTATGCCGTCGCCGCAGCTTCAGGCGCATCCTACTGCCCTTCATAGGTGGAGTATGCTACATATAGCAAGAAGGAGGTGTATGTAAGTATCTGTTTAGATTTTCGCGCATGCAGTGACGTTCTGTTTTACGAGCACAGTTTTAGATTATGAGTAATAGCTTTACTCGTCGAAAATTATAATAACCATATTTAAATATATAACTAAATAAAACACTGTTCTGCACAATATCTTCACGAAAAAATATTTTTAATGGCAACCTAATATAAAACTGAAATACATTCCGTTTGTGGCAGTATTTTAACACTTAAATAATTTCAGTCAAATTATATAATACAAAATTCAATAACAGCCCAACTTAAAGCAATATTTGTATGTAACAATATATAAAGTGTATATTACAATTTTTGTATATGTTTATATTATTGTATACATGTAATAATCTTATGTGAATGTATTACGTAATTTAATAATGTAGGAGCTGTGAGAATAATAGGTTAAAATTTGCTAACAATGAGGTAACTTTGAGGCAATAATGAATTTGAAAGTTTAACAATACTACTTGTAATTCTTGGAAGCAATAATGTAATTTTTGTGACAGTTTAAAAAAAAATAGCCAATCAACAACCAGAAAAATCTTTAGTTAAACAAAAATATTCTATTGTACTAGTTTTAGCCAATCAGAAACTGAAATATAGCAAAATTTACAAATCTAGAAGTCAGTTGCTTGTAGACAGTGCTCATACCTGGACGCGTTGCTAGCAGACAATGCTATTAATCATACGCGAGATGCGTCCTCGAGAAGTATAATACGTATTCAGTGTGAGATGAAAATGGTTTACGTGTTAAAAAGTGCAAGTAATTAATTTAAAAAATCTCACAGCTCTCTCTATATCAGTGAAGTGTTATTTAAATCGTGTCAAGCATTAATAAAAGGGGTGAAGTAAAATTATAATCTGTGTAAGCCTACATTCTTCAGTCGCACCACAACCCTGCAAAGAGAAACATGTCTCTAACAATAATACTGACGCAGCCGAAGCAAACATATATATTTAATATTTAAAGAAACAGTCAAATTACAAAGTTAATATTCTTTTTTAAATTTGGGACGAAAACTACCGGGTACCATACGTGCGGTTGCTACTACCTCAAGTTCGGCTCCCCAACAGTTGAACTACAATACAACACCACCATAAAATAAACCTAACTTCACGTTTCGTCCACGTTAAATATTCTTGCCTAAGGAACGCTGTTTTTGGTCTTCACTTGGCCGAGCAGATCACAGAACCTCTTGACTTTTGCTTTAGTAAATCCTATAACTCTTGTAGCCTATGGAGTTCTGAGGCAGAGGTTTTGATTCTTCATGGAATTTCGCAGCCAGTCAGGCCCTACCATCTTATTTTCTAAACTGAAAGGATGCTGGATGTTAATGACTTGTGCAAATTGGAGTGCCAATCTGCGGCAGTCAACTGCAGACATTCCATAGAACATTTTATGTGATACAAATTTCTTTTAGCTGATGCGCCAGATCAGGTGAGAACAGGGGCTTAAATTTTCCTTTGTTCTGCATTCCAGGAGCAGCAAGTTCCTTATTCACCCGGTATTGCAATGTAATTCGGGGAATCACATTCATTTTTGAAATTGAATTTACTATTTTTTGATTCCTTACACCACTTGACTACACGCCGTACATTTTCTTTATTATACTTATCCTCTGGCTTTTTCTGTTGCGTCCTCGCCATTTTGTTGCAAATAGTAGGATCTGAAGTAAATTAATAAAACGTTAACTTAGTAAGGAATAAATCTTAACATTGTGATTTTAGAGTACCTTTACTAAGAAAAATATCGATGGGGCAAGTTCGGCAACCCTAATGAACTTGTACCTCACGCAACGATTGAATAGATTAAGGGACACACTTAGTAGAAGCTACGAGGGTGGGTCAAAAATAACGGAAATTATTTTTCTGTTTAAACATGCACACGTAAAATTTCACCAAGCATGGTAACGGAGAGGTCTGCCCTTGACTGAAGCTGGGATATGCGCGACATTTGTCTGAGGGAGCGATTGTGTAAGCACCCGACACCCGACATGGAATTAAAGTTAGAACAACGAGCTGATTTCGGTTTTGTGTTCTTCTGAAAAAAAAATCAGGAACAGAAGCGCTGCAGATGATACAGGAAGCATATGGAGACCAAGCTTTATCAAAAACGCCTGCTTTTGACTGGCATAAAAACTTCAAGATGGTAAAAAAGTCTTGAAGGGCCATCCACGTCCACGCTGGCCCTGAAAAACTGAGGTGAACCGCAACACCATTGACCTCATGTTGCAGGAAGATTATCAATTAACAATAGCGAAGATTGAGGACATTATGCACATTTCGTATGGGTCAGTTGAAGACATACTTCGTAATGATTTGGGCTATAAAGTGGCAGCAAAATGGGTTCCACGATTGCTTCATGAGGAACAGATGTCTCATCGGGTCATGACCTGCCAGAAATGGATCACAGGACTTCGGAGGGAACCCAACTTTCTGGACAAGGTTGTCACATGTGATGAACGCTGGGATCATCACTATGATCCGGAAACCACACAAAGCGCACAATGGAAACATCCTTCCAGCCCAAGTTAAAAAAAAAAGCAAAGGTGTAACCAAATGCAGGGAACGTTATGCAGTTGTGTTTTCGACAAAATTAGGATAATTTATTACCGCGGGTTCCTAAACACACTACAGTAATTGTTAATACTGCAGTAATGTCCTTAAAGGACCACTCAAGGCGAAAATGGCTAAGGAAAAACCAGAATTTGCTGCCAATGGATGTATCCTGCACCAGGGCAACCCCCTGCTCATTCAAGCCATAGCAACACAAGCGACAATCACTTAACTAGGTATCGAAATCATGTCCCACCCACCATATTCGCCGGATCTAGCACTCAAGGGCTGAGTGTTTTGAAGAGTGGATAGAACGTTGGAACTAGTGTGTAGCCTCAGAAGGAGGGTATTTTGAAAGTTTGTAATGAAATTCGAATAAAAAAATCAGGGCGTCCAAACAAAAAAAGTTATTTTTTCACCCATCCTCGTACAAATCCAAAATCTGACCACCTGAACAGAAAGCCGTTTTTGCTCCCTATGATGAAATCGGGTGCACGGCATTTTAAAATTAACTATACCACATTTGATTTTAAGTAAATAAAGATAAAATATAATAAGTACTTGGCTAAAAATCGATACTTACCTATTATTATAACCAACAATATCCGTGAACTATATCAGCACTGCATACGTGACGTCGCTATATAAACTCAACTAACTAGCCTCTCAACAGGTTGCTCTTTTATAAGTTAAGAGGAAAATACAAATGACGAACTTGCCCCGTATGCCGAAGATGCCCCACCCTCCTACTTTTTATTTTCAAAGAAGTCACCTTTACCAGAAATTATTTTAGTAATATGTTCATGTGAATGCTGCATGGAACTGTTCTAGCAATGTCTTAAAATGGCAAACTGGTTTCCAATACACACAATTCTTCCTCGATACACCTTCGAAATATTTGCATAGATCGCGTAAGCTACAGTTAACACACACCATTGCTTGGCCGAACAACAAAGGCAGAACGCTTCAGACACACCCGTCCCTGCTATGTACGCACCCGCTGAGAAGGTTGGTAAACTGCCTTCCGAAGCTGCGATGATAACATAAATGGAAGCGAGTGTACAAACCAAAGCAATGTGACATCCGCTTATCAGCGTGACAGGAATTGTTTATGAACACTTGCTAGACCAGTACTTCGTAGTATATGTCATTACACCTGGTCCAGATGAAGTCTCATCCCATTTGACTCAAATGCTTCATGTATAGCAATCTCGACGTACTCTATTTTCTTAGCTTTAAGTTTCAACCCTAAATACTGGTACTTTTCCTTTATGAAACGAAACTCCAGGTCAGTAATCAACATATTGCCGGAATTTAATGTCCATTGTGAAGGATACGCAATGTAAATAACTGTAAATTCCATTTACGTAAAGCGCTTCTCCTTCCCACACTTACTTTAAATTGCTTTCACACCGAAAATAATCAATTACTTTCGCGATCGTTCAATAGCACAAAATCTTCATTATCAGAGGAATTGGTTGCTTTGTGAACTTCGTGTAAGGTTTGTTGGTAGTTTCGGCATGTGGTGCGTTGTCTGTAGATTGCTGGACTTAGTAGCACTCAGTAAAATACAATACACGGCACAAATCGTGAAATTCTCATTAAATAAGTGCGTGTTATAATATTTGGTTTTTTATTTAATTCAGAATAGCCGCTTTCTTTTTGCAATATGCATGAACTTCTTGACGTACGATGACTGTTTTATTACTCTGGTGATTATAAAGACCGACTACAGTTTCAGTTTCCATGTTTAAGATAATTCGCTTGTTAGGCAATTGCCAAACAACCCAACGTCTATAATACGAGAGCTTATCAGCAATGGCAGACGGATTTATTTTCACAGATGTTTATTCCTTGAGAATCGCCTCATTTTTCCTAAGTTCTCAAATCGAATTCTCCAGAGCTTTGTCTTTAATGATGTGCATAAAAAAAGATCACAAGGTGCAAGATTGGGGCTATAAGGCGGATGCAGTACTCAGGTAATGTTCCATTTAGCCAAAAACTGTATAGCTTGATTTGCGACGTGAGGCCACGCGTTGTCTCAACCCTGTCCAATGAAGTTCCGATCGTTTCCTTTGAATGTGCTTCCTCAGTTCGACCAATACTGATGTGGAGTATGCTGCAGTAACAGTAGTGTGAGGGGGAAGTGTTTGCTGGTAAATCATTCCATTAGTCAGTGTGGTATGTGAAATGAAAGCAGGGTCTACAAAACACAGCATTACTACCAACCTACCGATACGAGTGTGTTGCCGCCTATAGACATTTATACATAAATCCCCGCTTTTTTCAAATATTCATGGTACAGACAGGAAACTATGAAGGAAGCTACAGGAAACAATCTGATGTGTTACACTCACATGACTTTCTCTACTCTTGTACACACTATCTTTTACAACCGCTTATTCTCCATATGCTTCATGTTAATCGAGATATTGAGATGTTATTGCTAATTATCTTGTAGATGAAAGGGGAATTGCTCGGCTTTAAGTGATAGTCAAATATTTTAAGAGCTGGTTGCTATGTGGAGTATTCCATTCTCTGCATTACCAAGACAACAAAAATGAATAACGAATTTGAGAAAAAGTGTAAGTATTGGAAACTTAAAGGGAATAAGAAGCAATATCTCGAAAATGGTTCACTCAACAAAAAAAATGTATATGACATACATTGTGTATTTTAACGCGATTTACATTTTTTGTGTAGTAAAATTTTGTGTATCTCTTATGGTTTACCAGTTAAACAAAAGTCGTTCACAATGAAGAATAACTTTGGAGACATTCCCAGAAAATTCGAGATATACATTTCATTTATCATGAAAATATCTTAAACATATGATATTTTAATCAAAATCGTTAGAGACATTTTTGAGAAAATCAATATTTTTGAAAATCTTCCATGTAAAGGGTAATCTGGGGTGGCGAATTTTCTTAAAAACCTTCGTGTCGCATCTCTGGAAGATACTGAACCTAAATACCAAGTTTGGTGTTTATCCGACTGTTAGTTTCTGAGTTATACTGTTCACAGACACACACACAGACACACGGACATGTTTAAAAAATGCTTTTTTTTGAATTCAGGGGGCTCAAAACACATATTTCCGGTAAAATCTCGGTATCGAATGTTTGGGTGGAATACAATACTTCCCCTACTTATTATACGTAGTAGAGAAAGTAAAGGTCAGTCTCGTTCTTTGTTGATCAGACCTCCTAGCATACCTTACCAGTAACCTTGTTCCCTATTACTGCTTTCTTAACCACTTAGGGTTTGTACGCTAGAACACAGAACTCCCGCTATGCTCCCAAAATTGTAATGTCTTTACCCATTCTAAGCTAGGACGTTAGATAGTGGTAGCAGAGCGTGGTTAAGGGTTGGTGAGCAACTCTGAAAAGGAAGACACAATTAACAAAAACGATAACATAAATTTAATATAATAAACGAGTAGAGACAATGAAAGTGAGCAAGCAAGTCATTTTTAGGGTTAAGTATCTGAGAAAGGTCAGTTTCTGTTTACCTAGTACCATAGAGCAGATATTACGCTGGATGCCATACCCAAAAGTGGGCATTGATCTGGGCAGGGCCTCCGGCCGCACCTAGGGTTGTTCCTTTCAAGACTGCCATGCCCATAGATTTATGGAAGGCTTTTTATATTATAGCTTCCCACAGGACATGGCCATATATGGAGAGAGAACCTCTACTCTATGAGTTGGCATCAACAACCCACATAATACCACAAGGATGTTACTGGCACTGAATACCAGCTCATACATCCTGTGTTGCACCATGTGAAGTAAGAATGCAAGAAATAAGCTTCGCATGACCCAAATTCTCAAGAAAAGTCATTTTTAGGAAAATACTTTAACTTAACTTGACCCATACGTTACAATACATAACCGCATTCCTCAGCTACAAACAAAAAATCTGGCGCAAACACAATGCACCCAAATAAATGTGTCCTATTGCATTTTAATGATGCTGTTTTAACATTTTCAGCTTATGTTGATATAAAGATGGAACATGATTACACCCATTTATTTTGCATTTTGTGTCGCTACAATCACCAGCTAATAAACGTTCACACAAAAGCCCTAAACATAATACTTGTTATTGGAAATGATCGCCAGAGTGTGCTGTGAGCGTTCTATAGGTAACAGAAGAGAATGAAAGGAGGAGCACATAGGGATGACGTAAACAGCGTTGTTTTCAGATCCCAGCGAGAAAAACAAACTGTGTGTTATTTGTAGAGAAAGCACGTTTATTTTGGAACAAAAACGCTAATTTATACGTAACGAACGCTGATTAAGGCACCAGAAATATTGAGAGATAAACATCATTTCCAAAACACTTGCAACATCACTGGCTGTTACTAAATTAGATAAACTTGCTTTTATGGGATTTATATATGCTGCCTAAACACAACACTAATGTGTATCTAATATAAATTTGAAATCTGAAGTGTTATATTCGCATGACCCTCTCTACCCACTCTTCTATAAACAATTCTTACGAAAGTTTATTCTTGGATTTGATTCAACTAATCGAGATAAACATTTGCAGAAATAGTTTTATTACATAAGAGCTGAAATACCCGGCATTGCCCATGGTTTGACGTTTATACCTACAACATTTAATCTTAGGCTGCACTTACCCAATAGCCTTGCGTTTCTTTGGTGGCATTTAAAAATTATTACACTAGATACTTAAACAAAGAACTAATTAAAACCCTCAGGACTCTATAAAGAAAAAAAATTGATGTGTTGCCTTATATGACTTTCTCTGCTCTTGTACAAACTATATTTACAAACGCTTATTCTCCATATGCCTCGTGTTAATCGAGATGAACATTTGCAGAAAATGGAGATATTGGGATGTTAATGTTATTGTTAGTCTTCTTGTAGGTGCAAGGGGAATGCGGTAGGCTTTAAGTGATAGTGAAATCTTTTAAGCGCTGGTTGCTATGTGGCGCATTCCATTCTTTTTGCATTTCCAGGGCATAAAAAAATGAATATCGAATTTGAGAAAAAGTACAAGTATTTTGGAAAATTTAAGGGAATAACAGGCAACAGGTTCGCTCAACAACAAAAATGTATATGACAAATTGTGTATTTTAACGCGGTCTACATTTTTTGTGTAGTAACATTTTGTCTATCTCTTATGGTTTACCAGTTATGCAAACGTCGTTCACAATGAAGAATACTTTTGGAGACATTCCCAGAAAATTCGAGATATACATTTCATTTGTCATGAAAATATCCTAAACATATGACATTTTAATCAAAATCGTTAGAGCCATTTTTGAGAAAATTAAAATTTTCGAAAAATGTTTCATGTAAAGGGTAATCTGGGGTGGGGGAATTTTCTTGAAAACTTTTGTGTCGCATCTCTGGGAGATACTGAATCTAAATACCAAGTTTGGTGTTTATCCGACTGTACGTTTCTGAGTTATGCTGTTCACAGACACACACACACACACACACACACACACACGGACATGTTTTCTAAAAATGCTTTTCTTTTGGATTCAGGGAGTCTCAAAACATGTATTTCCGGTGAAACCTCGGTATCGAATTTTTGGGTGGAATACAATAAAAAAAACCATTAACGAATTCCCATTTGAGAAAAAGTATAAGTATTGGAAAATTCAAAGAAATAACAAGGAATACCTCGGAAATTGTCCATTCCAGAAAAAGACTGTATATGACATAAATTGTGTGTTTTAACGAGCTCTACATTTTTAGTGTAGAAAAAATTTGTCTATCTCTTACGGTTTACCAGTTCTGCGAAAACCATTCAGAAAGAAGACTTATGGAGATATTCCCAGAGAAAATAAAAATTTTCGAAAAATGTTCCATGTAAAGGGTAATCTGGGGTGGGGGATTTTTGAAAATCTTCGTTTCGCATCTTTGAAAAGTACTGAAGTTTGGTATTTATGCAACTTTTCACTTTTGAGTTATGCTCTTCACAGATACACTGACACAACACAGACACACACGGACCTTTTTCTAAAAATGTTTGTTTTGGATTCAGGGGCCTCAAAACATGTATTTCTGATGAAATCTCGATAACAAATTTTTGGGTGGAATGTAAAACATTCTCTACCTACTATTGTAAGTGGTAGAGAAAGTAAAAATAGAAGCTTAGAAACGTAAGTGAAGGAATGCCCGAGATTTCTAGAGGACCGATCAACGACGATCATCATATGCTTCAAAATAATAGCAAAGTGGCTTTAGGAAGACAAAGCTGCGCTGTAAATATCAAGATGAAAATGTGGTGTAAGGGGATAAGAGATAAATGAATGGGAGGAAACGAGAATAAAGTTGTAATGAAGGCAAGGAGGGTTAGTAAACATTTACAACTTCTTAAAATTTATTTCCAAAACTAAGCTTTTGCACAAAAAACACAAAAAACGCTACCTCAAAACATCATTATGGTCTTATTTAGTACATATATATTAGTACGTATATATTAAGCATGGCTTAAAGCAAATTGGTCACTGGATGTTTAAGTAAATGATTATCATTAGCTTAACACTTTATGTATATTTACAGCATTTTGGAATGCATTTCATTTAAATCATACTGTACAAACATAGAGCTTTTTTTTATTTCGTATCATACCACACATGTATTAAGATTAAATTTATCTCCTTTTCCTTTTCTTTCAGTTGCTCACGTCGCTTCGATAAGATCGACCATGACCAAGCAATCGACGCATCTATTGACGCTTTTCTTCAATACGCCAAAACCATGCTGCCTCTGGGATTAACACTGTTGTCACTGCCGACTTAAATGGGAAATGTCGTTATAGAAGGCTTTGAATTTTGTTGGTTAAAAGGAAACTGGAATGGGATTAAAAGTCATACGTTACAGTAATTTATAACATCACTACTTTTAGATAACGTCTATGGCGTGCGGGTCGCATATGCCAGCAGTTTCTATAATAAGTTGTTAATAATGCTAGTACTACAATATTAAGGCAACCAATCGGCAGAAAAGACATACGGTCAAACAATCAATATTTGTCTTTTCTACACAATATTTATTATAATTCATCGGAACATCTTATTGTAGCTGCTTTTATATGAGTGAAATTGAGCCCATTATGTGACAATTTAAATACCTCTAACTCTAGGTCAACTTTATGTTTTCCAGCTTTGAATTCATTGTTTAAATTGTCAGACGTCTTCACATCACTTATAATGCTCCATAACAAAATGTTAAGCTGTCAAGCTAGGCATGGAAACCTACGACGTAATATTTGTTCTTGTAATCATGCAATCTTTCAATGAGCTGACGAGTTGAAATATGTGCACACGATGTTTAAAAGAATTTAAGAAAAGAGGAAAAGAGAGCAAAATAAAAGCAACATACCTTGCGGGAAGTTTATTTATAGTAAGTTTCTTTAGTAACTTAACGGTACCCATGGTTGAAATTTGCGCAAAATTAAAAAACAAATTTAATGTTTATGTCCAAACATTATTTGAGCTTTTAGCTTCAATTAAAAAGTATGGATTTTGCCCTCAGAGCCCTTTAAAGCTCCAGCACGTGACCGTTTAAATGCTCTAGAGTACATGGTCTAAAGGCCTCCGTTACCTATAGCGTCTATGGCCAGCATTCAGGAAGTCCCGGGATCGATTCCCTTCGTGTCGGCCACTCTGACCATCGTTTTTTCTGGATCGTCAGGCGAATGCTGGAGTGGTTTCTTTCAGCCCCGAATTTCCTGTCCCTCAATTTCGTTTCACTTTTCATTTCATTATCTTTCATCCCGTTTGTCTCTTCCAGGTTCGGAAGTGTCGGCGTGGGTGTTTGGGTGCAGCGTGGCAGGGGAAAAAGATGCCCTTCATCCTCGGTTTTTGGCTGGGTGCCGGGTTATTCGAACCCCCTTGAGAGGCGTTAGACTCCTCTGTGTGGAGTGGAGTCCCCGGTCTGCCTGTCCGTCTGCTGGAGTGGCTAGATCTGGAAACTTAAGGACGCTGCATTGCTGTACCGTCGCTCCTGGATCCGGCCACCCCGTGTCTCCTCTCGCCTCTTTTTTCCACCCAGGGATGCCCCCTCGTGGGGCATAGGTATAATATCCTCTGTGTATCTGTGCGAGTCCCCTCCATAACAGAAAGTAAGATAAAAGGGCTGTGTGTACTTCCAATGTATTTGACTCGATTTTGATTTGACTTGCACATTTGCGATTTAAAAACTGCTGTTTATGATGTAGTGTTTAATCAGTCTTGTTCAAATTTTCATGCAGAAACAGAAAGAATGAAGTTAAAAACCGGCATATGGTTTTGCTGTACTCTTAAATTGCTTAATATATGACATAATTAATTCAAGCACCGATGATAAATTGTTACCAGATTATATTTAAAAGTTTAAACTTATTTTTTCATAAATAACAAGAAGTGTGGATAAAGTTCTATTTGTCAGCATTATATATTACTATTTACCTGATTAATTAGCATAATAAAGGTAAAATAACATTTTTCTAAGAATATTAAAATTATCTAAATTATAGTTATAGTACATGAGGCAGTATTTTTAACACTTAAATGATTTCAGTCTAATTATATAATATAAAATATAATAACAGCCCGCCTTAAAGCAATATGTGCATAATATAATATACAAAATGTATGTAACAGTCATTGTATTAATGTTTATATTATTATGTTATGTACATGTTCAATAATGTGATGTGAATGTATTACGTAATATAATAATGTAGGAGCTGTGAGAATAATAGGTTTAAAGTTGCTAATAAAGAGGTAACAATGAGGTAACCTTGAGGCAATAATGAATTTTAAAGTATAATGCTACTTGATTCTTAGAAGCAATAATGTAATTTTTATGACAGTTTATAAAATAGCCAATTAACAACCAGAAAAATGCTTAAGTTAAATGAAGGTATTCTATTGGACTAGCATTAGTCAATCAGAAACTAAAATGGAGCAAAATTTACAAATTCAGAAGTTAGTTGGTTGTAGACAGTGTTTCTAACCGGACGCGAGATGCATCCTCGAGAAATTTAATACGTATTCGTGTGAGACTAAAATACTTTACGTGTTAAAAAAATACTAGTAATTAATAAATAATCTCACAGCTCTCATTCTCTATATCAGTGAAGTAGTGAAGTGTTATTTAAATAGTGTCAAGCATTAATAAAGGGGGTGAAATAAAATTAAAATCTGTGTAACCCTACATGCTTCTGTCGCACCACTCCCTGCTATTCATGTCTCTAAAAAAAAATATAAAATAATGACGCAGCCGAGGCAAACATAAATATATAATATTTAAAGAAACAGCCAAAATTACAAAGTTAATACTTTTTTAAACATTTTTTGGGGGCAAAGGCCACCGGAAAGCACATTTGGGGCGAAGGCTACCGGAAACGTTTTACCATACGTGCGGTTGCAACTACTTCAAATTCGGCTCCCCAACAGTCGAAATATAATACTCATTCTTTAAACTGGCTTTCCATACGTAGCAGCAACAAACCTTCTTCAAATTGGCGCCCAAAGCATGGGGTAAACAATATAAACAACTACTCCATAGAGTAGCATGTAACAAAATGTTGAATATATTTAGATAAAAACTGCAAGATTAAGTAATTTTATATATGAATACCCTTAATCCTGATTCGAAATGTTAAGCATCAAGGCAAACCTTGAAACTTTGCTTTAGAAAAGTTGTTGTTTTTCACCAATGACACTGGGGTTTAATTGATGTGCATTTTTTCCTCTGGCTTCCCAATACAAAGTCTGTAAGTTATCGCCTTTGCGTTTGGCGAGATGTTGTTTGTTCAGGATAACATCTTCTTCACAGAGAGTGCACTTGGGCGTAGGTAGGCATCGTTGTAGAGACGTTCTGCGAGACAATCGTGGCCAGTTGTCATCCTAAATAAGGCCACTGCAGTTTTTTTTGGCATTTTTAGTATATCAACTGTATCTTTAATATTCCTATAATATTTATCTTTAATTTATCTTCTTCATCAAATCTCTGCTGTCTTTTGAAATGTTGTATAATGCTATTTATTTCTATTTGTTCTACAGGTTTTATTTGCTGTATTGCACCTTTCTTTGCTAATTGATCCACATGTTCACTGCCCAAAAGTCCCAAACGTTTTATAAAATTAATAATTTGCTAACTGTCGCTTACAGACTTAAAACTTTATACATATCACAACCCTATAAGTATACTGTAAATGAATTCTTTTTAAATAGATAATAGATAACTGTTGTGAATATTTCGGATACCCTTGATACATATCTAAATGGATCATACATTTTCATCCAATTCCAGTACATTCCAAGCATAACAATTTTGGCGAACCTAGGTAAAACGGTGAACAAGAAAAAAAATTATGTCTTAAACGCCAAGTTGTTACAATTCCTACACGGCACAGCGCCTTGTTTACACCATACGCAATACAGTTGTGTAGCCGCTGCAGCAAGTACATGCTACCTTTCATGTGTCTTCTTTGTAGTGCTGTGGCAAAGCGTAGGGTACTTCTGTGGTTTGAACCAGGGGTTCGCTTTTTGCATATAACAAACACATTTTTTTCCTTTCTTCTACTAATAATGTTTAATCAACACATTATGATTACTTATTTTTGGTATACTGAATTTAATACTCGGATTTTGTTAAAGTTCATAATAGAATAGTTAGTACGATACAAATACGTGGCTTCACAATTTCATCATGGTCGCATATGTGTATCTTGTTGGATATCAAGGGATAGTCCAGGTGTGTTGTGGCAGCCTGACGATACACTGAACAGTGCGCCATACACGATAATACCTGCAAATATTTTGATTCCATCTGTAAGATGAGATATCCTGATGGAATTGTTGAATTCGTACAGGATAATCATCCTATCCACAATGTCGAAGGATTTCAAATTGGTTCTCAGAGAGGCACGATATGAGTGATAAACTGGCCTCCCTGTTCGCCAGATTTGAATCCCAATGGAAATATGTGGGTTGAGGAGAAAAGGGAGTTGCACTGAAATTGTGAAATAGGTTATTGTTTTGTTGTATTCCTATTTTTACATTGTTATTTGCCCCACGCTTTGGGAGCAAATTTGAAATTGTTATTTTGTTGTATTGTAGTTCAACTGTTGGGGAGCCGAACTTGAAGTAGATGCAACCGCACGTATGGTACCCGGTAGCCTTCGTCCCAAATTTAAAAATATCAACTTTGTGATTTGACTGTTTCTTTAAATATTATATATTTGTGTTTGCCTCGGCTGCGTCAGTATTATTGTTAGAGACATAGATTTCTTTGCAAGGCGTGGTGCGGCTGAAGAATGTAAGCTTACACGAATTATAATTTTTAATTCATTCCTTTTTATTAATTCTTGACACGATTTAAATAACACTTCACTGATATAGGGAGTTGTAAGATTTTTTTATTAATTGCTTGCACTTTTTAACACGTAAACTATGTTTCGTCTCACACGAATACGTATTAAATTTCTCGAGGATGCCATCTCGCGTCCGGTTAGGAATACTGTCTACAACCAACTGACTTCTGAATTTGTAAATTTTGCTTCATTTTAGTTTCTGATTGGCTAACCCTAGTCCAATAGAATACCTTCATTTAACTAAAGCTTTTCTGGTTGTTGATTGGCTATTTTATAAACTGTCACAAAAATTACATTATTGCTTCCAAGAATCACAACTAGCATTAAACTTTCAAATTCATTATTGCCTCAAGGCTACCTCGTCGTTAGCAACTTTTAACCTATTATTCTAATAGCTCCTACATTATTAAATTACGTAATACATTCACATAACATTATTACACATGTATACAATAATATAAATATATACAATGACTGTAATATACACTTTTTATATATTGTCACATACACATATTGCTTTAAGGCGGGCTGTTATTATATTTTATATATTATATAATTTGACTGAAATCATTTAAGTGTTAAAAACACTGCCTCAAATTTCCTGCGGATGCGAGAAGTACAAAAGATGCGTTCTGGGCAAAATTCAAGAAGTCCGGGGAGTTGTAGGTTCCCGTCCACGTTACTACAGGAAGCTAGTTTCAGCTATAACATGAAAATTGAGGGCAGCTATATGTGCTTAAGGTATATTAATTTTGTTTGTTTTTTATGATAATAGTTTATTTGCATTTATTTCTTTAGTTATTTAAAACGAGTGTTTTAGTAGAATTATGTTTTTGTGTGCATAGATATGCCTAAGTTTAAAATGCTAAAGTTATATTAATGCAATATTGTGTTTTACACATCCAGTCATAGCATTAACAACATGAAAAAAAAGCAATAACTAATGCGAGATTTGAACCAAGGAGCTTATGAGCGCAATGAAATGTTCCGTGGTATGTTTTCAGTAGCTTATAAGCGTCATCATCGAGAAATATCGTTATAAAGTGATCATTTCCCTCACAGGTACAGACCATTCTACAGTTCCTGTATGTGCGTTGTAAACACAGCTGTTACGAAGGTGCATAAAGCTCTCCCGATCGTCACATGGAATCTGGGATGTACCTATGTGTATTATACATTTTACAAGCGTACCTATTCGTGTAGAAATTTTATGGCTGCATTGTAAGATAGGATGTTTAGTAAATCTATGGGATTCCCTAATGGTTTACTTACTTTTAACATTGTTTATTTTAATGCATTGCATTATACTTTAGGTGGTATTCTGGCGCTTTGAAGTACCCGAGCGCATTCTGAATTCTTCGTAATACATATAAAATAGAAAGATAATAATTATGGTCGTTGACAAAAAAGTGAATATATAATTTCTAGGGTGATATACACTCCGCGGAAATCGACACGGGTAGCGGAAGTCGTTAAGATACGAACTCATGAACGCGAGGTCTGTGGTTCATACCCGCCCGGACCGTCCTTTCTGACTGAGGCCATCTCCCAGATTTTCTTCATTCCTTATAAGTGGCAAATGCCGGGAGCTATCCTACTTAGTCTGGAACGTTTCCTTTCTAATTACTATTTGATTTCGTGTATACTAGTGCACACCGCCTGTGGTGCCGTAAGCAATAAGAATCGCCCTTAAATGTTATAAAAATCGGATGTGCTACATTCACATAACTTTTTCTACCCTCTGTCGTAAATAAGTGGGTATAAAATTAATCTTACGAAAGTTTATTTTATTATCTACTTCATTTTAATCGAGATAAACCTTTCAGGAAATAGCTGCAGTATACACTTCGCTATAGATACAAAGGTAAATCGACAAGACAATTCGAACCATTAATAACGGATATCTCGGAAATGGCTGATACTACGAAAAAGCTGTTTAAAATATATCGTGTGCTTTAACGAGATCTACACTTCTTGCAAAGTACGTTTTCGTCTATCGCTTAAAGTTTACCAGTTATTCAAGATAATACAAAATTCTTTCCGAATGAAGAGGACTTCGAAGGCTATTCCAGGAAATTCCAGGTATACATTTTATTTCTCATGCAAATATCTCTTAGTATATGATATTTTAATAAAAATCGTTAGTCATTTTTTACAAAATAAAATATTTCGAAAATATTCCATTTAAAGCGTAGTTTGGGGTAGGGCTTTGTTGAAAATCTTTGTGTTGTATCTTTGGAAGGTACTGAATCTAAATACAAAGTTTGGTATTTATCTGACATTTTGGGTTTTAATTATGTTTTCACAGAACCAAACACACACATACATACATACACATACATACATATATACGTACATAAATACATAAGCACTTCTGAAAATGTGATGTGATAGATTGACATGGCTTTCTCTAACCTCTATCTTTATTAGTGGATATACAAACTATTCTTAATAAAACTTATTTTTCTATCTACAACATTTTAAATGAAATAAACCTTTCCGGAAATAGCTACATTACACATTTCGTTATAGATATAAAGAGAACAGCGATAGTCAAATGTTTAAGAACTGGACGCTATATGCTGACCTTAAAATTCCATACTGTTTGCATGCAATCGCGAGAAAAGAATGAAAATCGATGGGACTGAAGGATTCAAACCTTTAATAGCGGATATCTCAGAAACGGCTTAACAGACAGAAACTTATTTTAAATAAATTGTGTATTTTAAAAAGATCTACATTTTTAGTATAGTGGGTTTTCGTTTATCACTTAACATTTAGCAGCTATACAAGATTATATAAAATTCTTTTCGATTGAAGAGTACTTAACAGAACATTATAATATGCATTTTATTTGCCATGTAAATATACTCCATATATATTTTAATCAAAATCATTAGAGCCACGTTTTGGAAATTAAAAAAAATATTCGATGTAAAGGGTAGTAGGGGTGAGGGAATTTTCTTGAAAATCATGTTTCGCATCCATGGAAGATACTGAACTCAAATACCAGGTTTGGTATTTATACGACTTTTCATTTTGAGTTATGCTGTTCAGACACACACACGCGCGCGCACACACATGTTTCCAAAATGCTTTACTTGGAATCAGGGAACTTCGTTGCATGAATTTCCGGTGAAATCTTGATATCGAATTTTTGATGGAATGCAATACCTTCTCTTCCTACAGGAACGTGGCAGAGAAAGTAAAAAGAAACACGCGGAATGTGCCTATCTTAACACTTATCTTACGGAAGTTAAGTTTGTTGTGGCATATAAATATAGGGTCTTTCAACAAGAGTGTCCTATCTTTGAACTTAAATCTTTTCTTTATTTTGGAACAGAATTAATGTCATTACGTGTGGAAGAGAACATCAGTTAAGTGACCGCCGCGACTTAGTTGGGTTGCGCGTATACGGTTGACCCAATTTTCAATGTCACAAGAACGTAACTTAGGTCCAACTTCACGAATAACACGCGTGATGTTATTCATAAGATCATTTACTGTTTCTGGCTTATTGACATAAACGCGAGACTTAACATAACCCCACAAGAAGTAATCCAATGGCGTTAAATCACATGACCTCGAGGACCAGTTAACATGACCACCACGGGAAACGATGAAACCTCTGAACTTCTTCAAAAGATCGATTGTTTCGAGAGAAATATGACATGTGGCACCATCTTGCTGGAACCAGATGTTTCTGAGATCCATACCATCCAATTGAGATCAAAAATAGTCCCTTATAAGAGCCGGTATCTTTCTCCATTGACAGTTAGAGCTTCTCCATCTTCATCTTGGAAAAAATATGGACCAATGATTCCACCATACCAAAATCAACACCACACAGTAAACTTTTGGGGATAAAGTGGACGTTATTGAATCTGCACTCATTGTGATTGCTTCAATATTGCGGCAATTTTGTTTGTTGACACAAATCCATCTAAAAGTGGGCTTCGTCGCTGAAGATGATTTTTCGAAAACAAATCCGGGTCAGCTTCCAAATGCTCCATATCCCAGTCAGCGAATACACGGCGCAACCTATGGTCGTTGGGCTTTAGTTCTTGAGTTAACACCATTTTGTAAGCGTGAAACTTCAAGTTCAGATGCAGAATTCGCCAAGTTGAGGTCGGCGAAATCCCCAATTCTTGTGTACGACGAGCAATTGATTTCTTTCCGTTCTCGTGTACACTCTCACGAACGGCGCCTATGTTTTCGTTGGAGCGCTTACGTCGATTACGTACAGGCGTTCTTTGATCGCTGACAGAACCACTTCTTTCAAATTTATCAATCAAACGCCGAATTGTTCATTCGCAGGGACGATTATGCACACCGTTAACTTCACGCAATACACGGGAGGTTTGACGAACAGATGATCCATTTTGATAATAAATTTTCACAATTTCTACGCTTTGTGAATGCTGTAACGTTCCATAGCTATTTTTCAATAACAACTGTAACCACATGAAAAAAAATTACTGCTGCAACACAATAACAACGGTAGCTATCACATGTTAAAGATAGGACACTCTTGTTGAAAGACTCTTTATATAAATATAACTGCATTACTGTACCGGATTAAAGTGTGTTTATATTTACCTCTAATGGCAATAAACATTAAATATAACAGCTGATTTATCGCTGCTCTATCAAACTGCAGCCACTATGCGTGTTTTTAATTGCACTGTATTTTACTATTAGCTAGCAAACCTTTCAACCGTTTCGGAAACATTCACTCTTCGCTTCGGAAACACTCGGCTGAGGATAAATTACGAACTTTAAATCCGATTTTAATACCTTTACGGATCATTTACAGTTTTTTTAACTTTTTACCCTCTCTGCCATTTACATAGTAGTTAGAAAAGGTATTTTACTATGTAGAACACAAATACTTTCAAAAAGTCAAACCGCTTGTTATGTATTTCAGTAAATTGCCGTAACTAAGGGTCTCGAGAGTCCCCATTTTAAAAATACAGGGTCAGATTATGCGTTTTAAATATAAAGTGTTCGAATTTGGTATGTGTTTGGAATTCTGCGATCGGTCGCCTTTAATAATAAAACTAGTACTTCTAAGGAGCAGAAACATAAAAGCAGACATCGAATATATTGTGACAAAAGAATGCAAAACTATAATAAACATTTTAGGTTCACAAGTCTGAAGCCGGGCAATGGTCGTTACTTTTTTTAAGCCATTTACCGCCACGCAACGGTCGTAAGTTGTCACCTGTTGACGTCGTCTCCAATATCTGCTGTTGATTCTGCTACCGGCTGCTACAATAGTTAGCTACGAGATTTTCTCTCAGGGTATGCGTGAGCATATTCTAAAAGGATAACACCAGTTTAAATTGACTGAGAAATTTAATATGATCTAATACTTGAAGAGAGTTGTAGCGAGTTGCTGACCATTTGAAGATAAAGAATGAAATTAATTATGAATCGTAGCACTCGAAGATATAACAACTGAATTATTATACCTGCTAACTTCTGCAGTATCAATTTTGAGGTTTGAAATAACTCTTTCCGCAATAAAAAAAACTAGAAGCGTAACTTGCCCTGAGTCGCTAAAATACTTACCGGCAAAAACCCTCGCGGCTACCTCTAAATAAATGATAACCCAGCGCCGTCTTAGGCGGTACGAAGTGACGATCACCTTGAAAGACTGTAAGCCCTAAGGCTGTACACGAAGAAAAGAAAGGTAAGACGCTAATTTTAGCAATACACGCTCTTTTATTACTTAAGCTCAGCCTACCTTAGGACTACTCCACCAAGGTTTCTTTTCGCGCGGGCCAATCTAAACTCCTACGCATACGTATCTGAAACTGCTACTATGGAGTACCTCCCTGAATCCAATAATTTTATCTACCTTTCTCTTTTACAGAAATTCTGTGTACTGACTCTACAAACGTAGTGAACTTAACTCTAAACTGCATTCCAAGAAGCCTTATGTTAATGCTTTCGCTCCTCAACCATTAAAAAATTATGGTATCAAGTCTTAGGTGAACAGACTCTGAAATAAAGATGAAATTTTGTGCATATATATATATATATATATATATATATATATATATATATATACAAAATTTCATTCACAGGCATTCACAGTAACTTAGAAAACGAAGGTTAAACGTTTATGGAAACATTAAACGAATGATCTCAAACAGGCTCACAAAAAATAATGGAATTCCACGAAAATAAAAGTAAAGCACAAGTGGATACTACTCGTATGAAGTGGATTGGTGAAGTAAGTAGAAAATGACTTAAAATTAGCAAGAATTACGCATAAGTGGTAAGTTGACTAAGAGGACAGACCAAAGAAATAAATCTGATGTGTTACACTAACATGACTTTCTCTACACTTGTACAAACTATTTTTACAAACGCTTATTTTCCATATCTTCATGTTAATCGAGATGTTAATCATATTGGTAATTTTCTTGTAGATGCAAGGGGAATTGGTCGGCTTTAAGCGATAGTGAAATATTTTAAGAGCTGGTTGCTATGCAGAGTATTTCATTCTCTTTGCATTACCAGGACAAAAAAAATGAGTAACGAATTTGTGAAAAGTATAAGTATTGGAAAATTTAAGGGAATAACAAGCAATATCTCGAAAATGGTTCACTCACCAAAAAAAGAGAAAAGAATATGACATATTTTAACGCGATCTACATTTTCCGTGCAGTAAAATTTTGTCTATCTCTTATGGTTTACCAGTTATGCAAAAGTCGTTCACAATGAAGTATACTTTTGGAGACATCCCCAGAAAATTCAAGATATACATTTTATTTGTCATGAAAGTATCTTAAATATATGATATTTTAATCAAAATCGTTAGAGCCATTTTTGAGAAAATTAAAACTTTAGAAAAATATTCTATGTAAAGGGTAATCTGAGGTGGAGGGATTGTCTTGTAAACCTTCGTGTCGCATCTCTGGAAGATACTGAACCTAAATACCAATTTTGGTGTTTATCCGACTGTTCGTTTCTGAGTTATGCTGTTCACAGACAGACACACGGACATGTTTCCAAAAATGCTTTATATGCATTCAGTGTACCTCAAAAAATGTATTTCGTATGAAATCTCGGTATCGAATTTTTGGGTGAAATGCAATACTTCCCCTACTTAGCATACGTAGTAGAGAAAGTAAAAACTGGAACAACATGGACAGACGAGAGAAACAAAAAAGCCCACAGCCAAAGAATGAGAGAACTATGGATTCAAAGGAAAACAAAGAAAATCTGTAAGTGCTTTCTGTAGTCTTACACGGGCTCATTTGCAATTGAAAATAATAATAGTCATCATAATGGGCTTTAAACATTGATATATAGCATTCATCCAATTTCTGCTAATGTGGGAATTCCGGAATCCCTGTCCGTATGCACAGCGTGAATATGAAGTTATTTTTACGAGCTCACATTATTACTGCTGTACATTGATTTGCTCGTATGACCGATCCGGGGTCCCGCCGCTCCGTATTTGCGACGCATCACATAATTTATTTCCCCTGCAAGACACAGTAAGCAGGTAATTCAATGGTATAGACATAAATTGGCGATCGAGACGCCAGCGAATCCAGAATTGCTCAGCAATGGCTCAATGAGTCGACGTTGGCATCACCCCTTCCCACATTCATTTGATTGAAGCGGTCAGAACTGGGTCAGTGTACTGCGCAGCTCTATCAGAAACAGATATCACCGACGCATGCGCACTTCTGGGAAACAAATGACACTAAGGAGAAACGAAAAGGGGCGTGTCCGATTCTCATTGATGTATCAAAATGACTCGTGTCGTCATCACAGTTTTTTCCTGTTTCTCAGTGTTTGTTTTCCCCGCTGCTATTAACATTTTCACTTTAAAATGTTTCGTTTCTGATGAACAACTCCTTAACTTCTGCTAATATAAATATACCATCTTTGTAGCATTTTACTACAACTTAGTTATTTATTTAAACACATTAAAATGAGTGTATCTCTTCATGGTAAAGCCAGTAATAGTATGAACACTATGCATATCTATACGATTTTACTATAATCTCGTCTTACAGTGTGCCCCACATCGATGAAAAAGATGTGTCGTAAGTCAAACAGATGTCACGCTATGTCATACGCTTGCTCTAACGTAATGCTGCCAACATATGAATAATGCCATCGAAGCCGGTAAGATACTCAGCCTCAAGGCGTAGCCGAGAGATTGAGGGCCCTCAGCCTTAAAGCGTAGCCGAGGGATGTTTTTTAGAAGGAGCGAATTATTCACGTTCGCAGAAACAACAGCACATCGCATATTTAGTGCATTTCACTTTTTATTTAGGTTGGCAGTACCCATTTTGCATGTGATTTATCGGAAAAATGGCTACGTTTGGTGTGTACCTGATGCGATTTGCCTATATAAATAAACCACCTAAAGCGGGTGGGCGGGCACCAGATATAGAAGAGACCACATGCTGTTCTAAACTCACTCCTAAGGTAATTTATTCGCTTTCCTTTTGATTTTATAAGCATTTTCTACGGGCATACTATAAGACAAGATTAGCCAATTTTTAAAATGTATTTATGTAATGCTAGCATTATAATCAAGTTGTTACTACATTGAGTGTCATGCAGAATTTACTCCACTATGGCACGCGTGTCAATACTAGCAATGACGTAATGCAGGTATTCCAAGTTGCCCTGGCTTATACACAGGAGATGAAACCATTTTGTGGTATTGTTTCTCTGGGCAATGAAGATGCATAAACGTCTGTATATTATTAAATACAGAATAATTAAGAGCTGAATTTATAATTACTTACCATGCTGTGCTGATAACAGTGTGACTTCGTCCAGTTTCATTTTTCACTTTCTCATTTCTCACAGTCACTGTTTCGTTTTTATATAGTCCACCTTCACTGGGAGTTCTCTTCGCTAATGTCACTTTGTCCAGGGTGAAATATTCACTTCCTTCGTGAACGCCGAACGGTTCACTTCCTAGAGAGTCGAATACAAGATCACCACAACCCGTAGCTCCGCGGTAACACTTGCTGCACGTCACAACAGTCGTTACCAGTTCGCTTGGAGAATCACTGACTCACTCTTCTCAACAACATCAACCATTCACTGTTGCAACACAATCGGCTACAGATTTCTTGGAAAGTCATGCTGAATGTTACGGAAAACCCGAGAATAGAAGGATTCAGAACGATCACCTTACGGCTAGACGGCCTTCCTGGAATTGTTTATATCAGCTGGAAACTTCCCCCGCAGGCTAGCGTTGTGTTGAAGGTCCACTATTAGCGGCTGGCTTCGTCACAAAATGATATATCACAGCCCGTAACACCTCTTCTCTTCCAGGAAGGGAATGTATGCAAATGGCTGTCTTGTTTATCACTTCAACACGACAGGTAATAACAAATGAAATGCAGGGAGAGAAGTTAACGTCTCATAATACATGAAGACACTCTCTTATGTCAGCTATGTATGCCGAATTATTTCATGCTTTATTTCCTACAATTTATAATGCTAAGTTTACATAACATGTATCAAAGTCATGGATAATATTAATATGGCACTCGTGAAGCATTCACCCGTGCCGTAATCATTAAGATCACCCATTTGTTGCATACATTACTGTTAATGTTTGATAAATAAATACTACACAAAATATATAAGAATAGCTAATCTTTAGCACCACCCTTGAATGAGAATAATTTCGTGTTCAGGGGAATTCCTCACAAATAGACGTACATAGCACACAAATATAGGTATATAGAGTAGCTACATAATTTATATTAATAATAATCAACTACAGTAATGTTTTACTATTAAACCAGTAATGATAACGCTAATTTCATGTTATGAAAGTTTATATTATTATAAAACTTCTTTATTAATTAATATTTGAAGCAGGTGGTTTGTTACGTTATTTGCACCACACTTTGGGCGTCAATTTGAAGTAGTTTGTATTGAAGGAGTTTTATTATATTTCAACTGTTGAGGAGCCGAACTTGAAATTCGTGGCAACCACACGTATAGTAAACAGTTTCCGGTAGCCTTCGCCCCAAATGTACTTTCAGGTGGCCTTTGCCCCAAGTTTAAAAAATATTAACTCTGTGATTTGACTGTTTCTTTAAGTATTAAATATTTATGTTTGCCTCGGCTGCGTCAGTATTTATTTTACAGACATGGATGTCTTGGCAGGGTTGTGGTGCGACAAGAATGTAGGCTTACAAGGATTATAATTTTACTTCACTCCTTTTATTACTGCTTGACACGATTTAAATAACATTTCACTGATAGGGAGAGAGAGAGAGATGTGAGATGTTTTTATTAAATAATTGCACTTTTTAACACGTAAACTTATTTTTCGTCTCACACGAATACGTATTAAATCTCTCGAGGACGATCTTGCATCCGGTTACAATCACTGTTGCAGGCAACTGAATTGATTTCAACCGCCTAAACTTGTAAATTTCTGTATTTAAAGTCTCTGATTTGCTATTCCTAATCCAATAGAATATCTTCGTTTAACTAAAGCTTTTTCTGGTTGTCATTGGCTATTTTATAAACTGTCACTTAAATTACATTATTGCTTCCAAGAATCACAAGTAGTATTGTTAAACTCTCAAACTCATTATTGCCTCAAGGTTACCTCATTGTTATTTCATTGTTAGCAACCTTTAACTTATTATTCTCTCAGCTCCTACATTATTAAATTACGCAATACATTCACACAACATTATTAAACATGGATATAATAATATAAGCATATGCAATGACTGTTATATGCATTTTACAAATTATTAAATACACATATTGCTTTAAGGTGGGCTGTTATTGAATTTACATATTATATAATTTGACTGAAATCATTTGTGTTAAAAATACTGCCTCAAATTCAAGTGTAAAAGAGAAGAAAGTAGTGCACCAAAGTGATATAACAAATATTAAACAAATAAAGCTAACACAATTAATGCAAAGCGAACAAAAATAATTTTCATAATGACATTTCCTTCATGATGCTACTTTTAGCTGTAGTTTATAATAATGAAAATGCTGTAGAGCTGAAAATCTAAAAAGGATTTAATCATTACCCTGTATAATTTTGGACCAATTTCAATGCTGTGGTTAAACGCCGCAGTTGTAATATTTAGGTTCAGGCAGGCACAAAATGTTAATTTATGCCATACAATGAGAATTTATTTGGATTTATGTGATGGATATTGAGTAAACTGAATTTTGAAAACAAATAATCAATAGGTTTTTCAGATGTAATTTAATTAGTCTTCCTTATAACAACATTATAAGTCATAATGACAGTGCTAAACGTACTGTCCCATCCTATAATACTGTGCTAAATACTAAAATGCTGCCATTATTCAGCTGTTTCTCGCGATGTCATGGAAAGTGTATCGAATTTCAAGACCAGCATAATATAATGAAATCTGACTATAAATCTGTTTTCTTTATGTGTCTTGTACCTAAAACGAAGTGTGTAATGAAATATTTCTGTAAAGGTTTATTTCGATTAACATGAAATAGAAAAAAATCTGATGTGATACATTTACATGACTTTGTCTACCCTCTATTGTTTATTAGTGGGTATACAAACTATTCTTACTAAATAGTTTTGTACTTACTACATTTGAATCCAAATAAACTTTTGCATAAATAGCTACATTACACATGTTATAGATACAAGTAGAACAGCGACAGTCAAATGTTTAAGAACTGGACGCTATATGCTGGCCTTAAAATTCCATACTGTTTTCATGACATCGCGAGAAATAACTGAACATCGATGGGACTTAAAAGAATGACAAAGTAATGAAAAAAGTAACCATTAATAAAGAATATCTTGGAAATGCTGATGCTACAAAAATTATTTGAAATAAACTGGGTGTTTTAAAGAGATCTATATTTTCTGTTTGGTACGTTTTCGTCTATCGCTTAACCTTTATATAAGATTATAGAAATTATAGAAAATTTCTTCCAAATGAAGTGGACTTGAGACTATTTCCAGAAAAATCAAGATATACATTTTATTTGTAATGTAAACCTCTTTAATATATGGTATTTTAATCAAAATCATTAGAGCCATTTTTTAGAAAATCAAACATTTCGAAAAATCTTCCATGTATAGGGTAGTCTGGTTGAAGAGATTTTCTTGAAAATCGCTGTGTGGAATCTTTGAAAGGGATTAGTCCTAAATACCAAGTTTGATGTTTATTCGACTTTTCGTTTTTGAGTTATACTGTTCAGAACACACACACACACGGACCTTCATCTAAAAATCTCATGTGTTGCACTTATATGACTTTCTCTACTTTTGTACAAACTATTTTTGCAAACGCTTATTCTCCATATGCTTCATGTTAATCGAGATATTGAGATGTTAATCCTGTTGATAATTTTCTTGTAGGTGCAAGGGGAATATGGTAGGCTTTAAGCGATAGTCAAATCTTTTAAGAGCTGGTTGCTATGTGCAGCATTCCATTCTCTTTGTAGGTCCAGCATATATTCCCATTTAAGAAAAAGTATTGGAAAATTGAAACAAATAACAAGGAATATCTCGGAAATGGTTCACTCGGCAAAAAAATGTAGATGACAAATTGTGTGTTTTAACGAGTTCTACATATTTTGTGCAGTAAAATTTTGTCTAACTCTTACGGTTTTCCAGTTATGCAAACGTCATTCAGAATGAAGAGGACTTTTGGGGACATTCCCAGAAAATTCATGATATGCATTTCATTTGCAATAAAAATATCTTAAACATATGATATTTTAATCAAAATTGTTAGAGCTATTTTTGAGAAAATCAAGATTTTCGAAAAATGTTCCATGTAAAGGATAGTCTAGGGTGGGGGGATTTCCTCGAAAATCTTCATGTCAGCATATTTGAAAGGTACTGACCCAAATACCAAGTTTTGTATTTATCCGGCTATTTGTTTTTGAGTTATGCTGTTCACAGACACACACACACACGACCTTTTTCTAAAAGTGTATTTTTGCATTCAGGGGGCCTCAAAACATGCATTTCCGGTGAAATGTCCATTTTTGGGTGGAACGCATACGTCTCCTAGTAGGGAAAGTAATAAACTTTCGTAGGAACAATTGTATTAGCTGTATAGAAATAAACCATAGTGGGTGGTAAAAGTCATGTGAATGTAGCACATCAGATGTCCTTCTGTTGACATGTTTGGCGGATGATAAATTGTTTGAACGACAGAACTGTTACACATATTAATATATTTTATGTGATCGATGAATTCACGCACACGCCCCATATTAAAATTAAAGCTGAAGACATGGCGAGGGATGGTAGAACTGCAGCTCTTCGCTCGTCAGAATGGTTTCGTGTGTTGCTATGCATGATGTCCCACGGGAAACGCTGCACGTTACCTCCCTGAAACTATTAGCTAAATTAAATTTATGTAACTGTTGTTCATGGACCCCTTGTATGTTATTCTCAGGTGCTGCTGGCAGTACAAGTGATTTAATCCTATTTTATTTATATACACGTCACTGCGTTGAGTCCCTCTTCAGGCTATTAACTAAATTACGTTTTGTACCATACAGCTGTAATCCCAGTTTAAAGCCACACTTTCTTTTACATGGTCATTGGTATAACAGAAACTCTTCTCTAAATAGAACTAAATCCAAAATTTTGCAGCAGAGAGACAAAATTAGTAATTATAAGTTATACTAATTGTAAATGTTTTATCACTTTAGGCACAGTAACTATATTTTAATATTTATTTAGAGGACTAGTTACTAAACCTAACTTGTAACGTGTTGTCTACAATATTTTATCTACGTTCAGAGTATTTTAGTCTATGTTGAATATTTAGTATATTTAATGAAATTTAATTATTTCCAAAACGATAGTTTGGAGAAACGGTAATGTGGACTTTAAAAAAAAATATTAAATGTTACACTCACATGACTTTCTCTATTCTTGTACAAACTATTTTTACAAACGCTTATTCTCCATATGCTTCAAGTTAGTCGAGATGTTAATCGTATTGCTAATTTTCTTGTAGGTGTAAGGGGAATTGGTAGACTTTAAGCTATAGTCAAATATTTTAAGAGCTGGTTGCTATGCGAAGTATTCCCTTCTCTTTGCATTGCCAGGACAAAACAAATGAATAAGGAATTTGAGAAAAAGTATAGGTATTGGAAAATTTAAGGGAATAACAAGCAATATCTCGAAAATGGTTCACTCAACAAAAAAAATGCATATGACATAAAATGTGTATTTTAACGCGATCTACATGTTTTGTGTAGTAAACGTTTGTCTATCTCTTATGCTTTACCAGTTATGCAAAAATCGTTCACAATGAAGAATACTTTTGGAGATATACATTTCATTTGTCATGAAAATATCTTAAACATATGATATTTTAATTAAAATCGTTAGAGCCGCGTTTGAGAAAATTAAAACTTTCGAAAAATGTTCCATGTAAAGGGTAATCTGGGGTGGGAAGATTTTCTTGAAAACCTTCGTATCGCATCTCTAGAAGATACTGAACCTAAATATTAAGTTTGGTGTTTATCCGACTGTTCGTTTCTGAGTTATGCTGTTCACAGACAGACACACAGACACTCACGGACATGTTTCCCAAAATGCTTTTTTTCTATTCAGGGGGTTTCAAAACAAGTATTTCCGGTGAAATCTCGGTATCGAATTTTTGGGTGGACTACAATATTCCCCTACTTAATATACGTGTCTGTGAACAGCATAACTCAGAAACGAAGAGTCGGATAAACACCAAACTTGGTATTTAGGTGCAGTATATTCCAGAGATGCGACACGAAGGTTTTCAAGAAAATCCCCCCACCCCAGACTACCCTTTAAATGGAACATTTTTCGAAAATTTTAATTTTCTCAAAAATGGCTCTAACGATTTTGATTAAAATATCATATATTTAAGATATTGTCATGAGAAATGAAATGTATGTCTCGAATTTTCTGGGAATGTCTCCAAAAGTGTTCTTCATTGTGAACGACTTTTGCATAACTGGTAAACCGTAAGAGATAGACAAAATTTTACTACACAAAAAGTGTAGATCGCATTAAAATACACAATTTATTTCATATACATTTCTTTTGTTGAGTGAACTGTTTTCGAGATATTGCTTGTTATTCCCTTAAATTTTCCAATACTTATACTTTTTCTCAAATTCGTTATTCATTTTTACTTTCGCTACTACGTATAGTAAGTGGGGGAAGTATTGTATTCCACCCAAAAATTCGTTACCGAGATTTCACCGGAAATACATGTTTTGAGACCCTCTGAATCCAAAAATAGCACTTTTAGAAACATGTCCTTGTTTGTGTGTCTGTGAACAGCTCAACTCAGAAACGAACAGTCGGATAAACACCAAACTGGGTATTTAGGTTCAGTATCTTCCAGAGATGCGACACGAAGGTTTTCAAGAAAATCCCCCTACCCCAGACTAGCCTTTACATTGAACATTTTTCGAAAATTTTAATTTTCTCAAAAGTAGCTCTAACGATTTTGATTAAAATATCATATGTTTAAGATATTGTCATGAGAAATGAAATGTATATCTCGAATTTCCTGGGAATGTCTCCAAAGTATTCTTCATTATGAACAACTTTTGCATAACTGGTAAACCATAAGAGATAGACTCAATTTTACTACACAGAAAATGTAGATCGCGTTACAATACACAATTTATGTCATATACACTTTTTTTGTTGAGTGAACCAAATTCGAGATATTGCTTGTTATTCCCTTAAATTTTCCAATACTTTACATTTTCTCAAATTCGTTATTCCTTTTTTTTGTCCTGGACATGCAAAGAGAACAACAAAATTAGCAATAAGATTGACATCTTGATATCTCAATTAACATGAAGCATATGGAGAGTAAGCGTTTGTAAAAATAGTTTGTACAATAGTAGAGAAAGTCATGTGAGTGTAACACATCAGATTTGTTTTATGTCCTGGACATGCAAAGAGAATGAAATGCGCCACATAGCAACCAGTGTTAAAATATTTGACTATCGCTTAAAACCTACCATATTCCCCTTGCATCTACAAGAAAATTACCAATAAGATTGACATCTCGATTAACATGAAGCATATGGAGAATAAGCGTTTGCAAAAGTAGTTTGTACAAGTGTAGAGAAAGACATATGAGTGTAACACATCAGATTTTTTTGTTGAGTGAACCATTTTCGAGATATTGCTTATTATTCCCTTAAAATTTTCAATACTTATTTTCTCAAATGGGAGTTTGTTATTCATTTTTTTTTGTCTTGGATATGCAAAGAGTATTAATCTATGACAAAAACAATAGTGCTGCACCTAGCAACCAGCTATTAAGAGATATGTATATGCTTAAAGGCTACTGCATTTCTATATTGCCCTTGCAATTACAAAACAAGGGGAACATAGTACGCCTTAAGCTATCGTCAAATGTTTTTAGAACTGGTCGCTATGTGTAAAATGTAATTCTCTTTGTATGTCAAAAGATCGTTTCTGCAAATGTTTATCTCGATTAATATGAAATAGATGGAGAATAAGAGTTTGTATAAATAGTTTGTACAAGAGTATAGAAAGTCATGTGTGTAACACTTCAGATTTTTTATGTTTTGATAGCGTGTTTTGTTATAACATAAAGTATAATTTTTGTTGCCTAGTAACTACTAACTAAAGTTTCAATATTATAGTGTATATATTTAGTGCTACTGAATCTGCCAGTTTATATTGTGAATTCTGCATCACTTCACAGAAGAAAATCATACTCCTACACAGAGTGATAAACCTTAGCCCACTTTTAGGGCAGGTTTTGCTTCGCAAATTGGTACACTCGCTTCCATTTATGCCATCACCGAGTTTGGGAAGCATTCTACTGGACTTCACAGGTGAGTATGTATAGCAAGGAGGAGGTGCGTGTATCTGTTTACTTTTCGGTGCATGAAGTGGCGTCCTGTTTTACGTCCATAATTCTAGATTATCCTCATATGAATATACAACCTTAAGCAATAGCTTTACTCATCACTTACATAAGATTTATGAAGAACTGACACATTGATTTATTTCTTTCTTTAATTATTCTGTTCGAATTTTAGCACAAAATTAAGCGGAATGTTCTGGAGTTTCGATTGCCTGTCACTAGGGGCGCAGATGTCCATGTTTTATTCATAATTGTTAAATTTATTGTCGGCAACTGTTTTTGAGATTTTGTTCTAATCAACGTGAAAATGGAGTACACATTAAATGAACGACTCTTCCTTGTAAAGAAATACTGGATTACGAATTCAATTACAGCTACTCAAAGGGCATACCAGAGAATTTGGTGTTCGGAATCCTCCCCAAAGAAACATAATACTGGGACTGGTAAACAAATTGGAGACAACTGGATCTCTGGTGAGTGATAAAGACAAAAGTCGTTCATCTAGGCTTCCCAAGGTTGTTGTTGACGTAAGAGCACGACTGAATCAGTGATCCAAAAAATCATTAAGACGTTTGTCGCAGGAGACAGGGTACAGCTACTCAATGTGTCAAAGAGCTGGAAAAAGCCGTATAGGATTACGGTTGTCCATCAGTTACAGGAACCAGATAAGGACAGACGACTGAATTATTGTGGTTGGTTTCAGGCGTACATTGTGCAAAATCCTGCCATATTGTCCATCACATTGTTCACAGATGAAGCATGGTTCCATTTATCCGGCTATGTGAACTCAAATAACTCACGCCATTGGGCCAGTGAAAATCAACATGTTATTCATGAAGCACCTATGCACCCGGTTAAAATCAGAGTTTTGTGCGTAATATACGCACAAAGAATAGTGGGACCATTTTTTTTAAATAATGTGAACACTGCAGAGGACCGACGGATTTTCATGGAGTTTGCTGAGCAACTAGACGATGTAGAGCTGAGTCAAGGATATTTTCAGCAGGACGGCGCTACACACCATACATCAAATGAATCCATGGCACTAATTACAACTTTCTTTGACGACCGGATAATTTCCAAGAACCTGTGGCCACCGAGATCTCCGGGTTTGACATCACTGGACTTCTTTCTATGGGGTTACTTAAAATACAGAGTTTATGCCACACGTGCCAAGACATTGGACGATCTGAAGCACAACATTACACAGGAGATTCAAGCTCAACAGAGTCCTCCAACGAGTGGCCAGTAACATGGAACCACGTGTTGAGTTGTGCCTTATGCAGGATGGAGGACATTTTCAACATTTGTTATACAGGTAAATACTCTCTCAACATTCGTCTATATTTCAGGTATAATAAGTTGTCGCTAACATAACTCGTTTTGAAACAATTAAAGAAATAAATGTGCCAGTTATTCATAAATCACTCTGTATAATAACCATATTTAAATAAACCATAAAACCTGCCGTCAAATAAACATATAATTTACTTCAGTTTTACATTATATTGACACTAAAAATGCTTTTTCATGTAGAAATTGTGCAAAACAGTGTTTTATTTAGTTGTATATTTAGATTAGACAGATGATTCCAATAATGTCTAGTAAATGTGTCTAATTGATACTAAAAAGTATAATGCATTTCAGTGTTACATTAGCTTGCCATTAAAATCTTTTTTGTGAAGATATTATGCAAAACAGAGTTTTATTTAGTTGTATATTTACAAAATGTTATTAAAAGTGATGATATGTGAATAATCTAGAATTGGTACGTAAAACAGAACGCCACTGCATGCGGACAAAGATACACAGATACACGCACCTCCTGCTTGCTAATACATACTCACCTGTGAAGGCCAGTAGAATGCTGCCTAAAGCTGCGGTGACGGTATACATGGAAGCGAGTGTAGTAATGTCAAGTATGAGAGATTGTGTTCAAGCCATGTGCTTCTTCCTTTGCAAATATATGCGACTTTGCTTTGAAAGTCTTTTCCTGTGGATGGCATTTCCTGGTATAAATAACCTGTTTTCTCAGAAACTATTGAAGATAGCTAAATTGAATTTTAGGTTGATAAAACAAACTCTAAGGCCGTTATGGATCTAATTGGGTGTTTATTATTTTTTGAATCATTGCTAATAAAATTTAATAAGAGATAGTATTATTAAAAAATGATCCTTCTTAATAAGCAGGCTTATTTTATAAATTAGATCAGTGCAGTTAAAAGGCATTTACTTGCATCCTGATAACATAAAGAGCCTCCTAGATAATGGATAATGAATTTAGCAGATTTAACATTCTTACTTTCTCTACCACGCATGTGTTAAACGTGCAAAAAGAATGAAATGCTCCACACAGCAACCAGCTCTTAAAATATTTGACTATCGCTTAAAGCCTACCATATTCCCCTTGCATCTACAAGAAAATTAGCGATAAGATAGTTTATGCAAATGTTTATCTTGACAACATGAAATACGTGGAGAGTAAGCGTTTGTAAAAATATATTTACAAGAGTAGAGAAAGTCATATGAGTGTAACGCATCAGATTTTCTGTGTAGTACGTTTTCATCTATCACTTAACTCTACCAGTTGTACAAGATTATACAAAATTCCTTCCGAATGAAGAGGACTTCACAGGCTATTCCCAGAAAGTTCAATATACATTTTATGTACTAATTATGTAGCAGATTTTAATCAAAATCGTTAGAGCCATTTTTTAGAAAATTAATTTCTAGAAAGTGTTCCACGTAAATGTTAGTTGTGGGTAAGGGAATTTTCTTTAAAATGTTTATGTCGTATCTGTGGAAGGTTGAAGAAGGTGTATTATATTTCGACTGTTGGGGAGCAACTTGAAGTATTTGCAATCGGACGTATGGTAAAAAGTTTCAGGTAGCCTTCGCCCTAAATGTACTTTACGGTGGCCTTTGCCCCAAATGTTTAAAAAGGTATTAACTTTGTAATTTTTTAACTGTTTCGTTAAATGTTATATATTTATGTTTGCCTCGGCTGCGTCAGTATTTATATTTCTTTTTAGAGACATGAATGTCTTAGCAGGGAGTGGTGCGACTGAAGAATATAGGTTTACGCAGATTATAATTTTACTTCACTCCTTTTATTAATGCTTGATACGATTTAAATAATACTTCACTGATATAGAGAGAGAGAGCTGTGAGATTTTTTTTATTAATTACTTGCACTTTTTGAAACGTAAACTATTTTCGTCTCACACGAATACGCATTAAATTTCTCGAGGACGCATCTCGCGTCTGTCTACAACCAATTGACTTCTGAATTTGTAAATTTTGCTATATTTCAGTTTCTGATTGGCTAATCGTAATCCAATAGAATACGTTCATTTAACTAAAGCTTTTTCTGGTTTTGATTGGCTATTTATAAACTGTCACAAAATTTACATTATGACTAGTAGCATTATTAAACTTTCTTACTCATTATTGTATCAAGGTTACCTCATTGTTAGCAACTTTTAACCTACTATTCTCACAGCTCCTCATTATTAAATTACGTAATACATTCACATAACATTATTACATGTATACAATAATATAAACATATACATTTTTTATATATTGTTACATACACATATTGCTTTAAGGCGGGCTGTTATTGAAGTTATATATTATATAATAAGACTGAAATCATTTAAGGGTTAAAAATACTGCCTCAAGGTACTGTACCTAAATACCAAGTGTAGTGTTTATCCGACTTTTCGTTTTGAGTTGCTGTTCATAGACACACACACACGGACATTTTTCTCTTTCTTTTTTTATTCAGGGGTATCAAAAATGAATTTTCGATGAAATATCGATATTGAATTTTTGGGTGGAGTGCAATACTATCTATTGTGCAAGAGAAAGTAAAAACATCACAAATATTCCGAAAAAGCCCTGCTAGCAGTTGTGGTTCTGTCACCAAATTGCCGGTATTTTGTGGCCACTACTTTAAAGTGTAGCACGTGAACTTGACAGTGCAGTTTGTATACCAAGCCGGCAATTATCTTCGTGGCTAGGGAAAACCACAACAAACACAGGTAACTTAAACCTAACACCAACTTACGAACTGAGACAGGCTGATCAGTTGTTCAGCACTGGTAATTGTACGCTCAACAGGTGCACTTGAATTAGTATATTATGAATATTTTTACTCTATCTGGAATAATATTCTGGGACAATTCTGTAAAGAAATAAACGCATATTCCTTATGCAAAAGAAGGTTATAATGGTCAATTCCAGTATCTATAGCAGACACTTGTGCAAAGATCTGTTTAGAAGATTGAATATATTAACTCTACCTGGCATATAGCTATATACCAACTGGCCCAAACAAGCCGTCTCTTGCATTTAAGTAAACAGAAGCTGTCGTGCTTATAAATCTTACATCTTAAACAATACACAACTTCTTATGTTAGCTTCATATTAATAAAAACATTTTTGTGAAGCAAATTTATTATCTTTTGACGCAGTATTTTATATCACAACCTGTGAATGCCATAGTGATTGTAGTGTAAATTAACATTACTGTATGACAATGATTTGAAATGTTTGTTAATTATAAGCATTGTTTGGAAATAAGTTTACACGGCCTCACTGAAACTGGCAATAGGAGCGGATAACAATGTAGCGAGGGGGTGAGTTATTTATCAATTAGAAGAGACAAACAAATGACGTCAGAGTAGCGTGCTTTTCTTTAGAAATGGAGGAAATATCTTCCCTAGAGCATATGAGTTCGTAATTTTGATTGGATATAAAAATAGACGCTAATGTTGGCGCGCTTTATTAACCAATAGCAGCTCGATTATAATCTTTAGGCATATCGGGGTGAGTGAGTATAAATTATGAAGCCAGAGACGGGTAACACACAGTTTAAGAGAATCATTCACGCGTTACACGTCGCACAGTTTAAGAGAATCATTCACGCGTTACACGTCGCTCAGTTTAAGAGAATCATTCACGCGTTACACGTCGCACAGTTCAACAGAATCATCCACGGGTTACACGACGCGCAATTCTACAGAATCTCTCGCGTCGTAAAACAGTTACAAAAATGTAATACTCGAATTAATAATGTGCGGCAAATAAGTGATTATAGTTACATTCGAAAATATAACAGTTTCAGTCAGGCGTGTATTAAGAGTAAATCTGTGAAATTAATAAAGTGTGACGGCAATAAAAGCGTAAAAACAAATGCTTTTATCAGTGTTATCTTTTAGTAACAACTCCTTTCCGTTTACACACCCTGTTCAAGAGATTTGCTCGACTGGGTAATAATAGCCAGCCGGAGGACAAAGAACTCAAAATTCAAAATAGTAAAACAATAACAGGCGCTCAGCAAATAAGATAACACGAACGATACCACGACACTTTTCAAAGCTACGAAAAAAGTATCCATCTTCCTAGAGTGATACAAAGACTTACGTTCCCACTTTTTTCACCTGCTTCTTCCTTTATTTTTAATTTTACATATTTAATTTTTTGTTTACATCTTCTGGTACTTGGTTTTTCTACATTCTATGGTTGCAGGACAAACAAAATAAAGAATACTTTAACCATAGCTCCGCACACAGTAATAATTACAGTAAGCAAAACTGCAAACATGCAACCCTTATTTACAAAAGTTAACAATTAGGTTAAATAGCATAATCAAAAATGAGGATTTGATTTGGAGTAAGAGTTCCTTTCACAATAAATTCATATTTATGTATTTTAACTATTTAATGATAGTCCAACAATGCACAATTTATTCATGACCTGTTTCTAAGTTTCTCTCGGATATGCTAACATACATTTCCATTCTTGTAGCGCAGTATACTAGTTTAAGTCATCCTCAGTTATATTTTAAAGCGTTTGTAACATAAATGAAATTATTATGCGATGCATAGTTATTTACTACATTTGTGTGTGAAACAAGCAGACATGATTGTACTCTGTACATATGGAAATCAGCTGCAAAGTTTTGCTTTTAAATACTATTTTTAATTGTGGCAACAACGCGCACGTGTACATGGATGTCACTAAGATATTTATGGTGGTTGCGGTTAGGGAGGGTAGGGAACAATTGCCGCCGGTTGGGGATCTTTTGCCTGCGATGACCATAACAACACGTCCACAGTAAATATACCTACTAAGGTTTGTCGCGTAAGTTATTTCTAACAAAGAAACAAAAAAGTAAACATTTTAAAATAAAAAATATCCTCATATATCAAGCCAGAAGATGTCGGAAGTGCCCCCCTTCGTTGTTCAAGCATTTCTGGCACACTTAGGAAATTTGCCATTACACGCTGCAGTTCCCTGAGAGAAATGGCAGCAATTTCTTGACGAATGTTGTTTTTAAATTCCTCTAAAGTGTGTGGATTTGTTTTGTAAACTTTATCTTTTAATCCCTCCAGAGATAAAAATCGTAGTGTTAAATTGGGGGAACGCGGGCGCCATTTGTTGTTAGTGATAATTCTATCTTCAAACACTTCATGGATTTCCTGTAAGGAGAAGTTGACTATGTGCTGTCGCAGAGTCCTGCTGTAAAGTCGCGTAACTTCTTTCCCTCTCAGTTAATTTGCCAACAAATGGCTGCAAAATGTTTTGTACATACCTCTGACTGTTAATTGTTTCCGCAAAAACAATTGAGCCTCTATTCTCTCGCCGCTAACAGCACACCACACTTGTAGTTTATGATAATGCAGGGATTTCTGGTGAAGGTCGTTAAGCTTTTCAGACTCCAATTACGATGTTTTGTCTATTAATATACCCACTTAGGTGGAACCACGATTCTTCCGAAAAGGAAATTAGAGTGGGGTCCATTTGACCTGATTCAAAACCCATTCTGAAAATCGCATCCTTAATGCAGGTTCACCCAATTTAAGTTCGTGCACTACATAATTTTATAGAGCCTTAACTTGAGTAACTTTGTAGCCATTTAAACAGAGCCATAGGAAATTTCCATTTGTTGGGAAAGACATCGAAATGATTTTCTAGATCCTTCCAGAGCGTGTCCAATGTTATTTTGAGTTTCTTCTGTGAGTACTGAAAGTGTTTTCTTATGCTACTCGTCAAGAAGACTTCCCAATTCACGTAATTAATTTACTAATCTATGAATCGTAGTTCGGCTTCGCTCTTGAACATCAGCAAATGTCTCTCCTTACGACAATCGCAGATTCTGCAGATAGATACATATGCCGAATAGTGTCATTTCATTAGTAGTAGTGGTGTTTATTAAGTATTTAGTATTACATTAATTGCATAACACAGTCACATGGGTCATAAGACCGTACATGCTCTTTAGAAAAATACCTGGACTGTATACGTGACTTGCAGTATCGACCAGAAAACAACTATTTTTTATAATCACCACACTATATAGGTACATACATATAAAATTGAAAAAAAAACACTCTTGAATCACACACTCAAACACCCTCACACACACAGCCGCGCACAAGTACTCAAGCACCACATATGTTTAAAGAAAATTTACTTAAACACCTTATCTCTTAGTACACGTACTTCCATTAAGTTGTGCCCAAGCTTGGCCAGTTTTGGCTGTTTAGAATCAAGTCCCAGCATGCTGTCCTCCGTCTGTTGGAAGCCAAAAATACTTCCGGTAATAAATGCTGCCAAAATATACGTCCAGTCTTCTTGTTCCCCGCAAATAGCATTGTATTACATCAGCTAAGAAACACGTGCCAGGTTTGCAAGAGTTCAACCCACATTGCAGCCTCGCGCTTGCTTCACCGCCGGCTGGATAAGAGCTGTGAAACCTGTTCTTCTCTATGCTGACAACCCAGCACGAAAGGTAAAGGTACTATCACGGAGGGGCCCCCGGAACTAAGACAGCACCACACGCAGGCCAGTCGGCCCCTTGTGTTTCCAATGCGACCCCTTGGAGGTAAGGATGAAGGGAGAGACGCTAAGGGTGACCAGATCCGGATGCCGACGGGCGCAAGCATGGACAGGGTGCCTAACGTTTCCGGATAGAACGCATCCGACGCCGCACGGTCCCTGCTCACAAGCCACCAACCTAAAGGGTCCTCCGGAGCCCCACGCTGAGGAGAGACCTAACCAAGAGGTACCGCAACGACGCTTTTACAGAGCGCAAGCCACCGCCCAGCCGCAACCCGCCGAACACGTCGCCTGGTCCTACAACCCTGACACAGATGACAAGGAAGATGATGGGTACAAGAAATGAGAGGAAGGGGAGTCGTGGTAGAAGATGAATCACCCAAGTATTCGCCGGGACCTCCCGAAAGCGGGCTACCGACGTAACCGCCTGAGCCATCCCGCTCGCTATCACGCAGTAGTAGTAGTCTGCTACTGAAATAGGGAGCGCACTTCAGGAGGGTGTCGTTGGGAGATGGAGCCACCTGTGTTCCAGATGACGTCTCCCGACTGGTACCATACCAGGACAGAGTCCTTTGCTGGTTGGATGATGGGGTTAGTGGAAGGGACTGTGGGTGAACGGTGGTGTGTTTGTGATTTGAGATAATCTCGGGTGTAGGGGATGGGTTCCAGGTAGTAGGGAATTGGGTTTGTTTAGGAGTTTTAGGGTAGGTTCTGTAGGGTGATTATATGTGTGTAAATACATTTTTTTTTTGAGGTGTACTTAGTGCCTACCAAGCACAAGTCTGGGTCGCTTGTAGCGCTCCCCGGGGTCGATGTCGTATTCCCCGAGGCCGCGGATGAGGGCATTAAAGCTGTGAGGTAGGGAGTCATAGAACTTTTGGGAGAGGGAGAGGATATAGTCTGTTAGGGAGGGGATATGTAGGTCTCGGTGGATATCGTTGTTGGGGATGTACCAGTCGGCGTTGACGGCGGTACGAAGGAAGCGGTTCTGGAGGGTTTGAAGGCGTTGGAGGTGGGTTTTGGCTGCAATTCCCCAGACTTGGCAGGCGTATGTTAGAGCAGGGCGGAGAAATAGGGAGCACTGCGATGCGCAGACAAAAGTGCACACTGGAGCGCGTTCAAAATTCGTGTAGTTCGGTCACCGTCATCTCGAATGTTGTTGCTCGCAGTTGTCTTTGATGTTAACAGTATGTTAGTTATGATTATAAAATTAGTTGATGGTATAAAATTAAAAAAATTGTTACAATAATTAAGGATATAAGCCTTAAAATTTGTGATTATTTATTCTAATTTATTATAGAGTTTCTGATTGGAAATCAAGTGTAGTTAATAGAACCGATTCTTACTATCTTACGTTTTCTTTGTCATTCGCTGTAAAATATTGTTGAAATGTAATAGCTTTAACATGTTTAACCTTAAAAGTAACGTTAGATAACAAGAGGTTAAGAGTGGTTGGTAAAACCGGTCCCGAGTTTAGAGACTTCGGAAAGAGATAATGCAATAGTGTTGCTATACTGAGTGCTTACACTGAATGATCCTCATCATGCTAACAAAAATGTTATACAATACCTCTGTATCAGCAGTATAGGTACTTCGTAGATCACACTTACCTGAAACAAACAGAATATAATGTGATTAATTTAGTACTGTAACAACACAGAAAGTATAAAATAGAATGAATCAATGAAGGAATACTTGTCCCCCAATCAACTGGAGGGATATAGAGACATCTATATCTGTACAAAACGAGAAGGAATCTGAGGCGCAGCTGATAACACTGGTGAAAGTCACTCTTCCAATAGTGCTAGAGCAGGTTGCCTATACCTTTTTACTTTCTCTACTACGCATAGTAAGTAGGGGAAGTATTGTATTCCACCCAAAAATTCGATACCGAAATTTCACCGGAAATACATGTTTTGAGACCCCCTGAATCCAAAAAAAAGCATTTTTGGAAACATGTCCGTCTGTGTGTCTGTGTGTGTGTGCCTGTGAACAGGATAAGTCAGAAACTAACAGTCGGATAAACACCAAACTTGGTATTTAGGTTCAGTATCTTCCAGACATGCGACACGAAGGTTTTCAAGAAAATCCCCCACCACAGGTTACCTTTTACATGGAACATTTCCGAAAATTTTAATTTTCTCAAAAATGGCTCTAACGGTTTTGATTAAAATATCATATGTTTAAGATATTTTCATGACAAATGAAATGTATATCTCGAATTTTCTGGGAATGTCTCCAAAAGTATTCTTCATTGTGAAAGACTTTTGCATAATTGGTAAACCATAAGAGAGAGACAAAATTTTACTACACAAAAAATGTAGATCGCGTTAAAATACACAATTTATGTCATATACAGTTTTTTTTGTTGAGTGAACCATTTTCGATATATTGCTTGTTATTCCCTTAAATTTCCAATACTTATACGTTTTCTCAAATTCATTATTCATTTGTTTATGTCCCGGACATGCAAAGAGAATGGAATGCGCCACATAGCAACCAGCGTTAAAATATTTGACTATCGCTTAAAGCCTACCATATTCCCCTTGCACCTACAAGAAAATTAGCATTAACATTAACATATCAATTAACATGAAATATATGGAGAATAAGCGTTTGTAAAAATAGTTTGTATAAGAGTAGAGAAAGTCATATGAGTGTAACACATCAGATTTTTCACTATAAGCTGAAAGGAGAAGTAAACAAAACCACGTGATAAGACAGCACCTCATTGGCTGGTGGACAAACTACAACCTTTCTCGCTTAGCATGTCGTTCCTTATTCTACAAAAAAACAGTTCGGTTCATATCGTAACATTTTGTGGTTATTTTCGTGCAGAGAAATTTAAAAAACTCATTGTAACAGTTAAATTTATGAAATTAAATGTATTTGTTCAGATTCACCTGCAACTAAATCAACCGTTATATCAGAGGGTTTAAGAGGTCATGCGCAGGCGCTGCAGTTGGTTTCCGGTTTCCGGCTGAGAATCTTCTGCCACTGTAGAAAACATAAACGCGGGAAATGGAAAGAAGACATTTGTGTTAAATGCTTTTAACAATTTCTGTGAAAATTATCCACTTTTAATCGACAAGGAATGTCGTTGGCCATTGTTTAGCAATAATTGAAGTTATTTGTTAGTTATGCGGAATTGTTGCTCGGATAGATTGGGTCGCGTTTGTTTTTTGTTCTGTTTTAACATATAGTACTAATTGTTATTTAACTTGTTGACTCATAAAAGGTTAAAGCAAAGCCGGTATACTCATATTATAGTACCGCCGTTTTATCTCCGGCTCTGACATTTAGCGCGACCGAGAGAGGTAGTGTTGCCAATTCTTACCCCTACTCTGAACACGTGTGTATACCTGTGCCATCTTTTCGTAAAATACAAACGTTGAAATAGTTGCCTATGTTAGAGTATTTAAAGTATGGAGATAGCATTTACAGGAACCTTAAACAAGGGTAACGCAGTAAATCGCATGCGCACAGAAAACAAACTTAACCTGGACTAAAGCAAACAGCTCCTGACGACACGTGCTTCACTTACAAGAAAATCGGCAACACAGCCCAAACTGCAGTGTACGCACACAGAGAGGGAGCCCGTAATTGGTCCTAGCAGACAACTTCCACCCTTTGCTGTGCGAGTCAACTCAGCACTGCAAACCTTGCCGGATCTTTTATTCTTTTCTTTCGTGTTGTGGTTTATGTTCAGCAAAGCTCTACGCAACAACAGTAGACTATTTATTACAGACTTAAAAGAAATCAAATTACAGTCCCCATTTATCTGTTGAAGCGAATCAGAATAGCTTCCTTTAGCATGGAAATTCACAGCGCTAGTATTGCTAAAGGTGGCCATTCTAATATATACCTGTCTCTTTCTTTACCCTCATGAAACGTTAGGGCCGTAGATACAGCGGCGTAGGTATAGTCATTAAATGAATGATTTCTAAAGCCTGAAGTTAAGAACAGTTTAATCCAGTACCTGTAAACAGAGATGCCGAACTGTTCAGGTACAACGTTTATTTGTCTACTCTTAGTATTATGTGTTAGAAGTTTAGGATGTAAGGCAAACTATAGGAATAAGACATACAATGTTTAAAAGCTAATGATCCCCAAACTGCAATATACTGTATTTGCATTCTGTATGAAGCAATTTCCTCTCACGGGTCTTAGTTCCCGTCATCCTCCACGTGGTGCTGCCATGTGCTCGGCGAGTGATACATTTAAGTTTTGTTTACTTCTTTCAGCTTATAGTGAAAAAGGGTTAGTTCAAGTGCCGCGTGATCTCGCCTTACGTACGGTTTCTACTTTTCAATTACGCTGTTAAAAGTTACTAAGTACTCATTATTTATAGTATTATAGCTGAGCAAGGCTAAAAGATTTTGAATCAGACTGTCCAAAAACGTGTCTCTACGATGTTTGGTTCTTCAGTTATATGTCAAAGCAGCTAAAAGACGATTGTACGTCACGATCAGCGTTGTTGTGTTTGCTTTCGGTCTGTTTGTAAGAGTTTAGCGCATTTAAGTTCCGAGATTAGCGAATGAAGACATGTCAACCTCAGTTCTTAATTTGTTGCTTGTAATTTACCTTTTAGACAGTGTATTTACATGCGAAAGTAGTATTTATATAAGCTTAATGTTTTAAAGTTAGTGTTATAAGTGTAGTGGTTTTAATTAAGTGTTTAACAATGATGCAGGCATGCTCGCTGGACTCCGTGCCAAGTGATTGGGGTGAATGTGTATGCTACACTGGTCGCATCCTGCTTCACGCTGTGTGTCTCGTATCTCCGTCTCTGTCACACTCACAAACCATCTGCCAACGCAGCGCTCCTGCTGGCGCTCCATTGGCTTGCTTCAGATTCCTTCTCGTTTACTACAGATAATAGTTAGGTTCTCTGTAACCAGTCAACTTTCCGTAAGTTACTAGAGTCGATGTGATAAATAATTAAGTCAATGTTCGCTAGAAGTGCTGGGGAGAAGAAGGGACTTGCTAGTTGTGAGAAATTACCAAGTATTTTGCTCTGGCACTCTCTTCTTAGGGTTATTTTACTGATATCAAACATCACCAACTGCTTTTGTTTCCTTCCATAGTAAGCAATTCTTAGGATTTTACACCCGAAAAGATTCATCTGCCCACGGAATTGAACCCGCGACCATGGGAACTACAGCTTGCATATTAACTGCTACTACATCTCACTGTTCGGGTGAGTTTTTATTTTTGAAACTCAGGTGTATGCAAGAGGTTTGGCATTATAGGCAGTGATGTGTTTTGAAAACCGCATCTTGGCCCATGTGTTTCGCTGGGTCTATAAGGAAAGTGAGAAATCTTTCTCCAGGTAGGTAAAATTTTAAATTTTTGCCAAGGAGTGAAAATAAGTTAAAAGGGAGTTTTTGAAAGCGGTGAGGATGACGAAAGTGACGTAATTTTCTTGGAATGGTAGAGGAGGTCGCTTAAGCTTGAAGCAGTATTTTTAACACTTAAATAATTTCAGTCTAATTATATAATACATAAATTCAATAACAGCCCGCCTTGAAGCAATAAGTGTAGGTAATAATTTGTAAAATGTATGTAACAGTCATTGCATATAGTTATATTATTGTAAACATGTTCAATAATGTTATGTGAATGTATTACGTAATTTAATAATGTAGGAGCTGTGAGAATAATAGGTTAAAAGATGCTAACAATGAGGTAACCTTGAGCAACAATGAGTAAGAATGTTTAATAATGCTACTAGTCATTATTTGATCAACAGTAATATAATTTTAGTGACAGTTTATAAAATAGCCAATCATCAACCGGAAAAAGCTTTAGTTAAATGAAGGTATTCTATTGGAGTAGGATTAGCCAATCAGAAACTGAAAAGTACAAATATAGAGTTCAATTGCCTGCAGACAGCGTTACTATTCAGACGCAAAAAGTGTCCTCAAGAAATATAATATGTATTAGAGTCAGACGAAAAGTAAGTTTACGTGTTAAAAAGTGTAATTAATTAATAAAAAGAATCTCACAGCTCTCTATATCAGTGAAATGTTATTTAAATCGTGTCAAGCATTAATAAAGGGAGTGAAGAAAAATTATAATCCGTGTAAGCCTACATTCTTGTCGCATCATAACCCTGGTAAGAGTAACGTGTCTCTATCAATAATACTGACACAGCCGAGGCAAACATAAATATATAATATTTAAAGAAACAGTTTAATTACAAAGTTAATATTTTTTTAAACTTGGGGCAGAGGCCACCTTAAAGTACATTTGGGGCGAAGGCTACCGGAAACTGTTTACTATACGTGCGGTTGCAACTACTACAAGTTCGGCTCCCCAACAGTTGAAATACAATACAACTCCTTCAATACAAACTACGCCCAGAGCGTAGTAAAAATAACGTAACAAACCATCTTCTTCAAATTGGCACCATACGTGGAGCTAATAAATTGCTACTTCAAGCTGTAACGTAGTTTCAAAATTTGACAAGATGTAAAGCTTAACTCTCTGAAGTTACATATTAGTTAAATAATCAATAAAGAACGCAAAGTCCTAAATGAAACCATCACTCATTTGCTCAAAGTTTAAATTTACTAGAAACACGGGAAAGGTAGAATCAGTCTAAAGAATGGAATGCCATAGCCGGAATTTCAACAGCTCATCCTCAAGTCCCATAGCATTGCTCTAACCAACTAATCTACCACGGCAAAATGCCATTACGGCAATAAACCTTCCAACTGACTCACATTTTTGCTTTCTCTACTACGTATAGTAAGTAGAGGAAGTATTTTTATTTAAGTTTAGTGTCCTTTAATCGTTTAGGTCATATAGGACGATGAATGAAATGGGTGAAATGATGCTCAAATGAACCCGGGTCCATAGAGCTTAAAGTTATCGTATATTCAGGATAAGGAACCTTATCCGGGTAACTCACCCTACCTGAGATTTAAAGTCGGGACTTCTTGAATGTGAGGAAGACACACTAACCCCACACCACAGAGGCGGGAGGAGAAGTACTGTACTGTATTCCACCCAAAAACTCGATGTCGTGGTTCACCGGAAATGTACGTTTTGAGGCCCCCTGAACCGCCCAAAAATAAAGATCCATGTGTGTATATGAACAGCTTAACGCAAAAAAGAAAAGTCGGAAAAATACCAAACTTGGTATTTAAGTTAAGTATCTCTCAAAGATATGACATAAAGATTTTCAAGAAAATCCCCTCACCAACAACTAACTACCCTTTATACGGAAGAATTTTCGAAATTTTTTATTTTCTCAAAAATGCCTCTAACAATTTTGATTAAATAGGATATATTAAAGGTAAGGGTATGACAAATAAAATGTTTATCTTGAATTTTGTGGAAATAGCTTGTGAAGTCCTCTTCATTCGGAAACAATTTTCTATAATCTTTTATAACTGGTAGACGTTAAGCGATTATCGGAAACGTACCCACAAAAATGTAGATCCCTTTAAAATAAACATTTATTTCAAATAACTTTTTTGTGGCATAAGCCATTTCCGAGATATCCGTTATTAATAGTTCGAATTGTTCAATACTTTGTCATTCCTTTAAAGTTCTTTTCAGTTGTTGTTGCAATTACATGGAAAGTGTATGGCATTTTAGGCCAGCATATGGCATCCCATTCTTAAATATTTAACTATCGCTGTTCTCTTTATATTTATAACAAAATATGTAATTTAGGTATTTCTGCAAAGGTTTATCTCGATTAAAATGAAATAGATAGAAAAATAAGCTTTAGTAAGGATAGTTTGTATACCCACTAATAAACGTTAAAGGATAGAGAAAGTAATGCTAATGTAACGCATCAGGTGTTTTTACCTGTAACCACAAAGCGTTCTAAAATGAATTTGAGAACTCCTTGTGGTTTACCGGAAAAAGTGTGAATCAGTTGAGAAATTTAATCCTGTCTATGGCAGTGAATTTTTCAGTCATTTTACCTTTCCAATCTTAACCTACACGGGTATGTGTGAAAGAATACTGAATTATAATTTTAAGTATAGTTTAATTATTATGAAGACTGATTGTTAACCATTACTAGTCTATAAAGAAAAAAATTTCTTTTACTTTTTCGTAAAGATGCTTTATGTGTTCAACCCGAGAAAGTAAGAAACTCAACTGTGGTTATATTTTGGAATGGAAATTTAGTTTCAGAACTGGCAGAAATCCATCTTTTCCGAGCTGAATATCCTAATTAGGAAGCCAGCAGCTCAATTTGCAAATTTATATGCTTCCTATTTAATGGGTGAACATCATAGTGTATCTCTAAAATATCCTTCATGAAGGAATGAATTATTCCGTGTTGTAGAAACACCATTTTCTTTTTAGCGAGACGGGCTTTCGCGATTCGCCGGAGGGAATCGCATAGTTCAGAGATAAACATTTTCTCTTGCGACAAAGAGCTAAAAAAAACAATGGTTTGGACGATGTCAGGGTCAGGTCATTCCCTGGGTGCCTCGGTTTTTGCTCTGGGAGAAACAGTTTTTCATCTGAGTCCGCTATAGTCACACAGTAAACCTGAGGTTAAACAGCTTCCGCGACAGTGTTTAAGCATCAGCTTTAGACACTGCTAAACACTTAAACACCGACTTCGCAACATAGCTGTCGTATTTACACATTCAGCCTTCAATGTGTTATCAATTATAACTAGTGTTGAGAATTATATTATGCATTAAAAATCCACAAATATGCACTGTATAGTTCCCAAATATACATAGGAATGTCCAAATGAACTCAATAACATGACTTTTTCTGCATACGCTAGCAACAATGCATTATATATTCAACATTTTAATCACAATAATGAACAGTTTTGTAAGTTATTCCTACCTACCCCTTCTTATTAAATAGCCCCAACTAATAAAACTATTATAAATACCAATTACTTTCTCTGCTACATACACAGTAGGTATTGCATTACACTAAAAAATTCGATACCGAGAGATTGCACCGGAAATGCATGTTTTGAGGCCCCCCGAATCCTAAAAAGCATTTTTAGGAAAAGGTCCGCGCGCGCGCGCGTGTGCATATGTCTGTGTGTGAACAGCATAACTTAAAAACGAAAAGTAAATACCAAACCTTAATTTTCGTTCAGAATCTTTCACGACACGAAGATTTTCAAGAAAACCCCTCCACTTCCAACTATCCTTTACATGGAACAAGTTTCGAAAGTTTTGATTTTCTGCAAAATGACTCTAACGATTTTTATTGAAACACCAGGTATTAAGGTATTTGCATGACAAACAAAACGTACATTTTGGATTTTCTGGGAATAGCCTGTGAAGTCCTCTTCATTAGAAAGGAATTTATATAATCTCATATAACTAGTAAACGTTGAGTCATAAACAAAACATCTGATGTGTTACACTCACATGACTATCTCTATTCTTGTACAAACTATTTTTACAAACGCTTATTTTCCATATGCTTCATGTTAATCCAGATGTTAATCCTATTGCTAATTTTCTTGTAGATGCAAGGGGAATATGGTAGGTTATAAGCGATAGTCAAATATTTTAAGCGCTGGTTGCCATGTGGGGAATTCCATTCTCTTTGCATGTCCAGGGAATATAAAAATGAATAATAAATTTGAGAAAAGTATAAGTATTGAAAATTTAAGGGAATAATAAGCAATATCTCGAAAATGGTTCACTCAACAAAAAAATGTATATGACATAAATTATATGACATGTTTCCAAACATGATTTTTTTGGATTCAGGGGGTCTCAAAACATGTATTTCCGGTGAAATATAGATATCGAATTTTTGGGTGGAATGCAATACTTCCACTACTTACAATACGTAGTGGAGAAAGTAAAAAGCACGAACAAAAATGCAGACACCTTAAAACACACAATTTGTTTAAAATAATTTGTTTTGTGGTATAAGCCATTTCCAAGATATACGGTATTAATGGTTGGAGTTCTTTTTGTTTCATTTATATCTCGCCTTCAACTACATTGGTCTTATCGGCGGCCTTTCCTTTGGAACTCGTTCTCTTGTCGTTGGGTTTCTTGCATTTTTTTGGATTTTTACTTCCTGTAAACAGCATAACTCAGAAACGAACACTCGGATAAACACCAAACTTGGTATTTAGGTTCAGTATCTTCCAGAGATGCAACATAAAGGTTTTCAAGAAAATCCCTCCACCCCAGATTACCCTTTACATGGAACTTTTTTCGAAAATTTTAATTTTCTCAACAATGGCTCTAACGATTTTAATTAAAATGTCATGTATTTAAGATACTTTCATGACAAACAAAATGTATATGTTGAATTTTTTGGGAATGTCTCCAAAAGTATTCTTCATTGTGAACGACTTTTGCATATCTGGTAAACCATAAGAGATAGACAAAATTTTACTACATAAAAAATGTAGATACGTTAAAATACACAATTTCTGTCATATACTTTTTTTTGGTTGAGTTTTCGAGATATTCCTTGTTATTCCCTTAAATTTTCCAATACTTTTTCTCAAATGAAAATTCGTTATTCATTTTTTTATGTCCTGGACATGCAAAGAGAGTGGAATGCGCCACATAGCAACCAGTTCTTAAAACATTTTACTGTCGCTTAAATCCTACCATATTCTCCTAGCATCTACAAGAAAATTAGCAATAGGATTAACATCTCGATACGTTTGTAAAAATAGTTTGTACAAGAGTAGAGAAAGTCATGTGAGGTAACACATCAGATTTTTTTGTCCTGGTAATGCGAAGAGAACGGAATACTCCACATAGCAAACAGCTCTTAAAATATTTGACTATCGCTTAAAGTCTACCAATTGCCCTTGCATCTACAAGAAAATTAGCAATAAGATTAACATCTCGATACCTCGATTAACATGAAGCATATGCAGAATAAGCATTTGTAAAAATAGTTTGTGCAAGAGTAGAGAAAGTCATGTGAGTGTAACACATTAGATTTTTAATATTAGACCACACACACATTCACACTCCCATTTATACTTTCAGACTCTGGGAGGATAGGGAATTATCTTGGCTAAGGAAAAATTTCCTCCCCCCCTCCCAGCAACAGCCTGGAATAGAGCCTGACACTTTTCGCACAGGAGGCAGGTGCTCTACCGACTGAGCTACGGTGCCCAGCCCTGTGGGAATTACTCAATAATTTGTTATTCTCTTAAAGTCCTCTCAACTTTCATTTGTTCCTCGCGATTTCATGGAAACAGTATGGAATTTTAAGTCAGTGTATAGCGTCCAGTTGTTAAACATTTGACTTTCGCTGTTCTCTGTGTATCTATAACGAAATGTGTAATGTAGCTGTTTCTGCAAAGGTTTATTGCGATTAAAATGAAGTAGATAGAAAAATATTCTTTCGTAACTATAATTTGTGTACCTACTAATAAACGATAGAGCTTATAGAAAGTTATGTGAATGTAATACATCTGGATTTTTTCAAAATATTTTCTGGTTCTAGATTACTCATGAAAATATACTTATGAGCAGAAGCTTGTCCTTTCATCATCACACGACGTGATGGGATAATATTTAAAATCATCCAATAAGCTAATGCTAATGTCTACATCACCATCAGAACCTCGAAAGATCCTGCAAATTTTCCTAAGGCAGTATTTTTAACACTTGAATAATTTCAATTAAATTATATAATATGTAAATTCAATAACAGCCCGCCTTGAAGCAATATGTATGTAATAATTTGAAAAATGTATGTAACAGTCATTGCATATGCTTATATTATTGTAAACATGTTCAATAATGTTATGTGAATGCATTATATAATTTAATAATGTAAGAGCTGTGAGAATAATAAGTTTAACGTTGCAACAATGAGGTAACAATGAGGTAACCTTGAGGCAATAATGAGTTTGAGAGTTTAAATGCTACTGGTCATGATTAGGGCAGCAATAATGTAAATTTTGTGAAAGTTTAAAAATAGCCAATCAGCAGCCAGAAAAAGCTTTAGTGAAATACAGGTATTCTATTGGACTAGGATTAGCCAATCAGAGACTTGAAATACAAAAGTTTAAGGGTTTGGACGGTTGAAATATGTTTAGTTGCTGGCAGACCTTGGTAGTAACCGGATGGAAGATGTGTTCTCTATTCGTGTGAAACGAAAATTAGGTATACGCGTTAACAAAGTGCAAGTATTAATTTAAAGAATCTCACAGCTCTTAATATCAGTGTAGTGCTATTTAATTTGTGTCAAGGATTAATAAAAAGAAGTGAATTTAAACTTAAAATCTGTGTAAGCCTACATTCTTGTCGCACCACGCCCTGATTAAGAGAAACGTGTCTCTAAAGGAATACTGACGCAGCCGAGGCAAATACAAACATAAATAGTTAAAGAGGCAGTTTAATAACAAATTTAATATTTTTTAAAAAACTTGGAGCATAACAAACAATCTTCTTCAAATTGACGCCCAAAGCGTGGTGAAAACAATTCAACAACAAACACATTCTCAAATTAACGTCCATACGTGTTGTTAATAAATAAACAACGTAAAGAACAATACTATCTCAAATGGGTTTCCAAACGTGAGGCTAACTCCAACAACAGTAACTCCTACTAAAAACAATAACTACTTCATTCCTTAGCTTCCTAACCCTACTATTCCTTACAAAGACGTTTCCCATTTTCTTCCTCACATCTCTGCCGCGTTTTCCACTTGCTCTGTCTACACTTTCGATGGCAGCATCAAGCACCTTCAAACTCTCCGACTCAACGGCTTGACCTTTCTTTTGGCATCCTAATTACCTGCTTGCACTATCTTCAACAAACGCACAATAAATGAAAGAGAGATAGAGGATAAACAAAGACGGCATTCACCTGTTTCCCGCACAGCATTGCCAACACCATAACGGTAACGCTCCAACATTAACATGGGTTTTATCGACGTTCAGAAAACACGAAACGGTATTCTGCTCAGCACATTTATAAATTTGCACCAAGTATACTCATATTATTTGTGTATGCAGAATGTGCACAAATATACACGAACAAACGCGCTTCAATTATCTTTCTTAAATATGAAGCATACTGTGACGTAGCGACTATGGCCCAGGGTTATTGGGAGGTCGGCGCCAGGCAGTCGGAGATAAACAAAGATAAGTCGCGTTCTCGCCCGGTGCAAACGCCAGAAACGCTATCAGCAGATAACCAGAATCTTCTTGAAGTTTCCTTTCCTCCGTGTCCAGAAAGTTCTAGAATGATTCCACTAGCTATATAAGTAAGCGTTCTCACGAGCGCGAGTCAGACGGTGAGTCATTGAGCGAGTTAGCGAGCACGTTTCTGGTGCGACATCAAGTGCGGTTCTATAAGTGAGTTTGTGACGATGACCATGACGTACAGTGAGTGCTGTTACTGCAGAAGAGGTTGAAGAAGTCCTGTATTCGGCTCCTCAGCGAGTGAAGAGGCTACTTCGTGCGTAATGCATTACGCCACTTCGTCAAGAATGAAAATGAAGTGACGTGGTAATTGAAGTACATTTAAAGTAAGAACCGATGATTTTTTAAAAAATAACTGAACATTATTTTCCAAATACGTTATTATCATTCATTATCTTACACCTACAATGTTGTTGGTGAACAAGGTCTACCAGGGTAAGAGCCAAAGCCCAGACCCCCCTTTGAATCCCAGGGATAGCGCCAACCAAGTGGCCCTCCATCCGTTGGGTTTCCCATGAGGCCAATGTCTAGAGGCTATAAAAGCTTACGCGGAGATGGAAGTGGATACGCCACTTACGTGCGTCATCCCCGAAGGGCGACTACCGATAACCTCGGTGGGGCCGACAGCAACCTAGCATGCCGTCTACCGGCTCTCCAGGGCGGCACCGGAGGACTTTGAGGCGTCTCACAACCCCGATACCCAATCTACCATGGGTATCGGGAACCACTGCCCCGTCGAGACCAACCCAATCCGAACGGCTCTCCAACGAGAGGGGCTCGAACGTTCGACCCGACGTACTTCTAGTAACGTCAGAAGTACCACGAGTGCTAGGGTTCCGCAGCGCCCGCACCACGGCAGCTGAAGGGGTCGGAGCCCTTCCCTTCTCCACATAATCGCAGTTGTTCAGGCGCTTGTCGTAACGGGAAACCAGTTTTTGTATGCCATCGTCAAACAATGATGCCGCCTGTAATGAAAGCCAAATCTACATTTTTGTTTCACAACATCATTGTCTTTGAAATATTTTCCGCCAAGGAATTTCTTCAGATGAGGAAACATGAAGATCTATTGGTGCTAAAACTGACTGTAGGGAGGGTGTTCGATTTGTTCCCAACCAAATGATACGATTAGATCTTGAGTTTGTTTGGTATATGTGGCCGGGCGTTGTCACTCATCATTGTTTCCCCATAAACCTAACACATTTGGCGATGAATGTTTGCTGGCGTAACATTTCTCGCATTCAAAAAAGTAATCACTATCTGACTTCACAGTCGGCGGGTCGTTCGATTGTTTGGAAGTATTCGAAACGCTCTAACAACAGGAAAACACAAAGCGACGATCGCTCACAGCTGCGTCTGGGTTCCTAACGAATGGAGGAAGTGGTTTCGTATGCTCAAAATTGCGCTTGCAGCGCTACACTGAAATGATAGTGTGAACTAAGTGAAGTCATAGTGAAGTGACATTGAGAACTTATAGAAGTGATAGTTGAAAAGCTGGACAAAGCCACAATATAAGTAATTGTTTTATTAAGATATACGTCTTAATTGTAAATAATTAAGCATTTGCACATTTTTCTCAACACTATACTTTTTACACCTCTCATGGTATTGTGTAATAAAGAGTTACGTTTTGAAAATAAAAACAATCGCTGTTTCCTAGGTAAGTAAAGCACAAATCTGATGTGTTACACTCACATGACTTTCTCTACCGTCTATTGCTTATTAGTGGGTATGAAAGGTATTCTTACGGCAGTTTATTTTCCTATCTGCTTCAGTTTAATATAAATAAACTTTTCGGAAATAGCTGCTTTACACTCCGTTATACATACAAAGGGAATAGCGATAGTCAAATGTTAACTATACGCTGGCCTTAAAATGCCATATTGTTTTCATGACATCACAAGAAACAACTGAATGTAGGAGCTTAAAAATGGCTGAACAATTCCAGCCATTAATAACGAATATCTCGGAAATGCCTGATGCCACAAAGAAAGCTGTTTGGAATAAATTCTGTATTTTAAAGATGTTTACATTTCTTGTAAAGCATGTTTTCGTCTATCCCTTAACGTTTACCAGTTATACAAGATTCTACATCCGAATGAAGTGGACTTCACAGCTATTTCCAGATAATTTAAGATATACATTTTATCTGTGATGTAAATATCTTTAGTATAAGATATTTTAATCAAATCGTTACATGTACAATTCAAAGAATTGTACATGTAATAGGTAGTTTGTGATGAAAAGTACTGAACCTAAATACCAAGTTTGTATTTATCCGATTTTGGTTTTTGAGTTATGCTGCTCATGCACACACAGACACGCGCGTAACTTTTCTGAAAGTGCTTTATTTTTTGGATTCAAGGGACCTCAAAACGTATATTTCCAGTGAAATCTCAGTATAAAAATTTTGGGTGGAATACAATACCTTGTCTGGCTACCATGTACGTGGTAGAAAAAGTAAAAATGCTCTCACGGAGCAGTTGAATAATCTAGCGCGTAAAATTCTCTGACCTGCATTGCAAGAAAGCTAAAGCAAACCGGGTAGTTTCAAGATGGAAGCTTCGAAGAGCCATTGTGCAATGCCTATTGCCATGGGAACTTTCACTTAAAACGTTATTTTAAAAGCGTATACAAAATGAGGAAAGAAAGCATTCGAGAGAAGTGATTACGATGCAATTTCAGAAGTGTGATGAATGAAAAATGCTGATTTCACTGTTGTAGATTACAAACGAAACAACTCAGAGAAAAATTGTTTTAAAAACACGATGGAGCTGTCCTTTGTAAAACACTGAAAAAGAGATGAGCTGTGAAACTGGTGTCACTAGTTATGTGTGAGCTTTTGAAAATATACACTAACGTTTGTGAAAATTGCAACACCAAGAAGAAAACGCATGAATTCACACAGTTAGGTACATGACAAGCAACAAATCATAAATGTTTCAAATCTATACATGACCTTTGAGCCCTAATATTTAGTATTTGGTGTGGCCTCCATACGCTGCAGTTAGAGCTGCTATACGCGTGGTATTGAATCAAAACCGTTCTGAATAAGTTCCTGAGGGATTTCCCTCCACGCAGTTTGTATTCAAACCCACAAATTCGTGACACTGGTTACTGCAGGACCGTGACGCACCAGGTGCCGACCAACCATATCCCAGACATGCTCGATGGGCGACATGCCAGGCGAACGTGAAGGCTAGGGAAGCAATGGTACCGTCGCTCTTCGAAGAAGGCTGGTACATTCCTCGCAATATGTGGCCGGGCATTGTTCTGTTGAAATGTAGCCTCTGGAGATGCCTGAAGCAGGAGGAGTACCTCAGGCTCTACAACCACCGCTAGGTACTGGTTGCTGTTCGAAGTACCCTCAATTCGTAGGAGGCGTGATCGGTTGTTGTAACCAATGGCCCCCCCAAACCATCACACCTAGTGTTTGTCCCCTATGCCGCTCAACAATGCAGCACTCCAGGTTGCGCTCCCCATCGTACCGCCGGACACGTATGCGGCCATCACTGTAGGACACGTTGAAGCGGGACTCGTCCGAAAAGACTACATTTTGCCTCTCAGGAGCCCAGTGACGGTGTTCACGTGTCCATTGCAGTCGTAGGAGCTTGTGGTTTCTGGACATAGGAAGCCGACGTAATAGCATGCATGCAACCAGTCCAACTGCAGCAGACGGCGACGAACCATTGATGCAGACAAGTTCAAACCTGTTGTAGTGCTCCAGCGTCGAGCCAACACTGAATGAAGCTGTACGGTCTGTTATGGCCATGTGGACAAGATGACGGTCATCCCGTGCTGTGGTCAAGTTCCGTAGTCCAGTACCCGCTCTTCGCCGCGTACGACATTCTTTATCCTCTGCTTCCCCACACGCATCACTGTCGTAGCAGCATGCCCTCTACCAGCCGAAATGTTACAGAATGACAAGCTCGCTTCCCGGAGACCGATCATTCTGTCTCGTTCGAACTCACTCACATGCCGATATGGCTCCCTTTGACGTGGACGAGGCATACTGGCACTCACTTTATTGTTTCCACCTTGTTTGACAGCTCTGCACTGACTACACTAGGCGCAACACTGACCTTGTCGGACCGACGAGAGGGCTCTGCTCGGCCTACCTAAACACTCTGCAAACCTAATCACTTATTGCTTGCACACTCTTCTACACTTCCACCAAGTTTGGAGTTATTCGGGAAATTCTTTCTTGGTGCTGCAATTTTCACAAACGGCAGTGTATAAACTTGAATACAAAGTCAACAGTAATATAACAGGAAAAAGAAGGAAAGCTATTCACTTACTCAAGACTTATTTTCCCTTCCTGCAGTAATAATATTTGGTGGTGCCTAAAGTTGCTATTGAAAATCTCTTTCGAAGTTAAATAAATGTCGATAATATGGTGTGTTTTTAAGTACCCACATAACGTTTAATGTGCACAAATTTGTGCAGTTAGCCGCCTTTCCCAACACGTGTCATACGAAAATCCATTGTGAATACGGAGATGAATTTTATGCTCTGATAATCCCTTTAATATATATGTATTTATGCATTGAAAACTTCCATAATATGCATAAATATTTCAATATAAAACGGACGATTCTTAACCTGCGGAACAATTTTTGAAATTGCATTTGTAAAACTATTAACGGTTGAATATTTCGTAATGTTTTTGTGTATAATTATTTAAAATTTCTATAAGTATTAAGACGTAATGAATAATAAAATTTTAACTTAATTTAATATTACGTACACATATAACCACCAAGCTTGAACTCAATTTGGAAAACTCCTTAATAGCCACCTTCCTACCGCGAGGGAGCGTCTACGACTAGATAAGGGACAGATTCACCGATGTGACCTATTAATTGCGTTGCGTATGAGATACAAACAGTGTTGCCAAGTTTCAAGACGGATTCGATTGTAAAGGGTCTTTCAACAAGGGTGCCCTATCTTTAACATGTGATAGCTGCCGTTGTTATTGAGTTAAAGCAGTCATTTTTTTCACGTGGTTACAGTTATTATTCACAAATAGGCATGGAACGTTACAGCATTCAACAATGCGTAGAAATTGTGAAAATTTATTATCAAAATGGATCATCTGTTCGCCAAACCTTCCGTGTATTGCGTGAAGTTTACGGTGTGCATAATCGTCCCTACGAGAGAACGATTCGGCGTTTGATCGATAAATTTGAAATAAGTGGTTCTGTCAGCGATCAAAGAACGCATGTACGTAATCGACGTAAGCGCTCCAACGAAAACATAGCCGACCTTCGTGAGAGTGTACGCGACAACGGAAACAAATCAATTGCTTGTCGAGCGCAAGAATTGGGGCTTTCGCCGACCACAACTTGGCAAATTCTGCATCTGGACTTGAAGTTTCACGCTTACAAAATGGTGTTAACTCAAGAACTACAGCCCAAAGACCATAGGTTGCGCCGTGTATTCGCTGACTGGGCTAAGCAGCAATTGGAAGCTGACCCGGATTTTTGTCGAAAAATCATCTTCAGCGACGAGGCCCACTTTTGGATGGATGGCTGTGTTAACAAACAAAATTGCCGCTATTGGAGCAACCACAATCCAATGCAGATTCAAAAACGACCACTTCATCCCCAAAGGGTTACTGTGTGGTGTGGATTTTGGTATGGTGGAATCATTGGTCCATATTTTTTTCCAAGATGAAGATGGAGAAGCTCTAACTGTCAATGGAGAAAGATACCGGGCTCTTAAAAGGGAGTATTTTTAGCCTCAATTGGATGGTATGGATCTCAGAAACATCTGGTTCCAGCAAGATGGTGCCATATGTTATACTGCTCTCGAAACAATGGTCTTTTGAAGGAGAAGTTCAGAGGTTTCATCATTTCCCGTGATGGTGATGTTAACTGGTCCCCGAGGTCATGTGATTTAACGCCGCTGGATTACTTCTTGAGGGGTTATGTTAAATCTCGAGTTTATGTCAACAAGCCAGAAACAGTAAATGATCTTATGAATAACATCACGCGTGTTATTCGTGAAATTGGACCTAATTTACGTTCTTGTGTTATTGAAAATTTGGTCAACCGTATACGCGCAACCCAACGAGGTCGCGGCGGTCACTTAATTGATGTTCTCTTCCACACGTAATGACATTAATTATGTTCCAAAATAAAAAATGAAATATACCTCTATCATTTATAGAACGTGTTTTATTTAAGTTCATAGATAGGACACTCTTGCTGAAAGACTCTATACATAGTGATGGGTCGAAGGAGTCGGAGTCGGAGTGGTTTCAAAGGAACGCTTCCTCCTTTGGAAGTATGGAGTAACCATTCCATTATTCGGAACTGGCACTTCCTTAGTTCCAATCGCTTCCAACTCCACCGGAGTACTTCCAAGACATTTACTTACAACTCTGTCGGAGTAACTTCTACTTTCACATTTCCAATTGCATCATTCCATCAGTTCCATTGCCATTCCCATACTAACCAGTATTGCATTATGCATATTATTTAGAAGTCGCTATAACATTGGATATAATTTCCTTTATGGTAAATGAGATGACATCAATGCGGTCTGCGACACGTTGCAATTTAAAAAAAATGTTTAAGTAAATTAAGTCAAGTGACCTAAGTACTGATCAATTCGAGTTTGTGTCATTTATGCAAAATTGAGGTCAAATGTCCTATTGAATATGACAAATGTCATGAACGCCTTCAGTTGAACGTTAATACAGACTTCCAAAAAATGCGCATAAACTTCCTTTTTTTCCTTATATATGGTTCAATACCTATTCCAATCGTACTTCCCACGTCATTTAGTGATTTTAATAAGGGAATATTGCGGTAAGTTGAACGTTATGTACATAATTCCAAAAGAACTCAGAAGCTTGATTTTTTCTGTTGTAATTATTTAATTCCGATTATGCTTCTATGAAACAATTCTATTTGCTAGTTACATGTCCACCTACTACTCCCCACCGCATGTAGCAGTTATAATAATATAATATTGCATTTTAACTCCCTAAAGAAACATTTTATGTTGATGCGAGTTTTAGCCTTAAAATTAGTAAATGATTTTTTTACGTGAACAGCACGACTTATGCATACTTAACCATTTAAAATACATTGTCAGAATAACTTTTTGAAACCAGAAAATTCTTTAAGCATCATAATTAGCGATACAAAGCTACAATAGTATTTAATTATGAATTGTCATACGTCACATAACCTCATTTTAAATCAGCTGAAGCTGAAAAATGTTACTTCCAGTTTCGCCAACCTCATTTCGGTTGAAAATGTTGGTACTCTACATTGCGCATTTTCCTTATCCGCTTCGTTGTTGGCTATCTGCCATGACGTAGATTAGTAGTTGTCAACAGCAAAACAGCTGATAATTCTGCATATATAGTTGTAGCTAAGACGAACAATTTGTAATCTGCATTATTCTGTATTTGCTAATCTAGTTTTTTTTCACAGAGTTTGAGTAATCCCTTAAGAATTTAAACTATTAAACTGCCTTAGGGCAGTAAATTTTGTCCCGTAGACTTACGGTTCTGAAGGGTAAATAAAATAATGTAAATTGGAGCATACCACTTTTTTATTAAATTCTCTAAATATTCCGCTTTACACTAACATAAAAATAAGCTCCTAGAGATTATAAGTATATTTAAATTCATTTCGCCCAAAAATGTTTTATATTTGCTGAAACCACATTTATTGCCAAAGAATTTACCTCCAAACTGTTCATAACCTAAACGTTTTGCACGCAATACAGTAATATTTTTCGAAATATCTAGGCATAAGCTTCAGTCTTAAACCCAGTGTTGAGTTCCGTTAATTATATTTGCTTTACAGCAAATTGTATTACAAATTATTCATATTCGTAGAGCCTACATTACTATATATGATATTACCAATATTACTTTGTAGTTTATTATACAACGAGGATAAAAGCACAACATACTAGTGTACAACTACAAGCCATTAAATCACAGACTCGTTTATGTTACAGAAGACATTAATTTTTAGCACATGTGTGGCATCCCGTTGCATATCATTTGTAATGCTTCCTGCTCATAGAGTAGAAGAAGTCATTTCGAAGTACAACAGTGGAACTATTTTCACCAATACTACGTAATGAAGAAGTGGAAGTACTTTCAATGGAACTAGTTCCACCAAAGGCTGGAAGTACCTGCAATGGAATTACTTCCTCGGAGTGGAACTGGAATTACTTCCTTGAAACGACTCCGACTGCGAAGTGGTTCCGGTAAAGTAACGCGCTCGAAGTATATACGCTAATCGTACATATTCTGAGACACTGTATTTGCAAAAAAAAATATGGGATAATAATTTGCAAACTGATAAAGTATTAGGCATGCTTATGAACAAGTTATATCTAGCTACTATCTCCTATTACAAGGATAAATACAATTTAAATAAAATCTCTGTAACAGGATTGATGATAGGAGCTAGAGGAACAATGCCCAAAAATCTACTCACGTTTTGGATAAATTATGGCCTAGATAAACGCCTACTTTATCAAATAGCAATCATGGCTATTAGAGTATCAATTCTCATCCTCAGAAATCATTTGTATTCAATATAATATTGATTCACCACTTTAAAAATCATTGAAATTATTATATATTTATTTTAGCTGCATAATAGAGTTATTTTATACTACTTTTCTGTTTCGATTTAAATTAATTTATATTTTAAGTTGATTTTTATTAGCTTGATACGTTAACTTCGTCATTATTGTTGTCAATTTAAATTTGCTAATTTTATAGGTATACTTTGCCTATATGGTAACTCTTAATTGAGGGAAGTATTAATAAATGAACATAAGTATTATTTAAATCGTTTGAAATTTAGTAATGAACTCGCAGCGTTTTATTATAAACTAGTTCAAAGTCATTGACTACTTTGATTCAAATTAGGTATATAAGATAAACAAAAGAGGTGGAACGGATCGGGATGGCTCAAGTTGTAACGTCTGTGGTCCGCATTCGGGATGTCCGGGTTCAAATCCGTGGATCGATCAATCTAACTAAGGTTTTTTCGTAGGTTTCCTCAGCCGCAAAGGTAAATAACGGATTCAATATTTAATACCACGACCCAAAGTTCCACATTAAGTTTGAAACAACAATGCCATGCCATCTATCCGCAGACAATGAAAGCAGTTAGACTGGACGACACCCTAATGCCATCTGTACGGCATAAAGCAGAAGCTCTGGTTGCTATGCACTAGGGTATCTGTGGACATGTGACGAAGCGGGTGGTTACAGGGACCTGAGACATAGAAGGCCAACTGTCCGCCACACATCGATTTAAGAGTTATCCCTAAAAAATTCGTCGCGATATGACCATGCAGTTATAGCGACGTAATAATAATAATAATAATAAAGAGGTGGATCAAAATGGAGTACTTTTTTACTTTCTCCAAGAATTCGATACTGAGATTTCGCGGGAAATACACATTTTGAGGTGCTCTGAATTCAAATAAAGCATTTTTGGAAACATCTCCTGTGTGTGTGTCTGTTTGTCAGTGAACAGCATAGCTCCAAAACGAAAAATCAGGTAAATACCAAGCTTGGTATTTGAGTTTAGCATCTTTCAAGGATGCGACACGGCGGAGGGCGATGGATTTTTTCGGGCGTAAAAATCCTTGGCACGGCATCCTTCGGAAGGGAAGTAAAGCCGTGTCGTAGATTTACGGCACGTAAAAGAACCTCAAGCCTGATAAAGAGGCCTCTGAGCAAAATTACCGGTCTTTCACGCCCACTATAGAATGGGACGCTAAGAACCACAGCAGTTAAAGAGCGTCCATAAATAAAACTCAATTTAATTTAAGGATGCAACACGAATATTTTCAAGCAAATCCCCCACCCCAGACTATACTTTACATGGAATATTTTTCGAAAATTTAGATTTTCTTAAAAATGCGTCTAATGATTAGATTACAATGTCGTATGTTTAAGATATTTTCACGGCAAATATATTGAATTTTCTGGGAATATCCCCAAAAGTCCTCTTCATTCTGAATGACTTTCGCATAACTGGTAAACCGTAAATGAACTCGTTAAAGCACACACTTTATGTCACATACTTTTTGTGGGGTGAACCCTTTCCGAGATATTCCTTGTTATTTGTTTGAATTTTCCAATACTTATACTTTTCTCAAATGGGAATTCGTTATTTGTTTTTTATGTCCTGGATATGCAAAGAGAATGGAATGCTCCACATAGCAACCAGCTCTTAAAAGATTTGACTATCGCTTAAAGCTACCATATTCTCCTTGCATCTACAAAAAATTGTCAGTAATATAGTTTCTGCAAATGTTTATCACGATTAACATGTGAATAAGCGTTTGTAAAAATAGTTTGTGCAAGAGTAGAGAAACTCATGTGAGTGCAACACATCAGATGTTTTTCTATCAAAATAGCTGCTTTGACAGATACACATGATTTATAGTTTTATCCTCTTCAGGAGTGTTTTATATTAAAATACTATGGACACGACCAACTACATACTAATTGTGAACATTCATGCTTCAAGGTTAGCTTGCTTGACTTTAATAGTTTTTTGGTGTTGTAGGCTACTAAAATCAAAGCAGAATTGCAACTGTCTTGGTGGTAAGGGCAACCAAATTGAATTGAAGAATCTAGCTCAGCTTTACTTGAGGAAGAATCGAGAAGTTGGGACTAATACTACAAAATTACGAGAATCACAGACACAATGCTTTGCTAGAATACTGTAAAGTAAGCGGAACAGCAGTCCATTTGGCTGCTACAGATCAACCTTTCATTACAGTTCAGTAAAAGCAGCGCTCAGATAGGTTTCATTAATAAAATGTTCCCGAAATGCAATGCAAAAAATGGAGTGTCGAGGCATATGACAGTGATGTGTGGGGGTAAACGCCATCGAGACATACTAGAGACCCCACCCCACGCCATCCCAGAGTTAGTGACTGGCATCCATCTATTATTATCGGCTCATTTCTTTTATAACGCTAGAAAGTACACGTTTTTTTTCAGAACACGTCATTCGACGGAAAAGAAATCTGGAATCAGACCGTAAGCCTTGTTTTAAAATTCAAGTGTTAACTTACACCATGGATTTGTAGCTTACTCCCAGAAATAGACATTCATTCACAGGGCTTACAAATGTATTTGATTTCGGATTTGATCAACTTTATCTCTGAAAGCATCTCTATAACAAGACACCGCCGGGGATGAAACCCAAATAAAAGATAATAGATTAATTAAATTTCTACTCATAAAAAATTCATATTTAATTTACAGTATCATCCTTGTTAGACAAAATCTCGTGTTCCTAGAACTCTAAAACTGATTGATCTACATATAATTTAATTTAAAAACGTTGAGGAACAAGCGCTAACAGAAATCACTGATTTCTAAAAAAAAGCATAAAAATCTGATGCTCACACTCACATGACTTTCTCTACTCTTGAAAAAACTATTTTACATACGATTATTTTCCATATACTTCATGTTAATCAAGATAAACGTTTGCAGAAACTATCTTATTGCTAAATTTCTTGTAGGTGCAAGGGGAATATGGTCGGCTTTAAGCGATAGTCAAATCTTTTAAGCGTTGGTTGCTATGTGCAGCATTTCATTCTCTTTGCATGTCCAGGACATTTAAAGGAAAAAATCTGATGTGTTACACTCATATGACTTTCTCTACTCTTGTACAAACTATTTTTACAAACGCTTATTCTCCATCTACTTCATGTTAATCGAGATAAGCATTTGCAGACTCTATCTTATTGCTAATTTTCTTGTAGGTGCTAGGGGAACATGGTAGGTTTTAAGTGATAGTTAAATCTTTTAAGCGTTGGTTGCTATGTGCAGCATTTCATTCTCTTTGCATGTCCAAAACAATTAAAGCAAAAAATTTCTGATGTGTTACACTCACATGACTTTCTCTACTCTTGTACAAACTATTTTTACAAACGCTTATTCTCCATCTACTTCATGTTAATCGAGATAAACATTTGCAGACTCTATGTTATTGCTAATTTTCTTGTAGATGTAAGGGGAATACATATTTACAAGGGCAATATAGAAATACAGTAGCCTTTAAGCATCGACATATCTCTTAATAGCTAGTTGCTAGGTGCAGCACCATTCTCTTTGCCACAGATTAATACTCTTTGTATATACAAGACAAAAAAATGAATAACGAATTCCCATTTGAGAAAATAAGTATTGAACAATTTAAGGGAACAACAAGAAATATCTCGAAAATGGTTCCCTCAAAAAAAATGTATATGACATAGGTTCACTGTGTATTTTAACGCGATCTACATTTTTTGTGTAGCAAACCTTTGTTTATCTCTTATGGTTTACCAGTTATGCAAAAGTCGTTCACAATGAAGAATACTTTTGGAGACATTCCCATAAAATTCAAGATATACATTTTTGTTTGTCATGAAAATATCTTAAACATATGATATTTTAATCTAAAGCGTTAGAACCATTTTTGATAAAATTAAAATTTTCGAAAAATGTCCCATGTAAAGGGTAATCTGGGGTGGGGGGATTTTCTTTAAAACCTTCGTGTCGCATCTCTGGAAGATACTGAATCTAAATACCAAGTTTGGTGTTTATCCGACTGTTCGTTTCTGGTTTATGCTGTTCACAGACAGACGCACAGACAGACACACACAGACACACACACACACACGGACATGTTTCCTAAAATGCTTTTTTTGGATTCAGGGGGTCTCAAAACATATATTTCCTGTGAAATCTCGGTATCGAATTTTTGGGTGGAATACAATACTTCCCCTACTTACTATACGTAGTAGAGAAAGTAATAAATATAGGTTGTTACGAGGACGACACTAAGCATTTTTAGAAAATAAAACAAGGAATAGTTTTAAAACTTTTAAATGATTTTATTCTTTTAAAAATATTCACCTTTAACATTAATACACTTTTGCATTCGATGAAGCCAGTCCTTAAAGCTACGTATGATGCCACTCTTCCTGAGGCAGTCCAGAAACCACGTGTTTCCACTGCTTCAGCTGATAACGAAAATGTGATTCCACGCATTTTATCTTACATTTTTGGGAAGAAAAAGAAATCATAGGGTACTAGGTCGGGACTATATGGTGGAGGATCCATGGTACTGAACTTTAGGGCATCCAGATACTCAGTTGTTTGTTTCGGTGAGATGATGCGTTGTCATAATGTAAAATTATTTTTCCTCTTGGGCGTTTTTCCACGAACTTTTTCAAAACTTTGCGGTAATCAGACATTTGTGTATCAATCGGCAGTAACGGTACGTCTATCTTCTAATGCTATGGTAACAATATAACCCGTTTTAGAAAAAAACATCTTGCAACCAAATTCTGTCCAGCACTGCAATTCGTCGGAAGTTTGTAGGTTTGGGTTGTGTTACAAAGACCCATTGAGCCGATTGACTTTTCTTTTCAGAATCATAATAATAAATTCAAGATTCGTAATCAGTAACCATATTCTGAACCAAATTTGAAGTGCCTCCTTTGAATTTTTCCTGAGTTATTCTGCACCAATCAATGCTTTGTTGTTTTTGATTGGGAGTCAGTTTATTTGGAATCCATCGACAACAAAGTTTTCTTACGTTTAACTCATACCAGTGACCATATCCTCCGAATAAATTCATAAGATATCCGTCGATCTTCTTCAAACATTGCTAGAACAGCGGCAATATTTTCATCAGTAACAGCAGTTCGTGGGCGTCCTTCACGAAATCTATCACTAAGAAAATATTGATTTATTTTAAATTCGCTGTACCAATTATAAATTGTTGCGTTGAATGGGGCTTCTCCAAATGCACCTTTAAACCGATCTTCACATTATTTAGGCGTTAATGATGATTTGAAATCGTAAAAAATCATAGCCCGGAAATGTTCTCTAGTCAAATATATTTTTGGATGAATACGAAATATTTAAATGATGATAATTAACAAAGCATTAGAACAAAATCGAACAAACTACACGGCAATCAATTTGGAAAACATTAGAAAGTAGCTGTCAGATATTTTCATTATCGCCCTCGTACATTTTAGAAAGACATATACATACATACAGAAAGCCTCTGTACCCGACATATTCTCTTTCCGCAAAAATGGGTGTTCTCTGAAACAAATACAAATATCTCGCTTCAAAAACCTGCAAATGGCTACATTTTATTTGTCTTGAAGGGTGTTTAGCAACATATACAGTATACGTTATGCAACGAAATGCGGAATGGAAAACGCAGCCATTTCATGGTTCATTTGCTACACCAGTGTTAAGATTCAGTTTTTGGGTTGCATTCATTAGCATCGCTTAGGAGCGTGAAAAAATACCCATTATGTAAATGTAGTAACTGGGTTAACGTTGTATCTCATTCTTTCTTCTGTGTTTACATATAGGTTATTCAAAACGCCAAACCGATCTTGCGCGTTTTAAATGTAAATTCTGAGGAACCTTAACAAATAAGGCTTACGCTTAAGTGCACTTGAATATCCTTAGAGGTTTGAAAATAACTTGGCCTGTAAACTGGCCAAAATATTTAAATATAAAATAATTTTCACTTAATAAAGCTCTAGGACGTTTTTTTTTAAAAATCCGATATATTACAATCATACGACTTTCTCTACCCGCGACTCGCATTCGGGGTCCAGGGTTCGATTACCGGCGACCACCCACTCTGACCCATGGGTTTTTCATGGTTTCCCTGGGTCGGCAGGCGAACGCTGGAATGAGTCATCTTCTACCACGACTCTCCTGCCTTACATTTCCTATATATATCGTCTTCCTCGTCATCTGCTTCAGGTTTTTGGGACCAATCGACGGCATTCGGCAGGTTGCGGCTGGAACGGTGACTGTGTGGAAGCCGCCTCTGGATGCTTCCGGGTGATAGTCCCTTCGGGGGACTCCCGGTGGCTCGGGGTCCAATAGAGTGGGCTGGGGTGGCGTTGAAGGTGTTAATCTGGAAACATTAGGGATCCCGTCTATGCTTGCGCTCACTATCATCCGGATCTGGTCTCACCCTTCGGGTCTCTTCCCTCCAAGGGGCCGGCTGGCCTGTGTACGGTGGTCTGCTCCTGTTTCGGGGGCTCCCGTCTGTTCGTTCGTCCTTCTTCTCGTATCTTGAATATTCATGTACGGTCAGTGACCCATACACTAAATACTTGTGTAATAACTTCAATAATTTGTAACCAATATCTAGTTTTAGCTTTCTCTACCCACTATAACTTACTTTCATATTTTTTGGAAGGTAATTTGTCCACTTCTTTTTTTTATTATTTCCATTTATGTCCCGCTTTAACTACATTGGTCTTATCGGCGGCCTTCCCTTTGGAACTTATTGCCTATTGGTAATGGTGTTAACTCGTGTAACTCTTGTTAGTTGGGTTTCTTGCACTTTATTATTTTTTTAATTAGATCATACATACTCTGTTTCGTAGTTCCAGACTCTGGAAAGGATAGGGATTAATCTTGACTAGAGAAAAATTCCAACCCCCAGCCGGGAATCGAACCCGAGACCCCTCGTACAACAGGCAGCTGCTCTACCGACTGAGCCTTCTCCACTTCCTATTAATCGTTATTTTCCGAAATGGTTTCGATACACAATGTTTGTAGCTACATACATGAAAAACATATGAAACGCAAATTCGACAGTGGCTATATTAAACTGGACCATTATATTTTGAATACTCCTTGCATGGCCGGTGAAAAACAAATGAATGAGCATAACATTACAATAGGAAGTAGCCTAGAAATACTAGAAATTCCAAACAATAGAAACTATCTCGTAAATGGCTTAATTTAGAAAAAAATCTGATGTGTTACACTCACATGACTTTCTCTACTCTTGTACAAACTATTTTTACAAACGCTTATTCTCCATCTACTTCATGCTAATCGAGATATCGAGATGTTAATCTTATTGCTAAGTTTCTTGTAGATGCAAGGAGAATTGGTAGGTTTTAAGCGATAGTCAAATATTTTAAGCGCTGGTTGCTATGTGGAGTATTTCATTCTCTTTGTATGTCCAGGACATAAAAAAATGAATAACGAATTTGAGAAAAAGTATTAAGTATTGGAAAGTTTAAGGGAATAACAAGCAATATCTCGAAAATGGTTTACTCATAAAGAAATGTATATGACATAAATTGTGCATTTTAACGCGATCTACATTTTTTGTGTAGTAAAATTTTGTCTATCTCTTATGGTTTACCAGTTATGCAAAACTCGTTCACAATGAAGAATGCTTTTGGAGACATTCCCAGAAAATTCGAGATATACATTTTATTTGTCATAAAAGTATCTTAAATATATGATATTTTAATCAAAATCGTTAGAGCCATTTTTTAGAAAATTAAAATTTTCGAAAAATGTTCCATTTAAAGTGTAATCTGGGGTGGGAGAATTTTCTTGAAAACCTTCGTGTCGCATCTCTGAAAGATACTGGCGTTTATCTGACTGTTCGTTTCTGATTTATGCTGTTCACAGACAAACAGATACACACACAGACACACACACGGACATGTTTCCAAAAATACCTTTTTTTTGGATTCAGGAGGCTTCAAAACATGTATTTCCGGTGAAATCTCGGTATCGAATTTTTGGGTGGAATACAATACTTCCCCTACTTACTATATGTAGTAGAGAAAGTAATAAAGTGATTCAACAAAAGTTACATATCTTGAAACACTTTACAGTTTTTCCTGGAGCAAATCTTTGTGCTGATCCCATGGTTACACAGTTATATAAAATTCACTTACAGTGAACGGAATCTTTTTTTTTTTTTTTTGTTACTTCATGCGACGTACCATCGGCGGTGAAAACTGATGATACATATATGAAATGAAACTATAATTATTGGGAAAGGAAATATTCCAGGCCTAAGTTTACGGTGATAAATAAATAAATAAATAAATAAATAAATAAATAAAAGCCTGAAATACTCCCTCTGGTTCCTGGTTCCCTACATCGAGACGTGTATTGCAAGCCTTCATACTTTATTCCACATTATCTAAAACATTTATCGTCTTATAAATTTCACTTATAACTAGAGAAATAAATAAACAAACTTATAAAAGTAAAACAAAGAAAAACATTCTAATAGCTAAATAATATACCGATATTTTAACTAATTTCTAGCTGCTGGAAGCCAGCAAACACAGATAACTGGAAAACAGCTACTAATCTCCTAACTAAACTATTTAATATTATCTACGGCTATCGACAATGAAAGTACAGGTATCCAATACGAATTTATTCCACCTTTCATATTTCTTTATAAGTTCCGCATTTATGTGAATAATTTACTTGTTTAATATTAATTTAAATATTTTACTGTTTAAACTATTACTATTAAACATTTATTACTTTAGTATAATATTCAGCATTTTAATTCGTCATGCTAGTGTATTCCCAGGCATTTGCGAGTTATCAGGAGTGAGTAAAATCTGGAAAAAAAAACTCAGTCCGAGAGGACGGTCCTGGCGAGATTTGAACCGCTGACCTCCTGCTCACGAGACCTCAGCTACTCGTCATGTCAGTAACGGGATCTTCAGAGACTGCGAATAGCCTGTAAAGTCCTTTTAATTCTAAATTAATTTTGTACAATTCTGTGTAACTAGAAAACCGTAAAAACTATTCAAAAACATACAGCTCTCCTAAAACACACACAATTTATTTGTAATAAAATTTTAATGGCAGTAAACATTTCTAAGATATGCGTTATTATGATACGGTAATTTGTATCACAAATTACTCAAATGTAAATAATGATTGTAATATAAATATGTATTTTTATGTGACATTGATTTCAGATGTTTATTAATTGTAATTAATATTGGTAAATAATAATATACGGCTTTACTGAAACTGTCAATAATACCGCAATAATGCAGCGATGGGGTGAGTTGTTTATCATTACCGGGAACAAGGAAGTTACGTAATGTTTCGCGCCTTTTCGGTAGAAGCTTCTAGAATGTTTCCCTAAAAGCAATATGTGTTCGTGGTTTTCATTGGATATTCAAATAGACGCTAATGTTGGCGCGTTTTATTAGCCAATAGCAGTTCATTTATAATCTTTAGGCGTATCTTGATGCAGGCCTATAAATAGTGTAGGTTCGAGGTAGCTTGTCCCCCAGTTCGACAGAATTCTCAATACTCTACACGTCGGTCTCTCAGTTCATTCATTTCGTCAAGTTACACGCAGCAGAATTACGAGAATTATTATAAAGTATTATACATTTAAAAAATTACATAAAGTTGAAGTATGCGAGTTAAAAGTGATAAATAAGAAGTTATTACAAACAGTTTCAGTTTGGCGAGTATCCAGATTAATATGTAAAAAGTGTTAGTGAACGTGTTCGACAATAAAAGTTATAAAACCAATTTCTTCGTCAGTATCATTTCTGGATAAAAGATTCCTTTCCGATTCACACCCTTACATAGAGATACATGTCCTATAAGATGATAGCTAGCCGGAGGACAATATACAAAACTTTAAATTCTTTCGGAAACTAATTGATACAAATTGCTACGCCAGAGGGAGCTACGAACCAACCAACGAATGACGTCACAAGATGGCAACGCGTGAAGTAAAAACATATATTTGCTCTCGCAAATTGGTTCCCAAATGTGGGGCTAACTAATACAAAAACATATCACGTAAACAAACAAGCATATCTGTTACAAATTGGCACCCAGAACGTGGGGCGCGATAACCAGGAAAGGAAGGCGAAGTGACCAGGAAAGGAACACGACCAGGAATGAATCAACATAACCAGGAAGGAATGAATGGAGCAGTGAAATGATCTACAAGACGCAGATTCCGAGACAACAGGGTAATTCAACTACAAAAACATCGAGACGACGTAGATTCATCATAATACAACGCAGAAGCGACATACAAACATAGGAGAATGGGGCAGAACGCTGGACATTAAAGTAACAGCAACATACAGCATCAAAAAGGTAAAGAAATTTAAATGTTCCTTAGGAGTGGTAGGATAATAGAAACAATGGCTGCTAGTAATACAGAAGAAATAATTATGGAGGGAGATAGTGTAACAGTTAGCTGTGATCCAATACAAATTACAGGAAATAGCCCAGACTTTTTAGGATTTGAAGATGAAAATCTTAGTGCAGAAAGTCAGAATAGAATAGCAGGAAATGTTAATCTTGATACTAGTATGATTATGGAAATGCTGAAAAATTTAAATGAGAATATGAAAAAGAATAATGAAAATATGAAAGATATGCAAAAGAATAATGAGAAATTAGAAAAGAAAATAGATCAAAATAGGGAAGATCTTAGTAAGAGTATTACAGATCAATTAAGGGAAGATATGCAAAAGAGTCATAGGGAATTAAGGGAAGATCTTAGTAAGAAAATAGATCAAAACAGGGAGGATATTATTAAGAGTGTAGAACAAAAAGTAGATCAGAGTTATGAGAAATTGAGAGAAGCTATAAACAAAGATCATAGGAAATTAATGGAAAATATTGGTAGGAGTAATGAGATATTAGAGCAAAAAGTAGATCAAAGCAGTAAAGAAATTGAAAAAGTTACGAAGCTAGATAGTATTATGCCAGAAATGAGAGATGAAAATGAGGAAGTAATAGCAAGTGAGATAGGAGAAGTTTCAAAGAAAATGCTAGGCATGAGCAAGGAAATAGGTAACAAAGAAAGTGAGGTTAATACTAAAAGTGAGGTTAATGTAGAATGTACAGAGTTAGGAAGTCAAGTGAGTAATATGACAAGTGAGCTAAGAGAGATAAAAGAGGTTAGGAATGTAGATGTAAATCAGGCGCAAGTTAATTTCAGAGGGGAAATATCAGAAATACAGAATAAAACAGTAACGCAAAGAAATAAATTGTACCAAGATGTTCAAAATGAAAACTCCAGTCCAGTACAGTTTAGTACAGATTTGTCAGAGTACTTTCAAATTAAAGAGATAGTAAAAGAATTGAAAATGAAAGTTGTTAAAGGATGTGTTGTTCAAGAAACTGTAGATTGTTTTCAAATGTTATCATGTGATGAAATTTCATATGAATACAAGAGGTTATTCATTAACAAAAATTGGAAGGTTAGGATACAGCTACGAGTAATGTTTAGCCACACACAATTTGATCCAGGAGGGTAAATAGCAATGAGATGTAAAGTAAATGCTGGATAGTTAAAGATGACTTGCAGAGAAACGTATTGGAACGTAAGAGGGTTAACTAAATGTATATGTCATGAGAAAACAGAAATTTAATAAAAAAAAAATAGAAAAATTAAAAGAAATAAATATTTAAAAGAAAAAAATAACATTTTTAGTAACTGTAACAGTATTTGAAAATAAGGTAATAATTGAAATTTAATATGATATTAAAGTAAAAGTACGTAAATACTATTCCAAGAGTATTGTTAAGATAAAATACAAAATAACAAAAATTGGTAAATATAATTAAAAATAATTGAAACAAATACTTATGTAGCAAACAGAAAATGTGAAACAGTACCTAGATTTAAGAGATGTAAATATTTGTGTAGAGGGTGAATATTTTGGTAAATATGTGTAATAATTACAAAAATTTTAAATGTATAAATTTTAGTCAACAACTTAAGAAAGTAAACAATTTGGTAGCAGTGATTAAATAATTTAGGGTAAAGTATTTGCTATAAAAAAAATTGTGATGTCAGATTAATATCTAAATTAATTAAACCAGAGCCAGTAAGTAGTGGCGAGATAAAAACATGTCGTGTGTTAAATGCGTGTAAAGTGTTAAGTGAAAGTGATAGCGTGTGTTCCAAGATTTAGGAGACTAAAAACACAATTATAAAATTTCCAAACAAGTTATAAATATTTATAATTATGTTTCTAGTGGGGCATATGATACGGTAATTTGTATCACAAATTACTCAAATGTAAATAATGATTGTAATATAAATATGTATTTTTATGTGACATTGATTTCAGATGTTTATTAATTGTAATTAATATTGGTAAATAATAATATACGGCTTTACTGAAACTGTCAATAATACCGCAATAATGCAGCGATGGGGTGAGTTGTTTATCATTACCGGGAACAAGGAAGTTACGTAATGTTTCGCGCCTTTTCGGTAGAAGCTTCTAGAATGTTTCCCTAAAAGCAATATGTGTTCGTGGTTTTCATTGGATATTCAAATAGACGCTAATGTTGGCGCGTTTTATTAGCCAATAGCAGTTCATTTATAATCTTTAGGCGTATCTTGATGCAGGCCTATAAATAGTGTAGGTTCGAGGTAGCTTGTCCCCCAGTTCGACAGAATTCTCAATACTCTACACGTCGGTCTCTCAGTTCATTCATTTCGTCAAGTTACACGCAGCAGAATTACGAGAATTATTATAAAGTATTATACATTTAAAAAATTACATAAAGTTGAAGTATGCGAGTTAAAAGTGATAAATAAGAAGTTATTACAAACAGTTTCAGTTTGGCGAGTATCCAGATTAATATGTAAAAAGTGTTAGTGAACGTGTTCGACAATAAAAGTTATAAAACCAATTTCTTCGTCAGTATCATTTCTGGATAAAAGATTCCTTTCCGATTCACACCCTTACATAGAGATACATGTCCTATAAGATGATAGCTAGCCGGAGGACAATATACAAAACTTTAAATTCTTTCGGAAACTAATTGATACAAATTGCTACGCCAGAGGGAGCTACGAACCAACCAACGAATGACGTCACAAGATGGCAACACATGAAGTCACACAACCTTAATACCGCATCAAATTGGCTTCCAAACGTGGTGCTATAATAATGTTAAACACATTGTAACATTAATACTACTTCAATTATTAGTTTAGATTTTCAAATATGTTATACTATTTTGAAGTGCTAAACGCTAAATTGCCGTTTGTTTGCCTTAATGTCATGTGAACAAATTGAATTTTAAAGCCAGAATATATTGACTCAACTTCGTTTCATCCTGCTTTTTGGCCATCTTACGTTTTATTCCAGTCTATATAACTCAAACATTAAATTAAATTCTCATTCTGGTGTAGAGTAAATCCTTCTATTAGAAGTTCACCGCCAGTACATAAAACAATCGTATAATTTATAAGATGCATTTTTTTGCGTCTAAGATTACATGGTAGAAGAACTCGCCGTATTGGTAGCTGTGGTTTCAGGAGATGGGGATTGAAACTACACTATATTCAGTCTTAGGTTGATCCGCGGCAAAACAAACCCACGTGGTCAGTGCACCGTGTTGCAACATGGTAGCAATGCGCCCAGGAAAGTAGTCCCATTCTAATCTCTGAATTTTAGAAGGAATTTATCCTTAAATAGTATAATATTCTATACAAATACCTGAGGTTTTATTTAACAATGATTTATACCGTAAAACAGAGCTACAAGTCCCATGATGCAATTTGCATGAGTCACCTGACATCCGGGTAGCGCAGAATATTGTTTACAGCCAGAAACAAGCAGTTGTGTTCAGTATCATGGAGGACGGTGAATTCGCTCTTGTGTTTTCGTCGAATTACGTAAAACATTAGCCGCGCAAATCATTGACTAGTGGTGAAAAAACAAAAGTGTTGAATCTTTATTATACGTTATGTGAGAAATACCCAACACTTTCCGCAAAAGAAATGGCGAAATTAACTTCTGAGTTCACCGGTGTTTCGAGTACAAGTATAAACAGTGCTTGTGCAGAAAAATCTGAAACGAGAAAAGTGGTTACACCCGGAAAAGATAAAGAAAAAGAAAGCATATGAAATACGCGAAGCAAGAATGTAATGATCTTGAGAAGAATGCAATTCGCGTAACAGTGCACAATTTCGTTTTTAAATTGAGCCGCCAACATTTAATAAAGTGCCGCTTCCAGAGAGCGAATAAATTAAGTTATCGCATACCTGTTACTTTATTTTTCGCTCATTTATTTTAGAATTAACTATTATTATATGTGAACACGTTTATTTTGTTACAATTATCATTCTTATCATCCTTAACCCTAAACAGAATATGCTAGTCACCGCACATGGTCTGAAAGTGAGACAGTATTTCTAGTGTGAATGCGGAAGGATATATTATAACGGTGCACTGGTCACCTGGGGTTTGTTTTGACGCGGATCAACCTAAGAGTGAATACAGTATAGTGGTCCGGAAGTCAGATCTTTATCACAGAGTAGCCGAAAGAAAACAATTGTGAATCTGCAAGTTAATACGATGTTAGCCGAAACAGATTTCTATGTGTTTCAAGAAGCTTTCGTACATGTACCGCATATGCCGGATGTGTCTTCTCAGCCTACGGATTGAGAAGTTATGCAGTCCTTGTGCTGTACAGACTATCCCTTAAACACTGTCAACTGCATCGCGTCCTATCAATTTCGGCCGAAATGACTGCTTTGCACCCTACACGTACAGTGACGTGCACTCGTAGAGCAACAGTGTGTGCGTTGGTCTTCAGTGGTGAAGTCCCAGGTTGAAATACTGCCACTTAAAGGTACTTTTTATGTTTAGTAAATTTAACGAGAACTGATGGTTTGGTATGAATGTGTCGTTTCACTTAATTAGTTTAATTATGTGAATTTAATTGATTCTTACAATATGCAAATCCACTTTCTAGTGCATTCAGAAAGAAATAATTATCTGCTAGAACGTTCTTGAAACATGAGCAGAAATGAATAAAAAAAATCTGATGTGTTACACTCACATGACTTTCTCTACTCTTGTACAAACTATTTTTACAAACGCTTATTCTCCATATGCTTCATGTTAATGGAGATATCAAGATGTCAATCTTATTGATAATTTTCTTGTAGATGCAAGGGGAATATGGTAGGTTTTAAGCGATAGTCAAATATTTTAACGCTGGTTGCTATGTGGCACATTCCATTCTCTTTGCATGTCCAGGACATAAAAAAATCTGATGTGTTACACTCACATGACTTTCTCTACTCTTGTACAACCTAATTTTACAAACGCCTATTCTCCATATGCTTCATGTTAATCGAGATATCGAGATGTCAATCTTATTGATAATTTTCTTTTAGATGCAAGGGAAATATGGTAGCTTTTAAGCGATAGTCAAATATTTTAACGCTGGTTGCTATGTGGCGCATTCCATTCTCTTTGCATGTCCAGGACATAAAAAAATCTGATGTGTTACACTCACATGACTTTCTCTAATCTTGTACAACCTAATTTTACAAACGCCTATTCTCCATATGCTTCATGTTAATCGAGATATCGAGATGTCAATCTTATTGATAATTTTCTTGTAGATGCAAGGGAAATATGGTAGCTTTTAAGCGATAGTCAAATATTTTAACGCTGGTTGCTATGTGGCGCATTCCATTCTCTTTGCATGTCCAGGACATAAAAAAAATGAATAACGCATTTGAGAAAAAGTATAAGTATTGGAAAATTTAAGGAAATAACAAGCAATATCTCGAAAACGGTTCACTCAACAAAAAAAAATGTATATGATATAAGTTGTGTATTTTAACGCGATCTACATTTTTTGTGTAGTAAAATTTTGTCTATCTCTTATGGTTTACCAGTTATGCAAAAGTCGTTCATAATGAAGAATACTTTTGGAGACATTCCCAGAAATTTCGAGATATACAATTCATTTCTCATGCCATTATCTTAAACATATGATATTTTCATCAAAATCGTTAGAGTCATGTTTGAAAAAATTAAAATTTTCGAAAAATGTTCCATGTAAAGGGTAGTCTGGGGTGGGGGGATTTTCTTGAAAATCTTCGTGTCGCATCTCTGGAAGATACTGAACGTAAATACCAAGTTTGGTGTTTATCCGACTGTTAGTTTTTGAGTTATGCTGTTCACAGACACACACACACACACACACACACACAGACACACACAGACACACACACACACACACACACACACACACACACACACACACAGACACACACAAGGACATGTTTCCAAAAATGCTTTTTTTGGATTCAGGAGGTCTCAAAACATGTATTTCCGGTGAAATCTCGGTATCGAATTTTTGGGTGGAATGCAATACTTCCCCTACTTACTATACGTAGTAGAGAAAGTAAAAATGAATAACGAATATGAGAAAAAGTGTAAGTATTGGAAAATTTAAGGGAATAACAAGCAATATCCTGCAAACGGTTCACTCAACAAAAGAAATGTATATGACATAAGTTGTGTATTTTAACGCGATCTACATTTTTCGTGTAGTAAAATTTTGTCTATCTCTTATGGTTTACCAGTTATGAAAAAGTCGTTCATAATGAAGAATACTTTTGGAGACATTCCCAGAAAATTCGAGATATACATTTTATTTGTCATGACAATACCTTCAACATATGATATTTTAATCAAAATCGTTAGAGCCGTTTTTGAGAAAATTAAAATTTTCGAAAAATGTTCCATGTAAAGGGTAGTCTGGGGTGGGGGGATTTTCTTGAAAACCTTCGTGTCGCATCTCTGAAAGATACTGAACCTAAATACCAAGTTTGGTGTTTATCCGACTCTTCGTTTTTGAGTTATGCTGTTCACAGACACACAGACGGACATGTTTCCAAAAATGCTTTTTTTGGATTCAGTGAGTCTGAAAACATGTATTTCCGGTGAAATCTCGGTATCGAAATTTTGGGTGGAATACAATACTTCCCCTACTTACTATACGTAGTAGAGAAAGTAAAAACCTTATTTATTTGCAGGCGTGAATTGAACTTCCGACCTTCAACATGACTTCCCAGCATGTTAACAATTGCGCTACTAGAGCACGTTATCAGCGGGCACCACCGTATCTCTAATCAGGTGTCAACATCTGCATCTCCCATCGTCTGTAAAATGAAGGGTTGCCTAGTTACCAATCCGCAGGATGAGAAGACTCATGCGGTATGTCCCTTAAGTGATTATTGCAGCTCATTTTCACTACATAACAATCTGATGTGTTACACTCACATGACTTTCTCTAGTCTTGTACAATCTAATTTTACAAACGCCTATTCTCCATATGCTTCATGTTAATCGAGATATCGAGATGTCAATCTTATTGGTAATTTTCTTGTAGATGCAAGGGGAATATGGTAGCTTTTAAGCGATAGTCAAATATTTTAACGCTGGTTGCTATGTGGCGAATTCCATTCTCTTTGCATGTTCAGGACATAAAAAAAATGAATAACGAATTTGAGAAAAAGTATAAGTATTGGAAAATTTAAGGAAATAACAAGCAATATCTCGAAAACGGTTCACTCAACAAAAGAAACGTATATGACATAAGTTGTGTATTTTAACGCGATCTACATTTTTTGTGTAGTAAAATTTTGTCTATCTCTTATGGTTTACCAGTTATGCAAAAGTCGTTCACAATGAAGAATATTTTTGGAGACATTCCCAGAAAATTCGAGATATACATTTTATTTGTCATGACAATATCTTAAACATATGATATTTTAATCAAAATCGTTAGAGCCGTTTTTGAGAGAATTAAAATTTTCGAAAAATGTTCCATGTAAAGGGTAGTCTGGGGTGGGGGGATTTTCTTGAAAACCTTCGTGTCGCATCTCTGGAAGATACTGAACCTAAATACCAAGTTTGGTGTTTATCCGACTGTTCGTTTTTGAGTTATGCTGTTCACAGACACACAGACACACAGACACACAGACACACAGACAGACACACACACGGACATGTTTCCAAAAATGCTTTTTTTGGATTCAGTGATTCTCAAAACATGTATTTCCGGTGAAATCTCGGTATCGAATTTTTGGTTGGAATGCAATACTTCCCCTACTTACTATACGTAGTAGAGAAAGTAAAAATTGAATTCCAGAAACAGCTACACGTTTCCTAGATGAACTGGCGGAGGAAATCTGTGTCGAGGTTCTAAAAAGCTTATGCTAGGTTAAGACAATGTTCGAAAAACTCTAGTAACTGGTAGAAACGTAGCGTAAGATTTGAAGGCTTGGGTAGAAACTAAATATTTAGTAGTTCCTACTTTATAGCAAAACTGGCCCTAGTTTTAAAATACCCCTCGTATAATGAAAGCATTTATCTCGATTAACACGAAATAGATAGAAAATCATGGAGAGAAAGTCAGGTGAAAGTAACACACCAGCGTCTTTGTCCTCTTTCTACACTTGTAAGGTATAGAGTAACTGTGACATGACAATGCAGAGCGCTATGCAAAATGAAAGAGCCTATTTTGTGCAAGTAAACAGAACATTTGCAATGTCTTGTACCTGGTAGTGTCATCTCTATGGGGCAGGTATTGTTCCCTGGTGCATCTTCTGGAATAAGAATCTCTCTCGCTTTTGTTTTGGCGTTGCTTGTGTTCGTTAGAAAGCCGCCCCAGGCCTTATCTCCTCTTCACTGCAGAAACAAAATAATTCTTCTTGTATCTCCTCGCTGATTAAATGTGATTCGCAAGCGAGCGAATACTTTAATACTTCACTGCACTGTGCTGCTTCTTTCATTCCTAATGTCGTTATGCGTGCTGCTCCTTGTATCTGGATTTAAAATTAAGGTGCTGAAGGAAACAAGAGTAAAATACGTTGTTTCCGTTTCTTTTGATAATCATGCTCAAAAAATATACACCGAAAACAATACCAAACAATTCCTTATTTGCTGAAATGAGGTTACAATTATATGAAACATGGTTTATAGACAACAGGGGTAAGAAAACAACGGTTTCTCATAACTTTCAAATGGTTTATAATACCCCAGGGAATTTCATGTATGTTCTTAATATGGAACCAAAACACACCTGTCTAACCTTGAAATTTCAAAGGATTATAGTTGTTTACGAAAACCACAAGGATATTCTTTCTAAAATAAACAAGTATATACATGTTAGTGAAGAAAGACTCTCCCATCTGTAGCCTCTAAAGCTACTTGTACACGATCAAATTTTTGCCAAATTCAGTACATTACTAGACTTTTCAAGAGCTGTAACAGCTTCACAAATTTTCTTGCCAAATTGATTCCAATAGTCTTTGAAAGTCTTGAAAGCAAATAAGGACATGCTCTAAACGATCAAAGATTTGACAATGATTTGATGGCTGTAGCCAATGAAATGTGAGTATTTACAGTGCGTCACGAAATCTGCAATATGGCGGAAAGGGAAAAATAAACAAAAATGGCTACCCGGCCAAGGTATGTTGTATGCTAAATGATTAGGTTATACAAAAGCTGGTCATGTCCGTTTGTCTAGGACTCTGTGGATTACCACAAGATGAAGCAGATGAAGGCATATGAAGAAATAATTGCCAGGCAGATTTCCGAACTAAGTATACATTAATGCAATGTTATATAGTGTGGTTAACCTATCAGTTGGTGTTGTTTCCATTGTATTCCATAATCGTAATGTGATTTCACTGGATATAACACGTGAAAGTGCTACATAATATTGGTAAAGAACAGTATTTCATTGCAAACTGTTATACCGTGATGCAAATTGTAAATTGCTTTGTGGACAGATCCGGACGACTATGTGCACTAACAAGAACGGGTTCCCTAACGATTCCAGATGGAACAAATCCTGGCGTCGACTAGCCAAGCGTTATCCCCGTTTCGCCCGGGTGGGGTCCCAAGGAAGGGGCCCTCAACAGACCCGTCAGCATTCACCTAACTACCCGGAGAAACCACATATAAACCATGATAAGAGTAGCCGGCCCAACGGGAATCGAATGCGAGCCTCACACGTAACCGCGCAGCCATTTCGCTCGGTTCATCATTAGGCGGACTTCCCTTAGAGAGTATAGTAACGTAAGTATTTCCATGTTGATTTATAAACAACTGAAATAAACGAGAATTCGACAAAATACTATTTATTTTATTCTGTGTATAAAATCTCCTTCAATATATAGGTATTCACACGATTTTCTTTATCAATGACAAATTCACATATAATTATTATATAATATACAGTATTCATATAAAAATTTATTATTCTATTCACGTTACATTATTCACATTATATTACTTTCTCTACCACGTACGTACTAGAGAAGATACTGCATTCCACGCAAAAAACGGATACAGAGATTTCACTGAAAATAATGTTTTAAGGCCCCCTGATAAGCATTTTTTTTAGAAAAATGCCCTCTGTGTGTATGTGTGTAAACAGCATATCTCAAAAAACGAAAAGTCGGATTAACACTAAACTTGGTATTTAAGTTTAGTACCTTCTAAAGATGTGACACAAAGATTTACTACAATCTATCCTTTACATGGAACATTTTTCGAAATTTTTGTGATTTTCTAGTAAATGGCTCAACGATTTCGATTAAAATACCATGTATTAAAGATACTCACTTGACAAATAAAATATATATCTTGAATTTTATGTGAATAGCCTTGGAAACCTCTTCATTTGGAAGGAATTTTGTATAATCTTGTATAACTGGTAAACGTTAAGCGATAAACGAAAACGTACTACACAAAAAATGTGAGGCAGTGTTTTTAACACTAAAATGATTTCAGTCTAATTATACAATATGTAAATTCAATAACAACCCGCCTTAAAGCAATATGTGTATGTAACAATATATAAAAAGTGTATATTACAGTCATTGTATACGTTTATATTATTGTATCCATGTGTAATAATGTTATATAAAATTACGTAATTTAATAATATAGGAGCTGTGGGAAAAATAAGTTAAAAGTTGCTAAACAATGAGGTAACAATGAGGTAACTCTGAGGCAATAATGACTTTGAGAGTTTAATAATGTTACTTGTGATTCTTGGAAGCATTAATGTAATTTTAGTGACAGTTTATAAAATAGCCAATCAACAACCAGAAAAAGCTTTAGTTAAATGAAGATATTGTATTGCATTAGGACAGTGTTTGTAACCGAATGTGAGATGCGTCCTCGAGAGATTTAATACGTATTCGTGTGAGACGAAAAATAAGTTTACGTGTTAAAAAGTGCAATTAATTAATAAAAGAATCTCACGGCTATATATCAGTGAAGTGTTATTTATATCGTATCAAGTATTAATAAAAAAGTGAAGTAAAATTATAATGTATAAGCCTACATTCTTGTCGCACCACAACCCTGCCAAGACATCCATGTCTCTAACATAAATACTGACGCAGCCGAGGCAAACATAAGTACATAATATTTAAAGAAACAGTCAAATTACAAAGTTAATATTTTTTTTTAAACTTGGGGTAAAGGCCACCTGAAAGTACACTTGGGGCGAAGGCTACCGGAACCGGGTACTGTACGTGTGGTTGCAACGAATTTCAAGTTCGGTTCCCCAACAGTTGAAATACGATACAACTCCTTCTAAAATACTCTTTTCTCAAATGTAGATCTCTTTAAAACATACAATCTGAAGATATCAGTTTTTAATGGTTTGAATTCTTCAATACTTAATAATTGCTGTAAAGTCGTGTCAAGATTCGGTTGTTTCTCGCGATTGCATTGAAACAGTATGGTATTTGAAGGCCAGGTTTTGGCGTCAAGTTATCAAACATTTGATTACAGCTGTTTCCTTTCTATCTATAACGAAGTGTGTAATGCAGCGATTTCTGCAAACGTTTATTTGGATTTAATGTACTAGATAGAACAATAAGCTTGTTTAAGACTAGTTTGTATACTCACTAATAAATTATAGAGGGTGGAGAGTCAAGTGAATGTATCAGATTTTTTTGTTTTGTTTAGAAATAATTTCAAATAAGGCAGGAAATGCTTAGTTTGCGGAAACAGTATTCAAATGTTTAGCTGGTACCGAGCTCTTGCAGTAGAAAAACAATAACAACACAAAATAAAACAAAAGCTTTCTAATGCGTTGCATTAACGTGAATTATTCTACCCACTACCTTTTATTTTATATCTTTCTACAAACTACAGTTACAAAACCTTATTTTGCTATCCACTCTATGTTAATCGAGATCAACGTTTGCAGAAATACTACATTGTATATTTCGTTGTAGGTATAAAGACATACCTGGAACGAAAGCTATGGTCAATCAAATCTTTAAAACGCGCGTCTCTATATGCTAGCTTTGAAATTCCATACTCTTTACATTGTATCATGAGAAACAAAAGAATAGTGACAAAGTACTTAATAGTATATTATGCAACAAGGCTATAATGGTAGTAATTCTCGTGTTTGCGAATAGTGCAACAGATGACAGTGCTATTGAATCCAAGCGTATTTATTGAGTTTTTGCAGGTAATGTGAAAACAACACATATTGAAGCACAGGAAATGAACTCAGTTTATTGGAATGTTAAAATTACAACGAACAGATTTTTTTTTATTTTAAATACACACATTTCATTGTCTATCTGGGGAATGGATACCAGTGGACTACTGCTTTGAAGGTGTTAAAAGGCATGGGAGAGCTGCGAGTCACCGAGTAAAATCATAATAAGTCGCTGAAGCATGATGGATGACATTCTAGTTGTCACGTCACGTGTAATCAGCGTATTATAATGTTTTCGACAAAAAATTCATAAAAGTATTGGGAAATTCAAACCTCGAGCAGCAAATCCTATCATATAAAAGAGAGTTTACAGGCTATTCGTAACGAATTTTGGATATGGCTTTTATTTCCCATGGTAATACATCAAATATATGATATTTTAATCAAGTTCGTTAAAATTTTCTCATGTTCTCCCGTGGTCAAGCAAAGCATACCGAATTTCATATCCATCACATAGCGACCAGCTTTTAAAAAAATTTTGACTATCACTTAAGCCTATTGCACTCCCCTACTCCCATTGTACTTACAAGGAAATAAGTAATAATACCATTTCTATAAATGCTTATCTCGATTAACATGAAGTAGATAGAATAATAAGTTTTTGTAAGAGTTGTCTGTAAAGGAATGGGTAGTAGTTAAAAAAATAAGCTTCATTAAAATTAGTTTGTATACCCACTTATAAATGATATAGAGTAGAGAAGGTTATGCGAATGTATCACATCAAACTTTTTAACCTTGTTTGTTTTTCATGAGCTACTGCATTGAACATCTCGCATCACTCCCGTATTCATACTACAAGACTCTGTGGAAGGATAGGGAATACTTCTGGATAAAGAAAAATTCCCCGCCCCCAGTCGCGAATCGAATCAAGGACCTCTGGGTTGAGAAGCCAGAACGCTGATCACCGACCACAGAGGGAGTGATTACAGTTTTATTGACGTATTTCGCTCACATACTGTTTGATTCAAGTTCTCCCTTATTACAGCAGAGTAGAACCCCGATTATCCGAGATCTGACTAACCAAGACGCCGTATTATCCGAGCCAAATCTGCAAAACATTTTTAAATGCAGTAATTCGCCGTAAATACCGTGCCAAGTGAGTATTTGTTTTAAAGGTTGCAAATCCTGACACTTATAAACACATTAGATTACGCAGTTAATTAATTTGTTAGGTACACAAGAACCTCATTTATTCGTCCCTCATTAAACCGGATCTCCGGTTTATCCGGATTCATTTTGTGTTTCCTTTTCCCTTTTTTAACTCGAAAATGTGCGGTATACAGTTGGTACGGTAAGGAATGTGTACAGTTGTTATGTTGGCACCACAGGTAGCGCAGAGATCGCCGGTCCCACGCTTCCAACTACTGTTTCTACGGTCAGTGTGGATCTGTTCCTTACTGAGCTAAGACGCTGTACCAGTATTTTAACACTTAAATGATTTCAGTCTAATTATATAATATATAAATTCAATGAAAGCGCGCCTTAAAACAATATTTGTATGTAACAATATATAAAAAGTGTATATTACAGTCAATGTGTATGTTATATTATTGTATGCATGTGTAATAATGTTATGTGAATGTATTACGTAATTTAATAATGTAGGAGCTGTGAGAATACTAGGTTAAAAGTTGCTAACAACGAGGTAACAATGAGGTAACCTTGAGGCAGTAATGAATTAGAAAGTTTAAATGCTACTGGTAATTCTTGGAGCAACAATAATGTAATTTTTGTGACAGTTTATAAAATAGCCAATCAACAACCAGAAAAAGCTTTAGTTAAATGAAGGTAGGATGCGCCAATCAGAAACTAAAATGGAGCAAAATTTACAAATTCAGAAGTCAGTTGCTTGTAGACAGCGCTCATAATCGGACGCGTTGCTTATAGACAGCGTTTCTAACCGGACGCAAGATGCGTCCTCGAGAAATGTAATACGTATTTTGTGTGAGACAAAAATAGTTTTACGTGTTAAAAAGTGCAAGTAATTAATAAAAAAATCTCACAGCTCTCTATATCAGTGAAGTGCTATTTAAATCGTGTCAAGCATTAATAAAAGGAGTGATGTAAAATTATAATCTGTGTAAGCCTACATTCTTCAGTCGCACCACTCCCTGCTAAGACATTCATGTCTCTAAAAAATATATATATAAATACTGACGCAGCCGAGGCAAACATAAATATATAATATTTAAAGAAACAGCCAAAATTACAAAGTTAATATTTTTTAAACTTGGGGCAAAGGCCCCCGGAAGGTACATTTGGGGCGAAGGCTACCGGAAACTTTATACCATACGTGCGGTTGCAACTACTTCAAGTTCGGCTCCCCAACAGTCGAAATACAATACAACTCCTTCAATACGAAAACTTCTTCAAATTGGCGCCCAAAGCGTGGTGCAAATAACGTAATAATAATAAACTTCTTCAAATTGGCTTCCATACGTGGGGCAGAAACTACCTTCCTCAAATTGACACCCAAAGCGTGGAGCAAATAACGTAAAGACAATACACTTCTTCAAGTTCCAAAATAAAAGGTTTGTATATTGTAAAACATACATATTAAAGTTTTTGCATTTAGTAGAATATTTCCGGATTATCCGGATTTTCGCTAATCCGGTTCTTGTGTACTGAGTATACATTATTCTTGTTCTTAAAGTGGGATAATACAGATTACGTCTGCAGTGTTCTTGCTGATACGAAATATATCCGAGCTCTTTTTTGTACGTACATACTGGGAACTTAAAAGATAATGGGGGAGATTGGAATGCAACTGTTCCTTAAAAACATCGCAACTCTCCACGTGTGAAAACTGATGACTGTCTTATTCGAAATTCAGCACAAACACAGTTGCTACACTTGTTTACGCCTACAGTCTTTCACTCCACAATGAGCGTGAAAAGAAGCAATTAAACAACTGAGGTGTTTAGTGATACGGTAGCTACATTTGTTAACACAATTTTTATGCCCTTGCGGTCGTCATTATTAACCAAGTTTTCACTTATCTGAGGTGCCTCCAGTCTACATTAGGTCTGATAACCGGGGTTCTATTGTACTACCAAAAGCTAACAAAATTCATATTAAGGATTACCTATTATGATCTCTCTCTCTCTCTCTCTCTCTCTCAGGAAGTATCTTTATTGGTGTCATATTTTTGGGGGACGTGTTCCTGACATCAAAACAGCAAAAAAAGTTCATATGTACTTGGGTTTGAAAATCAACCGTTTCGTTGTTATAGGTCAAAGAAGATGTATTCCACGAGTGAACAGACGGATATGCACTACACGTATGGCCGTACAGACGGCAATGCAGCACGAGCACGTGAACTTTATGAAGAAAGGTACCCTGACAGGCCGTTACCGAGTGAAGGAACATTCACACGAATTCACCAATGCTTGAGAGAGAATGGCGCATTTGAGAGGAATACTAGGGATGTCGGGAGACCAAGAGCGGTAGGAGACATTGAGCTTCAAGAGCGAGTTCTTCGTGCTGTGGATACAGACCCATCACAAATCACAAGACGTGTGGCTGTAAGGGAAAGACTTAGTCATATGACTATCTGGAGAATTCTGCATGAAAATTTTCTGTACCCGTATCACCTTCAACGCGTGCAAGTATTAAATGAGGCGAACTTTGAACCAAGAAGACTCTGTCAACGCATGTTACAGCAGTGCGCTGTGTTCATCAATTTTCTAGTCTGTATCTTATTCACGGATGAGGCTGGTTTTACTCGGAACGGCATGTTCAATTTTCATAACACTCATAACTGGACATTTGAAAATCCTAATGAAGTACGACAGGACAATCATCAACAGAGATTCTCTCTCAACGTTTGGGGTGGAATCATTCATGATCACCTTATTGGTCCCTACTTCTTCCCTCCGTGTCTGAATGGACATACCTATCTCCAGTTTCTCAGAAATTAGTTGCATCACTTAACTGATAATGTGCCTCTGGACATCATCCAACGAATGTGGTTTTTACACAATGGTGCTCCAGCTCATTTCAGTATGATAGTTCGTAAGTTTTTGAATGGTCGATATCCGCAAAGATAGATTGGTCGAGGGGGACCCATTGCATGGCCTGCTCGAACGCCTGATTTGAATCCAATGGATTTCTTCGTCTGGGGACATTTGAAGTCCTTGGTTTATGCGACTCCTGTACCTGATGTTGACATTTTGAGAGTACGTATCCAAACTGGATTTAACCAAATACGAAACACACAGGGAATTTTCAACAGAGTACGACAGAGCATGGAACGCAGGCTTACTGCATGCATCGAAGCAAGAGGAAGCCACTTCGAGCAATTTTTGTAACTTTTGATTTTGTGTTTTAACTCTGAAATAAATGATTTTCAGACCCATTTTCATATCAACTTGTTTTACTGTTTTTATTTCAGGAACACGTCCCCCAAATATATGAAAAGCAATACAGATACATCCTATATACTAGCCTTAAAATTCGGCACTCTTTCCATTCAACCGCGAAAAACAACCGAATGTCGACAGGACTTTAAAAGAATGACAAAGATTCGAATAATTTGAACCATCAATAACGGATATTTCGGAAATAGCTGATGCCACAAACAAACTATTCGAAGTAAATGGTGTTTTAAAGAGATTTACATCTTTTGTGTAGTGCATTTTTGTCTATCGCTTAAGGTTAACCAGTTATACAAGATTATGCAACATTCCTTCCGAATGAAAAGGCTATTCACAGAAAATTCGAAATATACATTCCTTGTCACATAAACGTCGTTAATATATGGCATTTTAATGAAAATGTTAGACTTTTTTAGAAAATAAAACATTTCGAAAAAGTATTCCAGGTAGTGGGATTTTCTTGAAAATATTTCTGTTGTATCTTTGGAGGACACTGAACTTAAATTCAAGTTTTTATTTGTTTGACTTTTTGTTTTTGAGTTATGCTGTTCACAGACACACATGCCTTTTTCTAAAACTGCGATTTTTGGATTTCAGGAGGCCTCAAAACATGTATTTCCGGTGAAATCTCGTTATATAATTTTTCGGTGGAGTGCAATACCTTTTCTACCTACTATGTACGTGGTAGTGAAAGTCATATGAATGTAAGGCATCACAATTTGTTTTAAAAAATTCCGATGTGTTACACTCACATGACTTTCTCTACTCTTGTACAAACTATTTTTACAAACGCCTATTCTCCATATGCTTCATGTTAATCGAGATATCGAGATGTCAATCTTATTGGTAATTTTCTTGTAGATGCAAGGGGAATATGGTAGGTTTTAAGCGATAGTCAAATATTTTAACGCTGGTTGCTATGTGGCGCATTCCATTCTCTTTGCATGTCCAGGACATAAAAAAAATGAATAACGAATTTGAGAAAAAGTATAAGTATTGGAAAATTTAAGGAAATAACAAGCAATATCTCGAAAACGGTTAACTCAACAAAAGAAATGTATATGACATAAGTTGTGTATTTTAACGTGATCTACATTTTTTGTGTAGTAACATTTTGTCTATCTCTTATGGTTTACCAGTTATGCAAAAGTCGTTCACAATGAAGAATACTTTTGGAGACATTCCCAGAAAATTCGAGATATACATTTCATTTCTCATGACATTATCTTAAACATATGGTATTTTAATCAAAATCGTTAGAGCCATTTTTGAGAAAATTAAAATTTTCGAAAAATGTTCCATGTAAAGGGTAGTCTGGGGTGGGGGGATTTTCTTGAAAACCTTCGTGTCGCATCTCTGGAAGATACTGAACCTAAATACCAAGTTTGGTGTTTATCCGACTGTTCGTTTTTGAGTTATGCTGTTCACAGACACACAGACACACACGGACATGTTTCCAAAAATGCTTTTTTTGGATTCAGGAGGTCTCAAAACACGTATTTCCGGTGAAATCTCGGTATCGAATTTTTGGGTGGAATGCAATACTTCCCCTACTTACTATACGTAGTAGAGAAAGTAAAAAACGTGTAGAGTGAAGCAATTTCTTTTAGTCAGGACAATGTCAATATTAAAGCAGTGTAATCGGGAGATGCTCTGCCGACATTTGCAAGAATAGCGAGGGAGGTCATGAAAATGTCAGCACGCACACTCGAGATGTCAGGGTAGCAAGAGAATTAACAAGACAGCAGCATTTCCTAATTGGTTTCCCTCCTCCCGCTCCTTGAGGAGCTGTTCTTAATTGTGACCAACCCAGAAGCGTCTAGCTGTTAATCTTATTGCAGTTTCTTCTTCACTTACGTTTAAGGTATAGTGTTCATACCAGAGTTATAGGTATTGCAGGAGATGAACTGTTAGCAAACATCTCAGCTCTCAAGATACCTTTTTTTATCTAGGCTTAAGGGAAATGTAATTTTTCACTACCTCTGTGGTCAGAACTCCACAGGCTCGGCTTCGATTCCCGGCTGAGCCTACCCTCCGCAGAGCCTTGGAGTGAACGGGAGCGTTTCTTGATGAAAATTATTAAACAAATCTGTGTTGCATTCACATGACTTTCTCTTCTCTTATACAAACTAGTTTTAGAAACGCTTATTTTCCATTTACTTATTGCTAATTTTCTTGTAGGTGCTAAGGGAACATGGCAACCTTTAAGCGATAGTCAAATGTTTTAAGAGCTGGTTGCAATGTGGAGCATTCCATTCTCTTTGAATGTCCAGGACATAAAAAAAATAACGAATTCCCATTTGAGAAAAAGTATAAGTATTGGAAAATACAAACAAATAACGAGTAATATCTCTGAAATGGTTCATTCCACACAAAATGTATGTGACATAAATCATGTGTTTTGACGAGATCCACATTTTTTGTGCCGTAACATTTTCTCTAGCTCTTACGATTTACCAGTTATGCAAAAGTCATCAAGAATGAAGAGAATTATTGGGAACATTCCCAAAAAATTCAAGATATACATTTTATTTGTCATGAAAATATCTTAAATTGAAAATGTCTTTCAACAAGAGTGTCCTATATTTAACATGTGATAGCTGCCGTTGTTATTGAGCTACAGCAGTCATTTGTTTTCATGTAATTATAGTTGTTATTGAAAAATAGCCACGGAACGTTATAGCAATAAGCAACGCGCAGAAATTGTGAAAATTTATTATCAAAATAGATCATCTGTTCGCCAAACCTTCCGTGTATTGCTTGAAGTTTACGGTGTGCATAATCGTCCCTGCGAGAGAACGATTCGGCGTTTGATCGATAAATTTGAAAGAAGTGGTTCTGTCAGCGATCAAAGAACGCCTGTACGTAATCCACCTTAGCGCTCCAACGAAAATATAGGTGCCGTTCGTGAGAGTGTACGCGAGAACGGAAACAAATCAATTGCTCGTCGAGTGCAAGAATTGGGGCTTTCGCCGACCACAACTTGGCGAATTCTGCATCTGGACTTGAAATTTCACGCTTAAAAATGGTGTTAACTCAAGAACTAAAGCCCAGCAAACATAGGTTGCGCCGTGTATTCGCTGACTGGGCTATGCAGCAATTGGAAGCTGACCCGGATTTTTGTCGAAAAACCATCTTCAGCGACGAAGCCCACTTTTACATGGATGGTTGTTTTTACAAACAAAATTTCCACTATTGGAGCAGTCAAAATGAATGCAGATTCAATAACGACCGCTTCATCCCCAAAAGATTACTGTGTGGTGTGGATTTTGGTATGGTGGAATCATTGGTCCATATTTTTTCCAAGATGGAGATGGAGAAAGATACCGGGCTCTTATAAGGGACTATTTTGGCCTCAATTGGATGGTATGGATCTCAGAAACATGTGGTTCCAGCAAGATAGTGCCACATGTCATACTGCTCTCGAAACAATCGATCTTTTGAAGGAGAAGCTCAGAGGTTTCATTATTTCCTGTGGTGGTGATGTTAACTGGCCCCCGAGGCCATGTGATTCAACGACGGTGTATTACTTCTTGTGGGGTTATGTTAAATCTCGAGTTTAGGTCAACAAGCCAGAAACAATAGATGATCTAATGAATAACATCACGCGCATTATTCGTGAAGTTGGACCTAATTTACGTTCTTGCGTCATTGAAAATTGGGTCAACCGTATACGCACAACCCAACGAAGTTGCGGCGGTCACTTAACTGATGTTCTCTTCCACACGTAATGACATTAATTATGTTCCAAAATAAAAAAAGACATAAACCTCTATCATTTATAGAACGTGTTTTATTTAAGTTCAAAGATAGGATACTCTTTATGAAAAACCCTATATATGATATTTTAATTAAAATCGTTAGAGCCATTTTTGAGAAAATCAAAATTTTCGAAAAATGCTCCATGTAAAGGGTAGTCCGTGGTGGGGAGATTTTCTTGAAAAGCTTTATGTCGCATCTCTTAAAGATACTGAATGTAAATACCAAGTTTGGTGTTTATCCGGCTTTTCGTTTTTGAGTTATGCTGTTCATAGACACCAACACACACAGACGAACCTTTTCTAAAAGTGTTTGTTTTTATTCAGGGAGCCTCAAAACATGTTTTTTCCGGAGATATCTCGGTATCGAATTTTTGGGTGGAATGCAATACGCCCCCATTCTGACTATACGTAGTAGAGAAAGTAATAAAAAGCTGATATACTGCATACATATAACTTTCTTTACTCAGTCCTCTACAAGCTATTCTTACAATGTCTTGTTCTTCTATCTATTTATTTTATTACACCACCACATTTCGTTATAAGTATAAGAATAATGCGGAAAAATAAAGCGATAGTCATTTTTTTAAAAAAGCGGTTCGCTAAGAGATGTCTTTTAACTTCCATGCTTCTTGCATGACCACGAGAAACCGAGCGGAAATACATGTTTTGAGGCATCCTGAATCCAAATAAAGCATTTTTGGAAACATATCCGCGCGCGTGTGTCTGTGAACAGCATAACTCAAAAACGAAAAGTCGGATAAGTACGAAACATGGTATTTGAGTTTAGTGTCTTCTAAGGTTGCGAACGAAGATTTCCAAGATAATCCTCCCATCCAACTATCCTTTACATGAAACATTATTTAAAAATTTTGATTTTGTAAAAGTGTCTGTAACGATTTTTATTAAAATACCACATATTAAAGATATTTACATGACAAATAAAATATATATCTTGAATTTTCTGGGAATAGCCTAGGAAGTCCTCTTCTTTCGGAAGAAATTTTGTATAATCTTGTATAACTGGTAAACGTTAAGTGACAGACGAAAACGTACCACACTAAAAGTCTAGATCTCTTTAAAACACAGAATTTATTTCAAATAGATTTTTTTGCGGTATAAATCGCTTTTGAGATATCCGTTATTAAAGGTTAAAATTGTTCAGTACCTGTCATTCTTTTTAAGTTCCATGGTTTTCAGTTGCTTCTCGCGATTGCATGAAAACAGTGAAACCTTTAAGAACAGCATATGGCGTCCAGTTCTTAAACATCTTTTTTCAGTTTCCTTGAACTTAATTTTCCATTTCACTAAAGGTTTTACAAATAGTGGGAAGAACACTTGTATAAACAGATCTTGGCTGTCCATGCTTCTGTTCTTACTCTAAACCTTGCAGCTTTAGGTTGTAATTTTGAAGTTCCAAGTGCTCTAGCTGCAAATCAATTTTCTGGGCTTTTTTCATCCATGGACATCATACTTAAGTCAGGGCTGACAGCTTTTTTACTTCTCTTAGGAATGTCTTCAGGTGGTTCATCTTCAGTATTTATAAAATTCTTCAAAATCTGTTCATTAAAGACTAAAACTTTCTTGTTTATGAATTCATCTTCTGAAACTTCCTTGCTTATGGATTCATCTGTCTGTGACACAGCTAGAGGGTCTGCTACTTTGAACCCCTGGACAGATGGAGTCTCTTTTCCAGGAATATCTAGTACCAGCAAGTCCACATCATTAAACTTTGGTGTTCTAGCATTTTTGCTGCTTGTTGTTAAAATCTCTATCTTTTGGCTAATGTTCTTTTTCTCCAGTTTGGCCATACTGAATCTCTTAAATATTTCCATGGCTTCCCCTTTAGAATGCCCAAAATTTCAGCCAAACGTGCAATTTCCTTCCACTTTCTTACTTTATCATTTTTGGTTATATTCTCTAAAAATGCACCAAAAAGAATTTCCTTCTCTTTTCTTATCTTGTAAAGTAATATGATCTTGTGTTCTGCCATCAAAATGTTTAAATAATTTCACACAAATACCTTTATAACAAACAAAATTACTTTAACTCGTCGCTTTTCTTTGATCTCCTTCTCAACTTTGAACTTGCCATGTTATCACTTGTCAAACTAGTGAACATTTGACTATCGCTATTCTATTTGTATATATGACGAAATGTATAATGTAGCTGTTAACGCAAAGGTATATTTGGATTAAAATGTAGTAGATAGAAAAATAAGCTCTAGTAAGAATAGTTTGTATACCCACTAATGAAGATAGAGGGTAGAGAAAGTCATGTGAATGTATTATATAAGATTTTTATTAATAGTAATTTACGATACAAATATCGTAACGTATCATATTACAATATGAGATTGGAAGATTGACAAACGAGGCCGCAGGTCGAGTTTAAAGACAAAAATTAAATTGAGTTTTATTTATGGACGCCCATTAACTACTGTGGTCCTGAGCGTCCCATTCTATATTGGACGTGAAAGACCGATCATTTTGCTCAGAGGTCTATTTATTAGGCTTGAGGTTCTTTTACGCGCCGTAAATCTACGACACGGGACTACCGGCTTTACTTCCCTTCCGAAGGAATCCATGCTAAGGGTTTTACGCCCGAAAAATCCATCACCCTGCGGGGTTTGAAACCGTGATCTGGAACTAGAGACTAGCAGGCCTAATTTGATAATCAATCAAGTATTGTAATATGTGGTTAGGATATGTGTATCCTACAACGTTTTAATTACTTTAGTTACATAAAATCGACTTTTTTATTTACTTTGGTAAATTACATTCATCTACTTTAGTTATGTAATATCGATTTTCCAATACTAAAAAAAAGCGTTGAAAACCTATTCGCTTAATGGTAACTCATTACGCAACTTGTTTGGTAATGAAGCTTCTATTATGCCAATGCCTTTGGGTAATATAACTCTTATCACGAAACTGGTTGCGTATTGTGAAATATACATAAATAATAAACAAAATAGAGCCAATTTTATTTATTGTAAACATTGACAACGATATTTTTTAAACAATATTTTAAGTCAGAATTTATTAGGAATTAAATTATCTATAATAGAATTAACTGCATTTGCAACATCTTCGTCAGAACTCATGTTTCAACGTTTATTTAATTCATCTAGTACTTACGTTCTTCTATTTAAACAAAAACCTAACAAACAAATCGTCTATCAAACCATGCATGGCCCACTACGTATACGTAATAACTATACATCAATGTAGTGTACTGTTTAAGAGGTTCCTAATCTACATCTGAAATATAAATATTATTACATGCAGTTTGAATCCAATTACTTTCTTTCGCTCCTTAAAATCTTCACCATTGATTATCCGATAATGCTTTGCCGAATAAATGAAATAAACGGTCAGCGAAATAAACAGTGGAAAGGAAAGTTGCGAAACAAGCGAGCAGAGGATTGTTTGGCAACTGGGTGTGATTGGTTTTGTTTTAAGGAATCCAAGAATGTTGAAAAACGGTCCGATATTACACTACATCTCAGGTAACACGTGTATGAAAACACATTTCATTACTGTTTTGATTACGCAAATGCCTGTTTGTGTTTCATTGAGAGTTAGTAGCTGTGGTGGAAATAACTACTATTAATAAGGGAAACCAGGTGCGTTTCACAATAGTTACGCATACGAAACTACAGAGAAACATAGTTCGTATTGTAATATGGATTTGATGTGTTATATTCACATGACTTTCTCTATCCTCTATCGTTTATTAGTGGGTATACAAATTATTCTTACGAAACTTTATTTTCCTATCTACTTCATTTTAATCTAGATAAACCTTTCCGGAAATAGCTGCATTACACATCTCGTTATTAGATACAAAGGGAATAGCAATAGTCAAATGTTTAAGATCTGGACGCTACATATCGTTTCCGCGCAATCGCGAGAAACAACTGAAAATTGACAGGACTTTAAAAGAATGAACAAGTATCGAACAATTCGAACCATAATAACGGACATCTTAGAAATGGTTGATACCATAAAAAAGCTTATTTGAAACAAATTGTGTGTTATAAAGAGATCTACATTTTTTGTGTGGTACGTTTCCGCCTATCGCTTAACGTTTAACAGTTATACAAGATTATAAAAATTCCTTCTGAATGAAGAGAATTTCACAGGCTATTCCTAGAAAATTCAAGATATATATTTTATTTGTCATGGATACTTCTTTAATATACGGTATTTTAATCAAAATTTCATTTTAAAGGAGTTTGGGATTGAGGGATTTTTCTGAAAATCTTCGTATCGCACCTTTGGAAGAAACTGAAATTAAATACCAAGTTTGGTATTTATCCCAATTTTCGTTTTTGATTTATATCGATTTTTAGGGTGAAATGCAATATCTTCTCTACTTACAATGTACGCGGTAGAGAAACTGGCATACGAGTATATTTACTTTCTCTACTACGTATAGTAAGTAATTTTGGAAACATGTCCGTGTGTGTGTCTGTGAATAGCATAACTCAGAAACGAACAGTCGGATAAACACCAAACTTGGTATTTAGGTTCAGTAACTTCCACAGATACGACACGATGGTTTTCAAGAAAATCCTCCCCACTCCAGATTACCCTTTACATGGAACATTTTTCGAAAATTTTAATTTTCTCAAAAATGGCTGTAACGATTTTGATTAAAATATCATATGTTTAAGATATTTTCATGACATATAAAACGTATATCTCAAATTTTCTGGGGATGTCTCCAAAAGTATTCTTCATTGTGAACGACTTTTGCATAACTGGTAAACCATAAGAGATAGACAAACTTTTACTAAACAAAAAATGTAGATCGCGTTAAAATACACAATTTATGTCATATACATTTTTTGTTGAGTGAACCATTTTCGAGATATTGCTTGTTATTCCCTTCAATTTTCCAATACTTATCCTTTTTCTCAATTGGGAATTCGTTATTCTTTTTTTGTCCTGGTAATGCAAAGAGAATGGAATACTCCACATAGCCACCAGCTCTTAAAATATTTGACTATCACTTAAAGCCTACGAATTCCCCTTGCATCTACAAGAAAATTAGCAAGAAGATTAACATCTCGATAAACATAAAGCAAATGGAGAACAAGCGTTTGTAAAAATTGTTTGTACAAGACTAGAGAAAGTCATGTGAGTGTAACACATAAGCTTTTTTCTACATGAGCAGCCACTGACCCATAGGGGCTACATGCTCTATTATCGATCTCAGAGGTTAGTTTGCTAAGTGGGTATTTCAAAACATGCATCGCAGTTTCTTCCCAACGAGAAATTTAGTAGAAAGAAATTGAAGTTAAAATAAACGTGCTGCGTTGCATAAAGCTCCAAAACGATTGCTACAGAGGATGAAGCGACTCTGGGCGACAAAACAAGATAACATGTGTGCGATATATGACCATGTCCCTGTACAGTAGGACCGAGATGATAAAGCTGGGGACGTAACTTAAATTTCCGGTTTCTGACAGCCGCTTCAAGCTGGTCCATAGATACAGTTCATGTAACTGTTCCAACTATGAAAGATTCCCTCTTATTAGGCGAACAGTTGTTTTTAAGTTCACATTACTTTCTCTACCACGTAATGCACCTAGGTGGTAGAAGTGATATTACATTCTAGCCAAATTTCGATGTCTAGATTTCACATGCTTTGAAGCCCCGTGAATAAAAACATTTTACGAAATGATACATGTGTGTGCGTGCGTGTCTATGAACACAACTCCGAAACGAAAAGTGGGATGAATATCACACTTGGTATTTAAGTTCAGCATCTTTCAAAGATGCGAAACGAAGATTTTCAAAACAAACTATCCACTACAAACTATCCTTTTAATGGAACATTTATAATTATTTTTTATTTTCTCATAATACCTCTAACGATTTTAATTAAAATACCATATGTTTAACATGTTTGCATGACAAATGAAATGTATATCTTGAATTTTCTAGGAACAGATTGTGAATTCCAGTTCATTCTGAATTACTTTTGTATAATTATAAAACCGTAAGAGAGAGAGAGAGAGAAAATCTTACTAGACAAAAAATGTACAACTCCTTAAAGTACAAATTTAATTCATATTATTATTTTTTCTTTTGTGGAGTTAATTATTTCCGAGATAATTGTTATTGATTTGAATTTTCAAATCTTACACTTTTCTCATTTGAGAAGACACTATACATCACGTACATAGTAGCTAGAGAAGGTATTGCATTCTACCTAAAAGCTCTATACCGAAATTTCAACGGAAATACATGCATTGAGGCCCCTAAATCCAACCAAAGCATTTTAGAAAAAGGTCCGTGTGTGTGTGTGTGTGTGTGTGTGTGTGTGTGACTGTGAACAGCAAAACCCAAAAACGAAAAGTCGGATACATTCCCAAACTTAGTATTTAGGTTCAGTACCTTCCAAATATGCGACACAAAGATTTTCAAGAAAATTTCCCCACCCCAACTACCCTTTACATGAAACGTTTTCGAAATTTTTGATTTTCTAAAAAAATGGCTGTAACGATTTGGATTAAAATAGCATATATTAAAGATGTTTACATGCCAAATAAAATGTACATCTTGAATTTTCCTGGAATAGCCTATGAACTCATCATTCGGAAGGAATGTTGTATAGTCTTGTAAACTGAAAACTGGTACACGTTAAGCGATAGACGAAAATGTAGTACACAAAAATTGTAGATCTCTTTGAAACACACGATTTATGTTCAAATCAGTTTTTTGTGGCATAAACCGTTTCTGAAATATCCGTTATTAAATGTTTGAATTCTTCATTTCTTGGTCATTCTTTTAAAGTACTGTCAATATTCAGTTGTTTCTCGCGATTGCATGGAAACAATGTGGATTTTTAAGGCTAGCATACAGCATCCAGTTCTTAAACATTTGAGTATCGTTATTCTGAAAGTATTTATAAGTAATATATATATATATTATTGCGACGTCATCTTTATTTGGCGACGTCACCAAATGTGACGGAGCCCTGGCGGCTGCATCAGATGTAACGTCGTCACTTTGCGAAATCGGCGCCTATACCAGATCTGACGACGCCACGGCGTCTTCACTAAATGGGACCTCTGCACCCCATGTTGGGGTGACGGGAAGGAATAGGCGAGTGGGATAACTCAGGGATTTCATTGAGAGAGTTGTTCTTGCAGGAATTGGAGGATGGTGAGGAGCGACACTATGGAACCATCCTAGTTCCAAGAGAACCTTAATCTTTCTTATAAATAATCTAAACTACATTAAAAGAGAGAAAGACCTAAGGGCTTTTAAGTTTACCTGATAGGCTCTATGTCGAAGTTGAAAATAAATTTAAAGAGCCGACCGTTACAGAGTCCTGCTACGCAAGTGATAGGCAGAGCCTGAGTCGTCCAAAACCTCTCAATTTAAATACCCGAGGAGTATGCTGAACAGTGCTTTAGACAGCTCTGACGTAAGCGGTATCAGCATGGTTTGCATTCTCCACGTGTTGAACTTTCCATGAACCTGAGATGATCATTGCCCTAAAAATCATACGATCTAACCCCTGCTTACATAATCATCCGGGAAATGCCTCGCAAAAATTCTAAAGCCAATTTCATGGATTTACTTAAATATCGATCTTTATAGAATTATGTTTATCACATTCTGTAAAATATAAATATAATCGTTGTATAATCGTGAAATATTAAGTCTACCAAAGTGCACTAACAATGGAAATAGTCCAAAGTGAATTGGGAAGAATGACAAGGAAGGATATGATTATGGAAAGAGCTCTTAAATGTCGGTTTAGAACCTTGAGTTTAGAAGAAATTTGCTTATTAAGACAATGCTTAGAATATTAAGAGAAGAGATTAAAGAAAACTGCATGAATTAACAGTCTAAATAACTTAGGGAATAATGAATTGGGGGAAATAAGGGAAAGAGAAAATAATTATAAGGCTTTTGGAAAGTAGCAAAGTGGAGATTTGAGGATATATAAATACAGATACTGAACATTATTTGTATGCCCGTACCCAGAAAAGATTTCGGGGAAGGTTTTCCTTAACTAGATCTAAACTTAAGAGTAAACCACACAGTTACCATGTACCGACTCCATAGTAAATAGACGTTACGTAGATAAGAAAATTACTTGGAGACATTATAGAGACAGGAAAATCTCACCAGAATGAAGATATTCTACCTTACAGCACAAAACACCGAGACTGCTTCGAAAACCAGGATGGATGGTCACCTTAACTATGTAAGGCGACAATATTAAGCGTTCCTTTTTCTTGTAAATGTGCCACTAGCAGTAGACCTAATGTTATCTAACGACATTTTCCCACATTGGTTTGTTATGAATTTAAATAAATAAAGCTGTCAGAAGTTTCGGGAGGGAGGGTTTGAACGCTAAAGACCCCCTCTAAATAAAGCCCTGATTATTTGGGTGTAAAGGAACTGATTTGTGGAAAAAGGAACCTATAAATCATAAATTCTTTAAATTGGCTAGGAAAATAGGTTTAATCGAAATGTTCAATTAAGATAGCAAAAGGTTAGGACAGTTTCTAAGAAAACTGAAAAAAATAAGTGTAAAGAGAATTAACAAACTCAACTGCACGGTGGTTTTAATCATTTTGTAATATTGCAGAAGCAACCACAAGTTGAATAAGAAAGTTATATTTTGTAAATATTAGAATAATCAAAACTGGAAGAAAATTTCATTCCACGGTTAGACAGATCTTAACTGCAGACCACTAGATTGGAAGGTTGGTGAGAATCACTGATGACTGAAGACTGCAGAGACGGGGATCAAACAACTGGAGTGAAGAATGTGCGAACCTGATGAAATTTACGTTCTTTTTGTCAGTGTTCCAAAAGCGAATGGAAAGTAGAGTAAAACTACGAAACTATGAAGGTTTTATATACGGTAAATATTTTATTTCATCTAGACATGGAGTCCACATAGGTCATGCATGAAAAACGCAAACGATAAAACGGTTTATGAAGCCCAAGTGTTGAATAAAACGTGATTGTCTAGAGGAGCACAAAAAATATATAAACATTTAAAATAAAAATATATCTGCTAAGCATTATTATTGGATACACAATGATGATCCAGGAAGTATTCGTCTCCACTGCAAACATTTTATAGTAATTAAATAAACATTTTAACTCTTATTTTAATAAGCAGAAAGAACAAACAATATTACAGTTTATATGTTCTGACATTTTTCAAGATGTTACATTTTATAAGTTTTTACACCGATTTTTAAACGTTTAACGTGTGGTGTTTACTAAATTATTTTACATGCAGTGAGTAGAGCACTTCTTTTATATGTTACTTGACAGTATCACCGACATAGGTTTTAATATGGCAGAGAAATAAATATGTGAGGTCGTAAAACCTGAGGCGTCAATTAGAAGTTCACTAAAAATATTAACTCCCCTTTGACATATTTTTCCCCTCCATACTAAAAAGAAATTTCACGGCAGTTTCAGATGTTATTCTAGAACATTTTCTCTGATTATTGTACGTGAAATAATTTTGTAAACACCACACACGAGAAAGTTATATAATTTAGGAAATTTTCAAAAAATGGTATAACAACTGTTATTGTACGTAGACATTAAAGCTGAGATTTAAGTCATTTTGACATGGGCTACTCTGCCCCTTTTCGATTTCAGCTAACTACTGTACGAACAACTATTGTAGCGACCATAGGGTTTGTCTACATGTAATTTCTGTATTTTCCTGTAGTTCAACTAGTGTAGGTTGTGTAAGGTTCTCATTTAGGAGATCCCTGGTTCAATTCCCGTGGACCGTTCACACTCTGTTCTTGGAATTTTTCTAGTCTTCTCTGACTGTAGGCGAATGCTGGGATGGTTTCTGATCTGCCACGATTTCCTTTCCATAATTTCCCTTTCTTTCATTTTCCTTCTCATGTATCAGGTGTGCTTCTAGGTTTCGTGGCGTATGGCGGTGTCGGACAGATGGCGCGGATACTTTTTTTTTGTACTAGAGGGCTGCCTAGTTGACGAGTCGTTCATCGCCCTCTCTAGGCAGCTCCAGTAATGGAACGGGTCCGTAAGCCAGGAACTGTTAGGCACTTCCGCGCGTCTCTGCAGCCTTGTCTGCTTGCAGCCTGTAGCCTCCTGTGATTCCTTCACTTCATACTGGGGGTGGTAGCCGCAATAGATCTTTCGTAGGTCGCAGTGCGCGAGGTGTAGGGGAAAGGTCCCTAATTTGAACCGCCCCGATATTTTCTAAACTATACGACAGATGTCACCATAATCCTAGCAGAAGCGTAGCGTGTACAGCTATGAATGCTTGGGGTTGTTGACTTGGCATTCTGAGCTGTGGTTTCAATTCTATGAAGTGTTGTGTGTTTTTGGTGCTTCAGAAGTAATATTTGATTCATCTAACTAAGCTTATTCAACCAATTAGGCAAGTTTGAGATAGTCTATATATTGCATGTTATGAAGTGTTTATTTAGCAACAACATTTATGTATACGTTTCTTCAAGCAGCGTCTCTCCTTGTCACACAGATGCTAAAGCTTCCAAAATGGCGTGGCTCGTAAATTGAACCACTGTTTGAACCCTATATTGAACTGGTCCAATTTAGGAAACCTATTGAAGTTCTAGGATTGTTCAACTGTGAATAGTATATCTTGTGAATAAATATCGCCATAACATGTTAAGTTTAAAAAATCATGTTAAAAACAGTGGCTGACATGAATATGTGAATTTGAATTGTCTGAAATTATGGACATGATCCAGTGTATGAGTTGTAGGATATGGCTTCACCAAAAGTTGCAAAAATTAGTGCTAAGAATAAAGTGTTTTATTGTGAAGGCTGTGTATAATTGGACTCTTTTGTATGAGAGCAAAAATTAGTAAAAGCTCTATATTTGCAAATAATACTTATTCCAAAAACCAAGTGATTGTCGTTATATAAAAATTCAAAATGTTCAAGGAAATTGCTATTCTATCACAATTTTGGACTCTACTTTTGTTGCTGATAGAATATATGTTTTGAATGTACAATAAAGTATGTGTATTTTGTATAAATCAAAATACTTTTAAACTTAAAAGTATGTGGTCCATTTTAAGGCACGGTGGTTCAATTTAAGGACCACGTTCCTAATTTGAACCGATTTACACCATCTCACTTTTTAAATGTTATTTAATCGATAATTGTATTAATTTTAAATTGTGTTGAGGATATTGATAGCGCAAGGATTTGTCACTTTAACGCTTGTGTTTCTGAAAATTTTGATTTGAAATTATAACTATTATTTATTATTTAGGCTAAGTGGTTCATTATAGCAACCTTTCCCCTATGCCCTCTACCATCTAGAAGTGCTAAGTCAGGGGAACGTGCAGGGATTTCGCATTGGTCTTACGTTGCTCAAAAGTCAGGCATGTATCTGTCACTTTGTGTTATTTCTGTGAACTCTTGTTATGGCCACATGTTTGCTAAAGAACTGTCTAAATACGTGGCAAACTGTTTAAATGTGGAATTTATAAAACATTGTGGATAATTAGTATTAAAATATGTGTGCATTTTTAGAACCTGTATATTTTTAATGCAAACCAATCTCTGAAAAGTCCACGCATAGCTGTTTTCTTCTCTGCGGTATGGGTTGTGTGGATGCCGTTCTAGAATTGCGCAAGAGAAAGCTTTTAGCCTGTGTTCAAGCTAACAGAGGTCAAAGCTATGTACAATAATGGACCTGGGGCTAGACATTAACAAACTGTTTAGCTTCGTCTCCCTAAATATGTACAGTGGTGCACTAATATACATACTGATGTAGCACTATGCTAAGTAACTGCTCCTTTATGTAAACCAACTGTGGCTAAGGCTGCGTGGCTTGAGGGATACGCTTGCCCAAGAAATTGCTCAAAGCGGAAACTTGAACGCGAGTTGCAGCTGTCCCATAGAAATTAACGCGGATCACTTATATGTTAATTCATTTCTATCAAGAAGTGAATCATTCGGTGTTAATCGCTGAAATTGGTTTGTCGTTTTGGCACCAAGTACATTCGATCAGTTTAAAACTGGCCGGCGTCTGAGAGATGGGGCTCGAATCGAGTATTTTCCAGTCAATCGTTGTGCACAATTCTGTGTGTATTCTTGTAGTAGTTACAATGGAGAACACAACTATAATCACAAAATTCTTCCGAGAAAATAATTCATAAACGAGATTTCAGGCAGATAGATGTTTCAAAGTATTTCAACACTGAATATGTGTAACCAAAACACACAAACGGAATTAGCTTACTGTTCCTGAAGTTACTACTTCAAATCTGCGTGGAGCTACTCAACTTTAATTTTAAATACACGACTAAAACTATAATAGGTTTTCTGCAATTTTTATGTATGTGGCGTATTTTAGTAGCCTGTCATACCGATAGATGGCAACCATCACATTAATTTATCTGTATGGAGGAGGTTTATACTCAACTTAATTTTATAACCACGAATTATATTTATAAGTAAAATGATGTAACACAAGCAACTATTTAACAATATTACAGTAAAAAAGTTTTAGAAAACAACAACCCATTACGGAGAATCGAACTTGAGCCGCTCATGTAAAAATTAAGTAGTTTAACCACTGATCCACACCAAGCACACTCTAGAGGTAGCCTAAATCAGTACCTTGTGGCTTGTATTATAGAGTGAGCCAAAGCGGCGCACAGAGGTTGACGTTGTGAACCGCTCGCTGACTCGAAGGGACGTCAAAACTTTTAACTGCTTAAGAAACCCGCCACCTTTAGTTTGACCGAGTGTATAAGCAGAGCCAACATAGTCTTCGACCATTGCACCTCACTGTTTTGAAAGTGGTTGCAGTAAACAGAGCAAACACTGCTTGAGAAATGTTACTAATGTCCATTTTAGTACATGGTAACGCATTTTTATTGATGGTAGTTAGCTCACCTATAATCGTACAAGGATTTTTTTTCTTTAGCATCAAGGATGCAATTCCGCCTACAGTATCAGAGAAGTGTTTATCACATAGTTCTTTTTCTATTTACATCGGCATAGTAGGCCGATTTTTCTTTAAGTGAATGTAAGACTTTTTCTAAAGTTTGACTTAGGTTAGTTGTTTATAGTCTTAATTGCGTAGTCACCTTCCTGCAACATATTTTCTTTGTGTTTCTCTTGTTGCGAAGGTTCGGGTCGTAATATAGAATATCTAATACGGTATTTGTCTAGTAAATAAGGGAAATCACGAAAAATAACTGTGGTGGTGAATATATGGGATCTGAACCCCCAAACTCATGAATGCCCTAGCGCATGAGCGAGTTTGCTTAGTAATGATTGTAGTTTGCTAAATCTTTAGTTTACAATAAACATCCTCATTCTATCATCCAATAGCTTGCTCTCATATTCATGTTAGAAATCGGCGAGGAAAAGTCTAAACAGTATGACTTGAATTTGAGTTAATATTACACTCTTTCCGAGACTAGACTCTGCATGCAGAAAAGGCAAGACATGATTGCAAATTGGCTTTGGATGAATAGGTAAGGGTTTTAAGGAATGGTTGGTTTTAAGCCGATACAATGTGCACTTAAAATGAACATACTTTAGTGCTTTACCAGGGTAATGCTTGTCTCCGGCCTGGCGCTTAATGAGGCGAGAGAATTTAAACTGAATATCCTTTTTGACAGACAAATGTCTTATGGACAACACAGTACAGAGAATACACACAATGATATCCTAACTTCTCTTTTGAATAAAAACATCATCTGAGTGTAGAGGAGAGGAGATGAGAGAAGAGGAGGATTTATCTTCTATTAGCCTTCATAAAGCGGAAAACAAATCGAGAAATTTATTCCTATCGTTCTCAACGTAATATGACTGCCAATTTGCTTCTCTGAAGGCAAAACCAATATTTACAGCAATTTATTTGGAAAAACACATCCAGTAAATTTGCAACAGCTCCATGATTTATTTTGCTCGTTGAAAGGCTTATTTATCAATGTGAAATCAAGGTCAATGATGCTGAGGTTTTAATTTGTGTCATATTAGTGAAGCTTCTGTCAAGAGGAGAAGTAACGGTGATATAGACTTTAGTGCCAACACTCATATTTGTACAGAACAGAACCTACTATCATAAAAAATATGGTCAATAAGTGCTGATTTTCGAAACTTATGTGTGGCTATGTTCCAGTGTAAAATACCTGTACTAATATAAAGAGAGAGCATACTATTTATGTAGTATAATCTCAAAAACACTCAACCTAGTTTGATAATTCTTTCACCATTGAAAAACCCCATTCTTTCTAATGGATATGGACTTAACTGCATTATAATTTCAATTTAAAAATTACTAAAAGAGTAAACATGACCTACAAAGCCCAAAGGTTACTTATAGGCTATGTAGAATTTCCAGAGCTTGGAAGACTGTTGGGGGAGGTTAAGGAAATCAGACCTTTCGCCGATATTTGACATACTTTTGCGTGAATATCAGAGAGATCTTTCTTTCATTGTTAGATATATTGGGGGCTGTATGCAATTATAATTATAAGGGGTAAAGGGGATGATCATCACGAAAATTGACGTCCTCCGTGGTGTAGTGGTTATCCTGCTAGCCTTTATTTCCCGAGGTCTCAGATTCAAACCCGGCGGAGAGTGATGGATTTTTTTCGGGCGTAAAAATCCTTAGCATGACTTCTTTCAGAAGGGAAGTAAAGCCAATGTTTCCGTGTTGTAGATTTACGGCACGTGAAAGAACCTCAAACCTGATAAAGAGGCCTCTGAGCAAAATTACCGATCTTTCACGCCCAATATAAATTGGGGCGCTAAGAACCACAGCAGTTAAAGAGCGTCCATAAACAAAGCTCAGTTCAATTTTTAATCATGTAAATCTTCTAGGTCGTTGTACGGTATTTTCAAAAGAAAGGACGAGAGGTAAATGGAATTAATTAAATGGCTTTTAAAGGCTAACCGTGAAATGTCGGGTAACCCAGATACTCATGAATATAATCCTATAATAAAGCAAACTGCATTAAGTAATGCTATATTGGAACTGGAAAGATACTGTAAAGCATGGGGTCTGAAAATTAACCGAAATAAGTCAAAGACTTTAGTGTTCAAAAAGCAAAGAAGTTTGAAAACCAATTCGAAAAATAGGTCATGGGGGGGGAAAGAAGACAGCAACTACCCATGTCGATATTATTATTATTATTATTATTATTATTATTATTATTATTATTATTATTATTATTATTATTATTATTATTATACCTAGCAAACAAAATGCAGCACTTCAAATATTAATACCCTTCCAATGAATGATGAACTGCTTGCTAAGAATACTTTTTTCAAGCCTCTCTCACTCAGAGAGACCTGTCCTGGGGAATTTGAGCCACAGACCTTCTGTTCATGAGTCCGACCTTAACGACCTCGGCTATCTGTCGGTGTTAGGTGTTGATGATGATGATGATAATAATAATAATAAAATTATCTTTGAATCCTACACCTTGCAAACAAAATGTAATAACTAAAATATTGTTGCAGAAAGTGGTGAAATGCTTGATATGAATAATTTTCTTCTTCTTCTTTTAATTTTATGACCACATAGGGAGCTTTGAATTGAGAAAGAACTGATGCTACTAACATTTTGTAAACTGTAGGTTTTGTAACCCTCTTTTAAAAAATACTTCTTACTATTAAACACACTCGCATTCACTCCCACATTCGTATCTCCAGACTGCGGAGGATAGGGAGTGATTCTGATTAAAACAAAATTCCCCACCCCAACCGGTAATCGAACCCGGGGCCTATGTGCTGAGAAGCCAGAAAGCTCACCACTCAACCACGGATGCGGTCAAGAATTCAGATACAAGTTTTAACATTTCCTACTTGGATTTTCTCTCTACAGATATTCGTTTAATTCATTTTAATTTACAGTTTTAGACATTTTATAATTAATTTGCCGTCGAAAGATAACTTAGGTTAATGTGCTTTTATAAACTAACTGCTACAAATTTACACTGAAAGACATTTCCAGACGCATTTAAAGCGCAGGCTTTACTTACGCAAAGTTAACTTTTACTTCAGAAGAGACAAAATAAATTTCCATGTAGCGGTCACAACACACTCACAGACAGAAGCCTAACACAAATACTGACAAAAACATGCTTGCTTGGATTGACAATTGATTTTCCATGTGCGAAGTTTACGTATCAACTGTCAACGCTACGATAAGATACGGCAGTTCCGGTCCGGTTTCCAGTCTCTTCCGTAAATTCGAGGTACGTTTTACTCTCGTTTGTAATGTACTATGCAATGAAAAATCGACAAATGTCTCAATGGCTTAAACACGGTTTGCTTGTAGATAATGTTTATGGCAATACACTGACCCCTTTTATAGACGACGTCAGGGTGGTGACTCGACGTAAACAAACCAAGAGGTGGGCTTTTCCTTCAGGTCCTGAGCTCGAAACATAAATGCGAGGACACTCCCGGAAGTACCCGACCTGATGTATAGATAGCGGTTGTTGTTTCAAACAAATGACTGTGGTAGAAAGTACCAACCTTATAAAGCTTAAGTCTGAAGTTTGACGATGCTACTTGTTTAGTAATTATTTGGCAGTGATCAATAGTGAACGCTCTCAGCAAATTTGTAAATATGCATAAAACTGGTCATCGTTATGTGATACAATACTTTCATTTGAAAGGTCTTAGTCCAACTACTATTAAAGCTGAGCTAGATTCTACTCTGGGGGGAGTCTACCCCTTCGTTTACAACAGTAAAATATTGGATGGAAGAGTTTAAGCGAGGCCGTAGGAGCTGCCAAGATGAACATCGCAGTGGTGGACCAAATGAGGTGACCATGCCAGAAATTGTGAGGAAAATTCCCAAAATGGTATTGGATGACCGTCGACTGAGTGCGCGAGTTAGCAGGCATTTCTAAAGTGTTGTACATCGCATACTAACTGAAAATGTAGACATGAGAAAGCTATGCGAAAGATGGGTGCCGCGTTTACTCACAATGGAACAAAAGCAGAATCGTGAGGATGTTTCAGTTGCAATAAAGCCGAGTTTTTGCGTCGATTCATAACCATGGATGAAACATGGGTCCATCACTTCGTACCTAAGACGAAGGAACAGTTAAAACAGTGGATTGAAAGGGGAGAATCGGTTCCAAACAAGACGAAGACAGTTCCATCTGCAGGCAAGTTCATGGCATCAGTTTTTTGGGATGCGCGTGGGATAATTTTGATTTATTATCTTCAAAAAGGAAAATCAATCAATGCGAGTATTATGTAACTAATTGCAGCTCATTTAGGGAAAAATAAAGTTATATTTCATCAAGACAATGCACTAGTTAACACATCCATTATCGCCATGGCCAAAATCAGCGAGTTAAGTTTGAATTTCTTCCTCATGCACCCTATTCGCCAGACTTAGCCCCTCTGATTATTTTATGTTTCCAAAGTTGAAGAAATGGCTTGGTGGTAAAAGTTTTGGCAACAATGAAGAGGTAGAGTTTGCAGTTGGTGGCTATTTTGCAGAACTCGGCGGTTCTCACTATAAACAGGTATCGAAGCTATTGAACATCGCTGGGAAAAGTGTATCGAGTTGAAAGGAGACTATGTAGAGAAATAAAGATGTTTTTTCCCAAAATTGTTGTGTTTTCTTTGTTAGGTCGGGTACTTCTGGGACAGCCCTCGTAGGTGGATTGAGATGTCTAAGTTCTTCAAGCGCAGTGGTAGACAGATAATATAGACTGCATATAAGTATAGGTTATACAACGGCGGGGAAAACCTCGTGCACTGCAACTTGCATACATCTATTGTGGCTACAACCCCCCCCCCATATGAAGTGAAGGAATCATTGTCAAACAGGCCACAGAGACGTGCGGAAGTCCTTAACGGTTTCAACCTCGAAGCTCCGTCACGCCGCAGGAGTTGCCTAGAGAGGGCGATGAACGACCCATCGACCATACAGCCCCATAACCTCCACGGCTTGAGGTTCTGTAAGTGTCGTAAATCTACGACACGGGGCCACAGATTTACTTCCCTTGCGAAGGAAGTCATGCTAAGGATTTTAACGGAAAAGATGTCCACCATCATCTGCCGGGTTTGAACTCGCGACCTCGATAATTAGAACTCCCCACACAGCGGAGGACGACGTTATTTCGAACTCATCTCGCGCGGTGTATAGAAGTGTAAGCGTTGGGGACCGGTTTACCGTTAAAGGTACATGCAGAATAAATTACAAATCTATCTCTTTAACATTAGTATGACGGTAGGGGTCAATTTGAATCCGAAGCAGAATCTTATTTCTGCCTTTGATAGAAAAAACTATTTCAACACTATTTCCTCTAGTAACCTTTGTTAACTTTTTGTCATCAAAAATAAATTTTTCCTAAAATTCAGTTGAGAACTATAATATAATTTACCTTAAATATCTGGAGGGATCATATTCACTCTTTATTAAAACCTATGCTTTTTACTTTCTCTACTACGTATAGTAAGTAGGAGAAGTATTGTATTCCACCCAAAAATTCGATACCGAGATTTCACCGGAAATACATGTTTTGAGACCCCCTGAATCCAAAAAAAGCATTTTTGGAAACAGGTCCGTGTGTGTCTGTGTTTCTGTGTGTGTGTGTGTGTGTGTGTGTGTCTGTGAACAGCATAACTCAGAAACGAACAGATAAACACCAAACTTGGTATTTAGGTTCAGTATCTTCCAAGGATGCGACACGAAGGTTTTCAAGAAAATCCCCCCACCCCAGATTACCCTTTACATGGAACATTTTTCGAAAATTTTAATTTTCTCAAAAATGGCTCTAACGATTTTGATTAAAATATCATATGTTTAAGATATTTTCATGAAAAATGAAATCTATATCTTGAATTTCCTGGGAATGTCTCCAAAAGTATTCTTCATTGTGAACGACTTTTGCATAACTGGTAAACCATAAGAGATAGACAAAATGTTACTACACCAAAAATGTAGATCGCGTTAAAATACACAATTTATGTCATATACATTTTTTTGTTGAGTGTACCATTTTCGAGATATTGCTTGTTATTTCCTTAAATTTTTCAATACTTATTTTCTCAAATGGGAATTCGTTATTCATGTTTTGTCTTGGATATGCAAAGAGTATTCATTAATCTGTGGCAAAGGGAATGGTGCTGCACCTAGCAACCAGCTATTAAGAGGTATGTATGTGCTTAAAGGCTAGTGTATTTCTATATTGCCCTTGTAAATATATATTCCCCTTACATCTACAAGAAAATTAGCAATAGGATAGAGTCTGAAAATGTTTATCTCGATTAACATGAAGTAGATGGAGAATAAGCGTTTGTAAAAATAGTCTGTACAAGAGTAGAGAAAGTCATGTGAGTGTAACACATCAGATTTTTTTTACAAGCAATAATTCATTATTTGTTTTTGTCCTTAGTCATGCAATAATCAAGGAATTTAAAAGGCATCGCATAGCAACACCCGCTGCTTAAACATTCAACTATCGCTTTAATGTCAATTTTAACCATTCGTATTTCAGTTTCTATTTTCTAAGACTGTTAACACTGGTTTATTTACACGACTGTCACAAACAACTAACCACTTACGATCTGACACTTTACAGCACATCGTTTAAAGGAGCATGGTATACTTTAATTTGGCCGCCTTCACGGCATCTCTGAGTCAGCCGAGAACTTTTAGAACGCCATCATATAATGGATAGCTGTGTTTTAATCTAACCTTATGTAGGCAGTAATGAAAGTTGAAAATACATTACTAAGGATGGTACTCGAACCATAGTTCTGCGACACTTACTCCCTGACTTTGTCGAGCGAGGTAGCGCCGCGGCAACGTGATACTACTCGCATTCAGGAGGTCCCAGGTTCGTTCCCCGGCGACCATCCACTATGACCCATGGGTTTTTCATGGTTTCCCCGGGTCGGTAGATAAATGTTCGGGTGGTTTATCTTCTACCACGGCTCTCCTGCTCCCCATTTCCTGTGCCCACCATCTTCCTTGTCCCTTGTTTCAGGGTTGTAGGACCAGGTGACAGTGTTCGGTGAGGTTGCGGCTGTACGCTCTGTGGAAGTTTCTTCCTGAGGTCGTCCAGGGACCGCTCGGTTGGACACCCGCCTCTGGGTGCTTTTGGTTAGGCGCTCCTTTGGACACCCCCGAATGATCGGAACCCAATGCGTGGTCTCGTGCGGCGTTGGAGACATTCAATCTGGAAACATTAGGGACCCCATCTGTGCTTGCGTCCGGCCTCAACCGAATCTGGTCGCTTTTCGAGTCTCTCCCATCATTCCTCCCTTCCAAGGTTCACCATAGAAACACAAAGGAACGAATGGCCTGCGTGCGGTGTTCTACCCCGGTTTCGGAGGCCCCTCCATTCGTCAGTACCTTTACCTTTTAGCCCCTGAGGTACCCATACGCGCATTAAATCTCATCCGATTCAAGTATCTGAGTTATCCTTCAAAGCGATCTCAAGTGTTGGAGACATCATATCTCAAAGACGACCTGCAATGTTGTGCTGCTTTCAAGTCACCTTTGAGTTATGATATCTCGAGTATTTGAAAGCCTACAGCGTCAGCACGAGAGACGAACATCTGTGTTTCCATTCCGCCCCTAGATTTAATCCTAGAAGTCTCTTTCAACTTTCAAAAATAAGCATCTAGTCATACAATAAACATTCCGGCTATTTCTGTTTCCTTGAATAATCCGAGTAAACAAAATGCCCTCTAAGCACGCTACCAACGTGAAGCAGAGTAAAATGAAATCTAGCACTGGGAATAATGCTCAAACATGGATTTTCTCAACATCTCATAAGGATAATACAAAATACGTATACAAACGTGAATTTAGAATGAAGAAATGAAATCAATAGAAAAATAAAAGTATGTGGAGACTAATTTAGGAGTAACACAGGGGTGCCCACCGTCCCTACATTGTTTAATATATATATATATATATATATATATATATATCCTAGCTGCCCAAACAAGCCTTCTTTTGCAGTTTTGCGTTTCCCGCATACATACACTACGTATGTATCCGGACACCTGGCTGAAAATGACGTACAAGTTCGTGGCGCCCTCCATCGGTAATGCTGAAAGTCAATATGGTGTTGGCCCACCCTTAGCCTTGATGACAGCGTTCACTCTCGCAGGCATACTTTCAATCAGGTGCTGGAACGTTTCTTGGGGAATGGCAGCCCATTCTTCACGGAGTGTATCGATGTAGGTCGGTGAGGCCTGGCAGGAAGTCGGCGTTCCAAAACATCCCAAAGGTGTTCTATAGGATTCAAGTCAGGACTCTGTGCAGGCCAGTCCATTACAGGGATGTTATTGTCGTGTAACCACTCCGCCACAGCCCGTGCAGTATGAACAGGTGCTCGATCGTGTTGAAAGATGCAATCGCCATACTCCGAATTACTTTTCAACAGTGGGAAGCAAGAAGGTGCTTAAAATATCAATGTAGGTCTGCGCTGTGATTGTGGCATGCAAAACAACAAGGGATGCAAGCCCCCTTCAGGAAAAACACGACCACACCATAACACCACCACCTCCGAATTTCACTGTTGCACTACACACACTGGCAGATGACGTTCACCAGGCATTCGCCATACCCACACCCTGCCATCGGATCGCCACATTATGTACCGTGATTCGTCACTCCACACAACATTTTGCCACTGTTCAAACGTATAATGTTGACGCTCCTTACACCAAGAGAGGCGTCGTTTGGCATTTTCCTGCGTGGTGTGTGGCTTATGAGCAACCGCTCGACCATAGAATCCAAGGTTTCTCACCTCACGCCTAACTGCCATAGTACTTGGAGTGGATCCTGATGCAGTTTGGAATTCCTGTGTGATAATTGCATAGATGTCTGCCTATTACTCTTTACGACCCTCTTCAAATGTCGGCGGTCTCTGTCAGTCAACAGACGAGGTCGGCCTGTACGCTTTTGTGTTGTACATGTCCCTTCACGTTTCCACTTCACTATCACATCAGAAACAGTGGACCTAGGGATGTTTAGGAGTGTGGAAATCTCGCATACAGACTTCTGATACAAGTGACACCCAATCACCTGACCACGTTCGAAATCCGTGAGTTCCACGGAGCGTCCCATTCTGCTGTTTCACGATGTCTAATGACCATTGAGGTCGCGGATAATGAGTACCAGGCAGTAGGTGGCAGAACAATGCACCTAAGGTGAAAAACGTATGTTTGTGGGGATGTCCGGATACTTTTGATCACATAGTGTAGGTGCAAAAGAACTTGCCCTATCACTGTTGTTCAAAGGTACAGTGCAGTTACGAAGCGAAAGGTCATGAGGTAGTACTGGTGTCTGCTGGTGTTTACTTGGTAGTTTCAAACTGTTAAGCGTCGCGTGATCGCCTGCTTGCAGTTACAGCCAGGTCATTCAGACAAAAAAGTAACGTTCATCAATGACGAACACACCGATATGGTTACGATCTGTGCGGAGATGCACCAAAATGCAGTTGAGGTTCAAAGACTGTGTTCTCAACATTTTCAAATGAGGCATCTGTCGTCTACGCAAATTTTATTTATTTATTTATTTATTTATTGCGTACAGAGATGGCATTAAGCAATCTGAGAGGCCGCATCATTTCGTCCACCAAGGGGCGGACATGGTTTTGCACATGCTTATTATGAATACTGGACTAATAGAAAATAATTTGGTTGTAACGCACCTTTAAAGGTACATGAATATAATAAAAATAAAATTTCGTTTGCGGCAATAATTGGCGCCATTTAGTTATACTGAGTGTAGATTAACTGTCATACAACTAAATGACTTAATACGTGTCTCACGTTTGCGTCAAGCGGCAATCCTGAATTCCGGTCAATGGGCGAGTTGATTATAAAATAACCGATAACAACCCCCCCACACAGGTATCCTCACATTCAAACACCACACCCTGTGTATAGCATGAAATGCTTTTTTAAAGACAACTTTCCCGGGGACCAGCCGGGAATGGAACTCGAAACTCCTCATATAGTAGACAGTTCCTCTTCGGAATGAGCTCTGTTACCAGTAATAGCAGTTAATGTGTTGTTTTCAAGCATTGGCATACATTTAGCGGCCTCCTTCCTGTCGGTATGGAGTCCCCTTTGCAGTTCTGCTTAAGCAATCCTTTTGGCATTCGCGTTATACCCTATAAACTAACTTCAAATAAGGACAATTTGTGTGAGCCACCTGTATATATAGTAGAGGAAATATGGTGCATCAATGTATCAGCATTAAGTGAATAGACAAATGTAAAATATGTTCTATGATAAATGTAAAGGAATCTAGCTAGCCGTGCAAATTGTAATTTAGGTATCAGGTGAAAATATTTCCAGGCTTAGCACGGGAATTGGCTAAATATGACTATAGGCCGGAACAGAAAAGGGAAGTCCGAATTCGTCACGGAATAGTAAAAGATACCACGGCATATTTTCATACGACGCCAAAGTGTTCAGCCAATCACAATAGTGCTATAAGCTACGCCGGAAAAAATAGTGTCTTTAGCTGGGAGTGTAAATAAGGCGGATCCCTTATTCACACTCACAATAGCACGACTGCATACATTTTCTTACGACGCCAATGTGATCAGCCAATCACAATAGTGCTATAAGCTACGCCGGAAAAAATAGTGTCTTTAGCTGGGAGTGTAAATAAGGCGGATCCCTTATTCACACTCACAATAGCACGACTGCATATATTTTCATACGACGCCAATGTGATCAGCCAATCACAATAGTGCTATAAGCTACGCCGGAAAAAAGAGTGTCTTTAGCTGGGAGGCGGATTCCTTATTTACACTCACAATAGCAAGATTGCATACATTTTCTTCGGGAGGTGAACTTTATGCCACTCAGATGGCTGAGGTGTAAAAACGCTGTCAGCAACTTAGAAACAACACAAGTGGGAGGTATAGGTTGATAGGGAGACCCCATTACTCAGGCAAATCATTGTGGGATAGAATTCACGGCTAGTTGCGAATAATAGTGCAAATAAATTGCACTCCAGATAGTGAACTCAAAATTTCATTTCATCTCCTGTAACCACTCCTGAGATAAGAGTTGAACCATAGGCCAACACAGAAGTGTTGTAGGACGCTCTTTTGCAGAAATTTACCAGAGCACCAGAAAATCGACGAGGCAACCGGGGAGAGGAGCAGTTTCTTCGCATACACACACACACACACACACACACATATATATATATATATATATATATATATATATATATATACAGGCTGAATCACCTAAAACTTGCACCGCAAATATTTCGGAAATGGAAAGTGCTATTGATGTGCAGTTTTCACAGCATTGATTGGTAGTCAGGGGCTTGTACGTTTAGCCTATAAACAGATTTTAATAATATCGAGAAAGTGTATTTTTTGAGCAAACATACAATTTTTTAAATGGAACAATGCCTAGTTACATCAACAGAATAAAAATAGGGTAGATTAGAGTGTCAGTGGCGTTTGTTGCAAGATTCTAGCGCAAGTGAGTTACGAGAAATCTTATTTTGAAACTGTTACACACCGACACTTGTACAACTTGTGGTAGCACAAGCTAAAGGAAAACAAAAGGAAATTACAATACTTCTGTGGATTCTTACAAGTAAAGAGAACATAGCCCTTCAAAGGTTGTGTTCAAAATGACCACCGGCAGCTTCAATACACGCTTCCAGTCTGCTATGGAAAGACTGCTACACACGTTCTAGCATTTCAGTGGAAATTTCAGAGTAGGCAGTAGTAATACGTCATTTCATATCGTCTGGTGTAGTTGGTTCATCCTTGTAGACATTGTCTTTCAGCCTTCCCCACAAAAAGAAGTCTAAAGGGGTCAGGGTACAGGTCCACTTCGTCCAATCCAACGATTTGAAAACAATCCGTTAAGACAAGCTGTAGTACTTCGTGCACTATGGGCTGGATAGCCATCATGTTGGTACCACAGGTTCCTCCTGGTCTGCAAAGGAACGTCTTCTAGCATCTGTGGCAGATGGTCTGTCAGGAGGCTGCGATACTTGTGCGAGTTTATTGTTCCTTCTTTGAACAAAGGGCCTATGAGCTGATGGCTCACTATCCCACACCACGCGTTTAAACTCCATGGACGCTGACGTTCCACCTGACCAAGCCAACGGGGATTGTCAACAGACCAATAGTGCATGTTTCTGCGGTTTATCTGGCCATGATTAGTAATGTTGCCTCATCACTAAACAAGATACATGATGAATCTGCAGTATCATGTCTTAATGTCCATATACAAAAGTTAACACGATTCTCAAAATCGTTTCCATGCAGTTCTTGATGCAGAGAGATGTGATAGGGATGGAACCTATGTCGATGGAGAATGCGCAGTACACTTGCCTGACTTATGCCACTTCCACTTGCGATTGTGCGGCAACTAATTTACGGATCTACTGCAACGGCAGCCAAAACATTAATTTCTGCCTCTTCTCCAGTCACTTGTTTGTTTCTGTTACGTTTTCTAGGTGTTACAGTAGCATTTTCACGTAATTGGTTGAAGAGGTTGATAAATACTTGCCGAGATGGTTGACGTCTATTGGGATACGTTTCCGCATACACCGTAAAGGAACGAACTGTATTCTTCCTACGCTCTCCATACATATCGGCTTTTTCTGCATTACTAAACCCCATCTTCCACTCACGACTTACTGCTTGAACTGTCACAAACTAACTGACCAGAAAGTCGCAATGCAATCAATGAACAGAAAACACAATGCAAACAAACATAACAACATCGTACCTAGCAACTAAGCAGGTTGAATGGGACAAACAATTGTCGGGGTGGAAACTTTTCAAAATACGATTTCTCGTAAGCCACTTGCACTAGAATCCTGCAACAAAGACCATTGACATTCTAATTTACCCTACCTTTCTTCTGTTGATGTAACTAGGCATTGTTCTATTTAAAAAATTGTATGTTTGCTCAAAAAATACACTTTATCAGTAATATTAAAATCTGTTTATAGGCTAAATGTACGAGCCCCTGACTACCAATCAATGCTGTGAAAACTGCATATCAAGAAGGCTTTCTATTTCCGAAATATTTGCGGTGCAAAGTACTTCATCCTGTATATATATGAATGACGCTGTTGTACGATGGCAAGAAAAACTGAAAACGTATTTTAAAATAAAAACAATAAATATTGATACATTCCAATTTGCCGATAACCAGATTTTGATTGCAAATTCGGAAGACAATTTACAACGTGCTATACATGCATTATACCTATATAATATCTGAATATAACCTTCAAATTTCATATACGAAAATAAAAATAATGGCTTTTAGAAATATAAACCATATAAGAGCAAACATATGTATAAACAATAAAATTATCCAACAAAAAAGTGAGTTTAATTATTCCGGATATACTCTGTCATATATCAATAACAGAGATATGAAAAATAAATGAAATTCCAAATAATATATGGTGCAATAAAAATCACATCTAAAAATTTAATAAAGCAACCAAGTTGAAACTTCTATGCGTGGCTATTCTAATATTGATCTATGGGTGTGAGAGTTGGGTGCTAACCGCCTCACAACAGGTTGCCCAGATTTTTACAGACTCGATTAAAAAGGAAAGAAAAAGAAAAGGAACGAAGATATTAGAGGAGAATTGAGGATTCGAGTCCAAAAATGAAGTAAGAATATTGAATACGGATGAAAAGACCAAGAAAACAGAATGGATGAAGTTCGAACGCCATAAATAATATAAATGTACCAGGTAGCCCAACCGCGCCGTATTTCAAGTGTGTAGATATCCCTTCGTGCGTTAAAAGAGTTGCAGAATTCAACGGGGAAATTTCAAGTAAAAGTGGGAATTGGCGAATCAGCATGAGCGAGCTTTTTAAAGTTCCAGTTATACCCCGCCTTTAACTACAACGGTCTTATCGGCGGCCTTTCTTTCGGAGCCTGTTATTGCCTATAGGCAATGGTGTTAACTCGTATTCGCTTGTCTTCGGGTTTGTATTTAACTTTGAGCTTTAATCATTGGATCTCTCTCTCTCTCTCATACATACACATATTCACACTCTCATTCATACTTCCACATTCTGTGGAAGATAGGGAATAATCTTAGCTACAGAAAAACTCCTACCCCCTGGCCGGGAATCGAACCCGGGACCCCTCACACAGCAGGCAGATACTCTACCGACTGAGCCCGGGGCAGGGCAGCTTTGTTCTAATCCTCTTGCTTATCAACAAGGACAATGAGCGGATCGCGCAGTATAGGCTTATAATAGAGTGTACAGTCCGGGATGAAAGACAAAACAGACAAAAAAGAAGACCAAAAACGTCTTAGAATATTCTCCACTTCAGTTACACAGGTTTTATTTTGGAGGGAATAAAGTCAATTTTTAGACTGACAACTAACTAAAATGTCTTCATTTCAGCTATCCGTATCTAATTTTTTAAATTATGTTTGGGCTGCTCTTGTCTAACATTACGGACTGTATGCAGCAAACAGGAGAGTACGCAGTGTTTCACTCCCATTTTTTTCGCTTGCTATTATAAGTGTTATTGTTACTATTATTACTATGATCATCTAACGGTACTGTTATGCTGACTTCGCTCATTGAAAGGTGTTCGAAATTTTGACCCTGTTGATTGATAGGATCTTCCAACCGTCCCCGTGTATCCATATGGACGTTTCAGAGAACCGCTGCTGCAGCAGCAGCAGCAGGAGCAGCAGCAGTAGCAGTAGTAGTAGTGGGTTTTTAGGACCCTAATGCGCCAGTTCCCCACTGAGCTGTGCTTATTTGGAATTGCCCCGCATGAAGGGTTATCTGCACACGCCAAATATGGCGCGGTTGGGCCACCTGGTATAAACCAACAGATAGAAGGATTGTTGTCAGACTGCGAATGAAGTGGGCAGATAATTTTTCTTGAAGGCGGAACAAGTCACGAGCTTATTCCGTGGTGGTGATGATGATGAAGATGATGATAACAGCAAATATTCAAATATGTAATGGAAGCAAGCAGGATTAAATTAAAAAGCTTTAGATCGTGGTCATAGCAAAAAGCTCTTGCGAAAAGGGAAAAAAATCTGATGTGTTGCACTCACGTGACTTTCTTTATTCACTCTTCTACAATTATCCTTACAAAAACTTATACTTCTATCTAAATTTTGTTAATCCAGATAAACGTTCATTTTATATTTACACATTTCGTATATGATATAGCACATAAAGCGATAGTCGCATTTTTAAAAAGACCCATTCACACACTTCGTCGTCCGTTGTGAATCGATGTCCGCGAATAGCTTGTTTTAGAGGTCCATAAGCATGAAGGTTACACGGTGAAAGGTCTGGACTGTACTGTGGATGTTCCAGCGTTTCCCATCAAAACTGCTGCAATGTCGTCTTCACCGCATTGACAGTGTGTGGGCGGGCATTGTCATGCAGGAAAATAACGCCATTGGACAACATGCCTGGGCGTTTCGACTTGATGGCTCGTCTAAGGTTCTGTAAAGTGGCTTGATAACGCTGGGCATTGATGGTGGTTCCCCGTTCCAGGAACTCGACAAGCAGTGGGCCCTTGTGGTCAAAAAAGAACATCATGACCTTACCAGAACTGATGTGCACGGCCTTTGATTTCTTTGGAGGTGGTGAAGTCGCATGTTTCCACTGCTTGCTCTGACTCACTCCTCGTTGTTCCTGCTTACTCGCCTTCATGTTCAGTAGTGGACGATAACTTATGTGGCCACTTTCTCTTCGTCGTGAAACCACACTGTCGCTATGCTACGTCAAACGTTGCACACGCTGTAGTCGCTCTACCAATAGATGGTGCCACCATACACGCAGTTACATGGCGCCACCTTACGTGCAGTGCAAAGTTAGACGCACTGACCATGTTTCATTTTAATGCCCCTCATATAATTCAAAGCATAACAAGCAATATCTCAGAAATAGTTAACTCCACAGAAACATTTACATGAGATAAGTTATTATACAGGTCTACATTTTTTGTGTAGTAGGATTTTTGTCTATCTCTTACGGTTTGGCAATTATACAAAACTCATTCATGATAAAGAGGACTTCAGAGAATATTCCCAGAAAATTCAAGATATAAATTTCAATTGTCTGAAAATATCTTAAATATATTGTATTTTAAACAATATCGTTAGAGGCGTTTTTCAGAAAGTCAAAACTTTTGGAAAATGTTCCATGTAAAGGGTAGTAAAGAATAACATTTGGGTTACGAAGAAACTCTTGAAAATCTTCGTATTCCATCCTTGGAAAATGCTGAACTTAAATATCAAGTTTGGTATTTAACAGACCTTTCGTTTCTGAGTTATGCTGTTCACAAACACACAAACACGCACGTTTTTATAAAGATGCTTTCATTTTGGATCTAGGGAGTCTCAAAATGTATATTTTTGGCGGAAACTAAGTATTCGAATTTTTGGGTGGAATGCAACACTTCCTGTACTTACTATCGGTAAGCAGTAGAGAAACTAATAAGAAGGTTCCAAAACTTTCAGAAAGCTTCCACCAGATGATGCACTCCCATTTCAGAAACGTATGCATGCAATATTTTGAAAATAGCTGAGCTACAAGGTACATTATTTGACACAAATTCTGAATTTTAATGAGCTTTACATGTATTCAGAGGAAGTTTTTGTCTATTTTAAGGTAAATTAGAAATGTTAATTTTTCTTCATATCAGTATGTTAAACACGTATTTTTTCTTCTTCTTTAACATGAATTAGGTTTTTGAGACATGTTCCGGGGCTAATCAAACTGCTCTCTCCAACTTATATGGGGTCGTCCAATGTCTCTTCGTCCCAAATGTTTAAAAACAGTGCTTACCACAGTAATCTAGTGGATCCATACTTTGAATGTGCTCTTTCCACTTGACCTGATACTTTTTAATTTCTTCCACAATGTCTCCTTCCTCTAATTCTTCTTTTATGTCTGCATTCCGGAATCGACCTTTTCTATTATAGCGATAAGGGTCTTAAGAATCTCATTTGAGATGCCTCCAAACTTGATCTTTCCTTGTATTTTATTACCCACATGTCACATGCATATTTTAATGTGAGCTACAGTCTTAATTTAAGATCCATACTCATACACTACGTGATCAAAAGTATCCGGACACCTGGCTGAAAATAACGTACAAGTTCGTGGTGCCCTCCATCGGTAATGCTGGAAGTCAATATGGTGTTGGCCCACCCTTAGCCTTGATGAAACGTTCACTCTCGCAGGCATACTTTCAATCAGGTGCTGGAAGGTTTCTTGGGGAATGGCAGCCCATTCTTCACGGAGTGCGGAACTGAGGAGAGGTATCAATGTAGGTCGGTGAGGCCTGGCACGAGTCGGCGTTCCAAAACATCCCAAACGTATTCTATAGGATTCAAGTCAGGACTCTGTGCAGGCCAGTCCATTACAGGGATGTTATTGTCGTGTAACCACTCCGCCACAGCCCGTGCAGTATGAACAGGTGCTCGATCGTGTTGAAAGATGCAATCGCCATCCCCGAATTGCTCTTCAACAGTGGGAAGCAAGAAGGTGCTTAAAATATTAATGTAGGTCTGCGCTGTGATCGTGCCACGAAAAAAAACAAGGGGTGCAAGCCCCCTTCAGGAAAAACACGACCACACCATAACACCCCACCTCCGAATTTCACTGTTGCACTACACACGCTGGCAGATGACGTTCACCGGGTATTCGCCATACCCACATCCTGTCATCGGATCGTCACATGGTGTACCGTGATTCGTCACTCCACACAACGTTTTGCCACTGTTCAATCGTGTAATGTTGACGTTCCTTACACCAAGCGAGGAGAAGTTTGGCATTTTCCTGCGTGATGTGTGGCTTATGAGCAACCGCTCGATCATGGAATCCAAGGTTTCCCACCTCACGCCTGTCATTGTACTTGGAGTGGATCCTGATGCAGTTTGGAATTCCTGGGTGATGGTCTGGATAGCTGTCTGCCTATTACTCTTTACGACCCTCTTCAAATGTCGGTGGTCTCTGTCAGTCAACAGACGAGGTCGATCTGTACGCTTTTGTGCTTTACATGTCCCTTCACGTTTCCACTTCACTATCACATTAGAAACAGTGGACCTAGGGATGTTTAGGAGTGTGGAAATCTCGCGTACAGACTTCTGATACAAGTGACACCCAATCACCTGACCACGTTCGAAGTCCGTGAGTTCCACGGAGCGTCCCATTCTGCTGTTTCACGATGTCTTAATGACTACCGAGGTCGTGGATAATGAGTACCAGGCAATAGGTGGCAGCACAAAGCATCTAAGATGAAAAACGTATGTTTGTGGGGTTTCCGGATACTTTTGATCACATAGTCTATTTCTACCTAAATGTCTTTCAATACACACACTGATTTTGTTATATGCTTTAATATTTTCTTCCATTTCTGCCTTTCTATCAATTACTGATATTGTTGATCTCAAATATTTAAAGGTAGACACCTGCTCAATTATTTGTTCTCCGATTAAAATCTTGATCCGAAATTGTTCTTTGCTCACCACGGTCATTACCTTTGCTTTAGATTTTCCAAAATATCCTATTGTATTCTTTTATTATCTCATTCAGGTTAAACATACTTTCTGCATGCTTTTCTCATTCTCTGCTAATAACAACCAATAGTCTGCAAATATAGTTGTACACAAAAAAGGTGTTATTTGAAGTAGGTTGTTGCTTCACGTATGAAAAGCCAATTTGAAGTAGGAGTTGTATTGTAGTTCAACTGTTGGGGAGCCGAACTTGAAGTAGTTGCAACCGGACGTATGGTACCCGGTAGCCTTCGTCCCAAATTGAAAAATATTAACTTTGTAATTTGACTTTTTCTTTAAGTATTATATATTTTTGTTTGCCTCGGCTGCGTCAGTATTATTGTTAGAGACATGAATTTCTTTGCAGGGAGTAGTGCGGCTAAGAATGTAGGCTTACACAGATTATAATTTTTACTTCACTACATTTATAAATCCTTGACACAATTTAAATAACACTTCACTGATATAGAGAGCTGTGAGATTCTTTTATTAATTACCTGCACTTTTTAATACGTAAACTGTTTTCATCTCACAGGAATACTTATTAAATTTCTCGAGGACGCATCTCGCGTCCGTTTAGGAACACTGTCTACAACCAACTGACTTCTGAATTTGTAAATTTTGCTATATTTCAGTTTTTGATCGGCTAATCCTACTCCAATAGAATACCTTGATTTAACTAAAGCTGTTTCTGGTTGTTGATTGGTTATTTATAAACTGTCTAAAAATTTACATTATTGTTACTCCAATAATGATAGTAGCATTATTAAACTTTCTTACTCATTATTGCCTCAAGGTTACCTCATTGTTAGCAACTTTTAACCTATTATTCTCACAGCTCCTACATTATTAAATTACGTAATACATTCACATAACATTATTACACATGTATACAAAAATATAAACATATACAATCACTGTAATATACACTTTTTATATATTATTACATACACATATTGGTTTAAGGCGGGCTGTTATTGAATTTATATACTATATAATTAGACTGGAATCATTTAAATGTTAAAATACTGCCTCATATTTGAACTAATTCCCTTTGATTCACATATATTTTAACCAAAATCGTAAGAGACCATTTTTATAAAAGAATAAGTACTGAAATATTTACGCTATAAAAGGTAGCGGCGTTGAAAATTCTCTTAAGCAAACAAACAAGGACGGGAAAACGCTCATTCCGCTTTTCAAAAGCTCTTTTGGGGTTCTTGGGACCTCAAAATGTGTATTTATGGTCAAATCTTCATAATAAATTTGTTAGTGAAATACATTACTTGATTTACTTTTCGCAGGTACGCGGCAGAGAAGTCAAACATTTATGAAATTTATTTTTCAGCAATTCAGCATTTTATAGGCATATCTTCAAGATGAGAAATACAGAATGTAGACTTACTTCTAGTTATTTAAAATTTATGTGATTCATTTTTTTATTTTTTAGCATTTTGAATTACTTTGCCTACTACATATAGTAAGTAGGGGAAGTATTGCATTTCCCCAAAAAAATCAATATCGATATTTTCCGAAAATACATATTTTGAAGTACACTGAATCCAAATAAAGCATTTTTAGAAACATGTCCGTATGTGTGTGTCTATGTGTCTATGAACAGCATAACTCAAAAACGAAAAGTCGGATAAATACCAAACTTGGTATTTGATTTTAGTCCCTTCCAAGGATGCGACACGAAGAAAATCTCTCCAGGCCAACTACCCTTTACATGGAACATTTTTCGAAAATTTTGATTCTATAAACAATAGCTCTAACGATTTTGATTTAAATACCATATATGAAAGATATTGTGGCATGTGAGGTGTTAATATTGTAATTTGTGGTTGGCAACATTATATAGTGACTCTTTAGCTTGGTAGTACGGGCCGGTAATGATGCAATACGATTGGGGGTAAACCGGTTGTATCTTGGTTTAGCGTCTAGGACGTGTGAGACGTGTGAGACAGGACGCTTCCTCAAGCAGGGAGGTAACATGTATCTTTCTTAATTTGTAGTAAGTCTTTACCATCCAAATTCATATCATGTGTTTAATAATGTAGATAGTTCCTTCCTTCCTTCCCCATAATGATTAAGGAATATTTTAGTAATTTTCAGGTGTTTTAGGAGCTTTGTTTAGCTCGCCCCGTCGGACCTCGTATTAGTTTGATATGATTTAGGCTCCGGTACCATGCTCTACCCCCCGTGATATGTGAAAATATAAGAGGTTACGACAATATTTACATGACAAATAAAATGCATACCTTGAATTTTCTGGGAATAGCCTAGGAAGTCTTCTTCATTGGGAAGGAATTTTGTATAATCTTATATAACTTGTAAATGATAGACGAAAACGTACCATATAAAAATGTAAATCTCCTTAAAACACGCAATTTACTTAAAACAGGTTTTTATGGAATAAGCCGTTTCTGAGATATCCGTTATTAAAGATTCGAATTGTTCAATGTTTATTTTAAAATCACATCGATTTGCAGTTATTTCTCGCGATGTTATGGAAGCAGTATTGAATTTTAAGGCCAGCCTATAGCGTCCAGTTCTTAAACATTTGACTATCACTGTTCCCTTTGTATCTATAACGAAATATGTAATGTAGCTATTTCTGCAAAGGTTTATTTGGATTAAAATGTAGTAGACAGAAAAATAAGCTTTAGTAAGACTATTTTGTATACCCACTAATAAAGATATAGAGTAGAGAAAGTCATGTGAATGTATCACATCAGATTTGTTTTATAGTAGCTTTGCCTTTTCCAAACATGATGTAAATGTGTACACCTCTCCTAACAAATAAGCAGACCACTATTGTGTTTAATACGCTGCATTATATTGTTTATTCTTTTAGTTATTGTGCAAGTGTATATTCTTATGCATTAGTTATGAAACGTCTAGGTTTAAATAATGCTACGCGCAGAAACGTATTACTAGTTTTACTCTAGGGTGTAAGATTGGAAATCGTCCTCCTGTTGTAGTGGTTACCATGCTCGCCTCTAGTTACAGAGGTCGCGTGTTCAAACCCAGCGGAGGGCGATGGATTTTTTTCTGGCGTAAAAATCCTTAGCATTGCTTCCTTCGGAAGGGAAGTAAAGCCAGTGTTCCCGTGTCGCAGATTTACGGCACGTAAAAGAACCTCAAGCCTGATAAAGAGGCCTCTGAGCATAATTACCAGTCTTTCACGCCCAATATAGAATGGGAGGCTAAGGACCACAGCAGTTAAAGAGCGTCCATAAATAAAACTCAATTTAATTTTGTAAGACGAATATAAGATTAATTCAAACTGAAAGGGATAATATTTCTCTTACTTCATGTGTGCGTGTGTTGACATACACACAGCAAGGTGTGTGGGGCAACCGGTTAATATTGAAATATGTTACGGGACGCTTGACTTGGGCGGTCGAACATGCTGTTAAAATTATGCAGGATATTCCTAATGCTGCACACTGGATATTCAACAAACAAACATAGCATGAGAGTGAACCTTGAAGCAAGTTTTAAAGCAAAGAATGCCTTCATCCCATTCGAAAGGGGAGAACAAAACCAACAGAGCTTACCCAAGATTCCTGCTGGAGGGTTTATTAGCTACCCTCAGCCTGACTAGAGAAAGTGTACACTACACATTAGAGGCGAGTTAATGATGTACATAGAGGGTGAAAACTTGCTCTGAAGCATGGACCCTTGCGGCGATTAGCTTGATTAGGTGATTAGGTAAACGCTAAGAGGAACATCGTTGTGTTCACGTCTCTGAAATATTGAAACGAAGGTACAGAGTAAATCCTTAAGTTCTGCTATTCAAACCACGTTATATATTTAAAAGATATACCAAATGAATCGCCCATATCTACCACCGCGAATGTTTTGAAACGACAGATGATATCAATGCGATGACTTCATGGGGTCATAAATACAGCGCGTTCTTTTTATTGCCCATTGTGTATCATACTGATATAGGTATACAAAACACAAACCAACAGGAAATGGAAGTGGATTGTAAAATTAAACCTTCTCTAAGTCTAGCAAATGAAATAAAATTGAACTGGGGTAAAGAGGCGTATATACTTAACTTAGGAAGAAACGAAAGATCAGGAATGACATGGTTTAGACTGGGGGGCTGGAGGGCACAGAAACTGACTGACGATTCCGGCAGGATAAGCTGCCCATTCTGTGATTTGGATGAGGACTGGGTACATATTTTGGCGGAATGTGCACTGTGGGAGAACTAGTGAAGAATTAAACTCAAAGAAAAATTCTTAAGTGCATTCAAAAAATGCATTGGCATGTTGGGATCTACTGGCTGACCAGAGGAACTGGTAAAACATGGGCAATTTCTTGGCTAAAGTGCGCGAAGCTAGGTCAAATTTGTTGATTTAGTCAAAGGTAATTTATCTCTATTTTTCTTTTTCTTGTTCTATTTACTTTCTCTACTACATATAGTAAGTAGGGGAACTATTGTATTCCAACCAAAAATTCGATACCGAAATTTCACCGGAAATATATGTTTCGAGGCCCCCTTAATCCAAAAAAAGCATTTTGGAAACATGTCTGTGTGTCTGTGAACAGCATAACTCAAAAACAAACAATTCGATAAACACCAAACTTGGTATTTAGGTTCAGCATCTTCCAGAAATGCGACACGAAGGTTTTCAAGAAAATCACCCCACCCCAGATTACCCTTTACATGGAACATTTTTCGAAAATTTTAATTTTCTCAAAAATGGCTCTAACGATTTTGATTAAAATATCATATGTTTAAGATATTTTCATGACAAATGAAATGTATATCTCGAATTTTCTGGGAATGTCTCCAAAAGAATTCTTCATTGTGAACGACTTTTGCATAACTGGTAAACCATAAGAAATAGGCAAAATTTTACTACACAAAAATGTAGATCGCGTTAAAATACGCAATTTATGTCATATACATTTTTTGTTGTTGAGTGAACCATTTTCGAGATATTGCTTGTTATTCCCTTAAATTTTACAATACTTTTTCTCAAATTCGTTATTCATTTTTTGATGTCCTGGACATGCAAGTAGAATGGAATGCGCCACATAGCAACCAGCGGTTAAAATATTTGACTGTCGCTTAAAGCCTACCAATTCCCCTTGCATCTACAAGAAAATTAGCAATAAGATTAACATCTCGATTAACATGAAGCATATGGAGAATAAGCGTTTGTAAAAATAGTTTTACAAGAGTAGAGAAAATCATGTGAGTGTAACACATCAGATTTTTTTTGTTTTCTTTTCTTTTTCTGTTGTTTATTTTGTCACTACCTTGTATCTTAAATATGCATGTACGGTCAATGACCCATGCACAAAATACTTGTGTGATAACTTCAATAATTTGAAACCAATAAAGATACCTTATCTATCTGCAAAACACCCTCTCATACAACGTAACGCTAAAACTCCACGCATATAGTAGGCACGCTTGCGAAATGCATGACTAGGAAACGGAGAGGACACCACACACCTCGACTTAACACTTTTTTATATCTTCCATATAATCTACCTTTAGCGAGGGAGATAATTCAGCGAGAACGTGAGATTCCCGGCGAACACCAACTCTGACCCATGGGGTTTTTATGGTTTCTCGCGGCCGGTAAGCGAATGAAGTGGTTTCTAATCCACCATGTTTTTCATTCTATTATTTCACCTTCATTCCGTTTCCTTTTCTCTTTCAGGAGTGCTTCTAGGTTTTGTGGCATATGGCGTTGCCGAACAGATGGCGAAGATGCTTGCTTGAAGGACATTAGAGGGTTGCTTGATCGACGGGTCGTTGATCGCCCTCTCTACCCAGCTCCAGCAGTGAGGCGGATCCTTGAGTCTGGAATTATTACGGACTTCCGCGCATCTTTGTGGTCTGTATGCCTGTGGTCTGTAGCCTCCTGTGGTTCCCTCACTTCACCCTTCCCCATGGAGGGTGATAGCTGCAATGGATCTATGAAGGTCTAAGTGGCAAGGTGTCCTCTGTTGTATAATCCTAACCCAAGACTACCCTTAATATTGCTCCATCTTCAATCAGATTTGAAGTACAACTAGGAATGCTCTTCATCTCCTTTCATCAGCAGTGCGCCTAGAGGTCTTACGTTCATTTGTAGGATTCTGCAACCCTTAATTAAAAGAATGTTTATGAAATATGACGGGTATTAACAATTATTTTTCATTAAAGGTTTATTTAAGGTCGTTTAGACTCTTATCACGACCTGTTATCATAAAAATCTGATGTGTTACACTCACATGACTTTCTCTACTCTTGTACAAACTATTTTTACAAACGCTTATTCTCCATCTACTTCATGTTAATCGAGATGTTAATCTTATTGCTAATTGTCTTGTAGATGCAAGGGGAATTGCTAGGCTTTAAGCGATAGTCAAATATTTTAAGAGCTGGTTGCTATGTGGAGCATTCCATTCTCTTTGTGTGTCCAGGACATAAAAAATGAATAACGAATTCCCATTTGAGAAAACGCATTGGAAAATTTAAGGAAATAACAAGCAATATCTCGAAAACGGTTCACTCAACAAAAAAATGTATATGACATTAATTGTGTATTTTAACGAGATCTACATTTTTTGTGTAGTAAAATTTTGTCTATCTCTTATGGTTTACCAGTTATGCAAAAGTCGTTCACAATGAACACTTTTGGAGACATTCCTAGAAAGTTCGAGATACACAATTCGTTTGCCAGAAAAATATCTTAAACTTACGGTATTTTATTCAAAATCGTTAGAGCCATTTTTGAGAAACTTAAAATTTTCGAAAAATGTTCCATGTAAAGGGTAATCTGGGGTGGGGGAGTTTCTTGCAAACCTTTGTGTCGCATCTCTGGAAGATACTGAACCTAAATATCAAGTTTGGTGTTTATCCGACTGTTCGTTTCTGAGTTATGCTGTTCACAGACACACACACAGACACACATACGAACATGTTTCCAAAAATGTTTATTTAGATTCAGGGTGTCTCAAAATATGTATTTCCGGTGAAATTTCTGTATCAAATTGTTGGGTGGAATACAATACTTCCCCCACTTACTATACGTAGTAGAGAAAGTAAAAATAAATGATATACATTAATTTACAATTGCTAAAACATGAAATTAGGTAAACATTTACAGTAAATTGGGGAGGTTTGGTATCCATTAGAAACTATAGCACCTTCTTGAGTCTATTAACTGCATTGCGAAGATTGGAAATACCGGCTTGTTGTCTACATCTACTGTACTGTGGGCAATCTATAAGGATGTGTAGAATGGTTAGAGGAACGTTATAGCTGGTACAGTTCGGATGTTGGTCTTAGTGGGAAGATAACAGTGAGAGTCATGAATAAATATTCAACTCCTACATGCAGCGGTTCATGAGTTGGTTGCTCCAAGTGGACGGACGGACAAAGTGACATTAATAGGTGTTCTGTAGTAGCAGACATACACCTTGTATGGGCTGCGTCAGACAGTAACACAGTGGTGACCCAAAGGAAACCGATTAGTGTCTTGTTTTGTGAGAAAGTGCTAATGTCCTAGCACCTCCAGTTCTGGATTGTTTTCAGAGGAAACGAAATGAGAGGGTCTGCGTAAGTGGAAGAGAAGGGGCCCCAATCGAAGCGATGTGGGTGTGCCGTGGCTATGTGAAATGTCACAGGCCAAGCTCTGACCTGGCCCAGTTTTACCCTCCTCACGTCATCAAGTGCTCTCAAAAAGGTCTATCAGATACACTGTATAGTAATACGCCCTTCAAGAGACTGTAATCGCAATAAGTGGAACAGTGGGCAATGATTTATATGAACATTTGTAAATGTGTCGCAGTTATTTGGCTCATGTTATCTTATTTGCTGGGCGCCTGTTATTGTTTTATTATTTTGAATTTTGGGTTCTTTGTCCTTCGTTTAGCTATTATTACTCAGTTAAGCAAGTATCTCTGAGCAGGGCGTGTAAACGGAAAGGAGTTGTTACTAAAAGATAACACTGATAAAAGAATTTGTTTTCACACTTTTATTGCCGTCACACTTAATTAATAATTCACATCTTTAATCTTTATACCCGCCTGACTGAAACTGTAGTATTTCCGAATGTAATTACTGTCGTATTAGTTGCCGCGTACTTCACACTTTTGTAACTAATTTTACGACGTGTACCTCGCGAGAGATTCTTCCAAACAGTATGACGTACACCTCACGAGGGATTCCTTAGAACTGCGTGAAACATCTTAAGGCTCGAGAAATGCTCCTCTACCTCGAAATGCCTAAACATTATAATAGAGCTGCTACTGGTTACCAAATCGCGCCAACATTAGCGTCTGTTTTGTCAGCCAATCACTACTACTAACATATATACTCTAGGTAAGATATTCCCTCCATTTCTAAAGAAAGGCACGCTACCCTGACGTCATTTGTTTGTCTCTTCTTAGTGATAAACAACTCACCCCCTCGGTTTATTGTTAGCCACTTCTATTGTCAAGTTTCAGTGAGGCCGTGTAAACTTATTTCCTAACAATGCTTATGGCTAACATTCTGTACATACAATAATAATAATTTACACTACAATCACTCTGGCATTCACAGTGTTGTGATATAAAATACTGCCTCAAATGTTCCTTTATTATAATTTATGCCACGTACGTAGTAGTAGTAGTAGTAAGAGGAAGTACGCAGTTCACCTAAAAGTTCGACACCAAGATTTCAGTGTAAATATATCTTTTGAGGCCCCTAGAATCCAAAAAAGTATATGCAGAAAAAGGTGCATGTGCGTGTGTACGAACAGCAAACTCCAAACCAAAAATCTGATAGATGCCAACGTAGTAAAGTTGCGACACGAAGATTTCTAAGAAAATCCCCCCACTTCAAACTACCCTTTACATGGTAAAATGTCCAATATCTTTTTTTTTTAAAAATGGCGCTACGATTTTGATAAAAACACCATATATTACCTAAAGATATTTACATTACAAACAAAATACAGGGTTATTCAAAAAGAAGGAACAGACTTGAAATACTTATGTCTAATGAACGACAATAGATAGCGACACATAAAAAACATCATTGAATAGAGGAAAGTTGAGAGTTTAATCCCCACCTATTAGTTCCATTCAATGCCTATAGTGGCGCTGGGTTTGTTTACGAGAAAATGGTGACGCCACAGGAAAAGTCGTTTTGTGTGCTGCATTATGCAAAGAGTGAATCCAATGTTTCACTGCAGCGTGCATGTTGTTGTAAGTTCAACAACGAGTCGCCTCGTCATAAAAATTTACAATTGATACAATAAATTCGCAGAAGATGGTCTGGTTGTCCTCGTATAAGTATCGCATGCGTCGTTCATTAGAAATAAATATGTAAAATTTGTTCCTTCTTTTTGAATAATCCTCTATACCTATACCTTGAATTTTCTGTAAGTAGCCCATGTAGTGCTTTTAATTCGGAGGGGGTTTTGTATTACCTTTTTGTTTTTAGTTACATTTATACCCGTCCTTTAACTGAAATGGTCTTAGAGACGGCTTTTATTTGGAACTTATTGTCTATTGGCAATGGTGTCAACTCGTATTCTCTTATTGTTAGGTTTCTTGCACTTTTTGCGTTTTAATCATTAGATTACACACAACTTCATACTCTCATTCATGCTTCCAGATTCTGGGGAGAATAGGGAATGATCTTTCCTAGAGAAAAATTCCCACTAGCCGGGAATGGAACCGAGACCCTCGCACAGGCGATCTACATTAAATTAAATTGAGTTTTGTTTATTTATGGACGCTCTTTAACTGCTGTAGTACTTAGCGTCCCATTCTATATCGAGCGTGAAACACCGTAATTTTTCTCAGAGCCCTCTTTATCAGGCTTGAGATTCTTTTATGTGCCGTACATATACGACACGGGACAACCGGCTTTACTTCGCTTCCGAAGGAAGCCGAAAAAAATCCATTGCCCTCCGCCGAGTTTGAACCCGCGACCTCGGGAACTAGAAGCTAGCATGGTAACCACTACACCACGGAGGACGACAGGTGATCTACCGACTGAGCCACGGGGCCAGCCTGTATAACCTTGTAAAGCTAGTAAACGTTAAGCGATAGACGAAAACGTATTACATAAAACTGTAGATCTCTTTAAAACACATAATTTATTTCGAATAACTTTTTGTGGCATAAGCCATTTCCCAGATATCCTTTATTAATGATTCGTATTGTTCAATATATAGTCATTCTTTTAAAGTCCTGTAGATTTTCAGTTCTGTCTCGCAATGTCATGGAAACAGTATGGAATTTTAAGGCAGATATAGCATCCAGGTCTAAAACATTTCTATCGCTGTTTCCTTTGTATCTATAATGAAATGTGTAATTCAGGTATTTCCAGAAACGTTTATCTCGATTAAAATGAAGTAGATATGAAAAAACAATTTTGTAAGAATAATTTGTATGGTCACTAATAAGCGATAGAGAGTATAGAAAGTCGTGTGAATGTAACACATCATCATTGTTTCGTTGGGGTATGTAACATATCGGAATTTAAGGATGAAACAATAGTGATACTTACACATGTCGCATTTTCTGTAAATTGATCCAAGTTTCTACTGGTTAACAAGTCACCACTTTCAACTACAGACTGAAAAGTATCTCAAAATTCCCACTATATTATATGCTTGTTTTATAAGAATTATATATTGCTAAGTTAGACGAAGGCAATCCTGTTTACCTCAGGTTGTGTAAAAAATAAACGTGGTTGATGATCAGACGCCAAATGGAAACCATGATGAGGTATGAGGTATTTACCGTAGGGGGACACCTCCCCACTTCGACCAACTAGCTACCCTTCCCCAGTAGGCAGGGATGAAGTAAAGGAGGTCAGAGGTCCGCAGGCAGACGGAATTACAGAGATACACGGAATCTCCTATCACTCGATTCGAAACACCCGCACTCGGCCAGTAGACGCGGAGTGCCGGAGAGGGCAACAAAGCTGCCCTTGCAGGCAGGCCAACGCATCCTGTCGTTGCCGGGGAGAAATATTTTCAAAGCGCAGTGACCATGCACTCCTCCTACCATCAGACGTACTGCGGAACCCGAGACACTGCCTGATAGGTGAAAGGGAGAAATATGAAATGACAGGAAATGAAGGTAAGGAGAGATCGTGATAGAAAACCGCAGCATCCGCCTAGCCGACCAGTGAAAAACCACGAAAAATCCCACGTTCAGAGTGGGCGGCCACCGGGAATAGTGTCGTCCCCCGTGGTGTAGTGGTTACCATGCTACCCGAGGTCGCGGGTTAAATCTAGCGGAGGGCGATGCTTTTTTCGAGCGTAAAAATCCTTAGCCTGGCTTCCTTCCGAAGGGAAGTAAAGCCAGTGGTCCCATATCGTAGATTTACGGCGCGTAAAAGAACCTCAAGCCTGATAAAGAGGCCTCTGAGCAAAATTACTGATCTTTCACGCCCAATATAGAATTGTACGTTAAGAACTACAGCAGTTAAAGAGCGTCCATAGATAAAACTCAACCCTCCCGAATGCGGGCGACAGACGTTGTCGCCTAAGCCACTCGCTTGGTTGGAAACTATGATATTCCACAGGTGTCTATAAACAAAGACGAAGGGAGAGAATAATGTGTTTGTTTGCGAATTTTGGTCCCGTTCCAATAACTACTTGTTGTTTCTTAGGGAAACTTTTGCTGTGAAGGGATCCTCCTTGATATCATGTTAGGGAGATGTTTCGCCACTTAACTATGGCCATAATATAAAAGACATATTCACTTCTGTCAACACATCCGCACATAAGATCGTGCAAGTAGGAAGTGAGAAAATATGTAAAACTGCTGGATCTGACAATACACTTGTTGAAGTCTGGTAGTTTTTGGCACAGAACATAGCGAACTTTTGAAACTTTGTTCGGTGTCATAAACATTATCAGTGAAATGGGAAGGTCGTCTCCCTTCTTCTATGTGAGAAGGTCGCTATGTTCTGTCCACAAGTATAAACTCTCCATTGGTTAGCCCTGTACATACGATATTCACCGAGCGAGGTGACGCCGCGGTAACTGTGCGACTCGCATTTAGTAGGTCCCCGGGTTCGATCCCCGGCGTTCGAATACTCTGACCCATGGATTTTATGGGTTCCCCCGGGTCAGCAGGTGAATGCTGAGATGGTTCATCTTTAACCTAGACTTTCCTGTCTTTCATTTCCTGTACCCATTATCTTCATTGTTATTTGTTTCAGGGTTGTAGAATCAGGTGAGAGAGTCGGCAGTTTGTGGCTGGGCGGTGGATGAGCGCTCTGTAAGGGTTTGGTCGTTACAGAACTGCTCAGCTAGGATGCACCTCCGGGTGTTATCGAGCGGGCGCCCCTTCGGGAGATCCGCGGGAGTTACGAGCTTGTGGGTGGGTCCGGGCGGTGTCGGATGCGTTCGACCTGGAAACGTTAGTGACCCCGTCCATACTTTCCTACATCGTCATCCGAATCTGACTGCCCTTCTGGTCTCTCCCTTAATCCCTCTCTTTCATGGGTCACGGTAGGAGCAAACAATGGCCGTTATGGCGTACTTGCGGTGCTCTGCCGCGGTTTCGGAGGCTGGTCCGCAGCTTTACTTTTTACATTCAGTATGCTGCTCGTAGCAGGACCACCACTGTACATCGTTGCTTGGTTCCAACTGCAGAGTGCTGGGAACAAACACGTGCGCGGATACAACATCGGCTGTATCATCCACTCTTGATCGGTAACAAAAAGGCCCAGGATTCTGATGACATGCCATCTTTTAACTATCGGATCATTAGCAATGGCAACGTGTACATAAATCCTTGTGTTGGGAGACAGATTATGGAAATGTATATTTATTAGGACATTTTTGGTCATTATATGCCACTTTATATTTTTAGGACTTTTATTTTTATTTCACATCATTATTGTGTAGTTTTCTTAACCTTTGCTTCTTTATTTAGCCATTTTTTGCATTAACATTAAGTAAATGACGATTTTTATGTTATTGACATACATAAAGATAAAAGGCTGGTTCAAATAGCCCGAGAAAGGTAACGAAAACGGAAACGAGGACGGGGAAGCAATGCAGCATACAAGATTTTGGTTCACAACAGCCCGTTAACCAGAACTGGAATGTATATCGATGATCTTATTGATCACAAAATGGAAAGTCGATCTTACACATTGGGATTTCATTTGCTCTTAACTAACCAATTATATTTCTTCACCTGTTTCCAACCCAGCCAACACAATGTGCGTTAGCCAAGTTCAAAATTCGATAAAGTAACATTAGTTAAGTGCAGATTCCATTACAGTTCCGATTGATCTAGTGTACCAAGCTTTCATTCCTTTATTTAGTGGTATACAATAAAGTTGTTTGTTTTTCTTTGTTAATTTCTTTCAGTTTTTGCTGTTCTTTGTAGCTTTTACTATTGTTTAGGAGGCAATAGCCAGTTTTGAGTTGCATATAAACAAACTGCACATGAACTTTTCACTAGACAGCCAGCGCTCAATGGATCTGCGGGTGTCAGGTTTGAGGTTATGAAGCACATATGCTACCAATTTCTTCCAGTTTCAACTAGCGCCTGTTTCATGTCACGGCCGCCTAGAATAAACTCTACAGTGAAGAGTTTCTAAGCATATTATGCATAGAATGAGAACAGGAAAGTTAAAACTTGGCCAAGTGTTCTTTCCCGTTCCCGGGGCCCAAAAAAGCTTCTCATCAGTTGTAAACGCTCCCATTGAAATACATGTATTTCAACTTTGTAGTTCTCGATCTGGTTACCGTTCCCTGCTGTTCTGAACCAGCCTTAACTTTTCAAACGCCAGGAATTTCACTAATCAACTGAGAAATAAGAGCATTTTTTCGACTTTCCTGTTATCTGGAGGTTAGCATGCTAGCTTCCAAATTCAGAGGTCTCGGGTTCAATTTTCGGTTAGAGAATGGGAAGTTTTCTTTGACCAGAATTATTTCCCATCCTTCCTCGAGTCTGGAAATACGAGTGAGATGTAAATGTGTGTGTGAAATTAACACTTCAATAGGAAACCTAAAATAAACAAACCCAAAGATAACACCACAGTAAAACAAGCGAACATCATGGATAGATTACGGCAATAATGGTACGCGGTGAACATCCTGTCTCCCGATGATCGGATACGAGACTCGAGCGGCTGCGTCTCCATAAAATAGGTCCCCAAATACCTCACAAGGCTAGTCACATTCCTTACAGTTGTTGTGGACACGTGAAAGTCTATACATCTATCCATGCTAGCAACCATATACAATTCGCTCGTCTAAGGTGCGCGTTCTCTCCACTACTGAACTTAATACACGTTTTATACCTCTTTTTCATGATTTAAGAGTTCATTTAACATTTGCAGATCGGTAGAAACATTGTGGAAACGTATTATTTGGGCCCGAATATTTTTCCTCGCTATTTAATAAACACATTTCAATATATATATATATATATATATATATATATATATACACTCGTTTCATACTTCCTGGAGTACAATATGCGAATTTCATTACACCTAAAAAAACTTAAATGAAGTTTATTCTGAATGAAGTTAGTATACTTTTGTAAAACTGCTAAATCGTAAGCTGCTACACAAAAATTGCAGATCTCGTTAAACACACAATTTAGGCAAGCAAATTGTAACATTTATTGTTTCCAACATATTAGTTATTACTGGTCTGACTTTTCAATTCGTTATGCACTTTTTAAATATTAATTCGCCATTTGTTTCTTTCTCGTGACCATTCAAAGAGTATGGAATTTAAAAGCTAGCATATAGCAACGCGCTTTTTAAATATTTGACTATCGCTTCAGTCTTTTCTTTCTACCGTTCTTGTAAGCGTTTATCTCGATTAACATGAAATAGAAAAATAAGTTTTTAAGAATTGTTTGTAGAAGAGTAGGTAGAGAAAACCATATGAATGCAATACATTAGGTTATTACTGAAGGAAATGCATACTAACTTAGCAAATGTAGATTTGGAATAGAGAAGGCTGTGAAGGTGCAGTTCTCCTAGTGTGCATCTTGTGAACTATGTCATCGAGCGAGCCAAAACAATGTGAACGACCCCTCCACATAATCAATTTCAAGCACCCCATTGGTCATTCAAGAACGAGCTACACAACAGTAGCAGCGTAGTATAAGATGCACTGATCATTTTATCGTGTATGTGAACTGTCAGTTCAGAAAGAACGAAGCAGCATCAAATGTTACGAAAGAATCGTTCAAATGAACTAGTTCGTTCAAGAACTGTCAATCTACACAGGTAGAGATTAATATAAAATGACTAGTTCGAATGTTAACCTACTCTCGTTGCTGAGAATGAGTGCAGGCAGACCCAGCCCTCCTTTGACGTCGATACTCAGAGGTCGCCTTAACATCGATTTGCTCCGCTTCCTTCCCTCTCGCTTCGCCGCAGTTTCTCTGCTTGCCACCGGCGCGGCGGGTCCTTGAAATTCGCGTGCTTTCTACCAATTTACTCTCATTTGTGAAGACCACGGTAATGAAAACGTGCTCCAATTTTGTTTTCGGCAGTACTATCAGGTGCTGACTTCACATTTCTGAGTCTTCAGCCTAATGCTGATTGTTGGCGTAGGTGTCGAATTATTTTAAAAAGTTATACGAATGCATAGTGTTTGAAATTATTGTTAAAAATAGAGCATTAGAGAATTAAACTTCACGAGGGTGTTCAATTTTTACTTTCTGTACCACGTGCATAGTAGGTAGAGAAGGTATTGCATTCCACCAAAAATTCAATACCGAGACTTCCGCGGAAATACATGTTTTGAGGCACCCTGAATTCAAAGAAGCATTTAAAAAAAAGTTCCGCGTGTGTGTCTATTGTAAACAGCACAACTCAAAAACAAAAAGCTGGATAAGTACCAAACTTGGTATTTAAGTTCAATATTTTCCAAGGATGCGACACGAAAATGTTCATAAAATTCCCCCCAACTACCCTTTACTGGAACATTTTAGAAAATTTTGATGTTCTAAAAAGTGAGCTTTAAAGATTTTGATTAAAATAGTATATACTAAAGATATTTACATGGCAAATAAAATGCATACCTTGAAATTTCTGCGAAGAGCCGGTGAAGTCCTCTTCATTCGCAAGGAATTTCGTATAATCTTGCATAACTGGTAAACGTTAAGCGATAAACAAAAATGTACTACAGCAAACATGTAGATCTCTTTAAAGCACTCAATGAGTTTTTTGTGACATAAGCCATTTCTGAGATATTTGTTGTTAATGGTTCGAATTGTTCATTACTTAGTCATTATGTTTAAGTCCTGTCAACATTCAGTTGTTTCTCGCGATTGCATGGAAACCGTTTGGAATTTTAAGGCCAGTATACGATATAGCGTCCAGTTCTTAAACATTTGACTATCGCTGTTCCCTTTGTATCTATAATGAAATGTGTAATGTAGCTCTGCAAAGGTTTATTTGGTTTAAAATGTAGTAGATAGAAAAATAAGCTTTAGTAAGAATGGTTTGTATACCCACCTATAAACGATAGAGGGTGGAGAATGTCATATGAATGTATTTAATCAGATTGTTTTTATTTACGAATGGCTATAACAAAAAAGTGTAATACTGTTGCGTCATCTCGAAACTATAGTGCGCGGTTATGGCTTTGAATATAACAACACCTGGAATGACTTCTTCGAAATCTCTCTTATTACTCGATTATTTTCGGCTAGTCCAAGAATAAATTTTTTAATAATAATAAATAATGAAGGGTGCATGTCTAAGCATACAAAATTAAGGTAGTATAACACTGCAATTGAACCAGAGGGCCTCTACGAAGCAGAAACATTGAAGTTTTCGGAAATATTGTGAAATAAGAATGCAAAATTATAAGAAAAATTTTAGGTCCATAAATCATAGATGAACATAAGCAGAAATGAAATAAAAAATATATGCAGACGAATATATTAAACGAATGGGTAATGTTGCTGCCGGCCTCTCCCTGTTATACGTCACCGTATGCTGCCAACCTACGTACTTAAAAAATCGCTAAAAATACGCGAGTAGCAGTATTGCAGAATATGAGTATTGTTGGCAGTAGGAAATCCATGCCAACAAGAGGGAGAAGGCGGGGTCGTCCTCCGTGGTGTAGTGGTTACCATGCTGGCCCGAGGTCGCGGGTTCAAATCCGGCGGAGGAGGATGGATTTTTTCGGGCGTAAAAATTCTTAGCATGGCTTCCTTCGGAAGGGAAATAAAGCCGGAATGGGACGCTAAGGACCATAGTAGTTAAAGAGCATCCATACATAAATAAAAAAAAAGGAAAAAAAACTTCCGATTTCTCTATAGAACTCCAACCAACACTTCCCTCTCCCGTATTTCAACGTTACAAGGTTGGTACGGTTTAGCGACGTGACGTAAGACAGGGAGAGGCTGGCAACAACATTACAAACGAATGAAGTCAGCCAGGCTCACAAAATAAATGATGGAATTCTACGAAAATAGAAGTAAAGCGCAAGTAGATACTATGAGGTGAAGTAAAAAATGACTTAAAATAGATATCCTCAATAAGAAACATCCTTAGAATCAAAGTGCTTAAGTGGCATGTCAACCAAAGGGACAAACCGAAGAAAAAACTGGAACAAGGACAATTAGAGAAAGAAAGCTCACAGCCAAAGAATGAGAGAACTACGGATGCAAAGAAAAACAAACGTCCCTAAGTACTTTGTGTAGTCCTACATGGATATATTCGCTTATAATAAATAATAATAATAATAATAATAATAATAATAATAATAATAATAATAATAATAATAATCCGAGTGCTGCTGTTAATCTTTTGAGCTTAACCCCACATAATGCAACTGACTAAAACTTGTTTTTGTTAACCTTTGTAGCTTATTTATTTTATTTTTTACTCAAACAAACAAACCAAAGAATAAAGGAGTGTGACTAAAGCAAGCAAGGACAGGATGCTGACAAAAGTCGGAAATTGTGTTACTTCATGTTGTTATTATCTTATGTTTGAAGTATTGAAGGCTTAAAATACTTAGTTCGATGTTGCTGGATGATTTTCCATATCTCACCACGCACAAATTGTATAACTGAAGCAGCATACAATCATACAATCATTTGTAACCAAGTAACCAGGAACCCATTAGCAACCAGGAAATTATGTAATAGAGGGCTCACCCTAGGTGAATAAATATAAAGTATCGGTTTGTGAAGGACTCCAACTGGCAGGTAGTCAAATGCGACATTTTCCTAAAACCCAGGTCAATATCTCTACTTTGCCTTAACATTCCATCTCTCGATGTTGAAGTGAATCTGGTGTGTTGCAAATTGGACAGTTTTGGGACATAGCTATTGTGTGTCGACAGAGTTTGTCTTCCGTTGGAAGAATTTCATTTTCAGTCTTGGTCCAAGTTAATATACACTCGGGTTAAGAGCAACGTGGAGCAACTGCAGCAGTGTTATTGAACCCTTACAATGTTAATATCGAGCGGGATGACTCAGGGGGCAAAGTCTATCGCCCGCATTTGGGAAGTCCCGGGCTCCGGTTACCGCCCATTCTGACCATGGGTATTCTAACACGATTTCTCTTTTCCCCCACTTCCTCTCATTTCATCTCTCCCTTTCACGTTTAAAGGTGTGTCTTCGTGTCCTGCGGTGCTGGCGGTGTCGGGTAGATGGCATAGTTGCTTGCGCATTAAAAGATTTCTCTCCGTGAACGGCAGGATGCATTGTCCCTCCCGTTAGGATCGTTCCTCGCTCTCTCGGGATTCTTCGCATCTATTGATGCGCGGCAGTTCAAATATTAGGGACTTCTGCGCGTCTCTGTGGACCTGCGACCTTCTATTGCTCCTTCACCTCATTCATGCCTCCCGGGGGATGTAATCGCAATAGATAAAGCTAGTCGCAGTAGCGAGGTACCCCCTCCGGTAAACACAACCTACTTCTGCAGTGTTAGTTTCGTAGACTGGTATGTAAATAAATGGAAGCTTACTTCGCGAGTGTTACTACTGGGAAAGTACTTAACGTTTATGTGGGTTTAACTACGATCATAACGAAATAGTAAATTCATACAATTGTGTAACATACACACTTAGAACATCTGCAAATCAGTAGTGAGGTAACTACACAGAACATTTGTGGATACACCGGGCAAAACAAACATGGGAGGACCTTCAAAATGTATACGCCATTCTTGTTGTTTGATTTATACATTTGGAATAAACATAGGAACTGTATGTGCACCCATCGTATGATTGATATTGCAGGATAACGCGATGTATAGAAGCGATCAGCTCTATTGTGTATGGCCCAGTCTATTTTTACTTTCTCTACTACGTACAGTAAGTAGAAGTATTGTATTCACCCAAAAATCGATGTTGAGATTTCACTGGAAATATATGTTTTCGCCTCCTGAACCCAAAAATCATTTTTAGAAAAAGATCCGTGTGTGTGTGTGTGTCTGTGAGCAGTATAACTAAAAAACTAAAAGTGGGTTAAAAACCAAACTTGGTATTTAAGTTGGGCATCTTTCAAGGAAATCTTTTAAGAAAATTCTCCTATCCTAAACTACTGTCTACATGAAACATTTTGATACCTATTCTTAAAAATCTGATGTGTTACACTCATATGACTTTCTCTGCTCTTGTACAAACTATTTATACAAACGCTTATTCTCCGTCTACTTCAGTTAATCGAGATGAACATATATTGCTAATTTTCTTGTAGATGCAAGGGGAATATGGTGGGTTTTAAGCGATAGTCAAATATTTTAAGCGCTGGTTGCTATGTGGCGCATTCCATTCTCTTTGCATGTCCAGGACATACAAATTCCCATTTGAGAAAAAGTACAATTATTGGAAAATTCAAACAAATAACAAGGAATATCTCGGAAACGGTTCACTCCACAAAAACAATGTATATGACATAAATTGTCTGTTTTAACGAGCTGTACATTTTTTGTGTAGAAAAAATTTGTGTATCTCTTACTATTTACCAGTTATGCAAAAGCCATTTAGAAAGAAGGGGACTTTTGGAGACATTGCTAGAAAATTTAAGATATGCATTTTAATTGTCATGAAAATTTCTTAAATGTATGATATTTTAATAAAAATCGATATAACATTCAAAATTTTCGAAACATGTTCCACGTAAAGTGTAGTCTGTGGGTGGAGAGATTTTCTTGAAAATCTTCGTGTCGCATATTTGAGAGATATTGTGCCTAAATACAAAGTTTGGTATATATCCCACTTTTCGTTTTTGAGTTATGCTGTTCACAGACACACACATGGACCTCTTTCTAAGAGATCTTTTATTTTGGATTCAGGAAATCTCGGCATTGAGCTTTTGGGTGAAATACGATACTTCCCCTACTTATATACGTAATAGAGAAAGTAAAAATGGTTCAAATTAATTTGATTAAGATATCATATGTTTAAGATATTATCATAGCAAATGAAATGTATATCTCGAATTTTCTTGCAATAGACTCCAAAGTCCTCTTCAGCCTGAATTACTTTTGCATAACTGGTAAACTGTAAGAGACAGACAAAATTGTACTACACAAAACACGTAGATTTGGTTAAAGCATACAATTTAAGTCAAATAAATTTTCTTTGTGGAGTTTACCATTTCCGAGACATTCCTTATTACTGGTTTGCATTTTAAAATACTTAGACTTTTCTCAAATGGAAATTCGTTATTCGTCTTCTCTCCTTCTGTTTTCTTGGCCATGCAAAGAGAACGCAATTTCAAACCTATTACATAGTGACCAGCTCTTAAAATCCCCTTGTAGCTACAAGCAAATAGGCAATAAGACAATTTCAGCAAATGTTTATCTCGATTACCATGGAATATATAGAAGGGAAAGCCTTTGTAATAAAGTTTGTACAAGAGTGAGTAGAGAAAGTCATGTGAGCACAACACATCAGATTTTTCTTAATTGTTACACTCGTATAATATGAACAAATAGAGTTTAAGAACGCCTTGGATATCAACAAATCGCGCTTAGTTAGCGTTTAACATTTCCTTTTTCATTTACCATGTTCACAGACACACACGAAAGCGAGCGTGAGAACGTGTTTCTAAAAATGCTGCTTTTATTCAGGGAAATTCAAAACGTATATTGAACGATACTGAATTTCTGGTTTGGAGTATAATACTTCCGCTACCTCTAGGTTTGTGTTAGAGAAAGTAAAAATTAAAATTAAATCTCAGTAACTGTGCAAAAAACGGCCTCTGCGGCTTTGAAAGAACTTATATTACCTATACCTTTACTTCGATATTATATTCCTCCCTGTGGAAAACAGCTACTCTCTACAAGTCGAGAGTAATGAAAAAATCTGATGAGTTACATTCACATGACTTTCTCTACCCTCTATCATTTATTATTGGATATACAAGCTATTCTTACTAAAGCTTATTCTTCTATCTGCTACATTAAATCCAAATAAACCTTTGCAGAAATAACTACATACACATTTCGTTATCGATACAAAGGGAACAGCGATAGTCAGATGTTTAAGAACTGGACGCTATATGCTGGCCTTAAAATTCCATACTGTTTCCATGCAATTGCGAGAAATAACTGAAAATCGACAGGACTTGAAAAGAATGACAAAAGTATTGAACAATTGGAACTATTAATAAGTGATATCTCGGAAACGTCTTATGCTACAAAAAAGTTATTTGAAGTAAGTTGTGTGTTTTCGTCTATCACTTAACGTTTACCAGTTATACAAGATTATACAAAATTCGTTCCGAATGAAGAGGACTTCAGGAGATATTCTCAGAAAATTCAAGATATGCATTTTATTTCTAATGTAAACATCTTTAATGTACGGTATTTTAATAAAAATCGGTATAGGCATTTTTGAGTAAATAAAACATTTTAAAAAGTGTTCAATGTAAAGGATAGTTGGGTGTCGGGGGTTGTTGAAAATTTTCATGTTGTATCTTTGGAAGGCACTGAACCTAAATATCAGGTTTGGTATTTATCCGACTTTTTCTTTTTGGGCTATACTATCGATACATATACGCGCACGCGAACATTTTTCTAAAAATGATATTTTTTTATTCAGGGGTCTCAAAATATGTATTTCCTGTGAAATTTGATATCTAACTCTTAAGTGGAATGCAATACAATCTCTACCTACTACGGAAGGCTGTTTGTGATCTCTGGAAACAAATTTCCAAGTTAGTTGTGGTACTACTGTTTGCGAGCCAAAGGCAACGCTTTGCGCGATAAACATACAGTATTAACAGCCTTGCCTGCCTAGAGTTAGTATAAGCCAGCTGCCATAATGCCGAAGAAAATCGAACTATTTTGTGAAGGCTACATTGTCGCCCTTTCCGATGCAAACTACAGATATTTCGCTATTATCGAGATGAACAAAAAGCGAAATTTCATGTTTCTAAGAAAGGGATAAATTCAGTGGTAAATAAAAAGGGAAAATTAATTACTAAAGAAAAGAAACAGGCGAAGCGACAGCAGGGCGTAGCAGAGGGATCTGCGCGTCTAAAACTCGAATGATTCACTTTCGCAGAAACAACAGCACATCGCATATTTAGTGCATTTCACTTTTTATTTAGGTTGGCAGTACCCACTTTGCATGTGATTTTTCGGAAAAATGGCTACGTTTGTTGTGTTCCTGACGCGATTTGCCTATATAAGTAAAACACCTAAAACGGGAGGGCAGGTGGGCACAAGACATAGAACAGACATCATGTTCTAAACTCACTCCTAAGGTAATTTATTTCACTTCCTTTTACCTAATAAACGTCGGTGTAAGTACGGCATTTTGGCCGAAGTTTGTTGTAAAATTGGTGAGGCATACGTCTATGTAAGTGACTGCAATAAACCCCGTGCAATTTACTACCGCTCAAAGGTTGAGGAAAGTTTTCAAAAATGGTACTCTGAACGTAAGGAAACTTTTCCCAAAGGGTTTATGATTATCGCCGGATACTGCTACAATGGTAAATTGATAATTCGCCTAGTTGCTATACAGGTCAAAATCAACTCCGACTACTACCAGGAGAAAGGTCTGTCCCCAATTTACCGCAGTGATATCCCGGCTCTGTATGGAGTAGACACAAATAAGGCCTGGGTGCACCAGGGCTTCCAGGTTCAGAGCCAATGGAGCAAGGAACCTGCTCTTCCTTTCAGCAACATTCCAGTGATGTCGTATGATGCATTTGCTACATTTGGACTCCTGAAAAGAATTTTGGGATACAGGGCGTCCACGTTACAGGGAGAGCCAAAAATCTACGAACCACCTGCGCGGTGTTTTTCCTGTTCGCGTCCTCGGCGCTCGTTGCCGTCTGCCGCTATCATAGAAAGGCGCGGATGAAACCATACAACAGTTTTAAAACTACTTTTAAAGGCTTTACTTACCAACTTTATGAAAGGAGATGCTGAAACTGCCCACCGTCGTTGTCCCTACATTTTTTGCACCTTCTTTAGGAAACCATCCATCACTCGTCAATTTTTTCCGAGTCAACAGTTGAAGCCTGTACATATGTGAATACAATTTTGCCCCCCCCTTTTTTTAGAGAATGACTAGCCAGGGAGCGTGATTTTGCCTTTTTTCAACAAGACTCTGCAATAGCTTATACGGCGATTTCTATCTCTGGGGTAAGTTAAAACAAAGTATACAAGACAAACCCAAACACCCTGGAAGAATTATCCGCCAGAAAATTGCCAGCATTTCTCAACGTGAACTACAGCGAGTGATGGATGTTTTCCTAAAGAGATGCCAAAAATGTATGGACAACGATGGTGGCCATTTTCAGCATTTCCTTTCATAAAGTTGGTAAGTAAAGCCTTTAAAAGCAGTTTTAAAAATATTGTGTGGTTTCATCCGCGCCTTTTTGTGATAGCGGCAGACGGCAGCGAGCGCCGAGGACGCGGACGGGAAAAACACCGCGCAACCGTTTCGTAGTTTTTTGGCTCTCCCTGTATAAATGGCTTCTGGAAAGCTTGTAAAGAGGAGTGGGAAAACATGAATATTATTGTACTCCGTAGAAGCCTTCTTCAATGGAAATTAAGGTGCAGAGCTTAGTTATAATGAAGGAACATCCAAATGAGCATTGAATTTGAGATTTTTATTTATGGACGCTCTTTAACTGCTGTGGTCCTTAGCGTCCCATTCTATTGGGTTGTCTCATAAGTTCGTTCGCTTTGCTCGCAAGTTCCATCCACCCTAAACCCTCCTCTGTACATTCAAGTTATCCTAGTTGCCTAACCCCCCTACGACTTAGAGAACAACCAGACTCACTATTGGATATGTCAGTGTGTATTTGTGACTGACGTTGGATAGAACGGCGTGAACTTGTGTTTACAAACTATGGAAAACAAAAAAGAACATTTCCGATATCTTATGCGTTTTACTACCGTAAGAGTAAAACCGCCTCACAATGCCGGCAGAAAATTTGTGCTGTCTGCGGGGAAGATGCAGTAACGAAGCGAGCATGTCAAAAGTAGTTTAGTCGATTTTGAGCTGGGAATTTCTCCCTAAAAGACAAACCTCGGTTTGGACGGTCAATGGTGGAAAGAATTCATGAAACGATAGTCAACAATCCACTAATTACAACTCGGGTGTTGGCATTGGAGCTCAATTTAGCTCGCGCTACTGTAGCACGAACTTGGCAATATATTGTTGATAATAATGGTGTATACTGTGTATATTGCAGGAAATAAATAGTTTGTTTACAAAATCTAACTGCTGTAGTTAGTTATCTTTTGAACGATCTTGTATTTAAAGTATGTAAACGGAAAGTTAGGCAACTACGCTGTCGTAGCTATGCTGCGGGTGAGGTGTGTTCCCAGGTGTTCTTAGTGATTGAAACGTAACGAAAAGCGAACGAACTTATGAGACAACCCTATACATTTGGGCGTGAAAGTCCGGTAACGTTGCTCAAAGGCCTCTTTATCAGGCCTTTGAGCTTCTTGAGGTTGTCGTAAATCTACGACACGGGACCACCGGTTTTACTTCCCTTTCGAAGGAAGCCATGCTAAGGATTTTTACACCCGAAAAAATACATAGCCCTCCGCCGGGTTTGAACCCGCGACCTCGGGAACTAGAGGGTAGCATGGTAGCCACTACACCACGGAGGACAACCCCAAATGAGCATGATAAGTGGTGAAGAAATGGAATTTCCCAAGACAATATTAAAAGGGAATTTCGTTACCAGATATCGAAACAATCTCTGTAGAGAAAGTAAAATGGTTCTTCACTGAGTCCTAGGAATATGCAGCATGCACCACAGCAACGAGAAGGTTTAAATGGAATGGAAACAAGGCCGAAGGCCGGCAAGAGACGGAGCGGCATGGATAATGTGATCGAGTGTCACCTTTTCGCCACCCCGCTGTCTGCTACATTTTCTGTTAACACATTCTAGCATTTCTTGTTCATTTCTACAACTTTTACCTTATTTCAGAGCAACATATGTGTAGCTACTTATTTTTTTATCTTTAACATGCACCAAGTGAAAGTGAAGTAAATGATTTATTGGTCACGATGAAAGGTAAGGAAAAACGTTAGAGTATAATAGTTCTGCGTCATATGCGAAGAGAATTTGTGGAGATAAATGTCGGAATAACACAAGGTTGACACGCAAACGTGTGACACTGCGTGCATGCGTGTGCATGTGACCTCCAGTCATGATACTGTTATTTCCTCAAACAGTACCTTTATCAGATCTGCATTACGTGATCAGTGAAACGGATTCCACACGCATTACAGCAGTTGCATGACCTAAAGAGGTTCGTGCCTTTAAATGCCATCTCTAGTCACAGTGCAAGATACACTTTACCACAAAAGCCATGCGAAACCAAACATATCATGAATGTTGATACGTTTTGGGAAGCTGAGAACATGCTGCCACATTATCCAAGATTCAGGTTGTCCAATCAAAGGGAAGCCTCTAAATCAGCTATAATATATAAAGTAAACATTTTGCATTCACATGACTTTCTCCACCTTCTATCCCATTTTGGGGGCATACAAATTATTCTTACGAAAGTTTATTTTCGTATCTACTCAATTTCAATCTAGACAAACCTTTGTAGAAATAGCTACGTTATACATTTCGTTATAGATACAAAGAGAACAGTGATAGTCAAATGTTTAAGAACTGGACGCTACATGCTGGCCTTAAAATTCCATACTGTTTCCATGATATCGCGAGAAACACCTGCAAATTGACAGGAATGGCTAAGTGTTGAACAATTTGAACTATTAATAACGGATATCTCGGAAAACGTTGTTGCCACAAAAAATTTATTTGAAATAAATTGTATATTTTAAAGAGATCTACATGTTTTGTGTAGTACATTTTCGTCTATCGCTTAAGGTTTATAGTTATACAAGATTATACAAAATTCCTTCCGAATGAAGAGGACATGCTATTTCCAGAAAATTCAGGATATGCATTTTATTTATCACGTAAATGTCTTTAATATATGGTAATTGTTACAGCCATTTTTCAGAAAATTAAAAACTTGGAAAATGTTCCTTATAAAAGGCAGTTTGGGGTAAGAAATTTTCGTGGTATTCTTCTTTTCGCATTTTTGAAAGGTACTGAACCTAAATCCGACCTTATCCGACCATTCGGTTTTGAGTTACGCTGTTCAAACACACACACACACAAACACACACACACACGCACAGACACAGGACCTTTTTCTTAAAATGCATTTTTTGGATTCAGAGGGGCCCGAAACATGTATTTCCTTGAAATATTAATATAGAATTTCTGGATGGAATGAAAGTCCTTCTCTACCTACGGTGTACAAAAATAAGCACTCATAAACAAATACTTAAATGAATATAGAAACATTGTAAATAGTATAGATTTTGATTATCCTTTTAAGTAAGCTGTACTGCAATCGAAGATGATCGTTCCGCGGTAACGTGCAGGCTCGTAATCGAGAGGTCCCGGGTTCGATTCCCATGAAGTTTTTTTGCGATTTCCCCGAGTTAATAGGCGAATGCTGATATGTTTTCTCTTCTACCACGATTTTCCTATCCTCTCATTTCGTTTACCCTTCATGCTTCAGGTGACCCTGCGAATTGAAGTTGCAGCTAAATATTTCCGAACCTAACTAAATGCTGTTTTAAACTTTACCAACTGAACGAAATAGTTCAATTAATTGATAAAATTGGTATAAAACAGGTGGGAGGAAATAAATAAGTATTTTTATTTAATTTTTATCGCCATAGAAGCGGAATACGACTTAAACGGGTAATGACCGAAACGCTGTTAACATGTTCATTCGCTTCTATTCCAAAAAAAATTGTTGTTTGGTGTAATGATTAGTGTTCTCGCTTGTCACGGAGGAGACCAGTGATTCGATGCAGACCCAGTATTACAATTTTAACTTACCCTATTAATCCTTAAAAGAGTTAAGCGTATTTTTAATTATCTGCATCTCAAATGCTTTTTATTTGAAGTGTATAAGCCACGAATTCAGAATTCTAAACCATCTTATATCCAACGGCATGCAACCGGGAATGCCAGGTTTACCTGAGAACCTCCCAAGACATCTTCACAAATTAAAATAATACAAACTAAAACGTAGCAAAATCTCACAAATTTACAAAACATACCATCACACACCATAGGAGTAAAACCCCACTCATATAGGTAGCTTGTAAAATGCCAAATATACACTTGTGCATATCCACGAAATAACATAATATCGGTTTTGTTGTATCATTTAATAACAAGAGAACAAGTGAACGTGTTAAATAAAGAGTGTTAACAAATGCAAATGAATATTAATGGATGTAATTCGTTTGAAATCGATAGAAATGTAAGAGTGTTTCATTTGGAGAGGCTGCTAAATAATAGGATGAAAGACTCAAAATATTGCCAACGCATCTGGAATGTAACACTATGTGTGCATATACGACCTTTTTACTTTCTCCTACGCGTACTAATAGACAGAGAAGGTATTGCAATCCACCCAAAATTTGATACCGAGATTTCACTGGAAAAAATAATTTTTAGAAAGTTCTGAGTGTGTTCTGTGAACAGCATAATTCAAAAACGAAAAGTCGCATAAATACCAAAATTGGTATTTATGATAAGTATCTTCCAAGATGCGATACGAAGATTTTTAAGGAAATCCCCCACCCTAAAATACCTTTTACATGAAACATTTATCGAAAATTGTTATTTTCTAAAAAATGGCTCCAAGGTTTTGATTAAAATACAACATATTAAAGATATTTACATGGCAAATAAAACGTATAATCTTGAATTTTCTGGGAATAGACTGTGACATTTTCTTCATTCAGAAGTAAACTTATATAACCGGTAAACGTTAAACGATAGATGAAAACACACAATTTATTACAAATAACGTTGTATGTGGCATCAGCTATTTCTGAGATATACTTTATTTATAGTTAGATTTGTTCGATACTTTTCAATGTTTTGATGTCCTGTAGAGATTAGTTGTTTCTCGCGACTGTATGGAAAGAGTAAGTAATGTCCAGTTCTTAAACATTTGACTGTCGCTATTCCTTTTGTATATATAAAGAATCGTGTAATGTAACTACTTCTGCAAAGGGTTACCTCGATTAAAATGAAGCAGATGGAAAATCAAAGTTTCGTAGCAGAACTTTTTATAGCCACTAATAAACGATAGCGGGTAGAGAAAGTCATGTGAATTTAACACATCAGCAGAGCTATGACAAATATGCTTTGGCTTACAATGTTTGCACACAGCGAGCTTGTATCGACAGTGCGGCGAGGGGAAGAGGGTGCCACAGATAACCTAAACTGTATTCACTCTTAGGTTGATCCGCACCAAAACAAAACCCAAATGACCAGTGCACCGTTATAATGTATCCTTCCGCCATTCACACCAGAAATGCTGTCATATTTTCACGACCATGTGACGAGTACAGGCAAAGAGAACATCGTCCGACAACTTAAACGGTGATTAGCATACTCTATTAGGGTTGAAGGGGATAAGATTGATAGTTGCAACAAAATAAATGTTTCCACATATAATAATGGTTAATTCTAAAAGAAACGAGCGAAAACGAAAGTAACAGGTAAGCGATATCTTACATTTATTCGCTCTCTGAAAGCGGCACTTTATCAACTGTTAGCGGCTCAGTTTTAAAAAAAAAATTGTATATTGTTTCGTGAATTGCATTCTTGTCCCATTCTTGCATCGCGTATTTCACACGCTTTCTGTTTTTCCCCTGTGTAATCACTTTCCCATTACAGATTTTTCTTAAGGAGCACTGTTTATACTTGCACTCGAAACACTGGTGAGCTCACAGGAAGTGTTAGATATTTCTCACATAGCTTACAATAAACTTACAACTCTTTGTTTTTTCACCACTGGTCAATGGTTTGCTCGCTTATGCTTTACGACGAAAGCGCAAGAGCAAATCACCGTCCGCCACGATACTAAACAGAAACTGCTGGTTTCTGGCTATAAACAGTACTATAAACAGTACTTATATCAATTGCATGTTGGTACTTGTAGCTCTGTTTAACGGTACAAATTATCGTCAATTAGACTTTTAGGAATTTGTATAGAATATTATACGATTTAAAGATAAATTCATTCTAACATTTAAATTATTAGCATGGGACTACTTTCCTGCACGCATTGCTACAGTGTTGCACAACGGTGCACTGGTCACATGCGTTTGTTTTGGCGCGGATCAATCTAAGAGTGAACGCAGTTTAGAGCTGGTTAGAGGTAGAACAGAACCTAAACACAGAGCTTACAGAGAGCAATCTCGTACCATACTAGTAACGCAAGCGAACTACTGACTGTCGACTATGCAGCCCTAGGTCGGTGTATTCAGTATGGCGTCACGTGCACTAAGTAGGGTGGTAGTTATGTTGATTCCTTCGCTCAATGGATATTTGTCCTAGCTCTACACATCAGACTTTTTTTCTCCCTCAGGAAGTAAATGGGATTTACCTTACGTAATTCCAATGAATTATAATGAACTTGAAAGGATTTGTGTGATATAAGGTACGTGTATCTCATATAGTATGAACTACTAACACAAATGTACTGATATGGCAAGTGGAATTTTGAAGCAAGCGTTTCAGTTTGTTAAACCTACAGGTTGTTAGTCTAACCGTAGCCTTCTATCTTCAACTTGGAGGTGTGAGGCTCGCATTCGGAAGGTCCCGGGCTCGATTCTTGTCGGTTGTCCAAACTGACCTTGGGTTTTTCGTGATTTTCCCTGGTCGGCAGGCGAATGTTGGGGTGATTTCTCATCTACCATGATTTCATTTCCATAATTCCCCTTTTATTGCATTCCAAGTGTACTTCTAGGTTTCGTACATGTGGCGGTGCTGGACAAGCACGGATGCTTGCTCCAAGGAAAGAGTATTTTACACTCAGAGTAACAATATTCCTTAACCTCTTTATATCTTCTGTATAAAAGTTTTGCCAAACTCTGCAAAATAAAAGAATTTACTATCTCCGTGTTTGAGGTTCAGCAAGCCTTTTCTTCAGACTTGGCAAAGAAAGTAGTCATTGGGAGTCAAAGCTGGTGAATGTAGTGTACTTGACAGCAGTTAAAAGCGCAAATCATGAAACTTTGCCATGCCAATTGAAGAAGTGGGAGGAGGTACATTATCCAGGTGGAAAAGAATTCCTTCTTGCAAGTGTTTGGCCTCCATAGCATCCGTCAACTGCTCCAGTAAAGCTACACAGCACTCTCCGGTGATAGCTTTGGCCTTTTCAGGTATTCTAGCAATACCACACTCCAGGCATATCAGAAAATAGTGAATAATGCTAAAAGAAACACATTTGGCCTTCTTTGGAGCGCTTTCACCCTGTCGTGCCTATTGTTTGTACTGCACTTTTGTCTTTGGTGTGTGGTTGTGGATCCAAGTTTCATCAACAGTGAAGTAAGGTCACAAAAGTTCAGTAGATTTGTGTCCAAGCACTCTTGTGAGTTATGCATTCGGGTTCACTCTTCTGATCGGCGGTTAATAATCGCTCTACCCATCGCGCTGCGAGCTTTCTAATGTGCAAATGCTCTAGACGTCAGGCAACGTCAGTAAGCTCACGTACCTTGATTCGTCTGTCAAGGGGAGACTAAATGGTGAAAAATGGCACAAAATGGCCTTATAAATTGGAATTTTTTCCTCAATTTTATATGTATTATATCATTTTAGGCAACAATACTTAAATTTAAAACACATTTTTTTTAAAATGATTATGCAGCTGACATTTTGCAATCTGAATTCTGCACCACTTTACAGGAAAAATCATAACTCATGCGCTTTGTAGTGGAGAGGTAGGTTTCAGTTCATCTTTTAGGGGAAGGTTTGTTCTACAAATTAGTACCACTTCTAAATATGGTAGTATTTATATGTCCAAGGAATGTGTTATTTCTTTCTTTGTAAATATATGCGTATATGGCTGTTTTTTCTTCATTTTTACTTTGAGCAGTTTTTTCTTCGAATGGCATTTTCTCATATAATAGTTTCTCAGGAAGTATTGAATATAAAATAAATCTTGTGTCGTTACAGTCGTGCAGTCTGGGTCTGCGTGGTCAGCATCACGCATCTCCCAGCCGGAAAGTTGGCTCACGAGACTAGGACTACTGCCTATCGAGCACCTCACGCTGCTGAGTCGGCGAGACTTGAAATCAACATTTATATCCGGGGGATCGTACCCAGGCTCATTCTGTAGCCGAGAAAATTATGAAAACTTTATATGATTAAAACAACACCTCAATTATATTCGATCTTCTTTGGTATTAATAGGTTGGTTAAATTAATTTCGGATTGTTTATAATCTAAAAAGTGTGTAATTAAGCAATCTTCCTTCTTAATGATCCATATTATTGTATAAAACTATATCGGTTAACTTAAAAGGTATGCATCTATATCCTGTAACGTTTTCTGTCTGACATCTTAAATAGTTTGGGATAATTTAACAATGGTGAGATAGGGGTTTTAATCTCCCGTTTAAACGGCGTTATGGATTTTAGCATGGTTTCTTCAAACGCAGCGGTAATGGACGTCCTGGGTTTCATCAAAAATAGAAGAACGGCCTAAGATCATTTCTTAACCGTGAAAAATGATGTTAAAGAATCTTCCAAAGTGCAATACAATTCCCTTTTTTATTGTGGTTGGTGCTAAACGTTTTAATATGAAGTATTTGATAACTGCATCATATGCGATTTAATCCGTTTTCGTAAGAAACGGAACTTGTTACTTTGCAGCACTATAACAACCAAACAAATGCAGGTACATGCACGCGGTGTCATCTAAACAATAGTGTTTGAGAACTGCCCTTGCTGTTTGATTATACCAGCTGTATACCGCTGGCGGCGGCTGTATAAGTGTACAAGAATACGTGAACACTCTAACTTTTGACACCTTGCGAATTTATTGGTTATTTTTACTTTGAATGCTACTAACATAACGTAATGCGGTAATTTAAAATCTACGTTGTTTGAATCTGCAGTGCTATTCCTCTAAATTCGATGAGACATGGCATAAGAGTGGCTATACTGGATCTGCTATAAAAAACACACTTCTGTATTACTCCGCGCAACTCGTGCACAGCATATGCGATAGATATGCGATAACTTCTTAGTTTAAATGAACTGTTTTCTAATTCCAAATAACAGTGAAAATGTAGCATATTGCACTGAAATCATTCGTATACGTTAGCGCATTTTCAAAGCAGTAACATAAAGAAAAGATGAGATTATTTTGAGGCAGTATTTTTAACACTTAAATAATTTCAGTATAATTATATAATATATACATTCAATAACAGCCCGCCTTAAAGCAATATGTGCATGTAAAATATATAAAAAGTGTATATGGCAGTCATTGTAAATGTTTATATTATTATATACATGTTCAATAATGTTATGTGAATGTATTACGTATTTTAATAATGTAGGAGCTGTGGGAATAATAGGTTAAAGTTTGCTAACAATGAGGTAAGAATGAGGTAACCTTAAGGCAATAATGAGTAAGAATGTTTAATAATGCTATTAGTCATTATTGGAGTAACAATAATGTAAATTTTTGAGACAATTTATAAAACAGCCAATCAACAATCAAAAAAAAAGCTTAAATTAAATAAAAGTATTCTATTGGATTAGGATTAGCCACTCAGAGACTTGAAATACAGAAATTTACAAACTTAGGCGGTAGAAATCAAGTCAGTTGCTTGTAGAATGCGCTCATAATTGGACGAGTTGCTTGCAGACAGTATTCCTAACCGGACGCGAGACACATCCTCGAGAAATTTAATACGTATTCGTGTTAAACAAAAATAGTTTACGTGTTAAAAAGTGCAAGTAATTAATAAAAAAACTCACAGCTCTCTCTATATCAGTAAAATGTTATTTAAATCGTGCCAAGCATTAATAAAAGGAGTGAAGTAAAATTATAATCTATGTAAGCCTACGTTCTTCAGTCGCACCACAACCCTGCAAAGAGAAACATGTCTCTAACAATAATACTGACGCAGCGGAGGCAAACATAAATATATAATATTTAAATAAACAGTCAAATTACAAAATTAATATTTTTAAGCATTTTTGGGGCAAAGGCCACCGGTAAGTACATTTGGGGCGAAGGCTACCGGAAAGCGGGTACTATACGTGCGGTTGCAACGAACTTGAATTTCGGCTCTCAACAGTCAAAGTATAATACACTTTCTTTAAATTGGCTTTCCATACGTGAAGCAACAACCTATTTCAAATTGACGCCCAAAGCGTGGGGCAAATAACAACGTAAAAAAATAACAATACAACAAAAACGTAAAGATACTATTTACTTCAATTTTTCACTGAGTGTTGCGGTCATGATAGCATTCACTGCGATCACGTGCTTGGGGCTGCTTCTTGCCTTTGTTTACCTCAAGTGTGTTTCTTACTTCGGGAAGAATATAGCACATATTGACTTGTGCCGTTTTAAGGAGCTTCTGCGCATGCGCAACTGATGTGATGTAAATATCTTATGGAGCCAAGTACATAGGGGTCGTGCACACTTGAAGAAGTTCACTAGCGGGCGAAACTTTCCCCGCACTCTGTTTTCACTATTACTACAATTCTACGTAAATACCACTACAGGAGAAGTTAGAGTCACTGTAGCAGAAATAGGTAGCGTGCACAAGCGAGGAAACTTTTCCCACCATCCATAATTTCCAACTATAATTTAGAGACAAGTTATGCATTATTATTATTATTATTATTATTATTATTATTATTATTATTATCATCATCATTGTTGTTGTTGTTGATAGGAGCGGTTGCAGTTATATAAATGTGTTCATAATTATAACTATTATGCAGCTATTTCATATTTTCGGAGCTATCAAATTCTGTGAACACCCAAAATGCATACTCCAGAGCCGCTGTTGCTGCCAGCACCACCTCTGTGTCAGGCCGAAAATTTCCAATTCGTCCTCATAGTTAAAAACTGTGCTAAAGAACTTCTAGCATTATTCATTACTTTTAATGTATAATTTAAGTGTTCATGTATATGTTAAGCTTATATTGCATAACGGCAGGCATATATGGGAATTTTTACTGTTCGTAAATTCACCGTACAAAATCAAAAGCTTCTAAACTTAGTCTATTTTTGAATGTTTTGGAAATCTATCTTTTCTATAACCTCTACATGTTACATACAGAAGTCAAGGCGCCTGAGGGTTTTATTGGAGTTTGCTCCAAGTATCAAGATACTAAAGTTGCGCTTGTAAAAACCGTATGGGGGGGAGACGGAGCTGTATTTACTTTGGTTTTTGTTTCTGCAGACATGAGAGTGGACTTTATTGCCTCCAGTCGGTTTGAGAGTAGGCGTAAGCCGTGCTTCTGCTTTAGTGTAGGATTTCGTCGTTATTGAGATGTGGAAGTCTTCAGAAAATTGACAATCTACAAAGATGAGAGGATAAAACCCAATAAAACACTATCCTTATGGGGTGCACAGATGAAACTCATATCGCTTAATATTAATACACATTAATAGTAATATTAATACAAATATCTTAACTGTAAACTGTATTTTAAGGATACTCGGAAATGAGTTGATAATTTCTATAAACTTCAAACAATTTTTGTTTAAATTGCTTGCAGATCTATTCTGCATAATTATAACAGAGACTGAATTGTCATGTGCTTATGTCCTATATATAATATTATCCCTTGAATACATTATTTACTACATATTTTGTGTAACATTAAAACTTTGCCTGCAAAAGATAATAAATTATGAAACACTTTTAAATTTCTAAAACTTAATCATATGTTAAATTATTAAAGCGCTAATTAAAAATTATGCTTGATATTGAGACTTTGTTCAGTTTTTGTCACTCCTCTAAGTTCTTAATATCAATTCACTGTTTTTACCTAGTTCAACTTTCACTGAAACTTCACTTAGTCCACACTTAGTTCTCTTAGTTCACTTCAGTAAGGTGAACCACTTTAATTCCCCATCACTTTGCTTCCTTCGTGACGCAAACCTCCAAAATCTCTCGCTCCGCAGCAGCATCGCCACAAACTCGCTCGGAGAATGACCCCTCCGTCGCACCCGCTAACTCGCTCCCTCATTGACTAACTCCTGTCACGAGAACACTCGCTTATATAGGCCCTGGAGTATTCCACAGAACATTTTAGAACTATCTCGACACACGTTCTGGAGTTGAGGTGAAAGAAACTTCCAGAAGGTTCTGGTTATCTACTGATAGCGTTTCAGATGTTTACGCCATGTGAGAGCGTTGCTTATCTTTGTTTACCTCCGGCTTGGTGGCACCAACTCCCAAAAACTTTGTGCTATAGCCGCTGCGTCACAATATCAAGAAAAATCCCTTTACCTCTCTACATGTACCTCTATATGTACCAATTTACATTTTACGTTTAATTGCTGTTATTTACGTAAATGCTTTCTGCAGAACATTTGTGTCATTTTAAGCTCTGCTTTATTACTTCTGGTTACAGAAACTTGAGAAAGTATGACCTACTTTAATGAATTTCGTCGACTATGCATTCTATGCTATTACATGGATTTCCTGCGTTTATAGTTTTGAAACTGGAGAAAATAATAAACTTTGACTTCAAAAGAATATTCAAAAGCATAGAATACATTAAAATTTTCAATAGTAAGAATTTTAATAAAGTGGGCGTGTTCAAAGAATAATTAAACACTTCATATACCCAATAACCCCTTCAGTTTGTTAAATTGGGTAATTATGTTAAATTTTTTCCTATACATTTTCTAAATCGTCACCTAGATTAAGATTTTGTAAGCGTCTGGAAATAGTGCACAGATTCTTTGAGACATTCTACTTCTTTTAATTTCCAACCTGCTTTTACGCATATGATAACTTCTCTTTGTTCATTTTTTTATCAATAGATATTTCTTCATTGAAATATAAAATAGTTTAGACCGTTTTTCAGTTATCTCATTGAAGATTTTTTGAACTTCTATACTCTCAAAACTCATACTTGCTTCTTTCCAAAACAGTTTCAGTTATTTTCTTGTCTTCTCCTCCAAATTTACTTATTATATAGTCATCGTATAAATTCACAGGTAAACATGTATAAATTACCGATGATTTACAATGTTATTCATATTTCTGGTAGTCAAATATCAACTCGCATTCATTTATAAATTTCTCTCACTGCACAAAATCATGTCCAACCAACCACTGTACTATTAATTTTCTTCTCTCCATCCCATCCATAATGCCCTTCATCCGCGTTTTCATTGCTTTTTCCTCTTTTCCTTCTTCTTCCTGAAATCCACTCATGCGCCAACTTTGGAAATCTTTCTTCACTCATTCTCATCACTTGTCCATATGTATATATATATACTTATATATACTTATATATACTTATATATACTTATATATATACTTATCTTTTTGATGTCTTCTACATGTTATTAATTTCTGTAATTCATATAGTAAGTAGGGGAAGTATTGCATTCCACCCAAAAATTCGATACCGAGATTTCACCGGAAATACATGTTTTGAGGCATCCTAAATCCAAATAAAGTATTTTTAAAAACATTCGCGTGCGTGTCTGTGTGTCTAAACAGCATAACTCAAAAACGAAAAATCGGATACATACCAAACTTGGTATTTAGGTTCAAGATCTTTCAAAGATGCGAAACAAGAATTTTCAAGAAAATCTCTCCTACAAGAAAATCCTCAAACGACCCTACATGGAACATTTTTCGAAATCTTTGATTTTATAGACAATAGCTCTAACGATTTTGTTTAAAATACTGTACATAAAAGATATTTACACGAAAAATAAAATGTTTATCTCGAATTTTCGGGGAATAACCTATGAAGTCCTCTTCATTCCGAAGGACATTTGTATAATCTTGTATAACTGGTAAACGTTAAGCGATAGACGAAAATTTACTACACAAAAAATATAGATCACTTAAAAACACACAATTTATTTCAAATAAGCTTTTGTGCTATAAGCCTTTCTGGATATCCGTTATTAAAGGTTCAAATTGCTCATTTATTTGTCATTATCTTAAATTACTTTCAAAATTCAGTCGTTTGTCGCGATTGCATGGAAACAGCATGGAATTTTAAGACCAGCATATAGCGTTCAGTTATTAAACAGCTGACTATCGCTGTTCTCTTTGTATCTATAACGAAATGTGTAATGTAGCTGTTTCTACAAAGATTTATTTGGATTAAAATGCAGTAGATAGAAAAATAAGCTTGAGTAAGAATAATTTGTATACCCACTAATGAACGATAGAGGGTAGAGAAGGTCATGTGAATGTATCTCATCAGAGTTTATTTACTTTCTTTACCACGTACGCAATAGGTAAAGAAGGTATAGCATTCCACCCAAAAATTCGGTATCGAGATTTCACAGGAAATACATGTTTTGAGGCACCCTGAATCCCAAAAAAGCATTTTTAAAAAAAGGTGATTGTGTGTGTCTGTAAGTAGGGTAACCAAAAAACGAAAAATCGAACCAACCCAAACTTGTATTTAAGTTCAGTACCTTCCAAAGATGGGACACGAAGGTTTTCGAGAAAATTCCTCTATGTCAAACTACCCTTTATATGGGAGATTTTCCGAAATTTTTGATTTTCTAAAATTAGTTCTTAACGATTTTGATTAAAACAAACATATATTAAAGATATTTAAATGTGTAATCTTGAATTTTCTGGGATAGCCTCTGAAGTCCTCTGTTGTATAACTGGTAAACGTTAAGCGATAGACGAAATATAATTCTCTTTAAAACACACAACTTATTTCAAATAACTTTTTTGTGGCATCAGCCATTTCTGAGATATCCGTTATTAATGGTTCGAATTGCTCAATAGTTTAACAATCTTTTAAAGTCCTGTCAACATTCAGTTGCTCGCAATTCCATTGAAACAGTATTGAATTTTAAGGTCACAGTATAGAGCCCAGTTCTTAAATATTTGACCATCGTTTTTGGCTTTATACAACAAAATGTATAATCTAGCTATTTGTGCAAAGTTTATTTGGATTAAAATGAGGTAGATATAGAAATAAGTTTTAGTAAGACTAATTTGCATACTCACTAACAAACGATAGAGGGTAGAGAAAGTCATGTGAATGTATCACATTAGGCGTTTTTACTTCCATCCTCTAATTATTTAATGTATTACTTTTTCCCTTTCTAAAACCCTTTCTGACCTTCTCCAATAATTAATAACCAAAAGATTCCATTTTAAAGTATTTTTTCATTTCTGGAATTTCGTTTTACATAAAAAGCTGTACCTCTTATAGTTTACAAGAGGGTTATTAAAATAGTTTGGCATTATACCCCATGCGCATCGTATTGCTATAAGCTAATTCCATTCTTTTTTTCTGTCTTACGTCTCTAAACGTGATTTATAAGCATGGCCTGAAATTAAATATACGGAGAATTTGTCTTATTTTACATACGTATTCCGTGGAACAATAATTATTTTCTACTCCATGCCATTCTCAACTAAAAACCAATACCTTCTTCGTAAGCATGTTGTTTTATAGCTACAATATGTTTGTATTCAAGTACAATGAAGTAGGATTGTTCTTTCCTCCACATATGGACGTCAATTTGAAGTTGTTTACGTAATATGCTGCTACGTATGAAAAGCTAATTTGAAGATGTATTTTTGTTGTTACGCTCCAAGTTTAAAAAAAATAATATTTACTTTGTTATTAAACTGCTTCTATAGATATTATTTATGTTTATTTTTGCCTCGGCTGCGTCAGTATTCCTTTAGAGACACATTTCTCTTAATCAGGGCGTGGTGCGACAAGAATGTAGGCTTACACAGATTTTAAGTTTTAATTTAACTTCTTTTTATTTATCCTTGACACAAATTAAATAGCACTATACTGATATTAAGAGCTGTGAGATTCTTTACTTCAATACTTGTACTTTGTTAACGCGTATACTTAATTTTCGTTTCACACGAATACGTAACATTTCTTTAGAGAACACATCTTCCATCCGGTTACTACCAAGGTCTGCAGGCAACTGAACATATTTCAATCGTCCAAACCCGTAAACTTCTGTATTTCAAGTCTCTGAATGGCTAATCCTAGTCCAATAGAATACCTGCATTTTACTAAAGCTTTTTCTGGCTTTTGATTGGCTATTTTTAAACTGTCACAAAATTTACATTATTGCTACCCTAATCATGACTAGTAGCATTTAAACTCCCAAACTCATTATTGCCTCAAGGTTACCTCATTGTTAGCAACGTTAAGCTTATTATTCTCACAGCTCTTACATTATTAAATTACGTAATGCATTCACATAACATTATTAAACATGTTCAAAATAATATAAGCATATGCAATGACTGTTACATACATTTTTTAAAATTATTACATACATATTGCTTCAAGGCGGGCTGTTATTGAATTTACATATTATATAATTTAATTGAGATTATTCAAATGTTAAAAATACTGTCTCAAGAAGGACTTTGTAAGTCGTTTTTAATATTTTAGTAATTTTTGTAATAAAATAAGAGGGTGTTTTATAGACCTTGTCAGAAAGAATTGATGTGAAAGAGTTACCAAAATCGGTTTATTGGGTTTTTACATACACATACACACTTATACAAATGTTCTCTCTTTATATATTATATATATAGATTTATAAATTTTATTCTTAGTTTGTTTTATAGTATATTATCCCATAAATTATAAATTAAAAATAATGAAATAATTATGTATATTTAATCACCTTCAAGCTACCCTATATACGAGGGGCGTTCAATAAATACGTTTCCCTATTTTATAAAAAACATTACACACAATTGATCATGTTGAATTAATTTTATTTACATTGTACAATCCTTCTGTTACTTTTCTACATAGTCAACATGTTTTTCCAAGCATTTTTGGGGACGTGACACAAGTTTCTCCAAGCCAGTGTTGCACCAGGTCGGGTCCTGTGCTCGCAACCATCTGTTCGCTGATTTAACTTCATCATCGGTGTTAAAAGTGCTTACCTGCATGATGACCTTTGAGTCAGGTGAACATGTGAAAATCACCTGGGAAAAGATCTGGTGAATATGCAGGATGCGAGAAAACTTCCCAGTTGAATCTTCTGAGCTCCGCCTGGGTCAAGATTCAACTTGAAAGTTTTCTCGTATCCTCTATTCACCGGAGCTTCCCCAAGTGATTTTCACATGTTCCTCCAACTCAAAGGTAAGCACTTTTAACACCGATGATGAAGTCCAATCAGTGAACAGCTTGTTGCGAGCACAGGACCGACCTGGTATTACACTGGCTTGGAAAAACTTGTGCACGTCCCCAAAAATGCTTGGAAAAACATGTTGACTGTGTAGAAAAGTAAGACAAGGATTGTACAATACAAATAAGATTAATTCAACATGATCAAATGTGTGTAATTTTTTTATAAAACTGGACGCCCCTCGTACAATACAATTCATGTTTCAGGCCAACGTATTTATTCTCCTGTAGCTAAAATAAAAGTTAAATGTCACCTGGGAGAACAGGATGAAATAATATATAATCAATTAGGAACATTTTAGACATGACTGAATGCCACAACAATTTATTTCGCAAACATAAAGTTAGTGATTCACAGCAAATGACAAACATTACGATGAATCATAGTCTCCTCGCCGTTTACTGAAGTGTGTACAAGTAGATCTGAATTCTTTATTTGGCTGTGTTCGCTACGTGTGTCGCATTGCAACATTCACTGAGTGTCAATAAAGCTTTAGTGCTGTACATACAGATAGCTTTATTTGTATCTGTTTGTATACACATACGAAACTGTGAGCATTTATCCAGGAAATTGGCTTTATACAACGAAATGTATAATGTAGCTATTTGTGCAAAAGTTTATTTGGTTTAAAATGAGGTAGATATAGAAATAAGCTTTAGTAAGACTACTTTGCATATACACTAACAAACGATAGAGGGTAGAGAAAGTCATGTAAATGTATCAGAATTTATTTAGAAGGGTCTTTCAACTGTAACTACTGTTTATAAATCTTTACTAAATGGCAAACTAGCACCCTCCTCTCTATCCTAGGCTCTGCGTTTCCTGTCGTCGAAATTCTCTTAATAGCGTCGCTTGAACTTCGTCATGAATGAATGACCTTGTTTGTACAACTTATTTTACAAAATTTATTACATTCCCCTAAAACTAACTTATTCTGATCATCTAAGCATATTATGTTTTACTCAGTTTTGCTTGGCTCCCTGGCCTTGTAGCTCACCGAGTAGCCCTTTACCAGCTTTGGTCCTCTGCACTCTTTCTTCCCCCTCTTCATCCTTCCTTGCATCTCTTACTTTTCTCATCTATTTTTACTTTCTCTGCTACGTATATGCAAGTATAGTATATCACCCAAAATTGGATGTCGAGCTTTCATTGGAAGTATATGTTTTGAGACCCCCCAATCCAGTAAAAAAACATTTTTTGAAAAACACCCGTGTGCCTGTGTGTCTAACTGTGGTTAACCTCAGCTTCTTTTAAGTATAAGACATGAAGGCTTTAAAGAAAATCTCCACAACCCAAACTACCCTTTACATTGAACATTTTTCGAAAACTTTTATTTTCTCAGAAATGGTTCTAACGATTTTGATTAAAATACCACATGTTTAAGATATTTTCACGACAAATGAAATGTATATATTGAATTTTCTGGGAATAGTCTCTGAAGTCCTCTTCAAGCTGGATGACTTATGTAGAACTGGTAAACGTAAGAGTTAGACAAAATCTTACTACACAAAAAATGCAGATCTCGTTAAGGTACACAAGTCATGTCAAATACATTCAGTGTGTGTGCGTGTCGTTAAGCATTTACGAGATATTCCTTGTTATTGATTTGCATTTTAAAATACTTATACTTCCCTCAAATAGAAAGTGTTTTTCGTCTTTTGTTTTCTCTCTTGGCCATGCAAAGAGAAAGGGATTTCATAGCCATTACGGGAAACCCCTCTAAACAGATTTGACTTAAGCCTACTGTATTCCCCTAGTGCCGTTATACCTATAAGGAAATATCTGCAGATGTTTGTCTCAAATTATTAATATGAAGCAGATAGAAGAATAAGCGTTTGTAAGAATAGTTTGTACCGGAGTGAGTAGAAAAGTCATGTGAATACAATACGTCAGATTTTTCTTTTACTTTCCGTAAAATTTCTCCTTACCCCTGTTTTCTTTTCTTCTTTTTCTGTAATCAGTTTTATAGCTACTATTTTTCTGTCCATTTTTTCCCCATACTTTTTCCCTCCTATCATTAGTTCTCTATCGCGTAGTGCTCTATTCTAATTCACATATTCCAATTTCACTGCCTCTTAACCCCGTTCTCATCCATGCTAATCCCCCATTTTCTATTACAATAACAAATACCATTCCCTTACCCATTTTGCTTTCATTTTATATAAGATTATGCTGCTTCTATGTTCCCCATATCTCTTGCCTTTCTATGTATTCCATTCTACTTCTTACTGCCATTCTAAATCCATTTATATTTCTATCCACTAAGCTCCATGTATCTCCCATTCCTATTTTTATATACTTTTTACCATTCCTGGCAAAAACTATATTTGTTTGTCGTACTAATATTCTTTTGCTGGTTCGAGCGTATCTTTAAAATGTCTCTCTCCTCCTTTGTCAAATATTTAAGCCAGAGTTTTAAACATTCTTTCTAGCATTATTCCATTTCACCTTGTTCTTCCCAATTCTACTAAAGCTACCTCTTCTGTTGTGCTGATCTTGGTAGGCCTAGTGATTCTTTGCAAAACATTCTATACATATAATAAATTTGTTTTACTTAATTCAGAGGCCACCATTCCTAGATTTCCACTTGGTGTAGCATTCTTGACTCTACGAATGACTCAAACATTCTTTCCAACCATAGACATTTCCAGTTTGTATTTAAATATGGCCGCCTTCCCTTTATCTCCACTTTCCTAACATGGCCCTTCCCTTTCCATTAATACTCATCCTTACTCCCAAATAGTCAAATTATTTAACTACCAGAAGATATTGACCATCCACAAACCATTCTCCGCCTGTTTTTAGTTTGGTGCCTTTTTACTTATTCTACTACGTAAAGTAAGTAGGGGAAGTATTGCATTCCACCCGAAAATTCGATACCGAGATTTCACCGGAAATACATGTCTTGACACCCCCTGAATAAAACAAAGCATTTTTGGAAACATGTCCGTGTATGTGTCTGTGTGCGTGTCTGTGAACAGCATAACTCAGAAACGAACAGTCCGATAATCACCAAACTTGGTATTTAGGTTCAATATCTTCCAGAGATGCGACACGAAGGTTTTAAAGAAACTCCCCCCACCCCAGTTTACCCTTTACATGGAACATTTTTCGAAAAATTTCTCAAAAATGGCCCTAACGATTTTGATTAAAATATCATATGTTTAAGACATTTTCATGACAAATAAAATGATCATCTTGAATTTTCTGGGAATTTCCCAAAAGTATTCTTCATTTTGAACGACTTTTGCATAAACGGTACCATAAGAGATAGACAAAAATTTACTACACAAAAAATTTAGATCGCGTTAAAATACACAATTTATTTCATATACATATTTTTAGTTGAGTGAACAATTTTCAAGATATTGCTTGTTAATCCCTTAAATTTTTCAATCCTTTTCTCAAATGGGAATTCGTTATTCATTTTTTGTCTTGTATATGCAAAGAGTATTAATCTGTGGCAAAGAGAATGGTGCTGCACCTAGCAACCAGCTATTAAGATATATATGTCGATGCTTAAAGACTGCTGTATTTCTATATTGTCGTTGCAAATACAAAACAAGGGGAACATAGTACGCCTTAAGCGATAGTCAAATATTTTTAGAACTGGTCGCTATGTGTAAAATGTAATTCTCTTTGCATGTCAAAACATCGTTTCTGCAAATGTTTATCTTGATTAATATGAAATAGATGGAGAATAAGGTTTTGTAAAAATAGTTTGTACAAGAGTAGAGAAAGACATGTGAGTGTAACACATCAGATTTTTGGAAACATGTCCGTGAGTGTGTCTGTGTGTCTGTCTGTGAACAGCATAACTCAGAAACGAACAGTCGGATAAACACCAAACTTGGTATTTAGGTTCAGTATCTTCCAGAGATGCGACACGAAGGTTTTCAAGAAAATCCCCCCACCCCAGACTACCCTTTACATGTAATATTTTTCGAAAATTTTAATTTTCTCAAAAATGGCTCTAACGATTTTGATTAAAATATCATATATTTAAGATATTTTTATGACAAGTGAAATGTATATCTTGAATTTTCTGGGAATGTCTCCAAAGTATTCATCTTTGTGAATGACTTTTGCATAACTGGTAAACCATAAGAGATAGACAAAATTTTACTACACAAAAATGTAGATCTCGTTAAAACACAATTTATGTCATATACATTTTTGTTGTTGAGTGAACCATTTTCGAGATATTGCTTGTTATTCCCTTAAATTTTCCAGTACTTATACTTTTTCTAAAATGGGAATTCGTTATTCTTTTTTTTGTCCTGGTAATGCAAAGAGAATGGAATACTCCACATAGCAACCAGCTCTTAAAAAATTTGACTATCGCTTAAAGCCTACCAATTCCCCTTGCATCCACAGGAAAATTAGCAATAAGATTAACATCTCGATTGACATGAAGCATATGGAGAATAGGCGTTTGTAAAAATAGTTTTTCCAAGAGTAGTGTAGCACATCAGATGTTTTTTAAGTTTCTTTTCACCATAACCAAGTACTGAATTCTTCAACAGCATATTATTGGCGAATTTTATTTTCAGATTCGTAAGGTGAAGTATGAAAGCTATATTTATACTTCATTCACATGTCGGATATTAATACCGTATCCTGTTCAGTGAAAGAAAACACAATGAATGTTTATTTTGTAATTCCGAGTATTCTGTCTCGTAAAGCGTATGATATTAAAATAAGTGATTTAAGTGCTACCTCTATTAATCCTCTTTTTCATTCATTCGACCGTGGAAACGTACAGTCTCGGCGGATGCTGGACTCAATGAGCTTAAGCTCCACGTGATGATTTTTGACAATTGTAGTATGCCTTACTTTCCTGTTTATCGTTCGTTTTGAGTAAATTCGTAAATGCAGTTAATATGACCTAACAACTGCAATATAAAATACTAGTACAAAACTCATTTCGTTGTCCTTACGCAGAATGTATCATTTTTACTTTCTCTATATATTAGGTAAGGGAAGTAATGTATTTCCCCAAAAAGAATTAGATAAACGTCTTTTGTGCGTCTGTGAACAGAGTAACTTTCCGAGCTACCCTCTACTTAGAATATTTTTAAAAATACTGATGATTCTGATGGCAACTAATTTTTAACTAATTCTAATATATCTATTTTACATAAATCTTAAATTTCCTCCAAATAGCCTATTAAGTTCTCTTCATCCTGATGAATTTTGCATAATTTTCTGTAACTTGTAAAGCGTGGAAATGATAAAAACTTACGAAAAGAAACGTATATTTCCTTAAAAAAAATACACGTCCTTTTTGTAGCATTAACCGTTTCCGCGATATCGGTTTGAATTCTCCAACTTAGGAAATTGAAGTACTAACTCTTCATGTTGTTCCTGGTGATATAATGCAAAGAGTTTAAAATGTCAAAGTCAGCATGTAACGTCCCATTGGTAAACGTTTCACTATCACTTCAGCCTTCTGTATCCATTTTGTACCTAACAATGAAACCATTCATGCAAATGTTCATCTCGATTAATATGAACTAGATAGAAAAAAAGTATTATTTTAATAGAATATTTTGGAAAAAGAGAAAAAAAACGAACAATGTTTTGCAGAGGAATTAATATAAATTAAAGACATCAGAGCTTTACTTACAGAAAGCCATTTATTTGTTTGCAATTTTGTAGTATTACTGTCTACTGAACACAATCCAAAATTCAACAAAAGGACACAAGTTTGCAGAAAAAAGAGAAAATTAACAGGGGAGACTTTTGAGTGATGAACTCCTTTCTTGCGAAGAAAAATCCTTGTCACTAAACACTAAATCGTAAGAAGCTTTCATGCTTGTCCCTTTTGTACTTTTTATTTGTTTAACTTCACCTTTTATTTATTTGAATATTTTATGTTTAAATTAATTATATAGCATTAAGGTAAGAGTTAATTTATTGGAATATTACACAAAATAATTAACAAAATGGACCCCAATGTATTTTGATCTATAGAACTCTAGGTCACCTCCCCTGGGTTAGCAGTGTTCGACAGTCAGTGAGTGGAGTGGAGGGAACAAGATACTGCTTCGCGGGGGATTCCTTTCATCACTACGGGCAAAGAAAAGTGAAGTGGCAGTGAAGACTGAGCTAAGTTACACTAGAAAAGTAAAGTGACCGTGAAGACTGAATTAAATTACACTAGGGAAATGAAGTGGCAGTGAAGACTGAGCTAAGTTGCACTAGGGAAATGAAGTGGCAGTGAAGACTGAGCTAAGTTACACTAGGGAAATGAAGGGGCAGTGAAGACTTAGCTAAGTTACACTAGGGAAATGAAGGGGCAGTGAAGACTGAGCTACGTTACACTAGGGAAATAAAGTGGCAGTGAAGACTGAGCTACGTTACACTAGGGAAATGAAGTGGCAGTGAGGACTGAGCTAAGTCACACTAGGGAAATGAAGTGGCAGTGAAGACTGAGCTAAGCTACACTAGAAAAGTAAAGTGACCGTAAAGACTAAATTAAATTACACTAGGGAAATGAAGTGGCAGTGAGGACTGAGCTACGTTACACTAGGGAAATGAAGTGGCAGTGAAGACTGAGCTACGTTACACTAGGGAAATAAAGTGACAGTGAGGACTGAGCTAAGTTACACTAGAGAAATGAAGTGGCAGTGAAGACTGAGCTAAGCTACACTAGAAAAGTAAAGTGACCGTGAAGACTAAATTAAATTACACTAGGGAAATGAAGGGGCAGTGAAGACTGAATTAAATTACACTAGGGAAATGAAGGGGCAGTGAAGATTGAGCTAAGTTACACTAAGGAAATGAAGGGGCAGTGAAGACTGAATTAAATTTCACTAGGGAAATGAAGTGGCAGTGAAGACTGAGTTAAGTTACACTAGAAAAGTAAAGTGACAGTGAAGACTGAGTTATGTTACACTAGAAAAGTAAAGTGATAGTGAAGACTGAGTTAAGTTACACTAGAAAAGTAAAGTGACAGTGAAGACTGAGTTATGTTACAGTAGAAAAGTAAAGTGATAGTGAAGACTGATTTAAGTTACACTAGAAAAGTAAAGTGACAGTGAAGATTGAATTAAATTACACTAGGGAAATGAAGGGGCAGTGAAGACTGAGCTAAGTTACAGTAGGGAAATGAAGTGACAGTGAAGACTGAGCTAAGTTACACTAGGGAAATGAAGTGGCAGTGAAGACTGAGCTAAGTTACACTAGGGAAATGAAGTGGCAGTGAAGACTGAGCTAAGTTACAGTAGGGAAATGAAGGGGCAGTGAAGACTGAGCTAAGTTACAGTAGGGAAATGAAGGGGCAGTGAAGACTGAGCTAAGTTACACTAGGGAAATGAAGTGGCAGTGAAGACTGAGCTAAGTTACACTAGGGAAATGAAGTGGCAGTGAAGACTGAGCTAAGTTACACTAGAAAAGTAAAGTGACAGTGAAGACTGAGCTAAGTTACACTAGAAAAGTGAAGTGGCATTGGAAACTGTCACAATATTGTACTGTATTTACCATATGTACTACAAAATTACTGGTCTTCAAAGATTACCAGTGAATACAAAATGAATAAGTCGAAGTTAATATCGATAGATTCGGCGGTCATACTCCCATATTTGCTTATTACAATTTCTTTATACATAAAATTATCCTTTTTTATGTTTTGATGTTTATTAACACCAATAGATAAAACGTTATACATGAGGTGATTTTCTAGCAGTGGCAACCATGCTGCAGCGATGCCGTGCCTCGGATTCGCAGTGTTTTTACCACAGGTTGCTTACTTACTTCCCCTCTCTCACAGCAGATGAACTCGCCCTCCCCTCTCCACGTCCGTTCACAGTGGACACAATAAGACAAGCAGTTAAGAGCAAGCGGTCGCGAGATACAGTTGCAATGTTTTCAAAGCCTGAATACTCTGCTGATTAAAAATCCAGTGTGCTAGAGGTCGTATGGCACGACAGTGTCATCAAGGACCGCAGGAGGTTGCCTTACAGAACGGTAGTAACGGTTGCAGCTTTCCGATAAGGACACGAAAGTATGTTGGACATGCCGCGATCTACTCTCCCACCAGTAAGTGACGAAGATGTATCCGTGTTAGTGGCGACGGATCAGAACACAAGGATTCGTGCGTTAGAGCAAGATATAGGACTGGCGCCTTCGACTGTGGTTCATATCCTGAAGGATTACCTAAAACTGCAGAAAATTGAGTCAAATTGAGTTCCGCACGAGTTAACGGACATGCAGAAATGTCCGCCATTTGACGCTTCTCTCGAAGGAGAGGACATCTTAAGATTTAAGTCCATGCGACTTCGACCTTGTCCTTTAGATGAAGGAGCCAATTCACGGGATTCACTTCCGTATAACTGAAGACGTTTTACAGGCAACCGACTGTTCTCTTCGCATCTTCAAGAGATTAGGCAGTGTCGACGGGATCCAATGGCTTCCGCATCGCTGGGAACGGCCTATTAAACTTAGAAACATATTAATTGAAATAAACATTTACAGAAACTATCTTATTGCTTATTTTCTTGTTGATGCAAGGGGAATGTGGTAGGCTTTAAGTGATAGTCAAATCTTTTAAGAGCTGGTTGCTATGTGGAACATTCCATTCTCTTGGCATATCCAGGACATAAAAAAAAACGAATAATGAATTGCCATTTGAGAAAAAGTATAAGTATTAGAAAATTCAAACAAATAACAAGGAATATCTCGGAAATGGTTCATTGGACAAAAAATGCTTATAATATAAATTGTGTGTTTTTACGAGATCTACATTTTTGTGCAGTAAACTTTTGACTATCTCTTGCAGTTTACTAGTTATGCGAAAGTCATTCAAATTGAAGAGGACTTTTGGAGACATTCCCAGAAAATTCAAGATATACATTTCATTTGCCATAAAAATATCTTAAACATGGGATATTTTAATAAAACTCGTTGGAGCCAATTTTGAGAAAATAAACATTTTTGAAAAAATGTTCCATGTAAAGGTTAGTCTGGGGTGGGGGGATTTTCTTGAAAAGTTTTGTGTAGCATCCTTGAAAGATACTAAACTCAAATACCAAGTTTGGTATTTATCCGACTTTTCGTTTTTGACTTATGCTGTTGACAGACAGACACACAAGGGCAGGTTTCAAAATTGCTTTGATTTCAAATTTTTGGGTGGAATGTAATACTTCCCGTACTTACTATGCGTAGTAGAGAAAGTGAATAATCACTCGTTGTATTACACGATGTAAAACATCACAATAAACAGAGATAAGGAACGGAAACAGGTGAGGCAAGGGGGGAGAGAGGGAGATAAAGAGAGAGAACAAATTTCGCGCAATAACATGAACAGATTTACGGTTCTCCTAGATGTGTTTAAAGAACCGTTGCTAAGTCTGTCACTGAAAGAACCATTTAAGGCATAAATTGATGGCCTACACTGTGTGCAATAAACAAATGTATAACACCTTTAGCTCGTCGGCCGCAGCAAAACATAATTAACTGTACATTTCGGTATCGATAATGATGGGCTATAACTTCCGCAGAACGAAGTGTTTGCTCGCTAAGCTTTATCGCTTTTCGCCGACATTAATCACCCCAGGAAACAGGAAGCGCTCCAAGATATAAAATTTCTGCGACGACTCCTTCTTACTTATGTGATCACTTTCGTTAAAAGGAACGGATGTGCCACATGGAGCAAGATATATGGACTCCCTCCTCCGGTTCGCCGAGGTAGAAATTTATGACCTCCGCAATGAATTATGCCACATACACAGAATTCCAAATTTCTTATACTTAATCCATTTAAAGATACTATTTAAGGACTCATTTTTACTTTCTCTACTACGTATAGTAAGTAGGGGAAGTATTGTATTCCACCCAAAAATTCGATACCGAGATTTCACCGGAAATACATGTTTTGAGATCCCCTGAATCCAAAAAAAGCATTTTTGAAAACATGTCCGTGTGTGTGTGTCTGTGAACAGCATAACTCAGAAACGAACAGTCGGATAAACACCAAACTCGGTATTTAGGTTCAGTATCTTCCAGAGATGCGACACGAAGGTTTTCGAGAAAATCCCCCCATCCCAGATTACCCTTTACATGGAAGATTTTTCGAAAATTTTAATTTTCTCAAAAACTTCTCTAACGATTTTGATTAAAATATCATATGTTTAAGATATTTTCATGACAAATAAAATATATATCTTGAATTTTCTGGGAATGTCTCCAAAAGTATTCTTCATTGTGAACGACTTTTCCATAACTGGTAAACCATAAGAGATAGACAAAATTTTACTACACAAAAAATGTAGATCGCATTAAAATACACAACTTATGTCATATACATTTTTTTGTTGAGTGAAACATTTTCGAGATATTGCTTGTTATTCCCTTAAATTTTTCAATACTTATTTTCTCAAATGGGAATTCGTTATTCATTTTTTGTCTTGGATATGCAAAGAGTATTCATTAATCTGTGGCAAAGGGAATGGTGCTGCACCTAGCAACCAGCTATTAAGAGATATGTATATGCTTAAAGCCTACTGTATTTCTATATTGCCCTTGCAAATATATATTCCCCTTACACCTACAAGAAAATTAGCAATAAGATAGAGTCTGCAAATGTTTATCTCGATTAACATGAAGTAGATGGAGAATAAGCGTGGGTAAAATATCTTGTACAAGAGTAGAGAAAGTCATGTGAGTGTAACACATCAGATTTTTATAGTAGCTATGTATTCAATTGCCACGCTAGATAAAGTCATGAATCGTGGCTTTAGATGCTATACGATGATATTATTTGAACTAATTCGCTACAAACACAATATTAGAAGTCACGGGTAATAGCTATTTATGCATCAAATACATAAGATAAAGTTTTTATGTACGAGGAGTTTACAATAGCTTTCAGTAAAAACTCTGTAAATTGTATTAAATGAAATAAACAAATGCAATATACGATGGCAGTCTCAGAAGTGCCCGACCTGACGCATATATAGCAGTTGTTGTTTCACACAAATGACTATGGTAGAAAGTACCACCCTTACAAAGCTTAAGTTTGAAGTTTGACAATGCTACGTTGTGTAGTAATTGTTTGGAAGCCATAAATAGTGAACTCTCTTAGCGAATCTGTAAAAATGGATAAAACTAATCATTGTTATGTAATACAATACTTTCATTTGAAAAGTCTTAGTCCAACTAATATTAAAGCTGAGCTAAATTCTACTCTGGGGGAGTCTGCTCCTTCGTTTACAACAGCAAAATACTGGGTGGCAGAGTTTAAGCGAGGCCGTACGAGCTGCTAAGATGAATATCGCAGTGAGGTGACCACGCCAGAAATTGTGAAGGAACTCCACAAAATGGTATTGGATGACCGTCAATGAAAGTGCGTGAACTAGCAGACATCGTAGGCATTTCATAAAGTGCTGTACATCGGACACTAACTGAAAATTTAGACATGAGAAAGCTGTGCGCAACACGGGTGCCGCGTTTGCTCACAATGGAACAAAAGCAGCGTCTTGAGGATTTTTCAGTCGAGTGTTTGGCGATGTTTTGCTGAAATAAAGCCGAGTTTTTGTCTCGCTCCGTAACCATGGATAAAACATGGATCCATCACTTCACACCTGAGACGAAGGAGCAGTCAAAACAGCGGATTGAAAGGGGAGAATCGGCTCCAAGAAGGCGAAGATAGTTCCATCTGCAGGTAAGTTCATGGCGTCAGCTTTTGGGGAAGCGGGTGGGATAATTTTCATTGATTATCTTTAAAAAGGAAAAGTAATCAATGGCGAGTATTATGCAAACTTATTGCAGCGTTTGAATGATGAAATTAAGCAAAACGATCGCATTTAGCGAGAAGGAAAGTTTTGTTTCATCAAGACAATGCACCAGTTCACACTCCATTATCGCTATGGCCAAAATCAATGAGTTAAAGTTCGAAATTTCAATCCCAGTCGGAAATATTAAATCGGAAAATCTCGGCAGCAGTATGAGAAGGAATATATAGGATTTAAAGATTGTGAATGGTAAGCAGTGTTTCTCTTGTGAACGAAGATGTGATCACTACCGCTCTGGATTTTGTTTATTACGCCACTAAAGTTTTTCAGGATCAATTTAGCAGCCTAAGTACTATTTTTCGGCGAGTTAAGAGTCCGACAAACAGCTGTATTAGGGAGCGTGTATTAAAAAAAATTACTAGAACATCTGCGCAAGGTGTTTTACAGAAGTTATAAAATTCCAAATATTAACATTTCAATAGCTTCAGAAATAAAAGGATGCACACCTCTTGGTATTAATGGAATTTAAACCATTTAAAGTTCAGAGGAATATCGCCAATCGGCAGTTGAGTTTGCACCTCAGGCTACTTTGATGAAAACAATAACAAACAATTGAGAATATAAAGTATAACCGTTTAATTAATCTATTTTGGAGTTGGGCTCCAGGACACATAGGTGCAGGAAGATACCGTTTACCATCCACACCGAGCGGGATAGTTCAGGCGATTACTCTGTGGCTCGCATTCGGGAGGTCCCGCGATCGATCCCCGGCGCCCACTTACTCTGACCCAAGGGTTTTTCGTGGTTTCTCCGGGTCGCCAAGCGAATGCTGGGGTGGTTCATCTTCTACCACGACTATCCTTTCTCTCATTTCCTGTACCTACCACCTTCCTGTTTCAGAGTTGTAGGACCAGGCGACGGCGTTCGGCGGGTTGCGGCTAGGCTGTGGTTTGCGCTCTGTAAAGGTTTCTTTCCTGGCGTCGCTGCGGTACCGCTTAGTTAGGGCTCTCTTCAGCGCGGGACTTCACTCCGGGGGATCCTGGAGGTTGATGGCTTGTAGGCAGGGACCGTGCAGCATCGGATGTGTTCTATCTGGAAACGTTAGGGACCCATCCATGCTTGTGCCCGTCAGCATCCGGACGCCCTGAGGGTGTCTCTCCTCATCCGTCCCTCTTAGGGGTCACGTTGGAAGCACAATGGGCCAACTGACCTGCGTGAGGTTCTCTGCCCCGCGGGCCCCTCCGTGATACGTACCCTTACCTTTACCATCCACCGTCTTCTGTAACTACCCGGAATATTTTATAAAAGTTTTTTTTAAAGAAGGGAAGAAAGGTTGTGGAATAAAGTACTTAAGTTGTACTCACAATATGGGAGAAGAAAATAGCGTAAGGAATGTGCTAATATGTGAAATTATGTTATAAATTTGACAAAAAAGGAGATGAAATTTAAAAAAAATGCCAGACTAATTGTGGATGAATTAGAGGAACTTTAGTGGGGTAGCTAGAAAGGAGACACAAATGAAATTCCACAATCCCTACTCTTATATACGTATTTCCGGTGAAATCTCTATATCAAATTTTTGGGTGGAATGAAATATTCCCCTACTACTATACGCAGCAGAGAACGTAAAAATTGCTTCCTATTTCCTCCAATGTGGAATTTCGTTGAGGAATTTTAGAAAACACTACACTGATAGACATTGTCAAAGCGGTACATTGTAATAGGTACTCATTGCGTTTCTTAGTGGGATTACTTGAAACTCTAGTTTACCGAGTGTTACATATGGAGGCTCGTAAAGAACCTTTCAATACATAAATATGATATACTATATGTATAGGTTACATAATGAAGGGAAACATCTCGTACACTGCGACCTACATATATCTATTGTGGCTACCACCTCCAGGAGGAAGAGTTGAAGTGGAAGAACTACAGGAGGCTACAGGCCACAAGTAGAAAAACCACAACGGAAATCCCTAACAGTTCTAACCTCGAAGACGCGTCCCACTCCTGAGCTACCTAGAGAGGGCGATAAAAAAACCGTCGACCAAGCATCCGCGCCATCTGTCCGGCACCGCCGTACGCCACGAAACCTAGAAGCACACCTGAAGCATGAGAAGGAAACGGAATGAAAAGGAAATGATGGAAAGGAAATCGTGGTATATGAGAAATCACCCCAGCATTCGCCTACCGACCAGGGAAAATCTTGAAATAACCAAGGTGAGGGTTTTCGGGCGGTCGACGGAAATCGAACCGGGACTTCCCGAATGTGTGCCTCACGCGTTACCGCGGTGTCATATCTTTCGGCATATTATATGCTGTTTTATACTATCATATCATAATGTAATTTAATTTTTATAATTTGAAAAGCTAAAAACATCGATTGCTGGAAATTTCCAATCGATTAGTATTTGTTGATATTTTTATATAGTAACATAATAGTTTACTGTTAAAAATTGTTGCTTTCATTTAGATACATTTTAAGCTCGAGGTTATTGAGATTCATTGAAAATGATTAAGGAAATTCACGAAAGAGATTAATATTCTTGAGAAACTCAAGGAATATGTGGACGACTCCTTGAATATAAAGGTCAAAATGTGTACTAAAACATTGGAAAGAATGATTCACATGATAAAGCGACAGTGATGGGATTTAAGGAATCCCTGAAGGATTGTGCACGCGCAGCTGTTTCAGATCCTGGCATTATTTAACCCAGTTAACCTCCTGCAGTATCACTATTTATATTATCAGTAAGTAATTTGGAAGGTTTGTAAATAAATTAAATTCGTTAGTGTATTCTATTAAATTGTGTGAAGTCATTTTATATATATACTTTACCACATAATATGGCAAAATTGTTCTGTAAAATGATGCAGTAATTTGTATCACAAATTATTTAAATGCAAAGAGTGATTATAGTATGAATATGCATTTTTATGTGACATTGATTTGAGATGTTTGTTGATTGTAATTATTGTTGGGAAGTAAGTTTATACGGCCTTACTGAAACTGACAATAATAGCGTGCAATAATGCAGCGAGGGGGTGAGCTGTTTATCATTATTGGAAACGAGGAAGTTACGTAATATTGGCGCGTTTTTCTTTTAGAATCTTCCGGAACATTTCCCTAGAGCATATGTATTCATAATTTTCACTGGATATAAAAATAGACGCTAATGTGGCGCGTTTTATTAGCCAATTGCAGTTCAGTTATAATCTTTAGGCATATCTGGGTGAAGGAGTATAAAAAGAGTAGGTTAGAGGTAGACCCCGTCAGTTCATCAAAATTCTTTGTACACTACACGTCGCATTTCCGCCAGTTCGTCGAAAGTATTTGTATGGCACACTTCGGATATCAATTTGCAGGTTACGCGTAACAGAGTTATGAAAAATCTCAAGTGTTATAAAGTTAATTATACAAAAAGTTGAAGTACGCGAATTAAGAATTATCAGTAATGAAGTTATTATAACAGTTTCAGTTTGGCGAGTGTCAAGATCAATGTGTAAATGTGATAGTTAACGTGTTCGACAATAAAAGTGTAAAACAAATTTCTTCATCAGTGTTATTTTTGGATAAAAGATTCCTTTCCGTTTACTCAACCTGTATATAGAGAAGTGCTTGACCAAAAGGATAATAGCTAGCCGGAGGACAAAGAACCAAAAATTAAATAAAATAACAGTAGCATTTTCTTTAAAACAAAAAAAAACTAATACTGCCGCAAATTGCTAACACCAGATGGAGCTAACAAACCTAACAAATGAATCACGTCACAAGATGGCTTCAACGCGTGAAGTAAACACAAATACACAAACATTATAAATTTACCATCGCAAAATTGGCCTCCCAAACGTGGGGCTCAACAACAAAATAAATAAGATTACAAGTATGCCACTCATAAATTGGCTACCAAAACGTGGGGCTACAATAGTGTTAAATACAAACAATAAGAAATACACTCGCAAAAACTACTTTATCTCATTAATCTTCAACTGTTTTGTTCGCGCCCTAAGGCGCTACTTTGAATTCTTAAATCAATAGGCAATAGTTACTGTGTACTAGTATAAGAACAAACTGACAGTTGAAATCTAAATTGACGAGAAGTATGCACTGTTCTCATGTTTTAAATCGGTAGAGACCATTCTTTAATGTATGCAATTTTAAAAAGCTATAAAATTAATTTTTGGAAATTCAGAGCGGTAAAATAGCTTATTAAGCGGGAAAAGTACACCCAACTTTCCACGCTTACATGAAAGAAAGCTCTCGATCTCCCGTGGAACTGCGGCAACTTCTTCACCTTTCTTGCAATGCGGGTCAGTAGGTACTTCAGGCTACCGATTCCAATATTGCTCAAAACACCTGTTCGTGTTCTCCTGGGTCAGCGGCAACTACTCCGCTTTGGCTGCAATGCGGATTTGCATATGCATCGGGCGACTTCGTGAGACCAACTGTGTATGTGTGCTGCAACAGTGCTATTACTATTCATTAGTGTTATTAGTGACGTATCCCTGGTAACAGCGTACTATAGCTCGCATAGTATATCCGCTCATATGCAACTGCTGATTAAAACTTGAAGCCAAGTTTATTATTTCTGTTTGGAGGCTTAGCAACATAGGTTTAAAATACATTTTAAACGCTTAAGAATACTGGGGCTGAAATTGCTAATTTATACAAGTTTGCTCAACATAACTATAACATATAGTTCTTTACAATCAAAGTTTAAATTCAGTATGACAAAAACCTTTCATGGAAAAAAAATAATGAAGTATATGACACTTTTAGTTAGTTTAGTTTCATAGAAAGGTAACACTAACTACACTGCCATCTTCGCAGATGTATTGCGCAACCCCAGTCTTATTGTGATCGATTCAGAAGTCTGACGCTTATAATGAACTGAATCATATGTGATACGTTTCTAAAATGAGTTATGTATTCTATTAATAAAACCCTAAATCCCAATCTATATTTAATATCCTGGAAAAGCTCCTTAGATCTCTTCATTAACCTTAAAGACCGTAAAAAATATGAACAATACAAATTGCATCATCAGGAGCATTTTAAATTCCCAATAACGCTAGAAAACATTACGAGAAAACACATTTGAAACATTTCACGCCCTATTTTACTCACCTGTAAATATCCACTTAATAGCAAGTGCAGAAGAATAAGAACTGGATTATGATGCTACAGTTTTTGAGAATTATTTCCATGAACATTTAAACATAATTTTTTTCTCTTTTAAATTTGGTTGAAACCTCCGTACCCGTACTTACGCTTAAAAGTTAAAATTCTGAAGCTGAAATGCTTTTCTCTGGAACATTCCTAGTCCACAAAACATTGAAAACGACAAACACAGAATTGAAATGTTATTGAACCAACACAGGACCGGATTGGTTATAGTAGAATGAGTCGTGCACCATCATAGAAATGGGTGCAGTAGAATTCACAGCATAGAAATGACATTTCTTAGGTATATTTTGGGCTATACAAAACTGAACAAAATACAGAATCAAGATATAGGAAAGAGACTCAATATGTTTTTCATGAACGATAAAATAATGCAGCACAGAATCAACTGGATAGGCCGTTCATAAAGTATGGAATATATAATAATTTATAAAGCGGAACAGGCCGTAAAGACTAAATCATGGAAGGAAGGTAGGATGGGGATCTATAAAGTTTTAAAGAAATTTTGTACACCTAAGGCCCAAAATATATTTGTAAACTTATTACACAAGTAACTAGAATACGGAATAAAAACACATTCTGCTAATATTAAGTCTGTCAAATTTATGACATATTATCTAAGAAGCTATTTCAGATTTCGGACTGAATTTTTTACTTGATGTAAATGAATGACTTCTAAGCACTTTGGTATAGTTTAATCCAATACGTTTGTTTATTAAACAAGGAAGGGTTATTTTTTAATTACACTATCCTTTGATTCATATATAATAGCAACTTTTTAAAAACTCTGCTGTGATACATTCACATGATATTCTCTACCCTCTATCTTTGTTAGTGGGTATTAAAGTTATTCTTAACAAACCATATTTTTACATCTACTAGATTTTAATCAAAATAAATCTTTGCAGAAACAGCTGCATTGCACATTTCATTATAGATACAAAGAGAACAGCGGTAATCAACTCTTTAATAACTGGACGCTATAACCTGGTCCTAAAATTCCCAAGAAACAACTGAATGTTGACAAGATTTTGAGAGAATGGCCAAGTAATGAACAATTCGAACGATTAATAACGTATATCTCAGAAATGGTTTATGTCACAAAACACTTATTTGAAATAAATTGTGTGTTCTATAGAGATCTACATTTTTTGTATAGTACGTTTTCGTCTTCATTTAACTTTTAGCAGTTATACAAGATTATACAAAATTACTTGCAAATGAAGAGAGCTTCACAGGCTATTCCCAGAAAATTAAGATATATATTTTATTTGTCATGTAAACATCTTTAATATATGGTATTTTAATAAAAAAATTAAAGTAATTCTTTAGAAAATCAAAATTGTCGAAAACTGTTACATATAACGGTAGTTGGGGGAGGGGAATTTTCTTGAAAATCTGTGCGTTGCATCCTTGGAAGATTGAACTTAAATACCAAGTTTGGTATTAATGAGCGAGTGGTTAGACAGCTCGCCTCTCACCAAGGTTCAATACCAGAAAACCGCATGTGGGATTTGTGGTGGACAAAGCTGCGTCTGGAAAGGTTTTCTCCGGTTCTCCGGTTTCCCCTGCCATTCATTCCACGAACTGCTCCATCACCACCTTTGCATACATTCATCTCACCACCATTTCATATCATCTCCTTCCTCGCTCTTATACCTGGCTTCAGGCTGATCATCCATCCTGGCTGTTCTCTCTAACCTTAGTCTGCGTTCCCCAACAGGTTTCTGACCCCAGGCACTCGCTTATAAGTCCTGGGGGTGTAAGCCCTAACAACAGGGAGAGTTAACAGAGAAAAAAGAAGCATTTATCAGATTTTGTGCTTTTTAGTTATGCTGTTCACACAGACACACATGGGCCTGTTTTAAATGCTATTTTGGGGGGGGGGGATAAAGGGGCTTCAAAGGACGTATTTAAAGGTCGTTTATCATCATAAGATTTCATTTAGCTATCTTCAGTAGTTTTTTGAGACAACGAGCCATCTATACCAGAAAGTGTCACTCACAGAAAAAGCTGTTCAAAGCAAAAATTGCGAAACCAAACTCGCATACGTTTGCGAGGAAAGAAACCTCTTCTCTTGAGCACATAGAAACTGTCATACTTAATGGTAGTACCAATTTTCAGAGCAAAACTTCACCTAAAAGATTCACTAAAGTTTACTATTCTACTTCAAGTGTATAGATTATGATTTTGTTCTATGAACTGGTACAGAATTCACAGGACAAAATGATAGATACAGCACTATTTTTGCTTTCTCTACCTCGTACATAGTAGGTAGAGACGATACCCAAAAATTCGATACGCAGATTTCACCGAAAATACATGTTTTGAGGCCCCTGAATCCAAACAAAGCATTTATAGAAAAATGTCCGTAGGTATGTGTGTGTGGACAGAATAACTAAAAAATCAGAAGCCGGATAAATACGAAACTCGGCATTTATGTTCAGTACCATTCAAAGATGCGACACAAAGATTTTCAAAAAATCTCCCTATATCAAACTATCCTTTCCAGGAACATTTTTAGAATATTTTTATTTTCTTAAAAATGTCGCTAACAATTTTGATTAAAATACCATACATTACAAACATTTACATGAAAAATAAAATGTATATCTTTAATTTTCTGGAAATAGCCTATGAAGTCCTCTTCATTCGGAAGGAGTTTTGTATAATCTTGTATAAATGGTAAACGTTAAGTGATAGACGAAAGCGTACTACACAAATGATGTAGAACTCTTTAAAACACACAACTCATTTAAAATAATTTTTTGGCGTGAGCCACTTCAGAGATGTCCATTATTAATGGTTCGAACTATTCATTACTTTGTCACTCTCTAAAAGTCCTGATAACATTCGTTATTTCTAGCGATTGCATGAAACAGTATAGAATTTTAAGGCCGGCATATAGCGTCCAGTTATTAAGCATTTGACTATCGCTATTCCCTTTGTATATGTAACGAAATATGTAATGTAGCTTTAGTAAGTATATTTTGCATACGCACTAATGAAATAGGGCAGAGAACCTTATGTAAATGTAACACATCAGACTTTTAAAATCATGTTTAAAGTATAAGTATTTTTCCTACAATGATAAAATATATATTATACTAAAGACAAAATTCCAATTAATAAGGTTGTACAAAAACCAAAATGGTTATGTGTTTTGGTAACTTTCGTCATTTAGTTCCAATTAAATGATTTAAAAGTTAGGCATTAAGAAGTTTAAAATATTATTTTAAAAAGAACTTATATTCAATACAAAGTGTCCATACAATAGACTTATTTCATCCTCATTCTCTAAATTAGGATTAATTTGAAATTAAGACGTGTATAAATAAATATTTTTGTCATTTTTAAATTAAGGTGTATCTGCTTGATTATATTTATCTTTATGGTATTTCAATTAACTGCGTTGTAATTTCAAAATATCTGAGAATCTATTAAATATCTTTACTTTGTGGTTTTCATTTGTTTAATTATGCATGGAGTAATTGATCTTGTGTTCTGTTCATGTAACATAATCTAAGCATTCTATCGAACTTTCAGTCTGTCACAAGGAATTAAGTAAACAAGGCTGAAGCCCTACGGGTGTAACTATTTGATTGAGGTTTCGTCGCAAGCGCCCTGTAATCAAAGGTCAATGACCACGCATGTCACGTTGTTGTCGAAGACCTTAGCAGAAAGCACCGGATATCGTTTGTCCGCATGCCAAACGGAGAAACGACTCGATGAAGCATAAAACAATAAATGAATGACTCAGTCGCCGAGAGGGAAATGTACGTTTGTACATCGTAACGGAAGAGAGAAGGTATGCATTGTGCAGCCTTTTGATGTGGTCGTGATGCCGTGACGATCAGATATCCAGGAGTGAACGACCTCTGTTAAAGTCGATCAGTACCTTCAAGTAGGGGGTAATGGTTTAACCCGAATGACCCAGAAACAACGGTTGGCTATATGGCCATATTATCGTGAGGCAACACAATTTTCGTTTTTTACCTGTCTTTTAGCGTCCATATGTCGCCTGAGTGTGTGCCTAAAGTAGGAGAAATACAACGTAACTCTTATTTAGATGGTGTTCTATGGATGGAACCGTTCGAAAGCAACTAATATTTTACAATCACAGGACTTTTCTACCCACCAAAGTTTGCTTTTAATCTCTTCTATAAATATAATACGTGTATTTAAAGTAAGCACTGTTTTAATACGAGGGCTGATCAACAAAGACTGAGACTGATTTTTTCCTGTAGTTTCCGTGATAGTTTCGTATCTGTAACATAAATATTTAAAAAGAGTGGGTTTTTATGTATAATGTTGGTAGGCGGCAGCACTCTCGTATTGGTAGGTTGGTAGTAATGCTCTATTTTGTACACCCTATGTGCATTTCGCATACCAGACAATGGAGGTGATGCGTTTTTTAAATCGATTATCGCCGGTGATGAGTCATGGCTGCATCATTATGATCCTGAAGGAAAACAAGCCAGCACAGTGTGGAAATCGTCAGGTTCTCCAACACCAAAAAAGGCAAAAGTTGTTCCATCTGCAGGGAAAGTGATGGTGATCACATTTTTTGACTGTAATGGAATGAATTACCAGCATGCAGTTCCTCCTCACACTACTGTTACAGCAGCATACTACACGTCAGTATTGGCTACACTGAGGAAGCACATTGCAAAGAAACGACCAGAGCTTTCTCGGACTGGGTGGCGACTTCATCATGATAATGCACGGCCTCACGTCGCAAATCAAATCATGCAGTTTCTGGCTCGATTCAACATTACCTGTGTACCACATCCACCTTATAGCCCCGATATTGCACCCTGTGACATTTTTTATTCCCATCACTAAAGGCAAAGCTTAGGGGTATTCTATTTGAGAACTCTGAAGCAGTGCTCAAGAAAAGTGAGGCGATTCTCAAGGACCTGACAAAGAATGGTCTGCAGCACGTGTTCAAGGACTGGCAGAGACGCTATAAAAAGTGCATTGAAGTAGGAGGGGACTACTTTGAAAAAGATAATGTAAACATTGAATTGGAGTAATAAATATCTGTGAAAAAAAATCAGTCTCAGTCTTTGTTGATCAGCCCTCGTATTTTGCCGCTGCAGCGCAGCAGTCGCGCATTTAAGCATGCGCGAACACTTCCTCCACTCATTAGGAAGCCAGACACACCTGGGAGCAATCGCCACTTTGTGTTTTCCTATTATTGGAGCGTTTCCGAATGCTCAAAACAATCCAACGACCAGCCGAAATCGTGAAGTCAGATCGGTGATTCGTTTTTCGAATGCGAGAAATGTTACGCCAGCAAACATTTATCGCAAATTGGCATGGTTTCGCATTACGACAGGTGCCTAAATAACGGCGGTGACTATGTGGAGAACCAGTATAAGATATAAGGTAATGAATCATAATAAAGTATTCCGAAAATAATGTTCTGCTATTTTTTAAAACATTAGCAGTACTTACCCTACAACACGCCTCGTGTTCTCACTAAAGCTTCTTTGTCTATCTGCTTCTTGTTAATCCTGAATAGCTTTTGCACAACTTTGCACAACACACTTTTGTTTGTTTTAATGAGATCTATATTTTTCGTGAGGTAAGCATTTGTATATTCTTGATGGTTTACCGGATATATAAAATTATACAATATTCACTCAGAATGAAGGGGTTTTATAGAGTACCACAGAAAAATTAAAATACACATTTTATTAGACATAAAAATGTCTTAAACATATATTATTTTAATCAACATGTTTAGAGCATTTTTTTTGAAAGTCAGAAATAACGAAAAAATGTTCCATATAAGGGGTACTTTAGAATGGGTAAATTTTCTTGAAAGTTTATCCGACATTTCTTTTTGAGTTAAGCTGTTCACACACACACACACACACACACACACACACACATCCGGCGGGTCCATGCTTCTTGAATCAGTTTTTCCCAGGTTTTCCTCGGTTTTCAAACCCGGCAAATGTGGGAGTTACCCTAAACTTAGTCCATGAAACCTTGCTTCCCAAATTTCCTTTTCCCTACATTTCATGCATCATCAATGTCCACCGCCTGTGGTGCCGTATGTACGGGGTGAACGATCCTTCACGCAACAGGTTTCGCGAAATGCGGTCGGCCGGTGAGGTCGGCTGCTGTATCGGTGGTACGGGTGAGAGAAAGTCCGCAGTAAATATAGTACGGTTTGTCGCGTAAGCTATTTCAAACATACATAACATAAACCCTTAAAATTAAAATTAAATTACTCACGTATTTTAAGAGCAAGGAGATACCGGAGCGGTCTCCCTTCGTTGTTCAAGCATTTCTGACACTACTTAGGAAATTAGATTCATTAGAAACCTTAATTATGATTCATTACATTCTGCAGTTCCCTTTGAGAAATGACAGCAATTTCTTGACGAATGTTAGTTTTAAGTTCATCTAAAGTGTGTGAATTTTTTTGTACACATGCTCTTTTAATGCCCCTTAGAGATGAAATTGCAGGGAGTTAAATCGGGGGAACGAGGTAGCCATATATTGCGATAACTATCTTGAAACACATAATGAATTTCCTGTCTATAATGAGAAGTTGGCTGTATGTGCCGCCGTAGACTCCTACTGAAAGGTCGCGAAAGCATGTTTTGCACATACCTCTTACTATTAATTGTTTCCTGAAAAAAATACGGTCTATTCTTCTCTGTATTGCGTCGCCTAACAAAAACTTAAGTAGGATCTGAACTCACACTGAAGCCTCGCGCAGCGGAGGGGAAATACACTTCCCGCCTCCGCCGACATAGCGGCCAGCGCTGCCAGCCGGTCCCTCGGTTGCGTAAAGTATTGCTCACCCAGTAGTAAGAACGATCGTTAATACTATTTAAAAAACCTTATGTGTTACACTCACATGACTTTCTCTCCTCTTGTACAGACTATCTTTACAAACGCTTATTCCCCATATGCTTCATGTTAGTCGAGATATACAGATGTTAATCTTATTGCTAATTGTCTTGTAGATGCAAGGGGAATATGGTAGGCTTTAAGTGACAGTCAAATGTTTTAAGAGCTGGTTGCTATGTGGAGTATTCCATTCTCTTTGCATTACCAGGACAAAAAAAGTGAATACCAAATTTGAGAAAAAGTATAAGTTTTGGAAAATTTCAGGGAATAACAAGCAATATCTCGAAAATGGTTCACTCAACAAAACAAACGTATATGACATAAATTGTGTATTTTAACGCGATCTACATTTTTTGTGTAGTAAAATTTTGTCTATCTCTTATGGTTTACCAGTTATGCAAACGTCGTTCACATTGAAGAATACTTTTGGAGACATTCCCAGAAAATTCGAGATATGCATTTCATTTGTCATGAAAATATCTTAAACATATAATATTTTAATCAAAATCGTTAGGACCGTTTTTGAGAAAATTAAAATTTTCGAAAAATGTTCCATGTAAAGGGTAATCTGGTGTGGGGGGATTTTCTTGAAAACCTTCGTGTCGCATCTCTGGAAGATACTGAACCTAAATACCTAGTTTGGTGTTTATCCGACTGTTCGTTTCTGAGTTATGCTGTTCACAGATACACACACACACACACACACAAAGACAGACACAGACAGACAGACACACACACGGACATGTTTCCAAAAATGCTTTTTTTGGATTCAGGGGTCTCAAAACATGTATTTCCGGTGAAATTTCGGTATCGAATTTTTGGGTGCAATACAATACTTCCCCTACTTACTAAAGGCAGTAGAGAAAGTAAAAACAGAGACCTTTTTTCTTGAACTGTTTCTTTTTTAATTTAGTGGACTTGAAAGCATGTATTTACGGTGAAATCTCTATACAGATCTTTTTAGTGAAATGCAGTACTACCTCTATCTACCATAGGTATAGTTATACAATTCCAAAACAGCTCTCCAAGGAGCGCAATCTTTTAAAAGTGACGTTCTGCTCTTGAAACCGTCGCTGTATCAAAATTCCCAATGGAAATTCTCCGGCCAATCAATTTAATTAGGTTAGTGAGCTCTTGCTGTTTATACGCTAAAGGCAACTACTTGAAATGCCATTTTAGAACATATAATTAGCATTATGGAAACTGATACAAAACGATTATTTCAGTGATGATGATGCTGGTGCTGATGATGGACGTGAGTTTATTAAACGTGTGTTAAAGGTGAATGGGACTAAAATTTCCAATTTCTACAAGTGTCAACCAGTTTAGTTGAAATATTTGTCAAAACTTTGTTCAACATATGATAATTATAAGAATAAATTAGTTTTCATTTTGCTATATAGCTTAGTTTCCAGGAAAATAATTTAAAAAGAATAAACATGGATTCAAATTGACAATTTTGGCAACCTAAAAACCTTATTTTGTGTATTATTTCTGAATATAGTTCTTTACAACTAAGTAAAATCAAAGCTGAAAGAAATAATAACGTACAATAATTTAAATTTTCTAAACATCAATACTGCATTTAATTATTAATATCCTAAATCCAACACTGCTTGATATAAAAAAACTCATCTACCTTTAAAGAATGCATGTTGAAACTTTGAAGCAAATTGAAGAAACATTTCATCATGAGGAAAGTGGCAAAAACGTAGCAATACAACATTACGAAAAATCCATAATTTTTATAACAAATTTAAAAAAAATTATTTTTTTGAAAATACTGTCTCAAATTTGGTATCAAATACCCTTAAAGCAATGGTAATTATAAGAAGTATTTGACGCAATGCGGCATGCATATGTTTATTTTCCCTACCACATACCTAGTAGGTAGAGAAGATATTGCATTCCAGCTAAAAATTGGATATCGAGATTTCACTAAATAAAAAAGATCTTTTAGAAAAAGATCCGTGTGTATGAACAGCATAACTCAAAACGAAAAGTCGGATCAACACTAAACTTGGTATTAAGTTCAGTGCGTTCCAAACGTGCTACACGAAGATTTTAAAGAAAATTCCTCACCCCAAAACTACCCTTTCCATGGAACATTTTTGGATATGTTTGATTCTCTAAAAATGGCTCTAACGATTTTTATTAAAATAAAATATATTAAAGATATTTACATGCCAAATAAAATGTAAAATAACTACTTAGCCATTATTTTAAATTCCTATCAACATTCAGTTTTTCTCGCGATTCCATGGAAACAGTATGGAATTTTAAGGCCAGCATATAGCGTCACGTTCCTAAACATTTGACTATCGCTCTTTCCGTTGTATCTATAACGAAATGTGTAATGTTGATATTTCTGCAAACGCTTATTTGGATTAAAATGCAAAATGCTTTAGTAAGACTAGTGTATATACCAACTAATAAACGATAGAGGGTAGAGAAAGTCATGTGAATGTATCACATCAGGTTTTTTTTTAATGGTGCGTTGCGGATTCACACGTGCATGCCTGAACGTATGCTAAGAGGGAGAGAGGAAAGGAGGGGTGCTTCTTCTCGGGCTGGCAGTATTCGTTACGGAACGAAGAATCACGACTTTACGCGAAAAGACCCGAGTCAATCAAGCAGCCACGTTACTCTTACGTTTGTGTGTAAATACTTGTGGAACGGTTATTTGGAAATTAACGCTCTTCCCTTCTGTTTGTTGCACCAGCTCGAGAATCAACCCCTCAGAATTAGCTAAGTAGTTAACACATTAAGCTATCTTCAACAAAATTATGTCTATAAACTCTGGTTAAGCATATTTTTTTTAAAAAAAGCTTAAATCTCCCTCTTTGGTGTAAATAATTAAGATATCATATAGGCGATACCAAAGTTATATTGGAAACAAGGTTTTATAACATTCAGCTTGGTCATATGAACGAATTTATATAATTATAATTTCCTGTATATTTTAAAACGTGATTTTTGGCTTCAGGTTTGCCCACCAAAGAGGTTAGTATCAACTGTTTACTCAAAATCGAAAATGACAAGAAAATATTTTGATTATATATGATGTGACGCAGCAGCTCTGATTCAAGGTTATTGGGAGGTCGGTGCCGGGCAGTTGAGATCTACAAAGATAAGTAGAGCTTACCAGGTAAATATCGGAAGCGCCAACGGGAATCTTCTGGAAGTTTCTTTTTCCAGAACTCGTATCCAGATAATTCTGGAATGTTCTGTGGAAGATTCCATTGGCTATATAAGCGAGCCTTCTAGTGACTTGATTCAATCAGTGAGTGAGGGAGTTAGCGTTTCTGGAGCGATGAAAAGTGCTGTTCTCCGAGCGAGTTTGTGGCGACCACCGTGACGTGTAGCTTGTACTGCTACTGCAGGAGAGACTGGAGACGAGTGAAGTGAAGTATCCGAAGAAGTCGTGCGTATTTCATTACGCCGCTGCTCTCGAAGAAAGTGAGTGACAGCGGATTTTGAACTAGTTCACATCAGAAATGGGTATGAAGTAAGTAAAGTCTCTACGAAAGTTGAATTAGATTAAACAGTGATAGTGAAGCTAGTGAAGGGAACAAAGTCACTACATACCAGGTGACCCCACCGCGCCATATTTCAAGTGTATGGATATCCCTTCGTGCGTTAAAAGAGATGCAGAACTCAACGGGGTAATTCAAGTAAACACAGGTCAGTGGGGAACTGGCGAACTAGCGGATTTTTTAGGTTCCATTTATATCCCACCATTAACACAACGGTATTATCAGCGGTCTTTCCTTTGGAACATATTACTGCCTATAGGCAATGTGCTAACTCGTATCTTGTCGTTGGGTTTCTAGTAAACTTTCGGCTTTAATCATTAGCTCAAACACACAATCTCATTCATGCTTCCAGACTCTGGGAAGGATAGGAAAAATTTCCACCCCCAGCCGGGAATCGAACCCAGGACCCATCGCACAGCAGACAGGTGCTGTACCGACTGAGCTACGGGGCCAGCCGAGCTTTCTTCTACTCTCCTCTTGCAAAGACGATGAGCGGATCGCGCTCGTTGAAAGGTGCTTCCCGGCTTGTAATAGAATGTACTGTCCGTGATGATAGACAAAAAAGACCGAAAAGGTATTTTCCACTACAGTTACACAGACTATTTTAGAGGGAGTAAATTCACTTTTTAGACTGTAAATAATTAAAATCACTTTAGTTGACCTATCCAGATCCGCCTATAGCTATTTTAAATTGTGTTTACGCTGTTCTTGTTTAACATTACGGTCATAAACAACAAACTTGAGAGCACGCAGTGTTTCGCTTGCTACTAAAAACGTTACTATCATCATCATCTAATGATACTGTTATGCCGACTTCGCTCATTGAATAGGTGTTCGAAATTTTTCCCGTGTTGATTGATACGATGTTCCAATCGTCTCCGTGTTTCTGAGAACCGCTGGTGTTATAGTAGTAGTAGTAGCAGCAGCAGCAGTAGTAGTAGTAGTGGATTTTTAGGACGCTAGTGTGCCAGTTCCCCACTGATCTCGGTTTACTTGGAACTGCCCCGTTGATTTCTGCAACTCTTAACGCACGAAAGGAATCTGCATGCATCAAATACGGCGCGGTTGGGATACCTAGTATATACTCTTTTCTTCAATATATCCAGGCGGCCCAAAAGCACCATATTTCAGGTGTGTAGATATTCCTTTATGCATTAAAAGAGTTACAGAATCTACGGGGCAATCCCAAGTAAACATAGATCAATACGAAACTGGCGCATTAGCGTGAGCGACCTTCGTTCTACTCTTGTTTATCATTGAGAGGCGGTTCCCAGGCTTACACTAGAGTGTACAGTCCGTGATAACAAATAAGAGCAGTGTAAATAGTCCGTAAAATCTTAGAATACTTTCCACTTAGTTACAGAAACTTTATTTTTGAGGGAATAAACCCCGTTTTTAAATTGATAAATAATTAAAACATCTTTATTTGACCAATAGTATGTTAGTATTTAATTGCGTTTCCGCGTTATTGTCTAACACTACTTGTAGAGTTAAAAGCATTGAAGCACTGTAACGAAAACCCTGTAAACATGTAAGCACATAGGGTTTTATGGCACTTGTTTGGTTGCTATTATTATTATTATTATTATTATTATTATTATTATTATTATTATTATTATTATTATTATTATTATTATTATTATTATTATTATTATCTTCACCACCATCATTATAATCATTACTACTGTTATCATCATTATTTTCTTTTTATTCTTTAGGTGTTCGAGCGACGAAGCTCGACGTTAATGTGTCAATTCCCCAATGACTTGTTACTTTCTCTACTACGTATAGTAAGTAGGGGAAGTATTGCATTCCACCCAAAATTTCGATACCGAGATTTCACCGGAAATACATGTTTTGAGACTCACTGAATCCAAAAAAAGCATTTTTGGAAACATGTCCGTGTGTGTGTCTGTCTGTGTGTCTGTGTGTCTGTGTGTCTGTGTGTCTGTGTGTCTGTCTGTGTGTCTGTCTGTGTGTCTGTGAACAGCATAACTCAAAAACGAAGAGTCGGATAAACACCAAACTTGGTATTTAGGTTCAGCATCTTTCAGAGATGCGACACGAAGGTTTCCAAGAAAATCCCCCCACCCCAGACTACCCTTTACATGGAACATTTTTCGAAAATTTTAATTTTCTCAAAAACGGCTCTAACGATTTTGATTAAAATATAATACGTTTAAGATATTGTCATGACAAATAAAATGTATATCTCGAATTTTCTGGGAATGTCTCCAAAAGTATTCTTCGTTATGAACGACTTTTTCATAACTGGTAAACCATAAGAGATAGACAAAATTTTACTACACGAAAAATGTAGATCGCGTTAAAATACACAATTTATGTCATATACATTTCTTTTGTTGAGTGAACCGTTTGCGAGATATTGCTTGTTATTCCCTTAAATTTTCCAATACTTATACTTTTTCTCAAATTCGTTATTCATTTTTTTATGTCCTGGACATGCAAAGAGAATGGAATGCGCCACATAGCAACCAGCGTTAAAATATTTGACTATCGCTTAAAACCTACCATATTCCCGTTGCATCTACAAGAAAATTACCAATAAGATTGACATCTCGATATCTCGATTAATATGAAGCATATGGAGAATAGGCGTTTGTAAAAATAGATTGTACAAGAGTAGAGAAAGTCATGTGAGTGTAACACATCAGATTTTTTTTAATTGGAATTGACCCGTTGAGTTCTGCAACTCGTTTAACGCCAGAAGGGATATCTCCACACGTGATAAATATTTAAATAATACACATGGTTTTAATACATATGATTCCATTCATTCAAAATACTTCATTAGGGACAGCGAGTATTTAGAAGAGATAACAATAATGCTAATATATTTAGCATTATGACACACATACCGTGGGGGACAATAATAAACACAAAAATACGTTTCAAAGTTTACGTTTACGTCCGACATCTTCCCGTTTTTAATCATTTCAGAATATGATTAAAGATTGAAATGTGCCTTGCCATTGGTGTATGCTGATTTGTGATAATAAGCATTTTAAAATTTATGAGGAGCGACTACCGTACAACGCACGCAGTTTCCATTGTAGGAATTATAAATCTGGTATCGGACTGCAAGTCAACAGTCAAAAATTGTGAACGGTTTTGTCAGAAATAAAAGCAATCGAGGTGCAGTGAACTGAACTGTAATGCTACAAGAAGAATAAGGCATGAAAAGGAAAGGAAGGGAGAAACTCCAATATTTCGAGCACATATTAAAGAGCTAGATTCTCAGGAAAGGAATATCTGCAGTAGAACTAAATCTGAGCAGATGATCGGCGCCTCAAGCTTTAACAGTCCCAGGAAAACGGGAAATGTGGCTCCTCGTCAACCACTCCAATTGCTGTTTTCTCTGGTGCTTGTCTCAAGTAAAGGTAGTATCGTATTCCACTTTAAAATTCAATAAAGGCATTTCATCGGAAATATACACATTGAAGCCCCCTGATTAAAAATTTTAATGTGTTACACTCACATGACTTTCTCTACTCTTGTACAAACTATTTTTACAAATGCCTGTTCTCTATATGTTTCATGTTAATCGAGATGTTAATCTTATTGCTAATTTTCTTGTAGGTGCAAGGGGAATTGGTAGCTTTAAACGATAGTCAAACATTTTAAGAGCTGGTTGCTATGTGGAACATTCCATTCTCTTTGAATAGCGAATTTGAGAAAAAAGTATTGGGAAATTTAAGGGAAAAATAAGCAATAACTCGAAAATCGTTCACTCAACAAAAAATGTATGACATAAATTGTGTATTTTAACGCGATCTACATTTTTTGTGTAGTAAAAGTTTGTCTATCTCTCATAGTTTACCAGTTATGCAAAAGACGTTCAAAATTAAGAATACTTTTGGAGACATTCCCAGGAAATTCAAGGTATAAATTTTATTTGTCAAGAAAATATCTTAAATATGATATTTTAATCAAAATCGTTAGAGCCATTTTTGAGAAAATTAAAATTTTCGAAAAATGTTCCATGTAAAGGGTAAACTGCAGTGGGGGGATTTTCTTGAAAACCTTCGTGTCGCATCTCTGGAAGATACTGAACCTAAATACCAAGTTTAGTGTTTATCCGACTGTTCGTTTCTGAGTTCATACTGTTCACAGACAGACACACACACGGAAATTTTCCAAAAATGCTTTATATGCATTCAGTGCACCTCAAAACATGTATTTACGGTGAAATCTCGGTATCGAATTTTTGGGTGAAATGCAATACTTCCCCTACTTACTATACGTAGTAGAGAAAGTAAAAAAAACTTTAGAAAGAAGTCTGGACTCGTGTATGTGAACACCATTAATTCAGTCGTCCTCCGTGGTGTAGTGGTTACCAAGCAAACCTCTAATTCCCAAAGTCACGGGTTCAAACCCGGCGGAGGGCGATGGGATGTTTTCGGGCGTAAAGCTCCTTAGCATGCCTTCCTTCGGAAGGGAAGTAAAGCCGGTGGCTCCGTGTCGTAGATTTACGCCACGTAAAAACACCTCAAGCTTGATAAAGAGGTCTCTCAGCAAAATTATCGGTCTTTCACGTCCGATATAGAATGGGACGCTAAGGACCGCAGCGGTTAAAGAGCATCCATAAATAAAACTGAATTTAAATTTACCGTTAACTCAAAAGATTTCAATCACGGTTAATGTCAAATTTACCGCCTATCATACAGTTATTAAGAATATAATTAAATATTTTTCCGTAAATCTCCCCTAATCTTCCCACACTCAGTTTGTAATGTTTTATTTTCATAAAAAATACCAACGATTTAGGCTTTTTATTTTCTCTACCATGTACACAATAGGTAGAGAAGGTATTGTATTGCACCCAAACATTCGATACCGAAATTTTAATGGAAATACATGTTTTGAGGCCCCCTGAATTATAACAGTTTTAGAAAAAGATTAGTGCGTATGTATGTGACCAGCATAATTCAAAAAGGAAAAAGTGGCATAAACACCAAACTTAGTATTTAAAACTTAATATCTTCCAAAGATGGCACACGAGGATTTTCAAGAAAACCCCACCACCCCAAATGACCCGTTACATGAAACACTTTTTCAAAATGTTTGATTTTCCCAAAAATGACTAACGATCTTAATTAAAATATTAAATATCAAATATATATACATGGAAAACAAAGTGTATATTTTTAATTTTATGCGAATAGCCTGTGAAGTCCTCTTATAGGAGGGGCTCTATTTATATTTTGAGCCTAATAATTAAAACAAAGTAATTTCTGATTGAAAACTGCTTTATTGTTTTTCAAACTATTCTCCTTTATGATCGTACACTTTTGCATCCGTTTGAGCCATATGTCAAAGCATTTATTTACGTCTTCTTGAGACACCTCCAAAACATGGTTTTTGAAGGCATCAACGGCTTCTTCGTCCAGCGAATATCGTTGACCACGCAATTTATTCTTGATGTTCGGGAGTAAAAAGAAGTCATTGAGTGTCAAATCAGGACTGTATGGCGGATGACCCATCAATTCGATTTTTTGAGCCTTCAAATACTATATTGTTAGACGTGATGTGTGTACTCTCGCATTGTCTTGATGAAGAGCGATCCTACGGTTCTTGTTGGTTTTCCTTACTTCACCGAAGACTTCCGGCAAACAAATGGTTGTGTACCATTGGGCATTGACCGTTTTACGTTCCTCTAAAGGCACTGTTAGCACATGACCAGTTTTACTGAAAAAACAGGCCACCATTTGCTTCGAAGTGCTTCGAGTGCAACTTTTGTTGGATTTCCTTCATCTTGAAACACCCATACCGTCGACTGCTGTTCCGGCTCATACGCATAGATCCATGATTCGTCACCTGCTACAATCTTATATACGTCTTTTGAGGCACCACCATTGTATTTATTGAGCATTTGTGTACACCAATCGACACAAGCATCTTTTTGAGATTGCGTCAAATTATGTGGGATCCAACGAGAGCAAACCTTTTTTGCGGCTAAATAATCATGCAATATTTTATATATGCTGGTGGAACTAATGTCTAGGGTTGCCTCAATCTCACAATATTTCGCGTGACGATCTTTGATTATTAGTTTTTGCATAGCCTCAATGTTTTCTGGCACAACAACTGATTTTGGACGACCTTCACGAACTTCATCATTGAGCAAACGGCCGTCACGATTAAATTCGTTATACCAGCGTTTCACAGTGGCAAAGGATGGAGCTCCGTTGCCAAATGTCGAAGTTAGTTAATCGATGCACTCTTGTCTTGATAATCCACGTCGAATGTCGTAATAAATCATTGCACGAACAGTTTCACGAGTTAATTCTATGTTTTTTTTGACACACAATTTTCAAGTTAGTGTAAACAAAACAAATGAAGCTCTATTTGCAAAATGTTTGAAGTAGATTATGGTAAAAAAACAAACTTTCCATTGAAAACGTCAGATGGCACCTACAACATTCAGGGTTGGCAAGGCTCAAAATATAAATAGTGCCCCTCGTATAACTGGTATGCGCTAAGCGAAGATGAAACGTAATATACAAAAATATAGATCTCTTTAAAACACACAATTAATCTCAAACAACTTTTTTGTGGTAATAGCCATTTCCCAGATGTCCGTTATTAATGGTTAGAATTAGTCAATACTGTGCCATTTTTTTAAACTCCTCTCGATTTCCAGTTGTTTCTCGCGATTGTATGGAAGCAGTATGAAATTTTAAGGCCAGGATATAGCATGCAGTTCTTAAACATTTGACTGTCGCTGTTCCCTTTGTATCCATAAAGAAATGTGTAATGTAGCTATTTCTACAAACGTTTATCTCGATTAAAATGAAGTCGTAAGAATTCTTTCGTGATAATAGTTTTTGTACCCACTAATAAACGAATAGAGAGTAGAGAAAGTCTTGTGAATGTAACATATAGGGCTTTTTAGTGTAAAGGTGAGGATTTGCGATGGTTTTAATTGAAAACGCATGGGCATTCATACGGAAAAGTGAATAATTGTTTTTTTTCTATTAACAGTATAATAGAGTAGATAGATATATTGAGTGAGGCACTCTACAAATAGGTGCAAAAATATTGTCGACATATTCAACGTACAACAGACCATGTTCCTGTAGCTGAATGATCTGAATTATAATTTCGGGAAACAAATTATCCTACGTGTAACCATTTGGGAAATGGGCAAAACGTTTTGCATGTAGGTGCATAGTCATCGACAGCGATGGTGTCTCGGTGACTAAAAACGCAGGATCGCCGACCTACTGTAGGAGACGGGTTTGGAACAGTGAATGAAGCGATGGATAGGAATAGTGCTTGAACTGCTGTAGCATAAGCATTCGAAATGTAATAATTATGTTGAAACTATATAATTATGTTGCACCAACAATAATGCTATTAGATTGTATTGTTTGAAAATCTTATACACACTAAAAGCAACATTTAAATATAATTTTCTCTGCTTGAAACTATTTTAAGTTGTGGTAGGTTTTGTATTTTGGCTTCTAAGTAATATCTAAACAATAAGTGCTCGTATACAACAAACAGATCAGTTAAAACTTTAAAAATTCATATTATGTAATTCATATATATATATATATATGACAAAGAAAATGGAGACATAAGGCGTATGATTTTTATTGTTGAAAATCAGTCTATTTATTTTCTTTAAATATTTAATATTTATGTTTGCCTCGGCTGCGTCAGTATTTATTTTAGAGACATGGATGTCTTGGCAGGGTTGTGATGCAACAAGAATGTAGACTTACACAGATTATAACTTTACTTCACTCCTTTTATTAATGCTGGACACGATTTTAAATAACACTTCACTTATATAGTGAGCTGTGAGATTCTTTAATTAATTACTTGCACTTTTTAATACGTAAACTATTTTCGTCTCATACGAATACGTATTATATTTCTCGAGGACGCATCATGCATCCAGTTACAAACACTGTCCGCAGGCAACTGACTTCTGTATTTGAAAATTTTGCTACGAGGGCTGATCAAGAAAGACTGAGACTGATTTCTTTTTACAGATGTTTATTACTCCATTCAATGTTTACATGGTCTTTTTTCAAAGTAGTCCCCTCCTACTTCAATGCACTTTTAATAGTGTCTCTGCCAGTCCTTGAACACATGCTGCAGACCATTTTTGTCAGGTCCTTGAGAATCGCCTCACTTTTCTTGAGCACTGCTTCAGAGTTCTCAAATCGAATACTCCTAAGCTTTGCCTTTAGTGATGGGAATAAAAAAATGTCACAGGGTGCATGATCGGGACTATAAGGTAGATGTGGTACACAGGTAATGTTGAATCGAGCCAGAAACTGCATGACTTGATTTGCGGCTTGAGGCCGTGCATTATCATGATGAAGTCGCCACCCATCCGAGAAAGCTCTGGTCGTTTCTTTTCAATGTGCTTCCTCAGTGTAGCCATACTGACGTGTAGTATGCTGCTGTAACAGTAGTGTGAGGAGGAACTGCATGCTGGTAAATCATTCCATTACAGTCAAAAAATGTGATCACCATCACTTTCCCTGCAGATGGAACAACTTTTGCCTTTTTTGGTGTTGGAGAACCTGGCGATTTCCACACTGTGCTGGCTTGTTTTCCTTCAGGATCATAATGATGCAGCCATGACTCATCACCGGTGATAATCGATTTAAAAAATGCATCACCTCCATTGTCTGGTATGCGAAATGCACGTAGGGTCTACAAAATAGAGCATTACTACCAACCTACCAATACGAGAGTGCTGCCGCCTACCAACATTATACATAAAAACCCGCTCTTTTCAAATATTTATGTTACAGATACGAAACTATCACGGAAGCTACAGGAAACAATCAGTCTCAGTCTTTGTTGATCAGCCCTGGTATATTTCATTTTCTGGTTAGCTAATCCTAGTCCAATAAAATACCTTCATTTAATTAAAGCTTTTTCTGCTTGTTGATTGGCTATTTTTATAAACTGTCACTAAAATTACATTATTGTTACTCAAGAATCACAGTAGTACTGTTAAACTTTCTTACTCATTACTGACTCAAGGTTACCTCATTGTTACCTAAGTTTAAACTTATTATTCTCACAGCTCCTACATTATTAAACTACGTAATGTATTCACATAACATTATTACAGATGGATACAATAATAACAATGACTATTACATACATTTTACAAATTATTATATACACATATTGCTTTAAGGCGGGCTGTTATCGAATTTACATGCTATATAATTAGACTGAAATTATTTAAGTGTTGAAAATACTGCCTCAGAGCATAAGCTGACCTCTTTGTTTTTTAAACCCAAGAGTTTTAAAAAGCTAAACAGGGAAAACAAATTTTTGTTATATTATTCAAGAATTAAAGTATTACAACATAGCTTTTAGAAAATTGAAGAAAGTTCCACATTGCGTTCTAATAAATTAGATCTCTCTACTGTATTGGTTAATGAACATATGCCACATCTGAGAAGAGACCCATTTCTGTGAGGAAAGAAATCCTTTCAGTTCAATGCGGCCCATATCCTCAGAAAATATTGAAAAGGTTATCTTTAGGGAACCTCCCTCTTTGAATCTAAAACAGTGAAAGAAGAAGATTGGAAAGTAAATGTAATAGAGATCAATGGAAACTCCAGATGAATGTGGTTTCTGGAAGATAAGCTGTTGCGGTGAAAAGCCTGTGTGGAAAGGTTATTGGATAAGAAACCATTCACGGGATGTCTAATAAAGTGGAATGTAAATAAATGATAAAGGTAAACGACTCTTTAACTCTTACGAAGAAATATAGTAATTTAGAGTCAGTTTCAAAATTCTGGCATACTTTTCTGCTACAGCTAATTGGAAATTTTTATCAATCAAAACACCTTCAGATACGCCAAACAGTATATTTTAAGAAATTTATTCACAGAAACAAACCATTCTTAATACTACCGTTGCACAAGTTGTGACGTCATCGGAAGCATTTTTAAAAAATGACACCCTATATTACTTTCTCTACTACGTATAGTAAGTAGGGGAAGTATTGCATTCCACGCAAAAATTCGATACCGAGATTTCACGCAATACATGTTTTGAGACCACCTGAATCCAAAAAAAAAGCATTTTTGCAAACATGTCCGTGTGTGTGTCTTAGTGTGTTTGTGTCTGTGAACAGCATAACTCACAAACGAACAGTCGGATAAACACCAAAATTGGTATTTAGGTTCAGTATCTTCCAGAGATGCGACACGAAGGTTTTCAAGAAAATCCCCCCACCGCAGTTTACCCTTTACATGGAACATTTTTCGAAAATTTTAATTTTCTCAAAAATGGCTCTAACGATTTTGTTTAAAATATCATATGTTTAAGATATTTTCATGACAAATGAAATGTATATCTCGAATTTTCTGGGAATGTCTCCAAAAGAATTCTTCATTGTGAACGACTTTTGCATAACTGGTAAACCACAAGAGATAGACAAAAGTTTACTACACAAAAAATGTAGATTGCGTTAAAGTACACAATTTATGTCATATACATTTTTGTTGTTGAGTGAACCATTTTCGAGATATAGTTTGTTATTCCCTTAAATTTTCCAATACTTGTACTTTTTCGCAAATTCGTTATTCATTTTTTTTTTGTCCTGGTAATGCAAAGAAATTGGAATACTCCACATAGCAACCAGCTCTTTAAATAAGTGACTATCGCTTAAAGCCTACCAATTCCCCTTGCATTTACAAGAAAATTAGCAATAAGTTTAACATCTCGATTAACATGAAGGATATGGAGAATAAACGTTTGTAAAAATAGTTTGCACAAGAGTAGAGAAAGTCATGTGAGTGTAACACATCAGATTTTTTTATACCATCCCGAAGGTTTCATTATTATGTATGATTGTACAAGCTATCCATTGTTTTATACGACAAACGTTGCTATAGTAACCAAATAAACTGTTGGAAGAAAACCTTTATTTATATTGCTAACTGAACAATAACATCGCCAACATTAAAATAAATAAGTTACAAATGCAAATCATAAATATATAACCATATCTGATTCATTTTTATTTTGATGTGTCTTGTATAAGTTTCTTATAACCATATCTAGTCCATTAAAATCTCAATTCTCTCATTTTCACTTAAAACATTTTTATTTCGTGTTAAATTTCTACAATTAAACTGAGTCAGTAACACCAGAAAATTCACCACTTATATGGTTACCATAGAAACGTTTGTTGTATAAAGCTATTAATAGTTTTTACAGTCATACACTATAATAAAGCCTTTGAGATGTATATGATGATGATGATGATATGCGGCTTAAGGGCGCTAAACTACTGAGGTCATCAGCGCCCTTACAATGTATAAAATATAAAGTCAAAATATAAAACAGGTAAAAGAACCGCATAATTAAAAACAGGACGTAAACCCGCGATGTCCAAAAGGCTAAAAATAACAATAAGATAACAATAACAACAATAATAACAACAATAAAATCAATAACAACAATAAAATCAATAACAACAATAAAATCAATAACAACAATAATAACAATATAAATATCTGAAAAAACCAACACACTAAAAGCATAGGCAATAAACGATTAAAACGTGTCAAGAACTATAGAATGCGAGGGACATGAGCGCCATATGTCCACTGGGGATAAGAGTTCCCATAAAAACAGACAGAATAAAAGTACCAAGCAGACGCCCAACGCATTAAATGCGCAGATTAAAATCACTGTCATGAATAAAACGTAAAACACATTCTACAGCACGCGTGTCGTCTGCCAAAACGTTGGCTAGGCCAACAGGCAGACCCACACGAGCACGCAATGCAGCTAAAACTTGACACTCTGTTAAAATGTGACGCACCGTTAAGGGCACGTCACACCGCCCACAGAGTGGTGCGGGGTCACCACTGAGCAAATACCTATGACTAAAAACACAATGTCCAATCCGTAAACGAGCTAAAATTACCTCTTCCCGACGACAAGAACGAGAAGAGGTACCCCAGATTAACGGGAGAGGCTTAACCTCCCGCAACTTGTTCCCCCGGAGGGCCGTCCACTCATCGCGCCAGCGCGAGAGGATGCGGCGACGTAAAATAGCACACGAATCTGACGAGGGAACAACAGAGGTAAAAAATCTGGGTAATAAAATCGCCGATTTCGCAGCGGCGTCGGCAGACTCGTTACCTGAGATGCCCACATGACCTGGAATCCACATGAAGGAGACGCTGATGCCAGAGACACCGAGCGAGTGGAGCAGGTCATGTATGCGCTGTACGAGTGGGTGGTAATTGTACAGCGCATGAATAGCCTGAAGGGCACTCAGAGAGTCCGTACAAATAAAACAGTGCCGTAAGTCGTGCCGCTGAATGAATAAAACAGATTGATAAATGCTAAAAAGTTCGGCGGTAAAAATTGAACGTTGTCGAGGTAAACGAAAAGTAAAACTCTGTACACCAAAAACAAAGGCACATCCTACTCCAACATCAGTCTTAGACCCATCAGTATATATAAAATGACAGTCCCCGAACTGCGCCTGTAGTTCTAAAAAGGCGGATCTAAGAACAGAAGCAGGGGTCGCATTTTTCGGCATCGACGTCAGCCCAAGTTGGATGTGGGCCTCAGCGCGCGACCATGGAGGAAAACGCGTTTCCCCTCGGGTAAGGGCCGGCGCTGGCGGAACGTCCAAATGCCGAAGTAGAAGTCGAAATCGAACCCCTGGAGGGAGCAAAGCAGAGGAGCTAACTAAATATTGCCGGTCAAGTGAATCCTCGTAAAATGCCGCGAAGGACGGTAGGTCAGGCAAGCTGGAGAGTCGACAGGCATAGCTACATAAGAGCATCTCACGCCTGAAAGACAGCGGAGGCTCTGCAGCCTCAGCGTAAAGACTGGGCACGGGGCTAGTTGGAAAGGCCCCCGTAGCGACTCTAATACCACGATGATGAATGGGATTCAAACGACGTAACACAGATGGACGTGCCGACGAATAAACAATACACCCGTAATCAAGTTTGGATCGGACCAAAGAGCGATAAAGGCGAAGAAGGACGGTCCGATCAGCTCCCCAGGATGTGCCACTTAAAACACGTAAAAGATTAAGAGAACGGTCACACTTTGCTTTTAAAAAGGAAACGTGCGAGGTCCAACACAACTTCCTGTCAAAAATCAACCCCAAAAATTTCGCCTCGTCTGCAAACGGAAGTATCCCTGGCCCAAGATGGAGAGAGGGCGGAGGAAAATACTTCCGGCGCCAAAAGTTGATGCAGACGGATTTCTCGGCGGAGAAATTAAAGCCGTTGGCGTTACTCCAGGCGTAGAGACGGTCGATACAGCTCTGGAGACGGCGTTCGAGTAGACAGGTCCGCCGTGAACTACAATAAATAGCGAAATCGTCAACAAAAAAGGGACGATGAAATGCCAGGTGGAATACAATCAACAATGGGGTTGATAGCAATCGCAAAAAGTGTGACACTGAGTACAGAGCCCTGCGGTACTCCGTTCTCTTGAATAAAACGACGAGATAAAACCGAGCCCACACGTACACGAAAGACGCGGTCCGTCATAAACTCCCGAAGAAATATGGGAAGACGACCGCGGATATTCCAATCGTGAAGTGTACGTAAAATGCCGCCCCTCCAACAAGTGTCATAAGCTTTCTCCAGGTCAAAAAATACAGCCACGGTTTGACACTTTCTCAGAAATCCATTCATTATATGCGTCGACAAGGACACCAGATGGTCGACGGTAGAGCGATAGCGACGAAACCCGCACTGAGCGTTCGCTAGAAGTTTCTGAGACTCAAGCCACCATGTCAACCGCCCGTTGATCATGCGCTCCATCACCTTGCAAATGCAACTGGTGAGGGAGATAGGGCGGTAGCTGGAAGGTAGTTGGCGATCCTTTCCAGGCTTAAGTATAGGGACAATGGTGGCTTCGCGCCAAACGGAAGGAAAAATGCCGTCTTGCCAAATACGGTTATACACCTGTAAGAGAAAGAGTTTACTGTCGACTGAAAGGTTCTTTAACATCAGGACATGAATGCCGTCCGGCCCAGGAGCGGAGTGCCGAGAGCAAAGAAGAGCGTGCTCCAGCTCCCTCATTGTGAATAGTTCGTTATAGCATTCATCATTAGCACACCGAAAAGTATATGATGCGGAATCCAGCCGGTCTTTAATAGAGCGAAAGCCGGCGGAATAATGGTCTGAACTGGAAACCGCCTCAAAGGCAGCACCCAGAGTGTTAGCGATGGCAGCCGGATCCACTATGGTGGCATTAGAAACCTGAAGGCCAGAAACAGTACAATGTGACACTTTACCTGAGAAGCGACGAAGTTTATCCCAAACAACGGATGAAGGCGTAAAACGATTAAAAGACTCGACAAAACGAGCCCAAGATGCCTTCTTGCTATCCTGAATAATGCGACGAGCCCGAGCGCGCGATTGTTTAAAAGTCACCAAATTATCATGTGTAGGGTGTCGCCGAAACACCCTAAGTGCAGTCCTACGTGCACGAACGGCGTCCCGACAATCCTCGTTCCACCACGGAACAGGTGGCCGCCGAGGTTGGGAGGATGAACGGGGTATTGCACGTTCGGCGGCAGAGAAAATAATAGACGTAAGGTGCTGCACTATTTGATTAATGTCGGAGAAGGGCTGGTCGTCAAAATGCACGAGGCTGGAATACAAGTTCCAGTCGGCTTTTGCGAATATCCAGGTAGGTACTCTGGAATGCTGTACGTGGTGCGACAGAAGAGAAACGATGCAGGGGTAATGGTCGCTGGAGTAGGTGTCAGCGACGACGTTCCATTGAAGACGACGTGCAAGCTGGAGTGAACAAATTGCAAGGTCCAGGTGAGAGAATGTACCAGAAGAATCAGAAATAAAAGTAGGTGCACCGGTATTGAGGATGGAAAGATTGAACTGATAAAAAATGTCGGAAAGAAGAGTTCGCCTCGCACAAGCCCTTGGCGAACCCCATAGTGGGTGATGGGCATTAAAATCTCCCAACAGAAGAAATGGTGTTGGGAGAGCGGACAGGAGAGCTCGAATGTCCGCGGGAGCGAGGGGAGACGATGGAGGTGTATACACAGAACAAACAGAAAAGAAAAAACCGGGTAACTGCAGTCTAATGGCAACAGCTTGCAAGTCGGACGTAAGTGTGATAGGTTGAAAATGAACGTCATTACGCACCAACAACATGACACCTCCATGAGCAGGAGCACCCTCCTCCGGTTCAAGATCGTAGCGAACCGGAGTGTACCCTCGGAGATCGAAAGGGTCGTGAGGGCGAAGCTTGGTCTCCTGCAAACACACGACCATAGGTGAATGGGAACGCAATAAAAGTTGCAGTTCCGCCCTATGCGATCGTACACCACGTACATTCCAGGTCAGGATAGCCATTAAGAAAAGGGGGATAAACTGTCTATTTAGAAGGGCGGCTTAAAATTACCTTTTGTTTAACCTTTGGGCTCGGGCTTTTTGTATGGAGTTGGTCAGACTCCATAGCTTCCTCGGAGGGAGGGCCCACGCGCTCAGTGCCAGAAACCGATTCAAGCGCCGTGAATCGGTTCTGGGTGGCGATGGGTGAGGGGTGCCGCTGAGCGCGGCTTGTCCCAGGACCTTCCTGGGACAGCGACCTCCGAGGAGGAGAAGGTGAACTTTTGTTACCGCGCGCACGCGGAGGGTCTTTCAAGAAATCTTCCCTACGTAGTTTCTGCTTGGGCTTCTTTTCAGCGGCTTGCGACTTCATTGACTTTGGACCAGGTTTATAAGGCTTGGTAACAGTAGCTTTAATAGACGGCCGTATGGTAGTGGCGGTTAATCCAGTCAAGGTCCAGGTCTGAGTTTCGGCATCTACTCGTGGTACTGGCGAGGCAACAACAGAACTAAATGTGCCAGATCGCAGGAGTGAAGGTTGGCGCGCATGGTAACGCCTCCGGGCTTCAGCGAAGGAGAGTTTTTCCTTTACCCGGATCTCCTGGATCGCCTTCTCGTCCAAGTACCGCGGACAGTCGGCAAACGAAGCAGAATGAGACCCTTTGCAATTAACGCAGACGGGGGCTGTTGTACAGATACCTTCGTGTGAGGGCTGGCTACATGTTGCACAGATGTTAACGGCACTCTTACATGAGACTTGCGTATGCCCAAAACGTTGGCATTTAAAACAACGCAGAGGTCTAGGAATATAAGGCCTCACAGAAATCCGTTCGTACCCTGCGGAGATGCTCGTGGGCAGATCGACGCCATCAAATGTAATAAACAGGGTACGAGTGGGTACCAATACGCCGTCGCGTTTGGCCTGCACTCGATGGACCGCTGTCACCTTCTGGTCTGCAAGATATTCTACCAGGTCCTCGTCCGATATACCATCGAGGCTATGGGTGGTAATAACGCCTCGACAGGAATTCAATGTGCGGTGCTTCTCCACACGGATGGGATAGCCGTGGAGAAGCGTAGCGCGCAACAAGGTCTTACTTTGCTGATCGGATTTCGTTTGGGCTAATAAGGAACCATTCCGTAGACGAGTGCAGGACTGAACCGCACCAGCAATTGCATCAATCCCCTTTTGTATGATGAAAGGGTTCACCTTCTCAAAGCTTTGTCCTTCTTCGGTTCGTGAAATGACCAAGTAACAACCAGTTGTCGGTGGTGTCACTTCTGTTACATAAACTTTTCGGCGCTTGTTAGTAGTAATGGAGGAAGGGTGCTCCATAGCGAAATAAATCCTCCACCATTGCAACCGTCTCCGACCTCGGGCTCTGACTTCTCGGGCGTTACCCCGGCTTGGGTGAGTGGCCTATCTATACCAGACTCACCCCAGGGTCACACCTCCCAGAACATAGACAGAGGGACCCAATCGCCGTCAGAAGTCAGCAGCTCATGCAATGGCCCCCCCGCGGGACTGCAGTTGAACAGCGGATACGAACACATACCCTACATGACGACCCCGGGTGGTGGGGATGACGCCATTACCCACTCACCCAGCTGCGCACGTGGTGCGCGGGTATCCGTCAGGCTGTGTCCACGGAGGATTTAAATAAAAAGATAAAAGAAACTAAAACTGTGTGGGCTTTTCGCACGCAAGGTAGGCCGGCGGGGAAGAAAAAGAGAGATGCGAATGTCGTGGTGCGAAATGGCCGGAAAGTGATAAGGGAAGAAAGAAACGATGGTGAGGTGCGGTATGAATGGAATGTAAAGAACGCACGAGAGCCTACCTTGTGTCCACCGGTCACTTGAAGAACCCACCTCGACCGGATGGGGGTGAGGGGATGAATGTGGCGATGAATGGCTCGGGAACCCCCGGGTGCGCCAAAAACCCGTACTCACATAAGGTGAGCCCCTGAGGGGTGAGATGTATACAACTTGCACAACAATGATATTAAGAATTTCCATTAATTTTAATTTAATTACATTTCCATTAAGCTGTAGCATAAAATAAGCCGGACTTTTGAAACGTACAGTATATACAGGATGTATCATAATTAATAGCGCACACTGAAACGCTTAAAAGTATACGATAGTAGAAGTAAAAACGTCCCAGCAAACATGGGTCCGCAAACGAACCATGTGCGAAATAATTATCTGACTTCATTAAACAACATCATTCTAATTACTACAAATGAATTTTAAAAGCAGACTTTTCGTTTAATAATTGATATTCTAAGTTGCCTCAAAATTCACTCATAGCTTAATTTAACAAGGAATATAATTCCACTTTAGTATGCTACATGCTATTAATACTGTTAAAGAAGGGTTCAAAATTTTGCATATGCAATTACTACAACTCGTCTCTGCAGTGAAGTTTGGATTCTTTCAAACATCTCCGGGTCACCTCGGAATTCTTGTCAAGCACGTGCAATTCTCTTCTCCAGTAGTTCAACTCCAGGTATCAAAGGGAGTACTGTACACCACACTTTTGAGATAACCCCATACAGAAAAATACAAAGAATAGAGATCAGGTGATCGTGGAAACCAAGGTACAGGCCCTCCTCGCCCTATCCATCTTGGACCATACCTCCACGTTAGATGTCTTCTTACAGTAGCAGCATGTGCCGGTGCTCCATTATGCATATAACGCATACTCCAACGTTGCTCAAGGGGAGAAACACCCTTATGCCATTCACATCAGTGGCGGCTGATAACCACACAATCGCAGTAATAAATCTCGCACATTGCTTGTTTGCGGACCCAGTTTACTAGAGGAACCTTTTTGCTTCTTTCATCGTATAATTTCAACCGTTTCAGTTTGCGCTATTAATTCTGCTACGCTCTGTGTGTTTGTGTGTGTGTGTGTGTGTGTGTGTGTGTGTGTGTGTGTGTGTGTATAATATGTGTAAATACGATGTCGATATTTCATCGGAAATGAAGATTTTGAAGTCTCCTGAATCCAGAACAACATTTAAGTTCAGCATCTTCCAAGGATGCGACAGGAATATTTTTACGAAAACCTTCCGACCCCAAGGTACCCTTTAGATGGAAATTTCTTCGTTATTTTTTATTTTCACAAAAATGGCTGTAATGTTCTTATTAAAATGCCATATGATTGAGATATTTGCTCGACAAATAAAATGTAAATATTACATTTTCTGCGAAAAGTCAGTTTAATTCTCAATGAATTCTTTATGCTTTCTACATCTGGTAAACATTAAGAAATTTGTAAATATTATTGCGGAATATTCTTTACTGTTGGTTTGAATTTTAAATACTTATACGTTTTGAAATACTATATCACCATTCGTTTGTTTCTGTTAGCCATGCAAATAGTATAATTTCGAAACCAGCACATCGTGACCGTTTTTTTGAAGCTTTGGCCGTCGCTTCTATCTGCTGTATCCCTCTGTACCTAAAACGAAAAGTGTAATGAAACCCCTTCTGGAAACATTTAACTGAATTGAGTAAGTTTTTGTAAGTATACTTTGTAGAAGAATGGGTGGATAAAGTCATATGAATGTAACACATGAGATAATATGAATGGATTCCTACTGAATGCAGCCGGAGTAGCAACGAACTCTGCTCCAGCCAATATGGCATCCTTCATTGGCTGCAGCAGAGTTCGCTGCTACTCAGACTCCATCCAATAGGAATCCATTCATATCTAACTTTAGCCCATCAAAGCCATCAGAATATCTCCCCGCGTGGAGTAAATCACGTGGTAGGAGCTGGTTCCGCTTTACTGCAATGAACACCTTAGTTACGATGTCAGTCTAATTATAAAATGGACTACCTCACAGACGAATAGCAAGAGCTAAGAGAGGACTCAAAAGCAAGAACTACTTTTAGGTTGCGCCCAAAATGTTTACTAATGTAAGCGCCACACCCCAGGTGCACGTGTTTCTGGATTATTCGTATGCACTTAGCCAATAAGAAGGCAGCACATCATTCTCACTAACATAACTGCATAAAGCAGCAGTGTTGTGGTTCGTTTAGAGTTTTCTGCAATCATAACGGAACAGAAGAAAAAAAACAAGGTGTTATCTGGGATTACTGGAAGCCCTACCTGTCACTACAAGACACGAACTAAACTAGTTAGTCTTTATTGTTTAATTTTAAGAAAAGAAAACGGTAGTGTGATGTTAAATGGAAAACGTTTATGGTCGACGACGGGGCAATTATATTAGACTTGAGTTCAGTGCAATATTAAGCAATTCAGTTTCTCTAAGGTAACAGGAGGAAAAGTTACATTCGACTATAATTTCAATGAAAGCAACACTTTGAAATTTTCTGAATGAAAAAGTGTATGTGTATGTGTGTGACAGAGAGAGAGAGAGAGAGACAGAGGGAGAAAGAGGAAAACAGAAATAAAAATTCTGTTTATACATTCGCATGACTTTCTCTACCCTCTATTATTTATTACTGGATATATAAGCTAGTCTTACCGAAGCTTATTACTTTTTCTACCACGTAGAAGGCATTGTATTCCACCCAAAAATTCGATACCAAGATTTCAACGGAAATACATGTTTTTGAGGCCCCCTTAATCCAGATAGAGAATTTTTAGAAAGAAGTTCGTGTATGTGTCTGTGAACAGCATAACTCAAAAACGAAAAGTCGGATAAATACCAAACTTGGTATTTGAGTTCAGTGTCTTCCAAAGATACGACACGAAGATTTTCAAGAAAATCGCCTACCTCAAACTTTACTTTACTAGAACATTTTTCGAAAATTTTGATTTTCTAAAATATAACTATAACGATTTTGATTAAAATTCCATAAATTAAGGATATTTACGTGACAAATAAAATGCATATCTTGAATTTTCTGGGAATAACCTAGGAAGTCCCCTTCATTGGGGAGGAATTTTGTATAATCTTGTATAACTTGTAAATGTTAAGGGATAGACGAAAACGTATTACAAAAGAAATGTAGATCTCTTTAAAACACAATTTATTTTTTGTGGCATAAGCAATTTCTGAGATATTCATTATTAATGGTTAGAATTGTTCATTACTTGGTCATTCTCTTTAAGTCCTTTCAACATTCAGTTGTTTCTCGCGATATCATGGAAACAGTATGGAATTTTAAGGCCCTGTTCTTAAACATTTGACTGTTTCTGCAAAGATTTATTTAGATTAAAATGTAGGGGATAGAAAAATAAGCTGTAGTAAGAATATTTGTATACCCACGAATAAACGTTAGCGGGTAGAAAAATTCATGTGAATGTATCACATCACATTGTTTAAATATGGTATTTATACTAGCCTTTGAGCTAAGTGTAATATTAAGAAACTCAGTTTTGCCTAAGAGAGACCTAATTACATTCGACCATAATTTCACTGAAAACATGCACTTTGAGATCCGCTAAATATGTGTGTGCGTGACAGAAATAGAAAGAAGCATACCTAACTAAAAAATTCTTAAATGTCACATGGCTTGAAACGGCAATTCTAGGCCGAGCCCGAGAACTGTAATTATAGATAATTTATTAATTAATTTTTATTGATGTTAAATCATACTATGTACATATATTTTTCTTATACTGCTTGTATAGTTTAAGAAGGGTGATTTAACGTTATGTATGTATCTAGGTTTCTAATATTAGAAGAGTTATAAATGGTTTAGTGTAAATAATTTAAGCGCTATGTTAAAATACTGTCCACGACGAAATGTTTTTGCTACAGGAATAGTGTCTTCGAAGGCAGAAAATCTAGTTTTACGACGTCTCTCTGGTCGCAGGGCCATTATTCCTACAGCGAGGGTGTAAAGTCTTTGTCCTATTATTCGATAATTCGCTGTGACCAAGTGAGAGAGACAGCTAGCTTAACGGTAAATTTAGGAAAAGCCGCGATTTATGTTAAACTTGGACCAATAAGATCCCTGGAAGTTTATACGAAATAGTGAGACGCGTCGAGTGGCGCTAAAAATGGACCAATAGGAAAGGAAGCAGCCCCAGAATCCTGCGACTATAAATGGATCTGCTAGGAACAAATCAGGGTCATTTCAGTTTGGCATTTTGTCATGTGTGGGTCATTTATCATGTAGTCAGGGAACATTTTGTAAAAACTACAGGCAGGGAGAGATGCTGCAGAATGTTTAAGAGATATCGCGCCAAAAGGGAGTAGAGACAGTTTTCGAAACAGACATTAGAATCGCTACTAGTAAAGAGATAAGGAGCATATCTAAACTTCGCGTCCTATCCGCGCCGTGATTCAACAGCGGCGGACAGTATTTTAACAGCGGCAATATCAATGTTGTGTACTACGTGGGTTAGTTAAATAAACAGAAACGGCAGTGTCATCTTTTCATAACCAAAGCACGTCTATGTCTTCTTATATCACCATCCGAGATCGACGCTTCCTTTACCAAGGATAAGTCCATGCTCCCATATAGTTTAAAGAAAATTACTGCAGCTAGCCGAGGATAAAATTGCAGAGAACCAGCACACTACGAGCAACAAAAGAGGAGGAGGTGACTGCCGCAGGCTTTCTCTACTCCTCATCGTTTATTTATATACAGTTCTACTAACTATTCTTACGAGAACTTATTTTTCTATCTACTTCATATTAATCGAGGTAAACCTGTTCAGAAATAGTTTCATTACATATTTCTGTGCAGGCACAAGTGGGATAGCTGAAACCGATAATAAACAGATGTTTAAAAGCCAGTGTCTTATGCTGGCCTTTAAATTCCACTCGCTTTCCGTGACGTTACGAGAAACTAGTAAACAGCGACAGCTCTTTAAAAGTATGACAAGGTATTGAAAAATTCAAACCAATAACAATGGATACCTCGGAAACAGCTAATGCTAATTGTGCTTTAAAGAGAAATACTTGCTTATTTCTTAACGTTTACAGTTATACAAAATTACACAAAATTCCTTCAGAATGAATAGGACATTCCTATAAAATTCAAGGTAAAAATTGTATTTGTCAGTCATTATCTTAAATATATGGTATTTTAATGAAAATCGTCAGAGCCATTTCTGAGAAAATAAAAAATTTCTAAAACGTTTACACGTAAGGGGTAGTTTGCAGTGAGAGAATTTTCTTGAAAATCTTGGTTGCGCATGTTTGGAAAATATTGACTTAAATAACAAGTTTGGTATTTATCTGAGTATTCTTTTTTTTTGAGTTATGCAGTTCATACCTCCATACACGGGCCTTTTTCTAATAATGCTACTTTTGATTCAGAGGGCCTCAACACATACATATTTCCGGTGAAATTTCGATATCAAATTTTTGTGTGAAAAGCAATACTGTCTCATATGTTATTGTGAAGTATACAAAATTACGCGAACTTAAATATTTATTACAATTTATTAACAGTCTAAATGATTTCGAGCTTTAATACTTGCAGTTTTATTTAAGTCTCTTGAGTTGGAACATTCCTAAACAAAACTTTCTAATTTACCTACTCCATTGACGACTTACAGTGACATCACTTTTCGTTTAGCAACACGCAGAATTATGCTGAACTCGGCAGTGTCACAGAGGCACGCGATACATTATTTTGGGCGTTGGTTTGCCATATATGGTTAAACTGCGTCACGATGTCTCAGTGTTCCATAGGCAACTGCGAGACTATACCAGGTGGCTCAACTGCGCCGTATTTAAAGTCTGTAGATATCCCTTCGTGCGTTGAAAGATTGCAGAATTCAACGGGGTAATTCCAAGTAAACACAGGTCAATGGAAACTGGCGAATTAGCGTAAGCGAGCTTCGTTGTTTTTTGTTTTCATTTTTATTTAATTTTAAGTTTCATTTATACCCCGTCTTCAACTGCAATGGTTTTATCGGTAGGCTTACCCTTGGAACACATTATTGCATATAGCTAATTGTGTTAACTCTTTTCGCTGGCCTCTTGATTTATAGTAAACTTTGGGCTTTAATCATTAGATCGTACACACACTCAGAGTCTTATTCATACTTCCAAATTCTTGGGAGAATAGGAAATAATCTTGGGTAGAAAAAAGTTCTCACCCCAACTGGGAATCGAACCCTTGACCCCTAGCAAGAGATAGGGTGCTATAACGACTGAGCTAGGGACCAGCAGAGCTTCGTTCTACAGCTCTTCCTTCGCAGCAAAGAAGAGTGGATCGCACTTCCCAGGCTTGCAATAGGGTGTACAATCCGTGATGATAGACAAAAACAGACCTTGTATTAGAGTGCTGTACATGATGATAGATTAAAAATAGACCGAAAAGGTCTTAGAATATTTTCCACTTCAGTTACACAGCCTTTAGTTTTGAGGGAATAAATGCACTTTTAAAACTGACAATTAATAATTAAAATGTATTCATTTTACCTATCCAGATACGCCCATAGCTATTTTTCAATTGTGTTTACGCAGTTCTTGGCTAACATTACGGACTATAGGCAAAGAAGCACGAGAGCGCGGAGTGTTTCACTGCCATTTTTCGCTGTTATAAATGTTATTGTTACTATTACTATTAACATCATCAGCATCTAATGGTACTGTTATGCTGGCTTCGTTCATTGGAAAGGTGTTCGGAATTTTGCCCTGTTGACTGATACGATGTTCCGTCTCTGTGTGTACATGTGGACGTTTCTGAGAATCCCTGGTGCAGCAGCAGCAGCAGCTTTTTAGATCTCTAATATTCCAGTACCCCATTGACCTGTGTTTAATTGGAATTGCCCCGTTGAGCTCTGCAACTCTTTTAACGCACGAAAGATTACCTACACATGTCAAACATGGCGCGGATGGATCACCTGGTATAATATGTATCTTAGATAGCTCGTCCAACTCTAGTCTCTTCTCTCTGAGACTACGAGGAACTTTCTTGCATCCGTGCTCCTCGCCGAGATGCCACCCGGACCATTGGATCCCCATAACTACGTGTTAGTAGCGTGACATACTCCTAAGGGTAAGGTAACTGCATTATGTAATCTTAATTGTTAATCAACCTTAACTACTACTGGACTAGCTCTTGTAACAATAACTTTCACAGCTAAGTCCTTCCCTTACAGTTGTGTCCCTAAACTTGTAATATTCCATAACTATCTCATAAACGACATGGCATGCCGTTTGGTATTTTTGCTCCACCATATAATCATTTGTCTATGCCCTCCTAGTCACAAACTACAACGTGACAATATTTTCTCTACCCACTAGGTACGTGGTAGAGAAATAAAAAGAAGTGTGTACATCCCCTCAAGAAAGTGTTCGTCTGCGCTTAAAAACTTCTAGCAGCCAAATTAATGGAGGGAAAAATCTAACTTTTGGGCGTAATACAGTTTACGTATTTTGTCGGTTTTTCATATCGTTCATTTTATTAGATTTATGTACTTTTGAAAAATGTGCCAAAACTGCAACACTTTTGTACATGGTGTTTTCAAAATTATCTTGCATGCATTGAATAGAGCTTTTTTGTGCATTAGATTTTTCAGTGAAAAATTGATTTTATTAGGAGAAGGAATAAAACGTCAAAGTTGGGAATTTCCAACATTTTTGCCTTGTGATAATTTAAACTGAGTCGTTACTTGTTAATTCCCATCACATTAGCGCATTAACTAAGGAGCGCTTTCCGGAGATATGTTCTCCCATCATCAGCTTCGGCCGACTAGCGACACGATCTCTCCCCTAACCCCAAGAAGTATTTCATTAGACGATTCTTCTGCCCTCTCTTGTGAAGAATTGGAAACTATTGCTGTTGGATTTGTTGCCATCTGTAGTGAAGGTTAGGAACTCATCTGTATTCTTTCTTCACTCTTGTAATCTGACTGGATCAGCTGCATTAAGGAGTCTGTAGGAGGTATTTCAAAATTCAAAGCATTCCTAATGTTGAGATGAATAAAAATCTTTTCCCAAATTTACAAGTGTGAAGGAATCTGTATAGATTTTAGTAGTTTTATCTCTTCTCCTATTTCATGGTTACCGTTCCAAAAATGGTTGGCTACTGCTGATTTATTTATTTGTTTCAGTTTTATATTTTTTTGATGTTCACTTAGTCTTATTTTTAAATTCCTTTTAGTTCTATCTAATTTACAAGAAGTTTATATACCACCCAGTGATGATCAAAGTTTTTGAAAAATTATTCAGAAAATATCAGATTCAATTAGCACCTTAGAATCCTAAAGTTTAAGAAATATGCTGAATACACCTTTGACTAATACAACTGATAACTTTAAAAAATCAGGAATTTACCAGATCCCATGTTATGATTGCCAAGGCTCATATATAGGTAGAACTAAAAGGAATTTAAAAATAAGACTAAGTGAACATCAAAGAAATTTAAAACTGTAACAAGTAGATAAATTAGCAGTAGCCAACCATTTTTGGAACAGTAACCATGAAATAGAACAAGAGATAAAACTACTAAAATCTACACAGATTCCTTCACACTTGGAAATTTGGGAAAAGATTTTTATTCATCTCAACATTAAGAATGCTTTGAATTTTGAAATACCGCCTACAGACTCCTTATTGCAGTTGATCCAATCAGATTACAAGAGAGAAGAAAGAAGACAGATGAGTTCCCAACCTTAACTGTAGATGGCAACAAATCTAACACCACTAGGTTCCAATTCTTTACAACAGAGGGCAGAAGAATCGTCCAATGAAATACTTCTTGGGGTTAGGGGAGAGAACGTGTCGCTAGTCGGCCGTAGCTGATGATGGGAGAAACATATCTCCCGACAGCGCTTCTTAGTTAACATCTAGCGCTAATGTGATGGGAATTAACAAGTAACGACTTAGTTTAAATTATCATATGATAACATCACAATAAAAAGTATTTCTGTTCATTATAATTTTTGCCTTAGTTCGTCATTTTCGGTTCACTTGTTATGACTTTATGAATTTACTTCTCCACCAGTTTAAGTCACATGTTGATGCAAGTGTTTGCATGTATGCACAAAAAATGCTGTACCCAATGCATGAAAGATAATTTTGAAAACATCACGTACAAAAAGTAGCAATTTTGGCATGTTTTTCAAAAATGTATAAACCTGATGAAATGCACGATCTGAAAAACTGCCAAAACCGTGGACTATATTACTAGTTGTCTCTATGTACACAAAAAATAATTGTTTTCCTCCAATAATTTGGCTGCTACAATTTTTTAAAGTGCAAACGACCACATTCTTGAGGGGTGTGTCTCTGTATGAGGAAGAGCGAGATTAATAACTATATAAGCAAGTGTGATAGGTATCTACCAAATGTTATATTTAAAGCTACGTATGATTTAAATACACAAACCTAAGTTTTGCATGGGATTCCCCAAGAATCTCATCTCAACAGGATATAAACTAAATAATGGGAATCTACACTAGACCTTTATGTCAGGTGGCAAAGGTAAATTCATGGTCACACTCCATGAAGCATATTTCCTGCATGCTAGTTACAGCTTCGGAATTCGAAGTTTATGGCATGCACTGTTCGCACAAGGAGTGACAGGAATTCAGCACAACTTATGGAACAAAAGCAGGTCAGAGGATATCATGACTATTACTAATAAAATTATTTACATAGCTAGTTTCTTTTTTAGGAAACACTGCAAATATTCACCATCTATTTTTACAGTAAAACCTTAGCAATTGATTTTACCTGTATACTAAATTTTAAGGGAATATTAAATGTTCTATTCAGCCAATGTATTAAATCTGAAACTATTAATTTCCCAAATGCCGTTAACTTTCTTCGGCTATTTTAGAAATTTTTTTGATGTAATACATTCATATGACCTTCTCTACCCTCTATCCTTATTAGCGAATATACAAACTATTCTTACTAAAGCTCATTTTTCTATCTACTATCCAAATAAACCGTTGCAAAAATACCTACATTACAAATTTCGTTATAGATACAAAGGGGACAGCGATAGTCAAATGTTTAAGAACTGGACGCTATATGCTGGCCTTAAAATTCCATACTGTTTCCATGACATCACGAGAAACAACTGAATGTTGACAGACATTAAAACAATGACCAAGTAATGGACATTTCAAACCATTAATAGCAGATATCTCAGAAACGGCTTATACCACAAAAGCTTACTCTAATTTTAAATAAATTGTGTTCTTTAAAGGGATCTACATTTTTTGTGTAGTACATTTTCATCTATGCTTCAACGTTTACCAGTTATACAAGGTTATACAATATTCCTTCCGAATGATCAGGACATCATAGGTTATACTCCGAAAATTCAAGATAAGCATTTTATTTGTTATATAAATATCGTTCATATATGGTATTTTAATAAAAATAGTTGGAGCCATTTTTTAGAAAATCAAAAATTTAGAGAAATATTCCATGTTAAGGGTAGTTTGGGGTGGGCGATTTTCTTTTTTGAGTTATCGTTTTCATAGACGCACAGATACACGTGAACATATGTTTACAAAAATGGTTTATTTGGATTCGGGGGACTTCAAAACGTGTATTTCCGCTGAAATCTCGATATAGAATTTTTGGGTGGAATGCAATATTTCTCCAACTTACTATACGCAGAAGAGAAAGTAAAACCCACTAATTTATATCATAAAATGCCATTCACTTTTAAAGAAAAAATTGAGAAAAAAAACACCTTGCATTTCCAAAGAAAGAAACAACATGGCTTAAAAACACGGAGGCTATCGTATTTGACAGAGCTATCAATTTTTAGAGAAAAGGAATGTGTAGGAGATGATTTTTTTTTAGTACAGAATGACAAATGCGGTGTCATTTTTAAAATACATATTTAAAATGCAAATATTATGCCTACAATAATGAAATAGATTTTAAATTAAAAAAGAAACTTCAATTTATAAGACTGCACAAAAAATCTGAGAATGTAATTTATTGCAGTATTCGCTATTTAACCTCGCCTAGATGCATTATAGTTACCACTCCCCAGAAGGATGGGATGACGTGAGAGAACGACAAGAGGCCACTGTTCCTAACAATTTCAGTTCCACTGCTCGAGCTGCCTAGAGAGAGAGAGAGAGAGAGAGAGAGAGAGAGAGAGAGAGAGAGAGAGAGAGAGAGAGCGGTCAACAACCCGTCGGCCAAGCAGCCCTTGTGTCCGCGCCCTCTTTTCTACTTACTTTGTAGCATTACTTTCTTTTGCCCTTGCCGACCAGGGAACCTTACCTTAAATACTGCCTTTAATGGTATTACTTCGTTATAGTAGAAACCAAGTATAAGTTTGAATTATAGAGAACATTTTTGTTTTTAATATAATTACAAAGGGGAATGATTTTCTATACAGAAACCAATGATGAATTAAATAGTTCTCACAAACAAAATGTAGTACATGTGAATCAACATAGAAGCAATTTGTTAAATGAAAATCAGGATAAATAATTACATATTTTAAATTGTTGTGGGAGGAACTGAGAGCACTGGGTCTTTTAACATTAGGCTTCCTCACTATCAGCATTGGTCCCTTCCAAAGGAATATAACAAAGTCAATTTAGAAACATACCACACAGTTCGTTTTTATTTTCTCTCCCACGTACGTAGTAGGTAGAGAAGATATTGCATTCCATCCAAAATTTTTATACTGATATTTCACTTTTCGAGGCCCCTGAATGCACAAAAGCAAAGAAGTAATTTTTAGAAAAAGGTCCGTGTGGGTGTGAACAGCATAACTCAAAAAAGAAAAGTAGGACCAACACCAAACTTGGTATTTATGTTCAGTACCTTCCCAAGTTGCGACACAAAGACTTTAAACAAAATCCCGCTACTTCAAAGTACCCTTATATGGAACATTTTTCGCAAATTTTGATATTCGAAAAAATGGCTCTTACAATTTTAGCTAGAATACCATTTTAAAGATATTTTCATGACAAATAAAATGTATATCTTGAATTTTCTGGGATTATTCTTTGAATCTTTCCGAAGGAATTTTATATAATCTTGTATAACTGGTAAGCGTTAAGTGATAGAGGGAAAACACTGCACAAAAAATGTAGATCTCTTTAAACGTACAATTTATTTCAAACAATTTTTTTTGCGCCACGAACCATTTCTGAGATATTTGTTATTAATGGTTCGAATTGTTCATTTCCTGGTCATTGTCTTAAAGTCCAACATTTTGTTGTTTTTGGTTAAAAGAGAGAAGGGTTTAGTATATGTGATAAAATTTAAAATTTGATATTGAGGCAGTATTTTTAACACTTAAATGATTTCAGTCTAATTATATAATATATAAATTCAATAAGAGCTCGCCTTAAAGTGTAGTAGTATTTATGTTGTATTTATTTAATTTAACATTATTGTGGCCCCACGTTGTGGAAGCCAATTTGTAGTAGCTTAATGCTTACGTAATATGTTTTTACGTAAATTATTAGAACTTGAAGATCTTATATTGTGCTGCTTTTGTTTTGTTTGGTTACATAATTTTAACTGCCCCACGTATGGGAGCCAATTTGTAACGGTATTACTTACAAATGTTTGTGTATAACCCACGTTGTTTGTGTTTACTTCACGCGTTGAAGTCATCTTGTGACGTCATTCATTTGTTCGGTTTGTAGCTCCATCTGGTGCTAGCAATTTGCAGCAGTGTTAGTGTTCGTTTGAAAGAACGCTATTGTTATCTTAATTAATTTTGGTTTACTGTCCTCCGGCTAGCTATTATTTCTCGGTCGAACATATCTCTTGATCAGGGTGTGTAAACGGAAAGGAATCTTTTATCCAAAGATAACACTGATGAAGGAGTTTATTATACACTTTTATTGTCGAAACACAGTCACTATCACATTTACATATTGATCTTGACGCTCGCCAAACTGAAACTGTTATAATAACTTCATTATAAATAATTCTTAATTCGCGTACTTCAACTTTTTGTAAAATTAACTTTATAACACTTGAGATTTCATAACTCTGTTACGCGGAACCTGCAAATTGATATTCGAAGTGTGCCGTACAAATACTTTCGACGAACTGACGGGAATGCGACGTGTAGTGTACAAAGAATTTTGATGAACTGACCGACTGACGGACTTTACCTCTAACCTAGCTCTATTTATACTCCCACTCCCCGATATGGCTAAAGATTATAAATGAGCTGCAATTGGCTAATAAAACGCGCCAACATTAGCGTCTATTTTAATATCCAATGAAAATTATGAATACATATGCTCTAAGTAAACGTTCCAGAAGATTCTCAAGGAAAAAACGCGCCAACATTACGTAACTTCCTCGTTTCCAATAATGATAAACAGCTCACCCCCTCGCTGCATTATTGCGCTATTATTGTCAGTTTCAGTAAGGCATTAAAGACTTACTTCTCAACAATAATTACAATCAACAAACATCTCAAATCAATGTCACATAAAAATGCATATTCATATTACAATCATTATTTACATTTAAGTAATTTGTGATACAAATTACTGCATCATATGCCCCACTAGAAACATAGTCATAAATACTTACAACTTGTTTGGAAATTTTATAATTGGGTTTTTAGTCTCCTAAATCTTGGAACACACGCTATCACTTTCACTTAACACTTCACACGTATTTAACACACGACATATGTTTTTTTTTATCTCGCCACTACTTACTGGCTCTGGACTAATGTGTTTTGACATTAATCTGACATTACAAATTTTTTTTAGAGCAAATACTGTACCCTGAATTATTTAATTACTGTTTCAACATGGTTTATACTCTTATATTGTTGACAAAAATTTATACATTTAAGAATTTTTGTAATTATTAAACATTTTTACCAAAAATATTCAACCTTTACATAAATATTTACATCTCTTAAATCTAGGCACTGTTTCACATTTTCTGTTTGCTACATAAGTATTTTTTTTAAATTATTTTTAACCCACTTTTGTTACTTTGTACTTTATTTTAATAATACTCTTGGAATTGTATTTACGTACTTTTACTTTAATATCATATTAAATTTCAATCTTTACATTCTTAATTTTCAAATACTGTTATAGTTACAAAAAAAATGTTATTTTCCTTTTAAAAAAATTTAATTATGTCCAAAATTTTATTTCTCCTTTCACATGACGTACATATTTATTTAACCCTCTTACGTTCCAATACATTTCTCCGCAAGTCATCTTTAACTATCCAGCATTTACTTTACATCTCATTGCTATTTACCCTCCTGGATCAAATTGTCTGTGGCTAAACATTACTCGTAGCCGTATCCTAATATTATTTTGTTCATGAATAACCTCTTATATTCATATGAAATTTCGTCCCATGATAACATTTGAAAACAATCTACAGTTTCTTGAACAACACATCTTTTAACAACTGTCATTTTCAATTCTTCTACTATCTTTTTAATTTGAGAGTACTCTGACAAATCTGTACTAAACTGTACTGGACTGGAGTTTTCAATTTGAACATCATGGTACTTGTTAATTTCAGAAATTAGCTTTTGATTATTTACAGGCAAAACTTTAACTTCTTCGTACAATTTATTTCTTTGCATTTCTGACTCATTCTGTATTTCTGATATCTCCCCTCTGAAATTAACTTGCGCCTGATTCACATCTACATTCATAACCTCTTTCATCTCTCTTATCTCACTTGAAATGATACTCATTCTACTACCTGACTCGGTACATTCTACATCAACATGTTCACTTTTAGCATTAACCTCACTTTCTTTTTTACCTATTTCCCTGTTCATATCTGACATTTTCTTTGAAACTTCTCCTATCTCACTTGCTATTATTTCCTTTTCATCAATCAGTTTTGGCATACTACTATCTAGCTCCATAGATTTCTTTTCAATTTCTTCCCTGCTTTGATCTACTTTTTGCCCTAATATCTCATTACTCCTACCAAAGGCTTCCATTAATTTCCTATGGCCCCTTTTCATATATTCCCTTAATTCCCTATGATTCTTTTCCATATTCTCATTAGTCTTTTTTATATCTTCCCTGTTTTGATCTAATTTTTCACCAAATTTTCTCAACATTTCCATAATCATACTAGTATCAGAATTAATATTTCCTGCTGTTTTATTCTCACTTCCTGCACTAACATTTCCTCCCTCAAATACTACATTGTTTGAGCTATTTTCTGTAATCTGTATTGAATTACAGCTAACTGTTACACTATCCCCTTCCACCATTGTTTCTTCAATATTATTAGTGGACATTGTTTTCTTTATCCTACCGCTCCTAAGGTACATTAAAAAAAATTTTACCCCTTTTTTTTAGAATAAAAAATCACACGTTTCTAACCTTTCTGATGGTATCTGCTGATGTTGCTTTGATGTCCAGCTTTCTGCCCCTCTCTCCTAGATTATATGTCGCTTCTGCGTTGTATTACGATGAATCTACGTCGTTTTGGTGTTCCGTATTTGAATTCCCCTGTTGCCTTTTAATCTCGGAATTACGATGTCCAATCATCCGCGTAGTCTGTCGTCCCTTTTGTTGTTTCTGGAATCTGCGTCTTGTAGTTCAGTTCACTTCTCCATTCGTCCCTTCCTGGTCATCTCACTTCTTCCTGGTTAATTCTGCCCCTTCCTGGTTATTCTGATCCTTTCCTGGTCATCGTGTTCCTTTCTTGGTCACTCTGCCTCACGTTCTGGGCGCCAATTTGTAGTTGTATTAATGTTATTTATTAACATTATTGTAGCCCCACGTTGTGGTGCCAATTTGCGAGTGTATTTCTTATGACATTATTTATTTTGTTAGCCCCACGTTGGGCGCCAATTTGTAGTAGTATTTATGTTGTATTTATTTAATTTAACATTATTGTGGCCCCACGTTGTGGAAGCCAATTTGTAGTAGCTTAATGCTTACGTAATATGTTTTTACGTAAATTATTAGAACTTGAAGATCTTATATTGTGCTGCTTTTGTTTTGTTTGGTTACATAATTTTAACTGCCCCACGTATGGGAGCCAATTTGTAACGTTATTACTTACAAATATTTGTGTATAACCCACGTTGTTTGTGTTTACTTCACGCGTTGAAGCCATCTTGTGACGTCATTCATTTGTTCGGTTTGTAGCTCCATCTGGTGTTAGCAATTTGCAGCAGTGTTAGTGTTCGTTTGAAAGAACGCTATTGTTATCTTAATTAATTTTGGTTTACTGTCCTCCGGCTAGCTATTATTTCTCGGTCGAACATATCTCTTGATCAGGGTGTGTAAACGGAAAGGAATCTTTTATCCAAAGATAACACTGATGAAGGAGTTTATTATACACTTTTATTGTCGAAACACAGTCACTATCACATTTACATATTGATCTTGACGCTCGCCAAACTGAAACTGTTATAATAACTTCATTATAAATAATTCTTAATTCGCGTACTTCAACTTTTTGTAAAATTAACTTTATAACACTTGAGATTTCATAACTCTGTTACGCGGAACCTGCAAATTGATATTCGAAGTGTGCCGTACAAATACTTTCGACGAACTGACGGGAATGCGACGTGTAGTGTACAAAGAATTTTGATGAACTGACCGACTAACGGACTTTACCTCTAACCTAGCTCTATTTATACTCCCACTCCCCGATATGGCTAAAGATTATAAATGAGCTGCAATTGGCTAATAAAACGCGCTAACATTAGCGTCTATTTTAATATCCAATGAAAATTATGAATACATATGCTCTAAGTAAACGTTCCAGAAGATTCTCAAGGAAAAAACGCGCCAACATTACGTAACTTCCTCGTTTCCAATAATGATAAACAGCTCACCCCCTCGCTGCATTATTGCGCTATTATTGTCAGTTTCAGTAAAGCATTAAAAACTTACTTCTCAACAATAATTACAATCAACAAACATCTCAAATCAATGTCACATAAAAATGCATATTCATATTACAATCATTATTTACATTTAAGTAATTTGTGATACAAATTACTGCATCAAAAGCAATATGTGTATGTAACAACATATAAAAATGTATGTAACAGCTATTGTATTATTGTTTATATTAATATGTACATGTTTAATAATGTTGTGAGGATGTATTACGTAATTTAAGAATGTAGAAGCTGTGAGAATAATAGGTTAAAAGTTGCTAACAATGAGGTAACCTTGAGGCAATAATGAATTAGAAAGTTTAAATGCTACTGGTAATCCTTGGTGCAACAATGATGTAACTTTTGTGACAGTTTATAAAATAGCCAATCAACAAGCAGAAAAATCTTTAGTTAAATGAAGGTATTCTATTGGAGTAGGATTAGCCAATCAGAAACTAAAATGGAGCAAAATTTACCAATTCAGAAGTTAGTTGTTTGTAGACAGCGTTTCTAACCGGACGCAGACGCGTCCTCGAGAAATTTAATACATGCTCAGTGTGAGACGAAAATAGTTTACGTGTTAAAAAGTGCAAGTAATTAACAAAAAAATCTCACAGCTCTCTCTATATCAATGAAGTGTTATTTAAATCGTGTCAAGTATTAATAAAAGGAATGAAGTAAAATGATAATTTGTGTATGCCTACATTCTTCAGTTGCACCACTCCCTGCTAAGACATTTATGTCTCTAAAAAGAAATACTGACGCAGCCGAGTCAAACATAAATATATAATATTTAAAGAAACAGTAAAAATTACAAAGTTAATGTTTTTTTTAAACTTTTTTTTTGAGGGCAAGTACATTTGGGGCGAAGACTACCGGAAACTTTTTACCATACGTGCGGTTGCAACTACTTCAAGTTCGGCTCCCCAACAGTCGAAATACAATACAACATCAACATAAAATTAACCTTCATCAACATATAAAACAAATAAAAAAAGAAGATAATAAACGAAAAATGAATATGGAGATTAAATAGAATATTATTCTACTAACGTATGTTAATGTGTATTAACGTATGGATCCGAAGGTTGGATAGTGACCAAACAAATGGAAAGAAAGATAGAAGCAGCAGAGATGTGATTTTTAAGACATGTAGCAGGATATACATTAAAATACAGAAGGAGAAGTGAAGACATACGTAAAGAATTAAGAATTTTCAAATTAATAGAAAGAATCAAGGAAAATCAAAACAACTGGAACTAATGATAACGTTATACGAAGTTGGTTTTAACATATACACCAAAAGGCCAAAGAAACATCGGCCGTCCTAAAAGAAGATGTACGGAACAGTTTAAATGATGGCCGGAACAAGGGCTTAAACCATGAAAGATGATGATTATGATGAAATAGAACGTTATATGGTAAATAAATAAAAAGATTAACACAAATACATAAATAGAGATATAAACAAATTAAATAAAATATTAAGTAACTATAAATTAAATAATTATAATGAAAACAATGAAATATTACAGATAACTTTAACTTTACAATTCTCATTAAGGACATTTTAAAATAAAGTATAAATAAACATTAAAATGACTCGTAGGTTATAGAGGGTTTTGTGCTGGCTACCAGTACATTTTCGCTGGTTTCCAGTGAGTATACTTCAATATAGAATTTAGAATTGTAATTAAGTTTTGTTTACGTCTTTACCCTAATCTATTAATTTCTATTCTTTTTATGTCATCTATTTCTAGTTATTATTTTGTAGACATTGTGTAGTTTGTAGTAACTTTATCTGAATAAATTTGATGTAATATAAAATGTAAATGTGCTGAGAGAATAAATATAAAATTTGAATATATCTCCCGGTGTAACAACCAAGGTGCAGGGATAGTATATTCAGATTTTATTTATTTATTTGTTTAATGTGATGTCATGAAAAGAGTGTGTAATTTTAAGGCCAGCGTATAGCGTCCAGTTCTTAAAAATTTCACAATCGCTGTTTTCTCTGTAGCTGTAACAAAAGTGTAATGTAGCATTTTCTGCAAAAGTTTATTTGGATTAAAATGAAGTAGTTATAAAAATAAGCTTTAGTGAGACTAGTTGGTATACTCGCTAATAAACAATAGAGAGTAGAGAAAGTCATGTGAATGTATCATATCATATTTTTTGAAACGAGGTACATAATTTTTTTCTAATACAACTCATTTGTTATTTTACTATCGAAGAGAGGCGTTATTGCCATTTTTTATACGAAAGTATAAATGTAATTGAACAAGATTTACATTCTGAAAATAACTACCTGCAAAAGCGGAGGCGTGTCGGACCGCTGAAAGTGGAGGGCTGTCCTGAACTCTGTCGTATTGTCTCTTTGTTGTGGGCCTTTCTGATTCAACTTACGTTTTATGCTGATGAAGCTGTTCTAAATAGTTCACGCACATCAAAAGTGTGCTTCAGCGCGTACTGAAAACTACTTCAATAAGCAGAATTAAAATGAGAAAAAAATCTAATGAGTTACTCCTGTAGAAACTTTTCCTACAAACTTATTTTCATATTTACTTTATGTAAATCGAGATAAACATTTGTAGAAATGCTTTCACTAACATTTCGTTATAGTTACGAGAAGGAGAAGTCAAGCGGTAGTCAAATCTTTAAAAAGAAGAGGATCGCTGTATGCTGGCTTTTAAAGTTCACTGTTTGTATGACGAAAACAAACAACCAAATGGTTACTTAGCAGTTCAAAGTAATTAAAGGAATAACAAAATGTATGTCGTGAATAAGTAACGTCATAAAAATTATTTCGACATAAACTGTGGGTTTTAACAAGATCTACATTTTTGTGCAGCAGGTTTTTGTCTAGTTCTGGTTTGTAGTTTTAAAAAAATAATAAGATATTGATTTAGAATGAAGAGGACAGGCTAACTTCAAGATTGTTATAAGTAATTTAAATATGTAAAGATGTGTTATTTTACGAGTGATTAAAATCCTTAGAGAACCATTGTTTAGAAAACAATTATTAAAACGTTTTTCATGTAAAGGTACCTCCCTGGAATAATCTGAACTTACTACTAAGTTTGTACTTATCCACTATTTTGTTTTTGATTTATGCTCTTCACAGTGAGGCAGTATTATTAACATTTAAATAAATTCAGTCTAATTTTATAAATATGTAAATTCAATAACAGCCCGCCTTAAAGCAATATGTGTATGTAACAATAATTTGTAAAATGTATGTAACAGTCATTGCATATGCTTATATTATTGTATCCATGTGTAATAATGTTATGTGAATATATTACGTAATTTAATAATGTAGGAGCTGTGAGAATAGTAAGTTAAAAATTGCTAACAATGAGGTAACAATGAGGTAACCTTGAGTCAATAATGAGTGAGTACTACTTGTGATTCTTGGAGTAACAATAATGTAAATTTTGAGACAGTTTAAAAATAGCCATAACAACCAGAATAAGCTTTAGTTAAATGAATGTATTCTATTGGAGTAGAATTAGTCAATCAGAAACTGAAGTATAGCAAAATTTACAAATCTAGAAGTCAGTTGCTTGCAGAAAGCGTTACTAAGCAGACGCAAAAAGTGTCCTCAAGGAATATAGTATGTATTCGTGTGAGACGAAAAATAGTTTACTTATTAAAAAGTGCAAGTATTTAATAAAAACATCTCACAGCTCTCTATATCAGTGAAGTATTACTTTAATCATATCAAGTATTAATAAAAGGAGTGAAGTAAAAATTATAATCTGTGTAAGCCTACATTTTTAGTCGTACCAAAACCCTACCCAGAGAAACGTGTCTCTAACAAATGCTGACGCAGCCGAGGCAAACATAAATATATAATATTTAAAGAAACAGTAATTTTAATTTTTAAACTTGGGGCAAAGGCCACCTGAAAGTACATTTGGGGCGAAGGCTACCGGAAACTGTTTACTATACGTGCGGTTGCAACTACAAGTTCGGATCCCCAACAGTTGAAATACGATACAACTCCTTCTAAAATACTCCTTCAAATTGGCGTCGATACGTGGAGCGTAAAGAAAACAATCTTGCTCAAATTGACTCCCAAAGCGTGGGGTAGATAACAATACAACAAAATACCTTCTTCAAGCACGCGCGCTGATCTTTTTCTAAAAAACGTTTTCGTTTAGGTGACCTCAAAACGTGTATTTTCGGTTAAGCACGAAATACAATTTTTTTGGGTGGAATATAATACTTTCTCTAGCTACTATAGGTAAGTGGTAAAGAAAGTATACCATAAGAATATAAGAAAAAAATGTTCTCTTTTAGATTCTGAACATGATTTTATGCTAATATGTAATCTGTAGTGTTATTAAATCCTCAAATTATCCATAATCAGAAACCATAAACTCTTCCACATAAATATTCACATTTAACGTAATTTTAGAATATTTATAAATGCTATACCAGTTGAAAGGAGTACGAATTTACATAGCTTATTATATGAACCGAGTCTTTGAATACTTATTTCAGAAATTTTTTTTTGACAATTTAAATGCGGAAAAACTAAGTTTTATCGTGTTGTAACACAGAAGGACTATTGATTTACAAGCTTTTTTTTCTCCAATTTCTTCCACTATAATTTATGCAGCAACACTTTGAAGCATGTGCTAAATGACCTCGTACATTCCCCGGACAATTGTGATATCGCATGCAGTGGACACAAAACATGTACATGTTTTTTTAGTTTATTTCGTTTAAGATTTAATGTGAGATTAAAAGCCCTATATTGCCAAATGCTAAATTCATGATCCGTTGTCTCAGAAATTGTTAAATATATCGGAAGGAAATTGTTACAGGATCTAGACGTGTGTCTTTTAACTTAGCTGATCTACTTATTATTTAACAACTTTCTTTATTAAGGAAGACAGAAATATGTTTTTAATTGTACCATGTTTTGATTAAAATGTACCTGCAATTATTTTTAAAGCAGTTAGTAACCATGTTGCTAGCACCAAACTAGATCCACAACAGCACTGACGGGTTTCTTCTAGTACCCTAAAATGAAATTTGTCTATCTTCAATAGTTTCTGAACAAACGCGTCGTTATACCGTAAAATGCTATTAAAAAGGCTGTTCAAAGCACAAATGGAGAAAAACTTTCATACATTTGCAAAGAAATCATGGCTTGAGCACACAGAAGCTGCTATACTTAACAGTAGTACCAATGTTTAGAGTAAAACTTCTCCTAAAAGATGGGACAAACTTGACCTCCCTACTCCAAAGTGTATAGGCGTTATGATCTTTTTTCTGTGAAGTGCAGCACAATTCACGGTACAAAATGATAGATGCAATACCATTTCTAAAAATAGAATGTGTTACATTCTCTAGCCTCTATGGATTATTAATGGGTATAAAAATTATACTATACTTCATTTTAATCTAGATAAACCTTTGCTGAAATGCCTACATTACACATTTCGTTATAAATACAAAGAGAACAGCGATAGTCAAGGTTTTAGTGTTGGATGCTATATACTAGCCTTAAAATTCCACACTGTTTCCATGACAACGTGAGGAACAACTAAAAAACAAAATAACTTTAAAAGAATGGTTAAATATTCAACATTTCTAACCATTAATAACGCACATCTCGGAAATGGCTGATGCCACAAAAACGTTATTTGAAACAAATTGTGTGTTTAAAAGAGATCTAAATTTTTGTGTGTATGTTTTCGTCTACCGCTTAACGTTCACCAGTTATACAATATTGTACGAAATTCCTTCCAAATGAAGAGAAATTCACAGGCTGTTCCAAGGAAACTCAATATATACATTTTATTTTTCATGTAAATATCTTATTTATATGCTATCTTTTTGAAAATTATTAGCCATTTTTAGGAAATAAAAAATTTCGAAAAGTATTCCATGGTAGTTTGGGGTGTCGTATCCTTGAAAGGCACTGAACTTAAATAGTAAGTTTGGTATTTATCCAACGTTTCGTTCTTGAGTTATGGTGTTTACAGGCATATACATACGCGGACCTTTTCATAAAAGTGTTTTTTATTTTTTATTCTTGGGTCCCCAAATCATGTACTAGGTGCGTGGTAGAGGTAGAGAAAATATATTTAAAAGATAGCATTTTGGCTGCAATCATGCAATCTATACTAAATTACAGGGGAAATTCTAATCAATTAGAATACGAAAAACTAAAAGTGTCATTTGTTTTGGAAATTATGGCCATTTACTCTCCCCTAAAATAAAGCCCAATATTTGTATGTAAATGTAACATGTATGTTATCAACTCCAGAAGCAGTTCTAAATAATAACCATGGGTTGTTCTGAAACATGGAGTTTTATAACGCCATTGATGACAACGGCCAGTTTAGCAACACACCTGGTGTGTTGCTAAACTTGCAGCATGCAATATACTGGAGCATCATGTACAACCCGATCTAAATTGTCGTCAAGGAAGGAAGGAAGGAAGCAAGGTGCTTGTAGGCTAATGCGATGAGGGATTTGGAACTCTCCAGAGCATGTCCCAACAGCGACCCGCGGGCCAGTTGCCTGCCTCTATTACTCTGTCAATATATCGATTCCCGTGTTTCGTGGAAAAAGGACAGACAGGTACTCCACCCCGAAGCCCCAATTTCTATAAATATCTGTTTCAATTTCGGGCGGTCATTCGGTATTATCGATATATATCGCTGCGGTTTCCTCGATCGTTCAACCATAAATCAAGGCACGCATATAGTTGTCATATGCATAAAAGAGCCGCCGAAACGCAATTTTATTGTGGTTCGGGAGATGTAAAACACAGATCACTTGATTAAAATAAAATAAAATACCTCCTGCAGACAAAGATGAGTGGAATGTCGAATTCAGTCTTTAAAATATACTAAGTCAAAGCATCGGACAACCCAATGCGAACGTTTCTCTCCCAGTAATTTCTTTAGTAATGCTCAAATGTTTACCCGAACTGCGTCTGCACAGTATGTATGAATGTATACATATGCAAGTATGTATATATAATATATAACGTAAGGTCAGTTTGCCAAACCGGCTCCTGTATTAGAAGTGACGGAGCCCTGGTGGCTCCATCAAGTGTGACGACGCCACGGTGTCTTCACTAAATGGGGTGTCTGCACTTCCTAGTCGAATGACGGGAAGGAATGGGGGCGAGGTGTAGCTCAGGGATAGGGTTATAGGTTCCGGGACTGGACGCGTGGTTAAGGGTAACACTATTGGATGTCTATTTCTATTTTTAGAGAATTGTTAACATTTCTAATAAATATTCTAAGCTAATTACAAGAGAGAAAGAGGGAGTCAGCTTTTGAGTTTAATTGGCAGGCGGAAGAAATCCGACGTTTCATTTTCGTTATGTCTAGGGCCCATGTCGATGTTGATAAGTACAAAATAAATTTAAAGTTACGACCTTCACAGAGTTCTGCTAGCCAAATGATAGGCCGAGCCCGAACCGTCAAAAACCTCTAAGTTTAAATAACCGAGGAGCGTGCTGACAAGGTGCCTTAGACAGCACTGATGTAAGCGGGTGTTAGCATGATTTGCATAATGTCTCCAAGTGTCGATCTTTCCATGAACTTGAGATCATCATTTCCCCCAAACCTCTGCTTAATAAGCATCCGGGAAATGACTCGCATTAATTCTATAGCCAATTTCATTAATTTTCTTAAACACATTTTGTCCTGAATATCTCGAACTTTATAACAGTAGATTCTTGAGTTTTTACTATAATATTTATTCTTATTTTTTAATTTGTATAGCCCTTTTTAACTTATTTGGTCATATCGGGAGCCTGTGTCTTGATAACCTTTAGTTAAACTTGATAACAACTTTTCCCCTCTTGGCCCCTCGCCTAGTAGTTACTAATTACCCTATTCCTTACATGCTTGTTTTCACATCAATTACATTCTGAGGTACAAATTATTTTATAGTAAAACTATCTCTCAAAATTATTTTATATTATTAGTTATTCCTAATATTTCAATATTCTACTGTATTGGGTATATGTCCCCTTACAAACATCAGATCCGAGTGATGTGAATTGAAAAAGTCAACCAGTAAATTATTACAATGAATAGAGCATCACTTTCAACACTGTTTCTTATAATTATTTACCCTCAAGTAATTCATTTCTGAGACCATAGAACTGAGGATGTTTCAGATAAAATATTATTCATTCTTCATGACTGAACAAAATAAAGCATAAGGAAAAGCAAGCACGAAGAAACATACCAGAAAATGATTATCCAAAAGGAAATTATTAAAACACGGTAATACATGAAAACCACAGTTCTTATAGCTGGAAAAGACGGGAAGAAAGAACGAAAAATAAACAGTAAGTAAATATTCATGCGAACAAACACACCGAAGCCGGAAGACAGAAAATAATATTTCTGAATGCTAAAGGATATTTTTAAAACTGAAAGCAATAATAATAATAATAAAGGTAAATAATATTATATGTGTTTACATATTGCTTAGATTCTGTAGGCGTAGGCGTTATATAAACAGTACAAATAAAAATCTAGAACTCTGAGAAATATAGATTTTTCATGCTGTCAGACAGTTTTAAGGAAGCAATGCAAAGGTTTCAAACAACCTTTTACACGGAAGAACTTTCGTTACTGTTTATTTTCTCAAAAATGGCTAGCACAATTTTGACTACAACATTATATTTTTACTTTATCACCTACCTGGAAGTATACCCAGCGAGATCGTGTGAGGCTCGCTTTCCGGAGGTCCCGGGTTCGATTCCCGTCGACCGCCTATTATTACCTTGGATTTTTTCGTGGTTTTACCTAGTCGGTAGGCGAATGCTAGGGTGGTTCCTCATCTACTCGATTTCCTTTCCATAATATCCCTTTCATTCCGTTTCCTTGTCATGTTTCAGATGTGCTTCTAGGTTTCGTGGTGTATGGCGGTGCCGAACACATGGCGCGGTAGTCCCCGTGGACACTAGAAGGCTGCTTAGTCAGCGAGTCGTTCATCATCCTCTCTGGGCAGTTCCAGCATTGGGACGGGTCTGGAACTTTTAGGAATTTCGGCGAGTCTCTGGGGCCTGTTGACCTGTGGCATGTAGCCTCCTGCGATTCCATCACTTCGTCCCTTCCTCCTAGTGGTGGTAGCAAACAGTAGATCAATGTACACCGCAGTATGCGAGAAGATCCCTCCGTTGTAGAACCTCTATCTATACCTGTATGTGAAAGTATTGAATTATACCCAAAAATTTGATAACACGATTTCACCAGTAAAATAAGTTTTGGTGCACTGAATCCAATAAAAACATTTAGAAGAATATTCTCTCTCTTTTTCTGTCTGTATCTGTGAACAGCATAGATCCAAACTGAAGATTCGGATAAATAAAAAATTTCATATTTAATCGGGTATTTTTTAATTTCCTTATTTTAAGTCGCTTTAACTCACAAAGGTCTATTCGCGACTTTTATATTCATACAGTGGTGGTGAACATTAATATATTTCTAGGAATATACATACATAATATCATTTGGTAATAAAGAGATAATGCTTTTCTTATGTGAACAATACATTTAAGGAACAGTTATAAGAGGGCTGTCCCGGAAATACCCGACCTAACAAAGAAAACACAAAAATTTTGGGGAAAAACATCTTTCTTTCTCCACATAGTTTCCTTTCAGCTCGATACACTTTTCCCAGCGATGTTCAATAGCTTCGATACCCTGTTTATAGTGAGAACCGTAGAGTTCTGCAATACAGCCATCAACTGCAAATTTCACCTCTTCTTTGTTGGCAAATCTTTTACCAACAATTCATTTCTTAACTTTGGAAACAGAAAATAATCAGAGAGGGCTTAGTCTGACGAATAGGGTGCGTGAGGAAGTAATTCAAACTCTAACTCATTGATTAAGGCCATTGCGATAATGGATGTGTAAACTGGTGCATTGTCTTGGTGAAACAGAACTTTCTTTTTCGCTAAATGCGACCGTTTTTGCTTGATTTCATCATTCAAACGCTGCAACAAGTTTGCATAATACTCGCCATTGATTGCTTTTACTTTTTTAAGATATTCAATGAAAATTATCCCACGCGTATCCCAAAAAAACTGACGCCATGACCTTGCCTGCAGGTGGAACTGTTTTCGCCTTCTTTCCCCTTTGAATCCACTGCTTTGACTGTTCCTTCGCCTCAGGTGTGAAGTGATGGACCCATATTTCATCCATGGCTATGAATCGACGCAAAAACGCGGCTTTATTGCAGCGGAACATCACCAAACATCGACTGAAACATCCTCACGACGCTGCTTTTTTCCCCATTGTAGGTAAACGCGATACCGATCTTGCGTACAGATTTCTCATGTCAAAACTTTCAGTTAGTATGCGATGTACGCACTTTTTGAAATGCCTACGATGTCTGCTAGCTCGTGCATTCTCATCCAATGCCATTTTGTGGATTTTCCTCACAATTTCTGGCGTGGTCACCTCATTTGGTCAACCACTGCGATGTTCGTTTTTAGCAGCTCGTACGGTCTTGCTTAATCTCTGCCACCCAATATTTTACTGTTGTAAACGAAGGAGCAGACTCCCCCAGGGTAGAATCTAGCTCAGCTTTAATTTTAGTTGGACTAAGACCTTTCAAATGAAAGTATTGTATCACATAACGATGGCCAGCTTTATTCATGTTTACAAATTCGCTGAGACAGTTCACTATTAATGGCTGCCAAACCATTACTAAACAACGTAACATCGTCAAGCTTTATAAGGGAGGTGCTTTCTACCTTAGCAATTTGTTAGAAACACCAACCGCTATGTATACGTCAGGTCGGGTACTTCTGGGACAGCTGTTTTAAATGTCATTATGCAGTTGTATATTTTGTAAGAACATTATACTCTTTTTATATATTGTTGAATTATTAAGACAGTTAATATTATTCGGGATGTTATGTATTTTCCTGTGTGGGCTATAACGTTAGCATTCTGAGAGTACATGGGAAACTGTCAATGGAGTTTTGCATGTTGAACACTGCGGCTGAGTGATCAGATAGGATGTGTCATCTTTGTATGTCCAAGTCTTAAGTGGGTAATGATAACTTGATGTTTCCTGTTTTAGTTTGTAAAAATAGTTTGTTGTTTGAAGATCCTATTGCAGTAAATAGCTTGTTTCCCTGATTTTGAGACCATATTTTGCCATGAAGTAATGATTTTGGTTCGGATGTATAGAGTTAAGTCTGAATGGCTTGTTATCTCTGCACTAAATGTTGCTTTTTGGGTGACCGCTTTAGCTGCTTCATCCGCGCTGGCATTGTTTAATAATAACAGGTGAATATTGAAGTAGGTTTTATATTTGTTGCTTGAAGGAGGGTTTAGCTTCACGTATGGAAAGCCAATTTGAAGTAGGAGTTGTATTGTAGTTCAACTGTTGGGGAGCCGAACTTGAAATAGTTGCAACCGCACGTGTGGTACCTGGTAGCCTTCGTCCCAAAATTTAAAAAATATTAACTTTTTAATTCTTTAAATGTTTCGTTAAATATTATATATTTATGTTTGCCTCGGCTGCGTCAGTATTATTGTTAGAGACATGGAGTTCTTTGCAGGGAGTAGTGCGTCTAAGAATACAGGCTCACACGGATTATAATTTTTACTTCACTACATTTATTAATCCTTGACACAATTTGAATAACACTTCACTGATATTGAGAGCTGTGAGATTCTTCTATTAATTACTTGCACTTTTTAACACGTAAACTATTTTCGTCTCACACGAATACGTATTGAATTTCTCGAGGACGCATCTCGCGTCCGGTTAGGAACACTGTCTACAACCAACGCGTCCAGTTATGAGCGCTGTCTACAAGCAACTGTACTCTGAATTTGTAAATTTTGCTATATTTCAATTTCTGATTGACTAATCCTACTCCAATAGAATACCTTCATTTAACTAAAGCTTTTTTCTGGTTGTTGATTGGCTATTTTATAAACTGTCACAAAAATTACATTATTGCTTCCAAGAATTACAAGTAGTATTGTTAAACTGTCAAATTCATTATTGCCTCAAGGCTACCTCATAGTTACCTCCTTGTTAGCAACTTTTATACTATTATTCTCACAGCTCCTACATTATTAAATTACGTAATACATTAACATAACAGTATTACACAATTATACAATAATATAAACATATACAATGACTGTAATATACACTTTTTATATCTTGTTACATACACATATTGCTTTATTTTTTATTATGTAATTTTACTGAAATCATTTAAGTGTTAAAAATACTGCCTCAATACTTCCTTCCTAGAAAATTCAAGACATTTATTTTATTTGTTATGTAAATATATTAAATATATAATATTTTAATTAAAACCTTTTAGAGACAATTTTTAGAAAATAAAAAATTTCGAAAAATGTTCCACGTAAAGAGTGCGGGAATTTTCTTGGAAATCTTTGTGTCGCAGCTTTGGAAGATACTGAAATTCAATACCATGTTTGGTACTTATCCGACATTTTAGTTATGCTGTTCACAGACACACACAAACGAACCTGTTTCTATAATTGTTTTTTACTCAGGAACCTCAAAACACGTATTTCCCGTGAAATAAGGGTGGATTTTCCTGGTAGAATCAGTACCCTTCTACCTACTATTTATGCGGTAGAGAAAGTAATAAACAAAGTGGATAGAGAAAGCCCTGTGGACATAAACCATCAGACCTTTTTTGTAAACATTCAGCCATAAAACAGTAGACAACAGTTTTTCCTCTCTGAACCACGCTTGATACATAAGAATTAAATTGCTATCTTGTATGACAGTGACATATGAACTTCTCTTTAATTAATTAGCTACAACACAGCTTGACCTCTACTTCTCGGAGCACCCACGTACACATATTCAAGTGATCAATAGAACGTATGAGTGTGTGTGTGTGTGTGTGTGTGTGTGTGTGTGTAGGGGAACGTTTTTATTTACGTGAGTCTCTCAGAAATCAGACTTCTAGCAGACAGTGCTAGTTTAAACAGTCGCATAGTAAAGTCAGGCCTGATGTGGTAAATTTACATTACCTTCTCTCTCCACTATCTCTTCTACAAACTATCCTTGCAAGAGTTTATATTTCTATCAACTTCATGTTAATCCGGATACATTTTCAGTACAGATAAGTTTTTTCAGTTTGAGCACCCCGCGCACTAATAGAGGTGAAAAATCCCAGGAGGGCGACTCCAACGGAAGAGATCGCATCCTGACGTTCGCGGGGAGAAATCTTTCCAATGCGCAAGCATCCACGCTATCTGCCCGACACCGCCAGCAGCGCAGGACCTGAAAATACACCTGAAACGTGAAAGGGAGAGACGAAATGAGAAGAAATGGGGGAAAGGAGAAATCCTGGTAGAATACACCATCCCGGCATTCGCCTAGGCCATGGTCAGAGTGGGCGGTCACCGGGAATAGAACCCGAATGCGGGCCGCAGACGTTGTCGCCTGAGCCATTCCAATTAAAAGAAGGGTACTATATGTACGACAGAGGGAGAGAGAGAGAAGGGGAGAAAATTTTCTTAAGATGCGCTTTTTTAATTCAAGAGAACCCGAGACGTGTAATTCGGTGAAATTTCTTGTTGAAATACAATACTTCCACTAGCTACTATAGGAAGGCAGAAGGGAAAGTAGTAGGAGTTTGTAATAATAACTTATAGAATAGCTGTGAAAATAAATGACAAAAAAGAAATCATGCGATAGTTATACATAAGATCTTTTGAATTTGGAGACACATTTTTCTCCATTAGAATCTTGCTCATGTTTAAAGGAATGTTGTTGATTTACGAGGGCTGTCCCAGAAGTACCCGACCTAACAAAGAAAACATAAAAATTTTGGGGGAAAAACATCTTTATTTATCTAAATAGTCTTCTTTCAGCTCGACAAACTTTTCTCAGCGATGTTCAATAGCTTCGATACCCTGTTTATAGTGAGAACCGTCGAGTTCTGCAAATTAGCCATCAACTGTAAGCTCCACCTCTTCATTGTTGGCAAATCTTTTACCAACAAGCTATTTCTTCAGTTTTGGAAACAGAAAATAATCAGAGGGGGATAAGTTTGGCGAATAGGGTGCATGAGGAACTATTCGAGTTGTAACTCATTGATTTTGGCCAAGGCGATAATGGATGTGTGAACTGGTGTATTGTTTTGATGAAACAGAACTGACTTTTTCGCTAAATGCGGCCGTTTTTGCTTCATTTCATCATTCAAACGCTGCAATAAGTTTGCATAATACTTGCCATTGATTAATTTTACTTTTTGAAGATAATCAATGAAAATTATCCCACGCGCATCCCAAAAAACTGACCCATGAACTTGCCTGCAGGTGGAACTGTCTTCGCCTTCTTTGGAGCGATTCTCCCCTTTCAATACACTGTTTTCACTGTTCCTTCGTCTCAGAGTTGAAGTGATGGACCCATATTTCATCCATGGTTATGAATCGACGCAAAAACTCTGCTTTACTGCAGCGAAACATCGCCCAACATTCGACTGAAACATCCTCTCGACGCTGCGTTTGTTCCATTGTGAATAACGTGGCATCCATCTTGTACACAGCTTTCTCATGTCTAAATTTTCCGTTAGTGTGCGATGTACAGCACTTTTTGAAATGCCTGCGATGTCTGCTAGCTCGCGCACTCAGTCGACGATCATCCAATACCATTTTGTGGATTTTCCTCACAATTTCTGGCGTGGTCACCTCATTTGGTCAACCACTGCGATGTTCGTTTTTAGCAGCTCGTACGGCCTTGCTTTACCTCTGCCAGCCAATATTTTACTGTTGTAAACGAAGGAGCAGACCCCCTCAGAGCAGAATCTAGCTCAGCTTTAATATTAGTTGGACTAAGACCTTTCAAATGAAAGTATTGTATCATATAACGATGGCCAGTTTTATTCATGTTTACAAATTTCCTCAGAGAGTTCACTATTAATGGCTGCAAAACAATTGATAAACAACGTAGCAACTTCAAACTTAAGTTTTATAAGGGTGGCGCTTTCTACCATAGTCATTTGTTTTGAAACAACATCTATATATACGTCAGGTCGGGTACTTCTGGGACTGTCCTCGTATTGAAGATAGCTTTGTTTCAAATAGACAGCACGATAAAAACCAGAAAAGCATCTAGAGTTAGTAATGAACTGAATTTCGAATTCCCGTTGCTCCAGAAACCACCTCACTGAAACAAATGATGTAAGGGTCACTGGTCAGACATTCATATTTTCCAGGGATCGAGGCAGTGTCAATTAACGCGTCAGTGCGAAAACTGCTTTCCGGAACAAAGGACGCAAGTGAAGGTCAGATGTGCAACACAGTCGCATTGTCACTGCTTGTTTTATTTATAACTCTCAGCCTTTGTGTCTCACTCAAGTTTATAGATATATAAAGTTACTAGAAAGAGTTGGCCAGTTTCAGGATGGTTCCCGAGAACGCAGTTATCGATTGTAAAAACTACTCTCCTATAAACACGTCTATAGCGTAGAACGACGTCTATTGGATCGTCAAAGCCTTCTGAAGTTAAAGGGAGGTGAGGAAAATTTAACGTGTTACATTCACATGTCTTTCTCTGTCCACTCTTCTACAAACAATTCTTACAAAACCTTGTATTACTTTCAACTTTATGTTAATCGAGAAAAACGCTTGGAGAAATAGTTCCATTACGCATTTCTATATGGGGGATATAGAGGGCAGATGCGATAGTGAAATCTAAATGAGGGGTATTATATGCTGATTTTAAAATTCCTTATTTTTTACATTCCCACGAGAATTAAAAACACTTAGCATTTGATAAAACAAAAGTTTCTGAAAATACAAAGAATATCTCAGAAATGATTAATACCAAAAATTATATTGTGTTTTTTTGACGTTTTACCAACTATATATAATTATACCATACTCAGAATAAAGCCTTCATATGTTATTCGCAGAAAATTACCACGGGATTTGAACCGGGAACCTCCCGAACGCGTGGTTTCCCTCAGTCACCAAGATAAATACCTCAATGGATATTTAATAGCACGACCCAAAGTTTCACCTAAGCTTAAAACAATAGTAAAACTTGAAAAACAGACGATAAAACGAATACTCTGTCATCTGTTTACAAAACTTGGAAGCAGGTAGACGGGACAGCACCCTAATGCCATCTTCCGGCACGTGTGGAAGCAGAGGTACTCATACACACAGTACACACACCTCTATGGACGCGTGTCGTGGCTGCCATCTGTCCGTCACAGAACAGAGGTACAGTTCTATACGCATGCCTCTGTGATGAAAGTAAGATGCTATGGTATAAGAATGAGATCTAGAAAGTTAATTGTCCGCCACTCACTGAGCCACCAGGTATCTCCCAATAGTTCCGTCGCGATATGACAACGTTAAAAAAATAATAAAAAAGATATATATATATTTCCACACAGGGTGGACCATTTAAGTTGAGACTGTACAATACCTCCAAAACTAACCGTTGTAGGAAGAAATATCTTGAATAAAAGTTGCTTGATATTATGAGGGAAAAATTACCATCACAACGTCCTCCAAACGAGAGAGAGAGAGAAAGAGAAGATATTACAGTTTGTCTTGTACATACCTTAAACATATATTTTAACTAAAATCATACGAGCAATTTTCCAGAAAATTAATAATAACGAAAAGATTTCCGTGTAAAGTATACTCATAATTGGAGGTGGGATGTTATGCAGACACAATACACTGTAAAATAAGAGCAGTGAAGTACTGGCTGAGGCTGATGCAGGGGAATAACTCCACACCACGATTCAAATTTTATAAATACCAGCGAGAAAACCTGTCTCCTAAGTTTTGGGCAGCTGATTTGGAAAGGGGTGTGAGGAGAATAGGAATGGGGTCAGTATGGCAAAGAGCTGAAACAAATGACAAAAACATATGGAAAGGTGTCAAAAGAAGGCATCAACCAGCGGGAAATGGAATCGGATTGTAAAATTGAACCTTCTCTAAGTCTAGCAAATGAAATAAAATTGAATTAGGATAAAGAGGTATATATACTTCACTTAGGAAGAAAGGAAAGAGCAGGAATGGCATGGTTTAGACTGGGGGGCTGGAGGGCACAGAAAATGACTGACGTTCTGGCAGGAGAATCTGCCCATTCTGTGATTTGAATGAGGACTGTGTACATACACTACATGGTGAAAAGTATCGGGACACCTGGCTGAAAATGACGTACCAGTTCGTGACGCCCTCCATCGGTAATTGGAAGTCAATATGGTGTTGGCCCACCCTTAGCCTTGATGACAGCGTTCACTCTTACAGGCCATTCTTCACGGAGTGCGGAACTGAGGAGAGGTATCGATGTAGGTCGGTGAGACCTGGCACGAAGTCGGCGTTCCAAAACATCCCAAAGGTGTTCTATAGGATTCAAGTTAGGACTCTGTGCAGGCCAGTTCATTACAGGGATGTTATTTTCATGTAACCACTCCGCCACAGCCCGTGCAGTATAAACAGGTGCTCGATCATGTTGAAAGATGCAATCGCCATCTCCGAATTGCTCTTCAAAAGTGGGAAGCAAGAAGGTGCTTAAAATATCAATTTAGGTCTGCGCTGTGATCGTGCTACGCAAAAAAAAACAAGGGGTGGAAGCCCACTCAAGGAAAAACACTACCACACCATAACATCACCACCTCCGAATTTCACTGTTGGCACTACACACGCTGGCAGATGACGTTCACCGGCCATTCGCCATACCCACACTCTGCCATCGGATCTCCACATTGTGTACCGTGATTCGTCACTCCACACAACGTTTTGCCACTGTTCAATCTGTAATGTTGACGCTCCTTACACCAAGGGAGGCGTCGTTTGGCATTTTCCTGCGTGATGTGTGGCTTATGAGCAGCCGCTCGATCATGGAATCCAAGGTTTCTCACCTCACGCCTAACTGTCATAGTGCTTGGAGTGGATCCTGATGCAGTTTGGAATTCCTGTGTGATGGTCTGGATAGATGTCTGTCTATTACTCTTTACGACCCTCTTCAAATGTCGGCGGTCTCTGTCAGTCAACAGACGAGGTCGGCCTGTACGCTTTGTGCTGCACATGTCCCTTCACTTTCCACTTCATTATCACATCAGAAACAGTGGACCTAGGGATGTTTAGGAGTGTGGAAATCTTGCGTACAGACTTCTGACCAAGTGACACCCAATCACCTGACCACATTCGAAGTCCTTGAGTTCCACGGAGCGTCCCGTTCTGCTGTTTCACGATGTCTAATGACTACTGAGTTCGCGGATAATGAGTACCAGGCAGTAAATGGCAGCACAATTCACCTAAGATGAAAAACGTATGTTTTGGGGGGGGTGTCCGGATACTTTTGATCATATAGTGTATTTTGGCGGAATGCGCTCAGTGGAAGAACCAGCGGACAATTAAACTCAAAGAAAAATTCCTAAGTCCGTCAAGAAAGAGATTGTCGTGTTGGAATCTGCTGGCTGACCAGAGGAATTGGCAAAACATGGGCAATTTCTTGGCCAAAGGGCACGAAGCTAGGCCAAACTTCTTCAGTTAGTCAAAGGTAATTTATCTCTCTTTTCCTTTTTCTTGTTCTTTTTTGTTCTGTTTCTTTTTCTGTTGTTTATTTTGTCACCATACCTTGTATCTTACATATGCATGTACGCTCAATGACCCAAGCACTAAATACTTGTGTAATAACTTCAACAATTTGAAACCAATAAAGATATCTTATCTATCTACTTTGACGTGGGATATTTTCTCGAAAGTCCTCGTGTCACATTCTAGGAAGATACTGAAAATAAATAACAAATTGATATTTATTTGACCATTCGTTTTTGGTTCACACACATGCATACGAATACTTTTTCCAATAAATTATCTGGAGGATTCAAGAGACCTCAAAACGCGTGTTTGTTGAGTTTTATTGGGATGAAATACTTCATATACTTCTATAGTACATATTACACTATGCTATACTAGTTGAAAAATCGGTACAATATTATGAAGACTTAAAAGAGTAACATCGTTTATTCCTTCTGCATATTAAAAATGAGAACTTGCTCTTCCTTAATTCGGCTGCTTATTCACCTTTTGGAGTCACTATTCATTACCACTAAATATTTAGATGGACTCTTACATAACTCTGCCTTTATATAAAGTTATCTGTAAAAACATTAAATATATGTTATAGCATGTGATGAGTCTTTTGCCATACCTACTTGCAATAAAGTACAGGGCTTTTCCTTCACACTGCGAGCATCGCACAATACTCGTGCGCCGGCCGCCGCAGCTCGAACTCCTACTGAAACATTTATAATATCTTCGCAACCATCTCACATTACATCTTATTTACCACGTGATCTATAGAGTCGGGTAAATTTCTCTAAGTGGATTTTTGCGAAATTATAGACTATTTGTTCCACGCTATATTCTTCTCTGGCGAAGCATGGTTCTGTTTAAACGGCTATGTTTCGTCGCCTAATAACAGATACTAGAGTACTGAGAAACCCGATTTTACACACGAGATTTTCTAGAATGACGGAAAAATTGGTGTACAGTAAATGTATATAGAACAATAGGAACTATATTTTTTAAGCAATCAATAAGTGCAGTGAGGTATAAGAATGACTTACACCATTTTTTGGAACAGCTGATCGACGTTGATTGTCAGTCTGGATTTTCCCAACAAGACCTTCCTTCCGCGCATACAGCTGATGACTCATTAAATTTAAATCATAAAATTTTTTAGGATGGGATAATTAGTAAATAATTATGGCCCTTTCGATCATCTCATTTAACTGAATGGGATATTTATCTATGAGAGAAGTTGAAAAATAAGGCGTGTACAACTAACCCCACACATTGTAAGAACTAAAAGCAAAATCTGATGTGTTACACTTACATGACTTTCTCTACTCTTGTACAAACTATTTTTACAAACTCTTATTCTCCAACTATTTCATATTAATCGAGATAAACCTCTACAGAAACGATCTTTTGACATGCAAAGAGAATTACATTTTACACTTAGCGACCAGTCTAAAAATATTTGACTATCGCTTAAGGCGTAATATGTTCCCCTTGTTTTGAATTTGAAGTGGGCTTTAAGTATATACATATCTCTTAATGGCTTGTTGCTATGTGCAGCACCATTCTCTTTGCCTATGCTTCTTTGCATATACAAGACAAAAAATGAATAACGAATTCCCATTTGAGAAAATAAGTATTGAAAAATTTAAGGGAATAACAAGTAATATTTCCAAAATGGTTCACTCAACAAAAAAATGTATATGACATAAATTGTGTATTTTAACGCGATCTACATTTTTTGTGTAGCAAAATTCTGTCTGTCTCTTATGGTTTACCAGTTATGCAAAAGTCGTTCACAATGAAGAATACTTTTGGAGATGTTCCCAGAAAATTCGAGATATACATTTCATTTGTTATGAAAATATCTTGAAGATATGATATTTTAATCAAAATCGTTAGAGCCATTTTTTAGAAAATTAAAATTTTCGAAAAATGTTCCATGTAAAGGGTAGTCTGGGGTGGGGGATTTTCTTGAAAACCTTCTTGTCGCATCTCTGGAAGATACTGAACCTAAATACCAAGTTTGGTGTTTATCCGACTGTTCGTTTCTGAGTTATGCTGTTCATAGACGGACAGACACACACACGGACATGTTTCCAAAAATGCTGTTTTTAGATTCAGGGGATCTCAAAACATGTATTTCCGGTGAAATTTCGGTATTGAATTTTTGGGTGGAATACAATACTTCCCCTACTTACTATACGTAGTAGAGAAAGTAAAGATGGTATTAGGACATACAGTACTGTATAAATATTGCTCAGCAGAAGTAACCTAGGTAAGGTTACTTCTTTAATTGTTACAAGCAGCACAATTAAATGCCTTTGTTCTGAATACTATAAATTGTGGTATATAATGAAGGGAGAAAATCAAAGCAGGAAGCTTCTCCTTTGTTATCCAGAAGTTTGTAATTAACGCTAATTGGTTTGAAGAATATAAAGTGTCTGTTTTAGAGTCGGTTAACATCGCTGCACGTCTTTCTGTCTTTTCGGTTGCCTTTTTATGTTTTGTTTATTTATGTTGGCATTTCACCTTCATTTATATGAGACCTATATATCGCAGGTTAGTTTCTTTTAAATTGTTTTCAGAGAGATAGTTTTCAGAATTTTTACTCTTAGTTTATATTATCCCAACACAGTTGGGTTTTTACCAAGTGTAAAGACTGCCAAGGCTTTGTCCGTGTCACTAGTGAAGATTTCTAAATGAAAATATGACACGACTTTCTCTGCCTGTAACAAATTCACAAATACCCGTTATGTACTATACTATTCATACAAAATTTATACAGTTACAATTACAATGATAATAAACGCTTACTTTATCATAAGAGATGTTGGAAGTGTCGTCCTCCAAAAATAGCATTTTTGGAAACATGTCCGTGTGTGTGTCTGTGAACAGCATAACTCAGAAACGAACAGTCGGATAAACACCAAACTTGGTATTTAGGTTCAGTATCTTCCAGAGATGCGACACAAAGGTTTTCAAGAAAATCCCCCTACCCCAGATTACCCTTTACATGGAACATTTTTCGAAAGTTTTAATTTACTCAGAAATACCTCTAACGATTTTGATTAAAATATCATATATTTAATATACTTTCATGACAAATAAAATGTATATCTTGAATTTTCTGAGAATGTCTACAAAAGTATTCTTCATTGTGAACGACTTTTGAATAATGGTAAACCATAAGAGATAGACAAATTTTTAATACACAAAAAATGTAGATCGCGTTAAATACACAATTTATGTCATACATTTTTTTATTGAGTGAACCATTTTCAAGATATTGCTTGTTATTTCCTTAAGTTTTTAAATACTTATCTTCTCAAATGAGAATTCGTTATTCATTTTTTTTGTCCTGGTAATGTAAAGAGAATGGAATACTCCACATAGCAACCAGCTCTTAAAACATTTGACTATCGCTTAAAGCCTACATATTCCCCTTGCACCTACAAGAAAATTAGCAATAAGATTAACATCTCGATTAACATGAAGCATATGGGGAATAAGGGTTTGTAAAAATAGTTTGTACAAGAGTGGAGAAAGTCGTGTGAGTGTAATATATCAGCTTATTTTTTAGGTTTAATCTTAGAGCCTGAAATACGAAAAGCTGTAGCCTGTAAATGTGGAGCAAGATTGTGTCCCTATTTAGAATTACAAATTAGCATGCCTCATATGGCGTTACAACACGCATAGTGCGACTTTACCGCCCGTCCTCTTTCAACTGTTTCTCAAATTGTCGATCGCAACACGCTCATAATGTGTGTCAAGTGGATGTAGATGAGTGCGGTGGCATACAAAATAATGCTGATATGACATGCATGCAGTGCCTCGTTATCTAAATGAACTGCATATGGGCCACAGTTACATGTTTTACTTTATAAACTAAAGCAGGGTTACTCAACCGTTGGTGCGAGTACAAGGACATGTGACTATCGCGAGGCGGTACGAAAGAATAATACGAAATAAACGTGTAAATATGTTGAATTAGATTCACAGGAGTTTGTCTACCTCTTTATTACTTTCTATGCCATGTACCTTGCTATAGTGCTGGTATTGCATTCCATCTAAAAATTCGATGTCGAGAGTTCATAGGAAATACATATTTTGAGGCCCCCTCAATACACAAAAGCATTTTTAGTTTCTCTACTACGTATACTAAGTAGGGGAAGTATTGCACTCCACCCAAAAATTGGATACCGAGATTTCACCGGAAATACATGTTTCGAGGTCCCCTGGATCCGTAGTGTGTCTGTCTGTGTGTGAGGATGTCTGTCTGTGAACAGCATAAGTCGGAATACCAAACTTGGTATTTAGGTTCAGTATCAAAGATGCGACACGAAGGTTTTCAAGAAAATCCCCCCACCCCAGAATACATGGAACATTTTTAGAAAGTTTTTATTTTCTCAAACATGGCTTTAACAATTTTGGTTAAAATTCACATATTTTAAGACATTTTAATAACAAATGAGATGTATATTTTGAATTTTCTGGGAATGTCTCCAAAAGTCCTCTTTATTCCGACTAGCTTTTGCATAACTGGTAAATCGTAAAAACAGACAAAGTTTTTCTTCAGAAAATATTTAGATCTCACTAAAACATACTATTTATGTCATATACATGTTTTGTGGAGTGAACCATTTCTGAAATATTCCTTGTTATTTGCTCAAATCTTCCAATATTTATACTTTTTCTCAAATGAAAATTCGTTATTCGTTTTTTTATTTCCTGGACATGCAAAGAGAATGGAATACTCCACATAGCAATCAGCTCGTAAAAGATTTGACTATCCCTTAAAGCCTATCATATTCCCCCTGCACCTACAAGAAATTAGCAATAAGATAGTTCTGCAGTTTCTGTGTAGCAAAATTTTGTCTCTCTCTTACGGTTTACCAGTTATGCAAAAGTTATTCAGAATGAAGAAGACTTGGGGACATTCCCAGAAAATTCAAAATATACATTTCATTCACCATAAAATATCTTAAACGTATGATATTTTAATCAAAATTGTTATATACATTTTTGAGAAAAAAAGTCTCAAAAAATGTTCCATGTAAAGGGTAGTCTGGGGCTAGGAGATTTTATTGAAAATCTTCATGTTGCATCTTTGGAGAGACTAAACTCAAATACCAAGTTTGGTATTTATCCTATTTTTCGCTTTTGAGTTATGCTGTTCAGAGACAGACACACACACGCGGACATGTTTCCAAAAATGCTTAAATTTGATTCAGGGCACCTCAAAACTTGTATTTCTGGTGAAATCTCGGTATCGAATTTTTGGGTGGAATGCAATACTTCCCCCGCTTACTATATGTAGTAGAAAAAGTAAACATAGACTCGCCCATAATATAAGGGTCAGTTAAATGAAATGAAAATTCAAATAAAATACTTGACAATACTACACAGTACAAACAGTTAAACTGGTCTGCACTTAGAGTGTCTGAATTTTTTAGGTTTTATGATTGGTTCTCAAAAATCCTGATTTTATTATTCAAATCAATATCTAAGGAACATTGTCCTCCTAAAAATCGTCTCCATTACAGACTCGCAACTATTTAACCCTTAAACGTAAAGGCTAAACTGGAATTTGATTTTCGCAGCGGAAATTTTGCATGCACGATGTCAGTTAAGCATGTTTCTGTTATTTTGTGGTATATTTCTAGTGTCTGGGTGGTTTTTCTCCAGTATTATTTTATCCAGTTTGTTTATTTTTAGTAATTGGATGCCTTTGGTCGAGACATTTTAACAGTTGCTACGTATTGCTTTGAGAATAAACAATCGGCCCTAATGATCTGATGGATATATTTTAAGCAGAAACAGAATATAATATTTCACAGAACTGGGTCAGAGGAAGATGATTTGTGTACAACGACGTTTGGTAACTAGAAATCTATAGTCTGGCATTTGATAAAAAATCGTATGAGTTACATTCACAGGACCTTCTCTACCCTCTATCGCTTATTAGTGTGTGTACAAACTATACTTACAAAGCTTATTTTTCTGTCTACTTCCTTTTAATCTTGATAATACTTGCAGAAATAGCTACATTACATGTTTCTTTACAGATACAAAGGAAAAAGTGATAGTCAAATGTTTAAGAACTGTACGCTATATACTGGTCTAAAAATTCCATACTCTTCTCATGCAATCGCAAGAAACAACTGAAAATCGACAGGACTTCAAAAGAAGGAATATTGAACAATTCTAACAATTAATAGCGAATATCGCGGAAATGGATTATGCTATAAAAACATTATTTCGAATCAAATGTGTATTTTAAAGATATACATTCCTTGTGTAGTACTTTTAGTCTATCGCTCACCGTTTACTAGTTATACACGATTATACAAAATTCCTTTCGAATTAAGAGGACTTCACAAACTATTCCCAGAAAATTTAAGTTATACGCTTAATTCGTCATGTAAATATCTTTAATACATGGTATTTTAATCAAAATCGTTAGAGCCGTTTTTCAGAAAATAAACAATTTCTGAAAAATCTTCGATGTGAATGGTAGTTGGGGATGTAGAATTTCCTGAAAATATACGTGCCACATTTTTGGAATATACTGAACTTAAGTAGGAGTTTGGTATTTATCTGTCTTTTCGTTTTTAAGCTATGATGTTCACACACACACGCACCTTTTTCTAAAATTCTTTTTTTTTATTTAGGGAGTCCCAAAGACATGTATTTCCGGTGAAATTTCTGTAACGAATTTTTGGGTGGAATGCAATACCTTCTCTACCCATTATGTACGTAGTAGAGGAAGTAAAAATTTTAAACGACTTAGCAACTGAAAAAAATTAAGTATTTGAAAATTTAAAGCAATACAAAGAATATCTCGTAAATGGTTAATTCCACAAATATCAGGTGTTTTAATGAGATTTGTATTTTAATTGGTAATTTGAGGCATATTTTTATCACTTAAATGATATTAGTCTAATTATATAATATATAAATTAAATAACAGCCCGCCTTAAAGCAATATGTGTATAATATAATATATAAAATGTATGAAACAGTCATTCTATTATGTTTATATTATTGTGTACATGTATAATAATGTTATGTGAATGTATTTATTAATGTAGGAGCTGTGAGAATAGAAGCCTAAAGTTGCTAACAATGAGGTAACAATGAGGTGACCTTGAGGCAATAATGAATTGGAAAGTTTAATAATGCTACTAGTAATTCTTGGAAACAATAATGTAATATTCAAAACAGTTTATAAATAGCCAAACAACAAGAAAAGCTGAAAGTTAAATAAAAGTATTCTATTGGAGTAAAATTATCCAATCAGCGACGTGAAACAGAAAAATTTACAAATTTAAGCGGTAAACGTCAGTCGCTAGAAGGCAACGTACCTATGCAGTTTGTACGCTCGGTACATATTCAGTGTGAGACGAAAATTCATTACGTCGAGAATATTATAAATTTACGTGTTAAAAAGTGCAAGTAATTAATAAACAATCTCACAGCTCTCTAAATATAAGTGAAGTGGTATTTAATCGTGTGAAGGATTAATAAAAGGAGTGAGGTAAAAATTATATTTTGTGTAAGTCTACATTCTTTAGCCCCCTGATAAGAGATACATCTTTCTACAAATTAATACTGGCGCAGTCGAGGCAAACTTAAATATATATATAATATTTAAAGAAATATTAAAAATACAAAGTTGATTCCTAAACGTTGGGGCGAAGGCCACTGGAAACTTTGTATCGTACGTGGGGCGAACTCTCCAAGAAACTTCAAGTTCGGTTCCCCAACAGTTGAACTACAATACAAATCCTCCTAAAATAAACTTACTTCAAATTTCGTTTATTGCTTAAGGTTTACCAGTTTTACAAAATGATACAAATTGCATTCAGAATGAAGAGGTTTTCACTGACTATACCCAATATATACATTTTATTTCTCATGCAAATATCTTAAACATACGTATTTTAATCAAGATCGTTAGAGCCATTCTGGAGAACATAAAAAGCAATGAAACCTGTTTCGTGTAAAGGGTAGCTTTGGATGGGCGGATTTTCTTGAAAATCTTCGTCTGGCATCTTTGGAACTTCTGAACTTAATACCAAGTTTGCTATTTATTTGATATTTCGTTTTGACTTACGCTCTTCACAGATGGACAGATACACGGATGGATAGATATATTGACACACCAATCACGCGCCCATGCGTTTTTTCTAAATATGCTTTTGTTTACTCGGGGAATCTCAAAACGTGTATTTATAAATGGGTGGTAAACAATACTTCCTCTACCTGCTATAGGTAAGCAGTACAGAAAGTAAAAATAAACAATTTTTGAATCGATCCAATACATTGCTTAGATCATCATTAACACCAAAAGGGGGCAGTTGCAAGATGTGCTAGAAACGTGACAAGAATTCTTTAATGAAGTGTGTATGGAACACAGCAGCACAGCGTGTAAATGGAAGAACTTTAAGAGAGTTAAAATAATATTTTATTAACGCTGGATGTCGTATTGCTAATTTTTAAATGGCAATCGAATCTGCAATTGAAATGATTTCGCAAATTTCACTCAGTTTAAAACCGGTTTGTTCCTCCTGATGAATTTAGCACATTAGCATCTTGAAATGTTAAAATACATTAATGACCATCGTGAAAGGAAGCTTACTGTATTATGTTACCTATAATAGACACTATATATATTGATTATTTTAAATTAAAATACAGTCACGTAAGTTTAGTATTAAAAAGTAGTTATTAGAATAACTAGTAGTTAGTATATTAGAATACAATGAATAAAGCTTTAAAAATCTACATAAATGCACAGTTAAGAAAATGTAAAATAGATAATTAATTCCTCTTTTCAACTTACCAACTGCTATACTGATGGAGTAAATATTTTTGAAAGGTATCAGCAGCAATATCGAAATGAAATAAATGATAACGCATAATCTTGTGGAACACGGTTCTACCACCTCCCGCGCCGGATAACCGTAAATTAACACAATGGCTCTCTAATTGTTAATTTATAACTAAACGAAAATAATATCTCAGTTTAATTTCATTCAAATCGCCAGAGCAACAGCTACAACACACACAAAATATGTGGCGTTGAAAATTCATCAAAAGCAGCGAGTTAAGTGCAGCTTTTAAAAGTTATATCCTTTCAAAATAAACACAATCACGGTCGATTAAGTTAGCTGATCTGTACTAGGTGTATAATACAAGTAACAAATAATTATTATTATTATTAACCAGTTAAAAGATACTGGTCTTAAATAACACTGCTAAGAGTTATAGCATGAAGTTGATCACTTCATGGTGAAAAAAAATTAATAAGATGTTAACTCTGAGCTAACTCTACACTCTGTTTCATAAACAAATGTCTTCTTTGCTTTATAGAGCTTTTAGAACATGTTTAATTTACATGCATAAACCATTAATGCAAAACAATGAAATAATATACGAAAAGTATTATTTTACGATTTGTATACATAACCTGCTGCTTTAATGTTAAACGCACTCAGTATGTAGATCTCTATGAAGAAATTAGGGATTTAGAAACTCGTTCATTATTTGTAATCCAAGGCACATATTGTCACGAACGTGACTGAGGAGATACGTATTTTAATTATTATTTTATATTAATTGGCATTATTCTATTATACTGTCACAAGTTTCTAAAGCTTCTAATTTCAAAGAGAATCACATTTTACATTTCTTAACTTTCCTTAAACCTTAGTAAGTGTTTATACGACAGGAAATAGCGGCCTGCTACTTCCCTTGACATTTTCAAGGGATGTCACTATGTCATCATTTCCTGAGGAGTACATGTCTTTCTGCAGGCTCTTAGCTGCACCTTAAACCGCGTTACGTCACATAGAATGTTCTAGAACATTGACGCATCGAGTTATGATTGGCCGCTATATTTCAAACTCAGGGCGGTGACAGATCATATTTGGTAATAGCTGTCAGGGTATTAGAATGAACCCGTCTAGGGTATTCAACTCTATATAAGCAAGCCCTCAAGCTCTGCTCGGGGGATTTTGTGTTGTAACTTGGCCGGGACCGCTATGGTACCCGTCGACAGCCACTGCACGGTCTCTCCGGATGGTTTCATTTGGCACCACTAACGGCTTGACAAAGTCATGTTGAGTATTGGCTCTTCTCATCCACGACGAGACGTTTCTCAAGGTAAGCATTATAAAATAAATTGTTAATAATAATGTTAGCTAGTACCATCATCATCCCTGATCGCTCTAGCCAAGCGTTTTGATTGTCTCTAACTCTGCAATCCCTCATTTAGCTATTCCCCCCAGTGTCAAAACTTAGCACGTGACAATTATACACACTGTCTACTCCCTAATTTATCATAACCTGTAGTGTATTAGTCGCGGGTTCAAACACGTAAAATGGGGCTGTGAATATCCTTTGGAAGGGAAGAAAAGTCATTTGTCCCTTTTTAATTGCGTAACGTCCTTTAACCGGGAGATCATGTTGGATGATGAATGAATTAAATGGTGAGATGATGCGTAAATGAGCCTGGGGTCCATAAAGCTTATACTTATCTGGTATTCATCTTTTCAGGATTAGGGAAAACCCCGGAAAAAACCTTATACTGGCAACTCGCCCTAACCGAGATTCGAACCCGGGACCTCTTAAAGTGAGCTTCATTTATCCTTTGTGGGATTTTCGCGTAAGTAAAATAACGTTATATCCAGAGAAAACATTTTGGTCACCCAAATAGCGGCTAGTGTTATTCAGCGGGAGTTGGGTCAAACTCTCGTCTCTGCGGCTCTAGCGGCAGATAGCAGGCGCCACTAGAAAGTTGATGGCTACAGAAAATTTACTAGAGGTCTCTATACGCTCATTTGAGGTGACAAGCTTCAAGATTTATTTTTATTTGAAAGCACACACATGTATTTTATTAATGCACCTCGTACAGACAATATAATTATGTTTAACATTAATCTTCATATTGGTCCTACCTTTCTCCTCAGCAAAGTCCTAGCGAACATCTTCATCAATATGAATTCACTTACCTGAAAAAGAAGAAAAGAGAATGTTAGTACGCAATCGGAAAGATTAAGCAGATAAAAAATCACAATCCATTAAGGAAAAACAATTACCAGCGGAGCAGAGCACTGGCGCTGCCCCTGAAAAGGCAGCCGCTGAGGAGCCTATGAAAACATAGCGCTACCTCCCATCACCATACAATAATCCTAACATCCCTATGGTAAAGCCCTTTCAAGGGTAGGTACATAGCAAAATCACTTAGACTCACCACGAGCTACTAGACCGGAGTTGAGTTAAGCAGATGAACTGCCAACATTCACCTATCAGGGCTAAGGATAGAGTGGGGAATGTCTGTTCCCTACTTAGGCGTCACTCTAGAAAGGGCCTAACTTTTCGTGAACACATACGAAGAACAATGAATAGGGCTAAGGGGGCCCTAGCCACCTACTACCCGGTTCTGGCTTCCACTATGCCGGTTCACTTAACTTTATAAAGCTCTTATACTACCTCTGATGCTGTATGTCTGCGAGGTGTGGGGCATGACAGCAGATTCCTGGCTTCTCTGCTTGCAGCGGATGCAGAATAGGGGACTTCGGTCCATCTATTCTGTCTGCAGTCGCTTTCTAGTGAGGCTACTTCATGAAACCTCAGCCCTTCCACATGTGGAGGATGTGATCAGGCGTCGGGCTCAAAATTTCTATGCCAGATTGGCATAGAACGCCCTTGTCAGATCCCTGGAGGACTACTTACCTCAAGAACGTCGCTACAGACACTACCGGGTCTCCGGCATGGCTTGTGGGCAGCTCCGGTAACGAAGACATTAAGCCAACCAACAACATAATGCTGTCACTAAGTACTCTCCCCTCCCCATGGGAGTGGTCACTCAAAATTCAAACCATAATCCATTTAAGGAACAACAGACACCAGCGGAGCAGAGGATGGTGCTGCTCCTGAAATGGCAGCCTCTGAAGAGCCTATAAAACACAGAGCTACCTGCTATCACACCATAACTTCAAAACCAAACCCATCAACCTACAATAGTCCTATCGTCCCTGAGGTAAAGCCCTTCCAAGGGTAGGTAGACAGTAATATTACTCAGCCTCAACACGAACCTACCAGACAGTAGTTGAGTTGAGTTAAGCAGATAAATCTGCAAAGAAGCAACTAAACATTCTGCCAGTGATTCATCGACGTCTTTCTACACCAAAAAGTCATCAATATCATTAAACACATGTACATGTAAAAATGGAAATTTAAATGTTCATAGTTCAGCATATGCGTTCCCGAACTCTCAAAAGAAATTCAAACTATTATCACCCGGTATAGAAACATGCACTCCACACAAATGCACTGTTATCTTCTCACTTAAGGATCAAATTCCAAACTGTACCAGCTCTCAGCTCTCACATTCCTCTAAGCCAAGGGTGACGAAAACGACTTCCTTCTGTGAGTCACCAAATATGCAGCACGCACTGCATCACTCAGCAGCATGTGAAAATCAAACGGACGGTTGCAGAGAGGGAACGGCGTCTGCGAGTCAAAATAACTCGCGAGTCACGTTTCCGCCACCTCTGCTCTAAGCATTCAGCACATCCTTAGTAAACTGCTACTGTAAAGTAGATGTAGAATCTTCGCAATGCAGTTTACAGCCCCAACACTCAAGAAGACGCTACAGTTTCTAATCGATTCAAAGCTCTCTGATTTACTGTAAGTGTTAACCTAATTCCGTGTTTGTGCAATTCTAAATTGATGTTCATCATGTATTCTTACTTTTTCTACCACGTATACATGCTTTGACGCCCCCTGAATAAAAAAAAAAAATAGAAAATGGTCCGTGTGTGTGTCTGTGTATTATGTACAGCATAACTCAAAAACAAAAACTCGAATAAGTACCAAACTTGGTATTTAAATTCAGCATCTTCCAAGGATGCGACACGAATATTTTCAAGAAATTCCTCTACCCCAAATACCCTTTACATGGAACAGTTTTCGAAAATTTTAATTTTCTAAAAAATGCCTCTAACGATTTTGATTAAAATATCATATATTAAAGATATTTACATGACAAATAAAATGTGTATCTTGAATTTTCTGAGAATAGCCTTTGAACTCCTCTTCATTCGGAAGGAATGTTGTATAATCTTGTTTAACTGGTAAACGTTAAGCGATGCACGAAAACATACTACACAAAAAATGTAGATTCCTTTAAAACACACAACTTATTTAGAATAACCTTTTTGTGGCATAAACCATTTCTGAGATATGCATTATTAATGGTTCAAATTGTTCATTTATTGGTTATTCTTTAAAATCCTTTCAACATTCAGTTGTCTCTTGCGATTGCATGGAAACAGTATGGAATTTTAAGATCAGCATATAGCGTCCAGTTCTTAAACATTTGACTATCTATGTTCTGTTTGTATGTTAACGAAATGTGTAATGTAGCTATTTTTGCAAAGTTTATTTGGCTAAAAATGTAGCAGATAGAAAAATATGCTTTATTAAGAATAGTCTGTATACTCATTAATAAACGATAGAGTACAGAGAAAGTCATGTGAATGTATCACATCAGATTTTTATGATAACAGGTCGTGATAAGACCATTACCTTAAATACGAGTAAAGCTTTAATAAAAAGCATAATCAGAAATCTTATAAGGTCAGCAGATAACTTAGCGCTGGTTATGTAAAGTGATATTGGCAAGCTGAGCAGAAGAGGTTCCGATACAAACAATCCACTTTAAATGCAGTTTGCATTTCGGAACGCTTTGTCTACTAGGGCTTCCTTAGAACTTTCCTTGTCTCGACAGAGGAGTATCGCCACGACATCGCAATATTTAGCGTTATTCCAAGGGTTTAGGTCGTGCACCCATATACCTCGCTAACGTGCTGATAACCCCTGTAACCAATATGATTCATCATGTATAGGGTTGTAAAGCAATAATGCGACTTTAAAAAGTAGTTTGATGTATAAGAAAACAACCAGAGTAAGCGCTACCATTTCCTAAGCCTGGGGGAGCAGCTTACGTCATTCACTTGTTTTCTGTTTAGCTCATAACGTAATACCCTAAAAGGTAAAGGTACACAGACGAACGGAGTTGGCCCCCGAAACTGGGACAGAGTAACGCACGCAGGCCAGCCGTCCTTTATGCTTCTACCTTACACACGGGGATGAGGGAAGAGACCCGAAGGGTGACCAGGTCCGGATGACGATAGGCACAAGCACAGGCGAGGTCACTAAGGTTTCCAGATTGAAAGCACCTAGAGGCGGGTTCCAAGCCGAGCAGTTCCTGGACGACTTTAGGATGAAGATAAGCCATCCCAGCATTCGCCTACCGACCCGAGAAACCACGAAAAACCCAAGGGTCAGAGTCATCGTCACTGGGGGCCGAACTCGGGATTACCCAAAATGCGAGCCACACGCGTTACCGCTGCGCCCCATCGCTCGATCGGAGCACACTACCTCTTGGAGCTTGCACATCATCAGTAAACCACATGAGCACCTATGCTGAACTTAGCGGCATCATTTCCCGATCTGCTACACCTCGCATTAATTATGAAATTAATTCTACAATCAGACAAATTTACTGCTTATAATTTAATAAAACACTATGGTATTCCTAATAACGGATTAAAATAGTAGATTATGATACCAGGGGTAAATTCTTACTTTTAAACACTGAGACAGTATTTTTAAGACTTAAATATTTTCAGTCTAATTATATAATATGTAAATTCAATAACATCCCGCCTTGAAGCAATATGTGTATGTAATAATTTGTAAAATGTATGTAGCAGTCATTGCATATGCTTATATTATTGTAAACATGTTCAATCATGTTATGTGAATGCATTACGTAATTTAATAATGTAGGAGCTGTGAGAATAATAAGTTAAATGTTGCTAACAATGAGGTATCAATGAGGTAACCTTGAGGCAATAATGAGTTTAAGAGTTTAATAATACTACTTCTGATTATTGGAGTAACAATAATGTGATTTTAATGACAGTTTAAAAAATAGCCAATCAACAACCAGAAAACGCTTTAGTTAAATGAAGGTATTCTATTGGAGTATGATTAGCCAATCAGAGACTTGAAATACAGAAATCTACAAATTTAGGCGCTTGAAATCAGTTCAGTTGCTTGCAAACAGTGTTACTAACCAGACGTAAGATGTGTCCTCGAGAAATTAATTACGTATTCGTGTGAGACGAAAAATAGTTTGCATATTAAAAAGTGCAAGTATTAAGTAAAAGAATCTCACAGCTCTCGATATCAGTGAAGTGCTATTTAATTTGTGTCAAAGATTAACAAAAAGGAGTGAATTAAAACTTATAATCTGTGTAAGTCTACATTCTTGTCGTATCACGCTCTGCCAAGATATCATGTCTCTAACAATAATACTGACGCAGCCGAGGCAAACATATATATTTAATACTTAAAGAAACTATCTTCTTCAAATTGACGCACAAAGCGTGATGCAAACAACGTAAAAATAAACTTCAACACAATATTACAAAAAATCTGATGTGTTACACTCACATGACTTTCTCTACTCTTCTACAAACTATATTTACAAATACTTATTCTCCATCTATTTCATGTTAATCCAGATAAACATTTGCAGAAACTTATTACTAATTTTCTTGTAGAAGCAAGGGAAATATGGTAGGTTTTAAGCGATAGTCAAATATTTTAAGCGCTGGTTGCTATGTGGCGCATTCCATTCTCTTTATATGTCCAGGACATAAAAATATCTTAAACATATGATACTTTAATCAAAATCGTTAGAGCCATTTCTGAGAAAATAAGAATGTTCGAAAAATGTTCCATGTAGAGGGTAGTCTGGGGTGGTCGGATTTTATTGAACATCTTCGTGTCGCATTTTTGAAAGATACTGAAGCTAAATACCAAGTTTGGTATTTATCTGACTTTTCGTTTTTGAGTTACGCTGTTCACACACACGGAACTTTTTATAAAACTGCTGTTTTGGATTTAGGATGCCTCAAAACATATATTTCCGGTGAAATTTCGATATCGAATTTTTGGGTGGAATGCAATACTTCAACTACTTACTATACCTACGTAGTAGAGAAAGCAAAAAGTATAAGCATTGGAAAATTAAACAAATAACAAGGAATATCTCGGAAATGGTTCACTTCACGAAAAAATGCATATGATATAAGTGGTGTGCTTTAACGAGCTCTAAATTTTTGTGGAAAAATTTGTGTCTATCTCTTACGATTTAGCAGTTATGCAAAAGACATTCAGAAAGAAGAGGATTCCTAGGGAACATTACCAGAAAATTCAAGATATACATTTAATTTGTCATCAAAATATCTTAAATATATGTTATTTTGATCAAAACCATTAGAGCCATTTTTGAGAAAATCAAAATTTTGGAAAATGTTCCATGTAAAGGGTAGTCTCGGGTGGGGGATTTTCTTGAAAACCTTTGTGTGCATCTTTGAAAGATACTGAACCTAATTATTAAGTTTTGTATTCATCCGACTTTTCGTTTTTGAGTTATGCGGTTCACAGACACATAGATGCACATCAGACACCGACCCACACGTACACACATACATTTTTGTAATAGTTCGTTTTTGGATTAAGGGGGCCTAACATGTGTTTCCAATGAAATCTCAATATCGAATTTTTGGGTGGAATGCAATATTTTTCCTACTATACGTAATAGGGAAAGTAAAAATGACATGACAGAACCCAAATTATACCGCTATAATGTTTAAACTAATTGTTCAAAATGTCCATGGCCATAACTAGCACCCAAGGAGATTGTTACACCCCAGGAGCTACAATCCTAGCAACCAGGTCCATATTAGTTTCGACAGAAGTCACGTACACTAGGCTCTTCACGTGATCCCAGAAGAAGAAAGTCCTGTGTGTCAGATCTAGTGACCGAGCTGGCCATGGAAGAGGACCACCACAACCAATCCATCTTTGCCCGAACTGTTAATTCAAAGTTGAAGTAGAATGTTTGTTGCTGCTACGTATGGAAACTCAGTTTGAAGATGATGTATTATAGTTCTTATGTTGGGGAGTCGAACTTAAAATTCGTTGCAACCGCACGTATAGTAAACAGTTTCCGGTAGCCTTCGCCCCAGATGTACTTTCAGATGGCCTTTACCCCAAGTTTTAAAAAAAATATATTAACTTTGTAATTAAACTGTTTCTTAAATATTTAATATTTATGTTTGTCTCGGCTGCGTCAGTATCTGTTAGAGACATGGATTTCTTGACAGGGCGTAATACGACAAGAATGTAGGCTTACACAGATTTTTAGTTTTAATTCACTCCTTTTTATTAATCATTGACACAAATTAAATAGCGCTTCACTGATATAGAGAGCTGTGAGATTCTTTTTATTAATTAATTACATTTTTTAACACGTATACTATTTTCGTCTCACAGGTATTAAATCTATCGAGGACGCACAAGCAACGCATCCAGTTATGAGCACAGTCTACAGGCAACTGAATAGATTTCAACCGTCTAAACTTGTAAATTTCTGTATTTCAAGTCTCTGATTGGCTAATCCTACTCCAATAGAATAGCTTCATTTAACTAAAGCTTTTTCTGGTTGTTGATTGGCTATTTTATAAACTGTCACTAAAATTACATTATTGTTACTACAAGAATCACAAGTAACATTTAAACTCTCAAACTCATTATTGCCTCAAGGTTACCTCATTGTTAGAAACTTTTAACTTATTATTCTCACAGCTCCTACATTATTAAATTACGTAATACATTCACATAACATTATTGAACATGTTTACAATAATATAAGCATATGCACTGTTACATACACTTTACAAATTATTGTAACATACATTAATTGTTTTAAGGCGGGCTGATATTGAATTTACATATTATATAATTTGACTGAAATCATTTAAGTGTTAATAATACTGCCTCAAGGTATTTCCTAACATTCACTGCAAAATGTACTGGCACCGCATTATGCTCAAACCATATACACCTGCAAATTATCAGCGGCCAGAAAATGTGGGAGGACGTTTTGAAGAAACATTTTGTAGACTACTCCGTTTCATTCTGTCGGGTGGTACACAAGGCCCAATCACAGAATTGTTAACAATATCAGCCTATACATTCACAGATAATGTCTGTTGGTTGGCTCGATTCACCACTGCTTGTTAATTTTCATACTTCCAGATATGGCTATCCTGTTAAACATGCCTTCCCTAGTAAATATTGCCTCGTCTGTGTACATATCATAGCAGAAAAATGTGGTTGTCTGCACTTTGTTCTAAGAATGAATTGGTGGCAGACCGCAATGTAAACATGCTCTACAGCAGTTAAAGGTTATGTTTTGTTTGAAAACAGTCACATTCCGAGTAAACAGATACAGTAGTTGAGTTATTACAAAACGAAAACAATGAAATTACTTGGCAATAGGCCACCGGAGACCATGGGTTCCTTATATCAAAACACCCAGAAAACATTGTGAACGTTTGTCGGAAGAGTTCGGATTTATTCTGTATATTTATTAACCATACACGGGTAATGAACCCGCTTAAACACACAGAGGAAACGCAGCAAAACTTTCTTATAGAAATAAAACGTGTTTTTGAGTAATTATCCAACACATATCGTACCGTTATAAGCAGATCCGAATATCTTTTGTTTTCTCGGTTGCTAAATCATGACCATCTGTAAATGTTGGCTAATATTTTCTGTGCCATAACAAGTTTTTCCACCCCATGGCTTTCTCAATGAAAAGTCAACGCCGCCTTTATTACTTCAGCATGTTTGTAATATAAATTCCTTTTAGTTTTTTATTCATTTAAGATAATTCAACAATGGAAATACTAAAATGCAATTCTTGACCCATCAACTACAAATTTTATATGATCATTGGCATGTGCACTACAAATAAGATACCAAATTTGGAACCACTAAATTAAACCATTACTGAGAATTTATTTACTAAAATTTTAGGTTCTAATTTTACACGTTTTCAAAAATCCTTTCTTTGTTCAACAGTTCTGCACCAAAGCTAAAATTTCAGGAAAACTATTTGAGCAATTAAGCATTACAAGGTGTTCAAAGAAAGTATTGGAGAAAAAAACACTTGAAAACTGGAATATCAAACATCACCTGCTTTTAAGTTTCTGAATTACCTCATAAATACCACAGTTATTGCCGACGTGGCGCTACGGTAACGTGTGCGACTCGCATTCGGAAGGCCCGGGTTCGATCCCCGGCAACGATCCATCCTTGATTTTCTTAATGGTTTCCCCGGGACGGCAGTCCAATGCTGGGGTGGTTCATCCCCTGCTCCTCATTTCCTGAATCCATCATCTTCGTTGTCATCTGTTTCGGGGAATTGTAGGAGTAGAGACGGTGTACGGTGTTGCGGCTGGACGTGTTTGTAAGCTATGTAGAAGTCTCTTCCCTGGCGTCGTTGCGGGACTGCTCAGTTAGATCTCACTTCCGAGTGGGCCCCGCCAGGTATTCAGGTGACTTGAGGATGAGTCATGGCGGCGTCAGATGCGATCTGGAAACGTTAGGGACGCCATCCATGCTTGCGCCCGCCTAATCCGGATCTGGTCGTCCTTCGGGTCTCTCCTCTCATCCCTCCATCCCAGAGGTCACGGTAGAAGCACAAAAGGCCGTTGTGGCCTACTTGCGGTGCTCTATCCCAGTTGTGGGGGGCCCCTCCGTTCGTCCGTACCTCCACCTTTTAACACGCTATTGATATGTTGAAGGCAGAATATAAAACTAGAAAGTACAAAATGAATGAAACACTGTATGAAATAATAGATTATGGTACAAGGAGTAAAAGTAGGATTTTACTTTGCGAGTAGGAGCAGTCCTAGGAGTAAAATAAAACCACTTTTAACACGTGTGGCGTATATTATACCGGATGTTTCAGAAATATTTTTACAAACTTTGGGTATGGGTTCCTTACACCAAAAGAAGGAAAAAAAGTTCGGATGAACATATGTCCCATAATCCTTGGTTTTCGCGTTATTCCTGTCACAATAAAAGTGTGAGTTCAACGGCCTTCGGGGTATTCCAACCTCAAAACTTCATTTCTCTATGCATTCATAGAAGGCGTTGACACATTGTACTACATGCGTTAGATGGCGAAGTGTTGCCATGGAGACTTGTTTACGTTTGTCATTTGTCATTAGTCTGTCTTCAATGTTTCAATTGTGTACATGTAGTGAGTTAACTGCACGTGTTTCGTTCCACCATGGCTGGATATTCATTTCGTGAACAGGCAGACATGATTTTTATGTATGGTCGCGAGGCTGCACGGTTCTATCAGATAGAGTTTCCAGACCGAAGACAACCGAGTCATCCAACCTTTGTCGCTGTTTATCGTCGCCTTGCTGATAAATGTGATAAATGCCAGGATCCGGCACATTTTAGTCGCATTGTTCCAGATGCACTGACTGGTATCTACCATGACCGACGGATAGGCAGAGGAGGACCAGTTCCATGGCCTGCACGTTCTCCCGGCCTCAATCCTGTGGATTTTTACCTCTGGGGGCATCTTAAATCATTGGTTTATGGAGCAGCCATCCCGGATGCAGAAACGCTTCATCGACGTGTCATGGAAGCCTGCGAAACCATTCGACACCATCCCGGAGTTTTTGACAGGGTGCGACATTCCATGATTCGACGAGTACAGGCATGCATAGAAGCTTGAGGAGGACATTTCGAGCATTTATTATGAGTTTTGTGTGTTATAAGTGTACCACTGTGTTGAACACCTAACGAGAAAACAAAGGATTATTGTACATATGTTTATATGAACTTTTTTCCTTCTTGTGGTGCAAGGAACCCATACCCGAAGTTTGTAAAAGTATTTCTGAAACATCCTGTATATTGATTCCTAAAACTAACAGAGATCACGTTTAGAAGCGGTTCTTGAAACAAGAGAAATGACGTTAAAAAAGCGAGATGTAAAATGGTTTTTTGGTTCGCTAGCAGTCATTTTCAACATGTTTTGCCTTACGCCAGGCAATGAAGCGATTAAATGCTATATAATATCGCTTTCTGGATTTTTTGGGCATGTACTTCTACTGTTATTCTTTCTGCTGCTTGTGTGAGTTCACCTGAACTTCCATTTCAGTTTCTTTTGAAGTCATAATTTCCGCCATTTAATCTTTATGATGTCAGATAGATAAAAGAATAACGTTTTAAATCAACAGAAGGCTGTCAATATAAGTTAACTCTACAACGAATCGCGATAAATTGAAGTATGTCGATTTGTATTGTGAACAGATAATATGCGTGCCATGAGAAATTAATCGAGTAAAAGGACATAATGAAAAGCAAAAGCTAATCAAACCAAATCGAGTTTTTAAACATGTGCAAATACAAAGGGTAATTGCTATGTAATTGGACTTGAAAACCAAAGTTGGTCACAAGTGCGATAAGCTTAGGCTTTTAGCTCGTGCTGTATGTTAGAAGTTCTACGTTTAGGCACACTGTCTAAAAATGGCTTTTCGATCACTATTGGGCGTTTCATCGCTGATGCCTTGAGAGTTGAAATCAGTAACTGTAATAATAGCCTATGTTTTTGGTAAGAACAGGGTTTTTAAAGGGTGAAAGAATTATAAAGATTGAGCTATTTCTGAAATCTCCCCTCTCTCTTTCATACATACGCACACACAAGTTCTCTGTATATAATATTAGCATAGTTTTGCAGCAGAACTTGTGCGACAGTGGTATAACGAGTAGAGGAATTTTTAATTTCTAACTTAGAAAGCAAGGATTCTGGCTTTACCATAAAAGACAATGCTTGTCAACATACGGGGCAAGTATGGCTTCCGAAGTTTCACATTTTAATCTTGATGAGAGGCAGTACAATACTGTGATTGTAAATACGGTGGCGTGGGAACAATGCACGTGCTATAGGGATCGACTTGAATCGATATCTCTAGCTATAGAATATCTGTGTGTTGTGTTGTCAGTCTTCATCCGGACACCTACTGCCATTACAAGATTAATTAGTGCGAATACTACTACAGTTCCGGTCACTGAAGCTTACGCATGCTAAGGCGACCGTGGAGGTTGCGGTTTCGACTCCGGCTTCCGTCGGGTTCTGCTCCACCTCCTACTGCCACAAATCTCTCGCAATTTAGTGCAGTCCTACTACACTAGTAAATATTCAGCCTGGGCTGAGTCGTTAAACACAGGGGACTTTTCCAAAGTTTATGTTGCAGGCTTCTATTACTTTCTCCTTCTATCAAATTTATAATCGAAGTATTTGCATTATGTCTTACCATGCTAACCTCCAGCTCATATGGCTGCCTTCGGAATGGAAAATGAAACCGTTGGTCCCATGTTTTATTGAAGTGTATGGAAGCTACGATGAATTTTTATTTTCTCAAACACGTACACAGTAGGTAGTGAAGGTATTGCATTTCACCTAAAAATTAATACCGTATTTCACCGAAAAGACGTGTTTTGAGACCCCTTGAACCACCACCATCCCCCCAAAAAACGTTTTTACTTTCACTAACACGTACATAGTAGGTAGAGAAGGTATTGCATTTCGTCTAAAAATTAATACCGGTATTTCACCGAAAAGACATGTTTTGAGGCCCCTGGAACCACCACCTTCCCCCTAAAATATTTTTACTTTCTCTACCACGTATATAGTATGTAGAGAAGATATTGCATTCCACCGAAAAATTCTTTACCGAGATTTCAGCGGAAAAACATATTTTGAGGCCCATTGAACACAAAAATGCATGTTTCTAAAAAGACCCGTATGTGTATGAAATTGCTTAACTCAAATAAATTTTGAGAATAACTCAAAAACGAAAAGTCGGATAATTACGAAACTCAGTATTGCGTTTCATTAACTTCCAAAGATGCGACACGAAACTTAAAAAAATACCCTAACCTAAACTACTCTTTACATGGAACATTTTTAGAAATGTTTGACTTTCTAAAAACAACTGCTGTAATGATATTGGTTAAAATATTATACATTAAATATATTTACATGAAAAATAAAATTTATATAATGAATTTTCTGGAAAAATCCTATGAAACCCTCTTCAATTGGAAGGAATTTTGTATAACTGGTGAACGTTAAGTGATAAACGAAAACGTACAACACAAAAAATGCACATTTCTTTTAAACACACAATGTATTTAAAATAAGTTTTAGTGGTATTAGTCATTTCCGAGATATCCGTTATTAATGGTTCGAATTGTTCTGTACTTATCCATTCTTTTAAAGTGCTGTTTATTTTCAGTTGTTTCTCACGATGTCATGGAAACAGTATGAAATTTTAAGGTCAGCATACAGCGTCCAGAACTTGACATTTGACTTTAAACATTTGAATCTATAACGAAGTGTGTGAGGTAGCCGTTTCCGGAAAGGTCTATCTGGATTAAAATTAAGTAGATAGCAAAATCAGCTTTCGTAAGAATAAGTTGTATACCCATGATAGAGGGTAGAGAAGTCATTGAATGTAACACATATATATTTTTTTCATATTTTCATGTTACAAATTGAAAATATTCTGAAATAGCTAAGAAGATATAGAGAGTTCTCATTAGAAATATAACTTTGAAATTCCGGAATTATCCGTAAAGTTACGCTAATGCTCTCTCCCGTGTGTGGCTGGAATAAAACTAATGTCCATATGTTAGTTGCAGTTTTGCTTGGGTGGGCTTAGTTAGATTTCAGTTTTCCCGGCATGCGTAGTCATATCCTTATATTTGGCTTTTAAGAAATTATATTTATAATTAGAATAGTATTTTATTTCATCACCTCCAATTACGAATATCATACATTAATTCTTCTGCTCTCCTAGGAGTTGCTTACGTTTCGGATCATATTGTACACTTAACACCCTGGTTTTTTGTGTATATGTATCCTTCATTTAATTGCACACTTGTCACGCAATTACCAGCTTAGTTAATTTTTTTTCTGTATGACCTACCTCGTCAATTCTGTTATTAAGATCCTCTTTCTTTTTAATCACGTTTCTCCACCATTTCTCTCTTACCTTTCCTGTATATTTGCCTAGCTGTTTTAGAAATTCTTTCCTGTTGTTTCCAAAAAGTTCCCATTTTCTATTCCATATTTCCTCTCTCCAGACCTTGGTTTTTGTACATTCCGATATACAATGAAAATTTTTATCTGCTTTACCACATAGTGGCCACAAATTTTTGTCAGCTTTTAAACCTCTGAACAACATTGTTCCTGTTCTTGTACATGCAAGGCTCTCCCTTTACATTTTATCAAAAACAATGTACACTGCCATTTGTGAAAATTGCAACATCAAGAAAGAATTTCCCGAATAACTCCAAACTTGGTGGAAGTGTAGAAGAGTGTGCAAGTCAATAAGTGATTAGGTTTGCAGAGAGATGGGGTACAAGTAGGCGGAGCAGGGCCCTCTCGTGTCGGTCCAACAAACTCAGTGTTGCGCTCGGTATAGTCAGTGCAGAGTTGTCAAACAAGATGTAAACAATAGAGTAAGTGCCAGTATGCCTCGTCGACGTCAAAGGGAGCCATATCGGCATGCGAGTGAGTTCAAACGGGGCGGAATGATCGGTCTCCGGGAAGCTGGTTTGTCATACCGTGACATTTCGGCTCGTACAGGGCATACTACTACGATAGTGATGCATGTATGGAAGCATTGGATAGATGAAGATCGTACGCAGCGAAGAGTGGGTACTGGACCACGGAACATGACCACAGCACGGGATGACCGTCATCATGTCTGCATGGCCATAACGGACCGACAGCTTCATCTACAGTGTTGGCTCGACGCTGGAGTACTGCAACACTGAATTTGTCTGCATCAACGGTTCGTCGCCGTCTGCTGCAGGTTGGACTGGTTGCATGCATGCCATTACGTCGGATCCCATTGTCCAGTAACCACAAGCTCCTCCGACTGCAATGGGCACGTGAACACTGTCACTGGAGTGCTGAGTAGCAAAATGTAGTCTTTTCGGACGAGTCCCGCTTCAACGTGTCCTACAGCGATGGCCGCATACGGGTCCGGCGGTATCCTGATGAGCGCAATCTGGAGAGCTGTATTGTTGAGTGGCATAGCGGACAAACACCAGGTGTGATGGTTTGGGGCGCAATTGGTTACAACAACCGATCTCGCCTCCTTCGAATTGAGGGCACTTTGAACAGCAACCGGTACCTAACGGTGGTTGTAGAGCCTGGGGTACTTCCCCTGCTTCAAACATCTCCACAGGCCACATTTCAACAGGACATTGCCCGGCCACATATTGCGAGGAATGTACAAGCCTTCTTCGAAGAGCGACGAGTACCATTGCTTCCCTGGCCTGCACGTTCGCCTGACATATCGCCCATCGAACATGTCTGGGATATGGTTGGTCGGCACCTGGTGCGTCACGGTCCTCCAGTAACCAGTGTCACGGATTTATGAACTCGAATACAAACTGCGTGAAGGGAAATTCTTCAGGAACATATTCATAAACTTTTTTATTCATTACCATGGCGTATAGTAGCTCTAATCGCAGCGCATGGAGGCCACACTAAATACTGAATATTATAGCTGTTCTGCTCCATGCAAACCTTTTCCTTCCCCTTCTATTGCAAACAATAACGTATGTTTCCCGCCTCACTCTTTCTTAAATTTCCTATAGTATTTCAAAATACTCCTATGTTCCTGGTTAGCTCATATTTGCTACCTTTATGTTATCAAAACTTAATTGTGTGAACTTGGTACATTAAATTAACTGCTTTACACTGATATGATTTATACCAAGATATATTTCCTGACCTCAGTGCATGTTCAGATTAGTTATTTGGCGAATGGTGATTAAGGGGCCAGATTCTTGGGCTTTAACTTGCTTTTTCCTTGCCATTTAATGAACCATTTTCAAGATATTATTGTTTCACACCTCCTGGGGGCTAAATATATTCATTTCGTAGGATCTTAAAATGCCTAAATAGGGGTTTGCGACCTAAAATGTCATTTTTTTCATTTTTCTAGACAGTAAATATGTATTTACTCTTGCAAAGCGCAACCTGTCATTCAAAGAGGCTTAGAATAACATTGACGAAGTTTCTAGGAAAGAAGTGACAATACCAGTGGGAGTTGCATGTTCTTCAAAACTGCGGAGCATTATTAAACCCAATGACATGAAGCTGATTTCTTTTAGTTCAATTTATACCCTGCCTTTAACTACATTGCTCTTATCGGTGGCCTTTTCTTTGGAGCTTATTGCCTATAGGCAATGATGTTAACTCGTATTCTCTTGTCGTTGAGTTTCTTGCACACATACGCATTCACACTCTCATTCATACTTCCAGACTCTGGAGAGGATAAGCAATAATCTTGGCTAGAGAAAAGTTCCTAACCCCCAGCCGGGAATCGAACCCGGGTAGGCAGGTGCTCTACCAAGAGCTATGGGGCCAGCCGAAGCTGATTTGTTCAGTTGTGCAGGGAGAAAATATACAGGAAAATAAACTCTAGAACCTGTAGCGTTAGCATCTATGACCTATTCTCCAAAGATGTTATATTCTGTGAAGAGAACCTTTTATTTATACAACAATGTGCTACGTGATGATAGGAAATACTTCGTTCCATAAAATCTGGGCACGTATGTAGCTGTCTACTGCATTGCGAAAGAGAGAGGGGGAAGGGAGAGAGAGGTGGGGAACAGTGTAATCTATTTTGTGTGTTTCTTGTGAGTAGTTTTTGATAGGGTAAACTATTGGGAAGTATGCACCTTTAAATAAATCTTACTAAAATAAGAAAAAAAGACAGAGATAATAAAAATAGTTGACTCCAGACAGTTATTTGACAATTCTTAATGCTACTGCGGTCAACAAATGCAAACCAAATAAACAGTAAAATATATTCTGTGTGTTTTATGATAGTATTTGATAAGGTGTGCTTTCGTGAATTAAGGTTATAAATGAATGTTACTAAAATAAGAAAAACGGAAAATGATTTGTTTGTAATAATGATCTACAAAGGTAATCTAAAAGAAAACCTTATTTTAAGGGTATAGAAAACCTAAAAGAATACAAGTACGGCCCTAGTGATTAAAATCAGGTTGGTATCTATTCGTTGCATTACTCCCCTAAAAGTGAATGTTACATATCAATTGAACATTCGTTGTGAATGTACGAGTATAGGAACGAAGAATTTGGTCCATATATTATAAGAAAGGGCACAAGGAGCCCCCCCGGCCCCCGGTTGTTGGTTGCCCCGGAGCAGCTCCTTGCAGCCTGCCTGTCTATTGATCCACAGTCGGCCTGCTGGACTCAGTGCAGTGACGTAACACAGCAGGCAGGCGGGCGGGAGGGGGGATTGCTTGGTTTCTGACCTATCTAAAAAAAGGAGTCTCACAAGCTTTTCAACAGCTCAGCCTCGGGGCTATGAGTGTTTATACTGTCATAACCTTACACACTCACAAACACCGTGTATGGAAATAACTCCTGCAACAAATTCACCGCTTAGAACTGCACACACAGCCGTTTAGTGTCTCTCCAATGAGAAGCCACCTGGAAATGCTGAATCACATTCCACCGGGGGATTAAACTGCCGACCTTCGGCTTTCTGTGCATGTGCTCAACTACATTTGTGACATCGTTTAAAACCGTAGCTATATTTTTAGTACAAATCGGGGTATTATGTGGTAAAATTGGTCAAATTAGTTGGATTGGTGACATGGATGTTTTAAGGAACATTAACATTTTTGTTTTTAAAAAATCTGATGTGTTACACTCACATGACTTTCACTACTCTTGTACAAACTAGTTTTACAAACGCTTATTCTCCATCTACTTCATGTTAATCGAGATAAACATTTGCAGACTCTTATCTTATTGCTAATTTTCTTGTAGATGTAAGGGGAATATATATTTACAAGGGCAATATAGAAATACAGTAGCCTTTAAGCACATACATATCTCTTAATAGCTGGTTGCTAGGTGCAGCACCATTCCCTTTCCCACAGATTAATACTATTTGCATATCCAAGACAAAAATATGAATAACGAATTCCCATTTGAGAAAATAAGTATTGAAAAATTTAATGGAATAAAAAGCAATATCTCGAAAATGGTTCACTCAACAAAAGAATGTATATGACATAAATTATGTATTTTAACGCGTACTACATTTTTTGTGTAAGGTTTGTCTATCTCTTATGGTTTACCAGTTATGCAAAAGTCGTTCACGATGAAGAACACTTTTGGAGACATTCCCAGAAAATTCAAGATATACATTTTATTTGTCATGAAAATATCCTAAACATATGGTATTTTAATCAAAATCATTAGAGCCATTTTTGAAAAAATTAAAATTTTCGAAAACTTTTCGGTGTAAAGGGTAATCTGGGGTGGGGGATTTTCTTGAAAACCTTCGTGTCGCATCTCTGGAAGATACTGAACCTAAATACCAAGTTTGGTGTTTATCCGACTGTTCGTTTCTGAGTTATGCTGTTCACAGACACACACACGGACATGTTTCCAAAAATGCTTTTTTTGGATTCGGTGGTCTCAAAACATATATTTCCGGTGAAATCTCGGTATCGAATTTTTGGGTGGAATACAATACTTCCCCTACATACTATACGTAGTAAAGAAAGTAAAAATGATACCATTTACGTCATTCTAATAAATTATAGCTTTACCGTACATAGAATGCAATTAAACGCAAATAAAAACATAATTATTTTTATATTTAGGAATTATCTAACATACTGTAGTTTTCCTAAACCCATTCCTAATTTTGTTTCTTCATAAACTCTATCCTCTGCAACTTCATCTGTTAGTTCTCTAAACGCCATGCTGCTTCAGACCGCATCCATCCATTGTTCTCTTTGTCTCCCCCGTCTCTGTTTCCATCAGAAATTAAAATAAAATTGAGTTTTATTTATGAAAGCTCTTTAACTGCTATGGTTCTTAGCGTCCCCTCTTTATCAAGCTTGAATTCTTTTATGTGCCGTAAATCTACGACACCGGACCACCGGTTTTACTTCCCTTCCGAAGGAAGCCATGCTAAGGATTTTTACGCCCGGAAAGATCCCATCGTCCTTCGCCGGGTTTGAACCCGCGACCTCGGGAACTAGAGGCTAGCATGGTTACCACTACACCATGGAGGACGACGAGTGTTTCCATCACTTCTCCATTCTAGCACCATTCTTACTATTTTATCGTTCCCCATTCTTTTCACGTGGCCGAACCATTTTAAACTTCTCTCCTCTATTGTTTTCAATACATCCTTTTTCACATCGTTATTTTCCGAATTTTTGTATTTCTAATTTTGTTTCTTCTTCAGATTCGAGAAGCCTTCCGCCAAAAATCCATCTCTATTGTTAATAATTTTCATTCTTATTACCTATTCATTGTCCACGTTGTTGCCACATGGAACAATAATCTTTGTACTATGAAATTATAAATGAGATTTTTAGTTTTATTGAAAATGTTTCTGATTCATAATATTTTTAAGTTCCAATTGTTTTTCTTCCTTCACGTATTCTGTTTTCTATTTCTAAGTAATATTAATAAAACATCAGAATAAAATGACTATTGCAATATTCTGTATCTCACAGACTTGGCTTATAATTTAATGATAAATAACTGCACTCATTCTTGCAAAAGGAAGCAAAAAACAAAATTTAATAATACACTTTTACAGCAGATTTTATGAAAGTACAGAAAAAAAACTAGAATATTTTATGCCAGAATTGACACTTTTTACCTTCTCTACTACGTATAGTATTGCATTCCACCCAAAAATTTGATACCGAGATTTCACCGGAGATACATGTTTTGAAATCCTCTGAATCCAAAAAAAGCATTTTAGAAACATGTCCGTGTGTGTGTCTGTGAACAGCATAACTCAGAAACGAACAGTCCGATAAACACCAAACTTGGTATTTAGGTTCAGTATCTTCCAGAGATGCGACACAAAGGTTTTCAAGAAAATCCCTCACCCCAGATTAACCTTTACATGGAACATTTTTCGAAAATTTTAATTTTCTCAAAAATGGCTTTAAAAATTTTGATTAAAATATCATATATTTAAGATATTTTCATGAAAAATGAAAAGTATATCTCGAATTTTCTGGGAATGTCTCCAAAAGTATTCTTCATTGTGAACGACTTTTGCATAACTGGTAAACCATAAGAGATAGACAGCATTTTACTACACAAAAATGTAGATCGCGTTAAAATATACAATTTATGTCATATACATTTTTTTGTTGAGTGAACCATTTTCGAGATATTGCTTGTTATTCCCTTAAATTTTCCAATACTTATTCTTTTTCTCAAATGGGAATTCGTTATTTATTTTTTTGTCCTGGTAATGCAAAGAGAATGGAATACTCCACATAGCAACCAGCTGTAAAAATATTTGACTACCGATTCCCCTTGCATCTACAAGAAAATTATCAATAAGATTAACATCTCGATATCTCGATGAACATGAAGCAAATAGAGAATAAGCGTTTGTAAAAATAGTTTGTACAAGAGTAGAGAAAGTCGTGTGAGTATAATACATCAGATTTTTATTACAACAATCCCAAGATTAATCGACCTCTTCATCAGGCAATAACTGCAGTTGATTCTCAACTAGTTTTGGCGCATCTGTACAGTCGACCTTGGAAGAGGTTTGCCACCCCGTGCAACAATTTGCAAGTGCTCACGCTTTCAGACATGACCCATTTTATCCGCAACGTCAGTCCTCCATGACTACGTATTCTCACGCAAGTAAACATATTTATTTATTTGCAGGGATAACAGTAAATAAAAACTGAAGAGGAGAATATGTGGTGAAACAACGAGATTGTTCTGAGTGAAAGATATGCTATAGACACGCCTTCTTATTGCATTTAGTTCGAAGTTGTCCAATTGAGTTTCTCTGGAGCTACTAACAAAGTAGACAAGTATACAAGAGGTAACTGAACCCAGAAACAGGTACTTTCGGATACCTCTAGGGTGAAAACTGACCGGAGAGGTTCATGAGTCACCAATGTAGGCAAATAAACTAAATCTATTGGCTTGAAACACTCCGGTTTATTATAAACGTTGAAGAAGTTTATTTGTTGGAGTTGGACGCCAATTTGAAGTAGAATTGTTCTTTACGTTGTTTGCTGCTACGTATGAAAAGCCGATTTTAAGTAGTTTTTATTGAATAAGTTGTATTATATTTCAACTGTTGGGGAGCCGAACTTGTAGTAGTTACAACAGCATGTAGAGTAAACAGTTTCCGGTAGCCTTCGCCCCAAATGTATTTTTAGGTGGCCTTTGCCCCAAGTTTTAAAAAATATAAACTTTGTAATTAAACTGTACCTTTAAGTATTAAATAATTATGTTTACCTCGGCTGGGTCAGTATTATTGTTAGAGACATGGAAGTCTTGGCAGGGCGTGATGCGACAAGAATGTAAGCTTACACAGATTTTAAGTTTTAATTCACTCCTTTTTATTAATCCTTGACACAAATTAAATAGCACTTCACTGATATCAAGAGCTGTGAGATTATTTTATTAAATAGTTGCACTTTTAATACATATACTATTTTCGTCTCACACGAATACGTATTTAATTTCTCAAGGACGCATCATGCATCCGGTTACTATCACTGTCTGCAGGCAACTGTCTAGATTTCAACCGTCTAAACTTGTAAATTTCTGTATTTCAAGTCTCCGATTGGCTATTTTACTCCAATAGAATACCTGCATTTAACTAAAGCTTTTTCTGGTTGTTGATTGGCTATTTTTTATAAACTGTCATTAAAATTACATTAATGCTTCCAAGAATCACAAATAACATTTAAACTTTCAAACTCATTATTGACTCAAGGTTACCTCATTTTTACCTCTTTGTTAGCAACTTCTGACCTATTTCTCACAACTCCTACTTTATGAAATTACGTAATATATTCACATACCATTATTGAACATGTATACAATAATGTAAGTATATACAATGACTGTTACATACATTTTACAAATTATTACATACACATATTGCTTCAAGGCGGGCTGTTATTGAATTTACATATTATATAATTTGACTGAAGTCATTTAAGTGTTAAAAATACTGCCTCAACGTGATGTTTATAGTTAAACACCTGACATGTAGGGGATGTTTTGACGATGGTCATTAATGAAGATCCCATCCAAATCACTCTCGTGCTTCGTTTATCACCAGTTTCATAGGTCTCGAAGTGTCGCTAGATTTTAAATGTGATTTGTAATTCCGTCATATTTCGCCGCCCATAAAACCTGTCGTCCTGGGCAGTATCACGGCTCGACCCCGCCCCCTTGAGCCGGCCCTGATCGGAGGTTCCATTGTACCGAAAACAACTTTTCCGATTGTTGCCAGAGATATTCTCTATTGTGCTTTTGCGTGGATTCATGCATGGGTACACCAGTCACGGTTGATGGTGGTACGTTCAGAAGTTAGATACCAGCGAACTTATCGGGCGTTTGTCACACAATCGTCTTTAACATGTCTTAAGAACTTTTGTCATCACTAGCTTTAAATTCTGTCAAGTCAGCCACGATACTGCCATGCCCTAGCACGTTACTTAAGTTAAAGACAAATCACCTGGTGGCTATGCACAACGGCGGTCGTTTGCGTGATGAAGGTTGTGTGTATTACATGTCCTGATGCAGTATAATACGAGGGCTGATCAACAAAGACTGAGACTGATTTTTTTTCACAGATGTTTATTACTCCAATTCAATGTTTACATGATCTTTTTCAAAGTAGTCCCCTCCTACTTCAATGCACTTTTTATACCGTCTCTGCCAGTCCTTGAACACGTGCTGCAGACCATTCTTTGTCAGGTCCTTGAGAATCGCCTCACTTTTCTTGAGCACTGCTTCAGAGTTCTCAAATCGAATACCCCTAAGCTTTGCCTTTAGTGATGGGAATAAAAAAATGTCACAGGGTGCAAGATCGCAGCTATAAGGTGGATGTGGCACACAGATAATGTTGAATCGAGCCAAAAACTGCATGACTTGATTTGCGACGTGAGGCCGTGCATTGTCATGATGAAGTCGCCACCCAGTCATAGAAAGCTCTGGTCGTTTGTTTGCAATGTGCTTCCTCAGTGTAGCCAATACTGACGTGTAGTATGCTGCTGTAACAGTAGTGTGAGGGGGAACTGCATGCTGGTAAATCATTCCATTACAATCAAAAAATTGATCACCATCACTTTCCCTGTAGATGGAACAAATATTTCCCTTTTTGATGTTGGAGAACCTGGCGATTTCCACACTGTGCTGGCTTGTTTTCCTTCAGGATCATAATGATGCAGCCATGACTCATCACCGGTGATAATAGATTTAAAAAATGCATCACCTCCGTTGTCTGGTATGCGAAATGCACGTAGGGTCTACAAAATAGAGCATTACTACCAACCTACCAATACGAGAGTGCTGCCGCCTACCAACATTATAAATAAAAACCTGCTCTTTTCAAATATTTATGTTACAGATACGAAACTATCACGGAAGCTACAGCAAAAAATCAGCCTCAGTCTTTATTGATCAGCCCTCGTAAAATGCGTTTTGGTATTATGCAGTATTTTTACAACTCTGTGCTCAACCATCTGAACTGCAGTGTGTTGCTCTTCCGACACACAATTTTTTTCGATCTCGAAAATACATGGTTCAAAGTCTATAGACTTCTAAGTCTTGATGTATATGTATACCTGCCCAATCTGAAGGAATAACTATGCTGAGTGAACGCATTAGAATGTTCTAACTTTCAGTATTGTTCTGCTATACGAAAGTAGCTGTGATTTCATTCACATGTTTCATGTTATAAAACTCTGATGTGAGCATTCACATTTTCTCTAACAATGACCATGACTTCCTCCAACAATGCAAATTCTCATGTACTTACTACTCCTATATATTATACTAGACACATAAAAAGTGGTTCTTCATTCTCGCTGTATTCATCACGTTGTTTCAAACTAACAAGAGGTGTTCATCATGCGAAAACAGCATTCAAAAGTTTATTTGTGGTAAAAAGCAAAAGAAATAAAAGAAAGGTGAGAAAAAAGGAAAGAATCGCAAACATTCAGGCATGTCCGTTAGGTGACGCTTTCTAATTTGTTTTCGAAAACGGATAACGCTATGAAAAAATTTGACACAAATTGTGTATAACTATTAATGACCTGTATAATGACCTCTATAGCTTTCGTGTGGTAGCTTTTATCTATCTGTTAAGACTTGCTTATTATAACAAATAGATAACATTCGATCAAATGATGGGGCGATCACAATATATTCACAGGAAATTCGAAATATACATTTTATTTCTCTTCTCAATGCATTAAATATGCGACATTTTGATCAAAATCGTTAGAGCTGTTTTTGTAGAAAATAAAAATTAAAGAAATGTTTTCTATGTAAAGAGTAGTATGGGGTAGGGGATTTTCTTGAAGCCCTTATATGGAAGAAGTTGAACAGAAATGCTAAGCAATTTTTCGATTTTGGGTTAAAATGTTTACACACACACACACACAAGCAAGAGCGCACGGACATTTTTCTAAAAATCTGATGTGTTGCATTCAATGACTTTCTCTACTCTTGTGCAATCTATTTTTACAAACGCTAATTCTCCATCTACTTCATGTTAATCGAGATCAACATTTGCAGAAACTATCTTATTGCTAATCTTCTTGTAGACGCAAGGGGAATATGGTAGGCTTTAAGTGATAGTCAAATGTTTTAAGAGCTGGTTGCTATGTGGAGCATTCCGTTCTCTTTGCATGTCCAGGACATAAAAAAAGGAATCACGAATTCCCATTTGATATAAAGTATAAGTATTGCAAAACTCAAACAAATAATAGAAATATCTCGGAAATGATTCACTCGACAAAAAACAACTATGTTACATAAATTCTGTGTTTTAACGAGATCTACATTTTTTGTGTAGTAAAGGTTTCTCTTCCTTATAGTTTACTTTGCTTTACCAGTTACGCAAAAGTCATTCAGAATGAAGAGAACTTCTGGGGACATTCCCAGAAATTTTAAAATATTTTCATGGCAAATGAAATGTATATCTTGAATATATGATATTTTAATCAAAATTGTTAGAGCCATTTGTGAGAAAATAAACATTTTGGAAAAATGTTCCATGTAAAGGGTAGTCTGTGGTGGGGAATTTTCTTAAAATTCTTTTTGTCGCATCTTTGGAAGATACTAAACTCAAATACCAAGTTTGGCACTTATATGACTTTTCGTTTTTGAGTTATGCTGTTCACAGACACACACACATGGACATGTTTCCAAAATTGCTTCATTTGAATTCAGGACACCTCAAAACATGTATTTCAGGTGATATCTCGGTATCGAATTTTTGGGTGCAATACAATACTTCCCCTACTTACTATATATAGTAGAGAAAGTAAAAATGCTTTTTGGGGGGTAAGAGAATCACAAAGGTGAATGGTTTGAATGGAATACAATAATTCCTCTACCTAGATGGCAGATAAAATAAACTGAAATATCTCGCTTATTAACCATTATATACTTTTTTAAAAAAAAAGATATCACATACCTAAAGCCTGTAAACATAATCAGTTAACAAGTGAAACAGTATGGTTACGATCGTTTGCATAAGGAAGAGGCAAAGTTTGTACATTCTTAAATCTCTTACTTAGGTTTTAATTTTTGTCAGTATCATAGAAAAACAGTTTTCAGAACATCAAGTGTTAATAGGTTATAGAGAGTACACGGTGAAGAGGGAGAAATTGAAGATTATAACACTCAATTGTTACCGGCCTTGTTTATTATATGTGTGATAAGCGAACGCTTCGTATCGATTAATGTAAAGGAGGATTACTTGAATTAGTGGGAAATGAATTCAGTTGAACCAGAAGAAATTCTGCAAGCAGCTGAGAGAATAAGGTTGGAATTGTTAGCAAAGAAGTCGGAAGCACTTGACAGTGTATACAACAGATTTCTTCAATGGTACCTGCTATAACAAAAACTTATATTTTTTATTCAGAAGATATTCAGACTTTCATCTTGGGGGGGGCGGTCATAGCCTTCTAAATATTATAGCGTATTATGAATGTGTTAGGCGGCGCCGTGGCCGAGTGGTTAGACCGCTCGCCTCCCACCGAGGCGGTCCGGGTTCAAATTCAGGGACCTGCATGTGGGATTTGTGGTGGACGAAGCGGCGTCTGGCCGGGTTTTCTCCGGGATCTCCGGTTTCCCCCGCCATTCATTCCACCAACTGCTCCATCATCACCTTTCCTTCCATCCATTTCACCAACATTTCGTTTCATCTACTTCCTTCATCCCATACCAGGCATCGGGCTGATCACCCTCCTGGATGCTCTATCTGATACATGAGTGTCTGCTCCTCGACGGGCCTCTGACCCCAGGCACCCGCTTGTAAGTCCTGGGGGTGTAAGTACTATTTAAGAGGAGGGTAAACAGATAATGAATGAATGTGTTAGTGATCATGTTATCAGTACTGTTACTTTAAAGGTCAATCAACAACGAAGACCAAACAACAACAAACTAAAGGTAACCACTACGCATATCCGAATGTATGCTGCTATTTCCACACACATGTAAGTTGAATGCTTTATAATGTAATATTCAGGGTTGTTTAAAAAACATTGTATTACAACTCATGTTGAAAGTGATTTTATTTTGCTCGTAACATTGTTATAGTCAGCTTTCAGCCTCGTCCAGTAAACATTCCTACTTGCAAAATAAAACAACACCACTTTTTAATCTTGTATCATAAATAAAGTATTACGCACACGCATGTAAAAGGGGTAGACTACACTTCTGAGGATTAATTTTTTTTCAGTAACATGACAAGTATTTTCCTGTAAGTTCATTGACAAAATTACATTTTGTTCGGACTCATAATAATTATCATCACGTGAGTGACTTAGCTGTTCATCTACGTTAGCAAGAACACAACTTTATTAATGAAATACCCGAAAGCAAACTACGTTAATAATAGCCGAGGTCAAAGCAAGATGGCTCAGCGTCTGCTGCTTGCATTTGCGAGGTCGTGGGTTCAAATTTCGTATACAGGCCGATCAGACTATGATTTTTTCAGGTATCCCTCAAATACTAGGTAAATACAGGATTAAACACTTGATACCATAACATAAAAAATTGTATAAACAAAAATGGATGGCAAGGGAAGGCGACTACGCAACTGAAGCATCACAACGACTAGGTATACACTCGTGGAGCAGCCAGTAGCTACTCGAATAAAAAAGTCCACACTCCACCAAAACTCTACAGCAACAAAAATAGATGGCATGGGAAGGTGGCTACGCAACAAGGTCATCTGTCCGATGTACATTAACTCAGGTGAACGAATGTTAACTCCGCCTCCCTCCCCCAAAAAACTTAGCATTTTCAGGTTATAACAGCATACGAAACTAGTACATTATGCAACATGGCTATAATGGTAGTAATTAAGACACAAGTTTCATAATTTTCACACGAGCGCCTTAATTGCCATTATAAAGTTGCATACCGCTGTTTTTGATCGACCACACTATAATTTCAAAATATGGAGTTTTTACAGAAAGATCCGACCTGTTAATACTATGTAATTAAATGCTGATCGGATGGCAGCAGGCTGGCAAGACCTTGAGTGTGTTTGCGAGTACTGCAACAGTATTGTTGAGTCCGGGCCGTATTTATTGATATTTTTGCAGGTAAAGTATGTTTAAACATATTGAAGGAAAGGAAATGAACTCAATTTATTATAATATTAAGATTACAATTAAAAATATTTATTTTATTTTAAATATACATTTTAGTGCTTATCCGAGAATAGATCCTAGTCGACTGTCGCTTTGAAGGTGTTAAAAGGTATGGGAGAGATGCGCGCTCAGCCAAGTATAGATGTCATTATGGTTTAGTTACGTGACATATAATAGTTTATTATAGTGTGGTCAATCAAAAACCAATATACGTACCAAGTAAGTGCTTTCTTGCTTCGTAATTGATTCTTACCATAGCTGCTGGGAATAAAACAATTGAACATAGAATAAAAATGATCCCGTATCAGATTTTAAGCACAGATAGCACGTCTGGTCACCTTGGTGGTAAGCAGAATCGCCATCTTCAGTTTTAAGGGTTTTACCGCTATGTTAAAGAACCCAATATTATCTCTGTTATGTATTGAATTTAAAACGACAATTATTAAAGCACTATAGAAGCAACGACATTTCATAAAGTTGTATTAGTTGGAATTACATGAGAGCTAAGTAGGCTTTTTATTTCTACAACCAGAAAAGTCTTACTTCTACATAAGCAGAAGACAAAAAATGTAAGTTATTTATCAGAAACATGACATTGTTGCGATATAGCCAATACGCATTAATATACATCCTCTAACAATGGAAACAAACGAAATATTCAATAAAAAAGAGAGTATCAACTGACCAAACGGGCAGAAAAAGATAAACGAGGCTTGCTCATAAATTACATTAAGCTGGCTTTGGAAATCAAAATGATTTCCTTTCTTCCGTTGAATTTTTGCAGGAAGTATAACTTGGTGTAATGTTTTCCTCTAATGATGTATTTGGCTGTAATAAAGCAATATTTAATGAACAATTTACTTCCGGAAGACACTTGTTTCAGATTTAAAAAGGGGGTTCGTTAATGTGTTCTCATTAAAATGCATTTATTTCGCGCATCACGCTCATTACAAGCACATGCTCTTATTAGCATATTCCCATTTTGTATGTAAGTGCATAAATTAAACAATATTAATTTCATGAATATATAACAGTTATTTTATGAAGTAATTTTGTAACTGTTTCGAGCTATTCTCGAGTTATTGTGTAAAAGGCAAAATTCTTCCCTACCCACCTCTCTCTTTCTTTCTCTCTCCTTCCTACATATCCATCACTCTCCTTCCCTCACTAGCCCTTCCTTATTCTCTACTTTCAGTGTCAGCTGTCTATAAAGTAGTTCTGTTTTCAATTAAGAATACAGTCGAACCTGTATTATAGTGTGGGAACCTAAACAAATTTTACAGCTTTAGGTGGAGTAACATATTTCCTATCCGAGTTAATATTCCAGTTTTAAGGTATCTTTGGAATTGCTAAGTCAAGAAGCTCATTCGAAGTTTAAGAATAACCGTTATTAAACCAAATAAAATGGGAAATTTAACAAAGTAGTGAAAAAATGGCAAGATAAGCACGTTATTAACTAAAACATCTGATGTATTACACTCACATGGCTTTCTCTACTCTTGTACAAACTATTTTTACAAACGCTTATTCTCCATCTACTTCATGTTAATCGAGATAAACATTTGCAGACTCTATCTTATTGCTAATTTTCTTGTAGATTTAAGGGGAATACATATTTACAAGGGCAATATAGAAAAACTGTAGCCTTTAAGCACATACATATCTCTTAATAGCTGGTTGCTAGGTGCAGCACCATTCCCTTTGCCACAGATTAATACTCTTTGCATATCCAAGACAAAAAAAAATGAATAACGAATTCCCATTTGAGAAAATAAGTATTGAAAAATTTAAGGCAATAACAAGCAATATCTCGAAAATGGTTCACTCAACAAAAAAAATGTATATGACATAAATGGTGTATTTTAGCGCGATCTACATTTTTTGTGTAGTACAATTTTGTCCATCTCTTATGGTTTACCATTTATGCAAAAGTCGTTCCCAATGAAGAATACTTTTGGAGACATTCCCAGAAAATTCAAGATATACATTTTATTTGACATGAAAATATCTTAAACATATGATATTTTAATCAAAATCGTTAGAGCAATTTTTGAGAAAATTAAAATTTTCGAAAAATGTTCCATGTAAAGGGTAATCTGGGGTGGGGGGATTTTCTTGAAAACCTTCGTGTCGCATCTCTGGAAGATATTAAACCTAAATACCAAGTTTGGTGTTTATCCGACTGTTCGTTTCTGAGTTATGCTGTTCACAGACAGACACACAGACAGACAGATAGACACACAGACACACACGGAAATGTTTCCAAAAATGCTTTTTTTTGGATTCAGGGGGTCTCTAAACATGTATTTCCGGTGAAATCTCGGTATCGAATTTTTGGGTGGAATACAATACTTCCCCTACTTACTATACGTAGTAGAGAAAGTAAAAATAATTTAAAATGTACAGTTTAAACTAAAATAAACCTAACTGTATCTACTATCTAGATTACGCGGCGTGGTTTTAAAGTAAGTACCAACAAGATTTTTAAAAGTGATATTACATTATTTTCCAAATACTTTATTATCTTCATTACCTTACACCTCCTCGTACTTCTCCACATAGCCTCCGCCGTTATTCAGGCACTTGTCGTAACGGGAAACCAGTTCCTGTATGCCTTCGTCAAAGAAGGATGCTGCGTGTGATGAAAAACAAGTCCACACTTCTTTTTCACTACATCGTCGTTGACATGTTTTCCACCAAGGAATTTCTTCAGATGAAGAAGCAAATGCTTCTTGGTGCCAAATCCGGACTGTGTGAAACAAGAACGTTGTGAAGCGCCTGAATAACGTTGGTGACTATGTGGAGAAGTAGTGTAAAGTATAAGGCAATGAAAGATAATAAACTATTTAGAAAATAATGCTCTGTTATTTTTTAAAAAGTTATTGGTACTTACTTTAAAAGCACGCCTCGTACTAGAGAGCTGGCAAATCCTATAAAATATTTTGGAAATCAGAAATTAAAGACATAAAATTTATATCTTAAAAATTAACTAGGAAATACGCACTGACAGCATCTAATCATAAAGCCACGTGAAATGGGTGTAGTTAAAAAAATTAATATCGCAAATTCTTCATCCCAGGATAGACGTATGCATAAAAACACCGTTTCGGTAGTTCGATTCCAAATATACACTGCCGTTTGTGAACATTGCAACACCAAGAAAGAATTTTGCGAATAACTCCAAACTTGGTGGAAGTGTAGAAGAGTGAGCAAGCAATAAGTGATTAGGTTTGCAGAGAGATGGAGTACACGTAGGCCGAGCAGAGCACTCTCGTGTTGGTCCGACAAGGTCAGCATTGCGCCAGTGTAGTCAGTGCAGAGCTGTCAAATAAGGGAGTCGACGTCAAAGGGAGCCATATCGGCATGTGAATGAGTTCGAACGGGGCAGAATGATCGATCTCCGGGAAGCGGGTTTGTCATACTGTGGCATTTCGGCTCGTACAGTATGCTGCTACGACAGTGATGCGTGTGTGGAAGCAGTGGACATATGAAGGTTGTACGCAGCGAAGAACGGGTACTGGACCACGGAACATGACCACAGCATCACCATAACGGACCGTACAGCTTCATCCACCATGTGTTGGCCCGACTCTGGAGCACTACAACAGGTGTGAACTTGTCAGCATCAACGGTTCGTCACCGTCTGCTACAGGTTGGACTGGTTGCATGCATGCCATTACGTCGGATTCCATTGTCCAGAAACAATAAGCTCCTCTGACTGCATTGGGCATGTGAACACCGTCAATGGGGTGTTGAGTGGCAAAATGTAGTCTTCTCGGACGAGTCCCGCTTCAACGTGCCCTACAGTGATGGCCGCATACGTGTCCGGCGGTACCGTGGTGAGCGCAACCTGGAGGGCTGCATTGTTGAGCGGCATAGCGGACAAACACCAGGTGTGATGGTTTGGGGCGCCTTTGGTTACAACAACCGATCTCGCCTCCTACGAATTCAGGGCACTTTGAACAGCAACCGGTACCTAACGGTGGTTGTACAGCCTTAGGTACTCCTCCTGCTCCAGGCATCTCCACAGGCCATATTTCAACAGGACAATGCCCGGCCACATATTGCGAGGCATATATAAGCCTTCTTCGAAGAGCGACGGGTACCATTGCTTCTCTGGCCTGCACGTTCACCTGACATATCGCCCATCGAACATATCTGGGATATGTATGGTCGGTACTTGGTGCGCCACAGTCCTCCCGGGACCAGTGTCACGGATATGTGGGCTTGAACACAAACTGTGTGGAGGGAAATCCCTCAGGAACTTATTCAGACGCTTTTTGATTCAATGCCATGGCGTATAGCAGCTCTAATTGCAGCGCATGGTGGCCTCACCAAATACTGAATATTAGAGCTCAAATGTATAGATTTGAAAAGTTTATCATTTATTACTTGTCATGTAGCTAACCTGTGGTATTAAATGCATTGAATTCATGCCTTTCCTTCTTGGTGTTGCAATTTTCACAAACGCCGGTGTATTTCACAAAAATATTGTATCTAGCAGCTCAGTTAACAATTATGGTCTCTAATTTTTACATTACTAGAACATTTCTAATATAGCACAGGTCAAATTAAAAAAAAATCTAATGTGTTACACTCACATGACTTTGTCTACGCTTGTACAAACTATTTTTACAAACTCTTATTCTCCATCTATTTCATACTAATCGAGATAAACTTTTGCAGAACCGATCTTTTGACATGCAAAGAGAATTACATTTTACACATAGCGACCAGTTCTAAAAATATTTCACTATCGCTTAAGGCGTACTATATTCCCCTAGTTTGGAATTGCAAGGGAAAATAGAAATACAGTAGCCTTTAAGCATATCTCTTAATAGCTGGTTGCTATGTGCAGCACCATTCTCTTTGCCACAGATTAATACTCTTTGCATATCCAAGACAAAAAAAATGAATAACGAATTTCCATTTGAGAAAATAAGTATTGAAAAATTTAAGGGAATAACAAACAATATCTCGAAAATGGTTCACTCAATAAAAAAATGTATATGACATAAATTGTGTATTTTAACACGATCTACATTTTTGTGTAGTAAAATGTTGTCTATCTCTTATGGTTTACCAGTTATGTAAAAGTTCGTTCACAATGAAGAATACTTTTGGAGACATTCCCAGAAAATTCAGGATATACATTTTATTTGTTATAAAAATATTTTAAACATGATATTTTAATCAAAATCGTTACAGCCATTTTTGAGAAAATTAAATGTTTCGAAAAATGTTCCATGTAAAGGGTAATCTGGGGTGGGGGATTTTCTTGAAAACCTTCGTGTCACATCTCTGGAAGATGCTGAACCTAAATACCAAGTTTGGTGTTTATCCGTCTGTTCATTTCTGAGTTATGCTGTTCACAGACACACACACGGACATATCTCCAAAAATGCTGTGTTTGGATTCAGGGGGTCTCAAAACATATATTTCCGGTGAAATCTCGGTATCGAATTTTTGGGTGGAATACAATACTTACCATACTATACGTAGTAGAGAAAGTACAAATTAATATAGCTTAATACACACGCACAGAAACACACAAATACACAAGGTGTATCAAAGTTTATGGCAATCTCCTCACACCAAAATAAGGCTACAATATCAGATAAACATATTTCCGAAAATGCTTAATTTTTTAATGCTGAAGTTTCACTTTCAAGCATTTTGAGATACAGTCCAACAGTTCGTTTTGTCAGCTAACCGAGTGATGTCTGCATATGTTAACATTTACCGTTTGTGTACACTTATTTATTTTTCCCGCATGGGGTTCATTAGCAACAGAGCTTACGATAAACTAACAGTTGTGTTTTTTGTTTGTCGTACTGAGCATACATCCAAGCCAATGTTGTTTAATTTGAGACTGTTTTTAGTCAACACTTTACCGCGAGTACGTAATGTAAATAAAATGATCACTTTTAAATATAAATATTTTAGCATAGGGTATAAAGATAAAGGTTCAGACGAACGGAGGGGCAGAGCACCGTAAACAGGCCTCAGCTGCCCTTTTTGCTCCTACTATGACCCCTGGGAGGGAGGAATGAGGGGAGGAGCGCTAAAGTCGACCAGATCCGGATGATGACGGAAAACATGGACGGAGTCCTTAACGTTTCCAGATCGAACGCGTCCGATGCCGCCCGGGACCATGACCACAGGGAATTAACCTCTACAGAGCGCACAGCCGCGAACACCGACGCCCGGTCCTATAACCCTAAAACAGATGACAAGAAAGGTGATGGGTACAGGAAATGAGCGGCAGGAGAGTGGTGGTAGAAGATGAATCACTTCAGCATTTTCCTGCCGACCTGGGGGAAACCAGAAAAACCCATAGGTTAGAGTGGGCGGTCGACGGAGATCGAACCGAGAGCCCCGAATGCGAGTCACACATTTAACGCGCCGCTATCTAGCAGAGACACCTCGCACACTACAGGAGATCAATTGCGGCTACCACTACACAGGAGGAAAGTATGAAGTGAAGGAACCACAGAAGGCCGCTGGCAGACAGACCACAGAAACGCGCGGAAACACCTACAATTCCCGGCTCGAAAATCCGTTCTACTACTGGAGTTGCCCAGAGAGGTCGCTGAACGACCAGTCCAAACAGACAACTTATGTGAACGGAGAATACTCCTCTATTGGAGCAGACTTCCGCGCCATCTGTCAGGAACCGCCACACACCAGGAACCTAGAAGCTCATTTAAAACGACTAAAAGGAAAGATGAGAAACCACCCCAGCACTTACCTACCGACCGGGGAAAACCACGAAAAACCCAAAGTCAACATGGGTGGTCGACAGGAATCGAACTGGGGATCTCCCAAATTCGAGCCTCACTGGTTACCGCCGAGACTTTTCGCCGGTAATATTGTAATATACATAAGGGATTATACGGTATTATAATAGTTAACAAAATTCACGTCCCTGAGTCACATCAGATTTTTCTATCGCCCATCCACGAGTTGAGTTTGGAATTCTCTTTATGGGCTACAATCCCCTTGTCCTTATGAAGTAGCTTACATTGAGGCAGTATTTTTAACACTTAAATGATTTCAGTCAAATTATATAATATGTAAATTTAATAACAGCCCACCTTGAAGCAATATGTGTATGTAATAATTTGCAAAATGTATGTAAGTCATATTATATGTTTATATTATTGTATCCATGTGTAATAAGGTTATGTGAATGCATTACGTACTTTAATAACGTAGGAGCTGTGAGAATAATAAGTTAAACATTGCTAACAATGAGGTAGCAATGAGGTAACCTTGAGGCAATAATGAGTTTGAGAGTTTAAATCTTATTTGTGATTCTTGGAAGCATTAATGTAATTTTAGTGACTTTTATAAAAACTAGCCAATCAAGAACCAGAAAAAGCTTTAGTTAAATGCAGGTAATTTATTGGAGTAAAAATAGCCAATCAGGGACTTGAAATACAGAAATTTACACGTTTAGACGGTTGAAATCTAGTCAGTTGCCTGCAGACAGTGATAGTAACCGGATGCATAATGCGTCCTCGAGAAATTAAATACGTATTCGTGTGAGACAAAAATAGTATATGTATTAAAAAGTGCAAGTATTAAATAAAAGAATCTCACAGCTCTTGATATCAGTGAAGTGCTATTTAATTTGTGTCAAGGATTAATAAAAAGGAGTGAATTAAAACTTAAAATCTGTGTAAGCTTACATTCTTGTCGCATCACGCCCTGCCAAGACTTCCATGTCTCGAACAATAATAATAATAATTTGAGACGATAGGCGCTTTTATTGACCCGCTAACAACCTTACAGCTTCTAACTGTTCCCGGAATTAATATCAATCGACGTATTACATCCTAATACGCCTATATAACACTAGGAAAGCGAGTTTCCGACAAGTCATGAAAATGGCATTTCAAGCTTCCAGTAAATAGGTGTACTAAAGCGAACAATGAATTCTATGGAACATGTTGAGGCATTATGACACAGGTTTGTTGAAAAAGCTTTCCTTAATATTCTTCTGCACAGGTTCTTTTGAAGTTTACGCACATTTTCCAGCGTTGTTTGGTCTCATTCAATCACATTCGAAAGTTCTGCTCTCCTGCCGAAGATGTCACTCACATCTGTCAGCATGTCAGCATCAGAGGAAAAGTGATTACCAACAATCAGATGAACATGGCGTATGCTAAATCAAATTGCAGTCCCAATGGTGGCTGCTACAGAACTGTAGCCTTGCACAGATACGTATTGATTTTCATAAATTATTGGCAGTTGGGAACGCATTTCCTATTATGAATTATTTAAAGCAGCAATAGATACATAATAAGCCAGAATTTACTGAGTTTACAGTACTAGTGGATATTAAATTTAAAAATCTGATGTGTTACACTCACATGACTTTCTCTACCCTTGTACAAACTATTTTTACAAACGCTTATTCTCCATATGCTTCATGTTAATCGAGATGTTAATCTTATTGCTAATTTTCTTGTAGGTGTAAGGGGAATGTTGTAGTATTTAAGCGATAGTCAAATATTTTAAGCGCTGGTTGCTATTTGAAGAATTCAATTCACTTTGCATGTCCAGGACATAAAAAAACGAATAACGAATTCCCATTTGAGAAAAAATATAAATATTGGAAAATTCAAACAAATAACAAATATCTCTGAAATGGTTCAATACACAAAAAAGTATGACAAAAAGTGTCTACTTGTACAACAATTTTGTCTCTCTTTGATTTACCACTCATGCGAAAATCATTCAGAATGAAGAGGGACGCTTTCTGAGGGACATTCCCAGAAAATTCAAGATTATACACCTTATTTGTCATAAAAATAACTTAAATATATGATATTTTAATCAAAATCGTTAGAACCATTTTTGAGAAAATCTAAATTTTCAAAAAAATGTTCCATGTAAAGGGTAATTTGAGGTAGGGGGATTTTACTAAAAACCTTCGTGTCGCATCTTTGATAGACACTAAACCTAAATACCAAGTTTGGTATTTATCTAACTTTACGTTTTTGAGTAATGCTGTTCACAGACATACCACACCACACAGATGTTTCTCTAAAAATGCTTTTTTGGGTTCGGGGGGGCTTCAAAACATGTATTTCCGGTGAAATCTTGGTATCGAATTTTTGGGTGGAATGCAACATATACTATACGTAGAAGAGAAAGTAAAAATCTTATGTGTTACATTCACATGATTTTCTCTTCCCTCTATCGTTTATTAGTGGGTATACAAACTATTCTTACTAATGTTTATTTTTCTATCTATTACATTTTTAATCCAAACAAACCTTTGCAGAAATAGCTACATTACACATTATAGATACAAAGAGAACAGCGATAGTCAAATGTTTAAGAACTGGACGCTATATGTCGGCCTTAAAATTCCATACTGTTTCCATGACATCGAGAGAAACAATTGAATGTTGACAGGACAGGAGAATCACCAAGAAATGAATAATTGCCTTTAATAACGGATATCTCAGAAATGGTTTATGACACAAAAATGATTATTTAAAATAAATTGGGCGTTTTAAAGATATCTACATCTTTTTGTGTAGGTAGCACGTTCTCGTCTATCATTTAACACTTACCAGTTATACAAGAGCATTTTATAGGCTGTTCCCATAGTATTCAAGATATACATTTTATTTATCATGTAAATATCTTCAATATCTGATATTTTAATCAACATTGTAAGAGCCATTTTTTAAAAAATCAAACATTTCGAATAATGCTCTATGTAGAGAGTAGTTTGAGGTGGGGATTTTCTTGAATATCCTCGTGTCACATCCTTGGAAGGTACTGAACGTAAATTCCAAGCTTTATATTTATCCAACGTTTCGTTTTGAATCATGCAGTTCACACACACACACGGATGTTTTCTAAAACATGCCCTTTTTTGCATTCAGGGGCCTCAAAACATGTATTTTTGTTTAAATCTCCGTACAGAATTCTTGGGTGGAATGCAATACCTTCTCTACCTACTCGGTACGTGGTAGAGAAGTAAAATAGATAAACAAGGATACCACAGCATTGAAATCTATAACTCAATATTTCTACTTTCTCTGCTACGTATAGTAAGTATATGAAGCATTGCATTCCAACCAAAACTTTGATATTAAGATTTCACTGGAAACGTATGCTTTGAGCCCCCCCCCCGAATCCAAAAAAAATCATTTTTAGAAAAGGATCCGTATGCATGTCTATGAATAGCATAACTCAAAAACGAAAAGTCTGATGAAAAATCTTGGTGTTAGGTTCAGTATCTTTCAAAGATGCGACACGGAGATTTTCAAGAAAATCCCTCTACCTCAGACTACCCTTTACAAAGAACATTTTTCGACAATTTTGATTTTTTCAAAAATGGCTATAACGATTTTGATTAAAATATCATATGTTTAAGATACTACCATGACAAATTAAATGTATAACTTGAATTTTCTGGGAATGTCCCCAAAAGTCCTCTTCATTGAATGACTTTTGCATAACTGGTAAACCGTAAGACATAGACAAATTTTACTACACAAAAATATAAATCTCGTTGAAACACAGAATTACAATTTTTTTGTCGAGTGAACCATTTCCGCAGTATTCCTTGGTATTTGTTTGAGTTTTCCAATACCTGTACTTTTTCTCAAGTGAGAATTCGTTATTCTTTTTTTTATGTCATGGACATGCAAAGAGAATGGAATACTCTACATAGCAACCAGCGATTAAAATATTTGACTATCGCTTAAAGCCTACCAATTCCCCTTGCATCTACAAGAAAGTTAGCAATAAGATTAACATCTCGATTAACATGAAGCATATGGAGAATAAGCGTTTGTAGAATAGTTTGTACAAGAGTAGAGAAAGTCATGTGAGTGTAACACACCTCTGCCTCTAGTTATGGTATATTCACTGTGCATTCGCAAATATCTAGGGGAAAATGATATTCTTGCTCCTCGCCGTTTGCATCAAGATTTTTGAAGAAGTAGTTTCAGAAAACTAGTTCTAATAGCACTGAGTACACCAAGGCTTTCAACCCTTCCGACATATTTTCAACGATTTAAATAGACAAGGGCATTATTTCCCTTTTGTAAAATAAATCAGTTTGCTGTCCCGCACAATTATCTGATGTCAGTGTTGTTTTGAATTCCGTAGTAATAGTAGTAGTAGTAGTAGTAGTAGTCGTAGAAGTAGTAGTAGTAGTAGTAGTTATAGCAGTAGTAGTAGCTATAGTAATAGTAGTTATAGTAATAGTAGTAGTTATAGTAGCAGTAGATATAGTAGTAGTTATAGTAGTAGTAGTTATAGTTATAGTAGTAGCAGTAGTAGTAGTTATAGTAGTAGTAGTTATAGTAGTAGCAGTAGTAGTAGTTATAGTAGTAGTAGTAGTAGTAGTAGTTATAGTAGTAGTAGTTATAGTAGTAGTAGTTATAGTAGTAGCAGTAGTAGTAGTTATAGTAGTAGTAGTTATAGTAGTAGTTATAGTAGTAGTAGTAGTAGTAGTTATAGTAGTAGTAGTTATAGTAGTAGTTATAGTAGTAGTAGTAGTAGTTATAGTAGTAGTTATAGTAGTAGTAGTTATAGTAGTAGTAGTAGTAGTTATAGTAGTAGTAGTTATAGTAGTAGTAGTTATAGTAGTAGTAGTTATAGTAGTAGTAGTTATAGTAGTAGTTATAGTAGTAGCAGTAGTAGTAGTTATAGTAGTAGTAGTTATAGTAGTAGCAGAAGTAGTAGTTATAGTAGTAGTAGTGATAGTAGTAGTAGTGATAGTAGTAGTAGTTATAGTGGTAGTAGTTATAGTAGTAGTAGTTATAGTAGTAGTAGTAGTTATAGTAGTAGTAGTTATAGTAGTAGTTATAGTAGTAGTTATAGTGGTAGTAGTGATAGTAGTAGTAGTTATAGTAGTAGTAGTTATAGTAGTAGTAGTAGTTATAGTGGTAGTAGTGATAGTAGTAGTAGTTATAGTGGTAGTAGTTATAGTAGTATTAGTTATAGTAGTAGTAGTTATAGTAGTAGTAGTTATAGTAGTATTAGTTATAGTAGTAGTAGTTATAGTAGTAGTAGTTATAGTAGTAGTAGTTATAGTAGTAGTAGTGATAGTGGTAGTAGTTATAGTAGTAGTAGTTATAGTAGTAGTAGTTATAGTAGTAGTTATACTAGTAGTTATAGTGGTAGTAGTGATAGTAGTAGTAGTTATAGTAGTAGTAGTTATAGTAGTAGTAGTAGTAGTTATAGTGGTAGTAGTGATAGTAGTAGTAGTAGTTATAGTGGTAGTAGTTATAGTAGTAGTAGTTATAGTAGTATTAGTTATAGTAGTAGTAGTTATAGTAGTATTAGTTATAGTAGTAGTAGTTATAGTAGTAGTAGTTATAGTAGTAGTAGTTATAGTAGTAGTAGTGATAGTGGTAGTAGTTATAGTAGTAGTAGTTATAGTAGTAGTAGTAGTAGTTATAGTAGTAGTTATAGTAGTAGTAGTGATAGTAGTAGTGATAGTGGTAGTAGTTATAGTAGTATTAGTTATAGTAGTAGTAGTTATAGTAGTAGTAGTTATAGTAGTAGTAGTTATAGTAGTAGTAGTAGTTATAGTACTAGTAGTGATAGTAGTAGTAGTGATAGTGGTAGTAGTGATAGTAGTAGTAGTGATAGTGGTAGTAGTTATAGTAGTATTAGTTATAGTAGTAGTAGTTATAGTAGTAGTAGTTATAGTAATAGTAGTGATAGTAGTAGTAGTAGTGATAGTGGTAGTAATGATAGTAGTAGTAGTGATAGTGGTAGTAGTTATAGTAGTATTAGTTATAGTAGTAGTAGTTATAGTAGTAGTAGTTATAGTAGTATTAGTTATAGCAGTAGTAGGTAGTGGTAGTGGTGGTATTTATTAAGTATTTAGTATTACATTAATTGCATAACACAGTCACATGGGTCATAAGACCGTACATGCTCTCTAGAAAAATATCTGGTCTGTATACATAACTTGCAGTATCAACCAGAAAACAACTATTTTTTTACAATCACCGCACTATATACATACATACATATAAAATTGATAAAACACACTGAATCACACACTCAAACACACACACACACACACACACACACACACAGTCGCGCACAAGTACTCTAGCACCACACATGTTTAAAGAAAAATTACATAAACACCTTATCTCTTAATACACGTACTTCCATTAAGTATGTGCCCAAGCTTGACCAGTTTTGGCTGTTTAGAATCAAGTCCAAGCATGCTGTCCTCCGTCTGTTGGAAGCCAAAAATACTTCCGGTAATAGTTTTTTCCTAATACCCTCCTTCTGCACGCATGCTGCCAAAATATGCGTCCAGTCTTCTTGTTCCCCGCATAATGGGCAAATCCTCCTGCCATCGTCATCAACAATCTTGCGAGCTTTCCACCCTCCCAACCTAAGCCATGCTATTCCAGTCCTCTGTTTTATACTCAATTCCAAAATATATGTTTCCTTACCCCACCTAGCTTTTATTTCATTTTGTAGCTCCAATGTTGATCTTTGTCTACATTCAGATTCCATTTTCTGCCTGTTTATATCGCATAGTCGTCTTTTGACCTTTCTTACGGCACTGTGTGTATTTTCATTACCCCTTTGCCAGATATCATTTAAGCCAATTTTTGATAATTCGCGTTGCAACCCCGCCGCCCACCATTTTGGATGCTCTATGTTGTTCATTTGATGACGATAACATATTGCTCTCAGAGTTGTTTGATCGCCTTTAATTATTCGCAGCCAGTACCTAACTGCGTTTAGTTTAGCAAATACAGCATCTTCCCAGCATCCTACCTCCCGAAGAACTCCGTAGTTTGAAGTACCCCTCCCCAACCCTAGAATGCGCTTCCAGAAATTGCATTGTATTTTATTTACATTATCCACCCTCTCCCATCCCCACACTTCACTGCCATATAGTAATGAGGACCTAACCATTGCTTCATACATGGTCTGTAATGTTTTTACTGGCATATCTGGTACCCGTGTCAATATTCTTAATACTTCAGAAAGTTGTCCAATCCCTTTGTGTTTTATAAACTCCATGTTCTTGTTCCATTTTCCGCCCATATCAAACCTTACTCCTAAGTAATCGAAGTGTTTAACATTTTAAATTTCTTCCTCCCCATAGGTCCACTTTTCATGTTGGCCGTACACATATCCATTTTTAAAGGTGACTGTTTTAGTTTTAAGACTATTTACCTCCATACCCCATTGCCTACAGTATTGTCGAAGAGCGTTTAAACCAGACTGCAAACCTTTTATCGTTTTAGAAAGAATTACAATGTCATCCGCGTACAAAAGAATTGGTATATTTTGGTCTGCGATTGTCGGTGCATCTGTCTTCCTCCGTCATCACGCTAACAACATCATCAATAAACAAATTAAAAAGTAACGGAGATAGTATACAACCCTGTTTAACCCCCCTCTGCGCTATGTTACATTCTGATGTATTGTGCCGATCGGTCTTGATAACAAATTTAACTTCTTTATACATTGCCCTAAGTGCTCTAATCATTTTCCCCGAAAGTCCTTTACGTGTTAATTTCTCCCAGAGAGCACTGCGTTCTACAGTATCAAATGCCATTTTAAAATCTACAAATCCAGTATATACCTTACCACCTTTATTTCTCAAATTGTCATCAATTATTGTTTTCAGAACAAAAACATTGTCAATAGTCGAGAAACCTTCCCTAAATCCTGCCTGAAATTTAGAAATCCTATGATGTGTCTTGGCCCAACACTTAATTCTTTCATATAAGATTCTACTGTAAATTTTTCCAAATATAGAGAGCAGCGAGATACCCCTGTAATTTCCTGGAATTTCCCTTTGCCCTTGTAAAGAGGTTGGATAATGGCGGTTTTCCATGCTTCCGGATATTCTCCGCCTTCAAATATTTTATTGTAGCTTTTTCTATAGAAATCTACCATTTTATTAACTTCTAGCGAGATCTTGAAAAACTCAGCTGACAAGCCCTCTATACCAGCTGCCTTCCCGTTTTTTAAACATTTTATTGCACGAACAACCTCTGCTGTGCTAATTTCATAATCAACCATTTGCACGATTGGAGCCCCAGTCATCCCTTCAGCGGCCAAAGTATTTAATTGTATTCTAGTTATAGTAGTAGTAGTTATAGTAGTAGTAGTTATAGTGGTAGTAGTGATAGTAGTAGTAGTTATAGTGGTAGTAGTTATAGTAGTATTAGTTATAGTAGTAGTTATCGTAGTAGTAGTTATAGTAGTAGTAGTGATAGTAGTAGTAGTTATAGTAGTAGTAGTTATAGTAGTAGTAGTTATAATAGTAGTTGTTATAGTAGTAGTAGTTATAGTAGTAGTAGTTATAGTAGTAGTGATAGTAGTAGTAGTTATAGTTGTAGTAGTTATAGTAGTAGTAGTTATAGTAGTAGTAGTTATAGTAGTAGTAGTTATAGTAGTAGTTGTAGAAGTAGTAGTAGTTATAGTAGTAGTTATAGTAGTAGTAGTGATAGTAGTAGTTGTAGAAGTAGTTATAGTAGTAGTTATAGTAGTAGTTATAGTAGTAGTTATAGTAGTAGTTATAGTAGTAGTTATAGTAGTAGTTGTAGAAGTAGTAGTAGTTATAGTAGTAGTTATATTAGTAGTAGTGATAGTAGTAGTTATAGTAGTAGTAGTTATAGTAGTAGTTGTAGAAGTAGTAGTAGTTATAGTAGTAGTAGTTATAGTAGTAGTTATAGTAGTAGTAGTTATAGTAGTAGTTATAGTAGTAGTTATAGTAGTAGTAGTTATAGTAGTAGTTATAGTAGTAGTTATAGTAGTAGTAGTTATAGTAGTAGTTGTAGAAGTAGTAGTAGTTATAGTAGTAGTTATAGTAGTAGTAGTTATAGTAGTAGTTGTAGAAGTAGTAGTAGTTATAGTAGTAGTTGTAGAAGTAGTAGTAGTTGTAGAAGTAGTAGTAGTTATAGTAGTAGTAGTGATAGTAGTAGTAGTGATAGTAGTAGTTATAGTAGTAGTTATAGTAATAGTAGTAGTGATAGTAGTAGTTATAGTAGTAGTGATAGTAGTAGTAGTTATAGTAGTAATAGTTATAGTAGTAGTTATAGTAGTATTAGTTATAGTAGTAGTAGTTATAGTAGTAGTAGTTATAGTAGTAATAGTTATAGTAGTAGTGATAGTAGTAGTAGTTATAGTAGTAATAGTTATAGTAGTAGTTATAGTAGTATTAGTTATAGTAGTAGTTATAGTGGTAGTAGTTATAGTAGTAGTAGTTTAACAGTACTTATAGTAGTAGTTATAGTAGTAGTTATAGTAGTAGTAGTCGTAGAAGTAGTAGTAATTATAGTAGTAGTCGTAGAAGTAGTGGTAGTTATAGTAGTAGTTATAGTAGTAGTAGTTATACTAGTAGTAGTTATAGTAGTTATAGTAATAGTAGTTATAGTAGTAGTTATAGTAGTAGTAGTAGTAGTTGTTATAGTAGTGGTAGTTATAGTAGTAGTAGTTATACTAGTAGTAGTTATAGTAGTTATAGTAATAGTAGTTATAGTAGTAGTTATAGTAGTAGTAGTAGTTGTTATAGTAGTGGTAGTTATAATAGTAGTAGTTATAGTGGTAGTAGTTATAGTAGTAGTAGTTTAACAGTACTTATAGTAGTAGTTATAGTAGTAGTTATAGTAGTAGTAGTCGTAGAAGTAGTAGTAATTATAGTAGTAGTCGTAGAAGTAGTGGTAGTTATAGTAGTAGTTATAGTAGTAGTAGTTATACTAGTAGTAGTTATAGTAGTAGTTATAGTAGTAGTAGTCGTCGTAGAAGTAGTAGTAGTTATAGTAGTAGTCGTAGAAGTAGTAGTAGTTATAGTAGTAGTAGTAGTAGTAGTAGTAGTAGTAGTAGTAGTAGTAGTAGTAGTAGTAGTAGTAGTAGTAGTAGTAGTAGTAGTAGTAGTAGTAGTAGTAGTAGTAGTACTCGTCTTGGAAGCATAGAGCCTTAATGAAAGCACCCATCGGACTCTTATTTTTTACCAAGTTTTTGGTGGCGTTGCAACTCTTCCCTTGTTCAATTCTTTCCTCACTGTGTTTCACCATGTAATCTTTGGTCTTGCTCTTTTTCTGGATAATCCACGAGGATTCCATTGCAGCGCGCCCTTTCGAATATATTGATGTTCTCTTCTGAGAATATGTCGTAGCCACTTCCGATATTTGATCTCCTGCCAAATTCCATGTTGAGATGTTTTCTTCCATAATTCTTTATTAGATACGGTTAGGATAGGACAGGACTAAGAGCATCTCGATCTACGCAGATCTTTTGTACCTATGCCACTGAAGGGGGCCCCGGGGAGGGAGGGATGACGTGAGAGGAGACACAGGGTGGCCGGACCATGAGATACGACAGGCAGAGGGCAGGGTCCCTACCGTTTAATGATTTAAACTCCCCGGATGGCAGCTGGTGCAGCCGGCTTTCTTACTTCTGTGGGCTTACACATCCCCTGTACACCCGGAAACCGCCCCCATTCTGGGGGACGAAGGTTTACTCAAAGCATCCACACGCCGAGACTCCCATTGACACTTGCAACCCAGAAACAGACCAAGCAGATGAAAGGTGAAGTGAAATGAAAATGAAGGTGAAATGGAGGGACAGGAAATTCGTGGGATATAGTGATTCTTCCCAGCATTCGTCTAGCGACCCGGGGAAACTCCAAAAAAACCCATGGGTCAGGAAGCTCGGCAGCGGGAATCGAACCCACAACCTCCCGAATACGGGCCACAGACGTTACCGCCTGAGCCATCCCGCTATGGTTACTGGCCACCAATTTCCCAGAATAAATTTAAAGTATCCTACATACTTCAGTAAATCCTCTCCAAAAGAATGCCTTTAACATTCCTATTAAACAATCTCGTTTAGTTTTAATGGAGAATCGCTTACAGCTCCATATGGGTTACCAACAATGAGAATCCAAACTTGGATTTTTTAATTCTGGTCTTTACATCCTCATCTCCCATCTTTGATACATTACTTCAGTTACTGAAATTCATCTACTTCCTCTTTTTCGGAATTATCGAGCTGCAACGTCATTTCAGTCACATTATATTTAACTCTATAATTTTATTTTTCTGATTGTTTAAGTTTAATCCAACTAAACCTGCTGAATTTGCTAGATCTTGCAATTTGCCTTTGATATGTGAGAATCTGTGAGCCAATAAGCACACATCATCAACATATTCCACATCCTCAAATCTCTCACTTAGCCCCCACTGTATACCTCCACGTCACGATTACATGACTTTATCTCATCCAGAACTAATATAAACAACAATGATGACAACAAATCACTTTGTCTTACTCTATTCAAGCAAATGTTCAGGTAACCTCCTTTGATGTAGAACACACTATGTATAACTTTCCTACATACTTTTAATAATATATAAAACATTTCTTCTGGAATTCCTATTTGTTCCAGTTAGTTTTCATATTTGCTGTGTTTTAACTGTATCAAAGACTTTATAAAAGTCAATAAATATCGATTATAGGGAATTATTCGATAACTATAACTATTATATATAATAATATGCAGGCAATTAAGTGACACTCATTTTAAGGGAAATTATTAACGATAAAGTGATCTAACAGTGTAAAATACATATCAGTACATATATTTATTATTCCAGGAATACTGTAATAAATTTCTTCTAGAAAATGTTCCCCTATTCTTGTTGCTTCTTCATAAATCAATCTTGTAGCTTAAAGTAATATTGTCATGCCGCAAAGAAATGCCCTTGGCAATCTGTACATGAGACACGTAAAATTCTGTCGTGCTGATGGTTGTACCCGCCGATCTTTCAAACACGCGATATGCATTGCGCAACCTTGCGGCGTAATATTGTAAAATATCATTAACTCCAAAGTTATGGAAGAACTGATATTTAAGCATATCCCTACTCCTTCCATATTGCGTATACCAGGAAGAAGAAGTAATATCTTCCTCCGAAGTAGGTGGTTTGTTACGTTATTGCATCACGCTTTGGGCGTCAATTTGAAGTAGTTTGTTTTGAAGGAGTTGTATTATATTTCAACTGTTGGGAGCCGAACTTGAAGATTGTTTGCAACCGCACGCATGGTACCCGGTTTCCGGTAGCCTTCGCCCCAAGTGTACTTTCAGGTGGCCTTTACCCCAAGTTTAAAAAAATATTAACTTTGTAATTTATCTGTTTCTTTAAATATTATATATTTATGTTTGCCTTGGCTGCGTCAGTATTATTGTTAGAGACACGTTTCTCTTAGCAGGGTTGTGGTGCGACTAAGAATGTAGGCTTACACAGATTATAATTTTACTTCTCTCCTTTTATTAATAATTGATATGATTTAAATAACACTTCATTGATATAGAGAGCTGTGAGATCCTTTAATTAATTACTTGCACTTTTTAACACGTAAAACTATTTTCGTCTCACACGAATACGTATTAAATTTCTTGAGGACACTTTTTGCGTCTGGTTAGTAACGCTGTCTGCAACCAACGGAATTAATTTAAACCGCCTAAACTTGTAAATTTCTGCATTTCAAGTCTCTGATTGGCTATTTCTAATCCAATAGAATACCATCTTTTAACTAAAGCTTTTTCTGGTTGCTGATTGGCTATTTTTAAACTGTCTCAAAAGTTACATTATTGCTTCCAAGAATCACAAGTAACATTATTAAACTCTCAAACTCATTATTGTCTCAAGGTTACCTCATTGTTAGCAACTTTTGACCTATTTCTCACAGCTCCTACATTATTAAATTATGTGATACATTCACATAACATTATTACACATGGATACAATAATATAAACATATACAATGATTGTAATATACACTTTTTATATATTGTTACATACACATATTGCTTTAAGGCGACGTGTTATTGAATTTATATATTATATAATTAGACTGAAATCATTTAAGTGTTAAAAATACTGCCTCACCTCTTAGAGAATGAACCTGTGTACAAAGACGAATAAGAACTATAACACCATTTCTCATTATAATAAGTCTAATTGATGTATACAAGTAATCTAAAGTTTTTGTTATCCTCACTTTCTTCGTTAAGCGTGCTATTTCGACAATTTTATTGCCTTTGTTTTGTACTAATCTTAAGTTGTGTTGAAGATATAACATCGCAACTGCGACCGAATAACCGAACATACACGACCCAAACAATTACCGTATTTCTCGTCCGCTTGCTATCACGTGGTCCTATCTTTGGTATAAAAATCATTATCAACACTGTAATTCGTTTATACTTCGTTTTATGGGATGTTTAAATAAAAAAATCATACACTATATTAATTTATTTAAATTGTTAAATAAAAATATTTTTTTACTTTTGTTGTTAAGGAACACTTCGATAAGAAAGCTTGGTTTTAAGTGTTATGTAGGTCAATAAAAAGTAAATACTTAGGCTAACATAGTTTCCTTTGGCGGTTCTTTCAAAATTAAATAAATGTCTTTCAGTTTTGATTATTTCGCAATATTTTTAGCTTTATATGAAGCATAGTGTTGGATTTAGTGTTTTATAATTTAATGGGTTATGATTTTTAAAAATATTAAAGTTGATATAATTTTTATCTAAGAAAAGGTTTTAAGGTTACACAAAAATTAAATCTTTGATTTTAAATAACTGAGAAATAACACTCAAAATTTAATGGTTATCACAAGAGGTATTTTACATATGGCTCGGTTTTAACTTTTGGAAAATTATTTTGTTGGAAACTTAGATACATAGGACCACAAAAGGTTAATATTCTAACTATGTGAAAAATCTGTGCTAAAGATTTGAACTATTGGCAGAAACTTGTAGACATCAGGTACTTCAGTACATTAAATACAGAAGGATTGCCTTGATAGTCAAACACCACTACCAAAGGCATAGTTCCAGTAAACAGTTCCCAATTCACCGAGTGCACTGGGAACAGAACGTGCACTCTCTTCCGTGGCGGGCCTGACCTTGCCAATCAAGTGTGGTTTTCTCACTCATCTGCAGGAAAGCGCACTGTTCCCTATATATCTGTGCATTTAAGAGGTTTTTCTTCAGTTCTATGAAAGACAGAATAAAATTATTTATGATAATTCTCAGAGACTATCCCTGGTTGATATTTGTACCCCTCTATGCGGCATGTCCTCCGTGGTCTAACGGTACCATGCTAGCCTTTCCTTCGGAAGGGAAGTAAAGCCGGTAGTCACATATCGTAGATTTACGGCACGTAAAAGAACCTCAAGCCTGAAAAAGGGACCTCTGAGCAAACTACCGGTCTTGCACGCCCAATAAGGACCACAGCAGTTAAAGAGCGTCCATAAATAAAACTCATCTCAACTTCCACGCAGCATAAGAAAACTATAACTAAGTTGTGTTGATACTATGCATAACTCTGAGAGCACACTATAGGGTGTACAACGGAGTGGGACACCTTGCACACTGCAACCTACATTATATCTATTGCGGTTTAGCACACCCTCCCCCTTGAAAGACGGGGTGAAGTGTAGGAACCACACGAGGCTACAGGCCACAGAGACGCGCGGAAGTGCTAACCTTTCCTGGCTCGAGATCCTTCGAGAGCTGACCAGAGAGATTAATGAACAACCTATTCAACCAATCAGTCCTCTAGTGTTCCCGCGGAATACTCTTTTCTTGGAGGAAACATTAGTGCTTTCTGTCCGGCTCCGCCATACACCACAAAACCTAGAAGTACACCTGAAGTCTGAAAAGGAAACGGAATAAAACGGAAATGAGAACGTGGTAGATGAGAAAGTAGACGTCACATGGCGTAAGTGTAGCAAGCCTATAGTGCCAAATGGGTCAGGTCCCGCAACACGGGGCCGTTGACGAAGCAGAACAAGACGGTGTGTAGCAATTAGCTGTTACGGTGCACTGTAGTGGTGTTCTGCCGACCAGGGAAAGCCACGAAAACCCCAAGATCAGAGTGGGCGGCCAACGGGAATCGAACCCGAGACCTCCCGAATGCGAGCCTCCACGTACTATGACATACACAGATCAAATTTTCCTACAAGAAATGTATTAGTTTATTTACAAAGATGAAATAATTCTTTCAGTATTAAGAGAATTTGTAACTCTTCATTAGCACTAATGTAAATCTTATTACTCGTCGTCAATTTGTGTTCCATGTTCCGGAATAAGTAATTTAAGGTTTGAGTCGGTGCACTCGAAGCGAAGGGATGGGAGAAAGAAATGTGAAGGCAAGTGTAACGACCGGCAACGGCGATATATTTAACGCTTCAAACAAGCAGAAAACTGCTGCAGATTTCCTCTAATGGGTTTATAAGTCACAGCTGGGTAGCTTGGAGGGAGAAGGAAGCCTGCAATACAGGGAGACAAATAATTCCTGTCTCTTGGTTACGGTTAACAAACAAATCAATTCAAATAAATATCTATGGAACCTCTTTTGTCTTCGATTACATAGCAGCGATAATCCTTTATTTGTTAAGTGTAATTTGCGGAATTTCTAGAGGAATGAATGCTATTTTAATAATAAAATCCCAAATATATAACATTTACATGACTTTCACTACCCATTAGCATTTATTTTAATGACATTATATACTCAAGAGGTGCCTTAAGCTTACAAACCGAGCGCGATGTCTCAGGCGGTTATGTCTGTGGCCTACATTCTGGAAGTCCCGGGATCGATCCCCGGCGACCGCCCACCTTGTTCCGTGGGCTTTTCGTGGTTTCTCCCGGTCACCAGGCGAATGCTGGGGTGGTTCATCTTCTACCACGATTCTTCTTCCTCTCATTTTCTGTACCCATCATCTTCCTCATTTATTTCAGGGTTGTAAGAACAGGCAACGGTGTTCCGTGGTTCCAGCTGGGCGGTGGCTTGCGCTCTGTAAAGTTTTCTTCCTTGACGTCGCTGCGATACCACTCAGGTCTCTACTCAGCATGGGGCTCTGTTCCGGGGAACCCTGGAGGTTGGTGGCTTGTGGGTATGACCATGCGGAATCCGATGCGTTTTATCTGGAAACGTTAGGGACCCCCTCCATACTTGCGCCCGTCGGCATCTGGTCGCCCTTCGGGTCTCTCTCCTCATCCTTCCCTCCTATGGGTCAAGTTGGAAGCAAACTGGACCGACTGGCCTGCGTGCGCTTCTCTGTATCTTTACCGTTACAGCTTACAATAAGCTTTGTAAATTTTCAGTATTGCTTTACTTTCGATGCGTTCATAGTAAGCAGAGGTATTGCAATCCACCTAAAAATTCGATACCGAGATTTAATTGGAAATACACATTTTCAGTCCCCCGAATAGAAAATAAAAACTTTTTAGAAAAAGGTGCACGCGCACGCGTTTGTGTGTGAACAGCAAGCTCAAGAACGAAAAGTCGGATAAATACCAAACTTGGTATTTAAGTTCAATATCTTCCAAAGATGCCACACGAATGTTTCCAAGAAAATGTCCACACACAAACTACCCCTTACATGGGAGATTTTTCAAATTTTATTTACTGCAAAATGGCTGCAACGATTTTGATTTAAATACCGCATAGTAATAATATTCACATGACATATAAAACGTAGGTATATCTTGAACTTTCTGGGAATAGCGTGTGAAGTCCTCTTCATTGGGAAAGAAATGTTGTATTATCTTGTATAACCGGTAAACGTTGAGCGATAGACGGAAACGTACTGTACAGAAATACAGTTCTCTTTAAAACACAGATTTATTTCAAATAAGCTTTATTTTGCAGCATAAGCAATTTCCGAGATATCCGTTGTTAATGGTTTGCATTGTTCAATATTTTGTGATTCTATAAAGTCCTGTCTACATTCAGTTGTTTCTCACGATGTCATGGAAACAGTATGGAATTTTAAAGCTAGCATATAGCGCCCAGTTCTTAAACATTTCACTATCGCTGTTCCCTTTGTATCTAAAACGAAATGTGTAATGTAGCTGTTTTTGCAAAGGCTTGTGCAATTATAATGAAGTAGAAAGAAAAATAAGCATTCGTAAGAATAATTAGAGAGCAGAGAAAGTCAAGTGAATGCAGCACATCAGGTGTTTTTTTTTATCTCAGTACCGTTGTAGCTATGCTAGTGAAATTTGTGACATAAAGGAACGTTCTTTCTCTGTAAAAATGCTTTATAATGCAATGTGTCATTATATGGCTATTTGAAAATTATGCAAAATCTTCGCTGTTCATCATACAGGCATACAGCATTATTTTAATGATGTAGTTGCTTTTATCATTTTATTAATTATTTGTTTTATAATAATAATAATAATAATAACCTTTGTGTTTACAATATCATGTCGTTTTATTTGATTTATTAGTTTTAATTCTAAACCAAAAGTGAAATTGTGTTTTTCAAATATTTTTACTGGTAAATTACTATTGTAAAAGAAGAACTAATGAAGAGAGTGGTATAATTTGTCATAATTTTAAAAACATAACTGGCATAAATAAATAAAAAACAATTGCATGTATATATGTTCAGCCGTTTATGAGTTATTAAGGAATAAAAATAAGCATTTAGTTATGTGTGGTGATAATTTTATTGCTCAAGTTATGTTATAGCTTCAAAACTACATGCTGAAACAAAGTCGTTACTACAATGCTCTAAAATAAGCACTTTTTTAAAAATAAAGTTATATCTTTAGCTGCATGTGCCCATTAACGGCTTATTTTTCTGTCTACTTCGTGTTAATCAAGATAACTATTAATCCAAAATAGTTTTAATTAGATAATCCTAAGGCAATATACATGTAGCTTTTCAGTAAACTAAATATGTGCCAGGTGTCATATTGCAAAATACACTGGTGTGCAAAACCTAAGTACGAAATTAATATTCGCATGCTGTGACACTGCCAAATAACATAGCTCGATGAAACTTGAATCATACATAGAAGGAACGGCTACGGTATGCTACAGTAGGCAACTAAACGAAATATGCAAAGAGACGAACAGATATACCACTTTTATTCATAGACCATAAGCTACACTAAAGTCAATATGACATATCATGGCTCTCTAGATTTACAGAAACAGACACATGGTGCTTAAAAGGGTGTATGATCACCACTGATGGCAATGCATGCTCTGCATCGTGCTCCCATGCTGGCCACAAGGTTTGTAAGCAGTTCTTGTGGTAGGGCGTTCCATTCCTCCACCAGCTCTGTTGAAAACTGTTGGATGGTCGTTGGTGCATGCGGACGTGCTGCAATGCGTCCCCCCAAAGCATCCCACACATGTTCGATGGGATTCAAAAAGGGGAAACGGGCAGGCCAGTCCATTCGCCGAATATCCTCTCGTTCCAAGAGATCCTCCACCTGCGCTGTTTGATGCGGTCGCGCATTGTCATCCATAAAAATGAAGTCAGGACCGACTGCACCCTTGAAAAGACGCACATGGGGAAGGAGTGCAGAATCACAATAACGTTGACCAGTGAGCGTATCGTGTTCAAAGATTTGGAGGTCGGTGCGCCGATGCAACATTATTCCTCCCCAAACCATAACACCCGGACCACCAAAAACATCATGTTCAAGGATGTTCCTGAGTTCATTACGTGTTCCACCTCTCGCCAGATGAGGGTATGTCGAGAATCACTATTTAGACTGAATCTGCTCTCATGCGAGAAGAGCACGCGACACCATTCCTCGTTTGTCCAATTTTGATGATCTTGTGACAATTGTAAACAAATGTGGCCCACAGACGTACCGCCTATGTCATCTCGCTAGATTCTGCAAAGATTTCTTTCCTAGCTTCGTTTCGGAACTGCTCAGTTAGATCTTGCTACCGAGGGGCCACTGGAGGCTCGGTGGCTTGCGAGTGGGGCCCTGGCGGCGGACGATACTTTCGATCTGGAAACGTTAGGGACCCCGTCATCCGGGCGCCCTTCGGATCTCTCCCCTCATCCCTCCCAGGAGTTAAGGTAGAAGCCAAAAGGACTATTGTGGCCTCCTTACGGTGATCTGCCCCGGCTGCTGGGGCCCCTCCGTTATCCATACCTTTACTTTCATACAAAAAATATAGTTATTTTACACAAATGTACATTTTAAGGAGATCTGGATTTTTTATGGATCAAGTTTTGTGTATTCCCAATGATTTACCCTCTGTATTGCATTCAGTAAGCATAAAGAGGTTTACAATAAACAACATATACAGCTATTCATCTATAACACTTGCGTTAGGAGAGGTAAAAGCTTAGTTATACAAATCACCCTAACAAAGATTTGAATACTGACTTTACTGATCACCAAACAAACACTGTATCCAATACGCCACTGGTAGGAAATAAAATAATAGTACATTAGGACACTAGATTGTAAAACATTTTACAGAGGGAAGCTTAATTTTCAAGTTCTAGAAACCTCTTTATAAAAATGTATTGCATCATACTTTTGCTCAGTCGTGCATTTTGTAAATATAAAGACACTAGCAGAACCCACAGCTCTGCTCGTGTTACTGCGTTATTTTTCTCAGCTTCTCCCTCCTTTTTACTCACACTTTACAAGTTTCCACCTCCAAAGTCTCACTCCCTTTCTGTTATTTCTGTGCAGCTTATATGTACTGTAAAATTTTGAAAACCGGTAGAAGAACTTTTTTTCTGGGGTGTTAATACAAATTAAAACACAGATAAAAGGTTTGACAGTACATAAACTTGTGTCTTTTCAATACGATCGAAACTAAACTGCTTCTTGCGGTAACCGGTTTATGTATACTGACATAAACAACAAGTGACCCTTAATGCAATTTAGCTGTTTGTGTTGGTACTAACAAATATAGCCCCACCCTGTATTCCTCGAGCATAATTCTAGCCACTGGATTGGCATGGTACTTCACCTCCTCCATAATTTGGCCGAACTGTCAAAGGATAACATTAGAAGCTACATGTCTATGCTTTCACTAGCGGAGTACACTTAAGGCAATACTTCGTTGAATTTGGCGCAAAAATTAAATACAATAAAAACGTAGAAAAACAGACAAAAGTTAACATTTTTTATTTTTATTATTTTAATACACTTAAACCTTGTATTTTCATACCTCACTACCGTTTTCTTAATGCCGGTTTTATTATTGCCGTTCAATAACGGCAACTTAAACCTTCGTCTCCATATCACTGATAAAAGCTCTCATATAAATGTCGTTAAGTTTAACGTGCAAGTAATTATTTATCCCTTACTTCACATAAGGGAGAATTTCGACCCCTTCAACTGCTATAGTGCGAGCGCTTCATACTCCTAGCATTCTTGATACTTCTGACGTTACTAGAAGTACGCTGGGCTGAACACCTGAGCCCCTCTCGTAAGGGAGCTGTTCGGATTGGGTTAGACTCGGCGCTGTAGTGATTATTGACACTCATGGGTGATCGGGTACTTCTGGGCAAAGCCTAGGCGGGGTTGTGAGACGCCTCAATGTCCTCCGGTACCAATCTGGAGAGCTGGTAGACGGTGGCTTGGCACTGTCGCCCCCATCGAGGTTGTTTGGTAATCTTCCGACTGGGCTGACGCGCGTAAGTGGCGTCACTGTGTAATCGGGGAGGAAGTGGTTTATAAAATAGGTACCGTCCTAATGGAAAGCCCTACGGACTTGATCCCTGGGTCCCCGGAGGAACTCAACCCTTACTCTAGAAGGCCGAAATAAGTTGTATTGGTTAAGCCCTTCCTTGTGTACCAATCGTAATGAAAGTCTTTCATAGGGACGGTACTGGAACCACCTCTTCATTTCATATTGATTATAACATCGTTCATTTGTTGATATTTTTTGCTCCCTAATTGTTTTAGGACCAGTCACATAGAGAACTGAAACCGGCTGGGTGGATTCGAAGTTTGGTTACCTAAACCTTACAGAGGAAAGAAACACAATTGCGATCTAAGGGAATGGGCCCCTGTTTATACACAATACTGAAAATATATAACGAAAAATTGTTATAGGAATATTTATTTTAATTCTAAAAGTACTGAAGCTTTGAGTATAGACTGAGAACAAAAAAAAAAGGGGGGAAGCTAACAATACAGCAGAATGAAGTACGTACAGTTACCAGCAAAAGAAAATTTTGTCTCGAATGTTTTGCGGGTTGTAGATTTTGGTGCAAGGGAATGCAACAAAGTAGAGTTTGATGTTGTAGTAGGCAAGACTCGATTGAATGGCTGTATGACGTTGTCAGGAAATGAATCGACACCTGAGAACAGCGCAATGGGAGTCCGCCCGGTACACGAGCACTCGACTTGCGTCATCACTAACCTGCCCCTTCACCCCAACCCCCCTCTTGCCGGCAGTGACCCGTCTCTGTTCCTAATGCTTGATCACATCTCGCTTTCAGTGGTTACACGTCTTATACATGTGAAATTGAGTACAACATTATCATGTTGGGAAATAAGGTTTTCACAACGGAGGAAAATATATTTTCTGCTATTTTATAAAATACTTCACAAACATGTTTTGCAGAATAAATTATTACACTATGGCATACCTTGTTATTAAACTAGCCTCGCTTCAAGAGAACAGCTGAGTAATGAAAAGATTCCGTTGTCAAAGCAATCTGAAGTTATATGTCATGCACTCAATCTCAAAACGTAATTACCCTATTCTGACGTCATATCTTAATCATCGTATCATAAACATTGCTAACGTGTACATAAATCTGTCTCAGATTACAAAAATACATATTTATTACACTTTTTCATAACTTGATGATATTTTTTATTTTAAATAGTTTTTTTACCAGTTTACGTCATAATTTTGTCATGTTATAGCCCTTTGCGTCTTTATTTGGTCATTGTTTGTACCCATGTACATAAACGTGTCTATATTATTGACATCGTACATAAGAAGTTTTCAGACAAAAAAAATATTCAACTGAGAAATAAGAGTAACTTTATACATGCCATTCTTGGAAGAAAAGAAAATATATCTGATATGTTACATACACATGACTTTCTCTACCTCAATTGTTTATTAACGTGTATAAAAACTATTCTTACGGAAGCTTATTTCTCTACCCACTTAATTTTAACCGAGACAAGTCGTTGCAGAAATAGCTACATTACATATTTCATTATAATGAGCGCTATCCTGCTGAAAAACCCACGATTTCCTTTCAAACAGCTTTGAATTAATACGTCCCTGCACACAAAGCAAAACCCACACAACAGTGGTTGGCAACCAATGTCCCACGGTTCATCGCAGCTGCTGATTGGCCTAGTGGAAGTCCGCACCTCAATCCATTGGATTATTCTCTGCGAGGTATAAATGGAACTAAAAAAATTCTGATGTGTTACACTCACATGACTTTCTCTAATCTTGTACAAACTATTTTTACACTTCGCTTCGAGCTCTCGTCGAGTGACCATGGGGAAGAAGAAGATCACCAGCTCCGCAGCCGCCAAGCTTACTTCCCGTAAGGGAAAGGAAGAGATCATCGCAGCCGCACAAGATCTTCCCGCCACTGCACCGCCCCCAGCCGAAGCAACCAGCGCTAACTCACCGACCAGCACAGCCTGCCGCACACCGTCGTTTCGCTTTTCCGCTGTTGTCCGGGGTGTGCACCGTCAACTCCCGGCAACCCTGCTCCTCAACACCGCGCAACGCTTCTGGCCGTCCGCGGCCAGGGCTACTAGGATCAGGAACGAACGAGGGCCTACACCGCTGGTGCGATTGGAATTCCTGGAGGAGGGCGACTACACGACTGCCTTGAGCGCGGGGCTGCCCTTATTAGGGCAAAACCTAACGCTTGAGGCTAGTCGGAGTGTTCGTCACACGCCATGCCGACGCTGTTGCCAGTACGGGCACCTCGCCACCGCCTGTGATGCCACTCCCCGCTGCCATTACTGCGGGAATACATCACTTACCGCCGAATGCAGGGCACACGACCTCACACGTCGCCGCCGCTTCTGCGCCTCTTGTGGAGGCCAGGGGCATTTCACCGGCCAGACCGCGTGCCCACTTCATCCGCACCGAGCTCTGCTCACGCAGAACCTCGCACCACAAACGCAGAACTTCGCACCACCAACGCAGAACTTCGCACCGCCTCCCCAGGCTCCGGCTCCGAACAGCACAACCGACGCTGCCCCTGAAATACTCCAGAAGCTGGAGGACATTCAGGCGGAACTACTGCACCTGTCGGAGAAAATTGCAATCCTGGAGGAGAGTGTCACCGAGTTCCGTCTGGACATCGACCCCAATCCAGATCCAGATAAACCTAGATTTCCGCTCGTCAACACATACATCCTGACAGACAAAGTAGCCTTCATAACCTCCACTATCAGAAGGTACGTCGAGGAGAACGTAGCAGCTCTTCAGACGATGCTGGACGAAAGACTTCCAACACCGATACCCAGCCAGCTTCCGGCTTCAAAATCTCGCGGTGGCCGATTTGGCCGCTAGCACAGACATACCAAACCTCACCCTAACTTCCAGCATATTTCTCACCCTAAATTCCCAAGGGCGCAGTAGGGCCTCGGTCATGCTTGCGTCCTGGCACCTTCCTTCACCTGGCATAGGCTACGCCTGCCAAACAACCTATCACCTCAATCCGCAGGTGCTTAATGCGGTACTGCCTCACCTTCACTCCAGACTGTTCCCTCTCCGGTGGAGGAGTTTTTAGTGGGTGTGCCGATCATTCGGTGAGTCCCACACTCTCAGTCTCGACTCCCATCGGGACTGAGGTCAGTGACTAAATCATTTTCTCCTCCACTCGAAAAAAAAAAAGCGGTAGAAGCTCGAGGTGATAGCATGTCAAAAACACCACCGCAATATTGAGATGTTATAACAAACAGTCACATCAGCTGTCAAGAAAATTCCACTGGACACGATTCGTGCAGCTATTGATGAGTGGCCTCAACGTCTTCTCCGCTGTGTTGCCGCACCTGGTGATCATTTCGAATACCACTATTTCATTCTGTAGCATTTTTTATCTTTTTTCAGAATATATGTATATTAATGGGTTTACATAGTTTTTATATGCTTTGAAAGCACTGACAGAACTTATGGCAGTGCTGTGTAGTAAAAATCGTGGATTTTTGTCTTTTCCGCCTGGACGTTTTCATTTACCATACAATCGCAGACATTCCGTGAAATCCGTAGCATATGGCAACCTTAGTGTATATTACAGTCATTGTAAATGTTTATATTATTGTATATATGTAATAATGTTATTGGAATGTATTACGTAATTTAATAATATAGGAGCTGTGAGAATAATAGGTTAAAAGTTGCTAACAATGATGTAACAATGAGGTAACCTTGAGTCAATAATGAGTAAGAAAGTTTAACAATACTACTTGTGTTTCTTGAAGTAACAATAATTTAATTTTTTAGACAGTTTATAAAATAGCCAATCAACAACCAGAAAAAGCTTTAGTTAAATAAAAGTATTCTATTGGATTAGGAATAGCCAATCAGAAACTGAAATATAGCAAAATTTACAAATGAAGTCAGTTGTTTGTAGACACTGCTCATAACTGGACGCGTTGCTAGCAAACAGTGTTACTAATCAGACGCGAGGTGCGTCCTCGAGAAATTTAATACGTATTTTGTGTGAGAAAACGTGCAAGTAATTAACAAAAGAATCTCACAGCTCTCTATATCAGTGAAGTGGTATTTAAATCGTGTCAAGCATTAATAAATGGAGTGAAGAAAAACTTAAGTCTGTGTAATTCTACATTCTTCAGTGACACCTCACCCTGCTAAGACATCCATGTCTCTAAAAAAAATACTGACGCAGCCGAGGCAAACATAAAAATATAATATTTAAAGAAACAATCAAAATTACAAAGTTAATATTTTTTAAACATTTTTGGGGCAAAGGCCACCGGAAAGTACATTTGGGGAGAAGGCTACCGGAAAGCGGGTACTATACGTGCGGTTGTAACCAACTTCAAGTTCGGCTCCCCAACACAAAAACAACATTACAACTCCTTGTAAAAGAATAACTTCTTCAAATTGGCGCCCAGCGTGGGGCAATAAAAATACAACTCCCCCTAAAATAACACCTTCTTCAAATTGGCGACCAACGTGGGCCTAACAATATAAAACATAACGTAAAGACAATAACTACTTCAAATTGACGCCCAAAGCGAGGGTTAATAAAAATACAACTCCCCCTAAAATAACACCTTCTTCAAATTGGCGCCAAACGTAGTGAAAATAGAAATACAACTCTCCCTAAAATAACACCTTCTTCAAATTGGCGACCAACGTGGGCCTAACAATATAAAACATAACGTAAAGACAATAACTACTTCAAATTGACGCCCAAAGCGAGGGTTAATAAAAATACAACTCCCCCTAAAATAACAACTTCAAAGTATTGTATCCCACCCTTCGATGTCGAGATTTCACCGGAAATATATGTTTTGAGACACCATGAACCGCCCTCTCCAAAGGAATTTTTAGACAAAAAGTCCATGCGCGCGATGTTTCTATGAATAGCATAACTCAAAAACGAAGAGTCGGATAAATGCCAAATTTGGTATTTAATTCAGTCTGTTGCGAAGATGCGACAAGAAGACTTAAGAAAATATCCCCACCCCTACTACCCTTTACATGAAACATTTTCCAAAATCTTTGCTTTTCTAAAAAATGTCTAAGGATTTTGATTAAAACAGCATATATGAAAGATATTTACATGAGAAAATAAAATTTATATTTTGAATTTTCTGGGAATAGTCTGTGAATAGTTCTCTTCATTCGGTAGGAATTTTGTGTAATCTAGTGTAAACGTTAAGCAATAGTCGAACGACACCCACACACAAAATGTAGATCTCTTTCAAACACACAGTTTATTTCAAATAACTTTCTCATGGCATCAGTATTCCCGAGATATCCATTACTAAGGTTCGAATTGTTCTTTACTTACACATTCTTTTAAAGTCCTGTGTTTTCAGTTGTTCTTCGCGATTGCATGGAAACAGTATGGAATTTTAAGGCCAAGTATGGCATCCAGATCTTCAACGTTTGACTATCGCTGTTTCATTTGTATTTCTAAGATGAGTGTGAGTCAGCTATTTCAGAAAAGGTTTATCTGGATTAAAAGGAAGCAGATAGGAAAATAAACTTTCGTAAGAATCATTTGTATACTCACTAATAAAGCGATAGAGTGTAGAGAAAGTCATGTGAACGTAAGACATCAGATTTTTAGTAGTGTTTAATGCTTCACCAAGGCGGTAGTGGACGCTAATGATAACGAAACGTTCTAGGCCTACGTTTTTAGGGTACAACTTGGACAAAACCTAAATCAGAAAGGACGATCCTGGCGGGATTTGAACCGCAGATCTTCCGTTACAACGTAATCATCTCTCTCGGTACACTTCGTGTAGTAATGTAATGTTATATGAATACTGATATAATATTACATAACGCATTACTGTATAATAATGATGATAATAATAACAGAATATGGACGCATTTTCATTGTTTTTTAATTTTTCACGATATTGATTAAAATGTCATAACATTAAACATATTTACATGACAAATAAAATGTATATCTTAAATATTTTTGGGATTAGCCTGTGAAGTCCTCTTCATGCGAAGAAATGTTATATAACGTGCAATCCACAAGCGATAAACAAAAACGCACTACATGAATAATATTGTGTGTTGCACTCACATGGCTTTCTCTAATCTTATACAAATCATTTTTACAAACGCTTATTCTCCATCTACTTCATGTTAATCGATATATCGCTAGGTTAATCTTATTGCTAATTTTCTTGTAGATGCAAGGGGAACATTATAGGCTCTAAGCGATAGTCAAACCTTTTAAGAGCTGGTTGATATGTGGAGCATTCCATTCTCTTTGCATTACCAGGACAAAAAAATCTGATGTGTTACACTCACATGACTTTCTCTACTCTTGTACAAACTATTTTTACAAACGTTTATTCTCCATATGCTTCATGTTACTCGAGATATCGAGATGTCAATCTTTTGCTAATTTTCTTGTAGATGCAAGGGGAACATGGTAGATTATAAGCGATAGTCAAATCTTTTAAGCGCTGGTTGCTATGTGGCGCATTGTATTCTGTTTGCATATCCAGGACATAAAAAATTGAATAACGAATTTGAGAAAAAGTATAAGTATTGGAAAATTTAAGGAAATAACAAGCAATATCTCGAAAATGGTTCACTCAACTAAAAAAATGTATATGACATAAATTGTGTATTTTAACGCGATCTACATTGTTTGTGTAGTAAAATTTTGTCTATCTCTTATGGTTTACCAGTTATGCAAAAGTCGTTCACAATAAAGAATACTTTTGGAGACATTCCCAGGAAATTCAAGATATACATTTTATTTGTCATAAAAATATCTTAAACATATGATATTTTAATCAAAATCGTTAGAGCCATTTTTGAGAAAATTAAAATTTTCGAAAAATGTTCCATGTAAAGGGTACTCTGGGGTGGGGGATTTTTCTTGAAAACCTTCGTGTCGCATCTCTAGAAGATACTGAACGTAAATACCAAGTTTGGTGTTTATCCGACTTAGTTTTTGAGTTATGCTGTTCACAGACACACACACAGACACACACACACACACACACAGACACACACACGGACATGTTTCCAAAAATGCTTTCTTTGGATTCAGGGGGTCTCAAAACATGTATTTCCGGTGAAATCTCGGTATCGAAATTTTGGGTGGAATACAATACTTCCCCTACTTACTATACGTAGTAGAGAAAGTAAAAAATGAATAACGAATTTGAGAAAAAGTATAAGTATTGGAAAATTTAAGGGAATAACAAGCAATATTTCTAAAGTGGTTCACTGAACAAAATAAATGTATATGACATAAATTGTATGTTTTAACGAGAATCTACATATCCTGTGCAGTAAAATTTTGTCTATCTCTTAGGGTTTACCAGTTATGCGAAAGTCATTCAGAATGAAGTGGACTTTTATTGACATTACCAGAAAATTCAATGTATACATTTCATTTGCCATAAAAAACATCTTAAACATATGGTGTTTTAAGCAAAATCGTTAGAGCCATTTTTCAGAAAATAAAAATTTTCGAAAAATGTTCCATGCAAATGGTAGTTGTGGGTGGAGATTTTCTTGAAAATCTTCGTGTCGCATCCTTGGAAGATTCTAAATTCAAATTCTAAGTTTGGTGTTTAAGCGTGTCACACACACGCGCGCGCGAGCATATTTTCAAAACTGCTTTATTATGATTTAGGTACCTCAAAACATGTATTTCCGGCGAAATCTCGGTATCGAATTTCTGGGAGAAATGTAATACTTCCCCTACTTACTATACGTAGCACAGAAAGTAAAAATGTAGATCTCTTTAAAATACACAATTTATTTCAAATAATTCTTTTTGTGGCATCAATCATTTCGAGAAATCGCTGTTTCTCGCAAAGTTTTGGAAAGACGCCAGTATATAGTGAATCACTTAACATTTGGCTGTCGCTTCCATTTCCTGTGTCCCCCTTATGAATACAAGGAAATGTGCCAGGAAATTATTTCTGCAAACGTTTATCTCGATTAATATGAAGTAGGAGAGAAATAAGAATTCTTAAAAATAGAAGCTAAACAAAATGACCAATATGGCGTAGAGAAAGACATGTGCATGTAACAGACCCCGTTATTTTTTACTTTCTCTACTACGTATAGTAAGTATTTTTGGAAACATGTCCGTGTGTGTGTGTGTGTGTGTGTGTGTCTGTGTGTGTGTCTGTGTGTCTGTGAACAGCATAACTCAAAAACGAACAGTCGGATAAGCACCAAACTTGGTATTTAGATTCAGTATCTTCCAGAGATGCGACACGAAGGTTTTCAAGAAAATCCCCCCACCCCAGACTACCCTTTACATGGAACATTTTTCGAAAATTTTAAATTTCTCAAAAATGGCTCTAACGATTTTGATGAAAATATCATATGTTTAAGATAATGTCATGAGAAATGAAATGTATATCTCGAATTTTCTGGGAATGTCTCCAAAAGTATTCTTCATTGTGAACGACTTTTGCATAACTGGTAAACCATAAGAGATTGACAAAATGTTACTACACAAAAAATGTAGATCGCGTTAAAATACACAACTTATGTCATATACGTTTCTTTTGTTGAGTGAACCGTTTTCGAGATATTGCTTGTTATTTCCTTAAATTTTCCAATACTTATACTTTTTCTCAAATTCGTTATTCATTTTTTTTATGTCCTGGACATGCAAAGAGAATGGAATGCGCCACATAGCAACCAGCGTTAAAATATTTGACTATCGCTTAAAAGCTACCATATTTCCCTTGCATCTACAAGAAAATTACCAATAAGATTGACATCTCGATATCTCGATTAACATGAAGCATATTCAGAATAGGCGTTTGTAAAATTAGATTGTACAAGAGTAGAGAAAGTCATGTGAGTGTAACACATCAGATTTTTTTTATTCTAAAGTCCTCAGTAGGTTGTGAAATCAGCCGTAACGCAGTCGTATTGTTGCAAAATATGTGCTATTGATTGTATTATTATTATTAGTATTATTATTAGTATTATTATTATTATTATTATTCATGGAATTTAATTTACAATTTAAGTAATTGCTTAAAAATTATGTGCCACGTACGTAAAAGGCACTTCAAAACATATGATGCTATTTTGGTATAATTAAGTGAATATTGGCGTACTGAACAAAACATCTTGTATATATCTTAAATAACGGTTAAATTATCTTCCCTTTGAGTGTCATATAATTTGCAAATTACCCTAGAGACTTAAGCTTGTGCGTAGAAAAATTACTGAATTAAAGATAAAATATTATAAAACAATTTTTTTTTGCTACAGTGTGTGTGATTTATGAATGTCTAAATTTTAACGATTCCCATTTTTTCGCATACTCTCATAATGAACAAGTTCGGAAAAAAGCACTTCATGAGTACATTACAGACAGCTTTTGTTAAAACAGTTGAATGTTTAACCGTATCCTATGTATTAAATAACCTTTATCTAATTGTAAACATTTTCAATTATCTTAATTAACGTAAAGGGATAGGGAAATTAGTTTTTTATATGGATAATTATGTGAGGTACCAGTGAATTACTGATAGCTACACTCGTACGACTGTTATGCTAATTACTTTCTGTACCACGTACATGTTAGGTAGGGAAGCTATTGAATTCCACCCAAAATTTCGATTCCGAGATTTCAACGCAAATACATGTTTTGGGATCCCTGAATAAAAGCAAAACATTTCTGTAAAAAGATCCTCTTATTTGTGTCTATGAATAGCAGAATTAAAAAATCTGATGTGTTGCGCTCACATGACTTTCTCTACTGTTTTACAAACTATTTTTACAAACGCTTACTCTCCATCTACTTCATATTAATCGAGATAAACATTTGCAGAAACTATCTCATTGCTAATTTTCTTGTAGATGCAAGTGGAATATGGTAGGCTTTAAGCGATAGTCAAATCTTTTAAGAGCTGGTTGCTATGTGGAGCATTCCATTTTCGTTGCATGTTCAGGACATAAAAACAGAATAACGAATTCCCATTTGAGAAAAACTATAAGTATTGGAAAATTCAAACAAAGAACAAGGAACATCCCGGTATGGTTCACTCGAAAAAAAAATGTATATGGCATAAATTGTGTTTTAAGGAGATCTAAATTGTTTATGTAGTAAAAATATTGTCTATTTCTTACGGTTTTCCAGTTATGCTAAATTCATTCAGAATGAATAGGACTTTTGGGGACATTCCCGAAAATTTCTTCTCAAAATACACTTCATTTGCCATAAAAATATCTTAAACATATGGTGTTTCAAGCAAAATCTTTAGAACTATTTTTGAGAAAATCAAAACTTTCCAAAAATGTTCCCTGTAAATGGTAGTTGTGGATGGGGAATTTTCTTCAAAATCTTCGTGTCGCATCTTTGGAAGATACTAAACTTAATACAAAGTTTGGTATTTATCCAACTTTTCGCTTTTGAGTTATGCTGATCACAGACAGAAACACAGTCAGACTGACAGTCGGACACAAGAACATGCTTGCAAAAATGCTTTATTTGGATTTAGCGAACCTCAAAACATGTATTTCCAGTGAAATATGGGTTTAGAATTTTTGGGTGGAATGCAATACTTCCCCTACTTACTATACGTAGTAGAGAAAATAAAAAATGAAACTTCGATAAATTCCAAATTTGGTGCCTAAGTTCGAGAAATGTGACACGAAGATTTTCAAAAAAATAACCCCACCCCAAACGCATCCTGACTTCGTCCCGTTATCTTCATGGATAAAATGTTAACAGCCTAGCTCGGTCCCTAGCTCACACTTTCAACAACCCGACTCGGTACCATAACTACACTATGTGATCAAAAGTATCCGGACACCCCCACAAACATACGTTTTTCATCTTAGGTGCATTGTGCTGCCACCTACTGCCTGGTACACATTATCCGCAACCTCAGTAGTCATTAAACATTGTGAAATAGCAGAATGGGACGCTCCGTGGAACTCACGGACTTCGAACGTGGTCAGGTGATGGGTGTCATTTGTTTCAGAAGTCTGTACGCGAGATTTACACACCCCTAAACATCCCTAGGTCCACTTTTTCTGATGTGATAGTGAAGTGGAAACGTGAAGGGATATGTACAGCACAAAAGTGTACAGGCCGACCTCGTCTGTTGACTGACAGAGACCGCCGACATTTGATGAGGGTCGTAAAGAGTAATAGGCAGACATCTATCCAGACCATCACACAGGAATTCCAAACTGCATCGGGATCCACTCCAAGTACTATGACAGTTATGCGTGAGGTAAGAAACCTGGGATTTCATGGTCGATCGGCTGCTCATAAGCCACACATCACGCAGGAAAATGCCAAACGACGCCTCGCTTGGTGTAAGGAGCGTCAACATTACAAGATTGAACAGTGGCAAAAAGTTGTGTGGAGTGACGAATCACGGTACACAATGTGGCGATCCGATGGCAGGGTGTGGGTATGGCGAATGCCCGGTGAACGTCATCTGCCAGCGTGTGTAGTGCCAACAGTAAAATTGTGGTGGTGTTATGGTGTGGTCATGTTTTTCCTGGAGGGGGCTTGCACCCCTTGTTGTTTTGCGTGTCACTATCACAGCGCAGACCTACATTGATATTTTAAGCACCTTCTTGCTTCCCACTGTTGAAGAGCAATTCGGGGATGGCGATTGCATCTTTCAACACGATCGAGCACCTGTTCATACTCCACGGGCTGTGGCGGAGTGGTTAAACCACAATAGCATCTCTGTAATGGACTGGCCTGCATAGAGTCCTGATTTGAATCCTATAGAACACCTTTGGGATGTTTTGGAACGCCGACTTCGTGCCAGGCCTCACCGACCTACATCGATACCTCTCCTCAGTTCCGCACTCCGTGAAGAATGGGCTGCCATTCCCCAAAAAACCTTCCAGCACCTGATTGAAAGTATGCCTGCGAGAGTGAACGCTGTCATCAAGCCTAAGGGTGCGTCAACACCATATTCCAGCATTACCGACGGAGGGCGCCACGAACTTGTACGACATTTTCAGCCAAGGTGTCCGGATACTTTTGATCACGTAGTGTATGTGAAAGCTGTTACTTCAAAATGTCTCCCAATAATAAGCCATCAACGAGTGGTTATGTGGCAGATAGTTTTATGATGAGCATTAGACCAAGATTTTAACCATGAACTTAAAAATGCAATATTTTAAACCATAATTGTACACCTCGTAGCTGGATCGTTGCTATGGTGCGACAATTTGAAACAGTAACATTGGTCGTCATTTTTGAAGCCGTATGCTTTATCTGCTTCGTTGTTGATACTCCACCGTGATCTCGTAACTCGTTCATTTGCCTTGTGCACCAGCTTCTCCAGTGGTAAGTTGCGAGATATTTCTCTCAGGTTATGCGTGGATGTATTGTGAAAAGACAACACCAGTTTAAATTGACTGAGAGATTTTAATTGATCTGATACTTAAGTTATTGAAGCGAGTTGCCGACCGTTTAATGATAAAGAATGAAACTGATTATGAATTATAGCACTCGAAATTGCAATAATTTAATTATTATACCTGCTGACTTCTGCAGTATCATACTTAGGTTGGAAATAACTGTTTTCACAATAAAAGAAACTAGTAGCTGCGTGAGTCGCTAAAATGCTTATTGGTGAGACCTCTCGCAACAGCCGCCAAAACTTACTCATACAAGCGCGTTACTGAGTGCTTAAAATATCACACTAGCAGCAAATACCAGTGACGGTACCAGAGGAGTAACTCTCTGATCTAAAATTAACGCCTTTATTATTTTTAGCTCCGCCTACTCTATTACTCCCCACCAATGTTATTACTTTCTCTACTATGTATAGTAAGTAGGGGAAGTATTGTATTCCACCCAAAAATTCGATATCGAGATTTCACCAGAAATACATGTTTTGAGACACCCTGAATCCAAAAAAAGCATTTTTGGAAACATGTCCGTGTGTGTGTCTATGTGTGTGTGTGTGTGTGTGTGTGTGTGTGTGTGTGTGTGTGTGCCTGTGCCTGTGAACAGCATAACTCAGAAACGAACAGTTGGATAAACACCAAACTTGGTATTTAGGTTCAGTATCTTCCAGAGATGCGACACACAGGTTTTCAAGAAACACCCCTCACCCCAGATTACCCTTTACATGGAACTTTTTCGAAAATTTTAATTTTCTCAAAAATGGCTCTAACGATTTTGATTAAAATATCATATGCTTAAGATATTTTCATGACAAATGAAATGTATATCTTCAATTTTCTGGGAATGTCTCCAAAAGTATTCTTCATTGTGAACGACTTTTGCATAACTGGTAAACCATTAAGAGATAGACAAAATTTTACTATACAAAGATGTAGATCCCGTTAAAATACATAATTTATGTCATATACATTTTTTTTGTTGAGTGTACCATTTTCGAGATGTTGCTTGTTATTCCCTTAAATTTTTCAATACTTATTTTCTCAAATGGGAATTCGTTATTCATTTTTTTGTCTTGGATATGCAAAGAATATTAATCTGTGGCAAAGAGAAAGGTGCTGCACCTAGCAACCAGCTATTAAGAGATATGTCTATGCTTAAAGGCTACTGTATTTCTATATTGCCCTTGAAAATACAAAACAAGGGGAACACAGTACGCCTTAAGGGATAGTCAAATATTTTTAGAACTGGTCCCTATGTGTAAAATTTAATTCTCTTTGCATGGCAAAAGATCGTTTCTGCAAATGTTTATCTCGATTAATATGAAATAGATGGAGAATAAGAGTTTGTAAAAATAGTTTGTACAAGAGTAGAGAAAGTCATGTGAGTATAACACATCAGATTTTGTTGTTGTTGAGTGAACCATTTTCGAGATATTGCTTGTTATTCCCTTAAATTTTCCAATACTCTTTCTCAAATGGGAATTCGTTGTTCATATTTTTTATGTCCTGGACATGCAAAGAGAATGGAATGCTCCACATAGCAACAGCTCTTAAAATATTTGACTATCGCTTAAAGCCTACCAATTCCCCTTGCATCTACAAGAAAGTTAGCAATAAGATTAACATCTCGCTTAACATGAAGCATATGGAGAATAAGCGTTTGTAAAAATAGTTTGTAAAAGAGTAGAGAAAGTCATGTGAGTGTAACACATCAGATTTTATTCTGTTTCGGAGGTCGGACTCCGCAACGTATGTGCGTAAGAAAGCAACAGAGAGGCAACATACTGCAGTGCGGATACAGCGGTTCTCGGAATCTGTCCCCGTGCACCTCATTGATTACTGTCTACATAGCACACACTTCCTTGGGCCATGCTTGTGTCCTGCACAATGTGGTAAATGTTTTCCAAACAGTTTCACACTATTTCTTTGTTATTTTCCTTCTCCTTGCCATATATGTCCTGTGCTACACATGTCGTCATTTTTACTTTTCCCCCAAATGAGACAAAACGAGATGATTGCATTAAAATGAATGTTTCTATACAACGTACATAGTGGATAGAGAAGGTATTCCATTCCACCCAAAAATTTGATATCGAGATTTCACTGCAAATATATGTTTTGAAGTTCCCTGCATCCAAGAACAGCATTTTTAGAAAAGATCCGTGCGTGCATGCGTGTATGTGTATGTGTGTGTGTGTGTGAACAGGAATACTCAAAACTGAGAGTCGGTTAAATACCAAGCTTGGTATTTAAGTTCATATCTCCATAGATATGGTACGAATATTTAAGAAAATTCCCCCACACCAACTATGCTTCACATTAAACATTTTCTAAAATTTTCTATTTTTTCAAAAATGGCTAACGAATTAGATTATAATATAATTACTAAAATATTTTACACGGTAAATAAAATGTATATCTTGAATTTCCTGGAATAGACTGCGAAGTATTTTATATAATCTTGTATAACTGGTAAACGCAAAGCGATAGACGAAAACGTACTACACAAAAATGTAGATCACTTTAAAACACACAATTTATTTCAAACAACTTTTTTGTGGCGTTAGACATTTTCGAGATATCCGTCGTTAATGGTCTGATTGTTGAATTCTTTGTCATTCTTTTAAAGTTGTGTTGACATTGTGTTGTTTTTCGAGCATGGAAACAGTACGGAAATTTAAGACCAGTATACAGCGTGCAGTTCTTAAACATTTGATTATCGCTATTGCCTTTACGTTTATAACGAAATGTATAATGTAGCTACTTTTGCAAAAGTTTGTCTCAAATAAAATAAATTAAATAGAAAAAGAAACTTTGGTAACAATAGTTTTAATACCCATTAATACATGAAAGAGGGTGCGGAAGGTCATATGAATGTAACATCAGATTTTTGGACTGTTTCAGAGAAGGCAATGATCAGAATTGAAATAACAGCTTTTGAACGAGTGCCATAAGCGAAAAGGAAAAGGAACAGAAAAGAAGAAAGAGAACGCCACTGATTATATGGACTTCTTTTGCATTGGAAGTACAATGAAAGAGAGACTTCTTGGGGAAAGCGAATGGAGAATGAAGGAGATGGATTAGATCAGTATGATGACCCTTATGTTTTGTTCCCAGTAAGACATTCGGCTACCAGCAAAGAAAGTGAGGCTTTCCTATAGACACAAGAGATGCTAAAAACACAAAGGATATGCATGAAGTCTCCCTCCCTTCCTTGGGATTTTTCTGACAATGTTGCGGTTGAAAGAAAACGGAGTGTTAGAAAGTAGAGGGAAGCCTTTAACAAATACTGCTGAAAATGAATCACTAATTGATCATGATTTTGAACCTGTATCTCTAGAGAGTAGGTCCCCAGGTTTGGATAGCAGAATGCCCCTCAGTAAATGAGAGAAAGCAGTGAAATCAAATATCTCCCAAGGAAACTCTGAATTTATTGCCTGAGCGTCCAGGTTGGGAGGTTGTTCGTAGGGGAAAGTTTGGTGAAATAGGATCCTCAATAGAGAAAATTAATCGTTAATGGACAGGATACGCATTCAGGAATGACTGGACTCATTTGGTTTTGAAAAACCTAATTATATCGTTATAGAAGGATATAAACAAGTTTTAACAGTCAAATGCAAATACCTAGAAGCAATAATAAGTAATTGATGATGCAAGAAATAGCACAGAAATTTAGGAACGTCTAAAGAAAAGAATGTATGCAGTATTAATGTTAAATGCCATATTATGTGATATCAGTATTAAAAAAGATAACAACCATACAATTAATAAATCAATTATGAGAAGTATAGCTTTACATGGATCAAACATTTGGCAAACAAGAATTACTTTGAAAATTGTTTCTTCAATGGAAGTGAATTATTGGAGGCCCACAAAGATTTCAAAAGAGAAAGAAACTATATAATTAGAGGATGGAAGTAAAACAATAATAATGTAAAATATACATCAATATATGGACATCTGTTGAGAAAGGTTGGCATACGAGTAGACTCCAGGAAGATGGAAAGGAGGAAAAGAAATGATAAAAATGGAAAAAGGGCTTTATGGAAGTAATGGAAAGAAAAAATTCAAATAAGTACAAAGATTCAACACAGGCGAATGGTTCTGAATAGTAAGCGAAATTTATAAATGACACTTGGCTGTCAGAAGATCTGAACAACATAACCTGACTGAATCACAAATGTGTGCAAACTACTTTTATTTAATTTTAACTTTAAATTTAATTTATAGAATTAATAACAAACACATTACTTTGTAAATAATTTTAATTATTTACATATTTTTAATAAAGTAACGCGTATATTGCTAGAAAACTGTGTACGGTTTTCTAAGTGAGGCAGTATTTTGAACACTTAAATAATTTCAGTCAAATTATATAATATGTAAATTCAATAACAGCCCGCCTTGAAGCAATATGTGTATGTAATAATTTGGAAAATGTATGTAACACTCACTGCATATGCTTATATTATTGTAAACATGTTCAATAATGTTATGTGAATATATTACGTAATTTAATAATGTGGGAGCTGTGAGAAATAAGTTAGAAGTTGCTAACAATGAGGTAACAATGGGATAACCTTGAGGCAATAATGAGTTGAGAGTTTAAATGTTACTTGTGATTCTTGGAAGCAATAATGTAATTTTGAGACAGTTTAAAAATAGCCAATCAACAACCAGAAAAGGATTTAGTTAAATGCAGCTATTCTATTGGAGTAGGATTAGCCAATCAGAGACTTGAAATACAGAAATTTACAAGTTTAGACGGTTGAAATCTATTCAGTTGGCTGCAGACAGTGCTCATAACTAGATGCGTTGCTTGTGCGTCCTCGAGAGATTTAATATGTATTCGTGTGAGACGAAAAGTAAGTTTACGTGTTAAAGAGTGCAATTAATTAATTAAAGGATCTCACAGCTCTCTATATCAGTGAAGTGTTATTTAAATCGTATCAAGTATTAATAAAAGGAGTGAAGTAAAAATTATAATCTGTGTAAGCCTACATTATTAGTCGTACCAAAACTCTGCCAAGAGAAACGTGTCTCTAACAAATGCTGACGCAGCCGAGGCAAACATAAATATATAATATTTAAAGAAACAGTCAAATTATAAAGTTAATATTTTTTAAACTTGGGGCAAAGGCCACCTGAAAGTACATTTGGGGCGAAGGCTACCGGAAAGTGTTTACTATACGTGCGGTTGCAACTACTACAAGTGTTCAGCTTCCAAACATAAGAAATACAATACAACTCCTACTTCAAATCGGCTTTTCCATACGTGAAACAATACAAACAACTTCAAATTGACGCCCAAAGCGTGGTGCAAACTCCTATGACAAAATAACTTCTTCATAAGAAGTACCATAGAGGATGTTATCCGCGGTTTTCAGTGTAGAAGTTTGTAAAAATTGGGTTTGTCGTTTGTTTTCTTCAACGCAGGGTGACATTCAGTTGGGAATTTAATATTCTGCTTGTATAGGCTTGAACTAGATTTGTTTTAATGCAGAATGCTTTGAAGAGCATATAGAGTGGTTTTTAATTAGGCATGTAACGGGAATTACACCGCGTAATATTTATCAAAATGTTTAAGGTAAGGTGCAAGAGAAATTAGCGTCATATTGATATTTCATAATGTTTAATTAAATAAAAATTTGCTTAAATGTTGTACGTTTAATGAAGAACATATGCAAAGTTAAGAACAATGTAAATAATCTTAATTTCTGAAAGTACACAAACAAACTAATGTTTCATGTGTAATTTACAATACTTAAGAAATATTTCAGCCATTGTTCATAAAATTGTCATTTTAAATTGTTACAATAGCAATAGATATTATAAAATGTCATTTAAATGTAAAATATGCTGAAAAAGAATAACATAGGAATGTTAATATCTCCGTCCTTATGGAGAATCAACAGAAGGTTGATGTTGTTGGCGATAAGATGGCTGTAGAATAAAAACCATCCCGTAAATTACAAAGAATAATATAAGACATGCATTAAAGATGACGTATAAAGGAATATACTGTAAAGAACAGAGTAAAAGGTATTCGTATACATAATAATTATAAAAAGCGAAACGGTTGAGAAACAATAATGGACTTGGTAACTCTACGTAAATGAAAGCAAAGATTGCATGTTTTAAGTATGGGAAAACCATAAATATTCTTGAATTTGTTATAAAAGAATTAAGAATGGTTTTTTAAGTAATTTCATTGGGTTTGTCATACAAAATTCTCATACAAATATACTTTAGAGAAAGAAAAAAATCTGATGTGTTACATTCACATGCCTCCCTACCCTCCATTGGTTATTAGTGGGTATACAAATTACTCTTACAAACATTTATTACTTTCTCTAATACGTATAGTAAGTAGGGGGAGTATTGTATTTCACCCAAAAATTCGATACCGAGATTTCACCTGAAATACATGTTTTGAGACCCCCTGAATTAGAAGAAAAACATTTTTGGAAACATGTCCTTGTGTGTGTCTGTGAACAACATTAACTCAGAAACGAACAGTCAGATACACACCAAACTTGGTATTTAGGTTCAGTATCTTCCAGAGATGCGACACGAAGGTTTTCAAGAAGATCCCTCACCCCAGATTACCCTTTATATGGAACATTTTTCGAAAATTTTTATTTTCTCAAAAATGGCTCTAACGATTTTGTTTAAAATATCATATGTTTAAGATATTTTCATGAGAAATGAAATGTATATTCGAATTTTCTGGGAATGTCTCCAAACGTATTCTTCATTGTGAACGACTTTTGCATAACTGGCAAAGCATAAGAAATAGACAAAGTTTTACTTCACAAAAATTTAGATCGCGTTAAAATACACAATTTATGTCATATACATTTTTTTGTTGTTGAGCGAACCATTTTCGAGATATTGCTTGTTATTCCCTTTAATTTTCCAATACTTATACTTTTTCTCAAATGGGAATTCGTTATTCAGTTTTTTTTTGTCCTGGTAATGCAAAGAGAATGGAATACTCCACATAGCAACCAGCTCTTAAAACATTTGACTATCGCTTAAAGCCGACCAATTCCCCTTGCATCTCGAAGAAAATTAGCAATAAGATAAACGTCTCGATTAACATGAAGCATATGGAGAATAAGCGTTTGTAAAAATAGTTTGTATAAGAGTAGAGAAAGTCTTGTGAGTGTGACACATCAGAAGTTTTTTGTGACTATTTCAGATACCTTTTCAATTACATCGCGAGAAACAACTAAAAATTCACAAAACTTTAGTATTGAACAATTCGAACCATTAATAACAAATATCTCGAAAAAAGTGGCTGATGTTAAAAAAGAAGTATTTGAAATAAAGTGTGTGCTTTAAAGAGATCCACATTTTTCTATAGTATATTTTCGTCTATCGCTTACCAATTATACAAGATTATACAAAATTTCTACCGAATGAAAAGACTTACAGGCTATTCCCTGAAAATTCAAGATATACATTTTGTTTGTAATGTAAACATTTTAATATCTGGTATTTTAATCCAAATGTTAGCCGTTTTTCAGAAAATGAAAATTTTCGAAAAGTTTTCAATGTAAAGGGTAATTTGGAGTGATTTATTTTCGTGAAGATCTTTGTGTCGCACCTTTGGAAGATACTGAACCTAAATACAAAGTTTGGTACTTATCCGAATTTTGATTTTTTTAGTTATGCTGATTATACACAGATACATACCTTTTTCTAAAAATTCCCTTTTTAGATTCAGGGGGCCTCAAAATATGTATTTCCGGTGAAATTTTGGTATCGAATTTTTGGGTGGATTGCAATACCTTCTCTACCTACTATACTGGTAGAGAAAGTAAAAAGAAAAACAATGAAGTTGACTTTATTATTCTTGCTTACCACTGAAAGGGGATATACCACATATATATGCATATACACAAACAAGAATTTTACATAATAATATAATTCACCAAGACAGATGTTAGAATATTTAGCAACCAAGAATGGTACAAAAGCAAATTCTAACTTAGATAAGTAAAGGACAGTCGAGCTAACTAATTTCAGGTAAAAGATAATTCTAGGTAGGGCCCACCTTTCACCAAGCTAATGAGCAAGGAACTGTAAGCAATAAGGAGAAATAGAAAGAGACAGATATATTGAATCTGCTTCCGGTCGCGTCACTAGAACGCGTATGCGAAATCTTTTGGAGATGAGTATTCTCATACATAATAAGGTAACGCGGTCTGAGGACCAATTAGAAATGCCGTTACATTTTAAGGCGCGAAGGAGAGCGTCATTAGGCTTAAGTATAAAAGGGAAAAGAAAGCCCCAGGTTTTCCTCTCTTATAGAATCTCGTCGACACACAGCGATACTATCTGGACGACACAAATGCACGTTTGTGAGAGAAGCGTGTTGGAAGCGTGTGCAGTTAGACCAGGCTCCTAGTTTATTATAATGGTGTGAATTGGAATTGTTACAATGGGAAAGGCTGGCTGCCCATAAGATTTATTTGATAATAAACCACACTTTTTAAGAGAAATGCAGTGTATTTTAATTTGCCTCACCTACGAAAACCCTGAGACCCATGAAATTAGTTAAGATAGGTAATCTATTAGGAATGGAGAGATCAGCAGCCCCTGTGCAACAATAGCCGGAGACTACGACACTCCAGCAGAGGGCATCAACCAGAGGAACAACGTTTTCCTCTACAAATGACGCTTTCCCACTACACTGACCAATATTATTTTCCTGCACGGTAACACTTAATCTACACTAGTTTACCGTGTCAGATGTCATTTCTGCAAAACTGTGGTAGTGAACCTTTAGAAAAAGAGCAGGGAAGAAAAATGAAATACATGACATGCAATAGCTCCGCAACCACACATCAACTACAAGATTGGCAACCAACACGTGATCAGGTACAGGCACAAGAAGAAGAAGAAAGCATTTTTCCTTTCAAAATATATAATCACAGACAGAACAATTTTGAAATGAAAATATCTCTCAACGTTTGCAAGCAAATTCAACATTTAAACATTGGATCACGGAAACGCGGTCAAACTTCTTTTTTTTCTCTCCTGATTATCGTAGGGGACTACTCCAGTGAGGATGTTGTACCTATGTTCCACAACGGAGTGCCCTAGAGGGAAGAGGAGGGTGGCCGGAACCAGGAGTGATACAACAATGACAGGGTCCCTCAGTTTCCCGACGCCCCGACAGTCGAACCTCCGCCCCACACAGAGGGTTTAACACCCCACTCCAAAGGGGCGGTCCGTATACCCCGGCAACCAACCAACAGAGAAAGTTCCACAGAGAGCTTCTTTTTACCTGTCACGCCGCACCGAAACACCATCATCCACTCTTCCAACCCTGAGACAGACCTAACGGGGTGAAGGATGAATGACATGGAGGGACAGGAAATTTGGGGGCTGAAAGAAACCACTCCAGCATTCGACGACCCGGGGAAATCCCAAAAAACGTATGGATCTGAGTGGACGGACGCCGGGAATCGAACCCGAAACCTCTCGAATGGAGTCGCACACGTTACTGCGTTAAGCTTCGTCTTAGAAATCAATCAGTGTGCGCGGTCAATTTCCAACGACGCCCCATACTCGTAAATAATGCGTTCGCTTGAACACAAGCAGAACTTGGTGGATTTCTTCACTTGTAACCAGCACTATCCGGTGAAAACCAGCCAGAGTGTAAATGGAGATATGTGTTCAACTTGTAAAATGTTTTGGGGGCTGGCCGTGACCTGTTTCATGCCATATCGCAGTATTCCAAACTGTAAGGCACGCAAATGGGTGGGGCACCAACAACGTGTGATATTTTAGCAGGTGTTGGCAATGTCTGCAGTATCCCAGGTGCCGTAACGGCCGTAGCCTCATCGCAGGTTTACCTACATGAGTTATTAACCATGGTTTATATTTGTACTGTATGCCTGCTTGTTGTCAGATGTATCAGGCCGTTTGGCCATGAAAATGGCTTCCTTCTATCATCATTTTCCAACAGCTCATATATTCATTTAATGAATTCAGTCATTCCCTAACACCTAGCTAGAAGAAGTATCAAAGTGATATAGACATTTCACCGGAAGTATATGTTTCGAGGTTCACTATACCCAAAAACATAGCTTTCTCTACACATTATACTTTATTTTCATATAACTTCTATGAACTATTCTTACGAAAGCTTATTTATCTATCTAGTTCATGTTAATCGAGGTAAGCACAATCGGTAGAGAATACAGAATCTATGTTCAGATGTTTAAAAGTGGTTCGCTATATGCTGGACTTATAATCATCTTTCCCTGACATCGAGAGAAACAACTGCAAGCACTTAAAAACATGACAGTATTGAACATTTCAAACCAATAATAACGAATATCTCGGAAATGGCTAATGCCAAAAAAGGGTAAGTTGTGTGTCTTAATGATCTCCACATATTTTGTGTATTACTTAATAGGTATTATATATTTTATGATAATTTAAATTATTTAGATTTTTCATTACCTTATAAGAATAATTTATTTAATTTTTATTTATATTTCAGAATAAGTTTGGCATTTATAGTTAAAATACCTACGTTTTTGTTTGACTCTTGGGGATAAATTTGATTTATGTGGCATTTCATTTTTTCTAGCATTGTTATTTATTTTTTTTAACAGTGGTCCCCAAAACATAAGTATATTTCCGTTGAAATCTCATATCGAGATGGGGTGGAATGCCCTATGAGATACGTGGTAGAGAAAGTAAAGAGAACCTTTATAGAATAAATATACATAACTCTAAAACAAAAGGTCGCATAAATACTATACTTGGTATTTAAGCTCAGCAGCCTCCAGGGATGGAACAAGAAGGTTATCAAGAAAATGTTCCCATTGTAATTTACTCTATGGATAGCACAATTTTCGTTATAATTACTTTGATAGTTTTGGTACTTTGATATCGATAACTGTTTTGACTAAAATGCTACATTTTAAGATGTTTGCGTAATAACTATCTTGAATTTTCTGGGAGTAGCCTACGAATCCCCCCTTCTTATTGAATTTTGTATAAGTTTGTATGATTAGGAAATCACAAGAAATGCAGTTACTGCAAGAAAATGCAGAGATTATTAAATACCAACCAGTGTCATATTTGTTCATAACATTATCCGTTTTCAAAATATTCTACAGGGTGAATCACCCAAAACTTGCACCACAAATATTTCGGAAATGGAAAGCGTTATTGATGTGCAGTTTTCACAGCATTGATTGGTAGTCAGGGGCTCGTACATTTAGCCTATAAACAGATTTTAATAATACTTATAAAGTGTATTTTTTGAGCAAACATACAATTTTTTAAATGGAACAATGCCTAGTTACAAAATAAAGGTAGAGTAACTTAGAATTCAATGGTCTTTGTTGCAGGATTCTAGTGCAAATGGTTTACGATAAATCGAGCCCCTGACTACCAATCAATGCTGTGAAAACTGCACATCAATAGCACTTTCCATTTCTGAAATATTTGTGGTGCAAGTTTTAGGTGATTCACCCTGTATATTGTAAGTTCCAACGGGAGTGCGTCGTGTAAAGGACATGCTTGAAAGTTTGTGAATCTTTCCTTCTTTTCCCTCCATCGCAAGAGTTTGTTGCCGAAAAAAAACATTTGAATGCTGTTTAAGCAATTTTTATGTAATTAAGCATGCGTTGTTACTTAATTTGAAATAGCTCCTGGGTAAAAATATGTATATTGTGAATAATGAAAAATGGATGAAGTATCACTATTTATATGAATACTGCTTACAGATATGTATGTGAATTTGTCATTGGTAGAGAAAGGCGCGTAACTGTATTGCATCAGATTTTCCTTCCATTCCCTTTCTTCAATCTTGGCAAGATTATACAGTGTTCTACTTATCGGATGGAGATGTCGTAAATCACAATGTTATTGATATACAGATTTTCTCCTCCTCTGTGAAGCAGGATGCATCAAGACAGCTGCTCTCACCCACTCAGAACTGCCATTATGTGAATTTCACCCATTTCCCGTAGTGAAAAGTCTGATATGCTCATTCATATGACTTTCTCTATGCATTCTTCTACGAACTACTCTTCGAAAAGATTATTCTTCTAACTACTTTTATTTAATCAAGATGAACTTTCAGTACATTTATTCATATTTCGTTGTAGGTATAAGAACGCTAAATCGACAGTCAGAATTTCTTATAAGCGGTTGGAACCTGTGTCCAATATGTGGAGAAAGAGAAGATTTAGAACATATCGTTTTTGATTGTAAAGGTACACAGCATTGGAGAAAGCAAGCTATAAATGGGAAATGGTTAAAACTGGACAGGAAAGTAGCCTTAAGCAAGATTTTTAACAAGGATAGTAAAAAGGTAGGAGAGTACCTGTCCAAAGTAAAAAAGAAATGACTATGGACAATAAAAAGAGATGTGAATTAGTTTCACCATGTGATGTTAAGTTATGCAATTATATTATCATTATTATAATATTAGTATTATTAGATTAGTATTTTGGTATTACTACTATTATTATTTTATTATTATTATTATCATTTTTATGTATAATTAAAGAATGTAATATGGGTAGAATACGTCAAGATAACAGCTTGGGCTGATGTATAGCCATATTCTAAGGAAGATTGCTAGCACAAATAAATAAATAAATAAATAAATAAATAAGCGGGTGACGATTTTGAAATTCCATGCTCTTTGCAAGACAAATAGTGACTTATCACTTGAAAATAATATGATTTGTCTATCTCCTACGGTTTACAATGTAGGAGAAGAGAACTTGACAAACTATTTCCACAAAATTCAAGATAGGCATTTTATTTGCCATGAGTTATTTTTAAGAAAATCAGAAATAACGAACATTTTTCCATGTAAAGGGTGGTTTAGGATAGGGGAATTTTAGTGAAAGTCTTCATGTTGCATCCTTCGAAGATGCTGAACTTAAATATCAGCTTTCTTCTTCTTCTTCTTCTTCTTCATTCAGCTGTACACTTTTTCAGCGATTGATTCTGATATCGCTCTACTGTCCGTCTTCTAAGCCAAATTTATCGCTAACATTTTTCACACTAACTTAAACAAGTCTTTCCACTCAATTATCCGCAAGAGCCGTCTCTCCTACTCCATTCTTTGTATATATCCGACTCACTACATTATCCGTTCTTCAGTTCTAAAAATAGATTCCGCTGCAAGCGTTATCCTCCGATGTTTTAAGAATAACAGGTATTTGCAATTAAGGTAGCAGCTATTTCCTCTGATTCTTGATCCTATTAAAAGTTTTAATTACATACTACATAATATGTTTAGTAGTTTGTGTATTACTGAGACGCCTACATACGGTGAGCATTTGCTTCATAGCCTAATAAAAGGAAAAATAATATAAAATACGACTTGTTTGTTTAATAATAAATAATAACTTGCCTACGTGCTGTGCTGTGCTACAGTTGTCTACTTCTAAATACTAACTACCAATACATTAAAATTAAAATATATATATTTTAAAAACATAGGTTTAAATCTTTATGCTTTATTCTGCAGTATATTGGTGGCTACCATTGCTTGTTCTTAAAGTTGCTTTTAAATCTAAGTAATGTGTTTTTACGACGATAGATATTTTATCCACTTCCCGTTCGTGCTATCATAGTTGAAATTTTAAATTTTATGCATTCAGTGCCGGTAACCTAATCTACCTGCGTGTTTTGTACATTTTACTGCACGTATGTGCATGAAGTAAATTAAATCCTCTAACCTTTGATTATATTTATTATTGTAAACATGGAATATATCATAATTCAAAGTTGAATTTCATCATTTAAATCACATTACTGATTTTTCTTCCTTTTTATTTGTTAATCTTTCCTTTCGATCAACAACCAGGTGTGAATATTCGATCGCCAATGCGCCACCAAGGTTAACATCGGTGACCTTGCTACTACAACCACCATGTTCAACAGCTCTTAGTAATTTTATATTCGCGTAAGCACTATTTTTATTATTCACTGTCGCTTATGCAATTCGACTTCGTCTCGTATTTTCAAACTCTTCTTCGTTTTCTAATGATGCATTCACCGCACTGCTATCGCAATATGCTATTATGATACCCTTATTATGTCAGCCCAATGCTACAATACTAATTATGCAACAAGACTATAATGGTGGTAATTAAGATGCAAGTGTGTTTATGAAGCGAGTGGTAGCGATCTCTTAATTACCATTATAGTCAAGTTGCATACCACTGTTTTTGGTTGACCACAGTTTTGAGTTTTTACAAAAAGATCTTATCTTATTAACTACTTGTAATTAAATTCTGATCGGATGGCGGATCTAGAGCGTTTGCGAGTAGTGCAACAGATGGCAGCACTGTTGAATCCACGCTGTATTTATTTCTTGCAAGTAACGTGAAAGCAACACATGCTGAAGCAAAGGAAATAAACTCAAATTATTAGAATATTAAAATTACAATGAATGCTGCTTTGAAGGTGTTAAGAGTTATGGGCTGCGCGCGCCGCCGAGTAAGATCATAATGAGTCGCTGAAGTATTATGGATGCCATAACAGTTCAGTTACTTAACATGTAATCAATGTATATTAGGGCTTAAATTGAGAACCAAAAGTTAATATGTGGCCAGTACCTTGTTTAACAAAATAATATCTTAAAATAAGTTTTGAGAACCCTTTAAAAACTAGTGTTACAAATTTGGAGCTTAGGTAAATTGACCCTTAACCTCCCTTAACTTGCTCAAGAGCCTGCCAGGGAAGTGAAGAAACAGGTGGGTTACGTCTCTCCGCCTACGTGATCGTACTTTGCTATTCACTTGCTGAATGATTCAGCATGAAGCAGCACCAGGAAGATGGCCTCACATAAATACTGCATCCTATCTTCCCGGGAAGAGCTCTTTTCTGTGTAATCAATAACATCTGTTTAAATTTGGTGTTCGTGACCCAGAGAGGTAAAATTAGACCGTACCCGTAAGAAGACAGTAGTATGGATCCACAAACATCCCATTCCAGCGGTTTTATTTCATATGCACTGCACGGAACCTAACGTGACATTTCACTGCCGACAGAAAAGTTTTGCAAATCTGCCTGTCATTCTCTTACGTAAATATGAGCAACGATTAGGCCTTCAAAGTAAATTTGACTTAATGCCTATACTAGAATTATTATTAGGATTCCCTTATTTATACTAACCTTCTCTTGGTTTTTACAGCAGGGCAAACCTAAGTCACGTAAGCTAATAGCCTAAGGCAGGGTTGACCAGCCTATTTTGAGCTTGCACCAGTAAATTGGTAGACTTTTTTTTTGAAGGGACATTAACTAAATTTATACTAATTACTATCTTGAAAGCCAGCGACGTGGCCGAGTGCCACCGCTCGCCTCCTACCAAGGCGGCCCGGGTTCGATCCCAGGGAACCGCATGTGGGACATGTGGTGGACGAAGCGGCTTCTGGGCGATTTTCTCCGGGTTCTCCGGTTTTCTACGCGGTCCATGCCACCAATTGCTGCATCACCTTTTTCCTTCATCCATTTCGCCTTCATTTCATATCATCTTTTTCTCCTACTCTCATACCTCGCTAAGGGCCGATCCTCCGTTCCGGGTTCTTCATTCTCTGGTTCAATGTTCGTCTATTCCTCTACAGTTCCCTGACCCTATAAACGATTGTAATCCTAGTGAGTTCTACTTACGGGGATGTTACGCCGACTAAGTAAGTAAACTATTTTGAATCTCAACTAAATTGTTATGTAAGTATACTTAAAGCATACCGAACGAGTTGGATCCTCGGTGGCATTCGGGAGGTCTCGGGTTCGATTCCCGTCGACCACCCACTCTGACTATGGGTTTTTCGTGGTTTTCTTTGGTCAGTAGGAGAATGCTGAGATGGATTAGCATCTATCACGATTTCCTTTCCCTTATTTCCCCTTCCTTCTCATTTTTGAGGTATGCTTCTAGGTTTCGTGGTGTGTGGCGATGAACGAATACAAAGTAATAGTTACCTAATAACGATTATCAAAGTAACAATTAAAAATAACTAGTTACCCAATATCAGTCACAAAAGTAACGAATACAGGTAACTAGTTACCCAATTACGGTTGCCAAATTAACGAATACAGAGTAACTAGTTACCCAATAACAGTTATCAAAGTAAGATTACAAAATAACTAGTTACCCAATAACGGTTACAACAGTAACGAATACAAAGTAATAGTTACCCAATAACGATTATCAAAGTAACGATTAAAAATAACTGGTTACTCAATAACAGTCACAGAAGTAACGAATACAGGTAACTAATTACCCAATACGGTTGTCAAATTAACGAATACAGAGTAACTCGTTACCCAATAACAGTTATCAAAGTAACGATTACAAAATGAGTAGTTACCCAATAACGGTTACAAAAGTAACGAATACAAAGTAACTAGTTACCCAATACGGTTGCCAATGTAACGAATACAAAGTAGCTAATTACCCAATGCGGTTGCCAAAATAACGAATAGAAAGTAACTAGTTACCCAATACGGTTGACAAAATAACGAATACAAAATAACTAGTTATCCAATAACGGTTACAAAGGTAACAAATACAAATTAACTAGGTACCCAATAATGGTTATCAAAGTAACGATTAAAAATAACTAGTTACCCAATAACAGTCACAAAAGTAACGGAAACAAAGCAACTAGTTACCCAATAATGGTTACAAAAGTAACGAATACAAAGCAACTAGTTACCCAATACGGTTGCCAAATTAACGAGTACAGAGTAACTAGTTACCCAATAACAGTTATCAAAGTAACGATTACAAAATAACTAGTTACCCAATAGCAGTTGCAACAGTAACGATAACAAAATAACTAGTTACGCAACAACGGTTACCAAAGTAACGAAGACAAATAATTATCGCGTTGACGGTTACTGTTTAAACGAGACGGTTACCGGGCCTGGATGACATCATTCACTGAATGTACGCGACAATGGTATCGCTTATCGGGAACTATTACCTCATTATTCGTTTACAACTTTGAGTCTCTTCGCACGAGTTGCAAATACATATTTATTACACGTGTTGCTTATCGCTTTAAGTCGCTCTGGGTGGCTCAGTTGGTTAGGCGTTGGCCTTCTGATCCTAAGGTCATGGATTCAAACTCGGTCCGGACCGATGGTTTTTAAGTGTGCTTAAAAACGACAGCATCATGTCAGTAGAGATACTGCATGTAAAAGAACTCCTGCGGGACGAAATTCTGGCACACCGGCGGCGATATGATCCTGGAAATTGATAGTGTCGTTAAGAAAATATAAATTATCAATTCTAATATAGATCACAGGTCACAGATGAAGTCGATATTTTGTTGTAGGAGTTTGCCCCACGTTGGGCGTCAATTAGAAGTAGTTTGTATTCAAGGAGTTGTATTATATTTCAACTGTTGGGGAGCCGAACTTGTAGTAGTTGCAACCGCACGTATAGTACCCATAGCCTTTGCCCCAATTTTTAAAAATATTAACTTTGTAATTTGACTGTTTCTTTAAGTATTAAATATTTATGTTTGCCTTGGCTGCGTCAGTATTATTGTTAGAGACACGTTTCCCTTAGTAGGGTTGTGGTGCAACTGAAGAATGTAGGCTTACACAAATTATAATTTTATTTCACTACATTTATTAATCCTTGACATAATTTAAATAACACTTCACTGATATAGAGAGCTGTGAGATTCTTTTTATTAATTAATTACACTTTTTAACAGTAAACTTATTTTTCGTCTCACACGAATACATATTATATATCTTGAGGACCCTTTTTGCGTCTGGTTTGTAACGCTGTCTGCAGGCAACTGAACTCTAAATTTGTAAAATTTTCTCCTTTTCAGTTTCTGATTGGCTAATCCTACTCCAATAGAATACCTTTATTTAACTAAAGCTTTTTCTGGTTGTTGATTGGCTATTTTATAAACTGTCACTAAAATTACATTATTGTTACTCCAAGAATCACAAGTAACTGTAAACTTTCTTACTCATTATTGACTCAAGGTTACCTCATTGTTAGCAACTTTTTAATTTATTATTCTCACAGCTCCTATATTATTAAATTATGTAATATATTCACATAACATTATTACACATGGATACAATAATATAAGTATATGCAATGACTGTTACAAACATTTTACAAATTATTACATACACATATTGCTTCAAGGCGGGCTGTTATTGAATTTACATATTATTAAACTGAAATTATTTAAGTGTTAAAAATACTGCTTCACAGATGACAGGTCAGTCAGCAGTGCATTGCATAAAATGATTATTCACATACGTTATAGGTTTACGAGCTTTTATACTTCGCGGGTAGATGGATATAAATGAACAATTAAGTATGTTTAGTAGCAAAATATGCCGCTAAGCTCAAACAACAACATTCATATTGAAACGTAGTTACATCTAATCGTAATAGGTAACCATTAATGTTATGTAACTGCGAATATGATAACCACGAAAAGAAATTCCGTAATGGTTACTGGTAACCGTTATATGTAACCGTTAACGCACTGTAACTGCAACAATTATAACCGTTACTCGAAAATAACTGCCACATTCCTACAAAGGAGTAATATTAACTAGGCTTTAGCTTACATTGAATTACAGAGTGTCGCAATGTTTACTGAATGATGAACGTATATGAGGTAAGTAGTCATTATTAAGTGTATTAAATGGGCGCGGATAAACTATCGTATGCAGCTAATGGTATCAACATAATTACCACTCTCATATAATTACAGAACTCGGATTACGCCTCGTTCTTGCAAAACATTATCGAGGGTAATCATGCTTATATCCCACTAGTTTCAGAAATAACTGTGAACCAGGCGAATGAATGAAATGGGTCAAATTATGCTTAAGTGAACCTGGATTCTATAGAATTTATAGTTACCCGACATTCGTCTTCTGAGGATAAGGGAAAACTCCAGGGAAAAAAAAAACCTTACTAGATGACTCACCTTAATCAAGATTCGAACTCTGAGCATCTTGAATGTAAGACATATCTATTCCCATACCATGGAGGTAGGTTGTAATACCTTAGGCAAGAGATATAGGAAGCAAAAAGGAACACGGACTAGAGTGTAGCGTAGAATTAATTAAATTAGTTTCATCCCAATAAACATTCGTGCCCTGGCAGAGGTAAAACACCACTGCAAACATCTCTCCCTGTCCACCACATGACCTTGCTAATTGGAGAAACCCAGGGGAAGGCTGGATACCCAGGAATCTGGGTCGGCAACTGCTGCTAGTTCATAAAGCGCGCAGGCCTCAAAGGCTGGAGAGACAGTGTGTACCCCAGTTTAAACAATCACCAAGCTGCCGGGACCTATTTAAGGAGGGGGAAGTTGAGCTTGATGACAGTCAAATTTTCCAACAATCCAAGTTGTTGACAAGGCACAAACTCCGCGAATAAATGGCGACGAATTGTATTGACTGTGTGCGTTTTATCTCAGACTTTCCGTAGAAATGTTCGTCAGTAGAGACGGGAGAATAACAAGAAAATTGTTTGCTTATTATCTTACTGACCAGAGATTTCCCAGTCACCCGCTTGCGTCATAACAGAGTCGCTGCTCAAATAATTTAAGTTGCATTTACTTTCTCCACGCTCCCTAACCAAATTGGGGGAAAAAACTGACCAGGCCAGTAGTAGTTTTCTTTTGTATTCAGAATCTCGAAAGATAGTATGGTAATTTACTCTACACACTCAAAAACAGCCCTAACCCCGATTCATAATGCAATATTGTTGAAATTGTATCTTCACCTGTACAAGAAGCAAGCGAGGTGGTGCTACGGTAGCGCGTGCGACTAGCATTTGGGAGGTTTCGGTTCGATTCCCGGCAACCACCCACTCTGACCCATGGGTTCTTCGAGGTTTCCTCGTGTTGGCAGGCAAATGCTGGGGTAGTTCATCTTCTAACACGATTTTCATGCCCCTCATTTCTCATACCCGTCATCTGTTTCAGGTTGCAGGACCAGGCGAGATGTTTCTTCCCTGGCGTCATTGTGGGACTGCTCTGAAAACTTGTCCCCGGGTGTTCTCGGGCGGGCGCCTCTTGGGGACCCCGGGGGTTAAGGGCTGTGGGTGGCCCCGTGCGGCGTCGGATGCGTTCAACGTTAGGGACCCCGTTCATGCTTGCGCCCGTCGTCATCCAGATTTAGTAGCCCTTCGATTCTCCCTCCAGGGGTCACGATAGAAGCGAAAAGGGCCTTGTGGCCTACTTGCGGTGCTCTACCCCGGTTTCAGGGACCCCTCGACCATTGTCTTTTACTTCTGTACAAGAAACCGCAACAATATTCATTTTATTTCATGAAATTTCTCCTCCTCTGAAGTTAATCAAACGGGTCCAATACAAAGAAGTCTTTATACAATTAATTTTTAAATTGTTTCTGTAGTTACTGAAATGCAAAGCTATAAAATCTATTGTGTAATTTCTTTGTGCTGTAAATAACCTAATTTTTTTTAACCTCCTTCAACTTGGTAGTTCATATCGGACGAGAATGAACTAAATAGGTGAAAAGATGCTCAAATTAGTCCATAAAGAAACCTAAGAGTTGCTGCTGTAAAAGTAACCTGGAACATTAAAACAATAATCAGCATTACCATCATGATTAAAAATAACTTTGCTCATGGAGCATTCGTCTGAGAGATATACTGTTCATTTTTGAAATGCAACAAATTTAAAAGTTAGTATTGTGATAAGATTTAAAACCGTATACAAGAGGCCATTTCAGGCAAATCGTATTTCAAGCCCGAAATCCACCCAGTATATAACCAAATTCTAAATGCTCTTGTTTACCATTCTATTGAAACAGTTAACAGTCTTTTTATTTTATTTTGAAAACGCTTGCTTTGCTAAGTTTGGTGCAAAAACACCAAACATATTATTTCTTACCTTATATGGCATCAAAATCGAATTGTGTAAAAAGTTTGGATAGTTATTTGAGGCAATATTTTTAACACTTAAATGATTTCAGTCCAATTATATAATATATAATTCAATAACAGCCTGCCTTAAAGAAATATGCATATGTAACAATATCTTAAAAGTGTATATTACAGTCATTGTATATATTCGTATTATTGTATACATGTGTAATAATATTATGTGAATGTATTACGTAATTTAATAATGTGGGAGCTGTAGAATAATAGGTTAAAAGTTGCTAACAATGAGGTAACAATGAGGTAAACTTGAGGCAATAATGAATTTGAAAGTTTAACAATACTGTTTGTGATTCTTGGAAGCAATAATGTAATTTAGTGAGAGTTTATAAACTAGCCAATCAACAACCAGAAAAAGCTTTAGTTAAATGAAGGTATTCTATTGGACTAGGATTAGCCAATCAGAAACTGAAATACAGAAACTTACAGATTTAGGCGTTAGAAATCAAGTCAGTTACTTGTAGACAGCGCTCATAACTGGACGCGTTGGTTGTAGACAGTGTTCCTAACCGGACGCGAGATGCGTCCTCGAGAAGTTTAATACGTATTCAGTGTGAGACGAAAATAGTTTACGTGTTTAAAAAGTGCAAGTATTTAATAAAAGAATCTTACAGCTCTCTATATCAGTGAAGTGTTATTTAAATCGTGTCAAGAATTAATAAAAAGGAGTGAATTAAAAATTATAATCTGTGTAAGCCTACATTCTTCAGCCGCACCACGCCTTGCAAAGAAATCCATGTCTCTAACAATAATACTGACGCAGCCGAGGCAAACATAAATATTTAATATTTAAAGAAACAGTAAAAATTACCAAGTTAATATTTTTAAATTTTGGACGAAGGCTACCGGGTACCATACGTGCAGTTGCAACTACTTCAAGTTCGGCTCCCCAACAGTTGAACTACAATACAACTCCTAATTCAAATCGGCTTTCCATACCTGAAGCAACAAACTCCTTTCTCAAATTGGCTCCCAAAGCGTGGGGCAAATAACAACGTAAAAATAACAATACAACAAAATAACAACTTCATATTCGATCTAATTATTTGAGTGACGTAATTCATATCCAAAAAATCCAAAGGCTTTGAAATTTAGCCAGCTTAAAGGAAACAAGTTTGGAATTCAGTATGAGTTTATTTAAAGGGTATAGTGAGTATATTTCAAACAGTTTTTATCACATCCTTGTTAAAATTTTCGAAAGCTTAATAAATATATTTGAATTAGATTTTAGCAGATATTTGTTAAATTTCGAACGCTAACTTTAAATCGCAAAACTATTTATGGTGCAGCTGTCAGGAAAGCGAGGCTGTCATCTGTGACAGAATTCTAACCTCTGTAACAAATTATGCTCAAGAATGAACACTAATTTGTGCTTATAACTGCGTTTAAATGGTAGATTTAAAGTGGAACCTAATTGTGAAATACCACCTGTGTCAAGCTGTCTAACTGGGATTTTCTAGTTATAATTGAAGTTTTAGGAACAAGTTCACATAATCCTAGCCTTTTGGATTCGAAGCTCATTTTCCTGTTCATTTATTAGTCCATCAATATTCCGATTAAAACTGGTAGACGTAAGAGAAAAAAATGTGAAGTGAAGAAGCGAAGGAAGGAAGTGGAGAAAGAAACAAAACAGTAAATGAACATAAAATGCAATCGGCTGCCTATATTTAACGAAGCATTAAAATGCAATTTATTATACAGGTGGAAGGGAACTTTAATATTCCTTCTAATATGTACTTCATAGAAGTAATACAAACAAAATGTACAATAGCACTTTGCTCTATATCAGCCGTTTTAAAAAAAACAATAGTTGTTATTCCAAATTATATGGTTTTTTCCACAAGAATGTATGAAGATAATAGTTTGTTACTTGTGGGTAGAATATCCTATTTATTACCTAGTTCTGTGTGACATCATCCAGGCTTTTGAAATAATTAATTATTTTCTGAACATTGTTTTGCAAACGTAATATGGTCGGAGAGATAGGCAGTGTAGTCTAGATCAATGTAGGTCAGTGTGAAAACCGGCTCCCGGATGTAACCAAAACAGCATACCTGAATTGAGGACTAGCGGTTTTGTTTTCCGCACGATCCTTAATTCAAACAAACATAACAAAAGGATGGTGTAATGTTTTGGCGAAATGACAAGTACAACTTGGTAACTTTGGCCTACACTAACAGCATGGAAGTAATGCCTCCATCGTCCAATAAGCGTTTCGCGGTCGTTGACTGTAAAGCATGCCATGTTTATGTCAGCTCCACCAGAGGTTGAGCAATTATTAGAGTGACACCGTACTATGTATTGAAACTCACAGGTTTAGTGATAATAGACCCCAGGTGTGTTTAGTGGATACGTACAGCACAATGTTTATGCGATGCTAGACTTTTCGTCTGGCATCTTTTAAATCTCAGGGATCGTGAAGCCAGCACATGAAGGAGGGCGAGCATGAAATACCGATGCCGCAGAGTAAGCAATTTTAATCTTGTAGATGAACAACCCAGCAGAAGTAGTTGGGGAATAGCTCGCATTGTCGGCATGTCCCATTGGATTGTTCTCAGGATGCTGAAAGAACAGTTATTGCGACCATATGATATCCAACAAGCACAGGGCCCCACAGCAGCGGATTACGCGCCTAGTTGGACTTTCGTGAATTCTTTCCTTGAACATGGTGCAGATATGCCACACATAATTATGGCAACAGAGGAAGCTATCTTTACAAAACGTGGCATTTTCAATTTTCATAACACCCAATTATTGTCAGAGGTAAAGCTTTACAGCATCACGGAGCATCATTTTCAAACGGCGATTTGCTGTGAACGCGTGGACAGGAGTACACGAAACGTTTATCTACACTCATGAACCACGCACTAGCGAAAGTTAAACATGTTTACGCGCTGACCGGATCTGAAAGAGAGAGTGCCATCCCCGTTTCCAGCTACTGCGCGCTGCAACGTCGCTAACGTGAGTGTTTTGTGTTCTCGAAGAACCTAAAATATCTCCGCAGAAAGTAGTCATAGAAGAAAATGAAAGATACGAAGTACGTTCCAAATAATGAGATCTGCAACTGGTTTAAATTAATGTAATGACTTCCCCTCCCCCTGGTAGTGTTTAGACACAGCGGCAATGTACCGGCTACGGGGAAGGGACCCAGGATCGAATTCCCTTTTGGTTAAGCTGCCTGCCTGAGCCTTCTAAGCGCGATTTTGCCTCAGTCCTTAAAATGAACTTCAGATAACTAGTGGTTTATTTCCGTCTCCATTTCATTCATTCCCCAACAAAACTAATGAACTAGGCATAAAATCTGTTAAAGAAAAACTGACTACAATAAATAATCATTTTTTTAAATTCCATTCATACCTCGACTTCAGCGTTCTTATCGGCGCCCTTTCCTTTGGAGTATATTATCGTCTGTAGGCAATGGTATTAACTCGTATTCGCTTATCGTTGGATTTCTGGTAAACTTTGGGTTTTGTTCATTGAATCACACAACATTCGCACTCTCATTAATTGTTCCAGACTCTTGGGAGATAGGGAATAATCTTAGCCAGAGAAACATTTCCACCCCCCAACCCGGGAACCCATGGAAGGCAGGCAGGTGCGCTACTGACTGAGCCAGGAGGCCATGACGTCTACATGTCTAGTATTTAAACGTGAGTGAAATACTAATTTATGTTATTTTTACCATTCATCAACACTATATCCTAATTTTATTCCACAGGTCACCCATTAGGTGATGAAATCTTCAATTTACTGCCGCTTGTCAAAATTGCAACACAATGAAAGAATTTCACGAATAACTCCAAACTTGGTGGAAGTGTAGAAGTGTGTGCAAGCAATAAGTGATTAGGTTTGCAGAGAGATGGGGTACACGTAGGCGAAGCAGAGCCCTCTCGTGTCGGTCCGACGAACTCAGTGTTGCGCTCGGTATATTCAGTGCAGAGTTGTCAAACAAGGTGGAAACAAGCGAGTCAGTGCCAGTATGCCTCGTCGAGGTCAAAGGGAGCCATATCGGCATGCGAGTGAGTTTGAACGGTGCAGAATGATCAGTCTCCGGGAAGCGGGTTTGTCATACCGTGACATTTCGGCTCGTACGGGCATGCTGCTACGACAGTGATGCGTGTGTGAAAGTAGTGGATAGATGAAGGTCGTAGGTAGCGAAGAGCGGGTACTGGACCACGGAACATGACCACAGCACGGGATGACGGTCATCTTGTCCGCATGGCCATAACAGACCGACAGCTTCATCCACAGTGTTGGCTCGACGCTGGAGCACTGCAACACTGAATTTGTCTGCATCAACGGTTCGTCGCCGTCTGGACTGGTTGCATGCATGCCATTACGGCGGCTTTCATTGTCCAGAAACCACAAGCCCCTCCGACTGCAATGGGCATGTGAACACCATCTCTTGGGTGCTGAGTGGCAAAACGTAGTCTTTTCGGACAAGTCCCGCTTCAACGTGCCCTACAGTGATGACCGCATACGTGTCCGGCGGTACCGTGGTGAGCGCAACCTGGAGAGCTGTATTGTTGATTGGCATAGCGGAAAAACACCAGGTGTGATGGTTTGGGGCGCCAATGGTTACAACAACCGTGCTCGCCTCCGACAAATTGAGGGCACCTTGAACAGCAACCGGTACCTAATGGTGATTGTAGAGCCTGAGGTACTCCCCCTGCTTCAGACATCTCTACAGGCCACATTTGAACAGGACAAAATCCCGGCCACATATTGCGAGGAATGGCAAGCCTTCTTCGAAGAGCGACGGGTACCGTTGCTTCCCTGGCCTGCACGTTCGCCTGACATGTCGCCCATCGAACATGTCTGGGATATGGTTGGTCGGCATCTGGTGCGTCACGGACTTCCAGTAACCAGTGTCATGGATTTGTGTGCTCGAATACAAACTGCGTGAAGGGAAATCCCTCAGGAACTTATTCAGAAGCTTTTTGATTCAATGCCACGGTGTATAGCAGCTGTAATTGCAGCGCATGAAGGCCACACCAAATACTGAATATTAGGGCTTAAAGGTCATATATAGATTTGAAAAGTTTATCATTTGTTACTTGTCATGTACCCAACTTGTGGTATTAAATTCATTGAATTCATTCGTTTCCTTATTGGTGTTGCAATTTTCACAAACCAGTGTAATCCAAACTCATTGGAAAAAGCAGTGAGCATTCCTTTGCCAAAAAGTAAGGAGAGAAACAGAAGGAAAAACGAAATAGGTACCCAGGCAAATGTAATTACGCCTCAGACTTGAGTAATAAAATATTAAAGAGCACACAACGTAGCACCAATTTTGAGATTACGTAGTTAATATTTACGGCAAAGTGCATAGAAGACAACGAGGTACACGTTTTATTCCTTTAGCTCTCGACTCCGGAGGAATATTACATATAACTTTGTCATAACATGAAAGCACATTAAAAATTAAGGATATATGCACTAAAACTTTGTCCCCCAAAAATCCAGAAATATAACAGAAAGTGTTCTTTTTTAACCGTATTGAGGAAAACTACGTTTACTGTGTTTTGGCTAAGAGAAGGAGTAGGTTAACTGCCCCAGAGAGGATCGCTGAAGCGTAATTACACGCTGTTTTGTTAATAAGGAGCTTATTTCTCATTTTCAAGCGGCACGCGCTACAATCCAGCGCCATTTATATACACCCCTTTCCTGGCTAAAACATTAGTGAACAGATAATAAGTAGTCTTTTCCACGAACCTTTGTTACTTGAATTGAATTCCTTTTGTTGACATAGGTGGCAGAAAGGGACCTATAAATATACTCTCAAAATTAAATTTTAAGCTTCATTCAATGTAATTTTCCTCTAAGTACTAAATTTCAAACAATAATTAAAAATCTCGTCTGTTAATTTAATCGAATTGATATTTTTTGCTTCGTGTTTCAAGTACCCGTCAGACAAAAAAAATCTGATGTGTTACACTCACATGACTTTCTCTACTCTTGTACAAACTATTTTTTACAAACGCTTATTCTCCATATGCTTCATGTTAATCGAGATGTTAATCTTATTGCTAATTTTCTTGTAGATGCAAGGGGAATATATATTTACAAGGGCAATATAGAAATACAGTAGCCTTTAAGCATATACATATTTCTTAATAGCTGGTTGCTAGGTGCAGCACCATTCTCTTTGCCACAGATTAATACTCTGCATATACAAGATAAGAAAATGAATAACGAATTCCCATTTGAGAAAATAAGTATTGAAAAATTTAAGGGAATAACTAGCAATAACTCGAAAATGGTTCACTCAACAAAAAAAATGTATATGACATAAATTGTGTATTTTAACGCAATCTACATTTTTGGTGTAGTAACATTTTGTCTATCTCTTATGGTTTACCAGTTATGCAAAAGTCGTTCACAATGAAGAACACTTTTGGAGACATTCCCAGAAAATTCAAGATATACATTTTATTTCTCATGAAAATATCTTAAACATATGATATTTTAATCAAAATCGTTAGAACCATTTTTGAGAAAATTAAAATTTTCGAAAAATGTTCCATGTAAAGGGTAATCTGGGGTGGGGGGATTTTTCTTGAAAACCTTCGTGTCGCATCCCTGGAAGATATTGAACCTAAATACCAAGTTTGGTGTTTATCCGAATGTTCGTTTCTGAGTTATGCTGTTCACAGACAGACACACAGACACACACACGGACATTTTTCCAAAAATTCTTTTTTTGGATTCAGGGGGACTCAAAACATATATTTTCGGTGAAATCTCGGTATCGAATTTTTGGGTGGAATACAATACTTCCCCTACTTACTATACGTAGTAGAGAAAGTAGAAATGAGAATTCTGGAACTCATTTTGAAAATCTGCGTATTTTAGAAATTGGCGCATTCATTTCTATCAGCTTTAACATCATGCAGTTTCACAGGTTTCTACACATTAAACAGTTGAACGAGTTGTCATATATGCTATGTTTAAAATCAGTTATATGTACCAAAAAGCCATCAGAATGTACCTATCTCAGTTTACTTGAATCACTGGAAGATACATTTACAGCTTATTGGATTGTTTAAAAGCAACGGAACATAAAACATTTTAAATCCTCGCTAAGTAACCTGTTAGTTTAGCAACTCTAGAATGATATTATTGTTATGTTTTTTGAAAAAAAAAATAAAACTCTGATGTGTTACATTCACATGCTTTCTCTATCGTTATTAATATGTACACAAATTATCCTTACTAAAACACATTAAATCTACTTCACATTAATCGAGAAAAACCTTTGCAGAAATAGCTAGATTACAGATTTCGTTATATATAAAAAGGGAACAGCGATCATGAAATGTTGAAAAACAGGACGCTATACTCTGGCCTTAGAATTCCGCACTTCTTCCTTGAAATCGCGAGAAACAATAGAAAGAATACAAAGATTTGATCAATGGAACCATTAATAACGGATATCTTGGAAATGGCTTATGCCACAAAAAATTATTTGAAATCAATTGGTGTTTTACAAAAGATCTACACTTTATGTGCAGTACGTTTTCGTCTTATCCGTCAAAATTCCTTCCGAATGAAGAGAATTTCAATAGATATTCCCAGAGAATTCAAATTATACTTTTATTTGTCATTTAAATATTTATAATGCATAGTATTTGAATTAAAATTCTTTGAGCTATTTTCCAGAAAATAAAAAATCCTGAAAAATCTTACATATAAGGGGCAATTGGGGGTGTGGGACTCTTGAAAAGCTTCATGTCGCATCTTTTAAAAATACTTAACTTAAATACCAAGGTTGGTATTTATCCTAACCTTTCGTTTTTGAGTTATGCTGTTCACAGACACACACACGGACCGTTTTTCTAAAAATGTTTTTTTTGTACTCAAGTGGCCTCAAAACTTGTATTTCCGGTAAAATCTCGGTATCGAATTTTTGTGTGGAATGCAATAACCTTCTCTACCTACTACACTGGTGTTCAAAACCTAAGGACGAAAGTAATCTTCGCATGCTGTGACACTGCCAAGTAACATAGCACGATGAAACTTGAATCATACATAGAGGGAACTGCTACGGTATGCTACAGTAGGCAACTAAACGAAATATGCAAAGAGACGAACAGATATACCACTTTTATTCATAGACCATAAGCTACACTAAAGTCAATATGACATATCATGGCTCTCTAGATTTACAGAAACAGACACATGGTGCTTAAAAGGGTGTATGATCACCACTGATGGCAATGCATGCTCTGCATCGTGCTCCCATGCTGGCCACAACGTTGGTAAGCAGTTCTTGTGGTAGGGCGTTCCATTCCTCCACCAGCGCTGTTGACAACTGTTGGTTGGTCGTTGGTGCATGCGGACGTGCTGCAATGCGTCTCCCAAAAGCATCCCACACGTACTCGATGGGATTTAAATCGGGGGAACGGGCAGGCCAGTCCATTCGCCGAATATCCTCTCGTTCCAAGAGATCCTCCACCTGCGCTGTTTGATGCGGTCGCGCATTGTCATCCATAAAACTGAAGTCAGGGTCGACTGCACCCTTGAAAAGACGCACATGGGGAAGGAGTACAGTATCACAGTAACGTTGATCAATGAGCGTACCGTGTTCAAAGATTTGCAGGTCGGTATGCAACATTATGCCACTCCAAATCATAACACACCGACCACCAAAACGATTGTGTTCAAGGATGTTCCTGGGTTCATTGCGTGTTCCTACCTCTCTCCAGATGAGGGCACGTCGAGAATCACTACTTAGACTGAATCTGTTCTCATCCGAGAAGAGCACACGACCCCATTCCTCGTTGGTCCAATTTTGATGCTCTTGGGACCATCGTAAACGGTACCGCCGATGTGCGGATGTCAATGGAACACAACGTACTGGCCATCGGGCAAAGAGACCACCTCTGGGTAGTCGCCGTTCCACTGTGTATCGTGAGATTGCGTGCCTAGCTGTCCTGTTAAATGTGGTTGCAATTGCACCCGCTGTTTGGCGTGGATCCCTTCTTGCCTGTTGCACAATGTAGCGGTCATATGCTGCTGTAGTTGAGTGTGGTCGACCACCACCTCTCCTTGGGACAGCAGTGCCTGTGGTTTGGAAGGTTCCCCACCACGTAAAACAATGCTGTGAGCAATTCCAAAGTCCTGAGCAACGCTCGTCACACCTCGCCCTTCTTCCAGTTTCCCGATAATTCTTCCCTGTGTGAAGTCATCCAAATGGTGTCTACGGGCCATGTTGCAATGAAAAACACCACTACGTTGCACCGTAACAGCTCGCTAATTGCCATACACCGTCTTGTTCTGTTTCAACTGCCCCGCGTTGCGGGACCGGACCCATTTGGCACTATAGAGTCGCTACACTCACACCATGTGACGTCCAGCTTTCTGTGTACGTGTGAGAGACCTCTGGAAACATGCTCCCGCGCCTTCATCTACTTCCACCAAGTAGTTCATTTGTTATGCTATTTTACCAATCTCGTCCTTAGGTTTTGTACACCAGTGTACATATTGGTAGAGAAAGTAAAAGAATTAATACATAATGCCAGCTAAAATCCACATTCTGCTATACAGAGCACAATAAAAAAGGCATCTTTGTGGCAGTTTAGCTACAAAAGATTGCCCTCTGACTTGTCTCAAGCGTACCTCGTTCAAATCTGCCTGCGCGCTTGTTTTACTTTCTCTACCACTTACCTATAATAAGTAGAGGAAGTGTTTTATTCCATCTAGAAATTAGATATCGAAATTATACTATAAATACGTGTTTTGAGGTCTCATTAATAAAAAAACATTTTGTGCGAGTATAAACAGCATAACACAAAAGGATAAATATAAAACTTCATATTTCAGTGCAGAATATTCCCAGAGGTTACAAAATGCTCATGAAAATTCCAACCCAAGGCACTCTTTACATGGAAAATGATTCTTTGTTTTCGAATATCTCAAACATGGCTCTATTGATTATGATTAAGATATCATATTATGTTTAGTACATTTTAATGACAAATAAAACGTATATCTCGAATTTTCTGCGAATAGTCTATAGAGCTTTCTTCATTCTGAATTACTTTTGTATACTTATGCATAACTGGTAACCATAACAGACAGACAAAAGCTTCCTTCACGAAAAATAGCGCGCGGGATGGCTCAGGCGGTAATGTCTGGGTCCGCAATCGAGAGGTCCCGGGTTCGATCACCGGCGGTCGCTCATTCTGATCTATAGGCTTTTTCGCGGTTTTCCTGGGTCATCAGATGAATGCTGGAGTGGTTTATTTCATCCCCTGAATTTCCTGTCCCTCCATTTGTTCCATTAATCATTTCCTTCGTGTCGGCGATGGTGTTGCGGTGTAGCGTGGTGGGAAAAAGGATGCTCTTTGTGAACTTTCTCCGACCTTCGGGATTCGGCTGATTGCCGGGGTATAAGGAGCGCCCCTTGGGGGGACGTTGGACCCTCTGTGGGACGGGTCCGCAGTCTGCCTGTCCGAATGCCGGGGCGTCTATGTCTGGAAACTGTGGGGACGCTGCCATTGATATGTCGTCACTCCTGGTTCCGACCACCCGGTCTCTCCCTTTACCTCATCCCTCCCTCCCGGGGACGCTCCCTCGGTACGTCGGTACGATATCCTCATTCCTGGATCAGTGCCGAATCCCCTACGCTTCACAATCCAATTGAATCCAAATCGCGAAAAATGCAGATCTCATTAAAACACAGTTTGTCAAATTTGTTTGCAGCTTTGACCATTTCCGAGGTATTCTTTGTTATTAGTTTAAATGTTCATATACTTACACTTTTTTCAACTGCAAATGTTGATTGCCCCCGCCGTCTTGGTCAAGCAAATAATAGAATCTCTAAGGCAGCATCCAGCGATCGCTTTTTAAAGATTTGAAAACCCCTTCAGCCCACTGTATCCCCTTATACCTACTAGGAAAGTGTAATTTAACTATTTCTACAAACGTTTATCTCGATTAACATGAAGTAGATAGAGAAACAAGTTTTGTACTCGTAGAAGTAGTTCTTGGAAGAATAGATAGATAAATTCAGGTAAGTGTAACCTCCTTTGACGTAAAAGAGAACAATTTTGCAAGTTTAGTCATGTTTATGGTTGCAAAATATTTCACATTGCCACCTAAATTCTTCCAGGCTGAAATTTCGCGGAACTGTTAAGACATCAGATCCTTTTAATAGTAAAGGCAGACTTTAAAGGCACTTTTTTTTTCTCAAATCCTTGCGGTTTTTTACAGCATGGTAATTAGCAAAGAAGAGATTTTCAGAGTTGTTTTCCGAAAGGCAACTGAAATTACAAAAGAAGAGTGAAAACGGCAACTAACCAAATTAAGTACAACGTGACGAAAGGAAACTTCATGAAACTAGCAAAATGAGATGTCTTCCTTCCTCGACTAAATCTAATTTTGGAAGCGGAATAGAAAAAGAAAAGCGCCGTGCATGTGTTGTGGACCGAAGCTGAAAGGGGTACGCAGTAAAACCGGCGAGAACTGAAGCTACATGCTGAGTGGGTAGAGAGTAAAATTGCTTTCAAGGAAGAGCTCGCCTTAGTCCTGTACTCCAAATTCTACAGTCCTCATCGTATAGCTACCATGGTTATGTCCAGGTGAATATACACGATTTTCTGCTCTAGAGTTTGGAATATTAATGTTATCAGATAATGCTTGTGAATTCGAGATAACTTCTTGATCACATTACGACAGTTACTGTTGTAAATAAAACAGTATATTAGTAACAAGACTGTAATGGCAGTAATTAATGCGAGTATATTTGAGCGTCTTAATTACCATTACAATTAAGTTTTTACTCGAGCACATCGTTAATTTCTAAACTGAGTATTTACAAAAACACTTTACCTGTTAATAAATTATAGTAAGATAAAAAATAATCAATAGACTATTTTCGTATATTGAATCAATTTGTAATGTAATAAAAGATTTGTTCGGAGAAAAACGTCATTAGCGAGTCATGATAAACAAAGTCATTAGTAAGAGCCGTCTATAGTACTGCCGTTTTATCTCCGGCTCTGACATTTAGCGCGACCGAGAGAGGTAGTGTTGCCAATTCTTACCCCTACTCTGAACACGTGTGTATACCTGTGCCATCTCTTCGTAAAATACAAACGATGAAATGGTTGCCTATGTTAGAGTATTTAAAGTATGGAGATAGCATTTACAGGAAACTTAAACAAGGGTAACGCAGTAAATCGCATGCGCACAGAAAACAAACTTCATCTGGACTAAAGCAAGCAGCTACTGACGACACGTGCTTCACTTACAAGAAAATCGGCAACACAGCCCAAACTACAGTGTACGCACACAGAGAGGGAGCCTGTAATTGGTCCTAGCAGACAACTTCCACCCTTTGCTGTGCGAGTCAACTCAGCACTGCAAACCTTGCCGGATCTTTTATTCTTTTCTTTCGTGTTGTGGTTTATGTTCAGCAAAGCTCTAAGCAACAACAGTAGACTATTTATTACAGACTTAAAAGAAATCAAATTACAGTCCCCATTTATCTGTTGAAGCGAATCAGAATAGCTTCCTTTAGCATGGAAATTCACAGCGCTAGTATTGCTAAAGGTGGCCATTCTAATATATAGCTGTCTCTTTCTTTACCCTCATGAAACGTAAGGGCCGGTGATACAGCGGCATAGGTATAGTGAACGCGTTAGTATTCTTAGAATGCAGCTAGATTTAATTTCAGTACGTTTGCAAAGTCATGTAGGCAAGAATTCTGTAAATTAGAACGGGGAATGAAACTCCAAGATTCGGTGAGCTTCCGCATAGAAACATGACAGATACACATGTGTACTTAGAGTTTTAAGATCGGACCATAAGAGAAAGGACGTTGGTAGGGGTAGCGATAGGTAGGCGCAGCTTAAGTTAAAAAAAGGGTGTGCATACTGAATAAAAGTCACTTATTTACTTACTTCTGTGTCTTACTCGTGATGACCCTTGTGAATGTGAGTTTTATTTTAAGCAGTGTGCGCCTAGTGACGCGTTTGAGTGATTAAGATTTAGCGGCTAGTGCGAGGGATGTTTCCGAGTAACATTTCTGCGACCTACACTTCGCATTATTATTATTATTATTATTATTATTATTATTATTATTATTATTATTATTATTATTATTATTATTATTATTATTATTATTATTATTATAGCATCAATTTAACTCAATCTTTTCAAACAGAACCTTTTAGTCAACATTAAAATTTCTCAGCTAACTAAACTGCTGTTATCCTTACAAAATACACTCACGCATTCCCTGAGATAGGGTATTCCTAGCTATACCACTAGAGTAGCTGGCGCACAAGTCCACGCAGAACGAGCTACGAGATGAAGATATCAACAGAGCAGGTAACATTAAATGTTATAACAATTTGAAACAGGGAGTGGCATCAAAGTGGTCACAGAGAACGCTTCAGATGGCAGTAGTATTGAATCCATGCCGTATTTATTGATGCTTTCCAGGTAACGTGTAAACAAGACATATTAAAGCAAAGGAAATGAGCTCAATTTATTAGAATATTAAAACTGCAATGAACAGAACTTACTTTATTTTAAATACACATATTTCATTATTTATCTGAGGAATGGATACCAATGGACTGCTGCTTTGAAGGTGTTAAAAGGTATGGGCTGCGCGCGCCGCTGAGTAATATCATAATGAATCGCTGAAATATTATGGATGCCATAATAGTTCAGTAACGTCACACGCAATTAGCGTATTATAGTGTGGTCGGCCAGAAAAATAATTATGATATAAGCAGAGAAAGTATTGCGAATGAATTTTTCTTTCTTGATTTGCATCATACGTTTACTAAGTGTTGATTATTGAATAACTTACGTTTAAGGATAGTTATCAAACCCAAAATGAAAAAAAAAAATGTCATTTTTATAAAATTACACAAACGTTTCCAAGAAAATCCTCCCACCTCAGATTACCCTTTACATGGAACATTTTTCAAAAATTTTAATTTTCTCAAAAATGGCTCTAACGATTTTGATTAAAATATATGTTAAAGATAGTTTCATGACAAATGAAATGTATATCTCAAATTTTCTGGGAATGTCTCCAAAAGTATTCTTCATTGCGAACGACTTTTGCATAACTGGTAAACTATAAGAGATAGACAACATTTTACTACACACAAAATGTAGATCGCGTTATGTTGTATACATTTTTTGTTGTTGAGTGAACCACTTTCGAGATATTGCTTGTTATTCCCTTAATTTTTCCAATACTTATACTTTTTCTCAAAGGGAATTCGTTACTCATTTTTTATGTCCTGGACATGCGAAGAGAATGGAATACTGCACATAGCAACCAGGTCTTAAAACTGTCGCTTAAAGTCTACCATATTCCCCTTGCACCTACAAGAAAATTAGCAATAAGATTAACATCTGGATTAACATGAAGCATATGGAGAATAAGCGTTTGTAAAAATCGTTTGTACAAAAGTAGAGAAAGTCATGTAAGTGTAACACATCAGATTTTTAAAACTATTCCTTGCTTAATATTCTAAACATTTTCAGTTTCGCCCTCGTGTAATACTAAGATCTATAAAATTTTGTATCCAGTTCGTTGACAATTTCAATATGACACCAGTAAAACTTGTGGCAGGAACGACAGTGACCTTCATTTGTGCTATAATCATCAAGATGATCCATTTGTTGCATAAATTACTATTTTATCGGTTTTGGATACGGCATGTGAACAGCTGTGCTATAGACAGACAAAAAGAGACATCCACGAAGCGTCAAAGGCCCAGAGTTTGTATATACGTCCAACTAAAGAGCGTGTAAATGCAGGGAAATCCTTGGCCCAATTTCAAGCGTAACTAATTAAAATCAATGTATTGGGTTACAGTGCCCTGTAACTGGATTTATCTTGCTTGAAGTCGGGAAGCTGAGCGCGCGGTAGGCAAACGAGCAAAAATCATTAGCTGCCGCGGACGTCCTGCACCGGATGACGTAGTTATGTGCCCCACCCCCCGCGCCGTCCCCCTTTCTCACTCTCGCTCACTATTGGTTTCCGTCAGTCCTGCCAACATCATTCATCAGCTGTCGCTAGAGGTTGCATCTCTAAGTGGCTTCAACAATGAAATATTTGTGGTAGCATATTACAACAACCACCATTTTGCTTAACGGGACACTAAAATGATGAAAATTATAAAATGACATTTCTAAGCTGTCATAAATTGAAATTTCTTATTTCACGTTATATATTGTCACGTATACAGTTGCAGGCAGCAAGATAATTTGTCACAGATTAGATACTTTACTATATTGGGCAAACTCTTACATTTTAACACATTCGGTCATTTTTATATTTCATAAACTTTCTTGACTTGGGATTCTAGATGAAGCTAACTTATAATAGGAAACCGTGGTCTGCTACTTCCTTTGACATTTCAAAGGGATGTTACTGTGCCATCATTTCCTGAGGAGTACGTGTCTTTCTGCAGGCTCTTAGCTCCACCTTAAACGTCACATAGAATGTTCTAGAACATTGACTATCGAGTTATGATTGGCCACTATATTTCAAACCCAGGGCGGTGGCACACCATACTTGGTAATGCTCATGGCATGATTGTCGAGACCCCCCTGGGCAGTGATTTTCTTTATAAAGACCTGCAGACCCTTGCTGGGGGGTCGTTCTGATTCTGAACTTGTCAGCAGTCCATACTGCTGGACCTGCAGCGATACCTGACAACTCTCCAAGGTAAGATCCCATTAGGGAAACCCACAATATTTTATCTAATTACTAAAGATCACATCAGTATACAGTGATATAGTTTTTTGAGCCTTCAGTCGTTTCAAGTCTGAATGTTAAGTCACTTCAGGACAGGATTTGTTAAATACATAACCGGTCTCTTCAAGACCCAAAGCTGTGAACTGAAGCCCAGCATCATCATGTTCTAGTTAATGTAATAAAATGGGCCACCAAGAAACATTGCAAGTTATTTGTTCTACTATCTACCTTCACCTCTAAGCTGCGTTCCCCAGTCACAACCCCCAAGGTTGCGACAATATACTTTATCATTGTAAACCCAATACTTATACAAAGTGACCGGGCCATACGTTTAACATTACAAACTTTTAGAACTTTGGTTGTATCAAATCCAGGTAAAAAAATCTGATGTGTTACACTCACATGACTTTCTCTACTCTTGTACAATCTAATTTTACAAACGCCTATTCTCCATATGCTTCATGTTAATCGAGATATCGAGATGTCAATCTTATTGGTAATTTTCTTGTAGATGCAAGGAAAATATGGTAGCTTCTAAGCGATAGTCAAAAATTTTAACGCTGGTTGCTATGTGACGCATTCCATTCTCTTTGCATGTCCAGGACATAAAAAAGAATGAATAACGAATTTGAGAAAAAGTATAAGTATTGGAAAATTTAAGGAAATAACAAGCAATATCTCGAAAACGGTTCACTCAACAAAAGAAATGTATATGACATAAGTTGTGTATTTTAACGCGGTCTACATGTTTTGTGTAGTAAAATTTTGTCTATCTCTTATGGTTTACCAGTTATGCAAAAGTCGTTCACAATGAAGAATACTTTTGGAGACATTCCCAGAAAATTCGAGATATACATTTCATTTGTCATGACATTACCCTAAACATATGATATTTTCATCAAAATCGTTAGAGCCATTTTCGAGAAAATTAAAATTTTCGAAAAATCTTCCATGTAAAGGGTAGTCTGGGGTGGGGGGATTTTCTTGAAAACCTTCGTGTCGCATCTCTGGAAGATACTGAACCTAAATACCAAGTTTGGTGCTTATCCGATTGTTCGTTTTTGAGTTATTTTGTTCACAGACACACACACACACAGACACACACACACACAGACACACACACGGACATGTTTCCAAAAATGCTTTTTTTGGATTCAGGGGGTCTCAAAACATGTATTTCCGGTGAAATCTCGGTATCGAATTTTTGGGTGGAATGCAATACTTCCCCTACTTACTATACGTAGTAGAGAAAGTAAAACATTTGACACATGATTAATAGGTTTCTTGCCATTTATGGTTGCAACAATGGCAACAATGATCACATTGTCAGGTTATATTAGAATGTGCAAAGACCGCGATCATGGACACCACAACATAAGGTTTTCTGTGTTCTTGGACTGGCTGAAACAAAATCTGTGAAACGTATATGAAATTTTCTTGGCCGTCACGACGACGGATCCTCCCGTGTAAGCCTTATGAAATGGGAGAGATAGTTTTCATTAGTGCGCGCCACACATGGTCTCTCGACCTCACGAGGATTTTTACTACCCCAGATACGATATTCACATGGAAAGTTGCTTCATCAGAGAAGCAGACTTTATCCAGGAAAGCACTACCCACTTCAGTTTTATCCAAAACGTCTGCGGCGAACGTTTGTTTTTGTACTGGGGATAGGTTCGCTGGTTCTTACGAAGGCCGTACGAATCCTTTCCACATCTTCCGTTTGCTATGCTTTTCACGTGTAGACAAAAATTTCTCGTAACTGTTGTCCAATTTCATGAGGTCATCGTCGTGACGGCCAAGGTTAAATTCACAAGAAAACCTGTTGCGGTGTACACGTCGCTATCTTTGCACATTCTAATCTAACCTAATAATGTGATGATTGTCTCATTACATTGTTGTAGTCATAAATGGAAACAGACCTACTAATCATATGTCAAGATTCCCCCATGGAACCACCAGCTTTACTTCCCTAAATCTATTGTCCTCTGCCGGGTTTGAACCCGCCACCTCGGGAACTAGAGGCTAGCATGGTACCCCTAGACCACGGCTTACCATCCCTATTGTAGGGCTTACATCCCTAGGACAACCGTACCTAGGGCAGAGCCCTGTCGAGGAGCAACAAACATTGAATCAGAGAATGAAGAACCCTAAACGGGGGATCGACTCGTAGCCAGGTATGAGAGTGAGGAAGAAGATGATATGAAATGAAGGTGAAATGAATGAAAGGAAAGGTGATAATGGAGCAATTAGTAGAATGAATGGTGAAGGAAACCGGAGAATCCGGAGAAAACCTGCCCAGACGCCGCTTCATCCACCACAAATCCCACATGCGGGTCTCTGGGATTTAACTCGGGCCGCCTTGGTGTCAGGCCAACGGTCTAACCATGGCACCACCTTCTGGACAAATTATACTAAAATGAATTCTGGAATACAAGCCAATAGGCAAAATATATATTGGAAGACCTAGGCAAAGATAGTAACGCTGGAAAAGAGTTAGAGCCTAATCTTGGAAGCAAAGAATAATAATAATAATAATAATAATAAGAAGAAGAAGAAGAAGAAGAAGAAGAAGAATTTTTTTAATTGAAAACAACTTGGGAGTTGCTGTATATTAGCTATATGACTTAAGGAGTAATTTTGCTTAAAATATTATGTATTTGAAATATTGGCATGATGAATAAAACGTGTATGTTTAATTTCTGTGCATTGGGAGTGAATTTTATATTTTATTCAATTTTATTTCACCCACAAACTTAGCACTATAGATAAACTTTAGAGCTTAATAAAATACGAATTTGTGTCATCGCACCTTTTCTTAGCATTAGGCGTTTCCAAAATAATTTGTTGTATAAACTTATAAGATCGCTGCAGTAAATTTGAAAATTACCTATTCTGAACGAAAATACGCTGAAAATTGTAAGAGTAAACAGGTAGTGCCAAAGTAAGCGTTTTAGGTTAGGAACATGGGTCACAAAAACTTTCTTATATGCGTCAATATTAAATCTGTTTTAGAGTCTGCAATTGTTCCTGACGTGTAAACAGGATGTAAACAAAACGCACTCTTGTAGAGTACCACAGTACCTTTCAAATGGGAAGAGTTTTGCTCCTCCTAATAACGTTGTATTGCGAGGCAGTGATTTTCTTGAACTTATTTCCCTTCAGTATCTGGTTAAAACTGTTGGCTCTCTATGTTTATTTTTGACCAACCCTACTGACGTCTGTTTAAATATTTCTAACAACCTATAAATTGTGGACTTGTTGGAAACAGTGACACTAGGAAATTTCTGTATAAATTCCAGCTGACAGTTCACATGTGACTCCATTCGAGCAAAACGTAACACAATTATCACACGCTGTTCGGCATTTTACACTTTATTTCATTCATAGGACGTCATTTCGTTTCCGACCAACGAAATGAAATGAAATGTTGAAATTCATCACTCGCACATCTCATTAACTTTCTAGGGAAATTCTTTTGTTTGTAAGATCATCACACCTTCCTTTTTGGTTTTCTCAGTGTATTCTAACATAAGAAAAATGTTGATAATAAAGGTTGAATTTAGGTTATGTATATAGGATGGACCATTTAAGTTTAGACTGTGCAATATCTCCAAAACTAAGCGATGTAGAAAGAATTGCCTTTGATAAAAGTTGCTTGATATTATGGGGGAAAGTAAATGGCATTAGCCGTGTTTTTGGTGGTTTTTTTTTGGTTTTTTTAGGACGTTACGCTGGCCAGTTTAGAGTCAATTTAATTTTTTTAAATGGGAACCTGCACTTTGTATGTTGTTTCCTCATTAGAAAATGGTTTATAAAACTGTTGGTTCCCAATTATGAAATGTAACTTGACTCTCAAATGACCATCGATGGATGGTCCAACCAATCATTGTGCTTCGTACACAGCCATTCAGAATTTTCGTTGTTATTTACGTTGGTGTAAAAACAATTGCAAAGTGCTTTATAAAAATGCTGTTTAGTTTTTATTAAGGAGTGAGAAAACAACATAAAACATATGTTCGCATTTTAAAAAATTAAACTAATCCTAAAATGACCATCACAACGTCCTCCAAATAAAACACGACTAATGGCATTTACTTTCACCCATAATATCAAGCAACTTTTATTAAAGACATTTCTTTCTACAACGCTTAGTTTTGGAGATATTGTACAGTCTCAACTCAAATGGTCCATCCTGTACAACATAAAAGCACAGAACATTAAATTACGATTATTAAACCTGTGTTTCACTTTTTCTCTATTGGTATTACTGATAGTAATCGACAGCTCGGATGACTGAAAAGGAAATGCAATCATAAATATACAATTATTAACATTTTGTGAGAGAATTGTATTTAATTACTTATTTAATTCACGAAATAATTTTAATTTTCTCAAAAATGGCTCTAACAATTTTTATTAATATATCGTATCTTTAAGATATTTTCATGACAAATGAAATGTATATCTCGAATTTTCTGGGAATGTCTCCTAAAGTATTCTTCATTGTGAACAACTTTTGCATAACTGGTAAACCATAAGAGATAGACAAAATGTTACTACACAAAAATGTAGATCGCGTTAAAATACACAATTTATGTCATATATATTTTTGTTGTTGAGTGAACTATTTTCGAGATATTGCTTGTTATTCCCTTAAATTTTCCAATAATTATACTTTTTCTCAAATGGAAATTCGTTATTCATTTTTTTTGTCCTGGTAATTCGAAGAAAATGGAATGCGCCACATAGCAACCAGCGTTAAAATATTTGACTATCGCTTAAAAGCTACCATATTCCCCTTGCATCTACAAGAAAATTAGCAATAAGATTAACATCTCGATTAACATGAAGCATATGGAGAATAAGCGTTTGTAAAAATAGTTTGTACAAGAGTAGAGAAAGTCATGTGAGTGTAACACATCAGATTTTTTACTTTCTCTAGCAAGTGTGTATAGTAAGTAGGGGAAGTATTGAATTCCACCCAAAACCTCGATGTCGAGGTTTCACCAGAAATAAGTTTTGAGGCCCCCTGAACCCAAAACAGCATTTTCAGAAAAATATTCGTGTGTATATGTATGTATGTATGTATGTATGTATGTATGTATGTATGTATGTATGTATGTATGTAAGTATGTATGTATGTATGTGTGTGTGTTGTAGACAGTATTACTAAAATCTGAAATGCCGGATAAATTACAGACTTGATAAATAAATTCAGTACCTTTCATGTGACACGAAGATTTTCAAGGAAATTTCCCCACCCCTCCAGCTAGCTACAGGGAACGTTTATCGAAATATTTTATTTTCTAAAAAAGAAATGTAGACCTCTTTAAAACACACAATTTATTTCGAATAGTTTTTTTGTGGCATCAGTATTTCCGAGATATTGTCTATTAATTGTAAGAATTGTTCAACACTTTACTGTCAATTTTCATTGTTTCTCGAGATGTCATGGAAACAGCATCCAACTTTAAGGCCAGCATATAGCGTCCAGTTCAAAAACATTTGACTGTCGCTGACTGACTTTGTACCGATAACAAAATGCGTAATGCAGCTATTTCCGGAAAGGTTTATCTCGATCAAAACGAAGTAGATAGGAAAACAAACTTTCCTAAGAATAATTTCTATATCCACTAACAAGCGATGTGAATTAAACACATACGATTCTTTAAAGTACGTTGAAACACCTAACTTAGACATTCTTTCAATTCAAACATGATGAAGAAAGCTTATACAGCAGCTTGTAAGCCCCTCATCGCAAGATAAACAATATTATTTACTGCACAGGTATTCCAATGTTGTTGTCATGGCAACCTATCCCAGCCAGAAGAAATATTCCTACAGCTGCGTGCGTCAAGCCGAGTGCCTACAGGGCTTGGAAAATTATCCAGTCTTGTGTAAAACCAGCTTCATGGATGGTGAACAGTGTTTCGTGTTGTATATGCTTCTCCACGTAGAAGAGGAAATTTGTAAAGAGAGGAAGCCTATACCAGCAATAAATTAGCTATTATATCGTTAAACAATCGAGAATTACAGGTTTCATATTACGTAAACAGTATTTGCCTTGAGGAGTTATAGCTCGTCTACGGCAACTAGATATTTGCAGCTAGTTAGAGATTGTCAGAATGTTTCCCTCATGAGCTCCTATAGGGAATAGGAGCTACTCAAATTAAAGATCATATATCGGTTGTTATTATTATGTGGTTATCATTGTTCTTCCCCAAAAAATATATTTTACAAATATACTGTACTTCAAATCAGTTTCAGAATGTTTTACTGATACGGCCTTTCTACATAGTCTAAAATCTAGTTAATTTTAGTCCAGATAAACCTTATACGAGATTGTTTGTGGGTACAAACAGAGTACAAGAGACTGAAATGATAGCCAAGTCTTTAAAAAGCGCGTCGCTATATACTGCCTTTTCAATTCCACTTTTTTCTCCTTTTTTCACTCAAAAATTCGACACCGATATTTCACCAGAAATACATGTTTTGAGGTCTCGTGAATCCAAAAAAAGTATCTTGGAAACATGTCCGCGTGTGTGTCCGTCTGTGAACAGCGTAACTCAAAAACGAACAGTCGGATAAACACCAAACTTGGTATTTAGGTTCATTATCTTCCAGAGATGCGACACGAAGGTTTTCAAGAAAATATTCCACCCCAGATTACCCTTTACATGAAACATTTTTCGAAAATTTTAATTATCTCAAAAATGGCTCTAACGATTTTGATTAAAATATCATATATTTAAGATATTTTCATGACAATGTATATCTTGAATTTTCTGGGAATGTCTCCAAAAGTATTCTTCATTGTGAACGACTTTTGCATAACTGGTAAACCATAAGAGATAGACAAAATTTTACTACCCAAAAAATGTAGATCGCGTTAAAGTACACAATTTATGTCATATACATTTTTTTTATTGAGTGAACCATTTTCGAGATATTGCTTGTTATTCCCTTAAATTTTCCAATACTTTTTCTCAAATGGGAATTCGTTATTCATTTTTACTTTCTCTACTACGTATAGTAAGTAGGGGAAGTATTGCATTCCACCCAAAAATTCGATACCGAGATTTTACCGGACATACATGTTTTGAGACCTCCTGAATCCAAAAAAAGCATTTTTGGAAACATGTCCGTGTGTGTGCCTGTGTGTGTGTGTGTTTGTGTGTCTGTGTGTGTGTGTGTGTGTGTGTGTGTGTCTGTGAACAGCATAACTCAAAAACTAACAGTCGGATAAACACCAAACTTGGTATTTAGGTTCAGTATCTTCCAGAGATGCGACACGAAGGTTTCCAAGAAAATCCCCCCACCCCAGACTACCCTTTACATGGAACATTTTTCGAAAATTTTAATTTTCTCAAAAATGGCTCTAACGATTTTGATGAAAATATCATATGTTTAAGATAATGTCATGCGAAATGAAATGTATATCTCGAATTTTCTGGGAATGTCTCCAAAAGTATTCTTCATTGTGAACGACTTTTGCATAACTGGTAAACCATAACAGATAGACAAAATTTTACTACACAAAAAATGTAGATCGCGTTAAAATACACAACTTATGTCATATACATATCTTTTGTTGAGTGAACCGTTTTTGAGATATTGCCTGTTATTTCCTTAAATTTTCCAATACTTATATTTTTTCTCAAATTCGTTATTCATTTTTACTTTCTCTACTACGTATAGTAAGTAGGGGAAGTATTGCATTCCACCCAAAAATTCGATACCGAGATTTCACCGGAAATACATGTTTTGAGAATCACTGAATCCAAAAAAAGCATTTTTGGAAACATGTCCGTGTGTGTGTCTGTCTGTGTGTCTGTCTGTCTGTGTGTCTGTCTGTGTGTCTGTCTGTGTGTCTGTGTGTCTGTGAACAGCATAACTCAAAAACGAACAGTCGGATAAACACCAAACTTGGTATTTAGGTTCAGTATCTTCCAGAGATGCGACACGAAGGTTTTCAAGAAAATCCCCCCACCCCAGACTACCCTTTACATGAAACATTTTTCGAAAATTTTAATTTTCTCAAAAACGGCTCTAACGATTTTGATTAAAATATCATATGTTTAAGATATTGTCATGACAAATAAAATGTATATCTCGAATTTTCTGGGAATGTCTCCAAAAATATTCTTCATTGTGAACGACTTTTGCATAACTGGTAAACCATAAGAGATAGACAAAATTTTACTACACAAAAAATGTAGATCGCGTTAAAATACACAACTTATGTCATATACGTTTCTTTTGTTGAGTGAACCGTTTTCGAGATATTGCTTGTTATTTCCTTAAATTTTCCAATACTTATACTTTTTCTCAAATTCGTTATTCATTTTTACTTTCTCTACTACGTATAGTAAGTAGGGGAAGTATTGCATTCCACCCAAAAATTCGATACCGAGATTTCACCGGAAATACATGTTTTGAGACCTCCTGAATCCAAAAAAAGCATTTCTGGAAACATGTCCGTGTGTGTGTCTGTGTGTGTGTGTGTGTGTCTGTGTGTGTGTGTGTCTGTGTGTGTGTGTGTCTGTGTGTCTGTGAACAGCATAACTCAAAAACGAACAGTCGGATAAGCACCAAACTTGGTATTTAGGTTCAGTATCTTCCAGAGATGCGACACGAAGGTTTTCAAGAAAATCCCCCCACCCCACACTACCCTTTACATGGAAGATTTTTCGAAAATTTTAATTTTCTCAAAAATGGCTCTAACGATTTTGATGCAAATATCATATGTTTAAGATAATGTCATGAGAAATGAAATGTATATCTGGGAATGTCTCCAAAAGTATTCTTCACTGTGAACGGCTTTTGCATAACTGGTAAACCATAAGAGATAGACAAAATGTTACTACACAAAAAATGTAGATCGCGTTAAAATACACAACTTATGCCATATACATTTCTTTTGTAGAGTGAACCGTTTTCGAGATATTGCTTGTTATTTCCTTAAATTTTCCAATACTTATACTTTTTCTCAAATTCGTTATTCATTTTTTTTATGTCCTGGACATGCAAAGAGAATGGAATGCGCCACATAGCAACCAGCGTTAAAATATTTGACTATCGCTTAAAAGCTACCATATTCCCCTTGCATCTACAAGAAAATTACCAATAAGATTGACATCTCGATTAACATGAAGCATATGGAGAATAGGCGTTTGTAAAAATAGATTGTACAAGAGTAGAGAAAGTCATGTGAGTGTAACACATCAGATTTTTTTATGTCCTGAACATGCAAAGAGAATGGAATTCGCCACATAGCAACCAGCGTTAAAATATTTGACTATCGCTTAAAAGCTACCATATTCCCCTTGCATCTACAAGAAAATTAGCAATAAGATTAACATCTCGATTAACATGAAGCATATGGAGAATAAGCGTTTGTAAATATAGTTTGTACAAGAGTATAGAAAGCCATGTGAGCGTAACACATCAGATTTTTTTAACTTTTAACATCTTTATCCTTGTTAGGTTATACCGGAAAATGAATGAAATGGGCGAAATGATGCTCAAATAAGTCCAGGGTCATAAAACTTATAGGTGTGCGACATTCATCTTCTCAGGGTAAGCGAAAACCCCCCAAAAATTCCTTATCCGAGTAATCCACCCTAACCGAGATTCGAACTCGGGACCTCTTGAATGTGAGGCAGACACGCTATTCTCTTTGTATGACCCCGAGAAGCAAATAACGAAAAGAATATAAAGTATTTGAAAATTAAAAGAATAACAGTAAATATTTCTGAAATGTTTAATGAACATCAAAATTGACATAAATTGTGTATTATCTTCTCTACCACGTACGTACACACTAAATAGGTACAGAAGGTATTTCTAGCAAAGATCCGTCCGCGTGCGCGCGCGCGCGCGCGCGTGTGTGTGTGTGTGTGTGTGTGTGTGTCTATAACTCACAAAGTCGGATCAACACCAAACTTGGTATTTAAGTACAATGTCTTACAAAGAAGATTTTCAAGAAAATACGCCCACCCTCAAGTACCCTTTACATAGAACATTTTTCAAAATGTTTCGTTCTCAGAAATGGCTTTAACATTTTTTATTAAAATACCATATATTACAGATATTTACATTACAAATAAAATGTATACCTGGAATTTTCTAGGAATAACCTGTGAAATGCCCTCATTCTCAAGCCATTTTGTATAATCTTGTAAACATTAAACGTATAGACGAAAACGTACTACACAAAAATGTAGATCTCTTTAAAACACGTAATTTATTTCAAATAAATTTTTTGTGACATTAGCCATTTCCGAATTATCCGTTATTAATGGTTCGAGTTTTTTTAGTTCCATTTATACCCTGCCTTTAACTACATTGGTTTTATCAGTGGCCTTTCCTTTGGAACTTATTGCATACTGGCAATGGTGTTAACTCGTATTCTCTTGTCGTTGGGTTTCTTGCACTTTTGGTTTTTTAATAATTAGATCATACTCACATTCATATTCTCATTCATACTTCCAGACTCTGGGGAGGATAGGAACCCAGGACCCCTCGTACAGGAGTCAGTTGCTCTACCGACAGCGCTACGGAGCCAGCCGGTTCTATTTTTACTTTCTCTACTACGTATAGTAAGTAGGGGAAGTATTGCATTCCACCCAAAAATTCGATACCGAGATTTCGCCGGAAATACATGTTTTGAGACCTCCTGAATCCAAAAAAAGCATTTTTGGAAACATGTCCGTGTGTGTGTCTGTGTGTCTGTGAACAGCATAACTCAAAAACGAACAGTCGGATAAGCACCAAACTGGGTATTTAGGTGCAATATCTTCCAGAGATGCGACACGAAGGTTTTCAAGAAAATCCCCCCACCCCAGACTACCCTTTACATGGAAGATTTTTCGAAAATTTTAATTTTCTCAAAAATGACTCTAACGATGTTGATGAAAATATCATATGTTTAAGATAATGTCATGAGAAATGAAATGTATATCTCGAATTTTCTGGGAATGTCTCCAAAAGTATTCTTCATTGTGAACGACTTTTGCATAACTGGTAAACCATAAGAGATAGACAAAATTTTACTACACAAAGAATGTAGATCGCGTTAAAATACACAACTTATGTCATATACATTTCTTTTTTTGAGTGAACCGTTTTCGAGATATTGCTTGTTATTTCCTTAAATTTTCCAATACTTATACTTTTTCTCAAATGCGTTATTCATTTTTTTATGTCCTGGACATGCAAAGAGAATGGAATGCGCCTCATAGCAACCAGCGTTAAAATATTTGACTATCGCTTAAAAGCTACCATATTTCCCTTGCATCTACAAGAAAATTACCAATAAGATTGACATCTCGATATCTCGATTAACATGAAGCATATGGAGAATAGGCGTTTGTAAAATTAGATTGTACAAGAGTAGAGAAAGTCATGTGAGTGTAACACATCAGATTTTTTTATTTTATTTTGAAAGTTTATAGTCGCTTTAGCATATTAGTCATATTGCGACTTTACAACTTATTATAAAATAAATATTTAACAATAAACAATGGGATTATTTAACATACGGGCAGTTTTAAACCATTACAATGAAGTAGTATAAAATTGTAACACTATAAGTAATCAAATTGATTGAACATTATATACTTCTATATAAGTTTATACTTTTGAAAAATTCAACTATCTTAGGGTACATCAAATAATTGAGTGTTGTTTGTAAATCATTGGGTATCTGGTAGTGTTGTCTCCATTGATCGTATTATGGACATTCCACGATTATGTGTTTCGTCGTTAACAGTATATTACACGTGGCAGTAGGGTGGTTGTCCCTTTGAAAGAAGATAACTGTGCGTGATCTTGGCATGGCCCATTCTCAGTCAGGATATTAAAACCTGATCTTGTCTGGAAAGAGAATTACTGTGAAGATGTGTCGAAAAACTCAGTTATATCACGGAGTTTGCTTCTCGTGGAGTCAAGCCACCCTGTCTTCCACTTTTGGTAGAGCCTCTTTTCAATGGTCGAGATAACATCATGGGCTGGTGTACTTATAGTTGGGTCACGTAGTGCATGTTTAGTAGCTTCTTTTGCTGCCTGATCGGCCAATTCGTTGCCTTGTATTCCAATGTGGGATGGAATCCATACTAAAGATACTTGCCTTCCTTGCTTATTGGCTCTATGAAATAGTGATTGAATTTCTCGTGTAAGAATATGGGTTGATGACAGATTGTTTATTGCAAGTCGAATTGTTCAATACTTAGCGATTCTTTTCAAGTCCTTTCGATATTCGGTTGTTTATGGCGATTGCATGAAGAGCATGGAAAAAGGTCAGTACATTGAGGCAGTATTTTTAGCACTTAAATGATTTCAGTCTAATTATATAATATGTAAATTCAATAACAGCCCATCTTGAAGCAATATGTGTATGTAATAATTTGTAAAATGTATGTAATAGTCATTGCATATGCTTATATTATTGTAAAAATGTTCAATAATGTTATGTGAATGCATTACGTAATTTAATAATGTAGGAGCTGTGAGAAATAGGTTTAAAGTTGCTAACAATGAGGTAACTTTGAGTCAATAATGAGTAAGGAAGTGTAAATGCTACTAGTCATTATTAGAGCAGCAATAATGTAAATTTTGAGACAGTTTAAGAATGCAGAAATTTACAAGTTTAGACGGTTGAAATCTAGTCAGTTGCCTCCAAACAGTGCTCATAACCAGACGCCAGATGTGTCCTCGAGAAATTAATTATGTATTCCTGTGAGACGAAAATAGTATACGTGTTAAAAAGGTGCAAGTATTAAATAAAAGAATCTCACAGCTCTCGATATCAGTGAAGTGCTATTTAATTTGTGTCAAAGATTAATAAAAAGGAGTGAATTAAAACTTAAAAATTTGTGTAAGCCTACATTCTTGTCGCATCACGCCCTGCCAAGACATCTATGTCTCTAACAATAATACTGACGCAGCCGAGGCAAACATAAATATTTAATACTTAAAGAAACAATACAAATTACTTCAACATAGAGACCAGTTCTTAAACATTTGACTATCGCTATTCCGTTGTATCTACAGAAATGTGTACTTCATCTATTTCTGCTAACATTTATTTCAACTAAAATGAAGTAGATTTAAAAATAAGCTTTAGTAAGAATAATTTATATACCTACCAATAAACAATAGAAGGTAGAGAAAGTGTTGTGAATATATCACATCAGGTTTTTATTTAGGTTTTGTTTTTCAGTTATATAAGAATATATATAGCATTATAAAGCATTCAGAATGAAGGGGACTCCACAGATTTTTACAGGAAATTCAAGATACACATTTTATTTGCCATAGAAATATTTTAAACTTAACGATATTTTAATCCAAATTGCCAGAGCCATTTTTGAGAAAATAAAAATAACAAATTTTTCATTTAAGGGATAGTTTGGTTGGGGTGTTTTCTTGGAAATTTTTGTGTCGTATCCTCGGAAGATGGTAAGCTTAAATACCAAGTTTGGCATGTATCTGACATTTTGTTTTTGAGTTATGCTGTTCGCCGACAGACTGATAATTTAATAAGCAGTAGCTAACATTAACCAGTACGTCGAGCGTCGAGTGTGTTTTCATATTTTGTATGTGTTTTTGAGCTTTTAATCTCCTGATGAAGAGGTAAACCCGAAATATTGAACATTTTAATTGTATGATTTTGCGTGTTTTTATCTTTCATTCAGAACAAACTTATTCTTTCACCATATATATTTGAAATTTGCTTCGATGGTTTTACCTCTTTGTGTGTGGCGTTTACGAAAATATTTTACATTTGTTTAGTAGAACTAGGTTGATATAATACATAAAATTGCGGTGAAAATGGGTTTTGATCTAACGGAGGAAAACATCTCAGAATCAGAATTATCAACGCTTTTATTGAACTTGCTCATTAACACCTCAGTTGGTATGACATTACAAATGTATTCTTGCGTAATTTTAAATCCTGTGTTGGTGATATTGTCGGGTACTGTATAAAACCTGTAGTGGCAGATTGACCTGAAACTGAGGAAAAAGTATTTTTAGAACTAACCGGAAACACACCGCTCTTTCGAAATTAAAATTTCGTTCGGGCTGCAAGTTTAATTGTCTGGGATGAACTACTTCTCAGAAATTGAAACGGTGTTGAAACAAAGTGATTTTAGAGCCGTTTACATCTGTAGTTTCGATCGTTTGTCTTTACGCTCGGCGCGTTGAGGCACTAAACCTTTCGGTCTCTCTGATGTCGCCGGCTTCTCTTATTCTTATGTTCCTTCCTCACGCCAAACTTGCTTTCTAGGGTGTCTGAAAACTTATTTCCGGTGAAATCACCATCAAGTATCGGGTCGAATATAACACTTCCTCCACCTCAAGTAGTAAAAGTAAAATGGTTTTTCATTAATAGGTTCATAAGTCGCATCCTCAGCGGAAGGAGAGAAAGCGAAAGTATGGATGACTCTGAGATGACCCAGAAACGTTGCTATAGCACCTGTACTGTCAGGTTTCTGCAGCAGGATGAGATTTAATAGAGTAAAGCGATCGGTAGCAATCTTTTATCGAGACTCACGCTTTTTCTATTTCTACCTCAAGCCCTCGTGGAACACTGCTGTGTATAAGAATAGTAGGGAAAAGGTTTTCTGGTGTTAAAGAAATTGCCAATGTGTGTGTGTCTCTGTCTCTCTCTACAACGGAAATAAAGCGAAGCAGAGAGAGATCCGTATATAACTTCCATCCTACAGAACAGGTCAACATATTCTTAGCAACCAATTCCATTTACTTTCCGCTGAGTAAGACTCAAACAGGATCGACCTGGGTCGGTCTGACACCAACAAACGCTTCCGGATGATTGACAAAGTGTATTATTTCACTTGACAGAACAGCAACCCACCTGACTCTGCTATTTGAAGATACGTTATCCTGTTCTGCGAGCTCAAAAAGCATCAGAGGCCGATTCATTATGAACTAGTTATTTATACAACTAGTGAGATAAGAGTATCATTACCGCTCGAATGTGTTTTGCATTAAAGAGGCGTAAGCCGAGTTCTGTAACTCCATAAGAGAGGTAATCATGGATGTAGGCTGTAGGATGTGTTTATCGGCGGGGGATACCTCGCCACTGCTTGAATCTATTGTGGCTACACTACCCGGGAGGCAGGGATGTGCAAGCAACTACGCCATCTGCCCGACACCACCAGCACCGCAGGACCCGAAGATACACCTGAAACGCGAAAGGGAGAAATAAAATGAGAGGAAATGGGAAACGGGAAAATCATGGTAGAATGCACCACCCCAACATCCGCCTAAGAGACCAGAAAACCACAAAACCCCATGGTCAAAGTGCACGGTCACCGGGAATTGAACCCGGGACCTCACGGATGCGGGCCACACGTTGCCGCCTGATTCATCCCGCTCCAATAAACCCTGCTTCTTATAACCTTGTCCGCAGGCATGCATTCTTTCCTTTGCGTTTCCTTCCCCTTCCTGGTTGACTAATGTACACTTTCGAAGCCATGTGTAGTGAGTACGAGGATAGGCGATAAAAGCGATACAAACACATAGTCATGATGGATGCACGAACTATCGTGATTCTAAGAGACAATTTAAACCGAAGGATCCTCTCATCTACTTGTTGATAAAAATTTACATGTATTCCAGATACATTAACTCTGTTACGCAATATATTTAATTGATATGGTTACGAAAACGTAAATTTGACAATTACCTTAGATATTAAGATAAATGTTCATGTTAAATAAGGAACTATTTTGTGTCACAAAACAATCTGTTCCACGACAGTAAATGGATGATAGGTGACCAGTGCACGTGACTGTTAAGAGGTACGGGGCGAAGTTTTATGGAACACCTTAGTTGCATACAATATTTTATGCTCGACCGTGCCAAAATGTAGTATTTATACGACTGGTAGCAGTACTTTAATGGGCCTCATTAAAGTATTGGTATTCGACCAATCAGAAGTGGCCATGTAACATTGTGAAAGCGCAAGTATCGATTATTCTGCGTAGTACGTCTCACAACGCTAGCAACTTTGTTTGACACAGGTGCTACAAGGTCATTGTATTGTAACCATAGATACAGGAATAACGATTGTAACACATCACTCAAACCAGAAACGAATACTTATGAAACCTTTAATTTAGATACATGGTTGAGCATAAACAGTCGTATGAAACTTGACTATAATGGTGCTTAAAACGCCCGTATGATGATGATGATGATGATAATAATAATAATAATAATAATAATAATAATAATAATAATAATAATAATAATAATAATAATAATAATAATAATACTCGCGTTTTAACTACTACCATTATGGTCTCGTTGCATAATATACTATTATACGCGACACCTAATAAGGCTACTTATCTTGTTTATGATACGATTGTTGATATATAAATAACAGCACCATCATTCAATAAACTGATACCCTATGTAGATACCACCTTTCCTAGTAGTCTCCAATAGCTGCTGCTGATTCTGCTGCCGGGTGCTCCAGTGGTAGAACTGAGTACTTTCCGTCAGGGTGTGTGTGGGGGTATTGTTAAAGGACAATACCAGTTTAAATTGACTGAGAAATTTATGGTGAACTAATATTTGAGTTTGAAGTGAGTTGCGACTGTTTGACCATAAATAATGAAAGGATTATGAATTGTAGCACTCGAAATTGTAACAACTGAATAATTATATCTGCTAACATCTGCAGTATCAAAGTTATGGTTGGAAATAATTGTTTCCCATAAAAGAAACTAGTAGCGTAACTTGCGGTAAGTCGATAAATTGATTATCGGCGAGACCTCAGGCAATAGCCGCGAAATCTTACTCACACAAGCGCGTCACTAGGCGCTTAAATATCACACAAACTGTGCATACCAAAGACGGTACTAGAGTAATGGATGTATGCACAACTGTGTGCACAAAGGTGTGCATGAACGAATTTAAATACCAGTGCCGATAAGGAGTAAGTAATTCTTTGATCTAAAATGGCATGGTTTTATTACTTTTAGCTCCACCTACATATTATTCCCCCTACCAAGATTACATCTTGTCCGGGCCAATATCAAACTCTCTTCTTGTGCGTCTCTGACTGTTACTAACTCAGACTTTTACTTTTCTCAGAATTTATTTTGCCTCTCTAATTCACAGAAATGGCGTACGTGACTGCAAATGTGCTGAGCTTATAACCTAACTTAATTCCCTAAATATTTAAGCTAATGTATTCTTCTCTTTTCGGCTGATACTAATGGTGTTTGTTAACCTGACTTACTAATTACCTTCTTCTTGGGATCATCCTCTGTGGACTAGTGGTACCGTGCTAGCCTCTAGTTCCCGAGGGCGATGGATTTTCTTAGCATGGCTTTCTTCGGAAGGGAAGCAAAGCCGGTGGTCCCGTGTTGTAGATTTACGGCACGTAAAAGAACCTGAAGTCTGATAAAGAGGCCTCTGAGCAAAATTACCGGTCTTTCACGCCCAATATAGAATGGGACGCTAAGAACTATAGTAGTTAATTAAGACTCAATTTAATTTTCCTTCTTCTTGGAAGAATCTTTCAACTCAAGTTTATTACATTATACCTTGATTTAATACACGGAAATTATTTATTGCAATTAGTTATATCTGCAGTCAATAATTACGGTATCAAAACGCTCTGTTACTCAATGATTCATTGTCAACCGAAGTAGATCTTATTAAAGTTGGTGTAGAAACAAAAGAACCAATGTAACGATATTAATTTCTTTACGATAACAAAGAAATGGTATAGATTATTTGATATCAATAAAAAATCGCCTAATTCGTGATGAATAATGAGTGATTCTGAAGAAAGTGTGCTTTTTTTACTTTCTCTACTACGTATAGTAGGTAGAGCAGCATTCCACCCAAAAATTCGATACCGAGATTTCACCGGAAATATATGTTTTGAGGTGCCCTGAATCCAAAATAAAGCATTTTTGGAAACATCTCCGTGTGCATGTCTGTGTGGCTGTGTCTGAATACTATAGATCAAAAACGAAACGTCGAATAATTACCAAAATTCATATTTGAGTTTAGCGTCTTCCAAGGTAGCGACACGAAGATTTTCAAGAAAATTCCCATATACCAGACTACCCTTTACACGGAACAGTTTTCGAAAATTTTGATTTTCTCAAAAATGGCTCTAACGATTTTGATTAAAATATCATAAGTTTAGTATATTTTTATTGAAAATGAAATGTATATTTTGAATTTTCTGGAAATGTCTCAAAGGTCCTCTTCATTCTGAATGACTTTTCGCATAACTGATAAACAGTAAGAGAGAGAAAAGTTACTACACAAAAAAATGCAAATTCGTTTAAACACACAGTTTATGTCATATACTTTTTTTTGTCGAGTGAACCGTTTCAGATATATTCCTTGTTATTTGTTTGAATTTTCCAATACTTATACTTTTTTCAAATGGGAATTCGCTATTCGTATTTTTTATGTCCTGGACACGCAAAGAGAATGGAATGCTCCACATAGCAACCAGCGTTAAAATATTTGACTATCGCTTAAAGCCTACCACGTTCCCCTTGCACCTACAAGAAAATTAGCAATAAGATGGAGAATAAGCATTTGTAAGAATAGTTTGTACAAGATTAGAGAAAGTTGCACACATATAAATGCAACACATCAGTTTTTTTTTAATATTCTTAGTCGGAAATATAACGTAATAATTCAGAATCGTTAGGAAAATTCTACTTAACAATCATCTCGTATTCAATTATTGTGTGATATTAATGTAATTAATAGTATAATGTTGATGAACTTCTGCTTATAATCTCTGGTATTCATTGTTTTATTGCAAGAGATGTGTTTTAAATGCATGTAATAATATTCAAGAGATTTTTCAGGAATCGTATGAAACTAATTCTTTACCATGATGATATGAAGGTGCACAACAAGTCATTATTAAATGATTGCGGATAAAGTGATATTTGTAATTTTAAAAATTTTAAATACAAATTATTACAAAACAATTTATAAATTCTGTCTTTGACTCTTTGACCTAGCTTTTCTTAGATCAGATATATCCGGTGTTAAAATTTCACACTTCTAAAACCTCGACGATATATACACTCCCAAATAAGGTCAATATTCTATTTTATTAGCTTCTTTACTATCAAGGATTAGGCTTGCAGGTGTTCTGTCTTCACTCCAGCCATTTTTACTTTCTCTACTACATATAGTAAGCAGAGGAAGTATTGTATTCCACCCAAAAATTCGATACCGAGATTTCACCGAAAAGACATGTTTTGAGACCACCTGAATCCAAAAAAAAAAGCATTTTTGGAAACATGTCCGTGTGTGTGTGTGTCTGTCAACACCATAACTCAGAAACGAATAGTCGGATAAACACCAAACTTGGCATTTAGGTTCAGAGATGAGACACAAAAGTTTTTAAGAAAATCCCCCTACCACTGATTACCCTTACATGGAACATTTTTCGAAAATTTTAATTTTCTCAAAAATGGCTCTAACGATTTTGATTAAAATCTCATATATTTAAGATATTTTCATGACAAATGAAATGTATATCTCGAATTTGCTGGGAATGTCTCCAAAAGTATTCTTCATTGTGAACGACTTTTGCATAACTGGTAAACCATAAGAGATAGACGAAACTTTACTACCCAAAAAATGTATATCTCGTTAAAGTACATAATTTAGGTCATATACATTTTTGTTGTTGAGTGAACCATTTTCATGATATTGCTGGTTATTCCCTTAAAAGTTTCAATACTTTATTCAAATGGGAATTTCGTTATTCATTTTTTTTGTCTTGGATATGCAAAGAGTATTAATCTGTGGCAAAGGAGAATGGTGCTGCACATAGCAAACAGCTATTAAGATATATTTCTGTGCTTAATTGCTCTTGCAAATACAAAACAAGGGGAACATAGTAGGCCTTAAGCGATAGTCAAATATTTTTAGAACTGGTCGCTATGTGTAAAATGTAATTCTCTTTGCATGTCAAAAGATAGTTTCTGCAAATGTTTACCTCCATTAATATGAAATAGATGGAGAATAAGAGTTTGTAAAAATAGTTTGTACAAGGGTAGAGAAAATCATGTGAGTGTAACAGAATCAGATTTTTTCCATGGTCTTCCTATTTCTCGTCTTCCTGGTTTGCATAGTATTGTTTGTTTCACTATTTTTCATATACCATTGTTTTAATGTGTCGTATCCATTATTGCTTACTTGCTTCTATACATTCGTTAATGGAAAATATTTTAATTCTGATCTTATTTCTTTAACTACATTGTTTATTACTTGTTACCTAAGGCAATGGTGTTAACACGTATTCGTTTGTCGTTGGGTTTCTTGCACTTTGGGATTTAGTCATTATATCACACACATTCACACTCCCTATCATACTTCCAGACTCTGGGGAGGATACGGAATAATCTTGGCTAAAGAAAAATTTTCACGCACCAGTCGGGAATCGAACCCGGGATTCCTCGCGCAGCAGGTAGGTGCTCTACCGACTGAGCTACAGTGTCAGCCTTGATCCAATACTGTACAACCTTATACTTTTCCTAAAAAGTTCATCTCTGCAGTCTGTATATTTCGTTGCTTCTTTTTTTGTTATAGTCCATGATTCACTTCCATAGGTTCAAACAGGTATAGCCATTACCTTATAGAACTTTAATTTTGTCTCTTGTCTTGTTATATTTTTAATGTTCTTTGCATTTTGCCACACTTCACTTGGGATTTTGTTAAGTTTACTGTTTTTTTCATTTTTTCTTTCATAGTTTATACCGCAGCCTAAAAAGTTTAAATGAGATAGTTGCTCAATTGTATTATAATCTTGGAACGTACCGAGTATTTTCTTCAGGATGCCATAACTTACAAGTAAGTTTTCGTACATGACATTTTGAAATTATATTTCTCACATAATTGGCTTAAGTGATATCTTGCTGGTTGCAGTTTATTTTCATTTTTACTTTTTCTACTACGTAGAGTAATTAAGGGAAGTATTGTATTCCACCCGAAAATTCCATACATAACTTTCACCGGAAATATATGTTTTGAGGCCCCTGAAACCAAAAAATCTTATGTTACACTCACATGACTTTCTCTACTCTTGTACAAACTATTTTTACAAACGCTTATTCTCCATCTACTTCATGTTAATCGAGATAACATTTGCAGACTCTATCTTATAGCTAAGTTTCTTGTAGATGTAAGGGGAATATATATTTACAAGGGCAATATAGAAATACAGTAGCCTTTAAGCACATACATATCTCTGAATAGCTGGTTGCTAGGTGCAGCACCATTCCCTTTCCCACAGATTAATACTCTTTGCATATCCAAGACAAAAATGAATAACGAATTCCCATTTGAGAAAATAAGTATTGAAAAATTTAAGATAATAACAAGCAATATCTCGAAAATAGTTCACTCAACAACAAAAATGTATATGACATAAATTGTGTATTTTAACGCGATCTATATCTTTTGTATAGTAAAATTTTGTCTATCTCTTATGGTTTACCAGTTTACCAAAAGTCGTTCACAATGAAGAATACTTTTGGAGACATTCCCAGAAAATTCAAGATATACATTTTATTTGTCATGAAAATATCTTAAACATATGATATTTTAATCAAAATCGCTAAAGCCATTTTTGAGAAAATTAAAATTTGCGAAAAATCTTCCATATAAAGGGTACTCTGGGGTGGGGGGATTTTCTTGAAAACCTTCATGTCGCATCCCTGGAAGATACTGAACCTAAATACCAAGTTTGGTGTTTATCCGACTGTTCGTTTCTAAGTTATGCTGTCCACAGACAGACACACGGACAGACACACACACGGACGTTTCCAAAAATGCTTTTTTTGATTCAGGGGATCTCAAAACATGTATTTCCGGTGAAATCTCGGTATCGAATTTTTGGGTGGAATACAATACTTCCCCTACTTACTATACGTAGTAGAGAAAGTAAAAAAGCATTTTTGGAAACAAGTCCTTGTGTGTGTGTGTGTGTGTCTGTGAACAGAATAACTCAGAAACGAACAGACGGATAAACACCAAACTTGGTATTTAGGTTCAGTATCTTCCAGAGATGCGACACGAAGGTTTTCAAGAAAATCCCCCACCCCAGATTACCCTTTACAAGGAACGTTTTACGAAAATTTTAATTTTCTCAAAAATTGCTCTAACGATATCATATGTTTAAGATATTTTCATGACAAATAAAATATATATCTCGAATTTTCTGGGAATGTCTCCAAAAGTGTTCTTTATTATGAACGACTTTTACATAACTGGTAAACCATAAGAGCTAGACAAAATGTAGATTGCGTTAAAGTACACACTTATGTCATATACATTTTTTTGTTTAGTGAACCATTTTCGAGATATTGCATGTTATTCCCTTAAATTTTTCAATACGTATTCGTTATTCATTTTTTTGTCTTGGATATGCAAAGAGTATTAATCTGTGGCAAAGAGAATGGTGCTGCATCTAGCAACCAGCTGCTAAGAGATATGTCTATGCTTATAGGCTACTGTATTTCTATATTGCCCTTGCAAATACAAAACATGGGGAACATAGTACGCCTTAAGCGATAGTCAAATATTTTTAGAGCTGGTCGCTATGTGTAAAATGTAATTTTCTTTGCATCTCAAAAGATCGTTTCTGCAAATGTTTATCTGGATTAATATGAAATAGATGGAGAATAAGAGTTTGTAAAAATAGTTTGTACTAGAGTAGAGAAGGTCATGTGAGTGTAACACATCAGAAATTTTTTGTCCTGGTACTGCAAAGAGAATGGAATACTCCACATAGCAACCAGCTCTTAAAATATTTAGCTATCGCTTAAAGCCTATCAATTCCCCTTCCACCTACAAGAAAATTAGCAATAAGATTAACATCTCGATTAACATGAAGCATATGGAGAATAAACGTTTGTAAAAATAGTTTGTACAAGAGTGGGGAAAGTCATGTGAGTGTAAGACATCAGATTGTTTTTGTATAATGACTTGGTCATCTGCAAACATTAGTGTGTTTACACAACTTTTTCGGGGTTATAGTCTTATTCCTGGATTTACTTTTAATTTTCATTGTCTTACAATATCGTCCATATATCAATGTGGGTGATAAAGTGAACCCTTGTCTTTCGTCTCTATTAATCTTTTTGTGTCTTTTGTTTACCAGTATTAATTATAATTTCGTATAAGATCCAGCGATCGCTAGGGGGGATTATCCTCATATATACTATACATAAACAGGAAATGTATTACCAATTTTTGTTCCAAGTGAACTCGGTAACTACTCGCCCGATTTCAAGCACCTCTTCAACGTTGTATAGTTTAAGCCTATGTGTCAAACATGCGCCATTAATTTATAAAACTATCTTATTAATTACGAAGAAAGTTAATTAAAAATCTTGTGTTACATTCACATAAATTTCTTTACCTACTGTCGCTTAGTTAAATATTTCCCACAAATTATTCTTACGAAAGCTTATTTTTCTATCTACTTCATATTAATCGAGATAAAAGCTTTGCAGAAATTGTTTCATAACATATATCCGTTACACATAACATCGCGAGAAATAAATGATAGCAAGAGAACTTTAAAAAAATTACAAACATATTTAAAAATTCCAACCAATAACAACGCATATCTCGAAAATGGTTAATGCCACAAAATAAATTTGGGTTTTAAATTTTTTCTGTATTAGTTTTTGTCTATCTCTAGTGGTTTACCAGTTACACAAAATTCCTTTATGATGAAAAGGACTTCACTGGCTATTCCCAGAAAATTCAATTTCAACATGTAAATATTTTAAACGTATGGTATTTTAATCAAAATCGCTAGAGCCATTTTTGAGACTATTGAAAATTTCGAAAAGTTTTCCATGTAAAGGATAGGAGGAATTTTCTTTAAAATCTTCATATCGCATCCTTAGACGATACTGAACCTAGACACCTAGTTTGAGTATTTATCGGACATTTGGTTTATGTTATTCACAGGCAGATACACACACACGGATCTTTTCCGAGACATGTTACTTTTGGGTTCAGGCCTGAAAACATGTATTTCTGGTGAAATATTATGACGGTTATAATTTTATTTTAACAGATTGTGATAAATACGACTTTATAAAGTTTGAGATATGCAGGACAAACTTTAAGTAACTCGAGGAAATTGGCTTTAGATTTCTTCCGCGTCATTTCCCGGATGTTGAAGCAAGCAGAGATTAGGTGACACGCGGTTTAGGGTAAAAGGTCATTTCATATCCGACACGTGGATGCTGCCATGTGCTTACGTCAGTGACTAGCCAGGTACTATTCAGCATTTTGTCGGGCATTTAAACTTAGGAATTTTTGCTCTCTCGACCAACCACATGCATAGCCGGACTCTTCGCTGGTCGATTCCTTAAATTTATTTGGTGTTGATTTTCAGCCTCGACATGGGCGCTAGGCTCGACGAAGATGGACCATTGGACCTCCTCTGCCACGCAGGTAAATCCACCAGCTGTTTAATTCTTTCTTTTTGAAATGTAGTTTAGGTTATATTAGGAGAATTAAGGATAACAAAGATTGGGATCAGAAGTTACATGTCTTATAATGGCAGCCTTTAACTTCCCTTCCAGCTACCGTAGCCTGTAACCCTCTCGAGGCCATCTTGCGCTACGTTCCCCCATATTTTCCGTGACGTCTGGTGAAGGCGCTGATGGCGTCGTCGTCGGGCTTACGTCACAATATCAAAATCAAAGTTTTAGGTGGAGTGCAATACTTCCTCTACTTAATATAAGTATATAGTATAGAAAGTAAAAATGAGTTTTTCGTTCTTGCGTACTGAGGGGAATGTAATGACATACAAGCAACGTAAATAGCACAATTTATTTTCAAGAAATAAAATGGTCATTAGAAATGTCTATATTAAGCTATAGTAATACACGAATAGAACATTTTACAGTGCATGATGTCACGTGCAACAGTCGAGTTTTTGGCTGCACAGTAGTATTCTATGTACATTGGCGTTACTATACCCAGTGCATGAAGTAATTGTTTACTATACAGCTGCTATAAAATCTCTGAAAGAAAAGTAAAATAGCACTTCTGGGGCAAGAGCATCTAAATTACCCAGACTGGAGTTTGTAGTTAAAAAAGGAGATAATGGAGGTTGCTAATGCAACTACTTCCATGTAAACGAATATCCACGCGGGCGAAGCCTCGGTAAAAGCTAGTAAGTAATAAAGGCGTATTTCCAAGAAGCCTACTTACCGAGGTAAACATAGCAACCGTTACTTGCACAACTCACGAATGGAGATACCAAGAATCTTCCACACTGATAAACGTGTGAATCACCACCTCTCAATAGCTTTTTAAAACACTAAGATTCTCAAATAATTGTTTCAGGGATACTAAAAAACATTTAACCTTTTATATACGAGTAGTACTCTTTAGCATATAGTTTTTTCTTCTTCTTTCTCTGTTTACCCTCCCCGTTTGGAGGACTTACAAGACAATGCCTGGGGTGAGACACCTGTCGAGGAGCAAACAAACTATTTGGATCGGATAGAAGAACCAGGATGGGCGATCAGCCCGAAGCTGGTATAAGAGCGAAGGAAATAATAAGAAATGACGGTGAAATGGATGAAAGGAAAGGATGGAATGAATGGTCGGAGAAACAGGAGACAACTCGCCCAGACGCCGCTTCCCATATACCGCTCCCTGGGATTGAATCCGGGCCTCTTTGATGAGAGGCGAGAAGTATAACACTTGGCCACTGAGCCGCCCCTATAATTCCATCACCTTAGATATTCACTAATAACTAAATAAATGTGTAGTCAAATCAATATCTCCTTCTTTCATTCAAGTATTAGGCATTATGGCCTGTTACAACTTAACAGTTGAATTTTCAATCCAACGCTTTCTTGGACGAACTAAAGACCTCTTCCCTTTTGGACGATACTGAAGCAGGGTTTTTGGGATTATATTTATACGCATGCGATACAGGTGAAGATGGTTAAGCTTTACAGCACTCCAATAATGATTGTTTTGTGTGCTAATATACCCACTTATGTAAGCACGATTCGTCCGAAAGAAAATCAGATTAGGGTCCATTTGACCGTCATGTACCTGATTCAAATCCTATTCACAAAATCGCATCCTTAATGCAGGGTCATCTGGTTTAAGTTCGTACACTTCAATAATATTATAAGGGCTTTAACTTGAGTACCTTTGTAGCCGTTTGAACAAAGCCATACGAAATTTCCATTTGTTGGGAAAGACATCGAAGTGATTTTCTAGATTTTTCCAGAGCGTGTCGAATGTTATCTAGACTTACTTCTGTGTGAATTGTACGTAGTTTATCCTCCCGTTTCACATCATTTATTTAATAATCCATGAATCGTAGTTCGGCCTGAAATTTGAACATCAGGAAATCTCTCTTGAAATAATCTGCTTACGGCACTCGCAGATTCTGTACGGACGTATCAATCATAAACGAATACTTATTGGGGAACAAAATATCGATACCCGAATAGAGGCATTTCACTTAATACGCACTGTATTGCATCACCTAACAAACTGCCACGTTTGCAAGAGTTCAACTCACACTGACCTCGTGTTGCCTTCACCGTCGGCCGGCTAAGGGCTGTGAAATCTTCTGCGCTATGGTAGTCAACCGGTAGAATAAGGTCCGTGTGTGCGTCTGAACAGCATAACTCAAAAACGAAAAGTCGGATAAATACTGAGGAAGGGTGATTTTAGGAGGAGTCGAGCTTGAAGAAGTTGGAACCGCACGTATGGTACCCGGTAGCCTTCGCCCCAAGTTTAAAAATATTAACTTTGTATTTTTGCTGTTTCTTTAACTGTTATATATTTGTGTTTGCCTCGGCTGCGTCACTATTAATTTGTAGAGACTTGAATATCTTAACAAGTCATGGTACGGCTGAAGATTGTAGGCTTACACAGATTATAATTTTTACTTCACTATATTTATTAATCCTTGACACGATTTAAATAACACTTCACTGATATAGAGAGCCTTTATTAATTGCTTGAACTTTTCAAACACGTAAACTATTTTCGTCTCACACTAATACGTATTAAACTTCTCGAGAACGCGACTCGCGTTCGGTTAGGAACGCTGTCTGCTAGCAACTGAACTCTGAATTTGTACAATTTGCCCTATTTCAGTTTCTGATTGGCTATTCCTACTCCAATAGTATACTTTTATTTAACTTAAGCTATTTTCTGGTTGTTGATTGGCAATTTTATAAACTGTCTCAAAATTACATTACTGTTGCTCCTAGAATTACCAGCAGCATTATTAAACTTTCTAATTCATTATTGCCTCAAGGCTATCTCATTGTTAGCAACTTATAACCTATTATTCTCACAGCTCCTACATTAATAAATTACCTAATACATTCACATAACATTATTGAACATGTACATAATAATATAAACATTAGTAAAATGCCTGTTACATACATTTTTATATTATATTATACACATATTGCTTTAAGGCGGGCTGTTATTGAATTTCTATATTATATAATTTGACTGAAATCATTTAAGTGTTAAAAATACTGCCTCATATCAAACTTGGTATTTAGGTTCAGTATCTCAAAGGTGAGACGCGAAGATTTTCAGAAAAATCCCCCCCCACCCCATACTATCCTTTACATGGAATATTTTTTTAAAATGTTGATGGTCTCAAAAATGCGTCTAAACGATTTTGATTAAAATATCATATACCTACTTAAGATATTTTCATGACAAATAAAAAAATGTCTACCTTGACTTTTCTGGAAATATCCCCAAAAGTCCTTTCTTTCTGAATGACTTTTGCATAACTGGTAAATCCTAAGAGATACACAACATTTTTATACAAAAAAAATTAAGATCTCGTTAAAACACGCAATTTATATCATATACTTTTTGTGAAGTGCACTATTTCTAGATATTGCTTTTTATTTGTTTGAATTTTCTAAAACTTATACTTTTTCTCAAATGGGAATTCGTTACATTTTTTATGTCCTGCAATGAAAGAGAAAGCTCTTAAAAGATTTCACTATCGCTTAAAGCCTACCATATTCCCCTTGAACCTACAAGAAAATTAGCAATAAAATAATTTCTGCAAATGTTTATTTCGATTAAGATGAAGTAGATGGAGAATAAACGTTTGTAAAAATATTTTGTACAAGATTAGAGAAAGTCATGTGAGTGTAACATAGCAGATTTTTTACCCACTATAGGTATCTAGTAGAAAAGTAAAATGAATAGCGAAAAATGCGTAAACAATTTAAAATTCATGAGTGCAAAACAATGGAAGCTATTGTTCTCTTAATCTGAGGTATTCGTTCAATTGATAACAACAAATTTGTAAACCACTGCATGTTTTCATATAGTCCAATAAGTAGGTACCTCGGACAGAGCTGCCTGCAAAATCCAGATTATTTAGAAAATCTGTTTAACAGATGAGTTGAACTTGGTTTGGAAGGCGAAGAAAAAGAAAGTACAGCATTTACTCGGGATCAGCAGAGACAAATTGGTTTACCAAAGTTGTTTATAAACTTTTAATTGCTTAACGCAATGTTGATAAGAGCTTTATAAATTTCTTGTTTGTTTTCATAATATGAGTATAAAGACATCCCAAAATTTAAGCATAATAAATACAATATTCCAATTAAAACGCAACATTATGTTGTACAATTAATATTCTTCTTTTATTGTTTTTCCTTTGCATATAGCGTACTGACCATTTTAATTAAAACATGATTTTAATTATATAGCAACAAGAAATTTTAAATTGGCTCTGTGGTCGAGTGGTCAGCATTCTGGCTTCTTAGTCCAGGGATTCCGTATTCGATTCCCGGCTTGAGCGGGGTCATTCCCTAGCCTCAAAATCTGGAAGTATAAGTGTGGGAGTGAATGTGTAAAAGGTATTTTAATAGTGTTTTTAGACATCAACTTCTAACACGAGTCAAAAACTTTAGATTATCGCAATAATAATAATAATAATAATAATAATAATAATAATAATAATAATAATAATAATAATAATTAATTTCTCATGGCGCTCGCATTATCTGTCTGTTCATACTTCAATTTATCGCATTTCGTTGTAGAGTTAACCTGTACGTTATATTGACAGCCTTCTACTTTCTTTGATTTAAGACATTATTATTTTATCTAGTATAACCTACAAAAAGATTAAATGGCGGAATTTATGAATTCATAAGAAATTGAAAGAGCCAGGTAAAATTACAGAAGCAGCAGAAAGAATAACACTAAAAGTACTTATAAAAAATATCCAGAAAGCAATATAATATAGCATTTAACTGCTTCATTGCCTGGTGTAAGGCAAAAAATACTGGAAATAATTTCACTGAAAATGACTGCTAGCGAACCAACAAAACATCTCACAGCTTGTTTTAAAGTAATTATAACTGAGAAAGGAAATTTGGGAAGGAAACATTACAGGCCTAAGTTTAGGATATCTTCCGGGAATTGCTAGTTATGAATAATGAAGAAAACCCGAAGAAAAAAACCCTCAGCCTGTGCCTTTACGACCATTGCTACGCATGTCGGTGTAAAAGATATGAAGTTAAGCAACCTACAGTTCACTGAGTGAAAACACGATCACTTGTTACTTTCTCTACTACATATAGTAAGTAGGGGAAGCTTTGTATTCCACCCAAAAATTCGATACCGAGATTTCACGTGAAATATATGTTTTGAGACCCCCTTAATCCAAAAAAAAAATCATTTTTGGAAACATGTCCATGTGTGTGTGTGTGTGTCTGTGAACAGCATAACTCAGAAACGAAAAGTCGGATAAACACCAAAATTGGTATTTAGGTTCAATATCTTCCAGAGATGCGACACGAAGGTTTTCAAGAAAATCCCCCCACCCCAGATTACCCTTTACCTGGAACATTTTTCGAAAATTTTGATTTTCTCAAAAATGGCTCTAACGGTTTTGATTAAAATATCATATGTTTAAGATATTTTCATGACAAATGAAATGTATATATCGAATTTTCTGGGAATATCTCCAAAAGTATTCTTCATTGTGAACGACTTTTGCATAACTGTTAAACCATAAGAGACAAAGTTTTACTACACAAAAATGTACATCGCGTTAAAATACACAATTTATGTCATATACGTTTTTTGTTGAGTGAACCATTTTGGAGATATTGCTTTGTATTCCCTTAAATTTTCCAATACTTAATACTTTTTCTCAAATTCGTTATTCATTTTTTTGTCCTGGTAATGCAAAGAGAATGGAATACTCCACATGGCAACCAGCTCTTAACGTATTTGACTATCGCTTAAAACCTACCAATTCCCCTTGCACCTACAAGAAAATTAGCAATAAGATTTACATCTCGATTAACATGAAGTAGATGGAGAATAAACGTTTGTAAAAATAGTTTGTACAAGAGTAGAGAAAGTCATGTGAGTGTAACACATCAGATTTTTTTCAAGTCAAAGCCCTCGACATAACCACAGAAGTTAGAGGAAACTATACAAACGAATCAGTTAAAAAAACAGAAGCAAGACACTGGGTTGTTAAACTTTAGGTCGCATGTGACCCAATGTAACATATGGTAAAGGAAATATTTCTCAAAAAGTTATAAAGTTTATGCCTTAAAAAAATATCCATATGCGTAAAGCTCATCGTTGCAAAAACATATAGCTATCGGATGTCGCAAACGTTACTTGATAGAGTAAGATAGTAACATAAGTAGCAACATTAATGTAATGTTGGTAGCAATGGTTACCAGCTAACTGCAATGCATTTTAATAGTTGATTGTGTTGTGTGGAGCATTAGCCATGAATCATAAACTTATGAGGGAGCAGCGCGTCTTTGCCTTACAATGTTGGAAGATTAACGAGGATGGTGCTAAAGTTGTTCAGCTATTTCTTGACGCCCCATCCAGTCATGTGATATAACCTCATTAGAGATTTCTGTGTGTGGAATCTACAGGTTGTTTCAGGACCTTTGCGACAAACTCAGAGGAACGATAGATCTCGCAGAGGGGAACATTTTTTGTCAAGCAACCATCATCCTCCGATGCATCGTTACGGAGTTATTCACCCGTTTGAAGTGTATTCGGTAGAATAGGTTTGAGAGGCACAGCCAGTACACTTTGTTTACAACCGCTGAATCATGTCGCATCGCCTCTTTCTTGTCGCTTACGTCTGGTTTGGTAGGTCTGAGACGCACAGCCCGACTTAACTCAAACGGGGTGGCAAAACGAGAGGTCGCAGCAGATGATCAACGATTCCAGCCCGGATGTATACGGAGTACTTTTGTTGGTGATGTCTAATGAACACTACGTGAGGGTTCTCAACACCCCATATGTGCGTGCGTTGTGATGGCAAGTTGAGGGCAACCCGAAGATGTGTTAGGCGTGTACCTGTCCTAATTAGGGCTTAACCAGGGATATGGAGGTTACAGGATGGCGGTTGTTATTTGGTAGGGGAGAGAAAGGAGGTAACAAAGTTTGTTCCTCAACGGTAGCCGGTCATGGTGCAACGGCCCTTGTGCACAGCTGGTGATATTAATTTAGTAATTTAAAAATGTAGGGATAGTAATTTTGAAGTCCAAGCTACTCTTGAAGGGATTGTATAGGAGCTCAGGCTTAGCTGCTGTTGGAGGTGCTCCGTTGTTACCGGATATGCCCGCATGCCATGCGGGGAAGCCGGTGACGCCTCAAGCGGCGTGTTCTGGGGTTATAATCCCCAAAAGACCGAACGAGGGCACTCTGATGGTATGACAACTGGTCGTAAAATTTCATCCTCCACGTAGGGAAGAGATGAGGCTTCGTGAAGCAGTCTCACGGGAAAGGAGCGGTTTACAGAATAGATACCCCGAAGGCCCCTATTCTGCACCCTTTGCAGAAGCAGCAGACTGGAGTCTGCGGCCATGTCCCAGATCTCGCACGTGTAAAGAAAGACGGGGATTATGAGCGCTCGAAAGAGGGACAGGCATCGTCGACCTCAGCATGGGGTACACCCCAGATGTGGCTCTTCTTGCTGTTAAAGTATCCGTCTCGTGAGAAGCAGGCCTCTTCGGTACCCAAGACGTGCTCGGGAGATGTAGGATCTGCGATACTTCGTTACAAAAACCACTGGACAACCTTAACATGTGGTGCAAAGTCATTCGGCCCAGTCCCTGTACTCTCTGAAGGCGTGGAGCTGTTGTTCACAAACACTGAGTTAAATTGGGCTGTGTGTCTTAGACCTACCAAACCTAGCCAGACGTAAGGGACAAGAAAGAGGCGATGTCACTTGATTCAGCGGTTGCAAACAGAGAGTCAAAGTGTACTGGCTGTGCCTCTCAAAACAATCCTACCGAATACTCTTCACACAAGGGGGAATAATTCCATATCGATTCGTCGGAGGATGGTGCTTGCTCGACAAAAAAATGTTCCCCTCTGCGAGATCTACCGTTCGTCAGAGTTTGTCGCATAGGTCCTGAAACATCCTGTATAGAGGTTGTAGGGCAACACCTTCTCCATAATCAATATGCATAAATGATTATAAAGAATATAATAACAGATACGTTAATAAACAATAGAGAAACTAATAGCAAAGAGTATGTAGTCAAAATAGAAATAAGTAAGAAAAGAGAACAGGTTTAAATAGCAGTAGTATTGTAAACAATATTTTACGTATATATAACCTTATATGTGGAACATTGTAAAAGAGATGTTGGACAGGAGAAGCAGCTAGCAAGTTAAAACAATTAGTAAGTGAACTTTAGCAACACAGGGAGTTGATAAAAGTAACAGCTTGTGAGAGAAAGAGGAGCGACGGGAGAAAGAGACAGCGATAGAAGGAGTTGGAAAAAAGTGTAAGATTGTATAAGAGAAAAAATAATTGAGTTTTATTTATGGATGCTCTTTAACTGCTATGTTTCTTGGCATCCCATTCTATATTGGCCGTGAAAAACCGGAAGTTTTGCTCAGAGGCCTCTTTATCAGGCTTGAGGATCTTTTACGTGCCGTAAATCTACGACACGGGTCCACTGGCTTTACTTCCCTTTAGAAGTAAGCCATGCTAAGTAGTTTTACGTCCCTCCCTCATGGTTTTAACGTGCGACCTCGGAAACCACAGGCTAGCATGGGGCGATTGTAGATTGCACCGAAGGTGTTTAATCCACTCTGTAAACTGCACTTAATCATTAAGGTTATGTATGTAAATAGCATTGGTTGTTTTTGTACATACTGTGTGAACTGAACTGGAATGCAGGAATTCGGGATGTAGATTGCACTAAAAGATCGTGATGAATGTTTTTAGACTGACTGTGCGAACTACATTGCATCCTTATTAACGTTAATTTCACTGAAATTCCATAAATATACAATAAAAAAGTCTGATGTGATCCATTCACATGACTTTCTCTACCCTCTATCTTTTATCAGCGGGTATACAAAGTATTCTTACTCAAGCTTATTTTTCTATCTACTATATTTTAATCCAAATAAACCTTTGCAGAAATAGCTACATTATACAATTCGTTATAGATACACAGAGAACAGCGATAGTCAAATGTTTTAAGACCTGAACGCTATTTACTGTTAGAATTTCATACTATTTCCATGCAATCGCGAGAAACAGCTAAATGCTGAAAGGATCTCAAGAGAATGACCAAGAAATGAACAATTTCGAATCTTTAATAACGGATATCTTAGAAGCGGCTTATACCACAAAAACTTATGTTAAATAAATTGTGTGCTTTAAAGAGGTCCACATTTTGTGTGTAGTAAGATTTTGTCTGTCGCTTAACGCTTACTAGATTGTACAAAATTTCTTCCCAATGAAGAAGACTTTACAGGCTATGTCCAGAAACTTCAACATACCAAAATTTTCGAAAAATCGTTCATGTAAAGGATAGCTTGGTGTGAGGGATTTTCTTGAAAATCTTCGTGTCCATCTTTGGAAGGTACTGAAGTTCAATAGCAAATTAGGTGTTGATCCGACTATGCTGTTCACAGAAACATAGTCGAATAGACACACACGCGGACCTTTTTCTAAAAATACTTCTTTTATTCAGGGGGCCTCAAAACATGTATTTCGGTGAAATCCCAATATCGAATTTTTGGGTGGAATGCAATACTTCCCCCCTACTTACTATACGTAGTAGAGAAAGTAAAAATGCATAGAAACGTTCATAAAATTCATGTAGTCACTTAATTTTAAAAAATAATAGCAAATGCTCTTGACGAATGCGAAGCGATTAATTTAAACCTGTTTCATATTTACTGAATTGCTTCTGAAGTATTGTTGTGTATTTATTGTGAAAGAATTTTTTCCCGCGTGTGGATATTCGGCGTTATTTATTTTGACTTAGACATCGGTCTGATAAGACGTCAACTCTTCCACGAAAGCACATTGAGATAGATCACATGAATTAAAGCTTGCAATGAAATGCGAATGAAAACATACGCAAGCGTTCGTAGTTCGTCCAGTGTCTGCTGATTTGCCTGCTCTCATAGGGAGGGGGAGGGGCAAAATTGGCACTTTCGTCAATATGATTTTCAACCAAGTAAGAACAAAATGATACAATGTTATCACTTTCGGGTTAGAGTGGCATCAAATCATGAACAAATGAATCACCTACTTCACATGGTTCGAAGTATACTAACCCAAACACACAGAGTAACCAATGTGCAACGAATGAATCATCTTTGTACTCGCCTGCCAGCCCTAAAGCCTGTATTTTTTAACTTTCTCTACCACGTACACACACGGACATGTTTCCAAAAATGCTTTTTTTGGATTCAGGGGGTCTCAAAACATATATTTCCGGTGAAATCTCGGTATCAAATTTTTGGGTGGAATACAATACTTCCCCTACCTATATACGTAGTAGAGAAAGTAAAAATAACCTCATCGTCAGTAAATAAAATTGTTTTCAGCTTATGTCGTTTTATTCGAGTATCACCAGAAGAGTAATTTTTCCACTCTTTAAGCACATTATATATACAGGATGTGTCTAAATTCCCTTTACAGACTTTGAGGGCTTGTAGTGGGATCAATATGGTTAACTTTAGCATAGGAACTCATGTTCGGAAACGTCCCGTTTTTCCGCTACACAAAAATACTACCACAACACACATTGATCTCTTCGACTCCTGCTGCCTGTCGCCTGGACCCATTTACAAGAAGGACTCGATGTGACGACCCGACTTCACTACAGATGCGGTACCTCCGTACAATGTTCTGGTATACTCAATCACCAATCCCTAGTCCTCCAACATCCGCCGCTGTCATAACTCGTGTTAGTAGGCCTTCCTTGGATCCTACAGGAGACTCGTAAATCAAGGATTGTATATTACCCCACAGGTAGTAGTCAAGCGATGCCAAAACTTTGCCCAGATGACGTCGGACTGCAAGTGATGAATGAGCTGGTGAGCCGTCGTGCTCGAACTCATTCCTAGTGAGTGGCGCCGAAAAAGTGTGTGTGTGGTGATTTTGTGTGTAGCGGAAAAAAGATACGTTTCCGGACGGAAGTTACTGCTAAACTTAATTCTCTTGGTCCCCTCTACAAGTCCTCGAAGTCTGTAAAGAGAATTTATACACACCTTATGTATATATACCGGGTGAGTCTTCTCATCCTGCGGATTGGTAACTAAGCAACCCTGCATTTTACAGTCGATGGGAAATGCAGGTGCTGACACTGCATTCACCAGCCTGCTGATTAGGGCTACGTGGTGCTCGTTGTTAACGTGTTCTAGTAGAGTAATGATTAACACGCTGGAAAGTAATGGTGAAGGTCGGAAGTTCAAATCACGCCTGCAAATAAATGAGTTTTTTATTGATTTCTTGCATTTATTTATGATGTTCATTTAAGCATATTCTAACAAGTAACAGTTTGTGTTTTAATGAAATTCACATAATTAAACTAATTAAGTGAAAGCCAACGCGCACACTGTTGCGCTACGAGCAGTACAAAATAGTCATTTCGGCCGAAATTGATACGACACGAGCAGTGGACAGTATTTATGGCATAGCCTGTACAACGCCAGGGCTGCATAACTTCTCAATCCGCAGGGTGAGAAGACTCACCGGTATATATATATATATATATATATATATATAGACACGCCCTGGCATTCCTGTTTGATCCCTTTGTATTTTTCTTCAGCTTTGTTTCCAGTTTTAACGCCACTGTCAATCTTAATTATGTCTACATAAAGGATAACTTGAATAAGCTTTTTCTTGCCGTATAGTCCAAAGTTGGTTTCGGGGAACCCTCGAAAAGCTTTTTCATATTCTAAAAATAATATAAAAGTTGAAAATTAAATTCCCTTCTCTTCTGTATTAATTGTTCCACCGCAAATATACAATAGGCACAAGATCATCCCTTCCTAAAACCACATTGTTAAAATACTATACATTTAAAATGTTTAAATAAAAAATAAAATGCAATTCTTGAATTTTCTACGAATAGTCTGTGAGGCCCTCTATATATGAATGAGATGATTTTATAATGTAGTATAAGAATAGATAAAGCTACTACACGAAAAATGTAAGCCTCATTGAAGCACTAAATTTATATATCAATTTTTTGTGGCATTGATCAGTTCTGACATATTCGTTGTTGTTATTATTATTATTTTGAATTATTGAATACTTTATAATTTTGAAGAGCTTAATCGCCATTCTTTTTTGATGCCGAACAAAGAGTATGAATTTTCAAAAGCAGCATAGAGCGACCCACTTTTTAAATATTGACTATCTTCAGCCTGATATATTCTCCTTGTACCTATATGAAATGAGTATTGTAACTGTTTCTGTAAACGTTTATATCGATTAGCATGAAGTAAACAGAGAAATAAGCTTTAGTAAGAATAATTTGTAAAACAGGTTGCTAAATGCAGTCACGGGAATGCATCAGATTTTTTTTCTATATCTATCGAAACGCTTCATAGGTTCATGTTCGGAGCATAAGATAAATACTGACAGCCAGAATGACACAAACAGGCTGTAGAGGCGTCATACAGGTTTAACGAGCATGTGTTACTACAATTTAACGTTCTCTGTTATGCACCAAACCAAACAATTCAATTTTAATCGCAGAAGACCAACAAAATGAATCGTCAAACCCGGTGTATACATTCTACCGCCAGGCTTATGCTTAGTAAATTAGGCTATTATGCAAAGCGCCAGAGTTTCATTGCTGCACTCATATATCATTCATCTGATGCGTGGCAAGCCGTAAAACATGCACCTATCAAGTAATGACATTCATTGAACATATCCTGAAATTCCCTTCACAAAGTGATACTTTTTTCAATATATTTTAAAACATCGATATCAGTTATAGAGATGAGTAAATTAGGTGCGGGAGAGGATTTCGATAGGAAGCACTCATGAGTCCTATTGTACTTACTGAAACTCAGGGAGAAAGGGGTAAAGCGAAGAAAACAGAGAGCGACCAAATCCGGGGCGGCACGCTCAGACGGGGTCCCAAACGTTTCCAGATGTGAGATTCCGCGCGGGCGGGATCACACACAAGCCTCCCTCCAGAAGGAGAGGTCTCGCTAGGCAGAATCAAAGCAAATTTCATCAGCATACACCTCGTCATGTCGTCCACTCGCCTGATCTTCCAACATGATATGCCAGAAATGAAATTATAGGAAATGGGGAGGGGCAGGAAATGTCGCGGCATTACAGAAACCATCCCATAAGTCTCGTACCGAACTGGAAAAACTGCGAACAAAGTCAATGTGGCCGTTCCAACCTGAACCGAATAACATTCATTTCTTTCAGCAATACATCAAATCAGGGACCAAACTCGATGGACAACGGCTTGCGTGATTTAGACCTGTTGCATGATGAATAATAAAAATCCGATACATTCACATGACTTTCTCTACCTTCTATCTCTATTAATGGGAATACAAAATATTCTTACTAAAGCTTATTTTTCTATCTACTACATTTTAATCCAAATAACCTTTTGCAGAAATATCTACATTACACATTTCGTATAGATACAAAGAGAACAGCAATAGTCAAATGTTTAAGAACTAGACCCTATACACTGGCCTTAAATGCCATACTATTTCCATGCAATTATGAGAAACAACTGAAAATCGATGAGACTTTAAAAGAAAGTATTGAACAATTCGAACCTTTAATAACGGATATCTCAGAAACATCTTATGCCATAGAAAAGCTTGTTTTAGGTAAATTATATGTTTTAAAGAGATCTAAAATTTTTTGTATGGTACGTTTTCGTCTATCTCTTAACGTTTACCAGTTATATAAGGTTATACAATATTCCTTCCAACTGAAGAGAACTTCGCAAACTATTGCCAGAAAATTCAAGATATGCATTTTATTTGTCACGTAAGTATCTTTAATATATGATACTTCTTTAATCAAAATCGTTAGAACCATTAAAAAAAATCAACACTTTCGAAAAATGTTCCATATAGAGTCCATTGTTGAGGCGAGGGATTTCCTTGAAAATGTTCGTGTCCCATAGAAGGTACTGAACCTAAACACCAAGTGTGGTATTTATTCAACTTTTCGTTTTTGATTTATACTGATCACAGACACAGAGACAAACATACACACAGATACACACACGAACCTTTTTCTAAACATGCTTTTGGATTCAAGGGGCCTCAAACCATGTATTCTGTGAAATCTCGGTGTTGAATTTTTGGGTGGAATGCAATACCTTCTTTACCTACTATGTACCTGGTAGAGTAAGTAAAAATTACTGATAAAAATGGTACGAGAATCTCATACGAGCATTTGTGAGGAGAAGAAATCCTAGGTACATATCTCTGCAATCTGTAAGGGTACGGATCGTTTATCAGATCAAATAGGGGTCAAGGGCACGTTGGGCGCTACTGGCAGGTAGGAAATATGTGGAGAGGATAGATGAATTTCTGCTGTACATATCTATCTGTGAAAAAGGCCAAAAAATCGCCATCATTCATAAATATAGATCTTAGTTTATTACGCACTACAAACCGTTTATTTTAGTTCTATTTAGCTTTTATTGCTGAATAAACTTTAAAAGATATGTCATATAGCGACTTCAATATCTTCCTGTGAGCTTAGTTTCCCACAAAATTTCAGTAGAAAACTACACGTTTTTCAACATTAAAGTGATCAAAAAACATTCAAGAGAGGCCTCAGAAATCTTCAAATACTAAATTAGCTGCAGGGGAGCACAAAAGACAAAGATTACACTTAATGATTTTTAACAGCACAAAGTCAGAAACAACCTTATTTTAGTGCTATAATGTTTAAACGATCTTTTATTGGTTTTTCATTTGTCGGCAAAATTCTCATTTTCAAATCGTTCCATACGATAAAATTTGATATGATGCATTCAAATGACTTTCTCTACCCTTATCGCTGATTAGTGGGTATACAAATTATTCTTACAAAATTTATTTTCGTATTTACTTCATTTTAATCGAGATAGAGCCTTTTGGAAATAGCTGGAATTAAACATTTCGTTATACATATAATCTATGACATCGCGAGAAACAACTGAAAATCTATAGGAATTAAAAAGAACGGCTAGAACCATTATTAACGGATACCTCGGAAATGGCTGATGTCACAAAAGTTTTTATTTGAAATAAATTGTGTGTTTTAAAGAGATCTATATGTTCTATCGCTTAACGTTTACTAGTTATACAAGATTATACAAAATTACTTCCGAATGAAGTGGACTTCGCAGGTTATTCCTAAAAAATCTGATGTGTTACACTCACATGACTTTCTCTACCCTTGTACAAACTATGTTTACAATCGCTTATTCTCCATATGCTTCATGTTAATCGAGATATCGAGATGTTAATCTTATTGGTAATTTTCTTGTAGATGCAAGGGGAATTGTTAGGCTTTAAGCGATAGTCAAATATTTTAAGAGCTGGTTGCTATGTGGAGTATTCCATTCTCTTTGCATTACCAGGACAAAAAAATGAATAACGAATTTCAGAAAAAGTATAAGTATTGGAAAATTTAAGGGAATAACAAGCAATATCTCGAAAATGGTTCACTCAACAAAAACAATGTATATGACATAAATTGTGTATTCGCGATCTAAATTTTTTGTGTAGTAAAATTTTGTCTATCTCGTATGGTTTACCATTTATGCAAAAGTCGTTCACAATGAAGAATACTTTTGGAGACATTCCCAGAAAATTCGAGATATACATTTCATTTGTCATGAAAATATCTTAAACATATGGTATTTTAATCAAAATCGTTAGAGCCATTTTGAGAAAATTAAAATTTTCGAAAAATGTTCCATGTAAAGAGTATTCTGGGATGGGGGGATTTTCTTGAAAACCTTCGTGTCGCATCTCTGGAAGATACTGAACCTAAATACCAAGTTTGGTGTTTATTTGACTGTTCGTTTCTGAGTTATGCTGTTCACAGACACACACAGACACACACACAGACACACACACATGGACATGTTTCCAAAAATGCTTTTTTGGATTAAGGGGGTTTCAAACCATATACGTATTTCAGGTGAAAACTCGGTATCGAATTTTTGGGTGGAATACAATACTTCCCCTACTTGCTATGCGTAGTAGAGAAAGTAAAAAATTAGAAACATGCAATTTATTTGTCATGTAAGTATCTTTAATACATGTTATTTTAATCAAAATCTTTAGAGGCATTTTTAGAAATGATGAATCGAGCCAATGTTCCGGTGGCAACGTCTGGTTCGATTCTCGGTGACCGCCTACCCTGATCATGGAGTTTTTGTGGTTTTCGCCTGGTCGCCTAGGCAAACGTCGTTCTTCCATTTCCTCTCATTTTATCTCTCCCTTTTACGTTTCAGATGTGTCTTCGGATTCTGCGGTGCTGGCGGTGTCGAGTAGATGGCGTAGTTGCTTGGGCATTGGAAATATTTCTTCCCGTGAACGCCAGGGTGCACTGTCTTGCCGGTTAGAGTCGCTTCGTCTCCCTCTCTCAGGATTCTGCGTGAGTGTTCAAACTGGAAATATTAGGGACTTCTACGCGTCTCTGTAGGCCTGTCTGCCGCCGAAGCTGCGACCTGCTACGCTCCTTCACCTCATACCTGGCTTCCCGGGGGGTGTAGCCATAACATAATGGTCGCAGTGGCGAGGTGTCCCCCTCATATCCACACCCTACATCCTAGTTTGGGGTGAAAATATTTGTGTGCATCTTTGGAATATACCGAACCTAAATGCCAAGTTTGGTGTTTATCCAACGTTTCGTTTTTGTGTTACGCTGCTCACACACACACACGCACATGGAAATTGTTCTAAAAATACTTTTATTTCATTTAGAGAGCCTCAAAATGTGTATTTCCGGTGAAATCTCAATATCAAGTTTTTGGGTAGAATACAATACCTTTTCCTACTATGTATATAGTAGGGGTAGTGAAAATGATGAGATGAATTGCTGTTCACATGCTTAGTTGTGATGTTATTAAACAATAATACAGTGTACATATTTATGCAAAAAAGTAGGTGCCATTTTAACATTTATTGTTGCCAAAACTAGCAGAATAATTAAAAATTCATTTCTAAAATACAGTAATATACTATAAAGAGTATAATCATAAAATATTATTTTTTTCAAAAGATAAATTAATCGTGTGGAGCAATTTTATAAAACATTAAAAACAGTAATAACATTAATGCCTCGGGAAATAATCTTAAAATATGCATGGAATTTGGTATATATATTATACATTAAACTCAGAGTTGCTATATTAAAACTCTAAATGAATTGGACTGAAATTGTGGGTTTTAGAAGTTTAACAGTTGGTATTCTTAAGGTGAGATAGCTGGAATCAGAGAAGGTGGGTGTAAACAATCTAAGCATATTCTGCTGGGGGTTTGTTGCTTTATTATTATGTTATTTTGCATCATTATTCAGATATTGTTAATGTGTTTCATTTACTTATATTTATCGAATTTTATTTAGGTAATATACAATGGCAATGATGCACCGTGATGGGTTTACAGCATTTTTGTGGTTTGTTTGCATTAGGCTGCTATGTTGTGTGTGTTTTTACTTTCTTTACTACGTATGGTAAGTAGGGGAAGTATTGTATTCCACCCAAAAATTCGATACCGAGATTTCACCGGAAATATATGTTTTGAGACCTCCTGAATACAAAACAAGCATTTTTGGAAACATTCCGTGTGTGTGTGTGTGTGTGTGTGTGTGTGTGTGTGTGTGTGTGTCTGTGAACAGCATAACTCAGAAACGAACAGTCGGATAAACACCAAACTTGGTATTTAGGTTCAGTATCTTCCAGAGATGTGACACGAAGGTTTCCAAGAAAATCCCCCCACCCTAGATTACCCTTTACATGGAATATTTTTAAAATTTTAGTTTATCTCAAAAATATCTCTAACAATTTTGATTAAAATATGGCATGTTTAAGATATTTTCATGACAAATGAAATGTATATCTTGAATTTTCTGGGAATGTCTCCAAAAGTATTCTCATTGTGAACGACGTTTACATAACTGGTAAACCATAAGATATAGACAAAATTTTACTACACAAAAATGTAGATCGCGTTAAAATACACAATTTATATCACATACATTTTTGTTGTTGAGTGAACCATTTTCGAGGTATTGCTTGTTATTCCCTTAAATTTTCCAATAATACTTTTTCTCAAATGGGAATTCGTTATTCATTTTTTTTATATACTGGACATGCAAAGAGAATGGAATGCTCCACATAGCACCCAGCTCTTAAAATATTTGATTATCGCTTAAAGCCTATCATATTACCCTTGCAACTACAAGAAAATTAGCAATAAGATTAACTTCTCGATTAACATGAAGCACATGGAGAATAAGCGTTTGTAAAAATAGTTTGTACAAGAGTAGAGAAAGTCATGCGAGTGTAACACATCAGATTTGTTTGCTGTGTTATTGCTGTGGTGTTTTCTTGCAGCGCTTTATCCTATTATCTGTTTATTAATGTTTTGTTTTAATTTATTTATTATTCTGTGTTTTATAAAAGTGAGTACGCTTTGTTAGACCCATGTATACGTTAATGTAGATAAATAAACGCATTAATTAATTTAGCCGTTCTTATTTTTAAGGTTAGTTTCGTTGGATTCAGCAAGCCTGATGATGTTGATTTAGTTTTAATCAACAGAACATCTCTTCTCTCTATTTTACCCACTATAACTATGTGGTCATATCAATCTGTTAAGAGATACCTTGTGGATCAGCGTGTACGGACAGTTAGCCTTCTAGATCTCATCCCTGTACCATAACATCTTGTTCGTCATGTGGTTATAGAGGCCTTAGTGCTAGGTAACTGCACATCTGCTGCTTTGACAGACAAATTGCAGTTTCGACACGTGTCCACAGAACCGCAACGGTATCTCTACTTCTACAAGTGCCGGACAATTGGCATTAGGGTGCTATCCAGTCTACTTGCTTTCATTTATCTGTTGATAGATGACAGAGTATTCGCTATTACCATCTAATTTTAATTTTTACTATTGTTTTAAGGACTAAGGACGTTTCTCATTAGAAAATGGTTTATAAAACGCTTTTATTTTGTGGTGAGGAATAAGGAAACAAAATTAAAAATGTTGGTTCCCAATTACTAAATGTAACTTAACCCTCAAATGACCATCTATGGATTGTCCGACCATTCATTGCGCTCTTCATACACATCCATTCAGAATTTTTGTTGTTATTTACGTTGGTGTAAGAACAATCGCAAAGTGCTTTATACAAATGTTGTTTATTTTTTATGAGAAGTGAGAAAACAGCATTGAAAAGGTAGGTTCCTATTTAAAAAAATCTGATGTGTTACACTCACATGACTTTCTCTACTCTTGTACAAACTATTTTTACAAACGCTTATTCTCCATCTACTTCATGTTAATCGAGATAAACATTTGCAGACTCTATCGTATTGCTAATTTTCTTGTAGATGTAAGGGGAATATATATTTACAAGGGCAATTTGGAAATACAGTAGCCTTTAAGCACATACATATCTCTTAATAGCTGGTTGCTAGGTGCAGCACCATTCCCTTTCCCAAAGATTAATACTCTTTGCATATCCAAGACAAAAAAATGAATAACGAATTCCCATTTGAGAATATAAGTACTGAAAATTTGAAGGGAATAACAAGCATTATCTCGAAAATGGTTCACTCAACAAAAAAAATGTATATGACATAAATTGTGTATTTCAATGCGATCTACATTTTTTGTGTAGTAAAATTTTGTCTATCTCTTATGGTTTACCAGTTATGCAAAAGTCGTCCACAATGAAGAATACTTTTGGAGACATTCCCAGAAAATTCGAGATATACATTTCATTTCTCATGACATTATCTTAAGCATATGATATTTTCATCAAAATCGTTAGAGCCATTTTTGAGAAAATTAAAATTTTCGAAAAATGTTCCATGTAAAGGGTAGTCTGGAGTGGGGGAATTTTCTTGAAAACCTTCGTGTCGCATCTCTGGAAGATACTGAACCTAAATACCAAGTTTGGTGTTTATCCGACTGTTCGTTTTTGAGTTATGCTGTTCACAGACACACACACACAGACACACACACACACACACTACACACACACACACAGACACACACACGGACATGTTTCCAAAAATGCTTTTTTTTGGATTCAGGAGGTCTCAAAACATGTATTTCCAGTGAAATCTCGGTATCGAATTTTTGGGTGGAATGCAATACTTCCCCTACTTACTATACGTAGTAGAGAAAGTAAAAATTAAATTGACCCTAAACTGGCCATCGTAACGTCCTCCAAACAAAACACGACTAATGACATTTACTTTCCCCCACAATATCAAGCAACTTTTATTAACGACATTTCTTTCTACATCCCTTAGTTTTGGATGGTCCACCCTGTACATTTCCTTGAAGTTAGAATGGGAATAGGGGTATGCAACTGACTTAAGCGATAGTCAAATCTTTTAAGAGTGGTCGCTACGTGATGGTTTTGAAATCGTTTTCTATTTGCATGACCAGGAGAAAAAAACTAACGACTCCCATTTGGGAAAAGTATGAATATTTAAAAATTCAAAGAAATAACGAAGAATATCTCTTAAATGGTTAAACGTCATAAAAAATGAGAAATTATGTGCCTTAATAAATGTAAATTTGTTGTATAGTAAAATTTGTACTTTCTCTAACATGGTAGGTAGAGAAGGTATTGCATTCCACCCAAAAAATTGATACCGATATTTCACAGGAAATACATTTTTGAAGCCCCTTGAATCCATACAAAAGTATTTTTAGAAAAAGGTCCGTTTGTGTTTGTGTGTGTGTGGTTGTGTGTGTACGTGTCTGTGAACAGCATAATCCAAAAACGAAAAGTCGGATAAATACCAAATTTTAGGTTCAGTACCTTCCAAATATGCGACACGAAGATTTTAATGAAAATCTCTCCACTCCAAGATACACTTTACATAAAACATTTTTCAAACATTTTGATTTTGTAAACAATGGCTCTAACGATTTTCGTTAAAATACCAAATATTAAGGATATGCCGCGTCATGACCGAGTGGTTAGACCGCTTGTCTCTCACCAAGTAGGCTCGGGTGCTATCCCAGGGACCCGCATGTGGTATTTGTAGTGGACAAAGTGGCGTTGGAGGGAGTTTTCTCCGATTTCCCCCGCCATTTCATTCCACCGGTGCTCCATCTTCACCTTTACTGACATTCATCTCGCTCACTTTCATCTTCCAACTACTTTCTCGTTCTCATCCCAGGCGTCAGGCTAATCATCCATCCTGGTTGTCCACTCTCTCAGATCCAAAGAGCCCTCTGCTCCTCGATAGGCGTCTGATCCTAGTCACTGGCTCGTAAGTCCTGGGGTGTATGTCTTATATAAGAGGAGGGTAAACAGCTGAAGAAGAATATTAAAGTTATTTTCATTACAAATAAAATGTATATCTTCAATTTTCTGCGAATAGCTTGTGAAGCCCTCTTCATTCGGAAGAAATTTTTTTATTATATTGTGTAACTGGTAAACGTTAATCAATAGACGAAAACGTACTACAAAAAATTGTAGATTCTTTAAAACACATAACTTATTTGAAATAACCTTTTTGCGGCATCAGCATTTCCGAGATATCCATTATTAATGGTTCGAATTAATCAATGCTTTGTCATTCCTTTCAAGTACTTTCGATATCGTAGCGTGTATGTGTGTGTATTGTCGCGCCGGACACATTATTGCTCTATAGCGATGGCATTGTTGAACTAACCATTTTGATTGGGAGTTTGGATTCCGTCCGGCGTGGCATTTCTTTCTCCTCTACCTCCTAGTCAGTAGCGTGGGTCAGTCTTGTGTGTGTCTTTAGGGCGAGTGGATGTAGCGTGTGTGCGTGGACCGTGTGTGTGTGTGTGTTTGTGTGTGTGTGTGGAGCATCTCCCTCCAATGTTTGACCTGTAATCCTTTGTGTATAATGCAGTGGCACCACATCAATTATTTTATAAACCACAGGTAATGTGTTAAATGTGAATGTATGTGTATTGTGTTATGAACATCCCACGCCTGCTTTAAATATGTGCAGCTAAGTTCCTGGTTCTCTAGTTTGCCTCTGATACTATGCTCCCCAATGTTTATGCCGGGGTAACTAAATGTAATATCTAGCTGCAAAACCTTTTGGTCTCACCCCGGTATATAACAATATTCAATTATATTTAATTGTGGGCAAAGAGCAGGAATTTGAGGGTAAGTAAGTGCATGGGAGTCCAGTTTTTAAACATTTGACTATCGCTATTCTATTTATATCTAACGAAATGTGTAGTGCAGCTATTTCGTGAAAGTTTTATTGTGATTAAAATGAAGAAGATAGGAAAATAAACCTTCATAAGAATGATTTGTACACCCACTAATAAGCGCTACAGGGTAGAGAAAGTCATGTGAATGTAACACATCAGATTTTTTTTATTCTTACGTTTTAGCAGTTATGCAAGGATCATTCAGAATGAAGATGACTTTAGAGGCTTTTCCCAGAAACTTCTACACATTTCATTTGTCAAGAAAATATCTTAATCGTATGGTATTTTAATCAAAATTGTTAGAGCCATTTTTGAGAAAGTCAACGTTTTTAAAAGTTTTTCATGTAAAGGGTAGTTCGAGATGAGGAATGTACTTGAAAACCTTTGTATCGCATCCTTGAAAAATGCTGAGTTTAAATACCACGTTTCATATTTAATCCACTTTTTGTTTTTTACTTTCTCTACTACGTATAGTAAGTAGGGGAAGTATTGCATTCCACCCAAAAATTCGATACCGAGATTTCGCCGGAAATACATGTTTTGAGACCTCCTGAATAAAAAAAAAGCATTTTTGGAAACATGTCCGTGTGTGTGTGTGTGTCTGTGTGTCTGTGTGTCTGTGTGTGTGTGTGTGTGTCTGTGAACAGCATAACTCAAAAACGAACAATCGGATAAGCACCAAACTTGGTATTTAGGTTCAGTATCTTCCAGAGATGCGACACGAAGGTTTTCAAGAAAATCCCCCCACCCCAGACTACCCTTTACATGGAAGATTTTTCGAAACTTTTAATTTTCTCAAAAATGGCTCTAACGATTTTGATGAAAATATCATATGCTTAGGGTAATGTCATGTGAAATGAAATGTATATCTCGAATTTTCTGGGAATGTCGCCAAAAGTATTCTTCATTGTGAACGACTTTTGCATAACTGGTAAACCATAAGAGATAGACAAAATTTTACTACACAAAAAATGTAGATCGCGTTAAAATACATAATTTATGTCATATACATTTCATTTGTTGAGTGAACCATTTTCGAGATATTGCTTGTTATTTCCTTAAATTTTTCAATACTTATACTTTTTCTCAAATGCGTTATTCGTTTTTTTATGTCCTGGACATGCAAAGAGAAGGAATGCGCCACATAGCAACCAGCGTTAAAATATTTAACTATCGCTTAAAAGCTACCATATTTTCCTTGCATCTACAAGAAAATTACCAATAAGATTGACATCTCGATATCTCGATTAACATGAAGCATATGGAGAATAGGCGTTTGTAAAATTAGATTGTACAAGAGTAGAGAAAGTCATGTGAGTGTAACACATCAGATTTTTTAATTATGCTGCTCATAGACACACACTCACATGCGAACGTAGCTTTTTTTTATTCTTTAATTTTCACACAAGTATTGTTTGCACCGTAACGTCTTTTAATGTGGTAGTCAGTAAATCTACTAGCTCACGTGATCCCCTCTGTGTGTGTATTCGTTGTTAGCAGATTTTCCTTTCATCTAAGGAAAGCAGCGACCATTTCACAAAGCTGTGTATTCGTGAAAACCGCTAAAACGACTTGAATGAATGCCATAAAAGCTAATGGCAGGTTTAAAAGCTTCACTTCCGTCGCATGAAACAATTATTTGCCTTTGGATGAATGCTTCAGAAAACAGCAGCGAGTAAATGCCAGAGATCGGTGGTATGTGAGATGAGTGCACTCGATTTTTAAGTACAAACGCTGCATTTTCATGTGCTGCCGTATCGAGCTGATATTGCACTTTTCTCATGTCAAAAGAATCAGCTAACAGTTTCTCTTCTCTATCTTTATATTGTTTGCTTGAGAATGGACGAATATAGATATTCCACTAGCATGTTGAACAGTAAATGCAGTAAGCTATATTAATATTATAAATAGAGAACACTTGTATGGATATCTCAACTGATAATCTTTTCATCGTTAAAAAGCTCTATTCTTTCTGACGCACATGGTCTATAAAATAGTTCTAATTTCATTTCATAAATTATTCAAAGATTAAAAGGATTTACAAAGCCGTTGTGCTTGAATACGAACACCTGGAGTTATAAGAGAAGATACTAGCGAAGAAGGCTTTGACTTTTAATTGAGAGTACCATGGTGTGGAGTGTATATATATATATATATATATATATATATATATATATATATATATATACTCGGTCAGTTTAAAACTGGCCGGCGTTTGGGAGACAAGCTTGAATCGGGTACTTCTGTGAGTCCTTGGGACAGCCAGGTTTTGTTCACAAGACTACGTATATTCCTGTAGTAGTTATAATGGGGAACACAATCATCCGCGGAAGTAATTCATAAACGAGATTCAGACAGATGTTTCAGTGTAATACACTGAATATTTGCAACCAAAACACACTTTATTGGTTTATGATTCCCATGTGGAATATGAGCTTATTACAATGCCATGCTTACTACAGTACTCTTAAATCAGTGGTAGAGTTAGCTTACTGTTCCTGAGGCTGCAATTTCAAATTTACGTGGAGTATTCAACTTTTCCCCCCTTTCATTTTAAATACACAGATAAAAAAGGTATAACAGGCTTTCTTCATTTATATCCTCTACTACGTATAGTAAATAGGGGAAGTATTGTATTCCACCCAAAAATTCGATACCGAGATTTCACCGGAAATATATGTTTTGAGACCCCTTGAATCCAAAAAAACATTTTTGGAAACATGTCCGTGTGTGTGTCTGTGTGTGTCTGTGAACAGCATAACTCAGAAACGAACAGTCGGATAAACACCAAACTTGGTATTTAGGTTCAGTATCTTCCAGAGATACAACACGAAGGTTTTCAAGAAAATCCCCCACCCCAGATTACCCTTTACATGGAACATTTTTCGAAAATTTTAATTTTCTCAAAAATGGCTATAAAGATTTTGATTAAAATATCATATGTTTACGATATTTTTATGACAAATGAAATGTATATCTCAAATTTTCTGGGAATGTCTCCAAAAGTATTCTTCATTGTGAACGACTTTTGCATAACTGGTAAACCATAAGAGATAGACAAAATTTTACTACACGATAAATGTAGATCGCGTTAAAATACACAATTTATGTCATATACATTTTTTTTTTGTTGAGTGAACCATTTTCGAGAACATTACTTGTTCCGTTAAATTTTCCAATACTTATACTTTTTCTCAAATGGGAATTCGTTATTCATTTTTTTATGTCCTGGACATGCAAAGAGAATGGAATGCGCCACATAGCAACCAGCTCTTAAAAGATTTGACTATCGCTTAAAACCTACCAATTCCCCTTGCACCTACAAGAAAATTAGCAATAAGATTAACATCTCGATTAACATGAAGCATATGGAAAATAAGCGTTTGTAAAAATAGTTTGTACAAGAGTAGAGAAAGTCATGTGAGTGCAACACATCAGATTTTTATGTATTCGACGTTTATTTAGTAATCCATTATACCGGTAGTTGGCAATTATAACGTTAATTTATCGGTCGGGAGGGGGTTTCATACTTAGTCAGTTTAATTTTGTTACCACAAATTTCACTCTTATTGTAATTATATTTGTAATTAAAATGAAATAACACAAGCAATATTATTTAACTACATTAGTAAAACGAGTTGTAAGAAACAAAAGAAAACAATCTACTACGGAGAATAGAACTCGAGCTGTTTACGTAGAAGTTAAGTAGCTTAGGCAATCCTCCAAGAGATGCTTGGATTTTCCAAATTACAACCCCTACATAAAAGTTTGATAAATTACATAACACCAGCGGTGCACAAGGGCCGTTGAACGATGACCGGCACCGTTAAGGAGCAAAACTTGCTACTTCCTTTCACTCCCCTACTTAAATTTCACCAGTCACCTTGTAAACCCCACATTTCGTCACTACGTGGTTAATACGCCTAACACACCTTCGGGTTGCCCTCAGCCCGCCATCATGTCGCGTCGTCGATCCCCCAGCAGCTGCTTCTCGTGGTGTAGGCTGCTGTCCTGTGTTATCAGGACAGGGTTTACACCACGGCTGTCTCTCTGGACGTCGAGAAGCCTTTTCAACGACTGGCATACGGGTCTCCTCCTGAAACTCATCCATCTGAAGCTCCCTACACACATCACACACCTCAAACACCCAACTTTTGTAGTGTCGGTTGCGGGACACAAATCAACACTAGCCCAATAAGAGGCGGAGTCCCCGAAAGTTCTTTGTTATTCCCCACGCTGGCCGATCGCCCTACAGAGCAGTACGTCAACATAGAGCAATATGCTGACGACGTGCTCCTGTACTGCACAGATAAAAACCAGCGCAGAGCCTTCAAACCCGCTTCAGCGACACTTCCGCTTCCTCCAAGAGTAGTGCAGGCATTGGCGATTATCCATAAATCCGACAAAAAGCCACGCCATTCTCTTTACCAAGCGCTGCTTTTCCGTAAACTTCCCTACATTCACCTACATCAGGAGAAGGGGAGAATGGACGAGCCATTGCTTACTTGGGAGTTAAGCTAGATAAAGGCCTAACTTTCGGGGAGCGTGTCCGGGACCTCTCGCATCGGGCCTCTGCGGCTACGGCTTCATAGTACCCCATACTGATGCCTTTCCGTGAAGTTACGCCTTTTTCGAACACTCATAGTTCCCGTTCTGCTTTACGCCCGCAATTTGGGGCACGGCCGCAACCTTCAGTCTACTGCTTCTGCAACGGGTGCAGAATTGGGCCTTCGGGTTATCTATTCTGTATACCGCTCCTTTCCCGGGGGCCTGCTTCTCTTCCTAACATGGAGGATGAAATTAGGCGCCGGTCCGCAAACTTTTACGACCTGTTGCCACACCACCAGAGCGTCCTTGTTCGGTCTCTTGGGGATTATAATAGCAGAACACGCCGCTTGAGGCGTCACCGGCTTCCCCGCATGGCATGAGGGCACATTCAGCAACAACGGAGCACCTCCAACAGCAGCTAAGGCTGAGCTCCTATAGGTATACCCCTTCCAAGTTCCTTAGATCACCAGAATTACAAAATCCTCTCAAAATTCCTCTGGATAAAAAATAACACCAGTGGTGCACAAGGGCCGTTGCACCATAACAACCAATCGCTGAGGAGCAAAATTTGCTACCTCCACTACATAAATGTTACCAGACATCCTGCAACCCCACATTCTGTCACTACGTGGTTTAGACCTACTCAGGGTGGGCATACGCTTAACACTTCTTCGGGTTGCCCTCAGCCTGCCAACATGTCGTCATCGCTGTGGATAATACACCCGTGAGCACTGGTATTGCAAGTTGGCTGTGGTACCCAAAGAAAAAGAGTTCTGAGATATTTATTAATCAATCATAGAGGAGGGTACATTCGAATGTTGAGGAATGAGAGTGGTAGTGAATTTAGCTGAGCCTTCCTGCATGACGTATACATTGTAAAGAAAAAAATTCTGATGTGTTACACCCACATGACTTTCTCTACTCTTGTACAAACTATTCATAGAAACGCTTATTCTCCATATGCTTCATGTTCATCGAGATGTTAATCTTATTGCTAATTTTCTTGTAAATGCAAGGGGAATTGGTAGCTTTAAGCGATAGTTAAATGTTTTAACAGCTGGTTGCTATGTGCAGTATTCCATTCTCTTTGCATTAACAGGGCCAAAAAATGAATAACGAATTCCCATTTTAGAAAAAGTATAAGCATTGGAAAATTTAAGGCAATAACAAGCAATATCTTGAAAACGGTTCACTCAACAACAAAAATGTATATGACATAAATTGTGTATTTTAACGCGATCTACATTTTTGTGGAGTAAAAGTTTGTCTATCTCTTATGGTTTATCAGTTATGCAAACATCGTTCACAATGAAGATCACTTTTGGAGACATTCCCAAAGAATTCAACATATACATTTTATTTGTCATGAAAATATCTTAAAACATATGATATTTTAATCAAAATCGTTAGAGCCATCTTTGAAAAAATTAAAATTTTCGAAAAATGTTCCATGTAAAGGGTAATCTGGGGTGGGGGATTTTCTTGAAAACCTTCGTGTCGCATCTCTGGAAGATACTGAACCTAAATGCCAAGTTTGGTGTTTATCTGACTGTTCGTTTCTGAGTTATGCTGTTCACAGACACACACACGGACATGTTTCTAAAAATGCTTTATATGCATTCAGTGCACCTCAAAACATGTATTTCTATGTAATTACTATTTGTAGTAGAGAAAGTAAAAACGTATTCATTAAGCCACCGAAAGAGACATTCCGCTGCATTCCGCGCCTATAGTGACTCGCTGGGGAATATGGCTGCTGCAGTTCAGTATTTCGCAGAAAATGTGGATAATTTTGCAGCTGTCATAAATAGTATACATATCAGTTTCCATTAAAATTCTTCAAGAACTTTTAAATCAGGCAGTGCAAAGAAATGCTTTTGCATACATTTCCACAAATCTTTGATTCCATAAAGAAACTTGAATCAGTAGGAATTATTTTGAGAGAAGGAGTTAAAGTGATTCAGGATGTGGAGAAAAACCTGGAGCACAAAATATACATAGAAAACACAAGAAAGTGTATGAAAATAATGGTGGATGTAACATAATGTACACAATTTAAAAGGTGTAGGATGCAACACGAAGGAAATATTAATGAGTGAGCATATGGTGAATAAGCGTTTATAAAAATAGTTTGTACAAGAGTAGAGAAAGTTATGTGAGTGTAACACATCAGATTTTTCCATTACAAATCAATTTATCGACGTCAGGAAACGTGGTTCTAACTTCCTCACATGTTCTATGCGATCCATGCACAACACGTGACAGGAATCATTCTGGGATGTCTAACGACAAGCGTGCTCCTGCTTTTTCATATATGGTAAGGCAACGGTCAAAAATAACAAAACACAGACCTATCGTACATCATTCGACCACAATGTCTGCATTGCTGCATTAAATAATCTGGCAATAGTCACAGGGTTTGCAGCAGGCATTCCTTGACAAGTCAGTAGAAAATATATTTTAGACGTTTCGGAATCATTCTTCAATACCCCAACAACATTTGCAATATTTCCTGCCAGTAGAATCTGAACTTTTATCTATGCTCACTCATATCTTTTCATTAGCACACATTTTATGCATGTATGTCACAGTTCTTCATAACACTTGTGAAGGCAATTTTTACTTTCTCTACTACGTATAGTAAGTAGGGGAAGTATTGCATTCCACCCAAAAATTCGATACCGAGATTTCACCGGAAATACATGTTTTGAGACTCACTGAATCCAAAAAAAGCATTTTTGGAAACATGTCCGTGTGTGTGTCTGTCTGTGTGTCTGTGTGTCTGTGTGTCTGTGTGTCTGTGTGTCTGTCTGTGTGTCTGTGAACAGCATAACTCAAAAACGAAGAGTCGGATAAACACCAAACTTGGTATTTAGGTTCAGTATCTTTCAGAGATGCGACACGAAGGTTTTCAAGAAAATCCCCCCACCCCAGACTACCCTTTACATGGAACATTTTTCGAAAATTTTAATTTTCTCAAAAACGGCTCTAACGATTTTGATTAAAATATCATATGTTTAAGATATTGTCATGATAATTAAAATGTATATCTCGAATTTTCTGGGAATGTCTCCAAAAGTATTCTTCGTTATGAACGACTTTTTCATAGCTGGTAAACCATAAGAGATAGACAAAATGTTACTACACGAAAAATGTAGATCGCGTCAAAATACACAACTTATGTCATATACATTTCTTTTGTTGAGTGAACCGTTTGCGAGATATTGCTTGTTATTTCCTTAAATTTTCCAATACTTATACTTTTTCTCAAATTCGTTATTCATTTTTTTTATGTCCTGGACATGCAAAGAGAATGGAATGCGCCACATAGCAACCAGCGTTAAAATATTTGACTATCGCTTAAAACCTACCATATTCCCCTTGCATCTACAAGAAAATTATCAATAAGATTGACATCTCGATATCTCCATTAACATGAAGCATATGGAGAATAAGCGTTTGTAAAAATAGTTTGTACAAGAGTAGAGAAAGTCATGTGAGTGTAACACATCAGATTTTTTTTTGTTAGGTTGATTCATCAGGTGTACTAAAATTTGAATATTTAATCAGGAATTGCTTAAATTGAAGTGGTTCACTTTCGAAAGCCATATATCCGTTGAAACTATTGCTCTGCAGAAATCCTCACAATACACTGAAAATTTGGAGGTCCTGCTAAAGTACCTGGCACTGGATCACTACTGTCATATGTTTATTACCACCTAAATGTTTATAACTTACCCACAAGGCTGAAATACGGTACTTTACCATCAAAACACCGAGCGAGGTGGCACTCGCGGTAGCGTGGGTGACTCGCATTCGAGAGATCCCGGGTTCGATCCTCGGCGTCTTCCCACTCTGACCCATGGGTTTTTCGTGGTTTCTCCTGGTCGGCAGACGAATGCTGAGTTGGTTCATCTTCTACTACGACTCTCCTGCACTACATTTCCTGTACCCATCATCTTCCTTGACATCTGTTTCAGGGCTGTAGGACCAGGCGACGGTGTTCGGCGTGTTGCGGCTGTACGCTCTGTGAAGATTTCTTCCTAACGCCGTCCAGGAACCACTCGGTTGGATACCCACCTCTGAAAGCTTTCGGACAGGCGCTCATTCAAGGACCATCTTGGGGGCCTGGGGCACAATGGGAAATATTAAGGACCCTCGAGCTTGCGCCCGTCGTCACCCGGATCTGGTCGCACTTCGGGTCTCTCCCCTCTTAGAGTTCGCGGTATAAGTACATGGATCTGGATAGCCCGCATGAGATGCTCTACCCCGGTTTCGGTGGCCCCTTCCGTTCGACAGTACTTTTACCTTTACATGAAAGCTGAAAATACCCTTAAATTTCGCAGCATACTGCGCAAATGGTAACTTTTACTACTTTTCAATTTAGGTACCTTCAGTCCATTGTGAACTCGAACTGTCGATATGTCACTTCCCAGTACCACAATACAACTTGAAGGTGAAACGAAAAGAGATTGCTAAGTCACCCGCAACGGGGGTGTGGGAATTCCCCGTTCCTATCTATTTGGTCATGAAGGCCAAGTAAGAGGTAGTAGTTACTAACTTGATTGCCTTCCTTATATGCCAGCAGAATGTTTATATTTTCTTTCTAATGGAGGGATACTATAGCTAAAATATCGATTCTTGCACTTCTTAATACGAGGGGCACTGTTTATATTTTGAGCCTTGGCAACCCTGAATGTTGTAAGTGCCATCTGACGTTTCCAATGGAACGTTTGACATTTTTGACCATAATCTACTTCAAATATTTTGTCAACAGAGCGTCATTTGTTTTGTTTGCACTAACTTGAAAATTGTGTCAACAGAAACACGGAGTTAACTCGTGAAAATGTTCGTGCAATGATTTATTACGACGTTCGACGTGGATTATCAAGACAAGAGTGCATCGATCAACTAACTTCCACATATGGCGACGAACCTCCATCCTTTGCCACTGTGAAACGCTGGTATAACGAATTTAATCGTGGCCGCCGTTTGCTCAATGATGAAGTTCGTGAAGGTCGTCCAAAATCAGTTTTTGTGGCAGAAAACATTGATGCTGTGCAAAATCTAATAATGAAAGATCGTCATGCAACATATTGTGCGATTAAGGCAACCCTAGGTATTAGTTCCACCAGCATATATAAAATATTTCATGATTACTTAGCCGTGAAGAAGGCTTGCTCTCGTTGGATCCCACATAATTTGTCGCAATCTCAAAAAGATGCTCGTATCGATTGGTGTACAAGAATGCTCAAGAAATACAATGGAGGGGCCTCAAAAGACGTATATAAGATTGTAACAGGTGACGAATCGTGGATCTATCCGTATGAGCCGGAACGTAAACAGCAGTCGACTGTATGGGTGTTTCAAGATGAAGCAAATCCAACAAAAGTTGTTCGTACTCGAAGCACTTCGAAGCACATGGTCGCCTGCTTTTTCAACAAAACTGGTCATGTGGCAACAGTGCCTTTAGAGGAACGTAAAACGGTCAATGCGGAATCGTTCACAACCATTTGTTTGCCGGAAGTCTTCGCTGAAGTAAGGAAAACCAACAAGAACCGTAGGATCGTTCTTCATCAAGACAATGCGAGCGCACACACATCTCGTCTAACAACAGAGTATTTGAAGGCTCAAAAATCGAATTGATGGGTCAGCCACCATACAGTCCTGATTTGGCACCCAATGACTTGTTTTTGTTCCCGAACATCAAGAATAAATTGCGTGGACAACGATTTTCGTTGGCAGAAGAAGTCGTTGATGCCTTCAAAACCATGTTTTGTAGGTGTCTCAAGAAGACTGGAATAAATGCTTTGACAAATGGTTCAAACGGATGCAAAAGTGTATTGATCATAAAGGAGAATATTTTGAAAACAATAAAGCAGTTTTCAATCAGAAATTACTTTGTTTTAATTATTAGGCTCAAAATATAAATAGTGCCCCTCGTAACAAATAATATCTGGCCTACGTAATTGAGCATTCAATAGTTTTGATGGCGACTTGTTAAAATGACAGCTTTTATGTAATTATTATGTGATTTATGTGAATATCCGAAAATATTTATTTACATAAAATTATAAAATATGTGTTATGTTAAATTAAATCTAAAATATATGCTCCGGTGTGGATATCCGCGGACCTGTTCCATAAAACTCAATAATAATATTAGCTAATACTGTTGCAAAATAATTATTAGTTAAGGAAATTCTGTTTGATAAATATTCATGACCATGATAAAAAAATGTCACTAGTTTTATTAGTTGTCATATGACTGTATTTTTTTAGCTTTCCTTTTGTTTCTCTTTTCATTACATACTGGACATCTTAGTTATGGTTTTTGTTGACAAACTTTTATGTTTTGAGTAAAAATGGTAAAACAGAGGGAAATCGACTTGAAAAGCAATTATTTCTACGGAAGGTGCTCGAATTAAAATCTGAACTCTTTGGAGGTTTTCTCTTATAGTACTTAAAGAAACAAAAAGGAAAGCATGAATGGAAGTAAAAGATTTTGTAATATCAATATTGCCTTCATTTCAAGCGATAAAGATTTCGCTTATATTCGTGATGCTACATGACCAAACCTGTGGACTAGAGTAGGATAATTTTTATACTATTTGATTCCTCATATATATATATACATACTTACCAAATTTATGAAAGGAGATGCTGAAATTGGCCACCGTCGTTGTCCATACATTTTTGGCACCTCTTTAGGTAACTATCCATCACTCGCCGTAGTTTACGTTGAGAAATGCTGTCAATTTCCTGGCGGATTTATTTTAATTATTCAAGGGTGTGTGGGTTTGTCTTGTACACTTTGTTTTAAGTTACCCCAGAGATAGGAAGCGCAGGGGGTTGGGTCGGGGGACCGAGGGTGCCACAAATCTCTAATAATAATTCTGTCTTCAAACACACTTTCAATTGTTCTTATCGAAATATTGATATATGAGCTGTTGCAGATTCTTGATGAAAAAGGCGAAATTATGCTCTCTGCATGTTAGTTCTCTAAAAAAAGGGGGAATTGTATTCACGTATGTAAGGGCGTCAACTGTTGACTTGAAAACTCTTTCTCCGCTCATGGCGAACCATACACCATTCTTTTTTTTTTTTTTTTGTCACGAAGGGGTACTCCATGAACATTATTAGCTCCAATAACGATTATCCATGACGGTGGAACCAAGCCTCGTCCGTGAAAAATATTAAACATGGTCCTATATATTGTGTACACTATTGAGACTCCACTCACAAAATGTGCGCCTAATTACAGGATCACCTGGTTGAAGAGCATGTGCCACAGTTATTTTATATGGTTTTAACTTCAGCAATTTGGTAGCTCTTCGCGCAGAGCCATAAGAAATGCCCGTGTGTGTGAAAGACGCCTAAGTGTTGTCGTCTAATGTTTCTTCTGTAAGAACCCTACCCCGTCTTTTAGATTTTTTAGCCTGAACACTTCCTGTGACCTGAAAAAAGTTCATGGATTGTTGTACGGCATGGAACTTTTACACCTGGAAATCTTTTTGCAAATCGTACTTTCACTTGGCGAGCTGACTGAGTTAACACATACCAATCATAAATAAATACACGCTGTGCAGTAGAAAATATATACTGAGCCATAATATACTTTGTGACTAAGTACAGGACAAAATAATAAATAACTCGTAATAATTGAACAACATCACATCACCGTCAACTCAATACTGCACTTCACACTGTAGAGCAAAACCACGTCAACAGCGTGACCTTGTTTATAGCAGCAGGCGGTTATCATGTTTCCACACGCCCAGTGGAAAAACACCGCGCAGCCAGTTCGTAGTTTCTTGGCTCTCCCGTTATATATTCGCACGCGTGTGTTTATTTCACTGACTTAGGTTTGCACATAAGCACACAATCAAATGTTTCGCATTTAGTCGAAACCTGTCGTTGTAATGTATGCTTCTTCTATCCGATTATAGCTTATTCTTGATCTAAACTTTCTTGAACAACGAACTATTTGAATCAGAATTACACATTATACTGATTTTGTGAGTACTATTGTGTAAACTTACAGCATCAACTCAAGCGGCTTCCACTAATAACATTATTATTAGAGTGAACTTCTCATTAAATAGAGCCTTATAAAATTAGTGGATTTTATTAGCCTTACTCTTTTATGACAAGGTTTGCTTATATTATTAGTAAAATGTATTAATATTGTTACGTAATACACTGATAACTAACATTAAACAAATTATTTTACTGTCTTCGGTAGTACATGCTGAGTTTCCCGACACGTGCCACGTCCTCCGTCTTACTGAGCTTGCTTCCTCTATTTTGAGAACTGCAGAACTGCTAACATATTACTACTCCTAACAAACAGCGCCATCCTTTCGAGAATAACGAATACTCCTTGCACCTATTCGCATTAGCGATCTTAATATCACTATTCCTTTCTTAGGTTAGTTAAAGACCAGTAGTTACACAAAAGCACGCGAGCGAAGCGATGTGTGCGTTCCTTAACGACGTTTATGATTCACTATTTATATAAGCTTAAGTTTCTCATTCTCGGGAGGATAGGTTAGGTTCAGTTTTATGTATATAAACTTGGGTTAATTAGCATCCAGTGATTCACGGGAGGTTAGGTTAGGTTTATTTATATATATATAAACTTCGGTTAATTAGTCATCGGTGCAACACCAAGCGAACGTACTTTCCTTAAGTCCACAAGTGATTTTCTTTGGTGTAATGCATTATCAACAAACATCTGATGTGTTACACCCAGTTTCTACTCTTGTACAAACTATTTTTACAAACGCTTATTCTCCATATGCTTCATGTTAATCCAGATGTTAATCTTATTGCTAATTTTCTTGTAGGTGCAAGGGGAATATGGTAGTATTTAAGCGATTGTCAAATCTTTTAAGAGCTGGTTGCTATGGGGCGCATTCCAATCTCTTTGTGTGTCCAGGACGTAAACAAATGAATAACGAATTCCCATTTCAGAAAAAGTATTGACAAATTGAAGGGAATAACAAGCAATATCTCGAAAATGGTATTTTAACGCGATCTACATTTTTTTTTTGTGTAGTAAAATTTTGTCTATCTCTTATGGTTTACCAGTTACGCAAAAGTCGTTCACAATGAAGAATACTTTTGGAGACATTCCCAGAAAATTCGAGATATACATTTCATTTGTCATGAAAGTATCTTAAACATATGATATTTTAATCAAAATCGTTTGAGCCATTTTTGAGAAAATTAAAATTTTCCAAAAATGTTCCATGTAAAGGGCAATCTGGGGTGGGGGGATTTTCTTGAAAACCTTCATGTCGCATCTCTGGGAGATACTGAACCTAAATACCAAGTTTGGTGTTTATCCGACTGTTCGTTTCTGAGTTATGCTGTTCACAGGCAGACACACACACACACACACACACAGACACACACGGACATGTTTCCAAAAATGCTTTTTTTGGATTCAGGGGGCCTCAAAACATATATTTCCGGTGAAATCTCGGTATCGAATTTTTGGGTGGAATACAATACTTCCCCTACTTACTATACGTAGTAGAGAAAGTAATACACTGCCTGAGCATTTACTTTATGTGAATGGAACCGAACATTAAGGAAAAGGAAAAGAAGAACAATAAAATCAAACAACGGCAATTTAACGGACTTGCCTAACTACGCTAGTTTGGTAACTTCCTATGTAGTTTGTTGTAGTTAACCAAGAATTTTTCTATAAAAGAAAGGTTGCTAATGGAGGGTGGGTTCTATTTCTGCCAACCTAAGCCTTGGTGACATTGATATCAACGTCACGTGATACTGAAACTGTAACTGTACATAGCACTTGTGAACACAAGATTTGAAATCAAATATTAAATATACGTAATAAAGCTTGTATTAGCAGAATAGTTAGATAGTAATTCAGAATTTAAGCTTCATTTCATAGAAATGTGAAGTTCATATGCCTAGTATAAGGTTATGCAACAAATGTGCAGCAGTTAATTAGATGTCAAATTAGTAACACTTCAGAGTTAAAGGGCATTTATTTTATTACTTAATTTTATTTTCCCGTATACGGAATCTGGTGTAATTAGTTTTGTTTTTGTAGGTTTAAAACAGAAACTCAGTGTTTGTGCAATTATTGTATGATTGTTTAAAGTTAATTAGACATTAATTATTAACTAATGCGTTTTTTATAATTCTATTTAGTAGAGAGGTGCTGAAAAATATGTTTGGGAATTTTATTGTCTGGTACGTGCGCAACTTGTTATGTAGTTTAATTCTAATTTAATTAGAAATTTAATTCAGGATGAATAGGGATGATTTTACTCACTCCTGTTAGAGACTGTTGCATTGCAACCTAATATATAACACATCAGTCTATGGATTCTACTTTGAGTTTGACGATACCTGAGTTAGTCTAGCTCAAGGGTGTAGATTACGTCAACAATTACACACATTGAAGAAATAGTCACACACTCCATATTTACATGTTATAACTTTGGTGCAGAGCTTCTCAGAGATGATAATTGTTACGTAATTTGTATTAGTGTGTCATCTTAAGAAACACATTACATATCATTGATAAATTATTTACATTAGAATGTGTAAAAATGTATTTTGATATCAGTATATTTACAGAACTGAATTAATTCGAAATAGAGAGATTATTGGTTGAACAAAATCCTTGTTTATATAGTGCACTGTGCGTTTTATTTGTGTACTGTATTTCTGTTACACTTGCAGTACTATCGTTTACCATACCCAGAGGGAAAGGTTTCCGTGAAAAGGGGACAATTGCTTAGGAGCTAGGAAGTAGCTAATATTCACCAACACATAGAATAACAATTTATATTAAAGTGATATATGCGTTTACAATGATTAGATCAGCTTGCTATAACACTTGCTTAACAAATTAATATGCTCAAATACAATGTGATATGTTCTTGCTTTCTACGCTTAAAGTTGTCGTGTACATTTAAAGAATATATGACAAAGCAGCTAATACAAGAAAGTTACGTGAATTGCAATGTTAATACTTCTCCAATACAACAATTTGGAAAAGCATCAAGAGTTAAAGATTGAATTTTGAAAAGCTTACCAAACAAGGTTTTAAATATAATTTAGAAAAGGCCGAAGTAACCCTTGGTGAATTATGCCGAACCTAGCTGTCACGATGGCTAGTTGTTCCACCTCGGTCCCCGGCAAAAAAGCGACTCCTCTTCTCTGCCTGCCCAGGAGTTCGTGGCCCCGTCGGAGAAGATAATGGCGCTGGCATCAGTGGCGTGTCGCAACCCAGCCAATGACGATCGTGCCTGATGTATTACGTGATGAGCTGATGTCTTACGTCACTCCTGACAGTATGTTGTTCAAAGTTTTGGACATTGACTTTCTCTGGATATGAATGACGTCATCACCCTTGCATTGTGACGTGCTGGTTGCATGAGCCACGACTATGGGGGAGGCGAAAACGGCACAATAGAAGGTATACGTTTAACGTCAACCTGAACTTACTCTTAATGTAGGTATCCAGTTTCTATGAGGGGCATTCAAATGAAACCTGGTCAGTGCGTCTAACTTTGCACTACACGTAAGGTGGCACCACGTAATTGCGTGTATGGTGGTACCATCTATTGGTAGAGCGACTACAGCGTGTGCAACGTTTGACGTTGCATAGCGACAGTGTGGTTTCACGCCGAAGAGAAGGTGGTCACACAAGTTATCGTCCACTACTGAACATGAAGGCGAGTAAGCAGGAACAACGAGGAGTGAGTCAGAGCAAGCAGTGGAAACATGCGACTTCACCACCTCCAAAGAAATCAAAGGCCGTGCACACCTGTTCTGGTAAGGTCATGATGTCCTTTTTTGACCTCAGGGCCCACTGCTTGTCGAGTTCCTGGAACGGGGAACTACCATCAATGCCCAGCGTTATCAAGCCACTTTACAGAACCTTAGACGAGCCATCAAGTCGAAACGCCCAGGCATGATGTCCAATGATATTATTCTCCTGCATAATAATGTCCGCCCATACACTGCCAATGCGGTAAAGGCGACATTGCAACAGTTTCGATGGGAAACTCTGGAACATCCACCGTACAGTCCAGAACTTTCACCGTGCGACTTTCATGTTTATGGACCTGTAAAAAAAGCTATTCGCGGACATCGATTCACAACGGACGACGAAGTGTGTGAATGGACCCAGACTTGTATCCGACAGCAGACTACTAGCTTCTTCAAAGATGGAATCGACCGGCTAGTGTCGCAATGGGATAAATGTGCCAAAAGTTTTGGCGACTATTTTTGAGTTAATAAAATCTTTACCGTTATTTTACACAAGTGACCGGGTTTCATTTGAATGACCCTTATATACAGATGATGGAATCTAATTAAATAATACAGTGCGGGCGTTTTAAGGTGAGACCAAAACAGGCTATATGCGTAGCACAGTGCACTGCAGTAACCTCGGTACCTTTTTAATGCGCAATTGGCGGCTCATGACGCGTTCAGGGTTCTTTATCAGCTATGTTTCAGTCGCTGCTGTGTTCGTGCTGTAAAGAGAGTTGACATTGTGTATCTCAAAGGTGAAAGTGTATACAAGACATCTGTGAGGTGTGTGATTTGCTTAAGAGTGTTAATGTCTTTTTGTTAGTCCACTGCAATGCAAATTCACACTTGAACAATGAAAGTTTATGTACGATACATTCGTAAAAATCTAATCATGTGGAACAGGTGTGTAGACAATTTCAGGAGAAATTTCCTGGTATTCTAGTTCCAAGTAGAGAAATTGAGACGTCTGGTTAATACACTACGTGATCTAAAGTATCCGGACACCTGGCTGAAAATGACGTAAAATTTCGTGGCGCCCTCCATCGGTAAAGCTGGAAGTCAATATGTTGTTGGCCTACCCTTAGCCTTGATGGCAGCGTTCACTCTTGCAGGCATACTTTCAATCAGGTGCTGGAAGGTTTCTTGGGGAATGGCAGCCCATTCTTCACGGAGTGCGGAACTGAGGCGAGGTATCGATGTAGGTCGGTGAGGCCTGGCACGAAATCGGCGTTCCAAAACATCCCAAAGGTGTTGTATAGGATTCAAGTCAGGACTCTGTGCAGGCCAGTCCATCACAGTGATGTTATTGTCGTGTAACCACTCCGCCACAGACCGTGCAGTATGAACAAGTGCACGAATTCCTCTTCAACAGTGGGAAGCAAGGAGGTCTTAAAATATCAATGTAGGTCTGCGCTGTGATCGTACCACGCAAAACAACAAGGGATGCAAGCTCCCTCCAGGAAAAACACTACCACACCATAACACCACCACCTCCGAATTTCACTGTTGGCACTACACACGCTGGCAGATGACGTTCACCGGGCATTCGCCATACCTACACCCTGCCATCGGATCGCCACATTGTGTACCGTGATTCGTCACTCCACACGTTTTGCCACTGTTCAATCGTGTAATGTTGACGCGCCTTACTCCAAGCGAGGCGTCGTTTGGCATTTTCCTGCGTGATGTGTGGCTTATGAGTAGCTGCTCGACCATGGAATCCAAGGTTTTCCCACCTTACGCCTAACTGTTATAGTACTTGGAGTGGATGCTGATGCAGATTGGAATTCCTGTGTGATGGTCTGGATAGATGTCTGCCTATTACTCTTTACGATCCTCTTGAAATGTCGGCGGTCTCTGTCAATCATCAGACGAGGTCGGCCTGTACGCTTTTGTGCTGTACATGTCCCTTCACGTTTCCACTTCACTATCACATCATGGAGTTTAGGAGTGTGAAAATCTTGCATACAGACTTCTGACACAAGTGACACCCAATCACCTGACCACGTTCGAAGTCCGTGAGTTCCACGTAGCGTCCCATTCTGCTGTTTCAGGATGTCTAATGACTACTGAGGTCGTGGATAATGAGTACCAGGCAGTAGGTGGCAGCACAATGCACCTAAGATGAAAAACGTATGTTTGTGGGGGGTGTTCGGATACTTTTGATCACATAGTGTAAGTTTAGGAAGAGGATCGTTAGACGCTAAACCTAAGAAGCGAAAACGAAAACGGAGGTAAAAGGGGACAAAATTGCTGCATCTACTTTTGGGGAACCTTAGAAAAAAAGTTTATAGATACAATCCCCACACCATAGACGAACTTAAGGACAATATACATACAGAATTTATGAACATTACGCAGATGCTAGGAATATCTTCACGCAGATGGACAAAACTTCCAACACCACTTATAATAAGGATAGTAGTCATTATAGTGCATAGTGTGTAAGTAAAGGGAGAGTTACGCACGAAAACCTGCAGTGTAATATACAGTGTACGGAGCACACGCGATCCGTACCTCACCATAAAATAACCGCATTAATAATAGAGTTTTATTTATGGACGCTCTTTAACTACTATGGTCCTAAGCGTCCCGTTCTATATTGGGGATACAAGACCGGTAATTTTGCTCAGAGGCCTCTTTATCAGGTTTGAGGTTCTTGTACGTGCCGTAAATCTACGACACGGGACCACGCTTTACTTCCCTTCCGAAAGAAGCCATGCTAAGGATTTTTACGCCCGAAAAAAATTCATCACGCTCCACCGGGATTGAACCCGCGACCTCGAGAGCTAGAGGCTAGCATGGTACCCCTAGACCACGAGGGACGACAAACGAGCGCACTGTATTAAACCAATGGATATACTTTTTTTAGTCCCATTTATACCCCGCCTTTATCCACATTGGTCTTATCGGCAGCCTTTCCTTTGGAGCTTATTGCCTATTGGCAATCGTGTTAACTTGTTTAGCTCTTGTCGTTGGGTTGCTTGAACTTTTGTTTTTTTAATTACTAGATCCCGCACACAGACACATACATTTACACTTCCGGACTCTGGGGAGGATAGACAATAATTTTGGGTAGAGAAAAATTCCCACCCCCAGCCGGGAATCGAACCCGGGACCTCTCGGCAGGCAAGTGCTCTACCTACTGAGCTACGGGGTCAACCCGTGTGATATACACAGCCATAACAAAAGCACACACCATAACTAAACAGTTTTGAGTGCGAGAAGTACAACTTTCCAAATTCAGTGTTTTAAACAGGAACTTTCTCCATAGGACATGCTGTGTATGATATTCAATTGTTTATGTTCAATAAACTTCAATATCATAATATATCTTCACTTTCATTCTGAATTGTGAATGTTTGTTATTGTTTGTAAATTAAATCATGAACGCATTTTGTGGAACGTGAAATTTTTTTATATTCGTGGAACCTTCTTCATAAGGGTTGCAAGCCACAGGTTGCGTAAAAGCAAGTTCAAAAAGCGTAAGTGTTTTTTCAGGCGGTGAGAAACTTTTAAAACGAGCCTTAGTGAAAAAGGAAGCTGTTCTAGATGTATACTTTACGTTTTCCGTAAACAAGAATTTCATAATTATCAAAAGAATCGACGTATTCATTTCTGATTGCGTTGTTATGACTTCTTTCCCCGTGGGGGAAAAAATGCATTCAACCCCCAGCCGGTGTGCAATAGCTGAGGGGATATATGCGGCTCTCCGCTCCATCACGGAATACCCACTAAAAACCCCCTCCACGTGTTAATCGTGTATTGCTGTGTTCTGCGTGCTTACATGCATTAGTCGGGTCCCGCATAGCAACCCGGTTAGTATATGTATAGCTAGGTTGCTGGCATGCGAGCGCGTCAATGGTTATTTCTGGTATTATCTATGAGACCTCGACAATACCAGTGGAGATCATGCGTTAGTGTTGCGGATATTATTTGCTTATTTTATAATGTTGTGAGTGCCTGCTAGTCATTATATTTATAGCCTTAACTTAAACTACAAGGTTAGTGAGCTGTATTCTATAATTTTAGAGCTTAAGTGTATTTAATGTAGTGATAACGTAAAAAGGCTAATGTACGAGGGTCGTCCAATAAGTAAGTTTCCCTATTTTATATAAAAAAACGTTACACACAACTGATCATGTTTGAATTAATTTTATTTATATTGTACAAACCTTCTGTTACTTTTCTACATAGTCAACATGCTTTCCCAAGCATTTTTGGGGACGTGACACAAGTTTTCCCAAGCCAGTGTTCTACCAGTTGGAGGAACATGTGAAAATCACTTGGGGCAAGCTCCGGTGAATACGGAGGATACGAGAAAACTTCCAAGTTGAATCTTGACCCAGGTGGAGCTCAGAAGATTCAACTGGGAAGTTTTTTCGCATCCTCAATATTCACTAGACCTTTTTCCAAGTGATTTTCACATGTTCCCCTGACTCAAAGGTAAGCACTTTTAACACCGACGATGAAGTCAAATCAGTGAACAGCTGGTTGCGAGCACAGGACCCGACCTGGTACAACACTGGCATAGAAAAACTTGTGTCACGTTCCCAAAAATGCTTGGAAAAACATATTAACTATGTAGATGTGTAACAGAGGTGTTGTACAATATAAAAAAAATTAATTCAACATGATCAATTGTGTGTATGTTTTTTATAAAATAGGGAAACTTACTTATTGGACGACCTTCGCATGAAAAGGTGTTGTTGCTTACTGTGCCAGTCTCTACAGGTGATCTCTGCTCGTCAGATGTGCACAAGCGCCGGTCGTTTTGAAACCGGCTCTCTGTGCGTCAGATGTTTGACAACCATAATTATATTTCGTCGCGGTTAATTTCTTCACGGAGAGAACTTTAGAACATTATATTAATCAAAATGAGTGACGAAAGAGATGAAGAAAATGCATTCGACCTACCAGATACCATAGAGTCGATTTGAATTCTGTATGGTTTGTAGAATAATTTATAGGACTAATAGTGGTGACACCTTTTTAATGTAATTTTGTGTGGAAAGTTTCATTTAGTAAAATTCCTTTATTTGAGCAGAGTACAAAAAATCTGATGTGATACATTCACATGACTTTCTCTACTCTTGTACAAACTATTTTTACAAACCCTTATTCTTCATATGCTTCATGTTAATCGAGATGTTCATCTAATTGCTAATTTTCTTGTAGATGCAAGGGGAATATGGTAGATTATAAGCGATAGTCAAATCTTTTAAGAGCTGGTTGCTCTGTGGCGCATTCCATTCTCTTTGTATATACAGGACATAAAAAAAATGAATAACGAATTCCCATTTGAGAAACATTATTGGAAAATTTAAGGGAATAACAAGCAATATCTCGAAAATGGTTCACTCAACAAAAAAATCTGATGTGTTACACTCACATGACTTTCTCTACTCTAGTACAATCTAATTTTACAAACGCGTATTCTCCATATGCTTCATGTTAATCGAGATATCATCGAGATGTCAATCTTATTGCTAATTTTCTTGTAGATGCAAGGGAAATATGGTAGCTTTTAAGCGATAGTCAAATATTTTAACGCTGGTTGCTATGTGGCGCATACCATTCTCTTTGCATGTCCAGGACATAAAAAAATGAATAAGGAATTTGAGAAAAAGTATAAGTATTGGAAAATTTAAGGAAATAACAAGCAATATCTCGAAAACGGTTCACTCAACAAAAGAAATGTATATGACATAAGTTGTGTATTTTAACGCGATCTACATTTTTACTTTCTCTACTACGTATAGTAAGTAGGGGAAGTATTGCATTCCACCCAAAAATTCGATACCGAGATTTCACCGGAAATACATGTTTTGAGACCTCCTGAATCCAAAAAAAGCATTTTTGGAAACATGTCCGTGTGTGTGTCTGTGTGTGTGTGTGTGTGTGTGTGTGTGTCTGTGTGTGTATGTGAACAGCATAACTCAAAAACGAACAGTCGGATAAGCACCAAACTTGGTATTTAGGTTCAGTATCTTCCAGAGATGCGACACGAAGGTTATCAAGAAAATCCCCCCACCCCAGACTACCCTTTACATGGAAGATTTTTCGAAAATTTTAATTTTCTCAAAAATGGTTCTAACGATTTTGATGAAAATATTATATGTTTAAGATAATGTCATGAGAAATGAAATGTATATCTCGAATTTTCTGGGAATGTCTCCAAAAGTATTCTTCATTGTGAACGATTTTTGCATAACTGGTAAACCATAACAGATAGACAAAATTTTACTACACAAAAAATGTAGATCGCGTTAAAATGCACAACTTATGTCATATACATTTCTTTTGTTGAGTGAACCGTTTTCGAGATATTGCTTGTTATTTCCTGAAATTTTCCAATACTTATACTTTTTCTCAAATTCGTTATTCATTTTTTTTATGTCCTAGACATGCAAAGAGAATGGAATGCGCCACATAGCAACCAGCGTTAAAATATTTGACTATCGCTTAAAAGCTACGAAATTTCCCTTGCATCTACTAGAAAATCACCAATAAGATTGACATCTCGATATCTCGATTAACTTGAAGCATATGGAGAATAGGCGTTTGTAAATTTAGATTGTACAAGAGTAGAGAAAGTCATGTGATTGTAACACATCAGATTTTTTGTGTAGTACAGTTTTGTCTATCTCTTATGGTTTACCAGTTATGCAAAAGTCTTTCACAATGAAGAATACTTTTGGAGACATTCCCAGAAATTCGAGATATGCATTTCATTTCTCATGACATTATCTTAAACATATGATATTTTCATCAAAATCGTTAGAGCCATTTTTGAGAAAATTAAAATTTTCGAAAAATGTTCCATGTAAAGGGTAGTCTGGGGTGGGGGGATTTTCTTGAAAACCTTCGTGTCGCATCTCTGGAAGATACTGAACCTAAATACCAAGTTTGGTGCTTATCCGACTGTTCGTTTTTGAGTTATGCTGTTCACAGACACACAGACACACACACACACAGACACACACACAGACACACACACACACAGACACACACACGGACATGTTTCCAAAAATGCTTTTTTTGGATTCAGGAGGTCTCAAAACATGTATTTCCGGTGAAATCTCGGTTTCGAATTTTTGGGTGGAATGCAATACTTCCCCTACTTACTATACGTAGTAGAGAAAGTAAAAATGTATATGGCATAAACTGTGTATTTTAATGCGATCTACATTTTTTGTGTAGTAAACTTTTGTCTATGTCTTATGGTTTACCAGTTATGCAAAAGTCGTTCACAATGAAGAATACTTTTGGAGACATTCCCAGAAAATTCAAGATATACATTTTATTTGCCTTGAAAATATCTTAAACATATGATATTTTAATCAAAATCGTTAGAGCCATTTTCGAGAAAATTAAAATTTTCGAAAAATGTTCCATGTTAAGGGTAATCTGGGGTAGAGGGATTTTCTTGAAACCTTCGTGTCCCATCTCTGGAAGATAACCTAAATACCAAGTTTGGTGTTTATCCGACTGTTGGTTTTTGAGTTATGCTGTTCACAGACACACACACGGACATGTTTCCAAAAATGCTTTTTTTTGGATTCAAGGGGTCTCAAAACAAATATTTCCGGTGAAATCTCGGTATCGAATTTTTGGGTGCAACACAATACTTCCCCTACTTATTATGTGTAGCAGAGAAAGTAAAAAGGACAACTTTAGAAATTCAAAGTCATTTACAATGGATATTTTTGAGCTTGGTAGCGGAAAAGCTTCTTTTTAACGCCGGCAAATGATTCTTATTTGGCCTGTAGTAGTCCTGACCGTGTCTGGCGAATATCTGAATGTTTTGTGAACACTGCTTTCTGCAGAATAGATTCATTGCAGCCAGTAAGCGCTTGATCACGTGCAGAGTCAGGTATGTGTTCTGTCGTTTACATCACTGCCCTGCCCTGGTTCATTGCGGACATTTAGTAGTTCAAGTGATTCGTGACCCCCTCCAAAACCTCATGAGATTGCGCTATAATCGACCAGTGCTTTACTCCTCCGCTCCTGGTTCTGTACAGTGCAAGTCGGGACAATTGCTGAAGGACCTCAAGCCAGTAAACCACCGCAGCGTTTTGAAAATTGAGTGTCCCAGTGGAAATCAGGCACATGTCACATCAGCTGATTTTGAATTTGTATTCTTGGTAAGTAGCTCGTACCGTCTGTCGATTCCAATAACTATGTGATGGTGGCATTTGAGATGATGGTTATTAACTCCACGTATGGACGCAAATTTGAAGAAGTTATTTGCCTCACGCTTTGGGCGCCAATTTTAAGACGTTTATATTGAAGGAGTTGTATTATATTTCAACTGTTGGGGAGCCGAAATTGTAGTAATTGCAACCGCACGGATAGTAAACAGTTTCCGGTAGCCTTCGCCCCAAATGTACTTTCAGGTGGCCTTTGCCCCAAACTTAAAAAAATATTAACTTTTTAATTAAACTGTTTCTTTAAATATTTAATATTTATGTTTTCCTCGGCTGCGTCAGTATTTATTTTAGAGACATGGAAATCTTGGCAGGGTTGTGATGCGACAATAATGTAGGCTTACACAGATTATAATTTTTATTAATACTTGATGCGATTTAAATAACACTTCAATGATATAGAGAGCTGTGAGATGTTTTTAATTAATTACTTGCACTTTTTAACATGTAAACTATGTTTGTCTCACACAAAATACGTATAAAATCTCTCGAGGACGCATCACGCATCCGACTACTATCACTGTCTGCAGGCAACTGAATAGATTTCTAGCGTCTAAAATTTGTAAATTTCTGTATTTCAAGTCTCTGATTGGCTATTTCTACTCCAATAGAATACCTTCATGTAACTAAAGCTTTTTCTGGTTGTTGATTGGCTATTTTATAAACTGTCACTAAAATTACATTATTGTTACTCCAAGAATCACAAGTAGTACCGTGAAACTTTCTTACCCATTATTGACTCAAGGTTACCTCAAGGTTACCTCATTGTTAGCAACTTTTAACTTATTATTCTCACAGCTCCTACATTATTAAATTACGTAATATATTCACATAACATTAGTACACATGGATACAATAATATAAGCATATCCAATGACTGTTACGTACATTTTACAAATTATTACATACACATATTGCTTCAAGGCGGGCTGTTATTGAATTTACATATTATATAATTAGGCTGAAATTATTTAAGTGTTAAAAGTACTGCCTCACATTGCCTACTCTTGAACAAGAAGCATATTAAAATCTCTAGATTCTGAATGCTACAAATAGCTAATGGAAAGAAGGCATCTGGTATCATGCTGTGATTAAGAGTTGTTCTGTGGCATATGCCTCTATTCCACTGGGAAACTCAATTCTCAGATCTTAATTTCGAGTTCTCAGCTGTATGGGAGAAAATTATATCCTGTATTACTAACAAGCCACACCCCATTCCTTGCTTAAGCCAAGTCTTAAAGATTACTGAAATTAAATACAATGTTTCTAAGGTGCTTCGGACTTTCTCTTCAGGGATCTGCCGCCTGATTGCCACGGGTCGAAGCTCTTCCGAAAAGTATGAACTTGTACATACTAGCTCAACATTAAATTAATAAGAAGAGTGTCATCCTCCGTGGTGTAGTGGTTACCATGCTAGCCTCTAGTTCCCGAGGTCCCGGGTTCAAACCCGGCGGAGGGCGATAAATTTTTTCGGGCGTAAAACCTTAGCATGGCTTCCTTCGGAAGGGAAGTAAAGTCGGTGGTCCCGTATGATAGATTTATGGCACGTAAAAGAACCTCAAGCCTGATAGAGAGGCCTCTGAGTAAAATTATCGGTCTTTCACGCCCGATATAGAATGGGACGCTAAGGACCACAGCAGTTAAAGAGCGTCCATAAATAAAACTTAATTTAATTTTAATAAAAAAGTTTGTTTCATTATAAATGTACTTATATTTGATTGGAATTTCGTTTCATTACAAGAGTAGCAGACCCAGGTGGGATGTTTCTCAGCGTTTTCGAGCGTTAAAGTTTGAGCGGACAGCTTTATGCTTGGCGCGTGAAGGGAATGTAAGATTGCGTCGTTAGAGAGACCGAAAGGGGAGTGACTCAACGATCGACCGCTGGAAAATGGCTCTAAATGTCACTATGGGCCAGAACTGTTTCAATTTCTAAGAAGTGCACCACCTTAGCCAGCTAATCTTACTACCCGAACGAAATACCAGTTTCGAACGAGCGGGTTTTCCTTATAAGGAGAAATTGTTTGTCTCTCACGTTTAAAATGTTAATGGATGTGACGGAAGACAATAATTTACCACGGTAGCACTTGACAATAATGAAGATATTGGAAAAATGCTTTCAAAGTTATTATTATTATTATTACTGCTGCTGTTTATGGATATGTAGCTAGAATTAATTCTTTTTGAGTCTATTTTTACGTCGCTGTAACTATGGGTACGTGGTCATATCGCGACGGGTTTGTTGGGAAATATGGTGAATCGGTATATGTTGGACAGTACGCCTTCTAGGTCTCATCCCTCTACGATACCATCTTGCTTCGTCACATGTCCCAGAGGCATGTGTACAACAACTGTACCTCTGTTTCTCTGACGAGCAGCCCGATATCGCGGGTTCAAACCCGGCGGAGGGAGATGGATTTTTTTCTGGTGTAAAAATCCTTCGCATGGCTTCCTTTTGGAAGGGAAGTAAAGTCGGTGGCCCCGTGTCGTAGATTTACGGCACGTAAAAGAACCCCAAGCCAGATAAAGAGGCCTCTGAGCAAAATATAGAATTGGTCTCACGCCTAATATAGAACGGGACACTGTGAACCACAGCAGTTAAAGAGCGTCCATAAATAAAACTCAGTATGCATGACGAGTAGACGGTAGCCCTGATTCATGTCCACAGAGGTATGTGTACAGCACTGTACCTCTGCTTCCACACGTGCCGGGCAGATGACTTTAGGTTGCCGTCCAGTCTACCTGCTTTCATTATCTGTGGATATTTCTATCATTTTAGACGTAAGTGGAGCTTTGGCCCGCGGTATTAAATGCCTAATCCGATATTTATCTACCTTGGCGACTGAGGGGGAAAAAACAAACAGTCAGATTGGCTGGCTCACGGGATTTAAACCTAAGACCTCCCGAATGTGTGTTACAGACGTTACCGCCTGAGTCATCGTGTTCGTGAATTAATATCAAAGGGTACTTATAAACTATGCAATCTTTCCAGAGCTTGGATGACTGTCGGGGGGGGGGGGAGATTAAGGAAGTTCCGCCGATTTTTCACATCTTTTTGCGTGAATATCAGTCATCCCCCCATAGAAATAGCCGGGTTGTACGAAATTACAATTATAAGGGATAAAGAGAAGAATTAACCATAAAAATCTGATGTTTTACACTCACATGACTTTCTCTACTCTTGTACAAACTATTTTTACAAACGCTTATTCTCCATATGCTTCATGTTAATCGAGATATCGAGATGTTAATCATATTGCTAATTTTCTTGTAGATGCAAGGTGAATTGGTAGGCTTTAAGTGATAGTCAAATACTTTAAGAGCTGGTGGCTATGTGGAGTACTCCATTCTCTTTGCATTACCAGGAGAAAAAAAACGAATAACGAATTTCCATTTGAGAAAAGTATAAGTATTGGAAAATTTAAGGGAATAACAAGCAATATCTCGAAAATGGTTCACTCAACAACAAAAATGTATATGACATAAATTGTGTATTTTAACGCGATCTACATTTTTTGTAGTAAAATTTTGTCTATCTCTTATGGTTTACCAGTCATGCAAAAGTCGTTCACAATGAAGAATACTTTTGGAGACATTACCAGAAAATTCAAGATATACATTTTATTTGTCATGAAAATATCTTAAACATATGATATTTTAATCAAAATCGTTAGAGCCGTTTTTGAGAAAATTAAAATTTTCGAAAAATGTTCCATGTAAAGGGTAATCTGGTGTGGGGGTATTTTCTTGAAAACCTTCGTATCGCATCTCTGGAAGATACTGAACCTAAATACCAAGTTTGGTGTTTATCCGACTGTTCGTTTCTGAGTTATGCTGTTCACAGAGAGACACACACACGGACATGTTTCCAAAAATGCTTTTTTTGGATTCAGGGGGTCTCAAAACATATATTTCCGGTGATATCTCGGTATCGAATTTTTGGGTGGAACATAATACTTCCCCTACTTACTCTACGTAGTAGAGAAAGTAAAAATCCTGTATATAATTGTTCAAAAATGTCAAAAAGAACGGGAGGAGGTAGTTTAAACTAATTAATTCGTCATTGGAGTTTAAAAAGCTAACCGTACAACGACGGGCATGCCAGCTAGTATACAAAGTAACGTTCAGCATATCGCGTGTAAAAGCCTTGGTCATTTAAGCCTGCGTTGTTTTAAAATGTCCTGCTATGTATGTAACACATTTTAAGCGAGACATGCTGCAGCAGGGGATGCACTACTAAATGGTGACACTCACTTGTATATTCCGCTAACTCCCCAGTGAGTACAAAGTCAAGGGAGACCGCTAGAGATGTAATTACTTTAGCATTAGTCTTAGGCGGACCACAACTCCAGGTTACCATTCAAGCTAACCGCAGATTACACTGCTGCAAAGGAAACAGGAAATCCACAGAAATGACCACGGAGTCCTCTTGCCCAATTGATCTGCTTTCATGGGCCAACTTCCCCGTCCTTTATCCTAGACCTTGAACTACGTGTCCCCAAAAATGCTTAAGAGACGTGAGGGGAAGGCTAACACGGTATCTGAAATAGTATCCCAGCTTTATTTGCTCCGTGATTACAAGCAAGCAGTGTGGCTAAGTAAGATGCTTTTAGACAACATGGAGTAACTTCTAACATAGTGCACACGAACTAAAACTTGTACATTATCGTACTAGTGCGATAAAATTTTTATACACTCCAATGTGACCAACCTTGCTTTCAAGTCCAATCACATGGCAATTACCCTTTGTATGCCTAATAATTCAACTTGGTTTGATTAGGTTTTACTTCTCTTTACGCCTTTTTACGTGATTAAATTCCCACGGCGCTCATATTATCTGTTTACAATACAAATCGTCAATTCAATTTATCGCAATTCGTTGTAAAGTTAACCTATATGTTATATCGGCAGCCTTCTGCTTTCTTTGATCTAAACGTTATTCTTTTATCTAGTATAACCTACACTGCAAAAATATTTAATGGAGGAAATTACGAATTCAGAAGAAACCGAAATGGAAGAGCCAGGTGAAATTATAGAAGCGGCAGAAAGAATAACAGTAGAAGTACTTACCCAAAAAAACTCCAGAAGGCGATATGACACAGCATTTAATCGCTTCATTGGGTGGCGAAAGGCAAAACGTGTTGCAAATAATTTCACTGAAAATGAATACTAGCGAACCAACAAAACATCCAAGCACCTGACATGTCGCTTTTTACTTTTTCTACTATGTATAGTAAGTAGGGGAAGTATTGTATTCCACCCAAAAATTCGATACCGAGATTTCACCCGAAATATATGTTTTGAGACCCAAAAAAACAGTTTTGGAAACATGTCTGTGTGTGTCTGTCTATCTGTGAACAGCATAACTCAGAAACGAACAGTTGGATAAACACCAAACTTGGTATTTAGATTCAGTATCTTCCAGAGATGCGACACGAAGGTTTTCAAGAAAATCCCCTCACCCCAGATTAACCTTTACATGGAACATTTTTCGAAAATTTTAATTTTCTAACGATTTTGATTAAAATATCATATGTTTAAGATATTTTCATGACAAATGAAATGTATATCTCGAATTTTCTGGGAATGTCTCCAAAAGTATTCTTCATTGTGAACGACTTTTGCATAACTGGTAAACCAGAAGAGATAGACAAAATTTTACTACACAAAATATGTAGATCGCGTTAAAATACACAATTTATGTCATATACAGTTTTTTTGTTGAGTGAACCATTTTCGAGATATTGCTTGTTATTCCCTTAAATTTTCCAATACTTATACTTTTTCTCAAATGGAAATTCGTTATTCCTTATTTTTTGTTCTGGTAATGCAAAGGGAATGGAATACTTCACATAGCAACCAGCTCTTAAAATATTTGACTATCGCTTAAAACCTACCAATTCCCCTTGCATCTACAAGAAAATTAGCAATAAGATTAACATCTCGATATCTCGATTAACATGAAGCATATGGAGAATAAGCGTTTGTAAAAATAGTTTGTACAAGCGTAGAGAAAGTCATGTGAGTGTAACACATCAGATTTTTAACGTCATTTCTCCTGTTTCAAGAACCGCGCTCTAAACGTGATCTTTGTTAGTTTCACAACTCAATATAATATTATTGATATTTCACAAATTCTAGCGTTATCCAAAAAATAGTATATATCACACGTTAAAAGTGTTTCTTGTTTCACAAACAGTCCTACTCGCATAATAAAACTCTACTTTTAGCACTTGTATCATAATATACTATTATGCAGGTATTCCTACCATTATAAACAGGTGGTTACTGTATGAAATATCGTGCCAATAATAGTAATAACGTATTTCCTATAGAAATAATATAATATCGCTATTCAAAGTTGCCTTGGCTTATAGAGAGAAGATGAAACCATTTTGTAATTTTCTTTTCTCTAAGCAAGGGAGATGTAAATCATGGATACATTATTAAATATGGAATGATTAAGATCTGAATTTATAATTACTTACCATATTGTGCTGATAATAGTTTAGTTCACAGTCCGTAACACATATTCACTTCTCTCCCAGGAAGGCAATGTATGCAACTACCTGTCTTGTTTATCGGTTCAACACGCCAGCTAATAACAAATGTAATGCAGGGAGAGAAGCTAACGCTCATAACTTAAGACGCTCTCAGTTATGGATGGTGAATTATTTCTTGATTTATTTTAATTTATAATGTTAAGATTGCATAAAATGCTATATTTAACTCATGGATAATTTTAATATAACAGTCGTGAATCAATCACTCGTACCATAATCATCAATATTACCCACTTGCATAAACTACTATTAATGTATCTCGCCGTACTCATATCCTCTCCTGAAGAAGTTTCATTGCGTGGTGTTTATTTTACTGCAATTCTTTGACCTGTGGCAGTAGCCTCTCATAAGCACAAATTAATTCTTCAGTAAATCTCATTTATGCCGCACTGGCTTGTTATTGAACATTTATTGCTAAACTGCGAGACGTTATAGAATTACTAACATCCTCGAGGGCATTTAGCATTTTTACGCCCACGAGGGCGTAAAGTATTTAACATGGTATCATAACAAAAACAAATTATGTAACTTTCGGAATTTAGATATAAATTATCCTACAAAATTTTGTTAAAAATTATTAAAACGCAATTTCAAAAGCTTAATGCTATTAAACCATGTCAAAATAATCATATCTCAATTATTTTCAAAGTGAATGTTAATTAAATATGTTGATGAGTTTTGAATTAATCCTCCATTCATAAAACAAAGATATAGTTAGCCTTAAACATTATCTAATACATTTACCTTCCATACAAACTTCTTGCACAAGTCATTGAAACACAACTATAATTCGAGCTGACACAGAGTTATAATAAGGTGTTCTACTGTGCTGTTCTTGAAAGAAGGAAAAATCACCTATGTTACATAAGAGTTACAAAAAGAAGAATGCGGAGTGTTTATTTGATTTATAGTTTGCATATATTACCTTAACTTCCTTAACAAAGGGGACTCGGCACCGATTCAGAGTAGATATTTACCTACGCCCTATAAGGAGGTGTCCCCGGGGGGAAGGATGAGGCGAGAGGAGACAACGGACGTCGAATCCAGGAGCGACAGCACAGCAATGACAGGACCCCACCCCACACAAAACCCCTTCAAGGGGGTTCAGATACCCCGGGAACCAGCCAAAAGCCGAGAACGGAGAGAGTTCACAGTGGGCATTCTTTTTCCCTGCCACGCTGCACCGAAACACCATCACCGACACTTTCGACCCTGAAAGAGACCAATGGGATGAAAGTTGAATGAAATTATGAATGTAAAGAAATGGAGGGACAGGAAATTCGGAGACTGAAAGAAACCACTCCAGCATTCGCCTGACGACCTGGGAAACCATGGGTCAGAGTGGGCGGTCGTCGGGGATCGAATCCATGACCTCCTGAACGCGGGCCATGGATGTTGCCACCTGAGCCATCATTTATACCTCCGAATCCTAATAATTGTTATGCTCTTGCATAAGAATATGGCCCATGTTATGCATATGCCTGCACTTTTCCCATGCTTAACCTATCTATTTCCATATAATCTAATTTAATAAAACAACTTTGATTTGTTACACTCACATGACTTTCTGTATTCTTGTACAATCTATTTTTACAAACGCTTATTGTCCATCTACTTCATGTTAATCCAGATAAAAGCAAAAGCTTGTTGCTAATTTTCTTGTAGGTGCAAGGGGAATATGGTAGGCTTTAACCGATAGTCAAATGTTTTAAGAGCTGGTTGCTATGTGGAGTATTCCATTCTCTTTGCATGTCCAGGACATAAAAAAACGAATAACGAATTCCCATTTGAGAAAAAGTATAAGTATTGGAAAATGCAAACAAATAACAAGGAATATCTCGGAAATGGTGCACTCCGCAAACAAAATGTATGATATAAATTGTGTTTTAACGAGATCTACATTTTATTTGTCATGAAAGTATCTTAAATATATGATATTTTAATCAAAATCGTTAGTACCATTTTTGAGAAAATCATAATTTTCGAAAAATATTCCATGTAAAGGGTAGTCTAGGGTGGGGTATTTTCTTGAAAATCTTTGTGTCGCATCTTGGAAACATACTGAACCAAATACTATGTTTGGTATTTATCCGACTTTTCGTTTTTGAGGTATGCTGTTCATAGACACACACACATTCACACAGACACGTACACGAACCTTTTTCTAAAAGCGCTTTTTTTTGGATTCAGGAGGTTCCAAGTCATGTATTTCAGGTGAAATCTCGGTATGGAATTTTTGGGTGGAATGCAATACTTCCCCTACTTACTATACGTAGTAGAGGAAGTAAAAAAAAAGTAAAATAAGGACATACTAGAGTATTATGATTTCGCTATTAAATTGAAAAATAATATCTCACATTCTTTCCGTCAAAACCAAAAAATATATAAATATATTACATGAATCATTATCACACCAATTCAGCTTGCCGTACAGCAAAATGCCATTGTTCCGTAATTCCTCCCTTCCCTTCTGCACATTCAAGGTCTGGTAATAAGCAAGCGAGCACCTTTACTGTGCATCACCGAGCAACGAGTTGATGGTCCCAAGTCCTTATCCAACACATTCTAAAGACGATAGATACCCCACTACAGACACCGAGGGTCATGTGCCATGGAGTTGCGCTGATTGACTTCCTCTGCTACCCTAACAGGTAGTTCCAGCTTAATCGGGAAATTGCGGGAAGCAATTAAAGAGAAGAGGCGTGGCATGTTGAGTTACGGAGCGCTGCCTCATCAAGCCAACGCCCTCTGTGTCTTGGTGTTGCTATGGCTTCCAGTTCTGATGCTGACTTCATCATCCTCCATGTTGCTTGACAGCTCTGTGAAGTGTGACGGTGGCTGAGAGGACAGAGTTGCAGAAACTGTTTCATTACACATTTCGCTGTAGGTAAAGGGGGATGTTAGTCTCTTGTTTAAAAGGTGTATCCTATATGCTGGCCTTGAAATTCCATATTCTTTGAATGACGTCACCAGAAACAACTGAATACGACAGCAACCTTAAAAAACATCAAAGTATTTAAAAATTCAACTGAGCGGGATGGCTCAGGCGGTATCCGTGCCCCGCATTCGGGAAGTCATGGGTTCAATTCCCGTTGCCGACCTTCCTGACCCATGGGTTTTTTCGGGGTTTCCCCGGGTCGCTCGGCGAATGCTTGGAAGCATGATTAAATCCTCAAAATTTCCTGTACCTCCATTTCACCTCCATTCTCATTTCACTTCGCCAGGGTTGTACGTGTCGGCGGGAGGTTTCGGCGTGTGCATGGCAGGGGAAAAGGATGCTCTGTGGAAATGGAGGCGGTCTCCGATATACGGGCTCTCCAGGAAATGTGTAAGTTCAGAGCGGATGGAGGGGACCCAGCTGCACCAGTGCCTATCCGGGGAGTTTAAATCTGTAAATGTTAGGGACCCTGCCCTATGCCTGTAGTGCCCCCTGGTCCAGCCGCCCTCTGTCTCCTCTCACCTTATTCTTCCCTCCCGGGTATAGATACAAAAGTTCTATGTAGGTTAACGTGCTAAGTGCCCCTCCGCGTTGAATCCTAATTCTAATTGAAAAATTCAAACCGATAATACCTAGGAAATGGCTAATGCTACAGAAAAAAAATTCTTGAAATAAACTGTATGCTATAAACTGATTTACTTAGTACGGTATGGTTTTGTCTATATGTTTACCAGCTGTACAAAATTATACAAAACTCCTTACAAATGAAGAGGATTCACAAGATGTTTCCAGAAAATTGAATATATTATATCGTATACACATATTCACATTCTAAATATATCAATGGCATTTTAATCTAAGTCACTATAGCAATTTTTGAGAAAATACATAAAATATTCCATGTAAAGGGTAGTTTGGGGAAGGAGAACGTTCTTGAAAATCTTCATGTCGTATGTTTGGAAGATACTGAACTCAAATGCTAAGCTTATTACTTATCCAACATTTCGGTTTTAAGTGAAGCTGTTTAGAAATACTCACACACATGGCTTTTGATGTTGCCTCAAAACACGTAGTATTTCCCATGAAACCTCGATATAGAATTTTTGTGTGGAATGCGATATCTTCTCTACCTACTAGGCACATGGTGAGAAAGCAAAATTTGCAGCAGCCAAATTAATTACGAGAGATTTCTCATTTTTATTATGTACAAAGAACAAACAAAAATACAATCCTTGTACATATGTATTCTGGTGATTTTCAGTGTTTTGTATTATATAAGTTTAAAATCTTTGGAATGTTCTACAAAATTTTTTACCTTTTTATGTGCTCCATATTCGCAAATAATCGAATGTAATTTTTTTTAAATGAAGACCTGAAAGGGTCATCGCAATACCTCTTAAGCTCACGGAGAAGTAAATTCATGAAATCATGAAAATGGAAGCATTAGCCAGGAAATTCAGCAAATTTGTAGAATTGATTTCACGAATTTCTCTTCATCAGCTGAAATTATGTATGAAAAATAAATAAATAAACCTGTTGCTCTTAATGCATGTAAGTTAGTTTCTAGGGAAAGGAAAGGGAAAGGTACGAAACACGGAGGGCCCCCGGAACCGGAGCAAAGCACCACACGCAGGCCAGTTGGCCCATTGTGCTTCCAACGTAACCTCTTGAAGTAAGGGATGAGGGGAGGGACCAGAAGAGCATTCAAATCCGGATACCGACGAGCGCAAGCATGGGCGGAGTCCCTAACGTTTCCAGATAGAAGACACCCGTTGCCGTCCGGTCCCTGCCCACAAGCCATCAACCTCCAGGGTCCCCTGGAGCGGAGCTCCACGCTGAGGGGAGACCTAACTGAGCGGTACCGCAGCAACGCCAGGGAAGAAACCTTTACAAAGCGCAAACCACCGCCCAGCCGCAACCCGTCGAACACCGTCGCCTGGTTCTATAACCCTGCCAAGGGTATAAGGAAGATTAGTACAGGTAGAAGATGAACCACGCCAGAATTCACCTTGCGACTCGAAGAAACCACGAAAAACTCTGGGCCAGAGTGAGCGGTCGTCAGGAATCGATCTCGGGACCTCTCGAATGCCAAAGATGCAACTGTCTGAGCCATCCCACTCAGTAAGTTAATTTCTAACCATGAAGCCAAAATATTATAGTTAAATGTGTGTGTGTGTTTGTTTCTTTTCTCATAAGAATTGCCATCCCGATTGTTATGAAATATGGAGCTTACCATTCTGTAGGTGTCGCTTAAAAATAGGCTATATAAAATCTTAAATACTCCCTCAATTAGGACTGCAAAAATCTAAATCTAAGTATTTCGCTTGCCGTTATTGAAAAGCGTTGTGTAATATTTCCTAATATTGTTTCTGATTAACTTTGTTGTTTGCAAGTTCCTGATAGTATGAATATTTAAGAAGTAGCACCAATTTATCATTAGTAATACTCATATACGTAAACCAGACACTACGAGAAACCGTATAGTTCCATTCGCGTTGTAAGCATAAGACAGAGACAAAGTTTGTGCCAAACCTTTCATGCTTTAATTTTTATTAACACCCCAGAAAAAGCAGTTTTATTACCCGTTTTCAAAATATCACATGAAAAGTTATACAGAGACAAGGAGAGAGAAGGGATAGAGGGCACTGTTAGGCAGTGAGAGTGTAAAGGAAAAAGAGGGAGGTATAGTAAGTTGGAGAGGCAGAGAGCGGAGGGAATGAGAGGAGGTGAAAATAGAGAGAGATAGAGGGGTGAGAGAGGGAGAGAATATCTGCCTTAAACGCAATCAGACCAACAGAGCTGCGGATTCTGTTGATGCATACATGCATACAGAACTGAAGTACTGATTTCGATTCACATAACCATCTTGCCTTCCTTCCCTAATCAAGTTTCTTTATACATTATTTTATTGTGTAATTAAGAAGTAATTACTCCTCAAAAAACCTAGGTACAAATTAAATTGCTCTGAGCTGGACGGAGTAAAGTTGGCAACAGCGATGCTTTTAAAAGAGTTTTCCTAAGCAGATCATTACGCAGACTCGACAAAACAAACTTTATCTCCATCACAGTTTTCCCGACCTCACACAAATTTTACCAACAGAATCCCTTTCAACGAGATCGTAAATCTGTTTCTGAGTTAACCCCCTCTGTTTGTTTTGTACTCTACAAATACCAAACGAGAAATTCTCTCTCCCAATCTCCCTAAAACATAAATAAGTGCTGAAAATAATAAAATGTTATTACAATGCAACAGTTTTAATTCTATTTATAAAACCTCTTACCGTAAAATAAAGAGCCAGGTGCTACAAAGAGTAGCTATAAACAAAGACGAAAAGGAATATACTGCGAAAAAATGCAGAATTTCAAGATATCTCCGGAATAAAATGAAATAGCCTTTTCATGGGACGGATAAATATTCAGACATTCGTTTATTAGGAGTTTTTCGGTCATTATTTTCTTCCTAATAATGATAACATTGGAATGACTAGATTATATGTTTTGAAATACATTAGTTTAGGAGGAGGTCCCGGGTTCAAACCCCTGGGTCGACCATGCTGACGAAGGTACGAGGGGCGTCCAATAATTAAGTTTCCCTACTTTATAAAAAAACAATACACACATGAGATCATGTTGAATTAATCTTATTTATATTGTACAATCCTTCTTTACTGTTCTACATAGTCAACATGTTTTTCAAGCATTTTTGGGGACGTGACACAAGTTTTTCCAAGCCGGTGTTGTAACAGGTCGGGTATGAAAGGAGATGCTGAAACTGGCCACCGTCGTTGACCTTACATTTTTGGCACCTCTTTGGCACCTCCATCACTCGCCATAGTTCACGTAGAGAAATGCTGGCCATTTCCTGGCAGATATTTTGTTTTAACTCTTCAAGAGTATGTGGGTTTGTCTTGTACACTTTGTTTTAAGTTACCACAGAGATAGAAATCTTAGGGGATTAGATCGGGGGACCGAGATTGCCACAAATCTGTACAATAATTCTGTCTTCAAACACACTTTCATAAAGTTAAGTAAAGCCTTTAAAAGTAGTTTTAAAAATGTTGTATGCTTTCATCCGATCCTTTCTATGATAGCGACAGACAGCAACGAGCGCCGAGGACGCGGACAGGAAAAATACCACGCAGCCGGTTCGTAGTCTTTTGGCTCTCCCTGTACAATTCATTTCCTTCACACTCTGGCCAACACACGGCTACTCGCGCGCTGGCCGCCTCAGCTCGGACTCCCGCCGAAATAGTTATACTATTCCCGCAACCCCCTCACTTTCACATAGATACAGTTACAATTGCAATGATAATAAGCACATACCCTATCATAAGAGATGCTGGGAAATGTCATCTATCTACATATTTGTAGCATCCAATCGGGGAGTTCAGTATCTGAAATTGAGTAGATGTTTCGCCTAAAGTTTTCTTTTAGTTCTTTCAATATATGGGGTTTCCCGCAAATACCTTATTTTACAAGTTCCCCCATTGATAAAAATCACTCACAGTTAAATCAGGGGACCGTGAGGGTCATAATCCTTTACTAAATGCTTTGCCCTATCTTTTCCTAAATGAAATTAAATGACTCATCAGCTTATGCGCGGTAGCAGAGTCTTGTTGGAAATAAGACAGACGTCGGTTAAAAAATCTGATGTGTTACACTCACATGACTTTCTCTACTCTTGTACAAACTATTTTTACAAACGCTTATTCTCCATATGCTTCATGTTAATCGAGATATCGAGATGTTAATCTCATTGCCAATTTTCTTGTAGATGCAAGGGTAATATGGTAGGTTTTAAGCGATAGTCAAATCTTTTAAGCGCTGGTTGCTATGTGGCGCATTCCATTCTCTTTGTATGTCCAGGACAAAAACAAAATGAATAACGAATTTGAGAAAAAGTACAAGTATTGGAAAATTTAAGGGAATAACAAGCAATATCTCTAAAATGGTTCACTCAACAAAAAAAATGTATATGACATAAATTGTGTATTTTAACGCGATCTACATTTTTTGTGTAGTAACATTTTGTGTGTCTCTTATGGTTTACCAGTTATGCAAAAGTCGTTCACAATGAAAAATACTTCCGGAGACATTCCAGAAAATTTGAGATATACATTTCATGTCATAAAAGTATCTTAAACCTATGACATTTTAATCAAAATCGCTAGAGCCATTTTTGAGAAAACTAAGATTTTCGAAAACTGTTTCATGTAAAGGGTAATCTGGGGTGAGGGGATTTTCTTGAAAACCTTCGTGTCGCATCTGGAAGATACTGAACCTAAATACCAAGTTTGGTGTTTATCCGACTGTTCGTTTCTGAGTTATGCTGTTCACAGACACACACACGGACATGTTTCTAAAATTGTTTTTTTGGATTCAGGGGTCTCAAAACATGTATTTCCGGTGAAATCTCGGTATCAAATTTTTGAGTGGAATACAATATATCCCCTACTTACTCTACATAGTGGAGAAAGTAAAAATGGTGTAACTTATTGCTGTGCCTTTCTGCATTTATTGTTTGTTCAAAATATAGGTCCTACTATGCTTTTACCGCCATCAATTGTTCTATCATTAAGGGAATAGTTTACTTACTAAAACCCCTCTGCCTGCTGATGATACATGAAAGGAAATAATTGGGAAAAGAAATTTAGGAAGAAAACGTTCCAGGTATAAGTTAAGGGTTCCTCCCGGAATTTGCCAGGTATGAAGACTGAGGAAAACCTGGAAAATACCTCAGTTAGGAAGGACGGTATTGGAGGGATTTCAACCGCGGACCTCCCGTTCATGAGTCTATGCCTTAACGACCTCAGTTATCCCTGTCGCTATTCACATTTGAGGCATAGTGTTTGTGAGTTAATGGTGGTATGTGATTGTATGGCTAATTTGTAGTGGTCTTCTTGAAACGGGGAAGGGAACATTATTTGCTTTAACTCAGGGGTCCATTTCGCTTTGGTAAGAAATTCCGAACAGTTTGGTATGTGAATTGGTGTGAATGAATGGTTTTGTTCAATGAGAGGGAAGGGATCCGAATACCGACAAAGCTGGTGGTCAGTCGTATTGTGGGTCAAGGAAAGCACGTAATATCAGCATGTCATCCTGCGGCTCGAACATTTTAATCCAGCTCTGCTGCGGTCGCTAATTGAATTGCAGGCTTTTCCATATAGCGTAGCACCTTCGGCTCGACAGCCGCGCTCTTGCAAATTAACGCAATTCGTCGCAACTTCTCCTTGTACATCTTGAGGAGCGTATGGAAGCGTGACTGTGCATTGGCGTTATTCTATCAAACCAGCACTGTTGCTCGCACACGGCCGAGATAAGATGCACGCAACCGGTCAAACTGTGACGTGCATTACGCCAGCCATTCCAGCGTACTGTCGCAGCGTAGTTATCGATGATAATAACTGATACGATTCATGTCGATTATATTCATCATGTTTTCGGTACGTGCATATGCCTTATAAACACACAACGTTTATTTTATACTCCCTGCGGACGAATGAGTGTACTTATTTCAATCAAAATGCAGGAAGCTTCTTTGACAGTCATACACGTCCAACGGATCATATGACATTGCAATAAAGGGATCAAACGCGCCATTATAAGATAGCAGAGGTATAATAAAAAAAACCTGATGTGTTACACTCACATGACTTTCCCTACTCTTCTACAAACTATTTTTAGAAACGCTTATTCTCCATATGCTTCATGTTAATCGAGATGTTAATCTTATTGCTAATTTTCTTGTAGGTGCAACGGAAATATAATAGGCTTTAAGCGATACTCAAATATTTTAAGAGCTGGTTGCTATGTGGAGTATTCCATTCTCTTTGTATTACCAGGACAAAAAAATTAATAACGAATTTCCATTTGAGAAAAAGTATAAGCATATGAAAATTTAAGGGAATAACAAGCAATATCTCGAAAATGGTTCACTCAACAAAAAAAATGTATACGGCATAAATGTGTATTTTAACGCGATCTACATTTTTTGTGTAGTAAAAATTTGTCTATCTCTTATGCAAAAGTCGTTCACAATGAAGAATACTTTTGGAAACATTCCCAGAAAATTCGAGATATACATTTCATTTGTCATGAAAATATCTTAAACATATGATATTTTAATCAAAATTGTTAGAGCCATTTTCGAGAAAATTAAAATTTTCGAAAAATGTTCCATGTAAAGGGTAATCTGGGGTGGGGGGATTTTCTTGAAAACCTTCGTGTCGCATCTCTGTAAGATACTGAACCTAAATACTAAGTTTGGTGTTTATCCGACTGTTTGTTTCTGAGTTATGCTGTTCACAGACACATGGACATGTTTCCAAAAATGTTTTTTTTTTTGATTCAGGGGATCTCAAAACATGTATTTCGGTGAAATCTCGGTATCGAGTTTTTGGGTGGAATACAAAACTTTCCCTACTTACTATACGTAGTAGAGAAAGTAAAAGCAATTCATAATGAAGGACAATATTTATAGTAATATTATAAAAGGAGAAAACCAGTCTATATGTATGGGCGTGAGCTGTGTAGGATAGCCTCAATAATCGCTCAACCTATTGTGGTAACTCATTCACCATTGATATTTCTGATGAATATGGTCTATAAAACACTTTATAATTTCAATTACTAAAAAAAATAGATTTACAGAGCCTACATAGTAGAATACGAACACATTGGAGTTATAAAAGAACTTGCTTGCGAAGACTTTGATTTTTCGTTGAAATTTCCATAGAGTAGAAAATTGTTGTTGTTACTCCAAAGTAAATACAGAGCGGTCCCTCAGCCATCTGGCCGGTAGTCGCGATGCGTGTTCCGCGCGCTATATTCAGTATATCTGTTTATTATTCTCATTATTGATACTGATACCATATTATTACTGATTTTATGATGATTATTACGAAATATTGATTACCTATTGAACAAACCTAATTACTTTTTATTTTATCAGTACTATCCTTTTTCACAGTGTTGAAAGTGGTGTCCTTCGGTGGATAAACATTCTTGGCACCTTCTGAGGAAATTACCATTCACACGCATAAGTTCTTGTTGCGTAATTTCGCTAATTTCTGTTCTTATATTGTTTTTAAGATCGTCTATGGTGCGAGGATTATTCCTATAGTCTCTATTTTTGAGAGTTCCTCACAGATAAAAGTCACACACAGTAAGATCCGGCGATTGAGCCGACCATAAGCCTTTAGTTTTTCTTCCGTTAGAACCCTTCATTTCTTTTTACAATTTAAATGATCCCGCTCTCTTCACTTTATTCACTGGATAACTGTTTCTCTACTCGGAACTGGAACACCAGAAAATTCATCGTGAAATTGCCTACACCGCATGAGTCGGTTTTCACATACGTGTCATACATAAAAAGTCTTTGTTCAAGCGAAAATTTGAGTACCATTTCTGGGTTGTAATAATCCGATAATTCAATAGCACAAAAATACACACGCGTCTCGTATCTATACACAAGAAGCAATAACAGCTGACTGAAGCCCACTACCACATGTCCGATAAGTGGAAGAGCCCGTGGTCTTGAGCTCATTCAGACGTGTCGCACAAGACTGCCGTGCAATTCTCGGCCAGAGCGCTGAGGGACCGCTCTGTGCGTGTAAAATAATAGAAATGTCCCCATATTTCATTCCAAACAATATAAATATGTATAGATGGTCGCTATTTATTAGCTAACATGCAAACATTCAGGAGGGATAGATAAAACTGTTGGATTTTCTGGTACTGTAGGTTGAAGCCTTGCTAAAGTATAATAATGCAGAATTGTACAACAGTATGCGTCACGTCTATTTACAAATCGTTATTCTGGAACATCATGAGTTACCATGCATTATACGTGGCCGTTACATCATCGACAAATGGCAGGCAAGCTGCTGATGGGCCATCCAATCTTAGTTCGCGCGTGTAATCAATGTGTTAAACATTGTGAATATGATTGTGGTGGCGCCGCGGTAATTGAGCGACCAGCAGCAGGAAGTGCCGGGTTGAAATCTTCGGGCCGCTTAATCTGACCGAATTTGACATTTTTTAAGTAAATTTTCATTCACATTGGAGAGTTCAGTATCCGAAATTGAGTGAATTTTTGGCCTGAAGTTGGGAACACGCTGAGGGTTGTTGGCGAGGAAAGGTGGAATTGCTTGTGCACTTACAGTGTTCTCTGTAAACAAATATTAACAGTTGCAGACACTGCACCCTGCTTCGAAAGCAGGTAGATCAGGATTATGGAGTATCGGAAGAAAACATATTTAGCTATTGTTAGTGTGGAAAAAAGTTTCTTTGTTATTTAATTAAGCTATTACGGTATAGAAATGTAAGTTATATTGACTTTTCTGTTACATCTTGAGTTTTACAAAGTACACTACTGCTCATTGATGTCAATAAATACATTATAATCACAATTAAAGAGAAGGTGAATGAAACTTGTCTTATTTCACATTAAAACGTCTATTATTACCTAATAAATACAATTGAAAGCAAAAACTTACAATGTAGGATAATACTCTAAACATTTGTGTCATCAAAATGTCCTTCCTGAGCTCTGATAAGCAGTACATTTTCTAGGCATTATATTTATCAGTTATATACAATATCTGCATTGATTTGATTCCAGTTTTACTTTGTCTACTACGTATAGTAAATAGGGGAAGTATTGTATTCTACCCAAAAATTTGATACCAAGATTTCACCGGAAATATATGTTTTGAGAACCCCTTGAATCCAAAAAAAGTATTTTTGGAAACATGTCCGTGTGTGTGCCTGTGAACAGCATAACTCAGAAACGAACAGTTGGATAAACACCAAACTTGGTATTTAGGTTCAGTATCTTCCAGAGATGCGATACGAAGGTTTTCAAGAAAATCCCCCATCCCAGATTACCGTTTACATGGAACATTTTTCGAAAGTTTTAATTTTCTCAAAAATTGCTCTAACGATTTTGATTAAAATATCATATGGTTAAGATATTTTCATGACAAATGAAATGTATATCTCGAATTTTCTGGGAATATCTCCAAAAGTATTCTTCATTGTGAACGACTTTTGCATAACTGGTAAACCATAAGAGATAGACAAAATTCTACTACACAAAAAATGTAGATTGGGTTAAAATACACAATATATGTCATATACATTTGTTTTTTGAGTGAACCATTTTCGAGATATTGCTTGTTATTCCCTTAAATTTTTCAATATTTATTTTCTCAAATGAGAATTTGTTATTCATTTTTGTTTTGTTTTGGATATGCAAAGAGTATTGATCTGTGGCAAAGAAAATGGTGCTGCACCTAGCAACCAGCTATTAAGAGATATGTATGTGCTTAAAGGCTACTGTATTTCTATATTGCCCTTGTAAATATATATTCCCCTTACATATACAAGAAAATTAGCACTGCAAATGTTTATCTCGATTAACATGAAGTAGGTGGTGAATAAGCGTTTGTAAAAATAGTTTGTACAAGAATAGAGAAAGTCATGTGAGTGTAACACATCAGATTTTTTTATAAGAATTTCGCTGCACCTAACATTTGACACACCTCTTGCAATACAGGGATGTGTGTTTGAGGTCGTTGTTCTGCTGCAAAACAAAACCACTGCCTATTAAACAACGTATGGCATGGTATTAGAGGAACCTCATCTATGTTTAACAGTTGGCTTGATGTACTGGGATTTCATACGTTCTACTGCACAGCGACGAAAAATGTCCGAAGCTTTGAACCAAACAGTTAGAAGTGACGTTCAACTATAAACAGGACCTTTTTTTACTATTCAGATGTCCAATTGCTGAGTTGTTTTTGAAGAAGTATTGATCTTCAACTGTTGTAGTTTATTCTTGTTGAAGTTTTACTGTTGTTAGCTGCACGCTTGGGAAGCCAACTTGAAGTAGTTATTGTCTTCGAGTTTATTTATTTAATCAGCTCCATGTATAACGTCAATTTTGAAGTGGATTATTTATTACGTAATATGGTACTACGTATGAGAAGCTGATTTTTGAAGATGTATTTTTTTTGTTACGCGCCAAGTTTAAAAAAAAATTAACTTTTAACCTTGTTATTAAACTACTTCTATAGATAGTATTTATGTTTGCTTTTGCCTCGGCTGCGTCAGTTATACTTTAGAGACACGTTTCTCTTAATCAGGGCGTGGTGCGAAAAGAATGTAGGCTTACACAGATTTTAAGTTTAAGTTCAAGTCTTTTTATTAATCTTTGATACAAATTAAGTAGCACTACACTGATATCAAGAGCTGTGAGGTTCTTTTATTTAAAACCTGCACTTTGTTATCGCATATACTTAATTCTCGTTTCACACGAATACGTAATATTTCTTTAGAGAACACATCTTCCATCCGGTCACTACAAAGTCTGCAGGCAACTGAATATATTTCAACCGTCAAAACCCGTAAGCTTCTGTATTTCAAGTCTCGGATTGGCTAATTCTAGTCCAATAAAATACCTGCATTTAATTAAAGCTTTTTCTGGCTGTTGATTGGCTAATTTTAAACTGTCACAAAATTTACATTATCGTTGCTCTAATCATGACTAGTAACATTTAAACTCTCAAACTCATTATTGCCTCAAGGTTACCTCATTGTTATCTCATTATTAGTAACGTTAAACTTATTATTCTCACAGCTCTTAGATTATTAAATTACATAACGCATTCACATAGCATTATTAAACATGTTTATAATAATATAAGCATTTGCAAGAACCGTTACATACATTTTTACAAATTATTACATATTGTTTTAAGGCGGGCTGTTATTGAATTTACTTATTAGGCTAGGCATTTCGTTTTGTTAATAAGACGTAATAGTGCTTTCTTAGAAGTTACATGTCCATTTAGGCCCTCCCTGCAGAGTCGTCGCTTAATGGTTGAAACTGATATTTATATATCGCTTGTTTCCATTAACTCAGACGCTGTTTTGACTCTGTATCGTTTACTTATGAGTGTGATGTACTTATCTGTTTGAGCTGTGGTCTTTCTGGGCTGTCCAAGCCTTGAATGATCCTTCAAATGACCAATATCTATTTAACTGGTATGCATCAGCAAGAGATACCCACTTTCTGCAGTTGAGCTATTTCAGTTATAGTGTGCTCTGCATGTGGCAGTGCTATAAAAACGTTTTTCTATTGATATTTCTTTCCTTGGAGTCATTCTACTGGGGTGTTAGTCAGTGTTTACATTGAGCTTCAGGCAACCTCTGTGCGCGTTGTGACCTGGAACATCCTTCAGATGGTTGTATTCGAATTGTGTGCACATGCAGTTAACATCAGCTCACACCTAATGCCATCTAGACGGCCATACATTTAATAATTAGTGCAGTGACTGAAAGCAAACTTCTTGCTTGTTTTGCTCTTTGGTTTTTAATTTTGAAAATATACGGGTTTTTGTTTTGTAATAATAAATGTGTTAATGTAAAATAAAACAACTTATTTCATTCACCTTCCCTTTAGTTCGATTATTATGCATTTTTTGACATTAAGGAGTAGTAGTGTACAACAATGTATTTTCGAACAGTGGAAAATTAATCGCATGCAATTAGAACGTAGGTAGATGTTATATTCTAAAAAACTACGCTCTACATCACCCGACGTAGTATTTTTAACACTTAAATGATTTCAGTCAAATTATATAATATAAAATATAATAACAGCCCACCTTAAAGCAATATGTGTATGTAACAAGATATAAAAAGTGTATATTACAGTCATTGTATACGTTTATATTATTGTATACATGTAATAATGTTATGTGAATATGAGAATAATAGGTTAAAAGTTTAAACAACGAGGTAACTTTGAGGCAGTAATGAGTAAGAAAGTAATAATGCTACTAGTCATTCTTGGAGCAACAATAATGTATTTTTTGTGACAGTTTATAAAATAGCCAATCAACAATCAGAAAAAAGCTTAAGTTAAATAAAAGTATTTTATTGGATTAGGAATAGCCAATCAGGGACTTTAAATACAGAAGCTTATAAATTTAGGCGGTAGAAACCAAGTCAGTTGCTTGTAGACAGCGCTCATACCTGGACGCGTTGATTGTAGACAGTGTTTCTAACAGGACGCGAGATGTGTCCTCGAGAAATTTAATACGTATTCGTGTGAGACGAAAATAGTTTACGTGTTAAAAAGTGCAAGTAATTAATAAAAGAATCTCACAGCTCTCTCTATATTAGTGAAGTGTTATTTTAAATCGTGTCAAGCATTAATAAATGGAGTGAAGTAAAATTATAATCTGTGTAAGCCTACATTCTTCAGTCGCACCATTTCAGTCTAAGAGAAACATGTCTCTAACAATAATACTGACGCAGCCGAGGCAAACATAAATATAATATTTAAAGAAACAGTCAAATTACAAGGTTAATATTTTTATACAATTTTGGGGGGGGGCAAAGGCCACCGGAAAGTACATTTGGGGCGAAGGCTACCGGAAAGCGTGTACTATACGTGCGGTTGCAACGAACTTCAAGTTTGGCTCCCCAACAGTCGAAATATAATACATATTCTTCAAACCGGCTTTCCATACGTGAAGCAACAACCTTCTTCAAATTGCCTCCCAAACCGTGAGGCAAATAACAAAACGAAGCAACCATCTTCTTCACGTTGCCAAACGTGGGGCAAAATAATAAATAACAATACAACGAACCATTATCTTCAAGTAGCAGCAAATAAAGAACGAAATATCAGATTAGCTTGAGATTCTCTGCATCAGTAACATGTCCTGCGTATCCTGAATTCTTCTCTAGAATACTTTGAAGTTTCTTTGTCACCCTTTCTTTAACAGTTCCAGATTTATACACACTCAGTATTTCTGAAACCTTTTCTACTGCCTCAAGAGTTTCCGGTATTTTTAGCGTATATGCTTGCAAATACATACATATGTTGTTGTAGTTACAATATTACTCAAATTATTCTGAACATATAAAAGGTCTAAAAACAATGCTGGTGAAATTATTTCCTTCCCTGCATGTATAGCAGCATTTTTCTGTCGTCAAATATTTTAATTAGATTAACAATTTTAGTTTAGTATGCAGGCTGTAGCGATGTCCCCCACCGAATTACAATTTGTTGTGAGCCGAGGGAAATCCAGTTCCGCCCTTTAAATGTTTTAATTCCAAATGGTTTCGCCACTTGTGCTGAAGTTTTCCCTGCCAAATTTGGTCAAAAAACAATGCTAATGGTAATGATGGTTTGGTGTGTGATTCGTTTTTACTTTAGGCATATTACCACAGTTTGTATGCAGCGAATAAATGGAACATTCGCAACGAAACTAGGGGAACGTCTGTCACAATACCTGATGTCACCTATACCCAGTGTGGTAACACGATTGCTCTGTTTACTTACTAAAACCCCTCTGCCTGATCATGAGTGTCTATCGTCTATGGTGACGTATGTAGTAAGGACGGGCTTTAAACACTACTAAAACGAATTGTGGCTGGCATTTTAACAACTCTAAAGGGTGATACCGGAATTATTGGCTTGTACGATTAATACTTTTATAAACACATGATAGGAAGATTTATATATATTAAAATCAGTGTATAATGTAAGAACAATGAGTTACAATTACGTCACGGGCCTAGTACATGGAGTTTCCGTTTAGCATTGCAATAAAACTTAAACAAGATTAAATAAAAAGGCCAAGATTAGCATAACAGAGAAATTTCCATACATTTGATAATGTTCACACTAAGATAACATTAATTTTTTCAAAGAAGTAACCATATGCCTATTACTTTCTCTATTATGTATAGTAAGCAGGGGGAGTATTGCGTTCCATCCAAAAATTTCATACCGAGATTCCATCGAAAATACATGTTTTGAGGTACCCTGAATTCGATAGAGTATTTTTTGAAACATGTTCGTGTGTGTGTGGTCTGTCAGTGTATCTTTCAAACTGTGAACAGCATAACAAAAACGAAAAGTCGAATAAATACCAAATTTGGTACCTGAGTTTACTATCTTCCAAGGATGCGACACAAAGATTTTCAAGAAAATCATCTTACCGAGACTACCCTTTGCATGGAACATTTTTTGAAAGTTGTATATTTCTCAAGACGGCTCTAACGCTTTTGATTAAAATATCAGATGTTTAAATTATTTTTATGGTAACTGAAATGTATATCTTGAATTTTCTGGCAATGTCCCCAAAAGTCCTCTTCATTCTGAATGACTTTTGCATAACTGGTAAACCGTAAGAGATATACAAAAATTTGCTATACAAAATATGTAGTAGTTCTCGTTAAAATACACAATTTATGTCTTATACATTTTTTTGTGGAGTGAACCATTTGCGAGATATTCTTGTTATTTGTTTGAATTTTTCAATACTCAAATGGGAATTCGTTATTATTCTTTTTTATGCCCTAGACTTGGAAAGAGAATGGAATGCTCCACATAGCAACCAGCTCTTAAAAGATTTGACTATCGCTTAAAGCCTAACATATTCCCCTTGCATCTACAAGAAAATTAGCAATAAAATTAACATCTCGATATCTCAATTAACATGAAGTAGATGAAGAATAAGCGTTTGTAATGTAGTTAGTACAAGAGTGGAGAAAGTCACGTGAGTGCAACACATCAGATTTATTAGACATGCTTTTTTGGATTCAGGGGGGTCTCAAAACGCTTATTTCAGGTGAAATCTTGATATCGATTTTTTGGGTGAAATACAATACTGTATCTACTAAGGTACGTGGTAGAGAAAGAAGAAAGATAGAAAACGATAAAAATCTAACTGCCTGCGCAGGCTACTGGTCAGAGATATTAGCTTGATTCCCGGTAAGTGATTTTTTTCTGTCATTCAGCATATTCAAAAACTCTTATCAGAAAAGAATGAATGCGATTGTTTCAAATATTTTAAAGGCAAAATCCTACGTTCCACATAACGACGAGCTATCCACAGCAAGGAGCTTCAAATTTCTATCCATTAGGTATGAACAGTAAAGTATTATTAATTATTTTGATTTAATGTATGTAATTATTAATAAAAAGCAAATAATGGCTAATTAAATCTGCATTCTCTTGCTCAATGTGCAATGTATTGAGGTCACCTACTTTGTGAGGAATGATTTAGATTAAATAATTGCAGCGTTAATATACCGGCGCTGATATTTTATGTCGTTTGGTGTTATTACTTGTGACCTGAATATTATTTCAAAGCAAACATTGGTTTAAACTAAATTCCATTTATTTGAAATTCGGTTATCGCTTTACGATTATCACAATTGTAACCATATTTTACAAGCCCTTGATGAGGACTTCTGTGCTACTCAAATGAATGTGATACTTTTAGAATTGCATTATGAAGCGGGTACTTAAACGAAATTATACTTCAAAAATATATGTAAATTTCATAAGAAAACATGCTGTGATTATTTTAAAACAGTCCAGAATTTTGGAAAATTGCATTTGAAACGTGTAATGCAACACTTCATAAAAGCACTACTTATCAAAGATAAAGCTAAAGGTAGATATCACGGAGGTGCCCCCGGAACCGGGACAGAGCACCGCTAGTAGGCCGTAATGGCCCTTTTTTATTGCAACGTGACACCTGGGAGGGAGGGAGGGATGCCGACGGGTGCAAGCATGGATGGGGTCCCTAACGTTTCTAGATTGAACACATCCGGCTCCGTCCGGTCCTACCCTCAAGTAACCAACCCCCGGTAGTGCCGTACATATGGAGCTCTCTCAGGGGGGGACCTAACTGAGAGTGCCCGCAGAAGAAACAGGGCGCAAGCCACCGTCCATCCGCAACCCGCCGAACACCGTCGCCTCGTCCTACAACCCTGAAACAAATATCAGAGGTACAGGAAACGGGGGGAGGAAAGTCGTGGTAGAAGATGAACCACCATAACATTCGCCTGCCGACCCGGGGAACCACGAAAAACCCATCGCCGGGGATTGAACCCGGGACCTCCCAAATACGGGCCTAAGACGTTACTGCCTGAGCCATTCCGCTCGGTAGGTACTACTTACTAAAAGTATAGCAATTAATCTTAGCTGTAGTATCAATTCACAGCAAATTATGGGAACTTTTTTGGATGTGGGAAAATTTAATTTAATATTCCTTTTGCAAAAATAGACAGAAAACTAGTGTTATAAAAGACACCACTATAACGAAAACTATAATTATAGTTAAAACAAAAAATCGCTAAAACAGGATAATTGCTTGAAATTCAACATTTTTTTCCCCCTCGAAGGTAGCGTAAGTAACATAAATCTTACTGTTTCTTTACTAAGAGTTATAGAAGACACAGCACAAACACATCACATCTCTAAGTAAAGGATTACTGTTAAAAGAGCTCAGATGCTATTGCATAGTGACCTGGTACCGTATCAACCATGTAGTATATCGTATTAGACGTCAACCGTGGTTGCTCCATATCGCGGTCTGCTCGGGACGACCAGCTCTCAGGAGGGAGCTGTGTGACCTAGCTATGGGCCTCGGTTATCGAATAGAAGGCGTTGTTGTGGAAGCTTCTTTCTCCCCACTCCCGAATATTCTGGAATTCTCTGGAAAATTCCAGCGGCCATGTATAAGCGAGTGTACTCGCGAATTATTGAGTGTGTTTCTGGTGCAACATAAAGTGTTGGTAATTCAGTGCGTTCTCCGAGTGAGGTTGCAACGATAGTTGTGACGTACAGTGAGTGCTGATACTGCGAGAGATTAGAGAGGTCTTGTGTTCGGCTCCCAGCGAATGAAGCGAAAGGAAGAAGACAAAGTGACAGGGAAAATTGGACTAAATCACCTTAGTGAAGTGACAGTGAAAATTAAGTGAAGTGACAGGGAAAATTAAACTAGGTCACCATAGTGAAGTGACCATGAGGGCTAAGTGAAGTGACAGTCAGAACTAAGTGAAGTGACAGGGACAACTGAGCTAGATCACCTTAGTGAAGTGACAGCCAGAACTAGTGAAGGGACAGGGACACTTGAACTAGATCACCTTAGTGAAGTGACAGTCAGAGCTAAGTGAAGTGACAGGGATAATTGAACTAGATCACCTTAGTGAAGTGACAGGGATAATTCAACTAGACCACCTTAGTGAAGTGACAGAGAAAATTGGACTAGATCACCTTAGTGAAGTGACCGCGAGAACTAAGTGAAGTGACAGGGACAATTGAACCAGTTCACCTTAGTGATGTGACAGGGATAATTCAACTAGATCACCTTAGTGAAGTGACAGGGAAAATTGGACTAGATCACTTTAGTGAAGTCTCCGCGAGAACTAAGTGAAGTTACAGGGACAATTGAACTAGTTCACCTTAGTGATGTGACAGGGAAAATTGCACTAGATCACCTTAGTGAAGTGACCGCGAGAACTAAGTGAAGTGACAGGGACAATTGAACTAGTTCACCTTAGTGATGTGACAGGAAAAATTGGACTAGATCACCTTAGTGATGTAACTGCGAGAACAAAGTGAAGTGACAGGGACAACTGAACTAGTTCACCTTAGTGATGTGACAGGGATAACTCAAATAGACCACCTTAGTGAAGTGGCAGGCACAATTGAATTAGATCACCTTAGTGGAGTGACAGGAAGAACTAAGGGAAGTGACAGGGACAACTGAACCAGATCACCTTAACGAAGTGACAGGGAAAATTGGACTAGGTCACCTTAGTAAAGTGACAATGAGAACTAAGTGAAGCAACAGGGAAAATTGGTCTAGATCACTTCAGTGAAGTGTCAGTGAGTTCTAAATGAGTGGCAAGGACAGTTAAATTAGATCACATTAGTGAAGTAGCAGTAACACCTTATGAAGTGAAAACAGGACAGTCTCACACTGTCCTGATAGCCAGACAAACGGACAACCAGGAGTTTGTTGGTTGGTAAGGTCAGCTCTATCTCTAATCGTAACACCATCAACTTTAGTGGAGTCAGTAAACTACGAAACTTTCACCTTGCCCCACAGATGCGTAAACTCCGCAGTGTAGAAAGTGTAAACTTGTCACCGAGATTTAGGTCTTTTATGTGGACTTTTAATTAGACCACAGAAACATCTTCCCCTCTTTACCAGACGTTATCTCTATAAGGTTGTACATGCGCAGTAAAGTAACCTTGTCAGTTTTGACTGGAAAATTACTCTAGATTATGCATTTTTTCATTCTCTGCCTTTATTCATTAACTTATTTTCGGAATACTATTTTTAGCAAAATCAAAACGAGTTTTTCACTTTTATATGTTTACTTCTTTTGCATACACCAGATCACGGTCAAAAACACACAATAAAAAATCTGGTGTGTTAAATTCACATACGGACACTCATAGGAAAGCACATTACCCTATCTACTTCATTTTAATCCATGTAAACCTTTCCAGAAATAGCTACATTACATATGTCGTTATAGATACAAAGATAACAGCAATAGTCAAATGTTTAAGAACTGGACGCTATATGCTGGCCTTAAAATTCCACTCTGTTTCCATGACATCGCGAGAAACAACTGAATGTTGGCATGACTTAAGAGAATGACCAAGAAATGAACAATTCGAACCGGATATCTAGAAATGAGTTACACCACAAAAAACGTTATTTGAAATAAATTGTGTGTTTAAAAGAGATCTACATTTTTTGTGCAGTACGTTTTCGTCTATCTCTTAATGTTTACAAGACTACATAACTTATCAGGTATATATCTTTAACATATGGTGTTATTAGTCATTTTTTACAAAATAAAAAATTTCGAAAAATTATTTGATATAAGGAGTAGTTCGGGGTGTGGAGGTTTTCTTGAAAATCCTTGGAAGGTAGTTTGCATTTATATCCGACTCTTCGTTTTCATCTATGCTGTTCACAGGCACAGACATACACACATACACACACAATACACGCGCGCGCATGGATGTTTTTATAAAACGATTTTTTTATCCAAGGGTCTCAAAACATGTATTTCCGGTGAAATCTCTGTACCTAATAGGTACAAAATTAAATTGAGTTTTATTTATGAGCCGCTCTTTAACTACTGTGATCCTTAGCGTCCCATTCTATATTGGGCGTGAAAGATTAGGAAATTTTTTGTTGTCCTCCGTGGACTAGGGGTACCATGCTAGCCTCTGGTTCCCGAGGTCGCGGGTTCAAACCCGGTGGGGGACGATGGATTTTTTTTTGGGCGTAAAAATCTTTAGCACGGCTTCCTTCGGAAGGGAAGTAAAGCCGGTGGTACCGTGTCGTAAATTTACGGCACGTAAAAGAACCTCAAGTCTTATAAAGAAGCCTTTGAGCAAAATTTCGGTCTTTCAAGGCCAATATAGAATGGGACGCTAAGAACCATAGTAATTAAAGAGCGCCCACAAATAAAACTCAATTAATTAACCAGAAATTTTGCTTGAGGACCTTTTACGCAGTAAATCTACAAGACCACCGGCTTTAATTCTCTTCCGAAGGAACCCATGCTAAGAATTTTTACACCCGAAAAAATCCATCGCCCTTCGGCAGACTTCAACCCACGACCTCGGGTACTTGAGGCTATGATGGACCACTAGCCCATGGAGGACGATCCTACTAGGCACGTGGTAATAAAAAGAGAAGTAGAGATCACTTCAATCACGTCTTTCATTTAAATTAATTGAAAGAATGCACCAATACAGAGGCATCTGGAAAGAACATACGGATAGAATGAAAGCTTACCGCATCTCAAAATTATTACTAAGTTATAAATCTATAGGCAATAGAAACATTGCAGACCGAAGAAAACAGGGTCACAGCAAAAATTCAATTCATGAAACCGAAACAAGCATTTTGGGGCTTAAAGACTGGTTCACAACAACAGATAACGGGCAGAAAATGACAAAATTGAAATACATGCTTTAATGGAAGCGTTCACAATTGACGGAAAGCTTTACCGGGCCTCAGAAAGGGAAAGGAAGTATTGGCCAAGTTTTAAATTTCCTGTTCTCGTTCCCGGGCACGGCGTATTACATCCATATTGTGTATAATAGAGATTATTCTAGGTGGCCGTGACATGAAACAGCCGCTAGAGCTCTCTGGGAACTTGAACCCGGAAGAAATTCTAGCATATGTGCGTCCTTACCTCAGATACTGACAACGGTAGATCCATTGAGAGTTAGTTCTCTAGTGAAAGCGTCAACTGTAGTTCATTTATATGCAACTCAAATCTGGTTATTGCCTCAAAAACAACATAAAAAAACCGAGCGGGATATCTCAGGCGGTAAAGTATGTAGCCCACATTCAGGAGGTCCCGGGTTCAAATCCCGTGGGCCAATCAATCTGACTGAGGTTTTTTCGTGCTTTCTCTGTCACCAAGGTAAATACCGGATTGGATATTTAATACCACGACCCAAAGTTCCGCCTTAAGTCTAAAGCAATAGGTAGTAATAGCGAATGCTATGCCTTCTATACACAGACAATGAAAGCAGGTAGACTGGACGGCATCCTAATGCCATCTGCACGGCATAAAGAAGATTCGGCTGCTATGCGCTAGGTTGTATGTGGACACGTGACGAAGCAAGATGGCATGGTTACAGGGATAAGACCTAGAAGGCTAACTGTCCGCCTTTCTGTCAGAAGGCGGCAGTTGGACTGCATGGCACCGTAATGCATGGCACGAAGCAGGTGGTTACAGGGATGAGACCTAGAAGGATAACTGTCCGCTTTCTGTGTGAAGGCGGCAGTTGGACTGGACGGCACCGTAATACCATCTGCACGGCACGAAGCAGCAGGTCCGGTTGCTATACACTAGGGTCTCTGTGGACACGTGACGAAGCGGGTGGTTACAAGAATGAGACCTAGAAGGTTAACTGTCCGCCTTTCTGTGTGAAGGCGGCAGTTGGACTGGACGGCACCCTATGCACGGCACGATAGGTGGTTACTGGGATGAGATCTAGAAGGTTAACTGTCCGCTTTCTTCGTGAAGGCGGCAGTTGGACTGGACGGCACCCTAATGCACGGCACGAAGTAGGTGGTTATAGGGATGAGACCTAGAAGGCTAACTGTCCGCTTTCTGTGTGAAGGCGGCAGTTGGACTGGACGGCACCCTAATGCCATCTGCACGACACGAAGCAGCAGCTCCGGTTGCTATGCACTAGGGTCTCTGTGGACACGTGACGAAGCGGATGGTTACAGGGATGAGACCTAGAAGACGAACTGTCCGCCTTTCTGTGTGAAGGCGGCAGTTGGCCTGGACGGCACCCTAATGCCATCTGCACGGCACGAAGCAGCAGCTCCGGTTTCTATGCAATAGGGTCTCCGTGGACACGTGACGAAGCGGGTGGTTACAAGAATGAGACCTAGAAGGCTAACTGTCCGCCACACATCGATCTAAGTGTTGTCCACTAACAGATCCGTCGCGATATGACCATGCAGTTAAAGCAACGTAAAATAAATAGAGTAATGATAATAATAATATGAAAAACTACGAAGAACAACAAAAATCCGTAGAAATTAATAAAGAACAATATATAACGTTAATGTACGCCATTAAATAAAGGCATGAAACAATAAAGGAGTCGGAAATGTAATGGATCTCCATTTAGATAATGCCTACTGTATCGAATTTTGACGTTGGCTAACCCGTTAAATGTTAGCTGAATTGGAAGCAGATGAAAAGTATCATTGGTCAATTAAAAATAAATGAAATCCCAATGCGTAAAATCGATTTTCTACGTTGTAATCGATATGATATCGATATGCTTTCCCGTTCTCGTTACCGGGCTGTTGCGAGATAAAATCTAGTGTGCTGCATTGCCTCTCGTTTTCGGGCTATTGTGAACCATGAATATGATGCTTTAATTCGGTTAACATAACTTGTACTAATGCGGTATATTTTATTTCCGAAGCCATTTCTAGGTTTAAAGGATCTTAACAAAAGATGAAGAAGAGTTTGAGAAAGAAATCTAGAGTGACTCTACTTGTTTGTGTTTGAAAAATGAAAGCAATCCGGCAGTTTCTTGGTCTCAGAAGCGGAAGCAGCCTTCTCCTCTGACGATAATCTGGAGCGTCATCCCTTTCGCAACGGTCTTGAGATTTGGAAAGCCCAGAGGTCAAAGTGTCATGTAAGAGATCCGATGTGTGGGGGTGGGTGGATGCGGCAATGGTTGGGTGGGATGCTGAGGGGCACGAGGGGCTAAGGGAGGGTTGCTGGAGCCGACCATCGATTTCCGGCAAGGGGCGACCTCGATTCCCTGCTTCAGCACTAGCAGGTTGCAGCATCTAGCTAGCGTTCCCTCGTGTTACTGATGATAAACACAATCATCAGGTAAACACCAACCTATCTTTTAAAGGCAGTATTAATAAAATTTGGAAAAAATTCAATATTTTTTTAAAGTTTTATTATACTTATATAACTTGCACTTTCGTACTGCATAATTATTTTAATATAAACAATTTTAAAGCCACAAATGGCTATTTAATTGGTCGCGTTAAATTAAGGTAAAGCATATCAACGAACTTTAAACACAATTTTCCTCAAGTACTTTTTCCATCATTTTTCTCTATTCTAAATGTTCCTTGTGCCACAGCTTATATAACTTATTAACTTGAAATTTTCAGGAGTGGTTCAGAAAATAAGCAATTACATTTTTGTGCAATAGTTAAAAGATATTAAATAACTCAGCTGAAATTATATGATTTTCTGTATCTCAGATTGAAAACGTTGACAAGTTTAATAACAGGTATACCATTCTTTTCTCATAAACTAATTAAAATTTATAAATGCCTACCAAAAATGTCTTTATGTTTGTATACTAAGCTCAAATTAAAAATTTGGGAGCGATACAATAACCGTAGGAGGATTTTATACTACGATAACAAAAACTGATTAGTTATGAATAAAAGAAATCTAATGTCTTAGCAACGGTTTAACATAGCTCGTTAAAATGTCGTGTGCACTATATGCTTTACGTTTTCAGTGCGTGGTAAAACCAATGAAGCAAAGTGTGGATGTGTGGATTTTCATAAAAACTTCGCCTTAAACAATTTCACTCCGCCAAAATATTTGCTTTATTTAAAGCTTCAATTAGAAATTAAAAAAAAGTCAAATAAGTTAACATTTACAAATATACAATGTACAATTTCTCTAGCCATTACCAGCTTGCAGGTATCCCTAATAATACGCAATGCTATTCCTATGCGTTACTTTAATTACCATAAATGTTTCAATTTAGAAAATACAGACTTGGTAACATGCAATATGTGAAAACTACACTCACAAGGGGCCATTGTTACATTGAGTTACAGATGAAGCTGCGATTTTGTTTAGTCAAAGTAGGTCGAAAATAAAAAATATCTGATGTGTTACACTCACATGACTTTTTCTACTCTTGTACAAACTATTTTTACAAACGCTTAATCTCCATATGCTTCATGTTAATCGATATATCGAGATGTCGATCTTATTGATAATTTTCTTGTAGATGCAAGGGGAATATGTTAAGTTTTAAGCGATAGTCAAATATTTTAACACTGGTTGCTATGTGGCGCATTCCATTCTCTTTGCATGTCCAGGACATAAAAAAATAATAACGAATTTGAGAAAAAGTATAAGTATTGGAAAATGTAAGGTAATAACAAGCAATATCTCGCAAACGGTTCACTCAACAAAAGAAATGCATATGACATAAATTGTGTATTTTAACGCGATCTACATTTTTCGTGTAGTAAACTTTTGTCTATCTCTTATGGTTTACCAGTTATGAAAAAGTCGTTCATAATGAAGAACACTTTTGGAGACCTTGCCAGAAAATTCGAGATATACATTTCATTTGTCATGACAATATCTTAAACATATGATAGTTTAATCAAAATCGTTAGAGCCGTTTTTGAGAAAATTAAAATTTTCGAAAAATGTTCCATGTAAAGGGTAGTCTGGGGTGGGGGGATTTTCTTGAAAACCTTCGTGTCGCATCTCTGGAAGATACTGAACCTAAATACCAAGTTTGGTGTTTATCCCACTGTTCGTTTCAGAGTTATGCTGTTCACAGACAGACACACAGACAGACACACACACGGACATGTTTCCAAAAATGCTCTTTTTGGATTCAGGGGGTCTCAAAACATACATTTCCGGTGAAATCTCGGTATCGAATTTTTGGGTGGAATACAATACTTCCCCTACTTACTATACGTAGTAGAGAAAGTAATACACGTGTCTCGTTTTCTCTTGCATAGGCCCAATTCGACAGGTAAAACTAAATTTACAAATTATAATGATTCACTAATAATACCTAATTCATTGTACATATCTTTTTTAAAAAGTATTAAACGAGAGAACTTAAAAAATATGCAATAATTATTTTTATCTCTTCAGATTTTTTGGAGGCACCCATCATAGGGGGAAAAAATGAAAGTAATTGCGGACGATTTTCTCTTCGCTACGTGAAATCTTGGTTGTAAGCTATCTTTAGTGCGGTCTTGAGCGCAGATACTTGTAGCTTTGGTGCGGAGCAAAGTTTATTATCCCGGCCCATCCTTGGTTGTGTTCATACATTGACGAAGGAATACATAGGTTTCACTGGATTGTAAAATTAAACCTTCTCTAAGTCTGGCAAATGAAACAAAATTGAATTGGAGTAAAGAGGCACATATACTTAACTTAGGAAGAAAGGAAAGATCGGGAATGGCATGATTTAGACTGGGGGGCTAGAGGGCACAGAAAATGACTAACGATTCTGGCAGGAGAATATGCCCATTCTGTGATTTGGATAAAGACTGGATACATATTTTGGCAGAATGCGCTCAATGGGAAAACCAGCGGACAATTAAACTCAAAGAAAAATTATTAAGTCTGTCAAGAAAGAGATTGGCATGTTGGGATCTACTGGCTGACCAGAGGAACTGGAAAAACATCGGCAATTTCTTGGCTAAAGTGCACGAAGCTAGGTCAAAATTGTTCAGTTAGTCAAAGGTAATTTATCTCTATTTTCCTTTTTCTAGTTCTTTTTTTTTGTTTTGTTTCTTTTTCTGTTGTTTATTTTGCCACCATACTTTGTATCTTAAATATGCATGTACGGTCAATGACCCTGAACTAAATATTTGTCTAATAACTTCAATAATTTGAAACCAATAAAGATACCTTATCATCTATCTATCTGTCTGCTGTCTGTCTATCCATTAGTTGTATGTCTCCATGCAGCGTGGTATGATTGGGAATAAAAGTATTAATTATGAATAATCCAACTGTTGGAATGTGCGTATTATGTGTATGTACATATGTTTACATCAATTCAGTAATATTCCATTTCTTTATAAGGGCGTATTAAAGGTGTGTGTTGATTTGTTTTTTATATGAAATATTTAAAATGTTTTTGTAAAGCAATATGAAAAGTATTTGAAATAAAGTCTCTTGTGCTCAAATTGTGCCTACATTCTCATATGAAAACTGTTTAAACATGCACAATATTATATTTTTAATTCATGTGTATTACTCATTTCACTTGTCAGTTCCAAATTCAATATTCCGATTCTTGAGAAATACGACCTTCATCCCTTGTGGCAACTTTGCATACATTTACTGCAGTGTCTGACATACCACAAGGCAGCTGATCGTGAGCGGAAGACAGACCAAAAGTCAGCCGTTACCTAACACTGTAGTTTTTTCCCCGTAGAATAGGGACCCCATGGAAGAGAAAGCCGAGACAGAGTACTTTTGTGCTCGATGTATTTTCAGAATATAAAATCGCAGCTCAATCAGCAATATTAACGTGGCAATGGGCCCTTGTCAATTGTTTAGAAGAAAAAGAAAAGAAAGGAAATATATCTGATGTGTTACATTCACATGACTTTCTCTAACCTTGTACAAACTACTTTTACGAACGCTTATTCTCCATCTACCTCATGTTAATCGAGATGAACATTTCCATAAACTATCTTATTGCTAATTTTCTTGTAGGTGCAAGGGGAATATGGTAGGCTTTAAGCGATAGTCAAATAATTTAAGAGCTGGTTGCTATGTGAAGCATTCATTCTCTTTGATGTCCAGGACATAGAAAAGGAATAACGAATTCCCATTTGAGAAAAGGTATTGAAAACTTCAAACAAATGACAAGGAATATCTCGGAAATAGTTCACTCCACAAAAAAATATATGTGACATAAATTGTGTGTTTAAATGAGATCTGTATTTTTTATGTAGTAAAATGTTTTCTATCTCTTACGGTTTACCAGTTATGCAAAATTCATTCAGAATAAAGAGAATTCTGTAACTTATCGCGTTCTTTGTGTATGACAAACAAAAGTCATCCATCTATTCAGCTAACACGACATAGAACTCAGTAGCGGTTAACATCAGTTGTAAGGAAGTGGACACGTTTATGGTATGAAGTGTTAGGTAGGTTATTTATTTAACATTTCACGTAAACATTTATGGTTATGGAAGAAGAAGATAGGAATATACGAAATATTGGTAAACTAAAAAGAGAAATAATAAATGGGTTAGATTATTATTCAAGTAAAATGAGTGTTAGTAAGACAGTAAAAAAAAAGCTAAGGCTAACCAAGTGTTCAGAAACAGTAGTGTTACACTTACATGACTTTCTCTACTCTTGTACAACCTATTTTTACAAACGCTTATTCTCCATATGCATGTTAATCGAGATGTTAATCTTATTGCTAATGTTCTTGTAGATGCAAGGGGAATATGGTAGGCTTTAAGCTATAGTCAAATATTTTAAGAGCTGGTTGCTATGTGGTGTATTCCATTTTCTTTGAATTACCAGAACAAAAAAAAAAGAATAACGAATTATAAGTATTTAAGGGAATAACAAGCAATATCCCGAAAATGGTGCCCTCAACAAAAAAAATGTATATGACATAAATTGTGTATTTTAACGCGATCTACATTTTATGTGTAGTAAAAGTTTGTCTATCTCTTATGGTTTACCAGTTATGCAAAAGTCGTTCCCAATGAAGAATAATTTTGGAGACATTCCCACAAAATTCAAGATATACATTTTATTTGCCATGAAAATATATTAAACATATGATATTTTAATCAAAATCGTTAGAGTCGTTTTTGAGAAAATTAAAATGTTCGATAATTGATCCATGTAAAGGGTAATCTTGGTGGAGGGATTTTCTTGAAAACCTTCGTGTCGCATCTCTGGAGGATACTGAACCTAAATACCAGGTTTGGTGTTTATCCGACTGTTCGTTTCTGAGTTATGTTGTTCACAGACACACAGATACACACACACGGACATGTTTCCAAGGGGATCTCAAAACATGTATTTCCGGTGAAATCTCGGTATCGAATTTTTGGGTGGAATACAATACTTCCCCTACTTACTGTACGTAGTAGAGAAAGTAAAAAAGGAACGAATGAAAGCATGTCGTCATCCGTGGTGTAGTGGTTACCATGCTAACCTCCAGTTTCCGAGGCCGCCGATTCAAATCAGGCAGAGGATGATGGTTTTTTTTCGGGCGTAAAAATCTTTAGCATGGCTTCCTTTAGAAGAGAAGTAAAGCCGGTGGTACCGTGTCAAAAATTTACGGCACGCAAAAGAACCTCAAGCCTGATAAAGAGACCTCTGAACAAAATGTCCGGTCTTTCACGCCCAATATAGAATGGGATGCTAAGGACCACAACAGTTAAAGAGCGTCCATAAATAAAACTCAATTTAATTGAATTTGAATGAAAGAACTTCTAAGGACCCATAAAAAAAGAATGCAAAAAGGATTGGGGAAACAAAAACACGCTAGGTTAACGCAATGTAATAAAATAGTGCAAAGCGGAGTGTAGCGCATCGTTCATTATTGTGTTCGAAAACATTCAATCCACGTTGTACATGATTTTGTCAAGGGTAGATAGATCCCCTATCAAATTATAGCTTTTTGTCTTTTATATCTCCATATTTTTGGATAATATATATTTTATGCCTGTTAAACTGTATTACGAGGTACTAAAAATACAAAGAGAAGATTGAAGTGCAGGTGAAAATTAAATGTCTTGCACTTGCCTATTAGCAATGCAGTTATTTCACTATTTGGCAATGTATCATTCACAAAATGACATTAAATTGGCATACCGATCGTAGCTGGGCGCCAAAGTGCGAGCGTACATGTGGCAACAGTGCGTCCCATTTAACCTGCACTGTCTTTTAAGCGTGAGACGCGATATATAGTTTGTTGAAACATTAAATGAAATGACAATTCGGAAAGGAAAATTTCCTAAGGGCCTACGTTTAGGGTACCTCCACAATATATACCAGCTATGAAGACTGAGGCAAACCTGAAAAAATGCCAATTCGGAGGACAGTTTTGACGGGATAAGAACCAAGGACCTCCCATTCGCGAGTCCATGCCTTAAAACCTCTATCCGCGACAAACATATTACAGAGAATGCACACTGAGTCTGGGAAATTTCGGAAAATGTGTGACATTTGTGATTATAATGTTTCTATACAGTTTCGAGAAAAACAGATGATGGATTTGAACCAATTCTCTTAATAAACACTTTAACAAGTAGGAACACACAATTCATCACAGATGTCCTTTCCAACACGTTCCACTCGAATAGTAGCTACTTACCGCATTGCGATTCCACACACAACCCCCAGTGACGCACCGCTGCACGAAACCTTTGCTAGCACTGCAGGTATGATGTTGAATACCGCACGCCGGATATGTTCCTTTAGATGGCCAGTGCAAGAACAGATCTGACACGCAGTTCGTATCTATATGTAGATGTTCCTTCAGTCACGACTACAGAAGAATAACTATATGTTTCAGTTAGTCTAATACCTGCCGTTACTTTCTCTACCACCTGCATATAGGAGGTAAGATTAAGTATAGTATTCCACCCAAAAATTCGATATCGATATGTCTACAGCTATACATTTCTGTGATCTTGTGTGTGAAAAGTTGGTTAATACCAAACTTATAATTAAGTTCAGCTTCCTCCAAGGATACAACAGAAAACTTTTCAAGAACCCCCCCCCACTACAAACGACCTTTATATGATAATTTGCGTATTTACAAGAAGGAAGACTTCTGGGTGCATATCTTGGCTATCTGTGAGAGCACGGAATAATGTGGTGTTAAACACTGTCTCAAATAGAGGTTTATGGGTACGTTGTGAGGCAGTATTTTTAACACTTGAATAATTTCAGTTAAATTATATAATATGTAAATTTAATAACAGCCCGTCTTGAAGCAATACGTATGTAATAATTTTTAAAAAAATGTATGTAACAGTCAACGCATTTGCTTATATTATTGTAAACATGTTCAATAATGTTATGTGAATGCATTACGTAATTTAATAATGTAAGAGCTGTGAGAATAATAAGTTTAACGTTGCTAACAATGAGGTAACAATGAGGTAACCTTGAGGCAATAATGAGTTTGAGAGTTTAAATACTACTAATCATGATTAGGGCAGCAATAATGTAAATTTTGTGACAGTTTAAAAATAGCCAATCAACAGCCAGAAAAAGCTTTAGTAAAATGCAGATATTCTATTGGACTACGATTAGCCAATCAGAGACTTGAAATACAGAAGTTTACGTGTTTTGAGGGTTGAAATACGTTCAGTTGCCTGCAGACCTTGATAGTAACCGGATGGAAGATGCGTTCTCTAGAGAAATATTACGTATTCGTGTGAAACGAAAACTAAGTATACACGTTAAAAAAGTGCAAGTATTACATAATCTCACAGCTCTTGATATTAGCGTAGTGCTATTTCATTTCTGTCAAGGATTAATAAAAAAAGAAGTGAATTAAAGCTTAAAATCTGTGTAAGCCTACATTCTTGTCGCACCACGCCCTGATTAAGAGAAACGTGTCTCTAAAGTAATACTGACGCAGCGGAGGCAAACAAACATAAATAATATCTATAGAAGCAGTTTAATAACAAAGTTAATATAATATTTTTTATACTTGGAGTGTAACAACAAAAATACATCTTCAAATAGGCTTTGCATACGTAGAAGCATATTAGGTAACAAACAATCTTCTGCAAAAATTGATGTCCATACGCGGAGCTAAATAAATAAACTCATAAAGAACAATACCTTCTTCAAATTGGCTCCCATACGTGGGACACAACCTACTTCAAGTTGGTTCCCAAACGTGGGGATAACATCAGCAGAAAAACACCTACTTCAGTTGGGCGCTAATGGCAGGCAGAGAAGAGGAAGAGTGAATAGGTAAATTTCTGTTTAAGGCAAGATAGCTCAAGTCTTAGAAGGCTGATATTAGGGGAGGGGGTATGAACCTAGCTAAACGTATCCTGCTGAGCATTATTGCTTCATTTGTATGTTGTTTAATGTCATAGTGCTATTGTGATCAATAATATTCTTTAAAATATGTAATAAAACATAGTAATGCATAGTAATATAGTTTACCGTTGTCTGTCTTTTGTTATTATTTAGTCCCTTATACTTGACTATGTTTATCCTACACTTTTTACTTTCTCTACTGCTTTCCTATAATAAGTTTCAACCCACAAATTCGAAGCCGAGATTTAACTGGAAATACATGTTTTGAGCTCTCCGAAATCCAAAAACAGCATTTTTAAAAATAAGGTCTGTATGTATATGTGTGTGTGCCAATGTATCTGTGAACAGCATAAGTCAAAAAGGAGTAGGCTGCGAAGTCCTATTCTTTCTGAATGGCTTTTGTATAATTGGTAAACCATAAAGGCAAAATCTTACTAGACAAAAAGTGCAGAAATTGTTAAAGTACACAGTTAATGTCAAATACATTTTTTGTTGTATTCACCATTTCCGAGATATTCTTTATTATTGTTTGGAATTTTCAAAACACTTTTTTTGAAGTGGTGAGTCGCCATTCGTTTTTTTTCTCGTGGTCATGCACCACATCGCTTTAGCCAACTATATTCTTCTTATCCTACAATAAAATGTGTAAATATGCAATGGAAGCTTATATCGATTAACAGGAGATAGATGAGAAAAATCTGATGTGATATATTCACATGGCTTTCTCTACCCTCTATCGTTTATTACTGGGTATGCAAACTACATATTCTCACTAAAGCCTATCTTTATATATATACTGCATTTTTATCCAAATAAACCTTTCCAGAAATAGCTACGTTACGCATTTCGTTATAGCTACAAAGAGAACAGTGATAGTCAAATGTTTAAGAACTGGCTCTGTACGCTGGCCTTAAAATGGCATACTGTTTCCATGCAATCGCAAGAAACAACTGAGTATTGAAAGGACTTTAAAAATGGCCAAGAAATGAATTCGAATCATTAGTAACGGATATGTCAGAAATGGCTTATGCCACCAAGAACTTATTAGAAATAAATTGTGTGTTGCAAAAAGATCTACATTTCCTGTGTAGTACGTTTTCGTCTAACGTTTAACGTTTACCAGTTATACAAGATTGTACAAAATTCCTTCCGAATGAAGAAGACTTCCTAGGCCATTCCCAGAAAATTCACAATATACAATTTATACGTCATGTAAATATGTTTAATATAAAGTATTTTAATCAAAATCGTTAGAGCCATTTTTTAGAAAATCAAACTTTTCGAGAAATGTTCCATCTAAAGGGTGGGGGATTTGGGAGGGGGATTGGGTGGGATTGGGAGTGTGATATGGAGGGGACTTGGGAGTGGGGGATTTTCCTTGAAAATCTTCGTGTAGCATCCCTGAAAGTTACTGAACCTAAATAGCAAGTTATACACATGGACATGTTTTGAAAAATGCTTTATTTGCATTCAACGGGCCTCTAAACATGTATTTCCGGTGAAATCTTGCTATCGAATTTTTGGGTGGAATGCAATGCTTCCCCTACTTACTATACGTAGTAGAAAAGCAATAAAGTTTTGATAAGAATAATCTGCAGAAGAGGGACGAAAGAAAGTGATATTAATGCTACTGATATCACATTAACTTATTTAGAACTATAAAAAGGACAGTAAAGCAAAGCGTGCATAATTTATCTTGAAGATAAGCGGTTTTATTGTTCAGTTGGCAATGAGTACAGCACTATAAGTGCAGCTTAATAAAAAAATTAGTATAAACGGAATCGTAAATTACAACTTCAGGACATTGATAACATTTTAATGTCTTTTAGTTAGTTATACTCACCGCTGGCCTAAAAGGCTCAGTACTTTGAAGTTCCCTCTACTGAACGATTCCTAATATAATTTCAAACAGGCAAGTTTGAGTGTAGATAGGTAAGAAAACAAGTGACATTCTGCTGATTGGCTTCTTTAGCTAATCTCATACATTTAATCATAAATTCTACATTATTTCTATAGTACGGGTTTTAATTGTTCAGTAACTTAAAACATAATTCACATTTCCGAAGCACACATAACGAATATATTTCAATTATTTATTCTGTCTTGCATCTGCAACTGAAGGGCTAAATTAAGGTAATACCTATGCAGAGCTGTTTTTCCGGGGGACACCTACCCTAAACTTTTAGGAAGAGAAACGTAAAATACGCTCTTGTTTTTTGCTTTTATACACTGCCGTTTGTGAAAATTACAACACCAAGAATTGCCTGAATAACTCCAAACTTGGTGGAAGTGTAGAAGAGTATGCAAGCAATAAGTGATTAGGTTTGCAGAGAGATGGAGTACGGGTAGGCCGAGCAGAGCCCTCTCGTGTAGGTCCGACAAGGTCAGGGTTGCGCCCAGTGTAGTCAGTGCAGAGATGTCAAACAAGGCGGAAACAATAAAGTGAGTGAAATTGAAATTACCTATATGCCTCTTCGACGTCAAAGGGAGCCATATCGGCATGTGAGTGAGTTCGAACGGTCAGAATGATCGGTCTCTGGGAAGCGGGTTTGTCATAGTGACATTTCGGCTTGTACAGGGCATGCTGCTACGATAGCGATGCGTGTGTGGAAGCAGTAGATAGATGAAGGTCGTACGCAGCGATGAGCGGGTACTGGGCCACGGAACATGACCACAGCACGGGATGACCGTCATCTTGTCCGCATGGCCATAACAGATCGTACAGCTTCATCCACAGTGTTGGATCGACGCTGGAGCACTGCAACAGGTGTGAACTTGTCTGCATCAACGGTTCGTCGCCATCTGCTGCAGGTTGGACTGGTTGCATGCATGCCATTACGTCGGCTTCCATTGTCCAGAAATCACAAGCTCCTCCGACTACAATGGGCACGTGAAAATCGTCACTGGGATGCTGAGTGGCAAACTTTAGTCTTTTCGGACGAGTCCCGCTTCAAAATGTCCTACAGTGATGGCCGCATACGTGTCTGGCGGTACCATGGTGCATTGTTGAGCGGCATAGCGGATAAACACCAGGTGTGTTGTAGAGCCTTAGGTACTCCCCCTGCTTCAGGCATCTCCACAGGCTACATTTCAACAGGACAATGCCCGGCCACATATTACGAGGAATGTAGAAGGCTTCTTCGAAGAGCGACTGGTACCATTGCTTCTCTGGCCTGCACGTTCGCCTGACATGTCGCCCAGCAAACATCTCTCAGGAACTTATTTAGAACCTTTTTGATTCAATGCCACGACGTATAGCAGCTCTAATTGCAGTTCATGGAGGCCACACCAAATACTAAATATTAGGGCTCAAAGGTCATGTATAGTTTTGAAACGTTTATCATTTGTTACTTGTCATGTGCTTAACCTGTGGTATTAAATTCATTGAATTCATGCGTTTCCTTCTTGGTGATGCAATTTTCACAAACGGCAGTGTATTTGTCTTCGTGCATCCTTAGTCGTATTCTGAACTGTGGCAAGCATTATGGGCGCTGATGTTACTGCCCGTGCATGCTTAAGAGTAAGGCACGAAAACTTTCAAAATACCTGTCTGCTTACTTGGTGGCTCACCCGATATTGCACGTGGGCTATTTAACCTCGAATGACAACTATATTAATTTCATTTACTCCCCCGCCACCGTACCGAACGACACAGCTCCCGGTAATGTGCGAAGCTCGTATTCGGGAAGCCCCAGGTTCGAATCCCGTTGATCACCCGCTCTGACCTTGGGTTTTGCGTAGTTTTCCCTGTTCGGTAGGCGAATGTTGGAGTGGTTTCTCATACCAGGATTTCTTTTCTATTTTTCCTTTTATTCCGTTTATCTCTCATCTGCTTCCAGGTTTTGTTGCGTATGGCGATGACGGACATATGGCACGGATGCTTGTTCAAACCAAAAAGTACTGTCCGTAGACACTAGAGAGCTGCTTGGTCGTTCATCGCCCACTTAGGCAGTTCCAGCAGTGGAGCGGGTCCTCGAGCCTGGAGCTGATAAGAGACTTCTGCACATCACTGTGGCTTATCTGTCCTATAGCCTCCTGTGGTTTCTTCACTTCATCCTATGAAGATCGTAGCGCGCGAGGTGTTCCCCTACGTTTTATAGCCTATCTTTTATGAAATAATAATACAGAGGAATTTTATAATAAAACACCCCCTTTTCGTCTTAATGTAATCATATTCCTAAAAAATGTGTTGCACTCACATTATTCTCTCTACTCATTCTTCTACTAACAATTCTTACAAAAGTTTGTTATTCTATCTACTATTTGTTAATCCAAATAAGCTTCCCAAATTTCGTTGTAGTAGGTAAAGCGATAGTCAGATTGTTAAAGAGCTTGTCATGTGAAGGCTGTGAAATTCCATGCTCTTTGCAAGACCACGAGGAAAGCCAAAAAAAAACAAAAAAAAACCTTCTATTTGAGAAAAGCATAAGTAACTGAAAATTCAAACCAATTACAAGGAATATTTTGGAAATGGTTAAATCCACCAAAAAATGAATTGGATATAAATTGTGTGCTTTAACGAATTCTACATTTTTGTGTAGTAAGATTTTGTCTATCTCTTACGGTTTAACAGCTATGGAAAAGTCGTTCAGAATGAAGACTTTTGGGGACATTCTCAGAAAATTCAAGATGTACATTTCATTTATTATGAAGATATCTTAAACCTATGCTACTTTAATCAAAATCGTCAGAGGCTTTTTTGGGAAACTCAAAATTTTTTAAAATACTTTCATGCATGGGATAGTTTGGGGTGGGAATTTTCTTTAAAATCTTCGTGCTGCATCATTGAAAGATTCTGAACTTGAGTACCAAGTTTGTGTTTTAGTTATGCTGTTCAAATACTCACACACACGTATATTTTTCTAACTGTTTTTTTCGGGGAAATCTTGACATAGAATTTTTATATGGAATGCAATACTTCCTCTACTTACTATACGTAAGCAGGAGAAAAATTAAAAACGGAAGAAAAATCTACTGAAACATAGCCAGAAGTTGTATTTCTGACTTCCAAAACCTTTCCCCGGCAGTCTTTAAAGTTCTGAAAACGACGTATAGCTTTTAAGTATCTTTTGGCGGTAACACAGTTATCGGAATATTTGAGTAATCTTTTAGATGACAGAAGTAGTTGAAATTTAAAAATCTGACTATCCCTTTAGCCCTGTTTATTCTAAGAATAGGAAAGGTAGAATGAGACGACTGAAAAATTCAATACCACCACCGGGATTTGAACCACGCATCTCCCGGTTTTTGTCCGGTTGTTCTAACATTGAGCTAACATGGCAACTGCCGGTGAGATATTAAATTCCCAAACTGATTTGTATTTTTCCCGGTAAAGGGAAGGGGATCTCAAATTGTATTGAGATGACATACCCCAATGGCGACTTACAATGCTGTAAGTCCCGACTTAATAGTTTCGACCACCATTAGGTCAATTAATGGAACTAATTGTTCTCTCACACAAGCCGTGTGTTGGACAAGATTGGAAAGGTAGAATCAAACGACTGAAAAAATTCACTGCCAGTATTTGATACACGGAAACCTACAAATCAGTTGGGGAATTTAATGTTGCAACGACCTGTTGCAATGGTAGCTTAGTATTAGAGCAGCCGGACCAAAAACGGGAGATCCGTGGTTCAAATCCCGGCGATGGCATCGTCTGATTCTACCTTTCCAACCTTATCCAACACACGGCTTGTGCGGAAGAACAATTAATTCCATTTCTAAGAATAGTTTGTTGAAGTATAAGCAGAAAAAGTCATGTGAATGCAACTCATCAGATTTTTCTGTTTCCAACTATTATTTATAACCTATATAATTCTGGAAATGGAACTTTTCTAACTTCTAATGAAACTTTTTTACACCTCTAGAATTCGCAGACACTATGGTAAAAAACTGCAACGGAATCCTAAGTAAAATGCACACATGGATCTCGATGATAGAAATCATGAAGCTTTCATTACCTATGTATCACTTCAGTGATTCATTGAGAGACAAAATAGAAAAATGGCACAGTTTGGTCCCTGCTTTATGTACGAGCCTGGAAAACGGTGATGTGTTAGCGGAAGAGGTGGAACAGCTCAACATAATCCCCGCGCTCAAACACTTGTGTCTGGAATATACTGTAAGTACTAATTATCAAAATATTGTTCTTCTTATCCTCTATTTTTACTTTTTCTACCACGTACATAGTAAAGGTGTATGTGTATCTGTTGGTATGTGAACAGAAAAACTCACAAACAAACATTCGGATAAATACCAAACTTGGTATTTAGGTTCAGTATCTTTCAAAGATGCGACACTAAGATTTTCAAAAATTTCTTCCACCCCAGACTATACTTTACATGGAATATTTTTCGAGAACTTTGACTTTCTAAAAATTGCTGTAACGATTTTGATTAAAATACCATATATTAAAGATATTTACATAGCAAATGAAATGTACATCTTGAATTTTCTTTGAATAGCCTGCTTAAGTCCTCTTTATTCAGAACGAATTTTGTATAATGTTATATAACTAGTAAACGTTAAGCGATAGACGAAAACCTATACACAAAAGATATAGGTTTGTTTAAAACACATAAACTTTTTCGTGGCATAATCCATTTCTGAGATATCCGTTATTACAAGTTGGAATTGTTCATTACTTGAGTATTCTTTTAAAGTCCTGTCAACATTCAGTTGTTTCTCACGATTCCATGGAAAGAGTAAGGTCAGCGTATAGCGTCCAGTCCTTAACATTTGACTGTCGCTATTCCTATATTTTTTTAATTGCTCCATTTAACTGCAATGTATACATCGACGGCCTTTTAGGTTTGAAATATATTGCCTATAGGCAATGGTGTTAACTCGTATGCCGTTGTCATTGTAGATAGAGCTATCTTTGGGTTTTATACATTAGATCACATACACACACACTTTCACAAAGTCTCTCATTCATGCTTCAGACTCTGGGGGAACAGAGAATAATTTTGGTACAGAAAAACTCTCACCTCGATTCTGGAATCCTTCCACAGCACTCAGGTGCTCTATTGCCTGGGCTATGGGGCCAGACCTCTATTCCTTTTGTATCTATAACGAAGCGCGTAACGCAGCTATTTCTACAGAGGTTATCTCGATTAAAATGTATTCATTAATTCATTATTTGTTTAACCTCTTCTTATATAGGACTTACACCCCCCAGGACTTACAGGCGGGTGCCTGGGGTCAGAGGCCCGTCGAGGAGCAGACACTCATGGATCAGACAGAGCATCCAGGATGGGTGATCAGCCCGATGCCTGGTATGGGTGGAAGGAAGTAGATGAAACGTAATGATGGTGAAATGGATGAAAGGAAAGGTGATGATGGAGCAGTTGGTGGAATGAATGGCGGGGGAAACCGGAGAACCTGGAGAAAACCCGCCCAGATCCGCTTCGTCCACCACAAATCCCACATGCGGATCCCTGGGATTGAACAATGAAGACAGAAAAATGAAGTTTCGTAAGAATATTTTTATAGCCACTACTAAACGATAAAGGCTAGAAAAAGTCATGTAAATGTAACATATCAGATTTGTTTTTATTTCCTCTCCTTTTCATCTTTCCCTCCCATTTCTCCTTCTCTATCTCTCTCCCCCTTCCACTTTCTTGTGGAATACTGACTAATGATAAAATGTATGTTACAGGTAGAACTGAGCCATTCTGCAAATGATTACTACTAGAACCAATACCGAGTGAAAACTGTATTAGAGGAACAAAATACTAACTACTTTTGAATAAATCCTAAATTAATTGTCATTTTCATGCTATTCCAATCTGAGTTAATTCATCACCATTTGAACGTCAAATATAGTTGCATACACATACATATTTAATTTTAACATAAAATTTAAATACAATCTAAATACATAATAAACTTGTTCGAAGTGCCGAATACTATTCTATAACCTATTTATCGCAGCTATAATTTTAACATCGATTATCCATAATTGCGATCTATTTACTGATGGGCTGTAACGTAATTAACGTAGAACACCTTGCCCCTCGGCCAACTAGATCTATTGTGGCTACACCCCCGGGAGGCAGGAATGAAGTGAAGGAGCTGCGGCAAGTCGCAGGTCAGCAGGAGACGGGATTACAGAGACGCATGGAAGTCCCTATCATTACCAGTGCGAAACACCCGCTCTCGCCAGTAGACGCGAAGAGTCCCGCGAGAGGGTGACGAAGCGGCCCTTGCAGACAGGCCAACGGGCCCTGTCGTTGGCAGGGAGAAATCTTTCTATAGCGCAGCGACTATGCCATCTGTCTATCCAGATACACTACGGAATCCGAAGCTACTGCCTGAAAGATGAAAGGGAGAAATATGAAATAACAGAAAATGAGGGAAAGGAGAAATCGTGGTAGAATACATCACCCCAGCATTCGCCTAGACGACCAGAGGAAAACCACGAAAAACCCAATGATCAGAGTGGGCGGAATCTACCCAATTGGGCCATAAACGTTGCCGCCTGAGCCATCCTGCTCGGTCTACATACCAGTAATCCATAGCTCTGCTTAGTAAATATGGAATTTTTACACGTAGTATCACAACACGTTCTGAAATGTTGGAGTGTTTGAGAGTGCGTGTGTGTGTATATATAAACAAACAAAAATAAAACAAAAACGTACAATTACACACAAAAAACATACCGAAATATTGAACATTCTTTAGAGAGCCACATTAACTGCCACTCGCCAGCGTAAACACCTGGCGAGTTATCGGCAGACAACTAGAACCTTCTGGATCCTCCTTCTTCCCCCTCTTCCAGAAAGTGTGTCGAAATAGTTCTAGAACGTTCGGGAACCTTGTGGAAAGATTCCACTGACTATACAAGCGAGCGCTCTCGCGGGAGTCAGTCAGTGCAAGTTGAGTTGAGTGGAGCGATAGTTGAGTTGCGTCAGTGAGCAAGCGAGTTGGAGTGAGTTTCCCATGCGACATCTCCGACATCTCAACGTGCTGATGAGACGTGAGTGAGTGCTACTGCAGAGCGACGGATTGGGAGGTCTCGTGTTCAACTCCCGAGTGAATGAACTGTCCGGCGTGAAAAGGCTACGTCACATTTCAATTCTCCATCACTGATAATTCTCTTCCACCGCCTTCGTTCGTGACGGAGACTATTGTTTATTGAAGCAGCGAGAGGGAGGGATATCATCGCTGCCTTGATTTAACTGCGCGTTTTATTATTCACATATTTTCCGAACTTGAAATGTTAATAATCAAAGGAATATAAATAATAAAAATGTAATTAGTAAATAAAAGGCTGCATATAGATGGAAATAAAATCTAGAGCTGCCTCGACCGGGTGTCATATATATAAAATAACTGTGTATTAAAACCAAAAGATGTGAAGGTAGAAAACTACTTCAGACCCCTCCCCTATCCACCACGTAGTAACCAGCAATGCTTGCCAACTAGATATGACGTCATGGTATTCATACGCATTCAAGCGAAAGTCCGAAAATATCCCAATATAAGGCAAATTTTTACATGACGTCATTATTCCCATTGACGACATACATCAGAAGGAATAAAAAGGTCCTAAAACTGCAGGCTAAGAGCAAATTAAGAGTGAGATCGAGTAGGAATACATTCATTTTAATGGATTTATTACTATGTCATTGTTTCTGAGTAATCTTTATGAGGTAGAGGCTATTAAGACTTTTACCATCATTCATAACCTATTTTTAATGCTAGGATTCTTAGCTTATGCAACAGGTTAATAGCCTTGACGATTATGAACGAGTATCACATTAAGATAGTCCACACGTTGGATACAATATGTTATGCAGTCTTGGCATTATAAATTGTAGGAAATAAATCATGAAATAATTCGGCATTCATAGCTGACATAAGTGAGAACACCCTCATAAGTTATGACTTAAGCTTCTCTCCGTGCATTTCATTTGTTACTACTGGTGTATTGAACCGATAAGCAAAACAACCCTGAGAAGTGAGATGCCTGGACTGCGATATATCCTATTATCAGCACAGTATGGTGAGTAATTATAAATTGAGATCTTAATTATTCTGTATTTAATAGTATAAAGAAATCCTTTGCTCAAGAAAAGAATAACAGAAAACGGTTTTCATCTTTTGTCTATAAGCCAAGGAACTTAGAATTCCGTATTACAACGTTGCTCTAAGAAATATGTGGTTGCTGTTATTGGAACGTGTGCCATAATAAGCCAATTATGCACGATATTGAATGGAGTAACAACCTGTTTATTATGCCAAGGATTTTTAACGTAAATGTGAGCTAATCACTTCTCTATAAAGGCATTAGCGTGTGTGACTGCATTCGGGAGGTGATGAGTTCGATTCCTGCAACAGACCTTCCTGACCCATGTGTTTTTTCGGTGGTCTTCCCGGGTTGTTGGGAAGGTTAATCACATTCCTCGAATTTCCTGTTCCTCCATTTCACCTCACCTTTCATTTGCTTCGTCGTTTCGGGGTTCAAGTGTCGGCGGGAGTCTCGGTGTTGTATGACAGGGGAAAAGGATGCTCTCTGTAAACTTCGTCCCCGGAATGGGGGTTTCTCCGAGCCCTGGACCCTCCAGTGGGATGTGCAAGCTTGCACAGGGGAGAAGGGAGCCGGTTGTCCCAGCTGCCACTGGAGTTTCAATATAGGGGCCGTGCCATCTGCTCTGTTATACCTCCTGAACCGGCCGCCCTCTATCTCCCCTTCACCTCACCCCTCCCTCCAGGGGGAGCCTCGGTAGGGGCTAGGCACAAAAGATCTCCTTATGTCGAGGTGCCAAGTGCCTCTCAGCTCATAGCCATACGTCGTAAAACTGTCGTAATGACAATTTGTTACATAAGTGAATCTAGTTCAATGTTACTCAACTTATCCTAAATCTGATTATTGTCAAACTGGCTGATGACACGTTTTTTTATACCCATCCTGATTAAAAAGTAAGAGGACCAGCCTGTGAAAATTGTCGAAAATTCTGAAAGATATACAGAAATAAATATCAGTATTTTGGGGAGTTGGGAACGGTGCAGACACTAAAATCAATAAAGTATCAGCCAATTTAGGACACCTTCGGTTCAAACTTTACTCGATTATTTTAAAAAGGTCATTAACGGGTCTTAAGATAATAATAATAATAGTAATAATAATAATAATAATAATAATAATAATAATAATATTTATTTTTGTAAATTTTCAGAAGAGTGTAAATTATGAAGTACATTCCTTTCGAAATAGTTTTTGTTAATTAAAAAACGTAAGAGCCAAGAAGATGTGCTTTTTATTTATCTTTAAGGCACATTCATAATTTATTTACAAAACATGTGATAACTTTGTAAGGCATACGTTTGGAAAACAAAATTGAAATTTGGTTCCAACATTTTGAAAACTGACTGTGAAAATATTTCCTGTAGATCATTAAAAATCGAAAACTTGGTTGTTTTTACTAGGGGACTACTCAAGGAACCGATCTGATAATTTGGAAGTTTTGTTATAAAACATATCACAAAATATGTAGTAAAATCAACTCATGGCTTAAAAAATAAGGATATTCCGAATTTCATCGGTTAGTCCATTTAACTAATAATTATGCTTGTAATTTCAGGGACTGATGACACAGTTGACTGCAGTACGGTATATAAACCGATAAGTTAACCTTGTCACCTTGGTTCATTCACACGCTCCGTCAAGGTGTTAGATAATCTGAAAGCAATGCATTCCACTCTATCAGTCCCGGAGATCTCAAGTCTCCTATAGCTACAACTATCCTTAAGGGAAAAAACTGTTATGTGTTACATTCATATGTTTATTAATGGGTATACAAGCTATTCTTACTGAACCACATTTTTCTACCCACTTCATTTTAGTCGAAATAAACCTTTGCAGCAATAGCAACATTACACATGTCATAAATACAAAGAGAATAGCGTAATCAAATTTTTAAGAACTAGACGCCATACCCTGCCCTTAAAACTCCATACGCTTTCCGTGACATCGCAAGAAACAACTGAATGTCGACAGAACTTTAAAAGAAATATAAAGTATTGAACAAATTCAAACCATTAATAATGGATATCTCGGAAATGGCTTATGCCACAAAAAAGGTTATTTGAAATAAATTCTGTCAAATAAAGGTGGCTTTACAGACTGTTCCCGGAAATTCAAGATATACATTTTATTTGTCATGTAAAATATCTTAAATATATGGAAGATACTGAACTTAACTCAAAGTTTTGTATTTATCCGACTTTTCGTTTTTGAGTTACGGTATTCACAGACCAGACACACCCATATACACGGAAAGTTTTCTAAAAATGCTTTTGTTTTTGTTTCCGGGGGTTTTAAAACGTATATTTTGGGTGAAATCTCCATATAATTTTTTGGGATGGAATACAATACTTCCCCTACTTACTATACGTAGTAGGGCGTGTAAAAATAACTTACATGTAATTCGTAACGGTTACTTATACAGCTAGTGGGGTATGAGCATCATTACCTCTCGAATGTATTTTGCAAAATCGAAGCGTAAGCCGAGTTCTGTAATTTCATGAGAGCGATAATTATACTCACACAACTAGGTGCATATAATACCTATGTCATACGCGAACATTTAATAGCGGCCACTTACTTTATCGGCGTCCAAGATACCATCGTTTATTTATAAATAAAGCATCATATTCCAATAAGCATTGTGTAATAATTTGTGATTAAATGTAAACCAAAGGCTAGTTGACATTCAGTTGATTATAGGCATAGGTTGAGTATTGGTTAGGAACACCTCGCACACTGCGACTTGCTTAAGACTACAGTGGCTATCTACCATTTCCCAGGAGAAAGGGATGAAGGAAGGAACCACAGCAGGCTACAGACCACACAGAAACGCAGAAGTGCCTAACAGTTCCTAGCTAGAAGATTCGACTCGCTATTGGATATGCACGAGAGGTCGTTGAGCAACCCTTACAAACAGGCAGGCCTCTAGCGTTCACGGGGAACACCAGATCGCTCGGTTTCCGTTGAGTACAAAAAGCTGCTCTACACACAAAATAACTAATGTAACGACATTAATTTATTTACGATAACAATAGAATGACATCGATTATCTGGAGTAGGAAAAAATCGGATAACACGTTCTGAATAATGAGAGATTCTGAAGGTGTCCCTCCAGATATTGATATAGGCAACAACTTCGGCAGCTATTGCATCGCTTTTACCAAGTAAATCGATGGTAAAGTATGAAGTGAATAATAGCGCTATGGAGAATGGTACGAAGTTAAGACAATGTGTAATATCGTGCATAAGAAAGCTTTACTTGAATATTACTTTTTCTACTACGTATAATAAGTAGGGGAAGTATTGTATTCCACCCAAAAACGAGATTTCACCAAAAATACATGTTTTCAGGCCCCCAGAAACCAATAAAGAAAAAGGTTAGTGTGTGTGGATGTGTGAACAGAACAACTTAAAAACGAAAAGTCGGATAAATACCAAACTTGGTATTTAGGCTCAGTATCTTTCAAAGATGCGACACGAAGAGTTTAAAGAAAATAGCCTCACCCCAGACTATCCTTTACATGGAATATTTTTCGAAAACTTTGATTTTCTCAAAAATGGCTCTAAGGATTTTTATTAAAATATTCTATATTTAAGATACTTTCATAACAAATAAAATGTATATCTTGAATTTTCAGGGAATGTCACCAAAAGTCTTCTTCATTCTAAATGGCTTACCATAAAGGGTAAACCGCAAGAGATAGACAAAATTTTTCTACATAGGTATATGTCAAGCTGGTTAAACACACACAGTTTATTTCATACTTTTTTGGGGGAGTCAACCATTTCCGAGATATTCCCTGTTATTTGTTTGAATGTTTTTCTCAAATGGGAATTCGTTATTTTTTCTTTCTTTTTTTAATGTCCTGGTCATGCAAAGAGAATGGAATACTGCACATAGCAACCAGTTCTTAAAAGATTTGAGTATCGCTTAAAGCCTAGCATATTCCCCTTGCACCTCCAAGAAAATTAGCAATAAGATTCTGCAAATGTTTATCTCAATAAACATCAAGTGAATGGAGAATAAGCGTTTGTAAAAATAGTCTGTACAAGAGTAGAGAAAGTCATGTGCGTGCAACACATAAGAATTGTTTTGGCATGTAAACCGAAATGTGTAGTGTAGCTACTTCTGCAAAGGTTTGTCTCGATTAAAATGAATTAGATAGAAAAATAAGCTTTCGTAAGAATAGTTTTTATACACATTAATAAATGACAGAGGGTAGAGAAAGTCATGTAAATGTAACACTCATAATGTTTATAATCTTGTTGAAACTTAAATACTCTGATACTACCGCCAATAAAAACCGTTTCCTTGTTTGCGTTGCTCCTTTCTCATGGTTACGATCAGTAAAGCTTCAGAAAGACAAACGAGTTTGTTGTATTAGGGTCAGAAATGTGAACCTGATATAACTTTCAACGTTTATTTCTCTTGCACCTCTTTCCTGTGCACGGATTTAACCTATGGTGATGAAAGGGGTATACCTTATATATTTATTCAACTAAGAGCAGCTACAGCTAATCAAATTTCACACTGAACTTGACTTTCATCGAGTTCTTATGTCCTTATGCTGCACTGAAACACTTTGGAAACTTTATTAATTATCTCAATGGTTCCTATCTCTTCGTCATGTTTCTTACTGGCAAGTGGAACTCGGCTGCAGTAATTAGGGAATGGGTATATTCCCTTGCAGTGAAGATCTTTGGAGAAACCTTAATAAAGAATCTAGGTCGCAGATCTCATTTGGCTACCAGGGAGAAAAAAACTGAACTATTAAATATTAAAGTTACCGAACGAGATAGCAAAGCGGTAACCTGTGAGGATCGCATTCGGAAGGTCCCGGCTTCGATTCCCGTCGACCGGCCACTCTGAGCATAGGTGTTTACCCCCGGATCTGTTGGTTAATGAATGCCCTTCTACCACAAATTTCCTGTCCCATCATTTCGTTTTATCTGTTTCACCCCATCTGCACCAGGATTACAGGACCAAGCGACGGCGTTTGGTGTGCTGCGGCAGGATGTTGGAATTTCAGCTCTGGAAATATTTTTCCCTGACGTTTAGTGGATTGCTGGGACCCCCTTCCTAGGAGCTGACTCGACTGCCGTGGAACCCCCAGACTGCGAGTAGCTTAGGTCAGGTTTGTGCCATATTGGAATGTTAGAGACCCCGTCCTTGCTAGCGCACACCGTCGTCTGAGTCTGGTCGACCACTATGGTCTACTTGCTGCTGTGCTCCAGTTATCAGAAGACCCTTCGTCTGCCTATTCCTAACTTCTAAATATCAAATTTGTTAACCGCAGCGCACATACTAAATCTGTATTAAATTTATTATTTCCATTATTTAAATGGAAATATTCAAAACTAAAGAATATTCCTTTTAGATTACTAGCTGTCTTACCTGGCTTGCATGTATACATTCTATAAGTAAGGGGTTGAAAATAAGGAAACGGATAATTTTGAAATTCTTGAGTAAGCTACAATTTTCGCTGAGACATAAAGCGTTACTGTACAAATTTTTGTCCGGTTGGTCAAATGTTGACTTAATTAATCACGAAAAATTATTTCGCAGGATTAGTTTTAAAACAGACGATGATTTAAGTCACAAGGAAGTTGTGGGAGCAATATTCAACTGTTTATCTCACAAGTTGTCAGTTATGAGCTCACGCGGAAAAAAACAAGAACAGCACGTTTTCGAGCATATTATAGAAGCGGAGTGCAACATCGGAAAATGTAAATACATAATAATGAATACTTTACAAACGACTAATGTTAACAAAAGTTTTTTATTTTTATTCCTTAAGGTCGCTTGAATTCTTAATCATATCGTGATGATTACTGTAGATTCGTAGACTCACCTGAATTAATGTATACCAACAATATGACCTTAGTTGCGCAGTAGTCTTCCTGTATCACCTGCTTAAGGAAACTGTGGGTAGATGGCCTCAGTTGCATCTTCCTCTACCATCTATTTTATTTTTATTGCGTTTTGGTAGAATGTGAAGTTTTGGATCCGTAACTGCTGGCTGTTTTTGAGTGTACAAGTAGTCATTGTGATGCCGGACAGATAACCTTAGTTGTGTAGTCGCCTTACTGTGAATTCTGCTTAGTTGACTTACAGTCGACTTTAATATCACGGAGGGACCCCGGAACCGGGACAGAGTATTGCAAGTAGGCCTTAACGTCCCTTTTTGCTTCCAACGTGACCCCTGGGAGGGAAGGATGAGGGAAGAGACCCGAAGGGCGACCAAATCCGGTTGCTGACGAGCGCAAGTATGGACGGGGTCTCTAATGCTTCCAGATAGAAACGACCCGCCGCCGAGCGGGGTGGAGCCCACTCGGAGGAGAGACCTAACTGAGCCGTACAGCAGCGACGCCAGTGAAGAACCTCTATAGAGCGCAAACCACCACCCAGCCGCAACCCGCCAAACACCGTCGCCTGGTCCTACAACACTGAAACAGATGACAAGGAAGATTGCGTGTACAGGAAATGAGAGGGAGAAGAGTAGTGGTAGAAGATGAACCATCCCAGCATTCATCTGTCGACCCAAGAACACCACGAAAAACTCATGGGCCAGATTGGGCCGTCGCCGGGATCAATCCCGGGACCTCCCGAATTCGGGGCACAGGCGTTGCCGTCTGAGCCATTTCATTCGGTTATAGACTGCCTATAGTTTGCATTGGTGCTCCTGGTGTTCTATATATTTTTATTTCCTTTTCTCTATATGTGGAGCTTTGGGACTTGGTATTGTTATCCAGTCCGATAATTCCCTGGCAACTCAGAAAAACCACGACAAATACTCCTCTTGTACTATAGTCTGAGACATGTCGTTCGGCTCTACTAAAATGTATTTGTTCTAATTTTTTGATACTATTTTTCGGGTAGTAAGTTTTGTCTGTCTCTTAAAATTTACTACACGCTGTCATACCATTATCTCATACAATATGATTGTTTTTAACAGTTTTTGAGAAGGAAAAAACAAAGAAGTATTTGAGGGGGGAAATTAATGCAAATCTTCGACTTGCGTCCCAAGATAATACTTATTTAAACTTGACATTTGATGGTTTTTTTTTACTTTTCATCATTTAGCGACTTCTTTCTGATTCAGGGGACCTTAAAATGCATATTTATGCAATATTTCGAATTCGAAAGTTTGTGACGCTTCATCTGCTTTTGAAAGACTGAAAAAGTAGATCGAGTTTCGTATTAAATTAATTATGTTTTCATTTTTGACAATACATCATCCCTGTAACGATAACAAGTTTCAAGACGGTTACCACAGCGGTTGCTACATAACTTGCCACTCACCCTCAAAACAGGCCTACTCGCTTCCCTGCACCTATCCAGAGAGAGACGACCCCGGGCCGGAAGTTACGTCACATCATATTCAGCTATTTTGCTGAGACTGGCTCAATACACGTGCATCTTATGCAAGTTCTTGGTATTGGTTAATGATTTTAGTAGAGTTGATAATAGTTTGAATGCTGGGAAAAGGAAATTGTGTAAGGGAATTATAAGTATTCGTGCCCTAATTACGCTTGAAACGCTGGAGTTAACTGTGCATACTTTTGTATTATTTCAACAAATGCAAATATATATATATATATATATATATATATATATATATATATATATTGCTGTTAATTTAATATTTACCCCGAGGCGGTATTTTTAACACTTAAATGATTTTAGTCATATAATGTAATATGTAGATTCAATAACAGCCCGCCTTGAAGCAATATGTGTATGTAATAATTTCTAAAATGTATGTAACAGTCATTGCATATGCTTATACTATTGTAAACATGTGAATGCATTACGTAATTTAATAATGTAGGAGCTGTGAGAATAATAAGTTTAAAGTTTCCAACAATGTGGTAACAATGAGGTAACCTTGAGGCAATAATGAGTAAGGAAGTTTATATGCTACTAGTCATTATTAGAGCAGCAATAATGTAAATTTTTGAGACAGTTTAAAAACAGCCAATCAACAACCAGAAAAAGCTTTAGTTAAATTAGGTTTTCTATTGCACTAGGATTAGCCAATCAGAGACTTGAAATACATAAATTTACAAGTTTAGACGGTTGAAATTAATTCAGTTGCCTCCAAACAGTGATCATAACCAGACGTGTTGCCTGCAGACAGTGATAATAACTGGATGCAAGACACGTCCTCGAGAGAAATATAATACGTATTCGTGTGAGACGAAAAGTAAGTTTACGTATTAAAAAAAGTGTAATTAAGTAAATAAAGGAATCTCACCGCTCTCGATGTCAGTGAAGTGCTATTTAATTTGTGTCAAGGATTAATAAAAAGAAGTGAATTAAAACTTAAAATCTGTGTAAGCCTACATTCTTAGCCGTACCAAAACCCTGCCTAAGACAAACGTGTCTCTAACAATAATACTGACGCAGCCGAGGCAAACATAAATATTTAAAGAAGCAGTTTAATAACAAAGTTAATGTTTTTTTAAACTTGGGGCAAAGACCACCTGAAAGTACATTTGAGGCGAAGGCTACCGGAAACTGTTTAATATACGTGCGGTTATATACGAACTTCAACTTCAACAGTTGAAATATAATACAACTCCTACTTCAAATCGGCTTTTCCATACGTGGAGCTAATTTAAACAACTTCTTCAAATTGTCTTCCATACGTGGGGCTAAAATAAATTATCTACTTCAAATTGACGCCCAAAACGTGGTGCAAATAACGTAACAATCTTCTTCAATCCTTACGTTTATCCTTTTATTGTCATTATTGTATTCTTGTTTATTCGTTAAATAGTGTTTTGTTAAGAAATATACTCCCACTCTCTTGTATCGTTCTTCGCTGCCACAAAGGTCAAGGTAGGGAGTTCATCCAGACACTTCTAGCTCTCATATTACTGTTGCTACTAGAGCAGTCCCAGATGTATCCGACCTGACGTATATATAGCGGTTGTTGTTTTAAATAAATGACTATGGTAGAAAGTACCACTCTTATAAATCTTAAGTTTGAAGTTTGACGATGCAACGTTGTTAGTAACTGTTTTGCAGCCACCAATAGCCATCTCTCAGCCAATTTGTAAACATGAATAAAACTGGCCATCGTTATGTGATACAATACTTTCATTTGAAAGGTCTTAGTCCAACTAATATTAAAGCTGAGCTAGATTCTACTCTGGGGGAGTCTGCTCCGTTTACAACAGTAAAATATTGGGTGGGCAGAGTTTAAGCGAGGTCGTACGAGCTGCCAAGACGAACATCGCAGTGGTCGACCAAATGAGGTGACCTCGCCAGAAATTGTGAAGAAAATCCATAAAATGGTACTGGATGGCCGTCGACTGAAATTGCGCGAGCTAGCAGACATCGCAGGCATTTCAAAAAGTGCTGTACATCGCTCACTAACTGAAAATTTAGACACGAGAAAGCTGTGCGCAAGATGAATGCCGCGTTTACTCATAATGGAACAAAAGCAGCGTCGTGAGGATGTTCAGTCGAGTGTTTGGCGATGTTTCGTTGCAATAAAGCCGAGTTTTTGTGTCAATTCATAACCATGGATGAAGCATAGGTCCGTCACTTCACACCTGAGACAAAGGAACAGTAAAACAGTGGATTGAAAGGGGAGAATCCACTCCAAAGAAGGCGAAGACAGTTCCATCTGCAGGCAAGGTCATGGCGTCGGTTTTATTGGGATGCGTATGGGATACTTTTCATTGATTTTCTTCAAAAGGGAAATGCAATCAATGGCGAGTATTATGCAGACTTATTGCAGCGTTTGAATGATGAAATCAAGCAAAAATGGCCGCATTTAGCGAAAAAGAATGTTCTGTTTCATCAAGACAATGCACCAGTTCACACATCCATTATTGTCATGCCCAAAATCAATTAGTTTAACTTCGAATTACTTCCTCATGCACCCTATTCGCCAGACTTAGCCCACCCTGATTGTTTTCTGTTTCCAAAATTGAAAAAATGACTTGGGATAAAAGATTTGCCAACAACGAAGAGGTGGAGTTTGCAGATTGATGGCTATTTTGCAGAACTCGGCGGTTCTCAGTATAAACAGGATATTCGAAGCTATTGAACATCGCTGGGAAAAGTGTATCGAGCTGAAAGGAGACTGTGTAAAGAAATAAAGATTTTTTTCAAACATTTTTGTGTTTTCTTTGTTAGATCGGGTACTTTTGGGACAGCCCTCGTATGACATTGGGGCAAACCGTAGGACAGTATCACGAAAAAATCTTACGTGTTTCATCTCATGATTATCTCTAATTATCTTCTACAGACTATTCTTATGAAAACTTACTCTTATATCTGATTTTTACTTTCTCTACCACGTATAGTAAGTAGGGGAAGTATTGTATTCCACCCAAAAATTCGATACCGAGATTTCACCAGAAGTTTATGTTTTGAGACCCCCTGAATCCAAAAAAAACATTTTTGGAAACATGTCCGTGTGTGTCTGTCTGTGTATCTGTGTGTCTGTCAGTGAACAGCATAATTCAGAAACGAACAGTCGGATAAACACCAAACTTGGTATTTAGGTTCAGTATCTTCCCGAGATGCGACACGAAGGTTTTCAAGAAAATACCCCCACCCCAGATTACCCTTTACATGGAACATTTTTTCGAAAATTTTAATTTTCTCAAAAATGGCTCTAACCAGTTTGATTAAAATATCATATGTTTAAGATATTTTCATGACAAATGAAATGTATATCTCGAATTTTCTGGGAATGTCTCCAAAAGTATTCTTTATTGTGAACGACTTTTGATAACTGGTAAACCATAAGAGATAGATAAAATTTTATTACACACAAAATGTAGATCGCGTTAAGACACACAATTTATGTCATATACATTTTTTGTTGAGTGAACCATTTTCGAGATATTGTTTGTTATTCCCTTAAACTTTCCAATACTTATACTTTTTCTCAAATTCGTTATTCATTTTTTTTACATGCAAATAGAATGGAATGCGACACATAGCAACCAGCGTTAAAATATTTGACTATCGCTTAAAACCTAGCATATTCCCCTTGCATCTACAAGAAAATTAGCAATAAGATTAACATCTCGATTAATATGAAGTAGCTGGAGAATAAGCATTTTAAAAATAGTTTGTACAATAGTAGAGACAGTCATGTGAGTGTAACACATCAGATTTTTTAAACTCGGAAATGGTTAACTCCACAAAAGGTTTTGTTTGACATAAACTTTATGCTCTAATGAGATTCACATTTCTTGTTGTGTAGTAAGATTTGGTCTATCTCTTACAGTATATCATTGTACTAATGCCATTCAAAATGAAGAGGACTTCGCAGGCTATTCGCAGAAAATTACGGATATCCATTTTGTCATGTAAATATCTTAAATATATGGTATTTTGATAAAGATAGTTAAGATCCATTTTTGAGAAAATAAAAAATAACGTAAAATGTTCCATATTAATAATGGTTTGGGATGGGAAATTTTCTTGAAAATCTTCGTATCTAATTCTTGGAAAATTAACTTAAATACCAAGTTTGTAGTTATGCTGCGCACAGACACACACACACACACTCACACACACACACACACACACACACACACACACACACAGAAAGACCTCCTCATCCCGAAAGAATTTTGTATAATCTTGTACAAATGGTAAATTTAAGCGATAGACGAAAACGTACTACACAAAAAACGTGGAACTCTTTAGAACATACAATTTATTTCAAACAACTACTTTTTGGAATCGGGAATTTCCGAGATATCCATTATTAATGACTCAAATTGTCAATACTTAGCTATCCTTTTAAGGTGAGTCCACACTGTTCAACATATCAACAGTTAACATTCAACAATTAACAAAATGTCTCATTCAACATGTTAAATGCCTTCAACATGTTGTAACTGTGAACGTTTAACATTCTATCCACACCAGTTGACCTGTTGGGACAACAAAATCTAACTAAAAGCAAAATGGACTCCAGTGATTAAGATTTGACTATTGCTATTTGTATCTGTGTTTTATATGTAATAAAAAAAGTGGAAGGTGATGAGGCTCTATCTTGTTAATCGGCACAGGAGTGAAAATATTTTGAATGAGTTTAAAATTCGGAGCAGGTTTGACTTCAATTTCTTGAGAACAAGTCAAAGTGACTTCAACTTTGTTTTAAGCAAAGTTTCTAACCTATAATTCACAAAAAGAACACACATTTGAGATCAGCCATTCCAGCTGCCAGACTTGAGCCTTTTTTGCAATTTTCTAGCAAAGTGAGGTTTTTATTTTTTTTTCTTATATTGCCTCTGGAACAATAATAAATTGCACGTAGTTTGGTATAATTGTCCATCCTTTTTATTACATATATTACAGTGTTCCATAATGATAGCCTCAAAAAAGATTTTATTAATGAAAGTGTCTTTTCTTTCGTCCATTCCATAACTTCACATGAAGCAAACCAAATCAAAGATATAAGCACAGAACGAGTCAACATGGAACTACAAACACAATAGCATGAAGGAATCACAATAGCTGCCATGTTTATAGTCTGGAAACTTCCGAAATTCACCCAATCACATACACAGAGAGCGAATTGACTTAACAAGTTTTCCATTAAAAGCGGAAAACATCCAACATGTTAAAAGTGTCAAGCACAACTGTTTCGGTTAACATGTTATGCCAATTCTGCAATCGAAATTTGGCCAACATGCAAACTGTTAACATGTTGCATTTGACAAGTTTTGTTAAATGTTAATCAGTGTGGACAGGGCTTTAAAGACCTTCGATTTTCAGTTGTTTCTCGCGATGCCATGGAAACAGTATGGAATTTTAAGGCCAGCATATAGCGTCCAGTTGTTAAACATTTGACTATCACTATTCCTTTTGTATACATAACGAATTGTGTTATGTAGCTATTTCTGCAAAGGTTTATCTTAATTAAAATGAGGTAGACAGGAAAATAAACTTTCGTAAGAATAATTTGCATACCCATTAATAAGCGCTAGAGATCGATTAAGTCATGTGAATGTAATAGCAGATCTTTTAATTGAAGAAGGTAATTTGTTGTATTGTTATTATTTGCCCCCCGCTTTGGGAGCCAAATTTGAAGAAGATTTGTTGCTGCTACGTATGGAAAGCCGATTTGAAATAGATTGTATTGAAGGAGTTGTATTATACTTCAACTGTTGGGGAGGTGAACTTGAAGTTGGTTGCAACCGCACGTATAGTAAACAGTTTCCGGTAGCCTTCGCCCCAAATGTACCTTCAGGTGGCCTTTGCCCCAAGCTTAAAAAAATCTTAACTTTTTAATTTAACTGTTTCTTTAAATATTTATGTTTGCCTCGGCTGCGTCAGTATTATTGTTAGAGACATGGATGTCTTGGCAGGGTTGTGGTGCGACTAAGAATGCAGGCTTACACAGATTTTAAGTTTTTCTTCACTCCATTTATTATTAATGCTTGACACTATTTAAATAACACTGCACTGATATAGGGAGCTGTGAGATTCTTTTATTAAATACTTGCACTTTTGAACACGTAAACTATTTTTCGTCTCACACGAATATGTATTAAATTTCTCGAGGACACATCTCGCGTCCGGTTATGAACACTGTCTACTAGTAACTGACTTCTGAATTTGTAAATTTTGCTTCCTTTTTAGTTTCTGATTGTTGATTGGCTATTTTTTATAAACTGTCACTAAAATTACATCATTGCTTCCAAGAATCACAAGTAACATTTAAATTTTCTAATTCATTACTGTCTCAAGGTTACCTCATTGTTACCTCATTGTTAGCAACTTTTAACTTATTATTCTGACAGCTCCTACATTATTAAATTACATAATACATTCACATAATATTATTACGCATGAATACAATATAATATAAACATATGCAATGACTGTAATATACACTTTTTATAACTTGTTACATACACATATTGCTTTAATTCGGGCTGTTATTGAATTTGTATATTATATAATTAGACTGAAACCATTTAAGTGTTAAAAATACTGCCTCATAATTCAGAGGGCCTCAAAACGTGTGAAATCTAGGTATCAAATTTTTGGTTGGAGTATAACACTTCCTCCACTTACTATAGGTAAGTAAAAGGTAAATCTATTATCGATTTTGTAAACATTTCAAGATAGAGAACGGCCTCATTAAGTCAGCTGGATGATGGAGTGAAACTGCACGCTTTTTAGTATAAAATAATAACTTATGCATGACCTTATAACTGCGATTATCATCACTGAAGCACATATACCTTCGGCTTAAATGTTATGTATTTTAAGAATTGTTTTCTACGTAATTGCAATGGGGGCACTGCAGTAGTGAACAAAAAGGGAAAGTACGAAGCAAGTAATTTGGACAGAATGCGGTAGGAAAGGCGCCGTGATGTCTGAAGGTGTGAAACTACTGAGAAACTCATGCTGAAAATGTTGGTTGCGCACTGCCATCGATCCACTGCAAGAGGTCACGCCAGCGACCCTCTGCATTCTTCACTCTACGGGTGACAATCCTCTTCATCCCACAAATTACACAAATAAAGTGACCGACCAGATTACTGTGCTTGAAAAGTCAACTGTTACCAATAATACGGCAATTTCTATGCTGCCTTTAACATCTAAGGTCATATTGGCAGATGTTAACTCGTTCTTAGTTTGATTCTAATCCTTGAAACACGTTTTAGTTTCAAGCTTTCAATAATTCACGCTTCCATGCTCAGCGGAGGATTTTAACTAATTCTAAACAAAGAAAAATTTAATTGACCAGTCCGGGAAACGAATTCGGGACCGCTGATTTTATAAATTACAACATCAATAGACCGCATAAGTACCTACTCTAATATTAGTAAGTTTACCTATGAGAGGTAAGAAGAAGTACTGTATTCTACCCAAAACGTCAATATCCATATTTTACCGGAAATACACATTTTGAGATCTACTGTACCCCTTGAAAAATATTTTTATGATGTGATGCATTCACATGTCTTTCTCTACCCTCTATTGCTTATTTGTGGGTATACAAACTATTCTTACTAAAGCTTATTTTTCTATCTACTTCATTTTACTTCAAGTAAACCTTTGCAGAAATAGCTACATTACACATTTCGTTATAGATACAAAGAGAACAGCGACAGTCAAATGTTTAACAACTGTACGCTAAATGCTAGCCTTAAAATTCCATACTGTTTCCATACAACCCCGAGAACAACTTAATGCTGAAAGGACTTAGAGAATGGCCAAGAAATGAACAATTCGAACCTGCAACTGCCTGCTGTACGAGGGGTCCCGGGTTCGATTCCCGGCTGGGAGTGGGAATTTTTCTCTAGCCAAGATTAATCCCTGTCCTCAGGGTCTGAAAGTATGAATGAGAGTGTGAATGTGTGAATGATTAATGATTAAAAAAACAAAAGTGTAAGAAACACAATGACAAGAGTTACAGGAGTTCACACCATTGCCAATGAGCAATAAGTTCCAAAGGAAAGGTTGCCGATATGAACAATGTAGTTAAAGGTGGGGTATAAATGGAACTAAAAAAATCGATCCTTTAATAACGGATATCTCAGAAACATCTTATGCCACAAATAAATTTATTTGAAATAAACTGTGCGTTTTAAAGAGCTCTAAAGCTATACAAGATTATACAATATTCCTTCCGAATGAAGAGGACTTCACAGGCTGTTCTCCAAAAATTCAAGATGTACATTTTATTTGCCATGTAAATATCTTTAATATGGTATTTCAATCAAAATGTTACAGCAATTTGTTTTAGAAAATAAAAAAAAATTGAAAAATGTTTCATGTAAAGGGTAGTTTCGGGTGGGAGGATTTTGTTGAAAATCTTCATAGGCATCTTTATAAGACATTGAACCTAAATACTAAGTTTGATATATACAGGATGTTTCAGAAATGCTTTTACAAACTTCGGGTATGGGTTCCTTACACCACAATAAGGGAAAAAGTTCATATGAACATATGTCCCATAATCCTTTGTTTTCTCGTTAGGAGGTGTCCAACACAGTGGTACTCTTATAACACACAAAACTCATAATAAATGCTCGAAATGTCCTCCTCTTGCTTCTATGCATGCCTGTACTCGTCGAATCTTGCAATGTCGACCCTGTCAAAAACTCCGGGATGGTGTCGAATGGTTTCACAGGCTTCCATGACACGTCGATGAAGCGTTTCTGTATCCAGGATGGCTGCTCCATAAACCAATGATTTAAGATGCCCCAGAGGTAAAAATCCACAGGATTGAGGTCGGGAGAACGTGCAGGCCATGGAACTGGTCCTCCTCTGCCTATCCATCGGTCATGGTAGATAACAGTCAGTGCATCTCGAACAATGCGACTAAAATGTGCCGGAGCCAGGCATGTATCACATTTATCAGTAAGGCGACGATAAACAGCGACTCGGTTGTCTTCGGGCTGGAAACTCCATCTCATAGAGCCGTGCAGCCTCGCGTCCATCACCATTCGCGCGACCATACATAAAAATCATGTCTGCCTGTTCACGAAATGAATATTCAGCCAAGGTGGAACGAAACACGTGCAGTTAACTCACTACATGTACACAATTGAAACGTTGAAGACAGACTAATGACGAACGTAAACAAGTCTCCATGGCAAGACTTCGCCATCTACCGTATGTAGTACAATGGGTCAACGCCTTCTATGAATGCATAGAGAAATGAAGTTTTGAAGTTGGACCCCGAAGGCCGTTGAACTCACACTTTCATTGTGACAGGAATAACGCGAAAACCAAGGATTATGGGACATATGTTCATATGAACTATTTTCCTTCTTTTGGTGTGAGGAACCCATACCCGAAGTTTGTAAAAGTATTTCTGAAACAGCCGGTATATAGTCGTGCTCAGTGGTATGGTGGTTAGCATGCTAGCCTCTAATTCCCGAGGTCGCGGGTGCAAATCCGGCGGCGGGCGGTGGATTTTTTTCGGGCGTAAAAATCCTTAGCATGGCTTTCTTCGGAAGGGAGGTAAAGCCGGTGGTGCCGTGTCTTAGATTTACGGCACGTAAAAGAACCTCAAGCCTGATAAAGAGGCCTCTGAGCAAAATTACCGGTCTTTCACGCCCAATATAGAATGGGACGCTAAGGACCAAAGTAGTTAAAGAGCGTTCATAAATAAATAAAAAAACCAAGTTTGGTATACATCCAACTTTTCGTTTTTGAGTTATACTGTTCACAAATATACAGGCACACACACGCAGACATTTTTCTAAAAATGCTTTATTTGGATTCACGTGGCCTCAAAACATGTATTTCCGCTGAAATATCGTTATAGAATTTTTGCGTGGAATGCAATACCTTCTCTACCTACTATGTACGTGGCAAAGAAAGTAAAAATATTTGGAATAAACAAGACTTCATAACCAAATATACATTTTATTGGTGTTGCAATTATCTTAAACATATCAAAGTCGTTGGATCTATTTTTAAGAAAATCAAAAAATAATAACATTTATTCCATTCAAAATATTGTTTGAGGTGGAGGAATCTTCTTGGAGAATGGAGATTGACGAGAAACCGTAATGGTTCAGGCGACAACGTCTTTGGTCCGCATTCTGAATATGGTGGTTTTCCCCTGTTCCTAGACAAACGCCGGAGTGGTGTATTCTACCACAATTTCTCCTTTCCCCATTTCCTCTCACTTTATCTCTCCCTTTCACATTCCAGGTGTGTCCTGTGGTGGTGGCGATGTTGGGCAGATGGGTAGCTGCTTGCGCATTGCAAAGATTTCTCCCCGTAAACGTCATAGTGCGTTGTCATGTCCGTTAGGGTCGCTTCGTCGCCCTCTTTCTGGGTTCTTCGCCTACTGGTGTGCGGGTGTTCAAAACTGGAAATATTAGAGACTTCTGCGCGTGTCTGTGGGCCCGTCTGGCTGCGAACCTGCATGTTCCCACGGCTCCTTCACCTTATTCCTGGCTCCCAGGGGGTGTAACCACAATAGATGAAGTTGGTAGCAGTGGGAAGGTGTCCCCCTCCGTCAAACACCTCCTACCTCCTCCTATACGAAAAATGTACATCTTGTTAAAACACACAATTTATTGAAATAATCGTTTGAGGTGTTAACGGTATCCGATATATTTGTTGTTTTTTATTTTAATTTTCCAATATTTTGAGTAATTTTTAAGTGCCAAGTCACTATTCTTTTGTTTCTCGTAATGTCACGCAGAGTATGGAATTCCATCATATAGTCACACGCTTTTTAAAGATTTGAATATGGATTCTGCTTCCTGTATCTCCCGTATAATGAAAACGAAATAATTATGTAATAAAAACGTTTCTGGAAATATTTATATCGGTTAACAAGAAATAGATAAGCCTTTATAAGAATAGTTTGTATATTATATATTAAAATAATCAATAAGGGTATAAAAGTGATGCGTATGTAACATCAAATTAAAAAAAATAGAGCTGGTTTGCCGCCTTTTAATTCGAGAAGTTAAATTAGTTGTGTATAAGTTCATTTAGGCATACGGCAGCCAGATTTTGAGACTGCTATTACAGAACTAGGTAGCAGAGTAGTTTTATGAGAACGTACGCTGACAATCCTGCCCCCCTCCCATTCTCTCGATTGTTTGATTAATACTCGCTGAGTGAGTGCAGGGTCAACATACAGGTCAACGCAACCTATCCTCTAATAATTATTAAATATAAAACTTTTACGGCCAGTATCCATAGCATTATCTTATACCGTGGTCTATAGGTGGTTTTATCAAACGTTTCGTCCCTGCCTATGGGGGACTTCTTCAGAGGTGTTGGAATCACGTCACTTCTCTCTTAAGGTAAAGCAGTAGGAAAATCATAGAAGATAAAGCACTTTTTAAAATTTATTTAACGACTTTAACATCACCACGGTACGCTGATATGTCAGAAGTTTACACATCGGGAGTTCTTTCACATTCCAGTAAATATGCTGTCACGAGGCTGTCGCATTTAGAACACTTAGATGGCATCAATCTACGGTAGGCACTGAACCCGAAATCCGTCAAAATCTATGTTGTAAATAAGCTATTCGGGGTTTACTAGGTGCACTTGAGAAAGTATTAGTGTTAAATAATTTAAACGACGGACCGAGGTACGAATAATTGAAATTCCAGGTCACTGCAGTAAATTTGGTCCACTCGACCAAAATATGCCTTTGAAAATTGTAATCTAATTAAATATTTTTGCAATATTCTACTTTCAGATCAACGCCACCCTATAGTTTTTTAAGCTTTCTGCTGTTTCTTTGCATTTGTTAATCAACTACTAACGGATAGGTCAGGTTAGACCAGGCCAGCTGGGGTAAGATTAAGTTAAGATTATTTTTATTTTCTCTAAAATCTACCTAGTAAGTAGAGAGGATATTGCATTCCACCCAAAAGGTCGATATCGAGATTTCACTGGAAAAGTTTTGAGACTCCCTGAATACAAAAATATACTTTTTAGAAAAAGGCCCAAGAGTTGTGAACAGCAAAACTCAAAAACAAAAAGTATGATAGGTATGAAACTTGGTATTTAAGTTGAGTATCTTTCAAAGATGCGACAGGAAGATTTTATAGAAATCCCCCCCCAACAAACTATTCTTTATGTGAAACACTTTTGGAAAGTTTTGACTTTTGCAAAAACGTCTCTAATGATTTTAATTAAAGTACCGTACATTAAAGATATTTACTTGGAAAATAAAATGTATATCTTGAATTTTCTGGAAATATCGTGTGAAATCCTATTCATTCGGAAGGAATTTTGCAAACTTTTGCACAGAAATTGTTGATCTCTTTAAAACACGCATTTTATTCCAAATAACGTCCTTTCCAGATATCCATTATTAATGGTTTGATTTGTTCAATAATGTTATAATTTTTTTAACTCCTGTCGATTTTCAGTTGTTTCTCGCGATTGCATGGAAAGACTATGGAAGTGTAAGGTCAGTATACATCATCCAGTTCTTAACATTTGACTATCGCTACTCACTTTGTAACGAAATGTGTAATGTAACTATTTCTGCAAAGCTTTATCTCGATGAAGTAGATAGAAAAAAGTCTAATGTATTACATTCATATAACTTTCTCTATCGTTTATTAGCGGGTATGCATTTATTCTTAAGAAAGTTTGTTTTTCTGTCTACTTCATTTTAATCCAGGCCCAAGTTAGGGTACGTCACCGGGATTTGCCAGCTATGAAGACTGAGGAAAACCTGGAGAAAACCTCAGGCAGGTATTACGATCGTTGCAGGATTTGAATTGCAGATCTCCCTTTCACGAGTCCATACCTTAACGATCTCAGCTACCCGCGTCGATCTCAGGTTAGGTTACTTTAGGTTAAGTATCTACTGAGGCAGTATTTCTAACACTTAAATAATTTCAGTCAAATTATATAATATGTAAATTCAATAACAGCCCGCCTTGAAGCAATATGTGTATGTAATAATTTGTAAAATGTATGTAACAGTCATTGCATATGTTTATATTATTATAAAAATGTTCAAAAATGTTATGTGAATGCATTACGTAATTTAATAATGTAGGAGCTGTGAGAATAATAAGTTAAAAGCTGCTAACAATGAGGTAACCTTGAGGCAATAATGAGTTTGAGCGTTTAATAATACTACTTCTGATTATTGGAGTAACCATAATGTAATTTTAGTGACAGTTTATAAAATAGTCAATGAACAACCTGAAAAACCTTTAATTAAAATAATGTATTCTATTGGATTATGAATAACCAATCAGAGACTTGAAATACAGAATTTACAAGTTTAGGCGGTTGAAATCAGTTCAGTTGCCTGCAGACAGTGTTTGTAACCGGATGCAAGATGCGTCCTTCTAGAGATTTAATACGTATTCGTGTGAGACAAAAAATAAGTTTACGTGTTAAAAAGCACAATTAATTAATAAAAAGAATCTCACAGCTCTCTATATCAGTGAAGTGTTAATTAAATCGTGTCAAGCATTAATAAAAGGAGTGAAGTAAAATTATAATCTGTGTAAGCCTACATTCTTGTCGCATCACAACCCTGCCAAGATATCCGTGTCTCTAAAATAAATACTGACGCAGCCGAGGCAAACATAAATACATAATATTTAAACAAACAGTCAAAATTATAAAGTTAATAATATTTTTAAAGTTAGGGCGAAGGCTACCGGAAAGCGGGTACTATACGTGCGGTTGCAACTACTACAAGTTCGGCTCCCCAACAGTTGAAATATAATACATCATCTTCAAACTGGCTTTCCATACGTAGCAGCAACAAACCTTCTTCAAACTGGCGCCCAAAGCGTGGTAAAAAATAACGTAACAAACCATCTTCTTCACTACATTTGGATATGTGGTGAAAGGGGCGTGTGTGTGTGTGTGTGTGTGTGTGTGTGTGTGTCTGTGTCTGTGGGTGGGTTTGTGTGGACGAAACGCAAAGCAATATGCTTTCAACTAGGTTAAAGTTTGTTCCATGAAGTTGATTCGTAATTCCGAATTAAATTATCGAGGCCGGCGAAATTAAATAATTGAATAAAGACTGTCTGAATGACGACTGAATCTCCTGGAAATGGGTCACGCACCTAGTAAACAGCTGTGTTTTTCAGAGAGTGTAAAAAGTGCTTCTCTTAGTGAAAAAATTAATGTAACAATAAATTCATAACAAAGCAACTGTACGGATTACGAATACTATTGAAAAAATCCGGCATGTCACTAGCATATGAGTTTTTCATATTTTTTATAAACTTACTGCAATATTTATTACCAAGGGTACTATTAATAATTATGCCCTTAGGACAACTGGGTGTTTGCGTTGTCCGAGGTCATAATCACTCCCGTGGTACATACAGTAATTTATTACACACTGATTTTAGTGAATAAATAATTTAGGGAAAAGCTGTAAATTAAAAACTCAAGTGAGTTTTAGTCTTCCTAGAATACAGTATGAATGAATTTTGTATTTAATAACCAAATATCATTCATTTCTGTTGAAATTGTAATTAAACCTAAAGAAGCTATAGACAAGCTAACAAAAATAAAGTCACTGCATTTGCATAATAAAGAATATACTGTTTTTGAACGCTGCTTGAGGGGAAATTCGGCAAATAGTAACAATAAAACAGTACTTCTGGCTTATGTCGAGGATCTGCCTGAATATCACTATGGCCCAAGTACGAGGCGTATTCAAAAACTAAGGTCCGGTGAACAACATTTAACGGATGGTAGGCCTGAATGAAGTTTCACGCCCGCAGCGCTGTCTACCGACTCCGTAGTGTTGGTGTGACGCAGTAGGCGTTTGCCAGTCTGTGAGAGCAGATTGCAATGGCCGCGACAATCGTAGAGCTCGCCAGTTGTGAAGTGTGCGGTGTGATTTAAATTTTACTGGCAAAAGAATCGTCAGGTGCGGACATCCATCGCGAGTTATGCCTCGTGTATGGACCGGACATAATGGCTGACAAACAGATTCGACACTGGTGTCGAGAATTTCGAAATGGTCACACAAATGTGCACGATAAACAGCGGAGTGGTAGGCTCAGTATTCGGACCGACGGCATCGTTGAGCAAGTGAACCAAAAACTTCGAAGTGATCGGCGTTTGACGATTAGAGGTCTGGCTGATGAATTCCCAAATATTGTTGGAACCTTACTTTACAGGATTGTCACTGAACAGCTTGGATATCGGAAATTTTGTGCGAGGTGGGTGCCCAAACTGCTCACCGGTCAGCACAAAGAGCAAGGAATGCGTAATGCACAACAATTTTTGGAGTTCTATAGACAAGATGGGATGGTTTGTTTTCTCGCATTGTTACGGGCGACGAGACATGTGTAGCGTACACCAACGCAGAATCGAAACAACAGTCAATGCAGTGGCGCCGTTCCGGTTCTCCCAACCAAAAAGCGTGTAAGCAATCGCCGTACACGAATCGCAAAATGATGGCTACCGTGTTTTGGGACGAAAAGGGCGTCGTTTTGATTGATTCCATGGACCGTGGTAACAACAATTACAGCTGATGTGTACTGTGCAACGCTTACCAAACTGAGACATGTGATCCAAAATCGACGCCGCGGGAAACTGTCGTCTGCCATCATCCTCCTGCACGACAACGCACGTCCACACACAGCTGCCAAAACCAAAGAGAAGATTCAAGAGTTTCGTTGGGAACTCTTTGACCACCCTCCGCACAGTCCCGGCCTGGCACCAATATTTTCTCTTCTTGCATTTGAAACGGTGGCTGCGTGGACAACCATTTCAAACCGATGATGAACTCAAGAAGGCATTACCAACTGGTTAAGTCCCAGGCGGCAGACTTCTATGCCCAAGGGTTAAAGAAGCTGGTGCAGCGTTACAACAAGTGTATAGATGTGAACGGCGATTATATGGAAAAATAAAAGTATATATATATCGTAAAGCTCTGGAAGGATATTAGCAATTCTATAACATATCTTTTATCTGAGCAATAAACATTCAATAACAAATATGTGTGCTTTAAAAATAGTTTCTGAAACAGTACCATTAATTATATAATATATTGGTTTTGTAGACAAGTATTGTCAGTAGATTTTTCTTTCCCTATTTTTATTTCCTCTACCACGTACATAATAGGTGGAGAAGGTATTGCATTCCATCCAAAATTCGATACCGAGATTTCACTGGAAATACATATTTTGAGGCCCCCGAATAAAAAAAAACATTTTTATTTTCTCTACTACATATAGGAAGTAGGGGAAGTATTGCATTCCACACAAAAATTCTACACCAAGATTTCACTGGAAATAAATGTTTTGAGGTGCCCTGAATCCAAATAAAGCATTTTTGGAAACATGTCCGTATGTGTGTGTGCCTGTCTCTGTCTGTGTGTCAGCCTGTGAAGAGCAAAACACAAAAACGAAAGGTCGAATAAATACTAAACTTAGTATTTAAGTTTACTACCTTCCAAGATGCGACACGAAGATCTTCAAGAAAATCCCTCACACCAGACTACGCTTTACGTGAAACATTTTACGAAAAGCTTGGTTTTCCCAAAAATGGCTGTAACGACTTTGATTAAAATTTCACGTTTAAGATATTTTCATTGCAAATAAAACGTATATCTTGAATTTTCTGGGAACATCCCCAAAAGTCCTCTTCATTCTGAATGACTTTCGCATAACTGGTAAACGTAAGAGATGGACAAAATGTTAACTACATCAAATATATATATATATATATATATATATATATATATATCGTTAAAACACACAATTTATGTAATATGCGTTTTTGTCGAGTGTACCATTTCCGAGATATTCCTTGTTATTTATTTAAATTTTCCAGTACTTATACTTTTCTCTCAAATGCGAATTCATTATTCTTTTTACCTTTTCTACTGCATATAGTAAGTGGGGGGAGTATAGCATTCAACCCAAAAATTCGATACCGAGATTTCATCGGAAATACATGTTGAGGCTTCCTGAAATCAAAAAAGCATTTTTAGAAAAAGGTCTGTCTGTGTGTCTGTCAGCAGTATAACTAAAAAACGAAACGTATGATAAATACCAAACTTGGCATTTAGATTCAGTATGTGTCAAAGCTGCGACACAAATATTTTTAAGAAAATCCCCATCCCAAACTACCCTTTACATGGAACATTTTTCGAAAATTTTTATTTTCTCAAAAAATTGCTGTAACGATTTTGATTAAACTATCATATATTTAAGATATTTTCATGACATATTAAAGGCATTTCTTCAATGCTTTGAGAATTTCCTCAAAAGTCCCCTTTTTCATTAGCTGGTAAACCGAAAGAGATATTCAACATTTTACTATACAAAAAGTGTAGTAAAACATTTTTACAATTCAGTAATACAATTTATGTCATATACATTTTTTATGGAGTAAACCATTTCCGAGATATTCCTTGTTTTTATTTGAATTTTCCAATACTTATACTTTTTCTCAAATGTGAATTCGTTATTCGTTTTTTTATTTCCATTCTGCAAAGAGAATGGAATGCTCCACATAGTAACCAGCTATTGAAAGATTTGATTATCGCTTAAAGCCTACCATATTCCCCTTGCATCTACAAGAAAATTATCAATAAGATAGTTTCTGCAAATGTTTATCTCGAATAACCTGAAGTAAATGGAGAATAAGCATTTGTAAAAATAGTTTGTATAAGAGTAGAAAAAGTCATGTAAGTGTAACTCCTCAGATTGCTTTATTCAGGGCCTCAAAATATGTTTTTCCAGTGAAATCTCAATATCGAATTTTTGGGTGGAATGCAATACCTTCTCCATCTATCTACGTGGTAGAAAAAACAAAAATCTACTTTCGAAGCACAAATATTAAATTTGGAAAAAGCTGGACAATTGTTACTATGTATAAAAGTGTATAACGCGTTGTCAAGGCACGACTAAATGAACGGAAATGAAACAGCAAGCAATGACAAAGGACGTTACATCCCCCCTTCCTCTCTATTCTCTTTCTAGTTCCCTACTGAAGAGGAGAAACTTGATTAAACAACTTAAAGATAGTTTTTGCCTGTAGCGCTAGCGCTGAAAATAATGTATAGGAAATCCATCTCATTTCGTTGTGAAGTTTCTTTTGATACATAGCTCCCCCTCCCCCTGCCTTTGTTTTTTGCTTTCGTTTATTGAATATCACATAGTAATTGACAGGCGTTAAAATTGGTAGGCGGTGTAGATCATAAGCACTGCGCTTTTCCCCAGTGAGAGATAAAACGAAATTATTGCAAGAACAAATTTATATGTTCCACGAATATAACATCTGCACTCATGCATTCCATAAAACGATTTATCGCTCTAGCTCAGAGGGCGAGCATATGGCGCTCACCCAAAGGGTCTGAATTCAATATAAATTAATGAATTGCTTCGTTTAGGCTTCCAAGAGCGTATCCTCGATTAAAAAGCTAAATAACGAACATTTACACGAGTCTTTTGTGGAGGTATAACACAACAGATACAAGAAGAATTAGGTCGTTACCGAGCGGGACGGCTCAGGCGGTAAAGCATTCGGGAGGACCCGGGTTCAAATCCCGTGGGCCCACCAATCTGTCTGAGATTTTTTCGTGGTTTTCCTCAGTCGCCAAGGTAAATACCGGATTGGATATTTAATACCACGACCCAAAGTTCCACCTTAAGTCTAAAACAGTAGTAAAATAAAAAATCTGATGTGTTACACTCACATGACTTTCTCTACTCTTGAACAATCTATTTTTACAAACGCCTATTCTCCATATGCTTCATATTAATCGAGATATCGAGATGTCAATCTTATTTGTAATTTTCTTGTAGATGCAAGGGGAATATGGTAGCTTTTAAGCGATAGTCAAATATTTTATCGCTGGTTGCTATGTGGCGCATTCCATTCTCTTTGCATGTCCAGGACATAAAAAAATCTGATGTGTTACACTCACATGACTTTCTCTACTCTTGAACAATCTATTTTTACAAACGCCTATTCTCCATATGCTTCATATTAATCGAGATATCGAGATGTCAATCTTATTTGTAATTTTCTTGTAGATGCAAGGGGAATATGGTAGGTTTTAAGCGATAGTCAAATATTTCATCGCTGGTTGCTATGTGGCGCATTCCATTCTCTTTGCATGTCCAGGACATAAAAAAATGAATAACGAATTTGAGAAAAAGTATAAGTATTGGAAAATTTAAGGAAATAACAAGCAATATCTCGAAAACGATTCACTCAACAAAAACATGTATATGATATAAGTTGTGTATTTTAACGTGATCTACATTTTTTGTGTAGTAAAATTTTGTCTATCTCTTATGGTTTACCAGTTATGCAAAAGTCGTTCATAATGAAGAATACTTTTGGAGACATTCCCAGAAATTTCGAGATATACATTTCATTTCTCATGACATTATCTTAAACATATGATATTTTCATCAAAATCGTTAGAGCCATTTTTGAGAAAATTAAAATTTTCGAAAAATGTTCCATGTAAAGGGTAGTCTGGGGTGGGGGGATTTTCTTGAAAATCTTCGTGTCGCATCTCTGGAAGATACTGAACGTAAATACCAAGTTTGGTGTTTATCCGACTGTTAGTTTTTGAGTTATGCTGTTCACAGACACACACACACACACAGACACACACACACAGGCACACACACACACACAGACACACAGACACACACGGACATGTTTCCAAAAATGCTTTTTTTGGATTCAGGAGGTCTCAAAACATGTATTTCCGGTGAAATCTCGGTATCGAATTTTTGGGTGGAATGCAATACTTCCCCTACTTACTATACGTAGTAGAGAAAGTAAAAATGAATAACGAATTTGAGAAAAAGTATAAGTATTGGAAAATTTAAGGAAATAACAAGCAATATCTCGAAAACGGTTCACTCAACAAAAAAAATGTATATGATATAAGTTGTGTATTTTAACGCGATCTACATTTTTTGTGTAGTAATATTTTGTCTATCTCTTATGGTTTACCAGTTATGCAAAAGTCGTTCATAATGAAGAATTCTTTTGGAGACATTCCCAGAAATTTCGAGATATACATTTCATTTCTCATGACATTATCTTAAACATATGATATTTTCATCAAAATCGTTAGAGCCATTTTTGAGAAAATTAAAATTTTCGAAAAATGTTCCATGTAAAGGGTAGTGTGGGGTGGGGGGATTTTCTTGAAAATCTTCGTGTCGCATCTCTGGAAGATACTGAACGTAAATACCAAGTTTGGTGTTTATCCGACTGTTAGTTTTTGAGTTATGCTGTTCACAGACACACACACACACAGACACACACACACATACACACACACACACAGACACACACACGGACATGTTTTCAAAAATGCTTTTTTTGGATTCAGGAGGTCTCAAAACATGTATTTCCGGTGTAATCTCGGTATCGAATTTTTGGGTGGAATGCAATACTTCCCCTACTTACTATACGTAGTAGAGAAAGTAAAAATAAGTGGTAATAGCGAATGCTATGCCATATATCTACAGACAATGTAAGCAGTTAGACTGGACGGCACCCTAACGCCATCTGCAGGCACGAAGCAGAAGATCCGGCTGCCATGCGCTGGGGATCTCTGTGGGAACATGACGAAGCAAGATGGCATTTCCAGGGATGAGACCTAGAAGGCTAACTGTCCGCCTTTCTCTGTGAGGGCGACGGTTGAACTGAACGGCACCCTAATGTAATCTGCACGGCAGGTGGTTACAGGGATGAGACCTAGAGGGCTAACTGTCCGCCTTTATATGGGGGCGGCGGTTAGACTGGACGGCACACTAATACCATCCGCACGGCATGAAGCAGGTGGTTACAGGGATGAGACCTAGAAAGCTAACTGTCCGCCCTTATATGAAGGCGGCGGTTGGACTGGACGGCACCCTAATGCCATTTGCACGGCATGAATCGGTTTGTTACAGGGATGAGACCTAGAAGGCTAACTGTCCGCCTTTATATGGGGGGGGGCGACGGTTGAACTGGACGGCACCCTAATGCCATTTGCACGGCTTGAATCGGTTGATTACAGGGATGAGACCTAGAAGGCTAACTGTCCGCCTTTATATGGGAGGCGACGGTTGAACTGGACGGCACCCTAATGCCATTTGCACGGCATGAATCGGGTGGTTACAGGGATGAGATCTAGAAATCTAACTGTCCGCCCTTATATGTAGGCGGCGGTTGGACTGGACGGCACCCTAGTGCCATCTGCACGCCATGAAGCAGGTGGACACAGGGATGAGACCTAGACGGCTGACTGTGCGGCTTTATATGGGGGCGGCGGTTGGACTGGACGGTACCCTAATGCCGTCTGCACGGCAGAAGACACGTGACGGAGAGGGTGATTACAGTAATGAGACCTAGAATGCTAACTGTCCATCACATATCGTTCTAAGAGTTATCCACCAACAGATCCGTCGCGATATGACCAAGAAGTTAAAGCGACGTAAAACAAAATAAATAATTAGGTCGTTACGGTACACATACTGGAATAAAATGTTGCCAGTTAGGAATTACTTCTGTTGGTTTCTTCACCTCCTGCCTGCTTTTCGTTTCCTCCTTTTACTTTCTCTACCATGTACATAGTAGGTAGAGAAGGTATTGCATTCCACACAAAAGTAAGTTAGATACCGAGATTTCACCGGAAGTGTATGTTTTGAGGCTCCTTCAATACAAAAGAAGCATTTTTAGAAAATGGTCCGTATGTGTGTGTGAACAGTATAAGTCAAAAACGAAAAGTGGGTTAACTTCAGTATTTAACTTCAGTACCTTCCAAATATGTGACTCGAAAATTTTCAAGAAAATCCCCCACTCTAAACTACCCTTTACATGTAACATTTTTCGAATTTTTTTTTGGTTCTAATGGTTTTGATTAAAACGTGTGTCTTGAATTTTTTGGGAATAGTTTGTGAAGCCTTCTTCATTCGGAGGCAATTTTTTATTATCTTGTACAACTGGTAAACGTTAAGCGATAGACGAAAACGTACTGTACAAAAATTGTAGCTCTCTTTAAAACACACAATTTATTTCAAATAAGTTTCTTGTGGCATTAGCCATTTCTGAGATATCCTTATTAATGGTTCAGTTGTTTCTCGCGATTGGAAGTATGGAAGTTTTAGACCAGCATATAGTGCCCAATTCTAAACATTTCGCTATTCTTTGTATCTATAACGAAATATGTAATGAAAATAAGTTTTAGTAAGTATCACTAATAAGAGATAGAGGATAAAGTCAGATTTTTTAAATAATTTTTAACACCCATTTTTACTGTATATTGCACCCTAGATGGTGAACACTCAGGATACATCAAATGAAATGAAATAATTTGAAAAGCAAATTTGGAAACCAAACTTTCCAGGCCTAAGTTTAGGGTACCCTCACGTCATTTGCCAGATATGAGAACTGAGGAAAATTTGGAAAAAAATCTCAGTCCTTGGTGAGATTTTAATCACGGGCATCTCGTTCACAAGTCCATGCCTTAGAAACCTTGGCCACTCACATCGTTTCTCTTTCCTCTTCATCTAAATCTTTTATAGTGAATCTCGACATGTAGACCCACAAGGCTGTGTATTATGAAATACAAGGCCTTGCAACAGGGGTTTCTAAATGAATCACGAGGTTCAAAATACTAAATATATCGCTTTATGAGTTTTGCGAAAAGCTTAAGCTTAGATTAAGTTTCTGACAAGTTTTCTTAAATATTAAATTTCTATGGGATGAATATTTAACGAGTTATATCGAAGTTCATAACAATTACTGTGTGTATAGACCCCTTAAATTATCATTTGAGTATGCTTGTTGATTATATCATTATAGTTCGGAACGCCTAACAAGCATAAGGAATAGACACAAGTTTGTAAAAGGTAAAGGCGCAAACAAGGGATCTCTTACGTTTCTAGATCGAACGCATGCGACGCCATCCGGGCCCACACACAAGCCACCGTACCTCCGGCGGGGCGGGGCCCACGCGGAGGCGAGACCTAGGTAAACAGTCCCGCAACGACGCCAGGGAAGAAACCTCTACAGGGCGCAGGGCCACCGCGCAGCCGCAACCCGCCAAACACCGTCGCCTGGTCCTACAACCCTGAAACAGATGACTATGAAGGAGGTGATGATGGGTGCATAAAATGAGGGGCAAAGGAGTTTGTTAACGACGCTGTCAATTGCCAGTCATATCAGTGCCGCTCGCTTAAGGGGACAAGGAAGTCTGAACACTTAAAATTACACCTTAATTGTGTTAAATTACCACTGATCTTAAAGTTCTCAATAGTTTTTCCTGAAATGTTTATAAGTTATTCTATAAACCATGACAAGTATTTCAAGTGGTTGTTTGCAGTGATAACTTATGTAGTCGAGTCCGTAAAAGTTACTTCATTCAGCAGAAAAATAATCAAATTTACTTTTAAAACATGTGAATTCATGTACCTTTTTCTCTGATACTACTTGCAATACAGAATCGCACTTTTGCATGCTTGTTCATAGTATAATCAGCTATCTTCTGAACCTCAATTATTTAGTTTTGTATATCAGTTCACTATAAATTGAAAAACAACTATTTGCAAAGTCAAAAAAGTAAAAATGTGGAAAATTTGCAATGTTGTTGCTTCTTAATATCACTAATATACATTATAAAATTATGATTGTGGTTCAGAATGTTTAGCTATATGTTGTTTACTGCTCTCTACCTCTCATACTTTCTGAGAGAATGTTGTTTTGAGAAAACTGAATTTAAAGTTTCAACATTACAATTCTGACACACTTCAGTACATTCCAGGATCATAATCATCTGTACCTTCATTCCTGGATTTCTTCAGCTTTTCATTGCCTTCTCTTGGTCCTGGCCTCTTTTGTTAATTGCTGAACTGCTCGCTGGGCATAATATAGTCGTTCGTTGAAAGATACAAAAATGTTCTAAAAAGGGGCGTTGCATGGCAGCTTTAAAGGAATGTAGACTAGCATTTAAATAGTATTTAAATGTCTTAAAAACTGCTTAACCCCCCCAAAAGTATACATTTTCTGAAACTGGAAATAACAGAGATTTTATAGTGCCTAAAACAAAACATGCTATTTTTGACCATTTCAGAGTACCTTGTCCCCTTAAAAACCATCGAGCTGGACCGTCTTTAAACCCACGACCTTGAGATCAAAAGGAAAAAGAGTCGTAGTAGCAGATTAACCACTTTAGCATTCACCTGCCGATCCGAGGAAACCATTAAAAATCTATTGGTCAGAAAGGGCGGTCGTCGGGGATGCAACCTGGGACCTCTGAATGCGCGTCGCACACGTTACAGCGTCGCCACCTGGCTCGGTACAGAAGTTTGTACAGTATAATGTATTAATTTTGTTAACACCCCAGGAAATGCTGTTTCATCACCAAATTTGTAAGCATCGTGTATACATGTACGATGCACAGAGGAGGTGGAGAAAGAACAACAGTGCACACAATAACGCTGGCCTGTTAATTAACTATAAACAGGTCATAGCTAACGTCTCTAACAACTCGGTAACCGAGTCTTGCGTATACCCTCAGGGTAGCAGGGATAATCCATTCGCGAATGAAAACCTATGTGTCTCTAGCACACGCAGGCAAACCATAAACAGAAAACATAAATTTCCTTTCCATCACGGAGTAGACAACTCTTCAAAAACATTTGATGTGTTACACTCACATGACTTTCTCTACTCTTATACAAACTATTTTTACAAACGCTTATTCTCTATATGCTTCATGTTAATCGAGATGTTAACCTTATTGCTAGTTTTCTTGTAGGTGCAAGGGGAATATGGTAGGCTTTAAGCGATACTCAAATGTTTTAAGACCTGGTTGCTATGTGGCGCATTCCATTCTCTTCGTATGTCCAGGACATAAAAAAAAATCTGATGTGTTACACTCACATGACTTTCTCTACTCTTGTACAATCTATTTTTACAAACGCCTATTCTCCATATGCTTCATATTAATCGAGATATCGAGATGTCAATCTTATTGGTAATTTTCTTGTAGATGCAAGGGGAATATGGTAGCTTTCAAGCGATAGTCAAATATTTTATCGCTGGTTGCTATGTGGCGCATTCCATTCTCTTTGCATGTCCAGGACATAAAAAAATGAATAACGAATTTGAGAAAAAGTATAAGTATTGGAAAATTTAAGGAAATAACAAGCAATATCTCGAAAACGGTTCACTCAACAAAAAAAATGTATATGATATAGGTTGTGTATTTTAACGCGATCTACATTTTTTGTGTAGTAATATTTTGTCTATCTCTTATGGTTTACCAGTTATGCAAAAGTCGTTCATAATGAAGAATTCTTTCAGAGACATTCCCAGAAATTTCGAGATATACATTTCATTTCCCATGACATTATCTTAAACATATGATATTTTCATCAAAATCGTTAGAGCCATTTTTGAGAAAATTAAAATTTTCGAAAAATGTTCCATGTAAAGGGTAGTATGGGGTGGGGGGGATTTTCTTGAAAATCTTCGTGTCGCATCTCTGGAAGATACTGAACGTAAATACCAAGTTTGGTGTTTATCCGACTGTTAGTTTTTGAGTTATGCTGTTCACAGACACACACACACACAGACACACACACACAGACACACACACACACACACACACACACACACACAGACACACACACGGACATGTTTTCAAAAATGCGTTTTTTGGATTCAGGAGGTCTCAAAACATGTATTTCCGGTGAAATCTCGGTATCGAATTTTTGGGTGGAATGCAATACTTCCCCTACTTACTATACGTAGTAGAGAAAGTAATAATAACGAATTCCCATTTGCGAAAAAGTATTGGAAAATTTAAAGGAATAACAAGCAATATCTCGAAAATGGTTCACTCAACAAAAAAAGTGTATATGACATAAATTGTGTATTTTAACGCGATCTACATTTTTTGTGTAGTAAAATTTTGCGTATCTCTTATGTTTTACCAGTTATGCAAAAGTCGTTACAATGAAGAATACTTTGGAGACATTCCCAGAAAATTCGATATATACATTTCATTTGTCATGAGAATATCTTAAACATTTGATATTTTAATCAAAATCGTTAGAGCCATTTTTGAGAAAATTAAACTTTTAGAAAACTGCTCCATGTAAAGGGTAGTCTGGGTTGGGGGGATTTTCTTGAAAACCTTCGTGTCGCATCTCTGGAAGATACTGAACCTAAATACCAAGTTTGGTGTTTATCTGACTGTTCGTTTCTGAGTTATGCTGTTCACAAACAGACATACACAGACGGGCATGTTTCCAAAAATGTTTTTTTTTTTGATTCAGGGTGTCTCAAATCATGTATTTCCGGTGAAATCTCGGTATCGAATTTTTGGGTGAAATACAATACTTCCCTTACTTACTATACGTAGTAGAGAAAGCAAAAATATGCTTCAAAATCATTCTTGATCTTTCCAGATCATCGTGACATTTTCTCACAAACAAATTCAGCCTCTTCTGCATATTGTTAATAAAGAAGAAAAGCATATGACGACGACGACGATTTGATGGAAGGCTGAGGGCAGCCCGAAGGTGCAGTAGACGTGTCCCGGAAAAGGGCTAAACGGCGTAAAGAAGGGATGTGGGGTTTACAGCTTATTGGGTGAAAATTTATGTAGGGGGAGTGAAAGGAGGTAGCACGATTTCCTCTTCAACGGTTGCCGGGCAACGGCCCTTGTGCACCGCTGGTGTAAAACATATGACGTTAATTTGAGTACCTTCACACAGCTGGCCAATCGGGCAACTAAAGAAGCAACAACTCATTCACTAAGCGACCCTACAATGTCACACTACATAGTGTTGCAATTATTTACAAAGAGTATTTTAAAAACGCATAGACGGGATAGTTTAACATCTCGAAAGGCACACTCCACGATACAATGTCCAGGTTTGTGTAACAGTCTCCTATTAAAAATCTGATGTGATACATTTACATGAATTTCTCTACCCTCTATCTTTATTAGTGGGTATACAAAATATTCTTACTAAAGCTTATTTTTCTACCTACTAAATTTTAATTCAAACAAATCTTTGCAGAAACAGCTACATTACACATTTCGTTATATATACAAAGGGAACAGCGACAGTCAAATGTTTAAGAACTGGACGCTATATGCTGGCCTTAAAATTTCATACTGTTTCCATGACATCGCGAGAAACAATTGAATGTTGACAGAACTTTAAAAGAAGGACCAAGTAAGAAACAATTTGAACCTTTAATAACGGATATCTCAGAACTGGATGATGCCACAAAAAAGCTTATTTGAAATAAATTGTGTGTTTTAAACAGATCAATATTTTTGGTGTAATACTTTTTCGCCTTTATCAGTTATACACGGTTATACGAAATTTCTTCCGGATGAAAAGGATTTCACGGGCTATTCCCAGAAAATTCAAGATATTAATTTTATTTGTAGTGTAAATATATTTAATATATGGTATTTTAAAACATAAAATCAAAATTTTCGAAAAATGTTCCATGTAAAGGGTTATTGGGGTGGGGGAATTTTCCTGAAAATATTCCTGTCGCATCTTTGAAACCTATTGAACTTAAATATTAACTTTGGTATTTATTCGGCTTTTCGTTTTTGAGTTATGCTGTTCACAGGAACAGGGACCTTTTTCTAGAAATGTTGTTTTCGTTTTCATGGGGCCTCAAAACATGTATTTCCGATGAAATCTCAGCATCGAATTTTTGGGTCGAAGAAAATACCTTCTCTACCTCTTATGTACATGGTAGAGATAATAAAAATCTCTGTAGATAGGATCAGATGCAGTATCCGACAGATGAGAGTGTCCTCTATAACTCACGTGTAACACATCATTGCCAATGAAGCATATCTGCAAGTGTTAGTTCCACACACAGCAGAGTAAAATCCAAACATACTTAACTCCTCTCCTTGATACAACAAAATTAATTTTTGAAGAAAAACATGATTTTATGTAAAAATCTGATGTGTTACACTCACATGACTTTCTCGACTCTTGTACAAAATATTTTTACAAACGCTTATTTTCCATATGCTTCATGTTAATCGAGATATCGAGATGTCAATCTTCTTGCTAATTTTCTTGTATATAAAAGGGGAATTGGTAGGCTCTAAGCGATAGTCAAATATTTTAAGAGCTGGTTGCTATGTGGCGTATTCCATTCTCTTTGCATTACCAGGACAAAAAAAATGAATAACGAATTTGAGAAAAAGTGTAAGTATTGGAAAATTTAAGGGAATAACAAGCAATATCTCGAAAATGGGTCACTCAACAACAAAACTGTATACGACATAAATTGTGTATTTTAACGAAATCTACATTCTTTGTATAGCAAAATTTTGTCTATCTCTTATAGTTTACCAGTTATGCAAAAGTCGATCACAATGAAGAATACTTTTGGAGACATTCCCAGAAAATTCGGGATATACATTTCATTTGTCATGAAAATATCTTAAACATATGATATTTTAATCAAAATCTTTAGAGGCATTTTTGAGAAAATTAAAATTTTCGAAAACTGTTCCATGTAAAGGGTAATCTGGGGTGAGGGGATTTTCTTGAAAACCTTTGTGTCGCATCTCTGGAAGATATTGAACCTAAATGCCAAGTTTGGTGTTTATCCAACTGTTCGCTTCTGAGTTATGCTGTTCACAGACACACACGGACATGTTTCCAAAAATGCTTTTTGGATTCAGGGGGTTTCAAAACATGTATTTCCGGTGAAATCTCGGTATCAAAATTTTGGGTGGAATACAATACTTCCCCTACTTACTATACGTAGTAAAGAAAGTAAAAATGCATTATGTTTAAAACATATCACATCATTATTCTACTGTCATGTGTTCCTAATTTGTGCAGTCAGTGCTTTATTGTTCTACATTTCACAATAATATCTCTACTTTAAAAACAACTGTTTCAAAATAACATTCATGGGTATTTGCGCTTAACCATAACAGCAAGAAACTCTTAGTCCACTACTATTATTAATAATACATATATTCTGCATATTTCTGTCATCTCAGGAATATTTTACTCACATTGGACAGATCAATACCCGAAATTGAGTAAATTCCTCGCCTGATGTTTTCTTTTAGTTCTTCCAGTGTATGGGGTATGTTACACAATCTTATATTACAAGTCCTCCACAGACAAAAATCACATGCAGTTAAATCAGGGGATCGTAAGGTACATAATCTTCACTGTTCGCCCTATCTTCAAAATTTTCCTGAATTAAATTTAATGACTAATCAATTGTATGCACGTAGCAAAGTCTACTTGGAAAAATCTAGTGTGACATTCACCGTCTATCAGCTGTTCAAAAAGTGGTGTGAGTACGTCACTGCTGTACCTGTCTATATTTAGTTTTTGTACAGAAAATATACGTCCGATTATTCTGTATGAATTTAGTGCATACCAATTTTCGCATTATGCAAGGGAATCTCATGTGTAAAATCGCGTTTCTCTGTATTTCAATATCTGTTATTTTGCAACGAAACGTAGCCTTTGTAAATGGAACCATGCTTCATCAGAGAATAATACGAGGGGCACTATTTATATTTTGAGCCTAATAATTAAAACAAAGTAATTTCTGGTTGAAAACTGCTTTATTGTTTTTCAAACTATTCTCCTTTAGTATCAATACACTTTTGCATCCGTTTGAACTATTTGAAAAAGCATTTATTCCAGTCTTTTTGAGACACAGCCAAAACATGGTTTTTTAAAGCATCAACGGCTTCTTCTGTCAACGAAAATCGTTGTCCATGCAATTTATTCTTGATTTTCGGAACAAAAAGAAGTCAGTGGGTGCCAAATCAGGACTGTATGGCGGATGACCCATCAATTCCATTTTTTGAGCCTTCAAATATCTGTTGTTATACGAGATGTGTGTGCGCTCGCATTGTCTTGATGAAGAACGATTCTACGGTTCTTGTTGGTTTTTCTTACTTCACCGAAGACTTTCGGCAAACAAATGGTTGTGTACCGTTCGGCATTGACCGTTTTACGTTCCTCTAAAGGCACTGTTGCCACATGACCAGTTTTGCTGAAAAAGCAGGCGACCATTGTCTTCGAAGTGCGTCGAGTGAGAACAACTTTTGTTGGATTTGCTTCATCTTGAAACACCCATACAGTCGACTGCTGTTTACGTTCCAGCTCATACGCATAAACCCATGATTCGTCACCTGTTACAATCTTACATACGTCTTTTGAGGCACCGCCATTGTATTTCTTGAGCATTTTTGTACACCAATCGACACGAGCATCTTTTTGAGATTGCGTCAAATTATGTGGGATCCAACGAGAGTAAACATTTTTCACGGCTAAATAATAATGTAATATTATACATATGCTGGTGGAACTAATGCCTAGGGTTGCCTCAATCTCACAATATGTCGCATGACGATCTTTCATTATTAGTGTTTGCACAGCATCAATGTTTTCTGGCACAACAACTGATTTTAGACGACCTTGACCAACTTCCTCATTGAGCGAACGATTAAATTCGTTATACCAGCGTTTCACAGTGACAAAGTATGGAGCTTCGTCGCCTAATGTAGAAGTTAGTTGATCGATGCACTCTTGTCTTGACAATCCATGTCGAAAGTCGTAATAAATCATTACACGAACATTTTCACGGGTTAATTCCATGTTTTTGTTGACACACAATTTTCAAGTTAGTGTAAACAAAACAAATGACGCTCTATTGACAAAATGTTTTAAGTAGATTATGGTCAAAAATGTCAAACTTTTCATTGGAAACGTCAGATGGCATCTGCAACATTCAGGGTTGCCAAGGCTCAAAATATAAATAGTGACCTTCGTATTAAGCATGGGTCAAATTACTCTATCATTTCCCAACAAAATCCAATTACAGAAATTTACCCCACTCTGAGGGTCACATAAAAAATAAAGTGCATGCAACAAATCTCCATACACTGTAAGAACCAAAAGAAAACATCAGGCGAGAAACTCACTCAATTTCGGATATTGAACTCTCGAGTGCAAATGAAAATTTCTTGTGAAGATGCCAGAAATGTGTGGACAGGGAAGGACAACATTTCTAACATCGTATAAAAAAGTATGTGCCTATTATCATTGTAATTGTAACTGTAAATATGAGATGCGGGAATATTGCAACTGTTTCGGCGGGAGTCAGAGCTGTGGTGGCCGGTACTCAAGCAGCCGTGCAGTGGCCATGATGTGAAAGAAAAGCACTGTGTACAGGGTGGACCATTTAAGTTGAGACTGCACAATATCTTCAAAACTAAGCGTTGTAGAAAGTAATGTCTTTAATAAAAGTTTCTGGATATTATGGGGGAAAGTAAATGTCATTAGTTGTGTTTTGTTTGGAGGACGTTATGATGGTCATTTTAGGGTAAATTTAATTTTTACTTTCTCTACTACGTATAGTAAGTAGGGGGAAGTATTGATTTCCACCCAAAACTTCGATACCGAGATTTTACAGGAAATACATGTTTTGAGACCCCTGAATCCAAAAACAGCATTTTTGGAAACATGTCGTGTGTGTGTCTGTGTGTCTGTGAACAGCATAACTCAGAAACGAACAGTCGGATAAACACCAAACTTGGTATTTAGGTTCAGTATCTTCCAGAGATGCGACAAGAAGGTTTTAAAGAAAATCCCCCCACCCCAGATTACTCTTTACATGGAACATTTTTCGAAAATTTTAACTTTCTCAAAAATGGCTAACGATTTTGATTAAAATATCGTATGTTTAAGATATTTTCATGACAAATGAAATGTATATCTCGAATTTTCTGGGAATGTCTCCAAAAGTATTCTTCATTGTGAACGACTTTTGCATAACTGGTAAACCATAAGAGATAGACAAAATTTTACAACGCAAAAAATGTAGATTGCGTTCAAATACACAATTTATGTCATATACATTTTTTTTGTGGAGATATCGCTTGTTATTCCATTAAATTTTCCAATACTTATACTTTTTCTCAAATTCGTTATTCATTTTTTGTCCTGGTAATGCAAAGTGAATGGAATACTCCACATAGCAACCAGCTCTTAACATATTTGACTATCGCTTAAAGCCTACCAATTCCCCTTGCACCTATAGGAAAATTAGCAATAAGATTAACATCTCGATATCTCAATTAACATGAAGCATATGGAGAATAAGCGTTTGTAGAAATAGTTTGTACAAGAGTAGAGAAAGTCATGTGAGTGTAACACATCAGAATTTTTAAATGGGAACCTACTTTCTCTATGTTGTTTTCTCATTAGAAAATGGTTTATAAAAAGCTGTTTATTTTGTGATGAGGAATAAGGAAACAAAATAAATCATGTTGGTTCCAAATTACGAAACGTAACTTCACCCTCAAATGTCCTCCAACCATTCATTGCGCTCTTCGTACACGGCCATTCAGAATTTTCGTTGCTATTTACGATGGTGTAAGAACATTGCAAAGTGCGTTATACAAATGTTGTTTAGTTTTTCATAAGGAGTCAGAAAACAACATAAAAGGGTTAAAAAAATTAAGTTGACCCTAAGGTGATCATCACAACGTCCTCCAAATAAAACATAACTAATAGCATTTACTTTCCCCCATAATATCAATCAACTTTTACTCTAGGCATTTATTTCTACAACGCTTAGTTTTGGAGATATTGTATAGTCTCAACTTAAATGGTCCACCCTGTAAACTGTTGCAACATGGTCACATATAAAACAATAAATTCAGTCAGTACATCATAAGTATATCACTTCATCAAAAACAGAAAATGAAGTGGCATGTATACATATAGAGCCAGCTGAAAAAGTCAACCATGTCTGTATTTCACATTCCCTAGTCGGGAAGGTCGTTAAAAGTATAATTAATTTTATTAATTTTACATAATGATGATAATAATAACAATATATGGAGTTTGAAGGAATTCATTAATATTATAAAATGCGTTTTTAATCAACCACTTGCGAACATTTCTTTTAAAAGTACACTCGTGTTATTCAATTGAGTTACATGACTTGGAATGTTATTATTTAACATAAAAGCCGTTTCAAAACTGCTGTAACAAAACGGCAGTTCGGGTATTTGACTTTTGCAGGTGTATTATTAAGAGCTCAATAGCATAATTAAATGCGATTGACTGGGTGATTTCTAGCGGTCGTTGCTACGGTATCTATTGGAATTGGAAGTAGGAGCAGGCTCAAGGTCGAACATCAAATACATACTTGTAACTGTTGTATGGTGACGTATACCGGTTATAAAAACACTGAACGAACACGTTACTGCAAATCTGGAGGTCTGTTATTAGTTTCTCTACTTCGCCTATAGTAAGAAGAGAAAGTATTTCGTTCCACCCAAAAATTTAAAACTGAGATTTAAACAGAAATACACGTTTTCAGATATTCTTTATAAAAATAGTATTTTTAAAAAAAGCATGTGTGTCTTTCTGTCTTCTGTATGTGTGTGAACGACATAACTTAATGTGTTATACTCACATGACATTCTCCTCTTGTATAAACTACTTTTACAAACGCTTATTCTCCATATGCTTCATGTTCATCGAGATGTTAATCTTATTGCTAATTTTATTGTATATGCAAGGGGAATTGGTAGGCTTTAAGCTATAGTCAAATATTTTAAGAGTTGGTTGCTATGTGGAGTATTCCATTTTCTTTGCATTACCAGGACAAAAAAATTGAAAAACGTATTTGAGAAAAAGTATAAGTATTGGAAAATTTAAGGGAATAACAAGCAAATCTCGAAAATGGTTCACTCAACAACAAAAATGTATATGACATAAATTGTGTATTTTAACGCGGTCTACAGTTTTTGTGTAGTAAAATTTTGTCTATCTCTTATGGTTTACCAGTTATGCAAAAGTCGTCCACAATGAAGAATACTTTCAGAGACATTCCCAGAAAATTCAAGATATACATTTCATTTGTCATAAAAATATCTTAAACATATATTTTAATCAAAATCGTTATAGCCATTTTTGAGAAAATTAAATTTTTCGAAAAATATTCCATGTAAAGGGTAATCTGGGGTGGAGGGATTTTCTTGAAAACCTTCGTGTCGCATCTCTGGAAGATACTGAACCTAAATATCAAGTTTGGTGTTTATCCGACTGTTCGTTTCTGAATTATGCTGTTCACAGACACACAGACACACACACGGATATGTTTCCAAAAATGCTTTTTTTGGATTCAGGGGGTCTCAAAACATGTATTTCCGGTGAAATCTCGGTATCGAATTTTTGGGTGGAATGCAATACTTCCCCTACTCACTATACGTATTAGAGAAAGTAAAACTCTCACATGACTCTCTCTGCCCTCTTTCGTTTATTAGTGAATGTACAAACTATTCTTACTAAAGCTATTTTTCTATCTACCACGTTTTGATTCAAATAAACATTTGAGAAAATAGCTACATTACACATTTCGTTATGGATACAAAGAGAACAGCGATAGTCAAATGTTTAAGACCTGGAGGGTATACGCTGGCTTTAAAATTCCATACTGTTTCCATGTAATTGCAATAAACAACTGAATGTTGAAAAGACTTTAAAGGGTGACCAATAAATGAACAGCTGGAACCATTAATAACGGATATATCAGAAATGGCTCGTGCCACAAATTGTATGTTATAAAGAGGCCTATGTTTTTTTGTGAGGTATGTTTTCGATTATCGCTTAACGTTTACTAGTATACAAGATTATACAAAATTCCATCTTAATGAAGAGGTCTTCCTAGGCTATTCTCCCAAAATTCAAGATATACATTTTATTTGCCATGTAAATATCTTTAATATATGATGATTTAATAAAAATCTATAGCCATTTTTAAAAAAATAAAAACTTCCGAAAAATGTTCCATGTAAAGGGAAGTCTGAGGTGGGGGATTTTCTCGAAAATCTTCGTTCGCATCCTGAGAAGATACTGAACTTACCCGACATTTCGTTTTTGAGTTATGCTGTTCACAGGCACACAGTCACACACATGGACCTGTTTCCAAAAATGCTTTGTTTTGATTGAGGGCGCCTCAAAATATGTATTTCCAGTGAAACATTGGTATCGAATTTTTGTATGGAATGCAATACCTTCTCTACCTACTATACGTAGTAGAGAAAGTAAAAATAAAAAGTCAGTTAAATACCAAACTTCTATTTAAGGAAAACTTGGACTGCGTTTTTAGGTAAATATGACAAAATTTCGGGCTGTTTAATTATTTCACATAAATATTCTATAGACACGTAGAATCATTTTGGCTAAACCTTGTTCACGCTCCGTTATAGTAAAAACTTTAATTCACCCATGCGCTCTCTTTTAACCTCACAGGAACCTTCTTGTATATGTTTTTTTACTTTCTCTACTATGTATAGTAAGTAGAGTAAGTATTGCATTCAACCCAAAAATTCGATATCGAGATTTCACGAAAATACATGTTTTGAGACCCTCTGAATAAAAAAAGCATTTTTAGAAAAAGCAGTGTGTATATTTGTGTGTCTGTGTACCTAAACACGTAGATTTTCAAGAAAACATTCCCACTTCAGACTACCCTTTACATGGAACATTTTTCGAAAATTTTGATTTTCTAAAACATGGCGCTAACGATTTTGATTAAAATATCATATTCTTAAGATACTTTCATGACAAATGAAATTATATCATGAATTTTCTGGGAATGTCCCCAAAAGTCCTCCTTTGAATAACTGGTAAATCATAAGAGATAGACAAAATTTTGCTACACAAAAAACGCAGATCGTGTTAGAGCACACAATTTATTTCATATACCCTGTTTTGTCGAGTGAACCATTTCCGAGATATTCCTTGTCATTTGTTTGAATTTTCCAATACTTTACATTTTCTCAAATAGGAATTCGTTATTCGTTTTTTTTATGTCCTGGTAATGCAAAGAGAATGGAGTGCTCCACATAGCAACCAGCTCTTAAAAGATTTGAATATCGCTTAAAGCCTACCATATTCCCCTTGCACCTACAAGAAAATTAGCAATAAGATAGTTTCTGCAAATGTTTATCTCGACTAACACGATGAAGAATCAGCATTTGTAAAAATATTTTGTACAAGAGTAGAGAAAGTCATGTGAGTGTAACATATCAGCTTATTTTTATCAGGTTTACTTTTGGGGCATGAAAGTATTCCTTACATATTAGTTTTGATCTGATTTGTGTGCAAAACAAGAAAACGTTTAAGAATAAAAACTGCATGAAAACAAAACTTTATTTCTTTATAACTAATAACATTAACTTCAATCAAATCATTATTTTCACTGTACTAAAGTACCGGAAGATATCACTATCATACTTCTCTGACAAATTTGAATGCGCAAGGCAGTTTTAGGTTTGTATTTTTTTTGTACTAAAAGAGAAACTATTTGAGCTAGAGTTTTGTGCCTTTGCACAGTGATTTCTTTATTTACTCAAATTTAAGTGTGCCAATTTTCAAGTAACAGTTTAAAAGTGATGAAGGTTGATTTTGCCCCACGTATGGAAGCCAATTTGAAGAAGGAGAATGTAGGAGTTGTATTGTATTTCGACTGTTGGGGAACCAAACTTGAGGTAGTTGCAACCGTACGTATGGTACCAGATAGCCTTCGCCCCAAGTTTAAAAACATTAACTTTGTATTTTGACTGTTTCTTTAAATATTATATATTTATGTTTGCCTCAGCTGCGCCAGTATTAATTTGTAGAGACATGAATATCTTAACAAGGCGTGGTGCGACTGAAGAATGTAGGCTTACACAGATTATAAATTGTACTTCACTCCATTTTAAACGATTAAGATAACACTTCACTGATATAGAGAGCTGTGAAATTCTTTTGTTAGTTACTTGTACTTTTTAACATGTAAACTATTTTCGTCTCGCACTGAATACGTATTAAACTTCTCGAGGACGCGTTTCGCATCCGGTTGGTAACGCTGTCTCTAGCAACTGACTTCTGAATTTGTAATATTTGCCCTATTTCAGTTTCTGATTGGCTAATCCTAGTCCAATAGAATACTCCCATTTAACTTAAGCTTCGTTCTGGTTGTTAATTGGCTATTTTATAAACTGTCTCAAAAATTACATTATTGTTCCCAAGAATGGCTAGTAGCATTATTAAACCTTCTAATTCATTATTGTCTCAAGGTTTCCTCATTGTTACCTCATTGCTAGCAACTTTCAACCTTTATTCTCACAGCTCCTACATTATTAAATTACGTAATACATTCACATAACATTATTGAACATGTACATAATAATATACACATTAATACATTGACTGTTGCATGCACTTTATATATTATATTATACACATGTTGCTTTAAGGCGGGCTGTTATTATATTTTATATTATATAATTTAACTGAAATCGTTTAAGTGTTAAAAATACTACCTCAAACGTTAAAAATGTTAGACAATTCAGTCCCAGTGTCCCTTAAGTTAAGCATCTTCTAAGGATGCAATACGAGGATTCTCTAAAAGAAAGTCCCCCGATCCCAAACTACCCTTTACATGGAACAACTTGCGATTTTCTCAAAAAATGGCTCTAACGATTTTGATTAAAATACATGATTGAGATATTTTCAAAATAAAACGTATACGTTGAATTGTCTGGGAATAGCCTGTGAAGTCTTCTTCATTCCGAGTTACTTTGTATATTTGGTAAACTTACGAGATAGACAAAATTTTACTATCAATAAATGTAGAGCACGTTAAAGCACAGAATTTATGTCTAATAACAAGTTTGTGTGTTGATAATTTCCGAGATATTCTTCGTTATTGGTTTCAATTTTCAAATCGTAAATCCTATTCTATCTCTCTCTCTCTCGCTCGCTCTCTCTCTCTCTCTCCGATGGCTCAGTCGGAAACGTGGCCGATGGCCTGTACTCGAAAGGTTCCGGGATCCATCCCCGGCGACCGCCCAGGCAGTGGCGAATGCTGGGGTGGTTCATCTTCCACCACGACTCTCCTCCCTCTCATTTCCTGTACCTATAAACTTCCTTGTCATCTGTTTCAGGGTTGTAGGACCAGGCGACAGTGTTCGGCAGATTGTGGCTGGTCGGTGTCGTGCACTCTGTAAAGGTTTCTTCCCTAACCTCGCTGCGGTACCGTTCAGTTAGGGTTCTCCTCCGAGTGGGCTGTGGCCCAGACACCCTGGAGGTTGCTGGCTTGTGAACAGGCACCGGGCAGCGTCGGATGCGTTCTCTCTGGAAATGTTAGTCACCCCGTCCATGCTTGCACCCGCCGTCATCTCCTTCGGGTCTCTCCCCTCATTCCACCCTCCAAGGGGTAACGTTGCAAAACAGCAGTCACCTGGCCTATGTGCGGTGCTCTGCCCCGGTTTCGGGGGGGCTCTCCGTGATACGTACCTTTACTTTTACCCTTACCTCTCTCACTCTCACTCTCTCTCTCTCTCGCGGCCATTGAAAGAGAGCAGAATTTTAAAACCATCCCATAGCGATGGATTCCCCTTGTATCTGTAACGTAATATGTAGTAAAAAGTTTCTGCAAATGTTTATCTGGATTAACTTGAAGCGGATAGAACAGTAAGATTTTGTATGTTGGGTTTGTAGAAGAGTGGATAGAGAAAATATGTGAAGGTAAAAAATCAGATTTTTATTTTCTCTACTACGTATAGTAAGTAGGTGAAGTAGATATTGCATTCCACCCAAAAATTCGATACCGAGATTTCACCAGAAATACACGTTTTGAGGCCTTCTGAATCCCCAAAAAGTAGTTTTGGAAACATGTCCGTGTGTATGTGTGTCTGTCTGTGAACAACATAACTCAGAAACGAACACTTGGATAAACACCAAACTTGGTATTTAGGTTCAGTATCTTCCAGAGATGCAACACGAAGGTTTTCAAGAAAATCCTCCCACCCCAGATTACCCTTTATGTGGAACATTTTTCGAAAATTTTAATTTTCTCAGAAATGGCTCTAACGATTTTGATTAAAATATCATATATTTAAGATACTTTTCTGACAAATAAAATGTATATCTTGAATTTTCTGGGAATGTCTCCAAAAGTATTCATTGTGAACGACTTTTGCATAACTGGTAAACCATAAGAGAATAGACAAAATGTTACTGCACAAAAAATGTAGTTCGCGTTAAAATACACAATTTATGTCATATACATTTCTGTTGTAGAGTGAACCAATTTCGAGATATTGCTTGTTATTCCCTTAAATTTTCCAATACTTAAACTTTTTCTCAAATGAGAATTCGTTATTCACTTTTTTATGTCCTGGACATGCAAAGAGAATGGCATGCGCCACATAGCAACCAGCTGTTAAAACATTTGACTGTCGCTTAAAGCCTACCATATTCCCCTTGCTCCTATAAGAAAATTAGCAATAAGATTAACATCTCGATTAACATGAAGCATACGGAGAATAAGCGTTTGTAAAAATACTTTGTACAAGAGTAGAGAGAGTCATGTGAGTGTAACACATCAGATTTTTATAACTGTACTAACCTATTATAGCTATATTGTGTAATAACTACATATTGTTTTATTGCAATATGCCTACATTAAAACGCTATAACTCTTTAAATACAATTCACGCCCTTTTATGTCTCGGGTATTTTCAGTGAAGTTTATAAGAGGAAGGTTCGAAAGTCGTCAAACTTCGAGCGAAGGGGAATGCAAATGTAAACTTAATATTTTGCTAGTTAGCAGATCTTCAAGTAGAAGAGACATTCATTAAAATCCCGTTACTTAGCAACAGCTTAGCAACTCTCAAGATGACAGATTAGAAACGTATTACGCTGTCAAGTTTGAGCCAGCACTAATTTATACTTTCACTAGCCACTTCTTGAACTCTAGTTTAATCAAGTACTCTGAGGTCATTTGCTGAAAGAACTACAAATGTTTCAACTTTTCGACTACTTCATTTATCTTTTTGATAAAAGCAATATTTACTGATGCTTACTCAACAGATTTCCCTTGGTAAACATCCCAAAGTCAACAACAAACATAAACAAGAACTATAATCACTTCTTTGTAGGCATGTCGCTCATAAATTCAGTAAAAATAACCCTGAATTCCTCATATTCTCCCTCTCTTTCTTTGTGTCTGCTAGAGATTGTTCATTCAGAGGACGGAACGTATTTGTAGTCCACGCTATTCTGCAATCCTTCGTCTCACATTTTGCTCAGATACTGTGTGTTAAAAGTTACACGATTTGCAATCATTAAAACTATTCGTGCATTAAAAGTTGTGTAGCTTCAATAATTGTAATGTGCTGTTCGTCGGTGCTGTAATGTAAGATAATTCTGGCACATAATAGTACATTATGCAAAACTATAATGATACTAATTAAGACACGAATAAGTCTATGAAACATACGAGCGTCTTTATTACCATTATAATCAAGTTGCATACGACTGTTTTTGGTCGAGCACACTATAATTTAAGTTTTTATAAAAAAAATACCTTGTTAATTGTGCCCGATGTCAGCACCGTAGCGTCCATCCGTATTTACTTATTGTTTGCAGGTAACGTAAAAGCAACACTTATTGAAGCAAAGGAAATTAACTTAATTTATTATAATATTAAAATTACAATCAACAGAATTTATTTTATTTTAAATACACATATTTCATTGCTTATCTGGGGAGTGTATCCCAGCTTACTGTTGCTTTGAAGGTGTTAAAAGGTATGGGTGATAGGGGAGCTGCGAGTGTCGCCGAGTAAGAGCATAAGGAGTCGCTCAAGTATTATGGATGCCATAACAGTTGCGTCACAAGTAATGCGTATTATAGTACGGTCCGCCAAAAAATTGCATATTGGCGTATTTTGTCAGATATTTATTAAACTCAATCTCATATGATGTATTCATGACATGTTTTTAGATAGAACACAGTAAATGACGGTTTCCAATACGTAAAAACAATAGAATATAGACATATACAAAATACTTTAATAGTTTCATTTAGACGCTTCGTACGGAGCGAGATGTCTTCGCGGTAACGTGTGAGGCTCGCCCGGGTTTGACTCCCGTCGGGCCGGCCACCCTGACTTTGTTTTCTTTTTCTTTTTCGTGTTTTCCACAGTTCGGTTGGCGAATGCGTGGGTGGTTTTATTTGCTTCATCTGTAGGACAGCCGAATTGATGCGTTGCGGTGGGACGATGGAATTTACGCTGCGGAAGATTTCTCCCTCGTTTGGGGCCCCTTCTTGGAAGTGACTCGTTTCATTCCGTGAGCCTCAGGCCGAATATTGGTAAGGCAGGATAGCCAGCGCCATGATTTGTATAATTCTGGAATCGTTATGGGCCCCGAAATTGCTGACGCGCTTCGTCTTCCCCTTCATCCCTTCCTCCCAGGGGTCACGTTGGAAGCCCAAAAAGCCTACTATGACCTAGGTGCGGTGCTGTGTTCGAGCGACTGGAGGCCTCTAACTAATCCTAATACTAGGCTCTTGGTTTTAATTACCTTTTAGGTGTGTCGGCTAATATGGGATACTTATTAGCGTCGCTTTGTGGATCTGACCATGCGTTTTTATGCATGAAACAACTTTACACCGCTGAAAGGTATTGATTTTGATATTTAATATACAGAAACTTAAACATAATCCATCAATGCATTTCAAATTCGGATGAAATCGGCATAAAATTCATGACAGTTCATTTGGATAGTGCTCTACTCATTTTTTTTCTTCTTTTTTTTTTCTTTTTTTCTTTGTGTAGGAATCACTGCACATATGGGTTTGAAGTTTTATAAAATTTGTCGAAACTTTCAAGCAGAAATCGGTACAAAATTAAGGATTGTTAAGACAAAGAACCTTCGAGTTAAGGTTGCAGCTGAAAATTTTCAAACGGAAGCTAAACGTTTTGAAATTTTTCTAACTGAAGTACGTATTGCAATGAAGTATACGCACAATAGGGCATAACAAGGAACATTTCAATCCTAAAAAATATCTAATTTTCTTGTAGATGCAAGGGGAATTGCTAGGCCTTAAGCGATTTTAAGAGCTGGTTGCTATGTGGAGTATTCCATTCTCTTTGCATGTCCAGGACATAAAAAATGAATAACGAATTTGAGAAAAAGTATAAGTATTGGAAAATTTAAGGGAATAACAAGAAATATCTCAAAAATGGTTCACTCAACAAAAAAAATGTGTATGACATAAATTGTGTATTTTAACGCGGTCTACATTTTTTGTATAGTAAAATTTTGTCTATCTCTTAAGGTTTACCATTTATGCAAAAGTCATTCACAATGAAGAACACTTTTGGAGACATTCCCAGATATTTTAATCAAAATCGTTAGAGCCATTTTTGAGAAAATTAAAATTTTCGAAAAATGTTCCATGTAAAGGGTAACTGAGGTGGAGGATTTTCTTGAAAAACTTCGTGTGGCATCTCTGGAAGATACCCTAAATACCAAGTTTGGTGTTTATCCGACTGTTCGTTTCTGAGTTATGCTGTTCACAGACACACACACACGGACAATACTTCCTCTACTTACTATACGTAGTAGTAAAAGTAAAAATAGAACTGGAATTCTCAAGTGTGTTAACTGACATTACATTAATCTTTAGTTATAAATAATATATGTTTTATGGAATAAATTGTTCTTCCACACAATCCGTGTGTTGGACAAGATTGGAAAGGTAGAATCAGACGACTGAACCATACAATATCATAGCCGGGATTTGAACCACAAATCTCCCGGTCTTCGTCCAGTTGCTCTAGTTACTGAGCTACCATGTCAACATGCCCGTAGGACATTAAATTTTCCAACTGATTTGCATGCTTCCCGGTAAACCACAAGGAGATCTCAAATTATATTGAGATGACATACCCCAATGGCGACCTACAATGTTTTAAGTACTTTAAGTCCCGGGCTTCACAGTTTCAACCACTACTAGGTCAATTAATGGAATTAATTGTTCTTTCACCTAGCTGTGTGCTGGACAAGGTTTCAAAGGTAGAATCAGTTGGGAAATTTAATGTTCTATCGGCATGTTGCCATGGTAGCTCAGTGGTTAGAGGACCCGGACGGAGACCGGGAGATCCGTGGTTCAAATCCCGGCTATGGCATTGAATTTTTCAGTCGTCTGATTCTACCTTTCGAATATGTGTTTTAATTAAGTATTTTCATTGGTTCTTATACAAGGAACTATTTCAAGCTACAGTATTTTTACTGGATTATTTATCACATTAAGAGCTAAAAGGCAAATAAATTAATATTTAAATCTGAAATTAGGAGAATGGTAATTTCACATTTGGATTTCCTCTTAAAGCTGTGATATTACTGAGCTTACAAAATCATATTTTTCAAAAATAATGCCTATAACTAAAATGTCTGCTATCAAAATTTGATAATTTGGCACTAATAAATCTTGCATCATGCAGATGTCAGACCCACCAACATTATCAAGGTTAATTTCCATATCATCAGTGATATTATCAATGTGGCGGTTAACACTTCAAAAGGCCATGACTGTTGGAGTTAACACCAGTGCCATCTATTGCCATCAGTTTCAACTCGAAGATGACGAACAGGAACATAGCCCTTTTCAGAGGAAAATGGTCTTGGTTTAAAGCACCTTTATGAAGCAATGGTTAGGTCCTCATTACTATACGGCAGTGAAGTATGGGGATGGGAGAGGCTGGATAATGTAAATAAAGTACAATATAATTTTTGTGAGCGCATTCTAGGTTTGGGGAGGGGTACTTCAAACTACGGAGTTCTTCGTGAGGCAGGATGCTAGGAAGATGCTGTATTTGGTAAACTACATGTATTTGGGTACCGGCTGCGAATAATTATAGGTGATCAAACAACTCAGAGCAATATGTTATCGGCATCAAATGAACAACTTAGAGCATCCAAAATGGTGGGCGGCGGGGTTGCAACGGGAATTATCAAAAATAGGCTTAAACGATATCTGGCAAAGGGGTAATGAAAATACACACAGTGAAAAAAGTCAAAAGACGACTATGTGATATAAACAGGTAGAAAATAGTCTGAATGTAGACAAAGATCAACATTGGAGCTACAAAATGAAATAAAAACTAGGTGGGGTAAGGAAACATATATTTTGGAATTAGGTATAAAACAGAGGATGGGAATAGCATGGCTTAGGTTGGGAGGGTGGAAAGCTCGCAAGATTGCTGATGACGATGGCAGGAGGATTTGCCCATTATGCGGGGAACAAGAAGACTGGACGCATATTTTGGCAGCATGCGTGCAGACGGAGAGTATTAGGAAAAAATTATTACCGGAAGTATTTTTGGCTTCCAACAGACGGAGGACAGCATGCTGGGACTTGATTCTAAACAGCCAAAACTGGCCAAGCTTGGGCACATACTTAATGGTAGTACGTGTACTAAGAGATAAGGTGTTTATGTAAATTTTCTTTAAATATATGTGGTGCTTGAGCACGTGTGTGTGTGTGTGTGTGCGTGTAGATAAGGTGTTTTGTAAATTACCTTTAAATATATGTGGTGCTTGAGCACTTGTGTGTGTGTGTGTTTGCGTGTGTGATTCAGAGTGTTTTTCAATTTTATATGTATGTATATAATGTGGTAATTATAAACATAGTTGTTTCTGGTCGATTCTGCAAGTCACGTATACAGACCAGGTATTTTTCTAGAGAGAATGTACGGTCTTATGACCCATGCGAATTTGTTATGCAATTAATGTAATACTAAGTACTTAATAAACACCACTACTACTACTACTACTACCTTTCTAAATAAATACGTATCAATTTTGCAAATTTCGTCAATTCCATTCCTCAATCTCAATAAGTTTTGAGAAATTATTAAAAAGCTTCAAGATTCACTCATTGGTCTCCTTAATGATCTGTTGAGTTTCTGTGGCACTGACCTTGAATACCGAGAGTAGTGTGCCTTACATTTGTGGAGCGAAAACGAAGGAATCCATAAACGTCTCCCTCCCCAGCCCGTCAAGCCTTCAGGGCTAACGAAGTAATACCAACTACCGCCCACCTCCAGCTAAAACTTTGTACCTTGTTAAAGACAACCCTTTATTAAAAATATATGTTACAAGACCATGCAGAACTTTTGCTTAAGTACAAAGAATGCCTGCAGTTATGTATACTAATATCAGAAAAAGTGAAAATTGTTGTGTAGGTGGGTGTATAAAGGTTATCTCGGAAACTAGTAAACCGATTTTGATACTTCTGTCACTAATGAAAAGTACTGTACTTCCCGACGAAAATAAGCTTTAATGCGCCTCCTAGCTCAATTGAATAGGTGCTCGCAAAACCTAACCATCATTTTATCAGAATAGAGAAAAGTCAAACCTTGCACATGCAAATAAAACAAATCGCCCATATATTCTAGCATATACCAGGGGGTCCAACCGCGCTGTATCTCACTTGTGGAAATATTCCTTCGCGTATTAAAAGAGTTGCAGTACTCAACAGGGCAATTCCAAGTAAACACAGATCAGTGGGGAACTGGCGCATTAGTATAAGCGACCTTCGTTCTACTCTCGCTTATTAGCAAAGACGATGAGCGGATCGCACTTCCCAGGCTTGCAATAGAGTATACAGTCCGTGATGATAGACAAAAACGAACCCCAAGACACCACTAAATCAATCGTGGAATAAGACCAAGGTGCAAAACTGTGTTCCCTTGAATATGCTCAGTATTTGAAACAGAAATTTACGGTATTATTAGCGTATATATAAAAACATAGCAGAGTTTACACTGGTAAATACATCTCCAATAGCCAGGTTACAAAGGCTCTAAGTAGTCATAAGGTAACGTCAGGACTGGTTTTAAACTGCCTAAATATGCCCCCATGTTTGGCAGAACAGAATGAAGTTCAACTCATCTAGGTTCTGGGCCATAGTGGCATAAAAGGAAATGAAAAAGCTGATGAATTTGCAAGAAAAAGAGCAGCTTCACAATTTATTGGGGCAGAGCAGGAACATCTCGATGTTTAGTAACAAAGGCTATCAAGAACTGGTCAAAGTATAATATCATAAAACCTGCCTTAAAACTCCAGGAAACAAACATGGAAAACGATTTATTAGAGAACCATGTAAGAAAAGAGCTGAAAGCGTACTTAAATGTAACACACTTCATCTGAGAATAATTATTGCATTTCTCACAGGACAAGGTCCTGTGAAAAAGCATCTTAACACGATGGGAATTTTTCAGGTAACTTAGATTGCAGATTCTGCAACAAAGAAACTGAAACAGCTCAGCACATTATATGCCCCTGTGAGATCTTGGCTTACAGGAGATATATTGATTTCGGTAAAATGTTCAGACAACCAGATATAATATGTGTTATGGTGCTAAATTCCATGGTAAAGGGTGCAAGCATAATGACTTGGCATTTGAAATGTTACAGGTAACACAATAAGCCCAAGGCTGAAGTACGTCCGGAGCAGTGACAGAAATCCGCATTGTATAAGAAAGACTATATCACTGTAGTAATATTTGGTCAATGTTGGCCACCGAAATGTTTTCGGGAATATTCCTTCCCATCTTCAGCGTAGGATGTCGACTGACTCCTGCCGCTACACAACTCCTGTCCCCCCCCCATATTTTCTGTAGAAGGTGAATTAGCCGCCCTCTGTTGTAAGAAGTTCATACTTCATAGTCTGCTTCTGTTTTTCTTTGCTCTGACTCAGCTGCCCTCTGTCCACTTCCCTGTTTTCCATGAGCTGATTGGATGAATTGTAGTAAGTATCAAACAGGCGGAATTTCAAAATTTTAAATATTGGCCATATTCTGGTGAATGAATATTTTCTCCAATATATCCAACTGTGGAGGAATATGGATGGCTTTAAGTAGCTCAATTGCTCGACATATTTGATGATTTGAAATCCAAAAATGATTAGAAACTGCAGACTTATCTATTTCTTTAATTAAATGTTTCTTTGATGTTCTGTCAACCGTATTTTTAAATTTCCTTTTGTTCTACCAATACATACATTTTCACATCTTGACATGGTATCTGATATATTCCTGACTTTTAAAAGTTTTCTACAATATTACTTAATGGTGCCTTCAAACTATTTCTCAAATTAAAATTATTTTGAGGTGCCAGTTGAATATGCTTTTTAAAAATTGTATAAGCATAGCAGGGTGATATGCAAATTTTTTATAAACCGCATTTAAAGACTTTGGGTTCTATAAGGTACTGGAAACCTGTAGTGTAATGCAAAACAATACCAATATAGTATGCTTCCTTTCGTTATAATTGATTTACAAAATGTGAGGCAGTATTCTTAACACTTTTTTAATTTCAGTCTAATTATATAATATGTAAATTCACTAACAGCCCGCCTTGAGGCAATATGTGCATGTAACAATTTGTAAAATGTATGTAAAAGTCATTGCATATGCTCGTATTATTGTATCCATGTGTAATAATGTTATGTGAATATATCATATAATTTAATTATGTAGGAGCTGTGAGAGTAATGGGTTAAAAGTTGCTAACAATGAGGTAAGAATGAAGAAACCTTGAGCAATAATGAATTTGAAAGTCTAACAATACTACTTGTGATTCTTGGAAGGAATAATGTAATTTTAGTGACAGTTTATGAAAGTAGCGAATCAACAACCAGAAAAAGCTTTAGTTAAATGAAGGTATTCTATTGGATTAGGAATAGCCAATCAGAGACTTGAAATACAGAAATTTACAAATTTAGGCGGTTGAAATCAGTTCAGTTGCCTGCAGACAGTGTTTGTAACCGGATGCGAGATGCGTCCTCTAGAGATTTAATACGTATACGTGTGAGACGAAAAATAAGTTTACGTGTTAAAAAGTACAAGTAATTAATAAAAAAATCTCACAGCTCTATATCAGTGAAGTGTTATTTAAATCGTATCAAATATTAATAAAAGGAGTGAAGTAAAATTATAATTTGTGTAAACCTACATTCTTAAGTCGCGCCACAACCCTGCCAAGACATCCATGTCTCTAAAAGAAATACTGACGCAGCCGAGGCAAACATAAATACATAATATTTAAAGGAAACAGTCAAAATTACAAAGTTAATATTTTTAAACTTAGGCGAAGGCTACCGGAAAGCGCGTACTATAAGTGTGGTTGCAACGAATTTCAAGTTCGGTTCCCCAAGAGTTGAAATATAATACATCTCCTACAACAATATAACATCTTCAAATGATATTCTTTTGCATGTATACAAGTCTGGTATGCGTAGAACACATTACGACGACTTTCCACAGCCGAAATATTGGAGAACGCACGTCGAAAGCTGTCCTCTAATCCTTCGAGTGTGTGGGGATTTGTGGCATTAACTTTATCTCTAGGCGTACCACACAGACAATAATAAACTGATTGAGATTTGGAGAGCGAGCAGGTCAGTCAATTATTCTGTCAGCAATAACGTGTTGTAACGTGAAGCAATTTTTTCCTGGATTTCTTTCAACATCAGACCTTAACTCGTCTAACTTTTCCAGGTACAACTGTTGGTTGTATGTTTTTTTGTTTGTAACACGGACCCAGTCTGTTTAAATTGTTCAAACAACACTATAAATTGTGCGTTTGTTAGGAAAGACAATACCAGGGAATTTATGTGTGAATTCAAGCCCATATTTGACTTCATTCGAGGAAAACTTAGGCAATAAACACGTTGTTTTACATTATACATCATGAAAACACCACACAGCCTCACATAGCCTTATTCCACTACACGCCATGTCAAACAATTAGGCTCAAGTGTAAATGCCGTCACCCTCCGTAAGCCTGAATAACCCGCCGCATACTGAGGCCATTCAACCCCATAACTGCTACGCAGAAGTCCCGACAGCCGCCAGTCGCGTCATTGAAGATAAACCGAGTAGCTTGTTTTTATATCATTCATTTTAAATATAAATTATAAAATAATACAACTATTTAACAAATCTAAAAACAATCCGCAGTTTCGATAGAATACTAGCTTTTTCAGTTGTCCGTATTTTCTTAAAAGCGTGTAGTTTATGCAGGTATAGAAATCATTTAATATTAATCACTTTTAGCAATTAAAGTAACCCGTTACTTATAATTGAAGTGAAGTTACGGGTGAGCACAAAAACTGAAGTGGTACAAAACATTTCTACTTCAACAAGTTTTCTCTCAGTAAGCACAAGCCAATCAAACAGTTTACAAATGAAGTTAACTTTATTGTTATTCAACACTTGAACACGTTCAAGCCGTTTCAGCGACTATTCTTAGAATTATGTATGTTTTTTTGAGGAAACAGATTGTCTCTAGGTTGCATCCAAGGAGTATCGATTACTTCTTACAGCAGTGTAGAGACAAAAGTAAATTTTTCCTACAGTACAATACAATACTGTATAATACGTTTGCTATACATATTGTTTTCTAAACTAATTCAACATTTTAAAAACCACAGTGTCATTTAAACAACCTGAGACACCTGACATTTATTCTAAGCGGAGAAGTGGGAGAGCTGCGTTGCCACATTGTGTTAGAGCACGTGGCAGCTGTTTAGCAACGCGCCGAATGGGAAACAGTTGAGATATAACGCTAATGAGTAGTAGTAAACCACGTCAACATGGCAACGTGTTACCCCTCAAAGTTCAACTTGTAGAGGAAGGGAACGGACGGTGGTGGCACCTTACTGGTTAGAGTAACAGCGAAGGTGGCGTTGCCATTGAAATAATCCCTCCAACAAGTGTCAGAAGTCTCATGTCGTTTAAATTCTATATAGCTTGTAAGTATTTTTGCAGCAGGCTGAAACCGTCTCAAAAGTTTACAGTAGACTGATCCAGAGTTTCAAATGAACTGATCTAAAATTACGGCACACAAACCGTATTTTGAGAAAATGTATTTTAAAGCTCAAGTGTGGGTATTAGAAATAATAAACAAGTTTTTAAAATACTGCAAAACAAAGTATTGACATTAAGTATTTTTTTTTCATGAGTGTTCGTCGAAGTTCATTGATGAATTGCCTAAGCTGAAACTGCAAAAAGGTAAACACAGTTAAAATGTAATACAAACTAGTTATTTCTCTGGAAGAGTTTGTAACCTAATTATAAGCCACAATAAAATAGCAGAAACTGAATGGGAAAAAATGACATTATTGAACATAAATCTCCATATATATATTTGCAGTAGCGGGGACAGCACAATGAAGTGTGCTTGCCATTTGTTTTATAAATTTAAATATGTAGATATGAAATGTTATAATACTAATTATATTATATTCTAATTTAACTATTATTAAGGCTAGTTAAGTTAATACGTTGCAATCATTTCGGAATTCTGTAAATCTAGATTATTACACTGACTGTTAAAATGCAAAAGTGTACTAATACAGATCAGCTACATTTGTCCGAAAGAATTAGCGTTATCAGGTACAACCACAAGTGAAATAATACATTTCTGCACGATCGTGCCTTTGCCTAGTAGGTAGAGCAAGTGTTATATTCCACAAAAGAATTCTATTCGTAAATTTCACCAGAAATACATATTTTAGGGCACACTGAGTCCAAAAAAACTGCATTTTAGAAACGGTACGCATGTGTTTGTATGTATGTGTGTCAACAACATAACTCAAAAAATCTTAAGCGTTACATGCACATGACTTTCTCTACTCTCTATCGCTTTTAGTGCATATAGAAATTAGTGGTACAAAAGTTTATTTTCCAATCTACTTCATTTTAATCGAGATAACATTTCCGGAAATAGCTACATTATACATTTCGTAATAGATAAAGGGAACAGTCAAATGTTTAAGAACTGAACATTAGTTATATGCTGGTCTTAAATTTCCATCTGTTTCCATGAAATCGTGAGAAGCAACTGAATATCGTCAGGATGACAAAGAATTGAACAATCCAAACCATCAATAACGGATATCTTAGAAATGGATTATGCCACGAAAAAGTTATTTGAAATCAATTGTGTGTTTTAAAGAGATCTACAATTTTCGTGTTATCTCTTAATGTTTACCAGTTATACAAGATCATACAACATTCTTTCCGAAAGAAGACTTCGGAGGGTATTCCGAGAAAATTCAAATATTATTGGTCATGGAAGTACCATTAATATACAGTATTTAAATCAAAATTGTTAGAGCCATTTATGAGAAAATTAAAAAGTTAGAAAAATGTTCCATGAAAGAATAGTTGGGGTGGGAGATTTTCTTGAAATACGCTTTTCTAAATACGCTTATTTTATTCAGGGGGGCTCAAAAATATATATTAGGTGAAATATTGATATTGAACTTTTGGGAGGAATACAATACCTTCTCTATCTACTTCTACGAGGTAGAGAAAATAAAAATGAAGTGTTTAATAAATACCAACCTTGGTATTTGAGCTCAGTACCAAAGATCGACACGATGAAATTTCCCTTACCCCAATCTACATAGAAACTTTTCGTTATTTTTTATTTTCTCAAAAGTATCTCCAACAATTCTGATTAAAATATCATATATGTAAGATATTTACATCATGAATAAAATTTATATCTTTAATTATTATACTTTGGACAAACGTCAGTGGTAGTGTAACCATAAAGTTCTTGCTTCTTACGTTCTAAACCGAGGTACGAAACCTTGTGGGGTATACAATTCTTCCTCACTTGAAATTAATGTATGGAAGCTATCGCCTTAAGTCCCTTAAATATTACTATATACACAATATATGGTGTTCACTAATCGTCCACCTCTTTGTCATAGTAGTTTTGCGCACCGATAATGTTGCTTGTGCATTGTTTTAGGGATGGTACAAAGTTTTATCAGTTACGAGTTGTGGTTCTTCACATACATGTATACGTACAGTTTGGTATATACACTACGTGATCAAAAGTATCCGGACACCTGGCTGAAAATGACGTACAAGTTCGTGGCGCCCTCCATCGGTAATGCTGGAAGTCAATATGGTCTTGGCCCACCCTTACCTTGATCACAGCGTTCACTCTCGCAGGCATACTATCAATCAGGTGCTGGAAGGTTTCTTGGGGAATGGCAGCCCATTCTTCACGGAGTGCGGAACTGAGGAGAGGCGTTCCAAAACATCTCAAAGGTGTTCTATAGGATTCAAGTCAAGACTGTGTGCAGGCCAGTTCATTACAGGTATGTTATTGTCGTGTAACCACTCACTCCGCCACAGCCCCTGCAGTATGAACAGGTGCTCGATCGTGTTGAAAGATGCAATCGCCATCCCCGAAATGCTCTTCAACAGTGGGAAGCAAGAAGGTGCTTAAAATATCAATGTAGGTCTGCACTGTGATCGTGCCACAAAAAACAACAAGGGGTGCAAGCCTCCTCCAGGAAAAACACGACCACACCATAACACCACCACCTCCGAATTTCACTGTTGCACTACACACGCTGGCATACCCACCATACCCGCACCCTGCCATCGGATCGCCACATTGTGTACCGTGATTCGTCACTCCACACAACGTTTTGTCAGTGTTCAATCGTGTAATGTTGACGCTCCTTATACCAAGCAAGGCGTCGTTTGGCATTTTTCTTCGTGATGTGTGGCTTATTAGCAGCCGCTCGACCATGGAATCCAAGGTTTCTCACCTCACGTATAACTGTCATAGTACTTGGAATGGATCCTGATGCAGTTTGGAATTCCTGTGTGATGGTCTGGATAGATGTCTGCCTATTAAACTTTACGACCCCTCTTCAAATGTCGGCGGTCTCTGTCAGTCAACAGACGAGGTCGGCCTGTACGATTTTGTGCTGTACATGTCCCTTCACGTTTCCACTTTACTATCACATCAGAAACAGTGGACCTAGGGATGTTTAGGAGTATGGAAATCTCGCGTACAGACTTCTGACACAAGTGACACCCAATCATCTGACCACGTTCGAAGTCCGTGAGTTCCACGGAGCGTCCCATTGTGCTGTTTCACGATGTCTAATGACTACTGAGGTCGGGGATAATGAGTACCAGGCAGTAGGTGGCAGCACCATGCCCCTAAGATGAAAAACATATGTTTGTGGAGTGTCTGGATACTTTTGATCACATAGTGTATTACAGATATGAAACGCTGCAAGAAAAACTCCTCGTAAGATCTTTATTAGAATCCCGCATTCTTAACCACTTATACCTACACAAAGCACAGCTGTGGATATGTAGATCAAAGCAGTATCTAACAGGTACCCTTCAGACGTCTGAGTCATAACAGGTGAACGTATTATTATTATTATTATTATTATTATTATTGTTATTGTTATGGAATATTACATTAGTATTTATATTATAAACATTATAATACTGGTACTACACGAAGTATATACAGAGTGAACCAAACGAACCGGCTGCGCGTAGTTTTCCCTGTCCGCGTCCTCGGCGCTCGTTGCCATCTGCCGCTATCATCGAAAGGCGCGGATGAAACCATATAACATTTTTACTTTCTCTACTACGTATAGTAAGTAGGGGAAGTATTGTATTTCACCCAAAAATTCGATACCGAGATTCCAAGGGAAATATATGTTTTGCGACCTCCTGAATCAAAAAAAAAGCTTTTTGGAAACATGTCCGTGTGTGTGTGTGTACCTGTGTGTTTGTGAACAGCATAACTCAGAAACGAACAGTCGGATAAACATCAAACTTGGCATTTAGGTTCAGTATCTTCTAGAGATGCGACAGCAAGGTTTTCAAGAAAATCCCCCCACCCCAGATTACCCTTTACAGGGAACATTTCTCGAAAATTTTAATTTTCTCAAAAATGGTTCTAACGATTTTGATTAAAATATCATGTGTTTAAGACATTTTCATGACAAATGAAATGTATAACTCGAATTTTCCGGGAATGTCTCCAAAAGTATTCTTCATTATGAACGACTTTTGCATAACTGGTAAACCATAAGAGATAGACAAAATTTTACTACACCAAAAATGTAGATCGCGTAAAAATGCACAATTTATCTCATATACATTTTTTTGTTGAGTGAGCCATTTTCGAGATATTGCTTGTTATTCCCTTAAATTTTCCAATTCTTTTTCTCAAATGGGAATTCGTTATTCATTTTTTATGTCCTGGACATACAAAAGAATGGAATGCGCCACATAGCAACCAACTCTTAAAAGATTTGACTATCGCTTAAATACTACCATATTCCCCTTGCACCTACAAGTAAATTCGCAATAAGATGAACATCTCAATTAACATGAAGCGGATGGAGAATAAGCGTTTGTAAAAATAGTTTGTACAAGAGTAGAGAAAGTCATGTGAGTGTAACACATCAGATTTTTAAAGGCTTTACCTACCAACTTTATGAAAAGATATGCTGAAACTGGCCACCGCCGTTGTCCATACATTTTTGGCACCTCTTTAGGAAACTATCCATCACTCGCCGTAGTTCACGTTGAGAAATGCTAGCAATTTCCTGACGGATATTTTGTTTTAATTCTTCCAGGGTGTGTGGGTTTGTCTTGTACACTTTGTTTTAATTTATCCCAGAGACAGAAATCGCAGAGGGTTAGGTAGTGGGATCGAGGGGGCTACAAATCTCCACTAATAATTCTGTCCTCAAACACGCTTTCAATTGTTCTCATCGAAATATTGGCCGTATGAGCTGTTGCATAGTCTTGTTGAAAAAAGACAAAATCACTCTCTCAGTCAGTTAATTCTCTAAAAATAGGGGCAAAATTGTATTCACGTATGCACGGGCTTTAACTATTGACTCGAAAAAAGTTGGCCCTATAACTCTTTCGCCGTCTTTTAGATTCCTTAGCCTGAACATTTCCTGTAGCCTGAAATTTATTGTAAGTTTCATGAATTGTTGTACGGCCTGGAACTTTTACATCTGAAAACCATTCTGCAAATAGTACTTTCACTTGGTGAGCTGACTGAGTTAACACACACGGATCATAAATAAATACACGCTGTGCAGTAGAAAACATAGTATATTGAGCTACATACTTTATGACTAAGTACAAGACAAAATAATAAACAACTCGTAATAACTGACCTATATAACATCACCGTCAACTCATTACTGCACTTCACACTGCAGAGCAAAAACAACAACAACAAAAAAACAAAGAAACAAAAAAAACACGTCAATAATCAACATCGTGACCTTGTTTATAGCTGCAGTGCGTTATCATATTTCCACACGTCCAGTAGAAAAACACCGCGCGGCCGGTAGTATTGTTCATGAAGTACCCTTTCATAACGAAAAAATTGGTGTATGGTGTGCCATGAGAGGAGAAAGAGTTATAGGGCCCATTTTTTTCGAGCCAACAGTTGACGCCCGTACATATTTGAATACAATTTTGCCCCCTTTTTTTGTAGAGAATTAATAGAGATGGAGCGTGATTTTGCCTTTTTTCAACAAGACTCTGTAGCAGCTCATAGACCAATATTTCGATAAAAACAATTGAAAGTGTGTTTGAGGACAGAATTATTAGTGGAGATTTGTAGCCCCCTCTGTTCCACAACCTAACTCCCTGCGATTTCTGTCTCTGGGATAACCTAAAACAAAGTGGACAAGACAAACCCATAGACCCTGGAAGAATTAAACAAAATATCCGCCAGGAAATTGCCAGCATTTCTTAACCTGAACTACGGCGAGGTGCCAAAAATGTATGGACAACGGCGGTGGCCAGTTTCAGCATCTCTTTTCATAAAGTTGGTAATTAAAGCCTTTAAAAATGTTGTATGGTTTCATCCGCGCCTTTCTAAGATAGCGGCAGACGGCAAAGAGCGCCGAGGACGCGGACAGGGAAGAACCGCGCAGCCGATTTGTAGTCTTTTGGCTCACTCTGTAATTAACAATACGCCAACAGCATGTCGTTTAGATCGATGTTACAATCAAAGCTAAATGTTAGTACACCAAATACACTTGCCTCGTACATAGTGACAGTGTTAGCAATACCAGAATAAAATAGCTGAAACAGAAGCAAATAATCCTATATAATGTAGTGATAAAACAGTAGAGATATTTTAATATCCTTATTTGTCGTTTCGGTTGCCTATTCGCACAATTTGAAAGGTGATTCTGGAATAGTGTATTAATATCAAACTTTACTTCTTATATGCTGTCATCCAGTTAAAGTACAGAGAAAGAGGAGAATAAATATAAATGCAAATTTTATATTATTTTGAAATATTATTCTATTATAAACTGAAATATTCCGATTTTATATTTTGTCCTGAAGTATTCTACTAAATATGCGAAATGGAAAACTACTACTGAGATGTAAATATTTGTTTTTCCTACAGCTTTCAATTTAGTAAGAAGTTAACTTGAACATAGTGTCGAAACCCCCTTTATTTCACTCCATTACGGGGGGTAGAGCACAGGACCGAGATCTAAAGCAACACATTTTCCTAGCACGAGGTCCGACGGGGGCAAGCTAACAAAATACTTAAAATATCTGAAAACCACCAAAATATTATTAAATCATCAAGACCTAGGAAGGAAGGGACCACCAACATAAATAATTCGCATAGCATAGAGTTAGATGTCCAATACATTACATCAAATAAAAGTGATACAGTTTATCTTCTTGTTTGGAGAAGCGTCATCCTAACGCACGTCTTGCTCTGTTCACAAGCAAGGCTCAAAGAGGACGCAAGCTACACGCTACCACAAGATAAAACCGGTTAACTCCTCCCCTTCTACTACGGCACTACCTGTTCTCATTGGCCAGCCTAAGAGTTAACCATACAATGTAACCACAACCACATATTCTAACAGTGTTACCAACACCACATGCCACAATAGTTCGGGACAGAAAACATCAGCATTTTTAACACAAACTACTTGAATGTAAATTCATAAGAACTTTTATTATATTGTGGAAGCTTGTTTGCCGATATGTAAACTTATTCTACGTAAATTGATTAAGTGTACAGAATTATTTACTAAATACTGTGTTATTTACTTTTCTAAACTTTCAATCGCACATATAGAATAATATTCCTGTGCTATCTAATGATTTAATAATTTTGTTTAAACCCACGTATTGTTCACTTTACCTCCCACGAAACCGAATGGAGGGTGAGCCGGAACTGTGCTTTGCATTAGTAACTTGATAGTGCTTCCCTCTCTCCCTGACGTCATCTGTATACCAGAAGAATCCAATCCACTTCCCATGACAAATACATCTCCTTTCATTTTCAGCAACTCTAGCTTGTTTTTGTTTTTTTCTTTCATAAATAAATTTTTAAAAACATTTGTATTATTGCGCAATGGATTTATTCTAATTTCTGTCTCTTTACCGGTGTTAGAAATGTGAAAAGGACTTCTTTTTCTGGACCACTGACCATTGTTAGACTACTATTCTAAAACCATAAAACGTTACTTCCCATTAAAACCTCAGATACTCCCTTATATATATGATACGCAAAACAAAACAACTATTCGTAAAGACAATTTTGTTACTAATGAACTATAAACAGAATCGCGTACAATAAAGCCTACATTTTTCGTGTAATAGTACTAATCTATCACTTATGCTTATCGGTTGTACAAAATAATAAAAAAGTCTTTTAGAATGAAGGGTTCACAAAACTATTCCTAGAAAATTCAAGTTATAAAAGTTATTAATCATGCAAATATCTTAAACATGCCGTATTCTCATCAAAAACGTCAGAGCCATCCAAGACAAAATCAAAAATAAAGAAAGGATTTTCGATTTTCATTTAAAAGATAATTTGTGTTGGGAAGATTTTCTTGAACGTCTTCGCATCATATCCTCTCAATATGCTGAATTTATATATCAGATGAGGCAGTATTTTTAATACTTAAATGATATTAGTCAAATTATATAATAAAAAATATAATAACAGCCCGCCTTAAAGCAATATGTGTATGTAACAAGATATAAAAAGTATATATTACAGTCATTGTATATGTTTATATTATTGTATACATGTTCAATAATGTTATCTGAATGTATTACGTAATTTAATAATGTAGGAGCTGTGAGAATAATAGGTTAAAAGTTGCTAACAATGAGGTAACCTTGAGGCAATAATGAGTAAGAAAGTGTAATACTGCTACTAGTCATTCTTGGAGCAACAATAATGTAATTTTTGTGACAGTTTATAAAGTAGCCAATCAACAACCAGAAAAAAGCTTAAGTTAAATAAAAGTATTCTATTGGATTAGGAATAGCCAATCAGAGACTTGAAATACAGAAATTTACAAATTTAGGCGGTTGAAATCAAGTCAGTTGCTTGTAAACAGCGCTCATAACTGGACGCGTTGTTTGCAGACAGTGTTCCTAATCGGACGCGAGATGTGTCCTCGAGACATTTAATACGTATTTTGTGTGAGAATATAGTTTACGTGTTTAAGAAGTGCAAGTGTTTAATAAAAGAATCCTACAGCTCTGTATATCAGTGAAGTGTTATTAAAATCGTGTCAAGAATTAATAAAAAGGTGTGAATTTAAAATATAATCTGTGTAAGCCTACATTCTTTTCTCGCACCACTTCCCTGCTAAGTAATCCATGTCTTTAACAATAATACTGACGCAGCCGAGGCAAACATAAATATATAATATTTAAAGAAACAGTCAAATTACAAAGCTAATATTTTTATTTGGGGGGGGGGGCTACCGGGTACCATACGTGCGGTTGCAACTACTTCAAGTTCGGCTCTCCAACAGTTGAACACAATATAAATCCTACAACAAAATAACTACTTCAAATTGGCGCCCAGCGTGGGGCAGATAACAACGTAAATACAACAAAATTACCTACTTCACGGATAAGTAGTGTCGCGCGTAACGTTTTCTAAAAATGCATGTTTGGGTTCAAGGGACCTCAAAACGTATTTACAGTGAAGCTAGATATCGAATTTTTAGATGGAATACAAGACTAACTGGAGAAAGAGGTATAGAAAGTAATTAATGAGTCAAAGGTGTTTTAAAAACTTGACCAGAATTAAAAGTCGTCCTGTGAAGACCGTTTTTTATTCAAATAACACTAAAACTTGTTGACTAGTGCAAAATATGAGCTTCTATAATCCTGCTATGCAAATTTAATGTCTCGAGGGAATTGTACTTTATTTTAGAAACTGATCTAAGGAGGTATGGGAACTAATATGTCTATAAACATGTGGGCTCTGTTTGGTTAATAAACACCAAAAACACAACTCAAAATATCTATATATTATTAGAATTAATGTATATTAATTGTATATTCGATATTTCTCTGAACCACCATCACTTCGATTTTTTATTTGATGCTGTAATTTTCACCCCTAAACATTCCGTTACTCCACTTACTTGTTTACTGTTGAAACTGTGAAAATCTGTATACATGTATTTTCTATTGCTTTGTCGTTTTTACTTTCTCTACTACGCATAGTAAGTAGGGGAAGTATTGTATTCCACCCAAAATTTCGATACCGAGATTTCACCGGAAATACATGTTTTGAGACCCCCTGAATCCAAAAAAAGCATTTTTGGAAACATGTCCGTGTGTGTGTCTGTGTCTCTGTCTGTGTATCTGTGAACAGCATAACTCAGAAACGAACAGTCGGATAAACACCAAACTTGGTATTTGGGTTCAGTATCTTCCAAGGATGCGACACGAAGCTTTTCAAGAAAATCCCCCCACCCCAGAGTACCCTTTACATGGAACATTTTTTGAAAATTTTAATTTTCTCAAAAATGGCTCTAACTATTTTGATTAAAATATCATATGTTTAAGATATTTTTATGACAAATAAAATGTATATCTTGAATTTCCTGGGAATGTCTCCAAAAGTATTCTTTATTGTGAACGACTTTTGCATAACTGGTAAACCATAAGAGATAGACAAAATTTTACTACACAAAAAATGTAGATCGCGTTAAAATACACAATGTATGTCATATACATTTTTTTAGTTGAGTGCGCCATTTTCGAGATATTGCTTGTTATTTCCTTAAATTTTCCAATACTTATACTTTTTCTCAAATTCGTTATTCAATTTTTTATGTCCTGGATATGCAAACAGAATAGAATGCGCCACATAGCAACCAGCGCTTAAAAGATTTGACTATCGCTTATAACCTACCATGTTCCCCTTGCATCTACAAGAAAATTAGCAATAAGATTGACATCTCGATATCTCGAGTAACATGAAGCATATGGAGAATAAACGTTTGTAAAAATAGTTCGTACAAGAGTAGAGAAAGTCATGTGAGTGTAACACATCAGATTTTTTAATTTAATGAACAAGCTTTATTTCTTTAAATTTTATAAAAACAGAGAATCCAACGTTGGTTTGTAAGTATTACTTTCTCTACTCTGAAATAATTCACAGCTCCTTTGGGGTGTCTAAAAACTGTAAATGTTGAATGTTCCTTTTATTTATGAATTTAAACAATTTATTGCTTCTGCATAGAATTTGTCATACAGATTGAAAATAGTAAGTTGCTTCTCGTATTAATGATAATCTCATGCGACTTATTACATAATAAAATCTGACGTGTTGCATTCATATGATTTTCTCTACTCACTCATATAAGAACTATTCTTACAAAAGCTTATTCTTTTGATAAACGTTCATTAGACATTTACACTTTTCGTTGTAGGTATAAGAATAATACAGTAGGGCTAGAGCGATAGTCCTATTTTTAGAAAGCGAGTCGCTATGTGATGGCTTTGAAATGCCTTACCACTTGAAAAAACGTGTAAGTATTTGAAAATTCAAACCCATAACGAACAATATCTCGCAAATGGTTAAGCCACACACACAAAATGTATTTGATATAAATTGTGTGCTTTAATGAGACGTATAACTTTCTCTACCACGTACCTAATAGGTAGAAAAGATATTGCTTTCCACCCAATACCAAATTTTCATCGGAAATACATGTTTTGAAGTGCCCTGAATTCAATAAAAGCACTTTTAGAAAAAGGTCCGCGTTACTTTGTCTGTGTCTCTGTCAACAGCATAACTAAAAAACAAAAGTCGGATACCTTTTAAAGATAAGACACGAAGATTTCCAAGGGAATTCCTACCCCAAACTACCCTTTACATGAAACATTTTTCGAAATTTTTTTATTTTCTAAAATATGGCTCTAACTATTTTGATTAAAATACCAAATATTAGAGATATTTATATGGGAAATAAATCTTTCTATAATCTTGTATAACTAGCAAACGTTAAGCGATAGACAAAAACGTACTATACAAAAGCATAGATCTGTTTGAAACACACAATTTATTCCCAATAACGTTTTTTGTGGCATTAGCCGTTTCCGAGATATCCGCTATTGTATGTCCTGTCGATTTTCAATTGTTTCTCTCGATGTTATGGAAGAAGTATGAAATTTAAGGCCAGCGTATAGCGTCCAGATCTTAAACATCTGACTATCGCTGTTCCCTTTGTATCTATAACGAAATGTGTAATCCAGTTATTTGCGGATAGAGATTAGAGAAAGTCAGGTGTATGTATCACTTAAGATTTTTTTGTAGTACGACTTAGTCTATCTCTTATGGTTTACCAATTATATAAGTCATTCGGAATGAAGAAGACCTCACAAGCCCTATCCAGAAAGTTCAAGATATACATTTTATTCGACATGCAAATGTCTTAAACATATGGTATTTTAATGAAGCCGTTAAATTATTTTTTGAGAAAATAAAATATAACAAAGGTTTCCTATGTAAAAGGTATTTTGGGGTGAGGGATTAGCTGCATCCCTGGAATATGCTGAACTTAAATACCAAGTTTGGTACTTAACCGACTTTTCGTTTTTGAGTTATGTTGTTCACACACTTAGGCCATCTTCTAAAAATGCTATTTTTAGATTCAGGAAGCCCTATGATGTGGATTTTCGGTGAAATTTCCGTATCGAACAGTTTTGCTTTATAATACGTAAGTCTCGTGAAAGTGTTGCTAAATGTAGCAGAGAATGTATTCACAGCTGTGGATATAACGTTTCTAGACGGGCTCCAGTGTGCTTGTTCGATTTCTCACGCGACGCTCAATACAGGGCAGGTATATGGATTGTTTGCTACGAATTGGACTTCACGCGAGCACCAACACTCTGAGAGCACATAGAAAAACTGTCGCTGCGGTAGCAGAGAAAAAACAAAAGAGCGGGGTATTATTACTGCGTCATATCGAGCATCGCCCTACTCTTCATTTTGGAACGTTTGTATTACGTCAGCGGCTGGAAATGTGTTCCATTGCAAAACCTAGGGTGTTTACGCTATTCCTAATATCGCCATTCACATTATTTACCTTATAGAATGACTATACTAAAGGATGTGAGCTGATTTTATGGTTAACTTAAACTTGGAGTATTAAGATAAATATATAGTTTACGTTTCCTTTACAATTTACATTGGTTGAAGCAGAGATATGTAATTTTGGACAACAATCCTAATATAGCCTGTATATTTCCTTTCTATTTAGGGATTCTAATCTGAATAAGTCACGTTTCATAATGTTTCCTTTTGATGTTCAATTTTAATTAAAGAAATTTATGTAAATCTTCACTACTAAATACAAATTTTCGGTAGAATTTTGAAACAGCTTATGCTGATTTTTATACTTTCTCTATAGTATAGTAAGTAGGGGAAGTATTGTATTCCACCCAAAAACTCGATATCGAGATTTCACCGGAAATATATGTTTTGAGACCCCCTGAATCCAAAAAAAAATTTTTGGAAACATTTCCGTGTGTGTGTCTGTGTGTCTGTCTGTGAACAGCATAACTCAGACACGAACAGTCGGATAAACACCAAACTTGGTATTTAGGTTCAGTATCTTCCAGAGATGCGACACGAAGGTTTTCAAGAAAATCCCCCTACCCCAGACTACTCTTTACATGGAACATTTTTCGAAAATTTTAATTTTCTCTAAAATGGCTCTAACGATTTTGATTAAAATATCATATGTTTAAGATACTTTTATGACAAATAAAATGTATATCTTGAATTTTCTGGGAATGTCTCCAAAAGTATTCTTCATTGTGAACGACTTTTGCATGACTGGTAAACCATAAGAGATAGACAAACTTTTACTACACAAAAATGTAGATCGCGTTAAAATACACAATTTGTCATATACATTTTTGTTGTTGAGTGAACCATTTTCGAGATATTGCCTGTTATTCCCTTAAATTTTTCAAGCTTATTTTCTCAAATCGGAATTCGTTATTCATTTTTTTGTCTTGGATATGCAAAGAGTATTAATATGTGGCAAAGAGAATGGTGCTGCACCTAGCAACCAGCTATTAAGATATATGTCGATGCTTAAAGGCTACTGTATTTTTGCATTGCCCTTGCAAATACAAAACAAGGAGAACTCAGTAGGCCTTAAGTCATAGTCAAATATTTTTAGAACTGGTCACTATGTGTAAAATGTAATTCTCTTTGCATGTTAAAAGATCGTTTCTGCAAATGTTTATCTCGATTAATATGAAATAGATGGAGAATAAGAGTTTGTAAAAATAGTTTGTACAAGAGTAGAGAAAGTCATGTGAGTGTAACACATCAGATTTTTTCAGTGTCTTTGGTTGAAGTACGTTTCAAATATTTGTACAGTAGTGTTTAAAACATACTCGCTGAATGAAACCACAAGTGTAAAGTAGTAGTATTTAACACCCGTTCTTACTCCATACGACACCACAGGACAATGAAATAAAAGGACAAATGGGAAAGGAAATTTGGGAAGAAACGTTTCAAGCCTTACTTTAGGTCCCCTCCGGCATTTGCCAATTATGAGTTTTGAGGAAAACCTGGGAAAATCATCAGTCAGAGAGGAGAATCTTGTCGGGGTTTGAACCACAGATCTCCTAATCTCAAGTTTGTGCGTTAACTGCCTCGACTACCCATGTCGGTAACCGCAAATGTGTCTCGCTAATGCAAGCTAACTTATGAATTTTGGCAAATTTATCTTTTATCGAATTACTTGGTGTCTCAACATACTTTCATCCAGATGAGATAGGGTGAAGGCTAAAAGTCATTTCTGTACCATGGCAACCACTACATTTTTAGCGATTTACAATATTTTGGGCAGAAGTTTGAAACGGCGTAGCAAAACTTTCATAAAATATTGCTTAAATATTAGATCGTATCTGCGGAGTTTAGTACGAAATAAATAAAGATGAATTTCCTACACGCTTTACCCTAATCTAAAGCTAATTATATCCCCAATACTGAATGATATTTTATTATTGTTCCTAACGAAAAGTAGTTCATAGATTTAGGGATTTTAAGCCTTTACTTTTGTTATACAATTTTCCAGTGTTTATGGTTTAGATTATGGTTTATTGGTCAGTGTTATTGGTAGCTATAATGGGCGTGACAGGAATTTTTCCCTGATCAATAGAATTTCCTCTTCTCCGTTGGGAAATACGTGTGTTTCAAAGATTGAAACGTGATAATCACAAAGTTTTAGCTAACGATCCTGAAGTAACTGACGCCAATGTCACTCTAGAAATTGAACGCGGTTGCAGATTGAATCAAAAGCAAACTTTATGAATTTCAACCTGTCAGTTCTAAAAAAAAGTGAATGAATGCGTAAATAAGTTGACATTCATTATTAAGACCAAGGAAAAATCCCTAATACAAATTTCAGGCAGGGCTTTCACATAACCGGAATTCGAACCCCATTCAGTAGTATGAAACAGTAGTAGTCGCGCTCTGGTCTTTAGTCATCGCTACTAGGAGCTATGATGTTATACCTGGGATAATTTTTAAATATTCAATTTATACTTATTCTACCACCTATTTATAGTAGATAGAGGGTTCTATATAGGAATTTCAGCGTAAATACCGTTATGAAGTGTCCTGAATGCAAAAAACTTTGGTTTTAGAAAAACGAAATTTCGAATAAATGTCATAAAGATAACATAACATCTCAATCTGTAGACCCTATAGTGAGCTAGACCAGCTTAAAGAACGCTAGTCTACTCTAGGATGTAGATTACGTCATAAATACATAATTACATTGTGTACTTGTATGTAAATAAATTGCAGTTCTTATGTAGAGTACGTTAGAGCTAAAACGTTTTAAAAGTATGTTATTTATACTTAATGTATGTATAAAATTTAGTAACATTTTATAGTCAGTTATTTTTTTGAATGAAAGAAATCCTCCTCTGTATAGAAGGTGTGAGTGATGAGATATCTTTTCAATGCTAACATGAATTTATTTTTATTAGCGTTCAGTTTTCCTTAATATATGATGGAAGTGAATTAATACTATACCATTGTAGTGAGCCCCTTTTAGGAATACCTGTAGGTTATAGCTTGGTCTATGTAAGTCCTGCCCGTTTCTGGTTTGTTTGCTGTGTATGTCTGAATTTTTATGAACACTTCTGGGTGGTCAACCACGGTTAAAAGTACAGCTAAAATATACTCACAGGCTAATGGTAAAATTCCATTGTATTTAAGTTCAGCAGCTTCGAGAAGTTGCTAAAGTTTTCAAGATTCCCCCCTTCAACCCAAACTATGCTTTACATGAAAACATTTTCGTTATTTTTTATTTATTATTAAATGGCTAGAACGATCTTGATTAAAATACCATACGTTTAAGAATTTACTTGGGCAATAAACTGTAAACCTTAAATTTTAGCCCGTGAAGTCAACTTCATTCTGAATGAATTTTGTATAACACATAAGCTATAAAGAGAAAACAAATTAGCTGTGGTTAAAAGAGATAATTTATGTGAACATGTTTAGTGCAGAAAAATATTTGTTGCACTCTGTTTGGATATTTTTAAGTGCTTGGTCACAATTCGTTTGTTTCTCACGAAGGCATACAAAGAGACTGGAATTTCATAGCCAGCATACAGACACCCGCTTTTTAAAGATTTGACAACGGCCTCAGCCTCCTGTATTCACCTTGCACCTACAACGAATCGTAAAATGAAACCATTTCTGTAAACGTTCATCTCGCATTGACGTAAAGTAGATAGAACAATAATGTTTTATAAGAACAACTGGTACAAGAGATATAAGATAAACTATAATGGGTAGAGAAAGGCATGTAAATGTAACACATAAGATTTGTATTGATGTTGCGCCACATAATCCCAGCAAACTCTTCCAGAGAGCGGAACAAAGGTAATAGAAAGCCACTTCCTACCGATTTCCGAAAGCAGTGCACTCCTCTAAATGCAGGTCAGGATAGCCGTATTGCTCCCGGCGACTTCATCATCATTATCACGCAATAAACACACACGGCAACACCTTCATCACACGCACGCACGCACTAACACACAAGCACGCTTCCTCTTTGTAGCAACAACACCACGTCCTTATCGACCGGGGAACGCCAACAAATGTCGCAGTGTGTGCGCGCCCGCGCGCGCTCTCGGCACTTGTCAAGGTCTCTGGAGAACCTCGTCCTCCGTCCAGAAGGTCCCCCTAAGGATGTTGTGCCACCAGCAGGACCCCTTCCGACGCCATTTTGGAAACGGGTGCCTCTCTTATCGTGCTCCTGGTCCGGATCCCTTGCCACTGGCAGCACCGAGCAAAGGATGGCCAGGGTGCAGCATGACGTCATTCGGTGCGGACTTGCGCACACTACACGTTGCGGAAAACTGGTCACTATGACGACGGACTGACTCTCCCTCTCTCTTTCTAGCGCCATTCCCCGCAAACAAGAGAACTGACCATTACAAATTGCAATCATGTGATTCTAATAACGAGAAAAAATTTTAAATGATGGAACATTTTCATTCAGTATGCTCCACGTTCCGAGAAAATGATCCTCTCAGAGATCAAATAGCTGATACTCTGAGGTTAATCTGTATAAAAGATGTTATATGTAGCAGTCACATCACTTTCTCTACCAATTGCTGAACTAGTCGATACCTACATAGCACACCACCTAAATGTCCTTTAAAGCATCAGTGGAATTATAAACCTGTATCGTCAGATTTATATTTTTGTTTTTTGTATAGCTAAAAGACTTTAGTCAGCGTCAGCAATAGTGGCTCAAGGTAACAAAAAAGAGATCGTCTAATATTTCTCAATGCCTGGCCTCGAGAGATAAAAGGTGTCTCAATTTGATGCTTCAAGCACAATGGTGGATGTGTAATTTAAAAGTGTAGGTTTCGGAAGCGAGTTTATCATTAAAGGGTATACCATGTGTATGTGTAGATATGATAGGTTTAAAATAATGCTGAATACATTGCATATCTTGTTCTTTAATAACCTTCTTTTGGATTAGCTGAGTCTTACAGTATCTAACAGAGTGGGACGGCTCAGGCGGTTACATCTGTGACCCGTGTTCGGGAGATCCCGGGATCGATCCCCAGCGACAGCCCACTCTGACCCATTCACCAGGCGAATGTTGGGGTGGTTCATCTTCTACCACGACTCTCCTTCCTATCATTTCCTGTACCCACCATCTTCTATGTCATTTGTTTCAAGGTTGTAGAACCAGACGTTGTTCGGCGGGTTGCGGCTGGGCGGTCGCTTTCCCTCTGTAAAGTTTTCCTTCCTGGCGTCGCTTGTTAGGTCTCTCCTCAGCGGCTCTGCTCCGGGGGACCCTGGGGTTTGTTGGCTTGTGGGCAGGCACCGTGCGGCGGCGAATGGGTTGTATCTGGAAACGTTAGGGACCCATGCTTGGGCCCGTCGGCATCTGGATCTGGTCGCCCTTTGGGTCTCTCCCTTCATCCTTCCCTCCCAGGGGTCAAGTTGGAAGCACAATGGACCGACCGACCTGGGTGTAGTACTCGGCACCGGTTCTGGGGGCCCCCCGTGATACGTACCTTTACCTTGTTACAGTATCTAGCGGAATTCGGGAGGTCTGGTTCGCTTCCCGGTGACAGCCCGCTCTGATCATGGGGTTTTTCGTAGTTTTCCTCTGGTCGCCTAGGCGAATGCAGGGTGGTGTATTCTACAACGATTTCTCCATTCCATCATTTCCTGTCATTTCACCTCTCTTCAGGAAGTGTCTCCGGGTTCCGTAGTGCGATTGCTGTCGGGCAGATGACACGATTGCTGCGTTTTGTAAAAAGATTTCTTCCCGTAAACGTCAGGGTATGTTGGCCTGCCTGCTAGTTTCGCTTCGTCGCCCTCTCGCGGCATTCTTCGCCTCTGCTGGTGAAGGCGGGTGTTTCAAACTGGAAATGATAGAGGCTCCCGTGCGTGTCTGTGGACGTGTCACCCTGCGGACCTGCGACCTCCTGCGTCCCGGTGGTATAGTTCAATATATATATATATATATATATATATATATATATATACATACATAAGTAACATTTTATAAATCATAATTGTTATGAGAAGAACTCTTTATTACTCACAAAGATTTATTCATTAAAGTAAAAACTTGTTTACAGTAATTATTCATTTGAGCTTTACTTAAGACATATCAGAAATAAAATATTTTCAAAGAGGAAAAAATTACTTTATTGGTGATCGTATTTTTCATGAACTTACCACCCATTCATCAATATCTCGGAAGTCGGTTTTTCCGCATTCGTTGCAGTCAACCTAACCTACCTACCCATGTTACTGTTTTCGCAGCATATAGACACTACTTATATCACAGAAGTTATTATTACTATTATTTATTATTATTATTATTATCATTATAGATATGGAATATAGACTTATTTTAGTTAAATGTTTAGTTATACGTCTTTGTGCGTTTATTTCTTAATATAGATTTAATTCGCGCATCATGTTGATTTTCATACAAGCATAAAACCAACAGAATCATAATTTCCCCCTTCCTCATCTAAACACTTTTTGTCGTACTTTGATTTGGAATTATTAGACACCAAAGAAGCACATTCTATTTCCGTACCTCTTCAATTTCCGACTCAACATTTTCCGACGTGATAGCTACTTCTTAAAGTTTTCCTAATATCAGACGAAAGTAATCGACGGCAATGAACCTTCGTGGTTCGACTTCAATCGATCTGGCGTTTATTTCAAAATGAACTGTAGACCATGCATTCAAATGTACTTTTAAGGCTGGTACAGTCCAAGACTGTGGGAACGACACGCATAGGTCCCCGGAGAAGTGCTCTTTGCTTACCAAGACGTAAAATGTGAAAGCTCCTTTGAAGCTATGAAGCTGATACCAGCGTTAGGAATTTAAGGAGCAAACAATGGAAAATAAACAAAGTTCACTGCACAATTAAACGGAATTTATAAGTTACGTGTTATGGCAGAGGGAGTATAGGTACACATGTAAACTTTGAAAAGAAGATAAGTATGTTGATCTCAAGAAAATACTAGTACTACTGCATAAAACTACTTCGTCATTCACACCATAAGAGTATTGTTGAGGGATATACTAGAGAAAAGCGTTTAGCTGATCGTGTATAACATGAGGCTGTGATAGGTTGGGGTTATGTGTGTAGTAACCGCCAGTGTAATTAGTGAGCATACAGAGAGAAACTTATATGCTGCATTCACGTGACTTTTTCTATTTACTCTTCTACAAACTAAAAGCTTATTCTGTATCTGCTTCTTGTTAATGGAGATAAACTTTCATTGCCTTTCAAAAACAATTATTATAATAAATTATATTAAGATAGCGAAAATGTTTTACATCAAGGGTAATTAAAACTTCACAATAATATTAGAATAAATGATTGGAACAGTAATCCTTGTAAGAGACCAAAGCGGGAAAACCATTATGTAAATAGCGGCTTCCTATCGCCTTCTTACATACACTAGTGAGATAAACAAGAGAAAATATATACTGATGTGGTAAAAGGTCAGTTTTCGTCCTTCCATGATAAGGCAAAGACAATGAAGCGGGCATGTAACACTGATTGGGGGCTTTCTGGAGGCAGCCGTGCACTTTATAAACACACACTCCTAAACAATAAGCAAAAGGGGCGTGAACCTTTTCAAAATGTATAATGTTATATGCATAAAAGGGTAGTCACAACGAGACTCTACATCTCAGTTTTCACCTAGTTACTACTGACTATACTTGTCTGAGTGTGTCGTCTTACGAGGCGTGTTTTTAAAGTAAATACTGATAACTTTTTAAAAAATAACACAATATTATTTGTCAAATACTTTATGCCTTCGTCAAAGAATGATGCCGCCCATGGTGAAAGCCAAGTCTGCACTTCTTGTTTCACAACATTGTTGTCGTTGAAATGTTTTCCACCAGATAATTTCTTCAGATGAAGAAACAGATGAAAATAGATTGGTGCCAAATCCAGACTGTTGTGAAACAAGAAGTGCAAAATTGGCTTTCACCACAGGTGGCATCATTCTCTGATGAAGGCATACAAAAACTGGTTTCCCTATTAGACAAGTGCTTAAGCAACGGCGGTGACTGTGATTTTTTGGGGAATGGTTCTCAGCGTCACTTTCTATATTGGGTGTGAAGGAGCGGAAAATTTGCTGAGAGTCTTCTTTATCAGGCTTGAGTTTCTTTTACTACCAGATTTACTTCCCTTCCGAAGGAAGTCATGCTAAGGATTTTTACGACCGAAAACATCCATCGCTCTCTACCGGGTTTGAATCCGCGACCTCGGGAACCAGAGGCTACGGTAAATATGTGGAGAAGTAGTGTAAGGTATGAGGTAATGAATGATAACATATTTGGAAAATAATGTCCCGTTATTTTTTAAAAAAATTATCGATGCTTACTTTAAAAATACGCCTCGTAGTTCTCCTTGGCCACTGGAACCTATCTTTTGCTTTCTTTTCTTAAGTTTAATCCTTTAAACACCTCTATCATCTCCTTCTCGCTATTACTTCAGTAAACTTCCTTCTTGTCAAAAGAAATTGTTTATTACTTCTGAAAGTCTCCTAGCCACTCCAGCTCACCGTATGGTAGACTAGCTTTACTAATTCCTATTCCAAGAATAATAACAATTTGTAAATGGATAGGTATCGGACCACGAAGATCAGAACTACATTCAGTAAAGATACTTGATTGGGGTTTCCAGAAGGTGTTCTTGGAAAAGTGTTCCAAAGCGAGAGTCCTGTGCTTCAGGTTGAACCAATTTTTATCAGCGTTGAACTCGGGCACTTCGTTGTGCGTGCAGTTCGCTTTGTGAGCGGATGCTGAATCCTGCTGGAATATCCAGGGTTTACTCGCAAACAACATAGTGCTTAAAGGCTTTATTACCTGCTCAGATTGCCAGTTTGACAGTCATGGACATTTGTTTTCTTTCATTGTTCGCAGAAATGCAAGGCTGCCAACGCCATCAGGTGGTGACTTTTTGCCTTAGAAAATTTGGCAGCATATTCCCGAGAGTCGTGGGCGTAAGCTGTTATTTTGGTATTTCAATTTATCCTTAATCTTAAAAAGAGAATTTTACGGCGACTGTAACTTGTGTGGTTACTGAACAATGCCTTTGCTCTGTGGATTCTTATGCATCAAGCAGCTGATGTCGTTGCTCTGTGCTTCTTCGTAATTCTTGCAACCTAACATGGAACTATTTTGGGGAGGAACAGGGAGAAGATATAAGAGAAAAAACACGGGGAATAACAAGTAAGAGTCGAGGAATTTGGGAGTACCGTTTTAGTGGCTGCCGCTTTTATGGCTGTAGCTATGATACAAGGCCCAGAGTATAGCCTAGAGAACGGCGAAATTTCAAAATGAAGGGTAAGAAAGAGAGGACAATTACGGACTGATAAATCTTTAATCATCGATTTAATTTTCTGACCAGTATCCAGTGCTGTGCTGCTTGCGTGGTGCTGATGGTGGATTGTAGCAGTTTTGGATCTGTATGTGCAGCCTTGTCGAGGAAGTCGTGCCAGATGGGGTTCTTGAGTTCTGTTGAAGATATCTGCATGGGAAGTGCTTGTTGCTCTCGAAATTCAGTGACGCTGCTATTGTCAGTGTTGGTATTCAGTGTTTGGCGACCTCGAAGTATTTCTCAATTCGATTTTATGATAGGTACATAGTTTGTATGGAATGTTCGTTATCTGTGTCATGACTTCCACTCCCGGAAATGGTTTCTTTGTATTGTCTCCGCGAAGCTCTCGACTGCTGGAGACCATCTCGCGCACGAACGTCCCTGTTGTAAATAGAGCAGGTTCGATATACAACTCTTTATTATTATCCGCTGCTGTGGCGTGTTTTGACACTGGAGTCAAAATCCCCACTGGAGTCTTGCACATGTGAAAGGCAGTCGTCGCGATACTGTTCGTTCCGTGCTCCATTCAATAGTGTGCGCGCGTCAAGCAGATTTGAATTCTTGTACAACAATGGTTTGTAATAATCAACGTCTGCGTTGACACACTCGGGGTACCAAGTTAATATAAATGCCGTATTTCACGTGTGTAGATATCCCTTCGTGCTTTAAAAGAGTTGCAGATCTCAACGACAATTCCAAGTAAATGCAGGTCAGTGAGAAACTGGCACAATAGCTGAACGACCTTCGTTTTACACCTGTTGCTTATCAGCGAAGACGGTGAGCGGATCACTCTCATTAAGAGGCAGTTCCCTGACTTGCATTAGAGTGTAGAGTGTTCAGCCCGTGATGATAGACAAGAACAGTGTAAACAAACCGAAGATGTCTTGGAGTTTTTTTCAATTCAGTTACACAGACTTTATTTTCGAGGGAATAAGGTCAGTTTTTAGACTGACAAATAGTTAAAATGCCTTTATTTGACCTATCAGTATCTGTCCATATTTTTTTTTAAAATTGTGTTTACTCTGTTCTTGTCTAACATTACGGACTATATTATTGTAGAGCTAGATCAAAACATTAAAGCACTGTAACGAAAACCATGCAAACATGAGAGCACGCAGTGTATCACTGTCATTTTGTTCACCTATTATTATTATTATCATCATAATCATTAACTAACAGTACTGTTATGCTGACTTCGCTCATTGAATAGTGTTCGAAATGTTGCCCTTTTGATGGATACGATGTTCCAACTGTCTCGTGTTCTCATATGGACGTTTCTGAGAACCGTTGGTGTATTAACAGTATTGGGTCTTTAGGCCGCTAATGCGCCGGTTTCCCACTAACCTGTGTTTACCTTGAATTGCCCCATGGAGTTCTGCAACTTTTAACGCATAATGGGGTATCTACACACGTAAAATAAGCGTGGTTAGGCCACCTGGTATAAGTATTGTTCCTACAATGATAAAATATGGTAACGGTTTTAGTTTTATTTTTAAAGGGTGATAAATGTTTTATAAAGTTCAAGATATTCAGGACAAAATTTATTTACTAAACCCATGAGATTGGCTTTAGAACTCTTGCGAGTCATTTCCTAGATTCTGATTTAGGCAAGAGTTTGGTGGAATGATTTTTAGGGTAAAATAACCTCATGCCTGACACGTGGGTGAGTTATGTAATTTCTGCTGACATACTCTTACGTCAGTTACTAGCAAGGTACTAGTCAGCATTCTGTCGGGTATTTAAACTTAAGGGGACAAGGTAGTCTGAACACAGGAAAAATACACCTTGAGTATGTTAAATTACCACTGCTCTTAAAGTTCTCAATGGTTTTTTCTAATATTTTTTATGAATTACTCTATAAATCAGGACAGTTATTTCAAATGGTTGTTTGCATTAATAGCTTATGTAGTTGAGTCCATAAAAATCATTTCATTCAGCAGAAAAATAATAAAATTTACTCTTAAATCATGTGAATACATGTACCTTTTTCTCTGATACTACTTGCAATACAGAATCACATTTTTGCTTGTTCTTAGTATAATCAGCTATCTTCTGAACCTCAATTATTTAGTTATGTATATCAGTTCACTAGAAATCGAAAAATAATTGCAAAGTAAAAATGTGGAAATTTTGCAACGTTTTTCCTTTTTTAATATCCCTAACATACATTATGAAATTATGATTGTGGTTCAGAAAGCTTAACTATGTGCTGTATACATGTAGTGAAAATTTCAGCTCTCTACCTTTCATACCTTCTGAGACAGAGGCACATAAGTATCCAAAAATGTTGTTTTGAGTAAACTGAATTCAAAGTTTGAGCGTTAAAATTCTGACACACTTCAGTACATTCCAGCGTCATAATTATCTGCATCTTCATTTCTGGATTGCTTCAGCTTTTCTGAATGCCTTCTGTTGTTCCTGGTCTCCTGGACGCTGAACGTGATATAGTCGTTCGTTGTCGAAAGATACAAAAATGTTCTAAAAAGGGGGCATTGCATGACAGTTTTAAAGGAATGCAGACTAGCATTTAAATGACATTTAAATATCTTAAAAACCTCTTAACCCCCCAAAGGTATATATTTTCTGAAACTGGAAATAATAGAAATGCTATTGGTGGCTAAAACCAAAAATGTTATTTTTTAACATTGCAGAATACCTTGTCCCCTTAAGAGCTTTTGACGGCTGGATCTCGGCCTATCACTTGCCTACCAGGGCACTGTGGTGGTCAGTTTCTTAAATTTATTTTGTGCTGCCTTGCAACATCGACATAGGCATGACGAAGATGGAACGTCGGAATTCTTCTGTCACCCAGGTAATAAACCGATAAGTTTTTTAACTCTCTCTTCCTCATGAAATGCAGCATAGTTTGTTATTAGAACGATTTATGTCTATCTTGGGAACAGAATTACATGTCTGATAGTACCACCCTTTCACCATCCTCCCAGCTACTGCAAACTATAACCCTCTCAATGTCATCCTGTGCTACGTCCGCATCCTTTACATTACATCTGACGAAGGCGTTGATGGCGTCGCGACTCACACAAAAAAACTAAAACATCCACTTTCTGGAAATTTTCACAATTTAATCTCCCCTTAACCCAGTTTTATAATATAAGTTAATTAATAAATCAGTACAACTTGGAATTAAGCTAGTAACCCGTTAACTGTCGATTCGTTTCCTATTTGCCGTTAATGGCTTGGAACGTTGTTTCGTAATTAAGTGCTGCATTGAAACGTTTGGCCCAGATCATGGTGTGCAGGAGAAAACTCTTTATTTTGACCTAGATTTGCCACTATTCGGACTTTAACAACAACACAGGACCTGCCCTAGGCGTAAACGTTTTATACCGGTTGGAAAGCTATACCAGATTTCACTCATAGACGCGGGGTTACAACGCTATGGGGGAATTTCAAAAACAACAGCTCGTTAGTTTCAGTGAACAGAGTACATACGGCACTCCAACGTTCAAACACCACATTTCCCGCAGGTAAACTTGTACACCGCACATGTAAATTGTTGGTAAACACAGTGCCATTTAACACAAAAATATAAACTGGGACAATTGTGAAATCTGGACTGGTTTAACAAAAGACAACCAGTCTTTGTATTAAAACCCGACAGAAACCGCAGCTCTGCTCGCGTTATTGAGCGTATACATAGAATGTAATAAAAAATTTCCTAAGGTTTTGGAAGGAAATACTACGATTAGTATGCATATATCCTTTTCCTCTTAGCATTTATTTGATCTAGTAGGTTATACTCTTGCCCTTAGAATATACTATGTTTGTCAGCATAAAACGTAGGAAACGAGTCTGCTTTATATGCAATACAAAGAAAAATCATTGCATGCCCTTCCCAGGCTTCGCTTGCTTAGCAAATGTGCATAATAAAGTACGAAAATGGCCTAGAGATTCTGACTTCAAGCAGTGTTATCGATTCGATAAACAGAATGTAGAGTGTAAGTGATTATTTTACTGGCAACATCGTCGTCTTTAATTTCTGTACTGCTGAAGATTTCTTATTCCTCACTGTAGAGCTTTATGGTTTATTCACTAGCACTGGGTATTTCTTAAACATATTTACGAACTGTGTTTATACTTCTCCTTTCTCATATTCCTCAGACATTTTAGAAGTTTTACATACACAGGTTATGTTGATACTAGATTTTCCAATTGTTGAGTTTGCCGCCTTCTATAATCTGTCGTTAAGTTTTAAATGAGATGGCCGTGACGAGAATGACCGAATAGAAGCGGAAGCGCCCGATTAATACGAAATTCAATTATTATCGAAAAGTAAAACTATGGCATGGAAATACAATAAAACCTGTCTTCAGCGGAATTGACGGGACTCTCGAACATTTCCGTTAAAAGATATGTTTCCGTTTAACAAATGTAGGCCTAGACTATAAACCATAAACGTACACCTATTCTCAGCTTTTAAACATTTATTCGGCAATGCGCGGAAGAATAGTCCCGTATCGTCGCCGTATCCTTCGGTTATTGAACGTAATTTAGCAATCCAATCAGCGATGATTTCAATATTAACGTCACTCGATTTGCCACAAAGTTTGTTAAAAAATATTTCTGATGTCTTTTGCGCAAACTCTCCAACCATCCATTAGATGCTTTGAATCCAGTCTTACGAAGTTTTTCCGCTACCTTTTTAGCATATTCCTGTAGGCTCCGATATGCGGTGATTTTTGCCCTAACACTAATGAATTATACTCACATTATTTCATTAATGTCCTGGTTTTCAATTTTCTTAACTTCTGTCTTTATTTTTCCATTAGTACAATTTTCCCACCGCTTCATGATTTCTGTTTTCTTCTTTATAATCTCGTAAAGTTTACTTTTGCCTATGTTGAATACCTTCATGATCTGCTTTACACCCAATTTATCACGTTCACTGGCGTAAATCACTTTCACTCTCGTGTTAAGAACTAGTACAATTGTTATTTTCGAAGCCATGGTGACTACTGCTGAACTAAATCATCACCTATGTAAGTTTAGAGCTGTATTATATGCTGTCTGACAAGTCATTAGAGCAGGAAATGGAAAGGGAAGAGACAATAATGAAAGACAATCAGCCGTGCTTATCGTTAACTTAACTATGTAGTGAAGTATGAGTGTGACAGGTTTCTCAATATTCGGACTGTCATCAGCGCTCCCCTAATTCTAGACTGGTCAGGTACCAGCAAAATGGTCATGTTTCAACTTAAACATCACATACTTAGAGCAGACAACGCAGACTTTCACAGGGTGCCTGAAAATTTACTAAAATCTGCATTCCGGAACTGGAAAGTTTCCGTTAAAAGGCGCATTTAATTTCCGTTGTCCGCGTAGGACAGTTTCCGTTTAATAAAGGGTATTTAGCATGTTTTTCACCCCAAAATTCGTGCGACCATGAAATAATTCCGTTTAAGACAGATTTCCGTTTAATAAGGGGTCCGATGAAGGCTTCTTAGCATTAGGTTACTGTTTATGCATACGAAATAAAGTATATGCTATTCCTTCGAGCTTTTCCTATAGCTAAAACAAAAGGTAATGCTATATTTTATGCATACGGCTCATTAAGTTAACTGCAGAAATTCTGCTCGCTCTCTCTCTCCCCTTTTCACTGCTTCCCTCCTCATTTCACACTCTTACATTGCCCTTAATCCTTCTCCCCCTAACTCTGAGAAAATTTTGAAAATAATATTAAAAGTCGTCAAACTTAAAATAAGTAATACTAAAAGTGAGTTCGATATTGCCTATAGTTGCCCATGCGTTACGCACGATCGTTTGGCTAATATCGGTCTCACGAGTAGTATTTCCTAAGACTATTGTTTAATAAACTATGTTGATAAAACGAAAAGAACTTAGGTATTTTATAGACCATTATTTAACTGAGTTTATTGCACACTAATAACGTAATGGTTACTTTGCCCATATCAGCGCTTTGGTACGGATTAGAAGACGGGGACGCGCCACAGTGTTGACATCGAGAGGGTTATAGTTTGCGGGTAGCGGGAAGAGTTGTGAAAGAATGATAGTATTAGATTATAATTCTACTTCCAAGAGGTACTTTAACCTTTCTAATACTAATCTAAAACTAAAATGCAACCGGGAGAGAGAAACACACATGAGGTTTTAGCTGATAAAAGTACGAATTAACAGAAGAGGCGCCACAGAGCACCGCACAGAGGCCAGTAGGCCCCTTATGCTTCTACCAGTGACCCCAGGAGGGAGCGATAAGAGATTAGACCAGATCGAGATGACGACGGGCGCAAGCACAGGCGGGGTCCCTAACGTTTCCAGATGTAACACATCCGCCACCCACTCGAAGGAGAAACTTAACTAGAAGACGCCCAGCGATGCCAGGGAAGAAAACTCTACAGTGCGCAAGCCACCATCCAGCCGCAACCCGCCGAACACCGTCGTCTGGTCCTAAAACCTTGAAAGGGATGTCATGGAAGATGATGGGTACAGGAAATGAGAAGTTGGAGAGTCGTGCCCAGCATTCGCCTGACGACCCGTGGAAACCGCTAAAAACAAAAATGCCCATAGTGGGAATCGCCGGGGATCGAATCCGGGACCTTCCGAATACGGGCCACAGACGCTACCGCCTGAACTATCCAATTAAATGCAGGAGACCCGGTGTTCCATCTTCGGCGTGCGCAAGGCCTGCGTCTAAATTGTAACTTGGTACAAAATAAATTTAAAGAGCTGTGCGGCACAGAGTCCTGTTAGGCAAGTGATCGATCTAGCGTGAACCGTCAACAAACTCTAGGTTTAAAGACCCGAGGAGCCTGCTGACTGGTGCTTTAGCTATCAGTGATGTATGTGAGTGTCAGCATGATTTGTATAATCCACCCACGTGTGGAACATGAGGTAATTATTCCCCTAAAAGTTATACCAACAAACCCCTACTTACAAAAGCATCCGGGAAATGGCTCGCAAGAATTCTTAAGTCAATTTTATCGATTTACTGAAACAAATTTTGTCTGAAATATCGCCAAATTTATAAAGATTTTTTTTGCTTGAAAAGCTATAACCGTCACATTATCATAACTTAGCACGACCTCCTATGTTATTTAATAGGTTTCTTCGTTTCTTTAGCTTAGAAATCAACAATTGGGAATCTGATGTGGCAATCTCATTTTGAGGTAGTATTTTTAACACTTAAATAATTTTAGTCAAATTATATAATATAAATTCAATAACAGCCCGCCTTAAAGCAATATGTGTATGTAACAAGATATAAAAAGTGTATGTTACAGTCATTGTATATATTTATATTATTGTATACATGTAATAATGTTATGTGAATGTATTACGTAATTTAATAATGTAGGAAATGTGAGAATAATACGTTAAAAGTTGCTAATAAATGAGGTAACCTTGAGGCAATAATGAATTTGAAAGTTTAACAATACTACTTGTAATTCTTGGAAGCAATAATGTAATTTTTGTGACAGTTTAAGAAAATAGCCAATCGACAACCAGAAAAAGCTTTAGTTAAATGAAGGTATTCTGTTGGACTTGTTTTAGCCAATCAGAAACTTAAATGTAGCAAACTTTACAAATCTAGAAGTCAGTTGCTTGTAGACAGTGCTCATAACTGGACGCGTTGGTTGTAGGCAGACGCGAGACACGTCCTAAAAAAAATGTAATACGTATTCAGTGTGAGACGAAAATAGTTTACGTGTTAAAAGGTGCAAGTAATTAACAAAAGAATCTCACAGCTCTCTATATCAGTAAAGTGTTATTTAAATCGTGTCAAGCATTAATAAATGGAGTGAAGAAAAACTTAAAATCTGTGTAAGCCTACATTCTTCAGTCGCACCACGCTCTGCTAAGACATTCATATCTCTAACAAAAATACTGACGCAGCAAAGGCAAACATAAATGTATAATATTTAAAGAAACAGTAAAAAATTACAAAGCTAATATTTTTTTTAAACATTTTTGGTGCAAAAGCCACCGGAAAGTACATTTGGGGTGAAGGCTACCGGAAAGTGGGTACCATACGTGCGGTTGCAACCAACTTCAAGTTCGCCTCCCCAACATAACAACTATAATACATCTCCTACTTCAATTTCGACAAGATTTCAACGATACCTACACGCGAGCGACTTTCAGCAAGTGTACGGTCTCATGATGCCTTATTCAGCAAACAGAATCGAACTTAATCGTCGGTTTTAAAGCACGGTGCTCATAGTTTTGTTCCCCTACCTTCATTTTTTTATTCATATAATGTCTGCTGCAATTCGCCTAGGGATCTAGGGAGCCCATTTTCATGCATTTTCCTTTTCGGTTTTGTCAGTTTGTATAAATTTAAGAAATTGGAAGATTTGGTGAACTGAGGATTCAAAGTATAAAAACAGCGGTGAAAGATGTAACGCCGCATAATACAAAAATAAACAAAAGGTAGTACGGAATCAATTTTCAGAGTTTTGCGTTGAAAGAAATAACGAGGTTGTTCTCGCATTATAATCAATCACGTTAGTGATTATACTTAAAGTACAAAAATGGCATCGTTCTTACATTCTAATATCTTATCTAAATCCCCTCTTGCTTATAATTTTTTACTTTCTCTACTACATAGTAAATAGAGATCCCCTGAAACCCTCCTCCACCAAAAAAACACATCTTTAGAAAAAGGCCCGTGAGTGTCTGTGCGTATTTAAGTTGGTATTTAAATCCAGTACCTTTCAAAGATGCGACACGAAGATTTTCAACAAACTCCCCTATCGAACCACTCTTTTAGAAACTTTTTAGAATGTTTTTACTTTCTCAAAAATGACTCTAACGATTTTGATTACCATATATTAAAGATATTTACATAAGAAACGAAATATATGTTTTGAATTTTCTGAGAATAGCCTGTGAAGTGCTCTTTATTCAGAAGGAATTTTGTATAATCATGTATAACTGCTAAACGTTTAGTGATAGACGAAAGCGTACTGCACTAAAAATGTAGATGTATTTAAAACACAATTTATTTCGAATATATTTGTTTGGAAGAAGCCATTTCTGAGATATCCGTTATTAATATGATAGTTCAAATTGTTCAATACTTTGTCATTCTATTAAAGTCCTGTTGAATTTCAGTTGTTTTTCGTGCTAGGGTAATAAGTTACGGAATAAATCCCATGACGCCCATAGTTTAATTTTCAGTCAAATTATATAATATGTAAATTCAATAACAGCCCGCCTTGAAGCAATATGTGTATGTAATAATTTGTAAAATGTATGTAACAGTCATTGCATATGCTTATATTATTGTATCCATGTGTAATAATGTTATGTGAATGCATTACGTAATTTAATAATGTAGGAGCTGTGAGAATAATAAGTTAAACGTTGCTAACAATGAGGTAACAATGAGGTAACCTTGAGTCAATAATGAGTAAAAAGTTTAACAGTACTACTTGTGATTGTTGGAGTAACAATGATGTAATTTTAGCGACAGTTGATAAAATAGCCAATCAACAACCAGAAAAATCTTTAGTTAAATGAAGGTATTCTATTGGATTAGGAATAGCCAATCAGAGACTTCAAATACATAAATTTACAAGTTTAGACGGTTGAAATCAATTCAGTTGCCTCCAAACAGTGCTCATAACCAGACGCGAGATGTGTCCTCGAGAAATTAATTACGTATTCGTGGGAGACGAAAATGGCATACGCGTTAAAAAGTGCAAGTATTAAATAAAAGAATCTCACAGCTTTCGATATCAGTGAAGTGCTATTTAATTTGTGTCAAGGATTAATAAAACGGAGTGAATTAAAACTTAAAATCTGTGTAAGCCTACATTCTTAGTCGTATCACAACCCTGCCAAGATTTCCATGTCTAACAATAATACTGACGCAGCCGAGGCAAACATAAATGTTAAATACTTAAAGAAACAGTCAAATTACAAAGTTAATATTTTTTTAAACTTGGGGCAAAGGTCACCTGAAGGTACATTTGGGGCGAAGGCTACCGGAAATTGTTTACTATACGTGCGGTTGCAAACAACTACTACAAGTTCGGTTCCCCAACTGTAATGAACTGTAATACAACTCATACTTCAAATCGGCTTTTCATACGTAGCAGCAAACTACGTAAAGAACAATTCTACTTCAAATTGGCGCCCATACGTGGGCCAAACAACGTAAAGACAACACACCTTTCTCAAATTTGCGCCCAACGTGAATACTACTCTTAAAAAACGCCTTTCTTCAAGTTTTAATAACCCTAATCTGCAAATAGTTAACATAACGCCAATTAACGATTTGCATACTATTTGTATAGAAATATCGCATGAATGTTGAACATTCATCCTAGCAAACTATTACTTTGAGTACAGCCACCCGTTAGAAAAATTACGAAAATACATAGAACATTTTTTGGAATATGAAACTATACATTTAATGGATGTTAATGCTAAATCTGAATGGTGGCATAATGCGATAAAGAATGAATGGGTGGAAAGATAGAAGATTTAATTACGGAGGGATTATAGATAGACCGCATAATCCACCAATAGACAAGGAGCAACGTCAAATAAACATCTGATACTAAATAATGTTAAAGGAACAACAAAAATGTTTTATTGAAAGGTCATGCAGGATTTTACTTCAAGTGATCATAACCTGATATATTTTAAATATGAGGAGGCGTTCCCGGGAGGAGGGATGAAGTGAAGTGAGACAATGCGCGATCGGAACCAGGAGTGACGGCACAACAATGACAGAGTCCCTACAGCTTCCAGATCTAGACAACGGGACTCCGCCCAACATAGGGTCAAACCGGGGGCGTTCTTATACCCCGGCAACCAGCCGAAAGCCGAGGGACAGAGAAGTTTCACGAGAGCATCCTTTTTCCCTGCTACGCTGTAGCACCGTCACCATCACCAGCTCTGAAAAAAGATCAAACGGGGTGAAGGATGAACGAAATTGAGGAACAGAAAATTCTGGGGATGAAAGGAACCACTCCAGCATTCGCCTGACGACCCGGAAAAACCGTTAAAAAACCCTTTGGTCAGAGTGGACGGTCGCCGGGTATCGAACCGAAAACCTCCCGAATGCGGGTCACAGACGTTAATGGCTCGGTTCCAAAACGTTTAATCTGGGATAAGCTATGAGTTACTTGAATCCACACCTGGCGCTGTTGTCATCTTTGTTTCTTCTTAACAAGAGACCGCAAAAGTTGTCGCTGCAGCGTAGGAAACGTTGATTACGTTTTTCGGGAACTCCCTATATGCGGCATAAAAATGACGAGACACGCTAACCTCTGCCAGACACGAATGGGATAGGCAATGGAATTGATTGCCAAGAACATTTTAAAAACCTCGCAGTCATTCTATCCTGCGCTAGTTCACAGCACTGCCGCATCGATTTTCAACTCGTAAAAACACTGCCGCCCCGGCTACATTGTGCTCGCATACGACGGCCAAAATAAAAACAGCTAATTTATATTCGTCTTGGTTTACAACTGTGCAAAACTGCGATCCAGATTTATGGCGAATTTGTTTGTTGTAATCTTCTGCGGATTTGCGAGTCGGAGTTTATTAGTAGCAATGCTTCTCGGAACCATGAGAGTGTGTTTTCTTGTTAAGAAGAGGATAACTCCTCGAATCCCCGCTACAAGGGCAAACGAATTGAACGAAACGACCCTTCTCACTTATTGATAATATACTTCAGCATTTGAGCGACTTTTAAAAATGCATAACTGTACTTCAAACCACGTAAATATTCATTAAAAACCAAAACAACACATCTGAAAGACCATGTTTGAGAATAATGTGGAATAAATTAGTGAGTTTCAAAATATACAACCACAGCAAACAATTTCAACAAAAATCACGGTCATGTAGCTAGAAAAGGAATGTAAATTAAAACATATATAAAAACTAACAGTCTGTTGCTTTCCTTTTCTCTCTCCTGTTTTCTCAGTGCTACTCCCTCTCCCACTTCTTCATTCATTCCCTACATCTCCTCACTCTATTTCCTGTTTCTCTCAGTCCTTCTTCCTCCAACGCCCTCGTCCCTCTCTTCTGTCTGTAATGTTTTGCAAGTCGGTAATAACATTTTTGGGGCGTTAATAAAAATTAAACATAAGTAAAAAAAATTGATGTGTTACACTCATATGACTTTCTCTACTCTTGTACAAACTATTTTTACAAACGCTTATTCTCCATACGCTTCATGTTAATCGAAATGTCGAGATGTCAATCTTATTGCTAATTTTCTTGTAGATGCAAGGGGAATATGGAGGTTATCAGCGATAGTAAAATCTTTTAAGCGATGTGGCGCATTACATTCTCTTTCGATGTCCAGGATATAAAAAAAATCAATAACGAATTTGAGAAAAAGTGTAAGTATTAGAAAATTTAAGGGAATAACAAGCAATATCTTGAAAATGGTTCACTCAACAAAAAAACTGTATATGACATAAATTGTGTATTTTAATGCGATCTACATTTTTTGTGATGTAAAATTTTGTCTATCTCTTATGGTTTACCGGTTATGCAAAAGTCGTTCACAATGAAGAACACTTTGGCAGACATTCCCAGAAAATTTGAGATATACATTTCATTTGTCATGAAAATATCTTAAACATATGATATTTTAATCAAAATCGTTAGAGCCATTTTTGAGAAAATTAAAATTTTCGAAAAATGTTCCATGTAAAGGGTAATCTGGGGTGAGAGAATTTTCTTGAAAATCCTCGTGTCGCATCCCTGGAAGATACTGAACCTAAATACCAAGTTTGGTGTTTACCCGACTGTTGGTTTCTGAGTTATGCTGTTCATAGACACACAGACACACACGGACATGTTTCCAAAAATGCTTTTTTTGGATTCAAGCGGTCTCAAAATATATATTTCCGGTGAAATCTCGGTATCGAACGCTTGAGTGGAATACAATACTTCCCCTACTTAGTATACGTAGTAGGGAAAGTAAAAAAAAGTATTTGACATGTTGATTTTTCGCCCTATTACCGACCGCCCTTTCTCATTCTTAATGAACACAATGTATATACAGCTTCAGAAGTCATTCCGGGTCCAGATTCTGTTTATCACTTTATTCAGGTATCTGGGAATAGAATCCAACAGGTCCAGCACTGAATGAGGAAGGGAATAGACCATTACTAGTAACCTTTGCAGTGCAAATTTAAGAGTTTTGGCTGAGGCGAGGAGAATTAGCACGAGAGGACAAATAATGGAAAGGATTTTGAAGTACTTATTCCGAATTCTATTACAACCAGAGGTAGATATTTTGAAAGTATGCCTGAAGTTTCAAGAGGATAATTTGGAAAGCAATACTTGTTTAGGTAAAATAAAGGAGCAATTGATAAAGAATGCATTAGGTGATGTTTGGTTTGGAATTGGCAATCGGTTAGGGACTGTTGGGAGCTATAACATGATTGGAAGATATGGATAGTGAGAAAGGTGTATTGAAGGAGTTGTATTATATTTCAACTTTTGGAGAACCGAACTTCAAATTCGTAGCAACCACATGTATGGTACCCAGTTTCCGGTAGCCTTTGCCCCAATTTTTAAAAATATTAACATTTTGTAATTTGGCTGTTTCTTTAAGTATTAAATATTTATGTTTGCCTCAGCTGCGTCAGTATTATTGTTAGAGACATGGATGTCTTGGCAGGGCTGTGGTGCGACAAGAACGTAGATTATAATTTTACTTCACTTCTTTTATAAATGCTTGATACGATTTAAATAACACTTCACTGATATAGAGAGAGCTGTAAGATGTTTTTACTAAATACTTACACTTTTTAATACGTAAACTATTTTCGTCTCACACGAATACGACGACGTGTCTCGCGTCCGGTTAGGAACACTGTTTACAGGCAACTGAACTGATTTCAACCGCCTAAACTTGTAAATTTCTGTATTTCAAGTCTCTGATTGGCTAATCCTACTCTAATAGAATACCTTCACTCAACTAAAACTTTTCTGGTTGTTGATTGGCTATTGTTATAAACTGTCACTAAAATTGCATTATTGCTTACAAGAATCACAAGTAACATTTAAACTTACTAATTCATTATTGCCTCAAGGTTACCTCATTGTTACCTCATTGTTAGCAACTTTTAATCTATTATTCTCACAGCTCCTACATTATTAAATTACGTAATATATTCACATAACATTATTACACATGGATACAATAATGCAAAAATATATTATGACTGTTACATACATTTTATATATTGTTACATACACATATTGCTTTAAGGCGGGCTGTTATTGAATTATATATATTATACAATTAGACTGATCTCATTTTAGTGTTAAGAATACTGCCTCAATAGACAGAGTTTAATTGCTCAAATAAGAGAAAAGAAGTCCTTACAATTCTATAACAAAGTTTAAGAAGGCATAGAAAAGTAGATATATGTCGAAATCTGTAATAGAAACGAGCGATCACGGATTGCGTGTTTAGATTAGGGATTGAAGCTAAAAGGCTTGAGGGGGAAGTTACTCAGGGGCTTTGCCCAATTTGTGGGGGAGAAGAAAATGAATCCTACATATTGTTTGCATGTATGGGGACTAAGGAATAGAGAATTTAGAAAATGAATACTTAAGGATAAATAAAGTTGTAGGTTTAAATAAGATTTTTAAAGATAAAAACCGGTTAGATTTTGGGGAATTCCTATGCAGAGTGGAAATGAAATGGCAGAGACAAATAGACAAAGAATGGATAATATAATTTAAGTCAATGTATTGAGCCTTTAGAGATAAGTATCTATATGAAAATAAAAAATCTGATGTGTTACACACATGACTTTTTCTACTCTCGTACAAACTATTTTTACAAAGATTTTCTTGAAACCCTTCGTGTCGCATCTCTGGAAGATACTGAACCTAAATACCAAGTTTGGTGTTTATTCGACTGTTCGTTTCTGAGTTATGCTGTTCACAGACACACGGACATGTTTCCAAAAATACTTTTTTTGGATTCAGGAGGTCTCAAAACATGTATTTGCGGTGAAATCTCGGTATTGAATTTACTTACTATACGTAGTAGAGAAAGTAAAAATGAAATAATCTAGCACAAACAGATGAAGTTCTGCTATTAGCCACTGTGTATATACATTTTAATTTATTTTATTATGCCAGCTCTTCATCCATATCTCTTAAAGAATGTATTTACGATACTTTAGACAAAGTAATGTGTAAAAGTTATTTTATTAAGGATCTTGAACAGAACACAGTATTTGTTTTCTGATATACTGCACTACTGAAATTCTGGGCTTTTAATTAACAGATTTTATCGATGTTTAGATGTAATGAGAAAGTGGGTGTTCCCGCATAGCGAGGGCAATGTACTTTTTTCCTGGAAGTCACAAGACAACCCCGCTAACTAATGGCCTTGCAGAACAGAGTGGGCGTTGAAAGGGAGTATGTGCCAAGTGGGCCAGTCTCCGTCTCTGATAATCTCTCTAAATATGATTTAAGGTACTTTTCAATTGATTAGTGTAATTTTTATCCGTCAGTCGTCAAGTGATTCATAATACTGGCTTTTGATATTCCGAATTACAAATCCATTGTCGGTCCTGTGAGGAGATGTTTGTGGGGCACAAAATGGGAAATTGAATCTCTCTCTTACAAGCTTTTAGAGGAGAGAGAGAGGGGTCAGTTAAAGGTTTCTGGAAAGAAGTGAGGAACAGAGTAGAAGGTATAGAGAAACAAGAATGATTTCAAAGTCTGGAAGGTTGTAACGATATAGACAATTAAAGGTGGACTGGGGAAGGGAGAAGTATGTGGATGTAGGTAATAGGTTATTGAGAGAAGGATGGTCCTGGTCTAGATTAAATGCATATAGGCTAAGGAGAGATAGGAAGGGAGAGAATTTGAATAGATGTCCTCTTTATGGAGAGGCAGATAATGATTTGCATTATATAATTGAATGTGAAGAAACTAAGTTGTGGAGAGATCAGTTTTTACCTAAAGAATGGGAGAATTTTAACAAAGAAGTACTACAAGTTGGGATAATGAAAATACAAAAGGAGAATATATGGGGAGAGTAAGAGAAAAATGGTTTAGAAAAATAAAGCAATATGAATTTGTTATGACCCACCATACATAAATAACCACGTTGTTAAAATGCATGATGTACTAAAGAAAGAAAAAATAGCAACTCAAAGTAATGTATTAAAAATTGTAAGAATTTTGTATAGCATTATGGAAATAAATATACATACATACAAGCTTTTATTTTCTCTAGCACGTACCTGGTAGATAGAGAAGGTATAACATTCCACAAAAAAATTCGACATCAATACTTCACCAGAAATACATATTTTGAGGTCATCTAAATAAAAAGCAAAAAGCATTTTTTACACAAAAGGTCCTATGTGTCTGTCTCTCTGTGTGTTTGTGAATGCCATAACTAAAAAACTAAAAGTGTGATAAATACCAAACGTATTTAAGTTCAGAATCTTCCAAAGATGGAACACGAAGACTTTCAAAAAAATGCCTCAACCCAAACTACCGTTTTCATGGAACATTTTTCGAATTTTTTTATTTTTCAAAAATTGTCCTAACGATTATTATTAAAATGCCATTTATTTAAAGAATTTACATGAACGGGGAATAGTTTGCTTCATTCGAAAGAAATTTTGTATAATCTTGTATAACTGGTAAACGTTAAGTGATAGATGTAAACGTACTACACAAAAATGTAGACCTCCGAGATGTTTTATTAATGATTCGAAATGTCCAATACTTTTTCATTCTTTAAATGTCCTGTTGAATTTTAGTTGTTTCTCCCGATGTTATGGAAGCAGTGGAATTTTAAGGCCAGCATATAGCGTCCAGTTCTTAAACATTTGACTATCGCTATTCCCTTTGTATCTATAACGAAATGTGTGATGTAGCTGCTTCTGCAAATGAAGTAGATACAAAAATAAACTTTCTTAAGAAGAGAGGATAGAGAAATTAATGCGAATGAAACACATCAATTTTTTCTATATACAGCCTAAGACAAAATAAATGCACAACAGCGAGAGAAGGAGTTGGATTTGGAAAACGTCGAAAGCATTCGCTGCATTTCTCTTTTGTTATATAGAGGATATACAGCTGAGCGTTGAAACGCATGTGCCTCGTAATTGTAACAACCGGATTCGGATCCTTGACGGAAATGTCTTTTTATTGTTATTATTATTAATATTTAAATTCTAATTTGTTAAATACATGGCAATACCGTGTGTTTTCCATCCATAATATTCTATTAATTTTAAGACATTCATGCATAACAGCACAAGCAAATTACTCCTTTCGTGTTTTCAAAATAAATGTCATATTAGTAGAGAAGAGTAGGGTGGTGTATTTATTGGCCTTAAACATTTTACATGTTCAAAGTCATACATCGTACGGATCAGATAGACCATACCTGTTTATAATTTACACTGTAGTTCATATTTTTACTTTCTCTACTACATATACTAAGTAGGGGAAGTATTGCATTCCACCCAAAAATTCGATACCGAGATTTCACTGGTAATACATGTTTTGAGATCCCCTGACTCCAAAAAAAGCATTTTTGGAAACATGTCTGTATGTGTGTCTGTCTGTGAACAGCATAACTCAGAAACGAACAGTTGGATAAACACCAAACTTGGTATTTAGGTTCGGTATCTTCCAGAGATGCGACACGAAGGTTTTGAAGAAAATCTCCCAATCCCAGATTACCCTTTACATGCAACATTATTCGAAAATTTTAATTTTCTAAAAACGGCCCTAACGATTTTGATTAAAATATCATATATTTAAGATAATTTTATGACAAATAAAATGTATACCCTGAATTCTCTGGGAATGTCTCCAAAAGTATTCTTCATTGTGAACGACTTTTGCATAACCGGTAAACCATAAGAGATAGACAAAATTTTACTACACAAAAAATGTAGATCACGTTAAAATATACAACTTATGGCATATACATTTTTTTTCTCAAATGGGAATTCGTTATCCTTTTTTTTTTTTTTTTGTTTTTTTTGTTTTTGTCCTGGTAATGCAAAGAGAATGGAATGCTCCACATAGCAACCCGCTCTTAAAATATTTGACTATCGCTTAAAGCCTACCAATTCCCCTTGCATCTACAAGAAAATTAGCAATAAGATTAACATCTCGATATCTCGATTAACGTGAAGCATATGGAGAATAAGCCTTTGTAAAAATAGTTTGTACAAGAGTAGAGAAAGTCATGTGAGTGTAACACATCAGAATTTTTAGACTATATTCAACACACTGAACTTTAAAGTTAATGATATTTACAAGAAATGAAAGTGGAATAAAAAAACGATAAACTAACAACAACAATCACACAAATAAAACAGAAGAAGAAGAAAAAAATACCCGCCCCAAAGCCACTAATCCTCCCCCTCCCACGCTTGACCCTCTTCCTAAACTCCGATCTGAGCTACATAACCTTTTGTAAAAATGTACCAAAAAAATCTAAATTGCATTCCAGCGTAATAGCGTCCAGTTCTTAAACATTTGACTATCGCTGTTCTCTTTGTATCTGTAACGAAATGTGTAATGTAGCTATTTCTGTAAAGGTTTATTTGGAATAAAATAAGTAGTCAATAAAATAAGCCTTCGTAAGAATAGTCTTTATATCCACTAATATACGATAGAGGGTAAAGAAAGCCATTTGTATATGTATCACATTAGCATTGTGTAATTTATTATAAAGTATTTTAATTTGGAAAATTAAAAATATCGATAGACAGAGATTCTAAATCGAGTAATATTTATTCATATGTTTCTACGGTTACGTATTGGTTAATTGTTAGTAATTGTTGATTTTATTTACATGTAGTAGCTCGAGAAGAATCCTTGAATATTATTATGGAAATTGAGGGAAGATATTATTATGGAATTTCAAGGTCAGCATATGGCGAGCAGCTTTAAACGTTTGACTATTGTTATTACCTTTGCCCTATAATAATGAAACATGTAATGAAGCTATTTATGCAAATGTCTAATTCCTCAAGTTGAAGTAGATTGTTGAATAACTCCGGTGTATGTAATACATCAATATAACAGTAACAGAGCTACAAACGAATATTGTTAACCTGTGAATGTTGTAAACTGCTGAATGACATTGATTATTACCTTTTACCAGCGAAAGCTCTTGCATAATTTATTTTTGGAAACAAACAGTCCCGTATCTAACCAGTAACCTCCGTTACTGAAAGAACTAATAATGCTGCCAAAAGCCATAGAGGACCCCTCCCTTTTAACAACCAGGAAATCCCTACCCTCATCAAAGAAAATCGTCTCAATGGGATAGAACCAGTGTCTGCTGCGTAGGAGGCATCTCATTTTCCAGTTAGAACGTAGAGTGGGTTCCGTCTAGACGACTTTCATTATTCCCTATCACTGTGCTAGTATTAATATTCTGATATCTAGGTATCGGGGATTTGTACGGCTTCTCGTGTGTTCTGTTAAATCAGGGTGGTTCGGAGGAAGATGCCTGTTTCTCTACTGCATCGCCGAGCGAGATGGTTCGGGTGGTAATGATTATTATTCGCATTCCGAACGAGCAAGGTGGCGCCGCAGTAAACTGTACGACTCGCATTCGGGAGGTCCCTGGTTCGATCCCGGCGACCGCCCACTCTGAAGCACGGAGTTTTCATAGTTTCCCCGGGTCGGCAGGCGAATACTGGGGTGGTTCATCTTCTACCACGACTTTCCTGTCCTTCATTTCCGGTACCATCTTCCTTGTCATCTGTTTCAGGGTTGTAGCATCAGGCGACGGTGTTCGGTGAGTTGCGGCTATGTAGATGTTTCTGGAAGCTTGTGGGTGGACCCGAGTGGCGTCGAATGCATTCGATCTGGAAACGTTCGGGATCCCGAATCCGTCCTCCAGATCCAGTCCCCCTTCGGATCTCTCCCCTCATCCTCCCTCCCAGAGGTCACGGTAGAAGCAAAAAGGGCTGTTGAACCTACTTGGGGTCCGTACCCTTACCTTTACCATTCGTATTCGCCAGGTTTTCGGTTCGAAATCCCGTGGGCAGAACAATCTAAGATTTATTAAAGACTTCAATTTGTTGCTAAGGTAAATTTTATTTCTTTTATTAATAATTTTGCACTTTCTAGGGCTTCTGCAACGAGGTGAAATTGGATTGCTTATTATAAAGTTTCGCGCTGACACATGTAGAGATTATGACGACGTCCAAATTCAGGTTCCTTAAATACCTTTATGTTGCGTAATATGTGCACAAGAATCAGGGGAAAGTATTAGAGTTGAACAATCACTTAATAGTGTGACTGTTATAATTTTATTTTACAAGAATATGATAAATCTTAGTTTATAAAGTTCAAGATACCAGGACAAAATTTGTTTAATTAAATCCATGATATTACCTATAAAATTCTTACAGGTCATTTTCCGGATGCTTACGTAAACAGGGGTTATAATCGTATTAATTTTTAGAGGAAATGTCACCTCAGGTTTATATGTTCGACACGTGGAGAAGTTATGCAATTCGTGCTGACGCTACCGCGCTGAGGCAACCACATGGTCTGCTTGGACGACAGTATTTAAACTGATCTTTTTTGACGAGCTGGGGTGGCTCTCGTCACTGCTTAGCTGACTCTGTGTCGTTTGTTACTTTAGACGTATTCTGTTAAACTTGCATTTTTGCGCCGTCTCCGAGACAACGTGAAGATCGAACACCGGACTGTTTTTAGGTTTAACGGTCTTTAACCGGTTACTTCATATTGAGCGATGAATGAAATAGATGAAATGATGCTCTAATGAGCCCGGGGTCCATAGAGTTTAGAGTTACTTGACATTCAACTTTCAGGAAAACTCTTATCCGTGTAACTCACCCTAGCCGAGATTCCAACTCGGGACCTCTTGAGGTGGGCCACACCGGACTTTTTTCCGTTTGTCAGGTAAAAGCAGAAGTTGTCTATCACTCTCCCTCTTGTCATCTAGTTTAAATTATTTATTCAAAAGATTAAAGCCTCTCTTGGAATCAGAATTTCACATCTAACAGCTCTACCCGCAACCTATAACCCTCTCGATGAGATCCCTGAGCTACACTTTTCGCTCCTTCTTCTCGTCACTCCGGCTAGGATGTGCAGACGTCCCATTTAGTGAAGACGCCATGGCGTCGTTACATCTGGATGAGGCGCCGGGCCAAACCCAGTATAGGCGCCGGTTTGGCAAAGTGACTTTATGTCACATCTGGTGGAGGCGCCGAATACGGTTCCGCTACAATAGTATTGCTGGCTGTCGTTACAGCTTCGGATGACTTATAAAAGATGAGCATCTTCGCCACAGTGACTCGAGCGATATTCCCAGCGGATATCCGGTGACTCAAGAATAGCAAGATGGAGTTTCGTGCTGGTAATGACAGGACTTGTGAATTGTTGTAGCCGCGTTGATAGCTTTAGTCATTGTTCTAAGCAAGTACATGCCCTTACTTGCTAGACCATGTAGTGTAGGAAACATCCTACCACGCAGCAGCATATTCAATATTTTGCTGAATTACAGCATTATAGCGCACAAACTGTATCCACTAAGATATTGTCACGATACGTATGCGAGGAGCTTATAATTATTGTGCTTATTGCTATATATTAATTTATATCGCTTCTTGAACCTGTCACCATTTTCTAATTTTATACCGAATTGTATTTCATATTTTCTGAATTTACTGAAACTTTGCCAAGCTGTGTACGTGACAGCATATAAGTGGCTTATCTCATCCTATGGTAATCCCAGTGGACTTTACCGTGACATCACGTTCCGGATAGAAACTCATAGAATAATGTTTCATAATGTTGCATCATTTAAATTCAAGGATGTCACGCGTCTCTAGGAAAATCCTGGAAACCCACGCAAATCCTGGGTAGTGGCACACTATATATGGTAAATACCGCCGTCATAATTCGGAGACCCCGGTAGGGAACCAGAGCCGATATAAGCGAGCGCTCTGAGCTCCCTCCGTCGCTTTTTCGTTGGTCGCTCGTCGAGAGACTTCTGTAACATCGGTGCGCTTACTGCGGACCCAGCTCCTCTGAGACGGCATCGTGAAATTTCCTTAAGGTAAGCCCAGATGGGGAATATTCTAAGATACCTTTATTGTAACCATAAACAAGAAGGTCCTTAATAATTGTAAACCAAGCACCTCACACACATTCGGCCAACCAGTAAAATATAATATGATAAGATAATTATTTGCTGTTGATGCATCTCATACCCCTGCATTATCTCCATCTACTACACCCCCAAGTCACATCCAGGAAGGTTGTGGCAATATGTGATCGTAACTAAACATCAAACGCTCCGAAACTCTGATGAATTTGATGATACTAGCTGAGCCGGGAATCAACACCCAACTTTTTTGTGCTATAAGAAACAGAAAGCATCTTATAATGTAATATATACACTACTGCTTACGAATGAAAGAAACTAAGATTGCGATGTTTGTCACAATTTTGAGGCAATATTTTTAACACTTAAATAATTTCAGTCAAATTATATAATATGTAAATTCAATAACAGCCCGCCTTAAAGCAATATGTATGTAATAATTTGTAAAATGTATGTAACAGTCATTGCATATGCTTTTATTCTTTTATCCATGTTCAATAATGTTATGTGAATGCATTACATAATTTAATAATGTAGGAGCTGTGAGAATAATAAGTTAAAAGTTGCTAACAATGAGGTAACCTTGAGGCAATAATGAGTTTGGGAGTTTAAATACTACTAGCCATTATTAGAGCAGCAATAATATAAATTTTGAGACAGTTTAAAAATAGCCAATCAACAATCAGAAACAGCTTTAGTTAAATGAAGGTATTCTATTGGACTAGGATTAGCCAATCAGAGACTTAAAATACAGAAGTTTACAAGTTTAGACGGTTGAAATCAAGTCAGTTGCCTGCAGACCGTGATAGTAACCTGATGCAAGATGCGTCCTCTAGAAAAATATAATACGTATTCGTGTGAGACGAAAAATAAGTTTACCTGCTAAAAAGTACAAGTAATTAATTAAAGAATCTCACAGCTTTCTATATCAGTGAAGTGCTATTTAATTTGTGTCAAGAATGAATAAAAAGCAGTGAATTAAAACTTAAAATCTGTATAAGCCTACATTCTTAGTCGTATCACGCTCTGCTTAAGATAAAACGTGTCTCTAACAATAATACTGACGCAGCCGAGGCAAACATAAATATAATACCTAAAGATACAGTCAAATTACAAAGTTAATAAATGTTTTTAAACTTGGGGCAAAGGCCACCTGAAAGTACATTGGGCGAAGGCTACCGGAAACTGTTTACTATACGTGCGGTTGCAACTGCTACAAGTTCGGCTCCCCAACAGTTGAAATATAATACATCATCTTCAAACTGGCTTTCCATACGTAGCAGCAACAAACATTTTCTCAAATTAACGCCCAAAGCGTGTTGCAAACATCGTAACAAAAAAAAATCTGATGTGCTACACTCACTTGACTTTTTCTACTCTTGTACAAATTATTTTTACAAACGCTTATTCTCCATCTACTTCATGTTAATCGAGATAAACATTTGCAGACTCTATCTTATTGCTAATTTTCTTGTAGATGTAAGGAAATATATATTTACAAGGGCAATATAGAAATACATAGCCTTTAAGCACATACATATCTCTTAATAGCTGGTTTTTAGGTGCAGCATCATTCCCTTTGCCACAGATTAATACTCTTTGCATATCCAAGACAAAAAAAATGAATAACGAATTCCCATTTGAGAAAATAAGTATTGAAAAATTTAAGGAAATAACAAGCAATATCTCGAAAATGGTACACTCAACAACAAAAATGTATATGACATAAATTTTGTATTTTAACGCGATCTACATTTTTGATGTAGTAAAATTTTGTGTATCTCTTATGGTTTACCAGTTATGCAAAAGTCGTTCACAATGGAGAATACTTTTGGAGACATTCCCAGAAAATTCAAGATATACATTTTATTTGTCATGAAAATACCTTAAACATACGATATTTTAATCAAAATCGTTAGAGCCATTTTTGAGAAAATTAAAATGTTCGAAAAATCTTGCATGTAAAGGGTAACCTGGGGCGGGGGGATTTTCTTGAAAACCTTCGTGTCGCATCTCTGGAAGATACTGAACCCAAATACCAAGTTTGGTGTTTATCGGACTGTTAGTTTCTGAGTTATGCTGTTCACAGACACACAGACACACACACACACACACACACACGGACATGTTTCTAAAAATGCTTTTTTTGGATTCAGGGGGTCTCATAACATATATTTCCGGTGAAATCTCGGTATCGAATTTTTGGGAAGGAATACAATACTTCCCCTACTTACTATACGTAGTAGAGAAAGTAAAAATACATCTTCTGCAAACTGGCTTTCCATACGTAGGAACAACGTAAAGATACTACCTACTTCAAATTGACGCCGAAAACATGGTGCAAATAGCGAAACAGATCAACCTTTCTCAAATTCGCGCCCTGCGTGGGGCTAATAAAACAATAACCTAACAATACAACTTCTCAATTTATACGCATATTCCTGGCTTCGAAAAAAGTGTTGATTCAGACACATGTATGGAGCAAGGTCGCTTGTGTCGCCTTCTCTTGGGCGCCTGAGCGGCGCTGTTATCTCACCGTTGAACAGCTATATCGTAGAGAATCTGCAGTCTGTCATCTCTGTATACCCCTGCATCTCTGAATAATCACAGTAGACTCACCGGGAGCCGAACCACTAACCCTGGTGCATCAAGCGAAATTGTCATACCCCCTGGAGAGAGGAACCTAACTTCCCCGACCCCTATTCTCGTATTACAAAAGAAAGACATTTTCTGTAAAAAATAAAGAAGTACGTTAATTTGCTACGTAATATCTACATACTTATGTGCATTAAGATTCTTGAAGTCTCCACTGTCAACGCCCTATCTTATTACATCTTAGGTAAACTTACTTCAGCAGGTATCGGCTTTTGGCTATGTTTACGTTTTGTTACAAACAGAATCCGTAGCAATATACGCAATACCAACATTTACTGACATGTCTTTCCCTCTTTCTCCCCTTCATTCTTGCCCTCTTACCTTCTATTAAACTGAGTTTCAGCTATCAATTATAATACACTTTTTCCGAATATCTCAAAATATAATAATTCCTTAAATTATAAGAAATGAAATATGTTTTGAATCACAGAGAATAGTCTCTGTAATGTACAAGAAATATGTAAAATTACTTAAGTACCAACTTTATAAAGTAGAAAAGTTTACAAAGATTAATTACAAATTTGTGCCTATTTCTTATTACTTTTCTTTTAAATTCTTTTTCAGGTCCTTTAACCAGAAGAATCATTCCAAAAAACTATGGGAGGATGAATCTGATGCATAAATGTGTCCAGAGATCTAAGACTACAAAGTTGAGCTAAGGAAATAGCTTCATGAGAATGAAATGAAGGCTCACATACCGTCTAAAAGTACACTAATGAAAATACAGGAACAATCTGATGAATGCTAACAAATATGTATATCCATGTATTTGTGTGAAAGTTATAATAAACAAGCACATGAGATAGAGCACTACGTACTTTCAAACATTCTCGATAATCTTAGAAGCTGTATGATATTACCTATGAAAATCTTTGTCTTATACCTAATTTGTAGGTTTCTTAATATGAAATTTTATGATTATATGAAATTTCATTTTAATAAAGTTGTTCATAGATAAATATAGTATTACTTTCTCTACTAGCTACCTATAATAACCACAAAAAGTATCGAAAAGAAAATTCCATCTCGAGATTTCTTTGAAAATATACGTTTTCAGATCTCCTACATAAAAACAATTTTTAGACAGCAAGGCCTAAAAATAGAACTTTTATCATAATGCACACAAACTAAAAGCTAGTACAATAAAACTTTTACCACTCCATCGTGACAAACTTTGGTTTCAAGTCCAATCACATGGCAATTAATTACCCATGTCTAATAATCCGACTCGGTTTGATTATACGAGGGCTGATCAATAAAGACTGAGACTGATTTTTTCCTGTAGCTTCCGTGATAGTTTCGTATCTGTAACATAAATATTTGAAAAGAGCGGGTTTTTATGTATAATGTTGGTAGGCGACAGCACTCTCGTATCGGTAGGTTGGTAGTAATGCTCTATTTTGTAGACTCTACGTGCATTTCGCGTACCAGACAATGGAGATGCTGCATTTTTTAAATCGATTATCACCGGTGATGAGTCATGGCTGCATCATTATGATCCTGAAGGAAAACAAGCCAGCACAGTGTGGAAATCGCCAGGTTCTCCAACACCAAAAAAGGCAAAAGATGTTCCTTCTGCAGGGAAAGTGATGGTGATCACATTTTTTACTGTAATGGAATGATTTACCAGCATGCAGTTCCCCCTCACACTACTGTTACAGCAGCATACTACACGTCAGTATTGGCTACACTGAGGAAGCACATTGTAAAGAAACGACCAGAGCTTTCTCGGACTGGGTGGCGACTTCATCATGACAATGCACGGCCTCGCGTCGCAAATCAAGTCATGCAGTTTCTGGCTCGATTCAGCATTACCTGTGTACCACATCCACCTTATAGCCCCGATCTTTCACCCTGTGCCTTTTTTTTATTCCCATCACTAAAGGCAAAGCTTAGGGGTATTCGATTTGAGAACTCTGAAGCAGTGCTCAAGAAAGGTGAGGCGATTCTCAAGGACCTGACAAAGAATGGTCTGCAGCACGTGTTCAAGGACTGGCAGAGACGGTATAAAAAGTGCATTGAAGTAGGAGGGGACTACTTTGAAAAATATCATGTAAACATTGAATTGGAGTAATAAACATCTGTGAAAAAAAATCAGTCTCAGTCTTTGTTGATCAGCCCTCGTACTTTACTTTACATTATGTATTTTTACATTAAATTTCTCATGGCGGTTGCATTATCTGTTCACAATACAAATCGAAATACTTCAATTTATCGCAATTCCTTGTAGAGTTAACACATAACCTTATATTGGCAGCCTTGTTATTCGTTTATCTAGTATAATTTACATATAGATTAAATGGCGGCAATTATGAATTTAGAAGAAACTGAAAAGAAAGAGCCAGCTGAAATTACAGAATAACACTAGAAGTACTTACCCAACAAATCCAGAAAGCAATATGATACAGCATTTAATCGCTCATTGGCTGGTGTAAGACAAAACATTTTGAAAATAATTTCACTGAAAATGACTGCTAGCGAATCAACAAAACATCTGACATCTCGCTGCACACGAGAGTTGATCTTATTTAACGTCATTTCTCTTGTTTCAAGAATCCCGCTATACGCGTGAGTTGATCTCGTTCTAAACGATTTATCTTAGTTAGGAATCAATATAATATTATTTTATTGATATTTTACAAATTCAAGAGCTGTCTAAAGAATGGTGTAAACCACATCTGTTAAAAGTGGATTTAATTTGCTTGTAGGATTGCGAAACGAACAAAATAAACCCCTAATTTTAACACTTGTATCATAATCTACTATTAAAACATTTTAAAAAGACATTTTTAGAAAAATACCCATACTTGCACATGTGTGTAGATCATATCTTAAAACAAAATATAGAGGATTTTCAAGAAAATCCCCCCACGGGAAATTTGGAAATTTGTTCATTACTTTTTATTTTCTCAAAAATGACTTTAACGATTTTGCTTTGGATTAAATACTATATATTTAAAAAATGTATATGACAAATAAAACGTACATCATTGAAATTTTTTGTGAAGTCCTCTTCATTTGAATGATTTTATATAGAATTTTGCATAATGGGTAAACCCTAAGAAAACAAAATCGTACTACAGGAAAAATGTAGAGATTCCGTTAAAACACACAATCTGGTAAAATTGTTGTGGTATCAGACTTAAAGTTAAGACTTTCATTTAAAATGCAAATTACTATCGTGCGATACGATATAATTTGAAATTTATAAAATTGTTTTATATTATATTTTTTGTTGAGTGCAAATTAAGCAAAATGTTGTTATTGTATAACACATTGATGTAATGGTTTGTGGCATCAACCATTTCTGAGATACTCGTTGCTCTTGGCTTTAATTCCCCAATACTTTCACATTTTAAATGCTAACTCACCATTCTTTTATTTATGTGATGCCATGCAAACATTATGGAATTTTAAAGCCAGCATACAGAAACCCGCTTTTCAAAGATTTAACTATCGCATCAACCATCTATATCCCCCTTGTATGTACCTACAACGAAACTACTTCTGTAAACGTCTGTGTCTAAAGCAAGTAGAAAACATTTTCTGATGTGATACATTCACATGACTTTCCTACCCTCTATCGTTTATTAGTGGGTATACAAATTGTACTTACTCCAGCTTATTTTTCTATTTAATCGAAATAAACCTTTGCAGAAATAGCTATATTACACATTTCGTTATAGATACATGGAGAACAGCGATAGTCAAATGTTTAAGAACTGGACGCTATACGCTGTCTTAAAATTCCATACTCTTTCCATGACATCGCGAGAATGGCCAAGAAATTAACAATTCGAAACTTTAATAACGGATAACTTAGAAATGACTTATGCCACAAGAAATTTATTTTAAGTAAATTGTGTGTTTTAAAGAGGTCCAAATTTTTTGTATAGTGCGTTTTCGTCTGTGGCTTAACGTTTACTGGTTATACAAGATTATGCAAAATTTCTACCAAATGAAGTGGAGTTCATAGACTAATCCCAAAAATTTCAAGATATACATTTTATTTGCATGTAAATATATTTAATATATGGTATTTTAGAACCATTTTTTAGAAAATAAAAATTTTCGAAAAATGTTCCATGTGGGGTGGGAGATTTTGCTGAAAATCTTTGTGTCGCATCTTTGGAAGATACTGAACTTATCGTAAATACCAAGTTTGCTGTTGATCCAACTTTTCGTTTTGGAGTTATGTTGTTCAAAGCAACACACACACACACACACACACACACACATACACACACATACTGAACTTGTTCTAAAAATGTTTTTTTTATTTAGGGTCCCTCGAAACATGTATTTCCAATTCGATATCGAATTGTTTGGGTGGAATACAATACTTCCCCTGCTTACTCTACGCAATAGAAAAAGTAGTAAGCTTTTAAAGGAAGTGCCTGCAAAAGAGATGTAAAAATAAATGATTGTGTGTAGAGAAAGTAATGTGAATATCATATCAGATTTTTAAAAGTTGCTTTGGATTATGGCTACTAAAATTCCACGATAAAGATATTTTTGGTTGGAAAGTAGGAGTACGCAAGCAGTGAGAAAGTAAAAATATACCTTCAAGCATAGATTGCTCACCTATGCTAACAAAGAGGTGTTTTCCTACTTACGATATAAGGCAAATAAAGAAATTCAAAGCATGAGAAAGTAATTAAAACTATGTTTGGAACATCTGGCAGTGAATTCTTTTTCTTTTCAGTCGATACACTCTCATACTTCATTATACATTTGCCTTTACCTAGCCATGCTTCATTCATTTCACACTGTATTAATTCAACACACAAGGTTTGTATTCTGTTTGTGTGAGGGGGAAAGGTGTGCCAGTTACATGCCATAATGTAACTGAGGAATCTTTTGTGTCATTAACTTTACAGATAACAGATCACGTTAGAAGAACCAACCTCATTAAAATGAGTTACGATTAGGGCCACAGAAAACATGTAGCAAAGCTCAGAGACGCATAACTGGCAACTGATGGATATAGAAGTCAAATCCCAGAAAGCATTCCTAATTTCTGGGTGCATTTTATCTATAATAAAGGTGCTATAAGTGAAATGTTTCAGTAATTTTCATTTTGGATCAGTAAATTATTGCTACTAACGTGTATAAGGGCTACCCTGAGGCTGAAATTAACATGTTCCAAATATGTCTATTTTTACTTTCTCTACTACGTGTGTCTGTGAACAGCATAACTGGGAAACGATCAGTCGGATAAACACCAAACTTGGTATCTAGGTTCAGTATCTTCCAGAGATGCGACACAAAGGTTTTCAAGAAAATCCCCCACCTCAGATTACCATTTACATGGAACATTTTTCGAAAATTTTGATTTTCAAAAAAATGGCTGTAACGATCTTGATTAAAATATCATATATTTATGATACTTTTATGACAAATAAAATGTATATCTTGAATTTTCTGGAAATGCCTCCAAAAGTATTCTTCATTGTGAACGACTTTTGCATAACTGGTAAACTATAAGAGATAGACAATATTTTACGACACAAAAAATATAGAACGCATTAAAATATACAATTTATTTCATATACATTTTTTGTTGAGTGAACCATTTTCGAGATATTGCTTGTTATTCCCTCCCTTAAATTTTCCAATACTTATACTTTCTTCAAATGGGAATTCGTTATTCTTTTTTTTGTCTAGTAATGCAAAGCGAATGGAATACTCGACATAGCAACCAGCTCTTAAAATATTTGACTATCGCTTAAAGCCTACCAATTCCCCTTGCATCTACAAGAAAATTAGCAATAAGATTAACATCTCGATATCTCGATTAACATGAAGCATATGGAGAATAAGCGTTTGTAAAAACAGTATGTACAAGAGTAGAGAAAGTCATGTGAGTGTAACATATCAGATTTTTTCGTTCCTTTTTGTGTGTGTGTGTGTGTGTTCGTTTTTTACCTTTGCGCTAAAGAATGGTCCAGTTGAGTGTTATGAAACTTGGTATATATATTATACATTAGAGAACACGTTATGTTGTATTTTTAATTAACTCCCTATATTAGGAGTTTAAATGGGTGTCATAATCAAACAAATATAAATATAGTCTTAATATTTATATAAGTATAATGTTTCTAATACGTTTGTTATTTAAAAAAAGTTCCATAGAACGAATATTTAACAACTTTTTCCTCTTTTTTAACGGATTACCCTCTTCTCCTAGGACCTACAAGCCAATGCCTTGGCCAGTAGTCTGTCGAAGAGCAAGCAAATTCCGGATCACAGCATATCTACGATGAGTGATCAGACCAATACTAGTCTGGCGGAGAAGAAGAAGAAGGAAATGAAATTGCAGTGATGAGAGGATCAAGGGAAAACTCGCGGATAAAGTTATCCAATCCAGTATTCCTAACGGCCGAGGAAAACAGCGAGAAAACCTTCGGCCAGATTGGTCAGCCCCGGGATTTGAACCTTGTATCTCCAGAATGCTGGCTACAGACGTTACCGCCTGAGCCATACCGCTAGGTAATATTTAAAAACGTGCTTCTTAATATTATTCATCCGCGTAAAACGGCTACCACGAGAAAGAGTATGTTGGGTTCGCATAACAAGCATAAAGAAGAGGTAACGTTTGTGTACTGCTAAATATTATACTAAGGTTTTAAATGTTGCTAAGATAGCAGAAAAATCATTTTTTGTCGATTTTCAAAACATCATGTAACAAGTTGCACAAACAGGAAAGAGAGGTGATGGAGAATGGAGCGGAAGGGAGTGGTTGGCGGGAAAAGTAGGGATAACTAGGAGAAGTGATGAAGGGGAGTAGAAGAGAGAGAGGAGGAGAGAGAGATAGGAGTAGAGTGAGAGAAAGACCCAGAAAGAGACTGAAAAGTACAAAATAATACTTGTATTTTACACAATCACGCGAGCAGAGCTGTGGATTCGGACGAAATTATATGTTATTTATTTAATGGACCTATATAGTTCCTACTGTCTGATTTATTTCTCAGACATAATGGTATACTCAATTAATTCTGTCCTTAAAAACCTCCCTTCCTTCGCCTTCTGCCAACCACACTTGGCTAAGTGATAAGCATGGTTGGCCAGGATTTCAACGTCAGCTTGAATCTGCCACATCTATAGTACAGGACGCAGCAGATTAAAGCAGTTTGGGTGCCAGCATTTAATCGGCGTATTTAACACTCTGATGAATCACCTGTTTTGAATTTAAATTACCAATAAAATGTTTCTATGTAGTGTTAATACTCACAGATTTACAATTACCAAATATATAGTCCTAGCAATCGTATTTAGTTTTCCAGCAGATTAGCTTATGATAATCTCAGCAAATGAAAAGGTTAAACGTCTTCCTTTATGTCGCAGGTGTACCTACAGCTAAATTCTTCATTCTTGGCTCTTGCTTTTGACCACAAACCTTGTAGGTTAGCTAATACATGATCGGCTATCTAAACGGAAAGATAATTACATAACCTGCAACATTGTCCGATTGGAGAATGAGGTCAATTTAGCTGATTCATCAGTTCGCATTGTTTCTCGTGTCACCCGGCTTGGTAAGTTACTCGCTCTCAACCTTTGCATTCACATACTTTCTCCAGGGTTCAAAACTTTTGATACAGCTATACGACTTTATGTATCAATACAAACATGCATTTATGTATAGTATGAATCAGCTGTATATGTATGTGATTAATTTCCACTCTTGTGCTTTTAAAAATATTGCTTGTACAAGTATGTGTCACTCTCTTGACTTGGGTAAACATTTCAAATGAAGCTTATGATAACTTGCAATTAGTGCTTTGTTTATCTGGGAGAGGAAATCACTCCACGAGATAAGCTTTAGATATCGCATTATCAATGTGTAGGTTCAAGTTTTGCAGAATATCCATGAAGATTCCCTTCAATACTGCTAATTATAATGACCTATGGTTTATCACTGTGTTGAACTCCAAAATAAATAATACTGAAACGTAAAATGGCAATATTCCTGGGGTAGTTATAGTATAAAATAGCTCCATGACTTCCAACCATTCTTTCAGATTTCATTTATAAGTTTTTTACTTTATCTACCAAATATATAGTAGATAGAGAAAGTATTGCACTCCACCCAAAAATTCTATACCGAGATTTTACCAAAAATACATTGTTTTGAGGATCCCTCAATCCAAAAAAGTATTTTAGAGAAAGGATCGTGTGTGTGTGTGTGTGTGTGTGTGTGTCTGTGTCTGTGAACAACATAAATCAGAAACTAAAAGTTAAAAAAATCCTCCCACCCTGAACCACGCTTTACATGCGACATTTTTTTAAATGTTTGATTTTCTAAAAATCGGTTATAACGATTTTGATTAAAATGCCATATATTAAAGATATTTATATGGCTAATAAAATGTGTATTTGAATTTTCTTAAATAACCTGTGAAGTTGTAATCATTCCGAAGTTATTTTGCATTATCTTGTCTAGCTGCTAAACGTTAAGCGATAATCTAAAATGTACTACACAAAAATGTAGATCTCTTTATAACATACAATTTACTTCAAATAACCTTTTTTGTGGCATAAGCCATTTCCGAGTTATCCGTTATTAATGGTTCGAATTGTTCAACACTTTTGTCATCCTTTTCAAGTCCTGTCCATGTTCAGGTGTTTCTGGTTATGTCATGAAAAGTTTAATGTAGATGTTTCTACAAATATTCATCTTGATTATACTGAAGTACATAGAAAAATAAGCTTTCGTAAAAATAGTTTGCATACGCACTTATAATTCATAGTGAGTAGATTAAGGCATGTGAGTATAACACATCAGATTTTTTCTAGAATATATTCCAAAATTATTAATATTATTTTTAAGAAATACCTAATATTTTTCAGGTTTCTTACAGTTAAAAACTCCGTTGTGGAAAAAATGTTGCCTATAGATTATTTAGTGTCACTTGTGAGTAAACATTACAGCACTATAGGTGTAGCATAGGTTTCAAAAACGCCTGAAACAGTTGTTATAGTTTGATTACCAGTTAAAAGCACTATTGGTATAGCTAATTTCTATAAATTTCAACAAATGTATCGGAAACTTTATCATTTGTAACATAATTATAGCAAAAAATTAATTTTATGCTATTATGTACCTAATTTACCAAGAAAATAGTAAACGAAAATCGAGAAATGCCCCACGTGGTGAAAATGGGTGACGTTTAAGATGTTGAATTTGTACATTATTCCTCAAACTTAGCGTTTTACAATCAAATATTAAATTATATGTAGCATTAAAACTTTTCCTGGAAAAAATAATAACACTCTTAATTTTCTAAAATGAATCATGTGTTAGCTTTTTAAAGTTGAAAATCCCAAAGTGAAATATAGATCAAGCAAATACCCTTTAGATCTCTTCATCAACCTTCTGAATCATCATCGGCGTCTTAAAAAGGTAAAAGTATTTGAAAACAAGGTTAAGAGAAAACGAAGTTTTAAAAAGTTACGCGCTATTTACTCACACATATGCACGTCGATTCTAACGTTGCGTTTGTGTATAGTTAACGAAACTGGAATGAAACTGCATGATTATGAGTACGAAAGATCTACCCCCCAGAAAATCCTACTTCAAATTTGTTGGAAATGTTTGTTAGCCTACTATGTCCACTGGGTAAAACACAGTTTTAAATTGTGAAAGAATTTTCAGCATTAGTTAGATGGTTTCTGATATTACCCTCTCCTTTCTTTTCCTTCCTCCTTCTAAGAACATACTTTGCTATGCATAAGTAATGAGATTAGTTGTGGTACAGCAAAATAGTGGCACCTGTTTTTTATTTATAATACTTTTATTGTTTCATTTCTATTGCCCCTTTAACTTCTATGGAATATCGCTGGCTTTAACTTGATAAACAACTGATGGTGTTGGTCGTTTTAATCGCTGAACTGTAGATTTCTTACGATTTTAATCTAAAACAAACTCACATCCACTCCCAATTCCAGACTATGAGTAAGATAAGGAATGATTCTGCTTAAAGGAAAATTCCGCGCTCTAGCCGGGAATCGAACTAGGGACATTTGGGTTAAAACGCCAGAACTCTGACCACTCGACCACATAGGTAGTTATTTATATTATGATCAAATAGAAAAATAAGTCAGGATTAATGGGAAATTGCTTATTGCGGTTCTTTATACACCCTTAGAAAAGAGTTAGGGAAAGTAAAGGGCACTGCCCTATATTAATGAACAAGGAGATACTAGGATTGCTGTATGCAGATGACCTAATGGTGGGAGCTATATCTGCAACAGGCTTGCAAAAAGCAATTAATGAAATACACAAATTTTGTATAGAATGGGGAATTGGAGAAAATGTAAGGAAATCAAAAGTTATAGTATTCAAAGAAGGAAATAAATTTAAAAAGGACAAAAGATGGTACCTGAATGTACAACAGTTAGAGGTGGCAAATGAGTTTGTTTATTTAGGAGTAAGATTAAGTAATAATGGTAGGTGGGAAGCCCATGGTAGGAAGGTGATGCAGGAGGCAGAGCTGCTATGACAGAATTAAGAATAAAAAAATATAAATTGGAAATATCTGTTAAATGGTTGGTAGGATGTACAAAACATTGGTAGAAACAAAAATGTTGCACGCAGTAGAAATATGAAGGGCTTCAGAATTAAACTAAAAAGTAGATCAAATATACAGATTATTTTGCAAAGAATCTTTGGGGTTAACCAGCATAAAGGGAAGTAGCATTGATAGAATTATCAAGAACAGCGAGGAAAGGATTTTGAAATATTGGTACAGGTGCCTTCAAAGAGAAGAACATGATATATTTAAAGTGTGTGTGAATCAACCGAGGATAACTTAAAATAAGAATGGCTGGTGGGCAGGGATAAGAAGAGAGTTAGAGGGGTAGGAATGGGGACATTTGGCAACTAGAAGAAAAAAAATAACAACAGATTTTGGAAAGTAGTGAGAAATAGATAGAGGATATAGAGAAGCAAGAAATATGGGGAGGTTTTGAAAATAAAAAGTGCCTAAGATTATATAGAACTATAAAGAGAGATTGGGGGAGAGAAGGTTATGTAGACTTATGTAGCAGACAGGAAAGGAAGTGTTTAAAATGGGTGAGAACAGCAGCTATGTTCCTTAGAGGGTTAAGTAGGGGAGAACGCCATATATGGAGAAAAGGAGAATAAGATACATTACTTGGTAGAATGTAAACAGTTAGAGAAGTGGAGACAGGATGTTTGGGATCCAAAATGGGACAAAATGAGAAGGAAATGATAGGTTTAAAAATACTAACACTTAAGGGAGGAAAAAGAATAAAGAAGTGGGAGAGTTTTCAAGGAAAATCAAGGAAAAATGGTTAAGGAAAGTAAGAAAAAAAGCAAGGGGAAAAGGAGCAGGAAGGGCAAGAGAAAGAATAATAAGAAAGTAGGAATCAGGGAAGTGGAAAAGAAAAGAATGAGGGCTAGGTGAAAGCCAAAGGGCCAGAGTGCCAGGCAAAAAGCAGCCCTTAAAAGGAAGGAAAAACAGATTAAATTTGTAGTAGAATGTAAGCAATTTTAAGAAATTACATAAAATGTATTTAAATCTTTGTATGTTGTTCAGTACAAATAAATATTCTATTCTATGTATCCTTTGACTTTACAAGGCCACTTGTGTGTGCAGCCCTTAATATACACTTACTAGATAACGTAAAATAGCAAGCGCATCCATATCTCAGTGAATTTTAATATTTGGTATGTTGTCTCATTACCAACTGTATCTATATAGAGTGTTACAGAATTCCACTGAAAAACGTTAAAGGATTACAAAGAGTGGTAGGAACTAGAAGTCTGCATGGGCCGAAGTTCTTAGGTTAGTAGTGTTAGTAGTAGTAGTAGTGGTAGTGGTAGTGGTAGTGGTAGTGGTAGTGGTAGTGGTAGTGGTAGTGGTAGTGGTAGTGGTGGTGGTGGTGGTAGTGGTAGTGGTGGTGGTGGTGGTGGTAGTGGTAGTGGTAGTGGTAGTGGTAGTGGTAGTGGTAGTGGTAGTGGTAGTGGTAGTGGTAGTGGTAGTGGTGGTGGTGGTGGTGGTGGTAGTGGTAGTGGTAGTGGTAGTGGTAGTGGTAGTGGTAGTGGTAGTGGTAGTGGTGGTGGTGGTGGTGGTAGTGGTAGTGGTAGTGGTAGTGGTAGTGGTAGTGGTAGTGGTAGTGGTAGTGGTAGTGGTAGTGGTAGTGGTAGTGGTTGTGGTGGTGGTGGTGGTGGTAGTAGTAGTAGTGGTAGTAGTGGTGGTGGTGGTGGTGGTGGTGGTGGTAGTAGTAGTAGTAGTAGTAGTAGTAGTAGTAGTAGTAGTAGTAGTAGTAGTAGTCCACGAAACGATGCCCCTGTGTACGAAAGGATTCGAGTTCGATTTTCGGTATCGGCATAGGGATGTTTTCCTCTAATGGGAGACACGGTAAGGGGTGCACTTAGGTCCTCGGGACTAGTTGAGGAGACCTTTTACAGAAATAATGGCGGCTGAGGTCCTGGAAACCCCATTAAAAAGGCAAAGATAAAGGTACGAATCAACGCAGGGGCCCTCCGAAATCGGGCCAGAGCACCGCACACTGGCCAGTAGGTCCCTTATGCTTCCGCCGGTGAAGCCCAGGAGGGAGGTATGAGGGGAGAGACCTGAATGGCGACCAGATCCAAATGACGACAGACAGGGTCCCTAACGTTTCCAAATATAACACATCCGACTCCAACCGGCCTATCCACAAGCCACCAACCTCCTGCGGTGCCCCCGGGGAAGAGCCCACTCAGAGGAGAGACCTAACTGAGCATATCCAGCAGCGACGCCAGGGAAGAGATTCTACAAGATAATGCGCAAATCCCCATCCAGTTGCAACCGCCGAATACCTGGCCCTACAACCCTCCAGTGTTCGCCTGACGAAACCACGAAAAATCCATGGGCCAGATGGGTGGTCGCCGTTGATCGAACCCTGGAGCTCCCGGAAGTAGACCAGACACATTGCCGCCTGAGCCATCCTGTGTATGGGTAGACAGAGGGAGGCACAATTGGCAGCCGCCGTACTCTTCTAACCTCATTCGCAATTGGCCAAAGCGAGCGCATTTCATTCATTCTTACTAGCATTACTGTATACTGCTATGGATGTCTGCATTCTGGGATATTGTACAATTCCAGGCATCCCAACATCGCAGGCCATGCATGTGATAAATTCATGTTTCTTGTATTTATTTTCCCTTTACATGGAAAAGTTTCGTTATTTCTTATGTTATAAAAATGGCTCAAGCTTTTTTATTAAATACCATATGTTTATGATATTTTCATGAAAAAATCTTATGTGTTACACTCACATGACTTTCTCTACTCTTGTACAAACTATTTTTACAAACCCTTATTCTCCATATGCTTCATGTTAATCGAGATGTTAATCTTGTTGCTAATTTTCTTGTAGATGAAAGGGGAATATGGTTGGTTTTAAGCAATAGTCCAATATTTTAAGCGCTGGTTGCTATGTGGCGCATTACATTCTCTTTGCATGTCCAGGACATAAACAAAATGAATAACGAATTTGAGAAAAAGTATAAACATTGGAAAATTTAAGGGAATAACAAGCAATATCTCGAAAATGGTTCACTCATCAAAAATAAATGTATATGACATAAATTGTGTATTTTAACGCGATCTACATTTTTTGTGTAGTAAAATTTTGTTTATCTCTTATGGTTTACCAGTTATGCAAAAGTCGTTCACAATGAAGAATACTTTTGGAGACATTCCCAGAAAATTTGAGATATACATTTCATTTGTCATGAAAATATCTTAAACATTTGATATTTTAATCAAAATCTTTAGAGCCGAGAAAATTAAAATTTTCGAAAAATGTTCCATGTAAAGGGTAATCTGGGGTGGGGGGATTTTCTTGAAAACCTTTGTGTCGCATCTCTGGAAGATACTGAACCTAAATACCAAGTTTGGTGTTCAGCCGACTGTTCGTTTCTGAGTTATGCTGTTCGCAGACATACACACGGACATGTTTCTAAAAATGCTTTTTTTGACTTCAGGGGTCTCAAAACATGTATTTCCGTTGAAATCTCGGTATCGAATTTTTGGGTGGAATACAATACTTCCCCTACTTACTATACGTAGTAGAGAAAGTAAAAACGCATATTTTGAATGTGATAATTTTTGTCGCCTTTATTTTCAAGTCCCAGCCCAACCCGGGCCCGACAAACATTTAAGCCCGCGGGCCGGGCAAGTGTCCGAGGGTTTGGCCCGAGCCTGTGCAGACCTCTTAATAGGAACAACTTGATATAGGTCTGTGACGACAAACTTTAAAATTACATAATGATTTTTAATTTTATATTCGTACGATAATTGCAAACAACCAAAGGATTATTACGAATGCTTATTACTTATTTCTACTCTAAAATAGTTAATTTCTCGTCCACGAGCGCGAAAATAGCTATATTGCGGTATTTTTAAAGTTAAGCTCTTTTTTCTGGATAATGTTCCACCAGCAGGGGCCAGTTCACTACTGATAGCTCCACTTTCACACGGAGGATCCATCAGAGAGTCAAACAACAGTTAGCTCTAGTAATAGCGCAATCATTAGTGTGCCATGCTCTCAATCTGGTGATGCTGAGTTCAAACCACGTAAAAGCAGTTTTATAGTTGTTACCGAGGCATTCATACAGAAGATTTAAACATAGTATGTTCATGATTACTAGGAAGTAGCAGCATCTCAGGGAAGTTATATCAGTGGCGTACTGGCTCCTTATTTATTTCGATCTATTGTAAACAACCATAAACTCAAAGTGTTCTATATCAAAGTGCTGTCCTAACACTCCTCTGTAATCCCTGAAAGTTTGTTGGTTAAATTCTGTAACACCCTGTTTACGTCATTGGTATTAAGTTATACATCGTTTTATTGCAAAACTATTCCTACCGTTCTATTCGGGATGCATTTGTTCCAGTTATTGTTAAATAAAAAAAAATCTGAATCTATTTTATTAGGACTTACCAGCAGTGATGAAAGTGCTCATTAAGAGAAGTCCATCTGATCGAGAGCTATGTTGAAAGCATACTCACCTCTGAAATAAAGTTAGACAAAATTAATAAACAAAAACATGATAAACAGGTAGTGAGGCAACAAGTACAGTCGAGTGAATAGAATCGTGCCAATATGAATCGCAGGAGTTTTGTTGGTAAAAATACTAAACCACGTCTGCCAACCCTTATCTGGTTCAAGCACTCAACACTCCTCTTTCCCTTTGCTCCTGAGCTTGAAATCAACCTGTATGCATAGATTAATGTTTGTATGTCAGACTTTAGACATCAAACCAATATGAGACGGATACGTCCAGGGGCTGGTGTGCACAGCCGTTGCGAAGCATACCTTCCAGCCACTTAGATGTAAAGATTTTGTACTCCTTCCCTTCCGCTGCTCGCCTAGGACTGACGTTTGTTCATAGGTTAATGCGTGTGTGTCGCACTTAAATTCAAACCAATAAGAGATTGGCTCACCCAGAGTTGGCGTGTGACAGATGGTGAGGAGATTCTGCCAACATTTAAAAAAGAAAAACACTAGAAAACCAGAAGCATCGGTACGTTTCCGTTTACTCGACTGTACACAGATTATTTTGATAGCCCTACATGCAAAATAAAATCTAAGAAATAGACATTGCTTTGTGGGTTTTCATTTCATTTACATCTGAAGTAATCAACTTTCCTGAACATTTGGATCTTAATTAAAATTGCAGTTGTGAAGCAATCAAGAAATATTAATCAGACGTTCACAAAGTGCATTAATTAACTTGCCAGTTTTTATTATCGCAGACTCAATTACAAATGAATGAGGAACAGCATCTTTATGCAGTATTCTCCAAGATAAGCAGCACAGTTAGGGGAAAACATCGGAATTTTTACATTCACATGACTTTCTCTAGCCACTAATCTCTTATATTTATATACCGTCTACAAACTATTCTTATGAAGGTTTACTTTTGCTATCTACTTCATGTTATCGAGATAAACGTTTGCAGAAATAGTTTCATTAACATTTCGTTGTAGTTACGAGTGGATGCAGAAGGCTGAAGCGATAATCGACATTTTATCAGGTGTACTTTCGGCTGCGTATCCAATTGTCGCCCAGGATAGCTTTCTTGTGTGTCTAAAATACTTTGCGCCTAATTCTGTGGTTCAGGAAGGCATACGGTTATGTACCGTTTTAATATTTTGCTATTGCAGCACTGCAATCGCGATTTTGCGCATGCGCGATTGCTTCCCCCATTCATTAGGAAGCCATACGCAGCTGTAAGCGATCATCACTTTATGTTTTCCTGTTATTAGAGCGTTTAGAAACGTTCAACACAATTGAAAGACCCGCTGATGGGGTTTATAGAGAAACAATAATGAATGATGATGCCCGGGCACACTCAGCCAAACAAGCTCAAGATCTAATCGCAACATTTTGTTGGAAACAATTCTACCACCCTCTCTACACTCCGGATTTGGCACCAAGCGGTTTCCATCTGTTGAAATTCCTTGGTGGAAAACATTTCAACGATGATAATGTAGCGAAACAAGAAGTGCAGACTGGGCTTTCATCACAGGCGGCATCATTCTTTGCTGAAGGCATACAAAATTGCTTGAATAATGATAGTGACTATGTTGAGAAGTAGTGTAAGGCGGTAGGTAATGAATGGTAACAAAGTATTTGGAAAATAATGTTCTGTCATGTTTTAAAAATTATTGGTACTTAATTTAAAAACACTCCTTGTATTTATACAACACCACTTGCAAAGATCGTATCCGTATATCGGCTAGATTTTTTTCAAGTAACGTACACACTTATCTCGTACAGCAACGGAAAGAAAGAAGCCTATTTCTCCAGTATCGATTTATTTGGTGAAAAAGTCAAGTTTCTCCTTAAAAGACCAGTTTTATCCCACACCTCCAACTGCGTGATAACTGCAAAATAAATTGTAAGTCGCTAAGAGAAATGCTGAAATAATCCACATCCGAGCCTATCTTCCAGGGAGAAACATTTGTCCTGTTGACGCATTCGACGGACAGTGTTTCACTGTAATATAAGTTTCGATGTTCTAGTTCAATATTCTTCAGACGTTTTATTGTCACAGTTACTTACAGATAACTTCCGAATCACTAACCACAGTGCTTCCTACAATTGTTCACTCACACATAGATGGATTTCGTATTTTCTTACGTTACCAAATGCACCCCGTTTAGTTTTCCTTTTGTTATCAAGTTAATCTAAAAAATAATTTCTCTAACACTCTTCCAAAAAGCTTATTACTTTCTCTACTACGTATAGTAAGTAGGAGAAGCATTACATTCCACCCAAAAATTCGATACCGATATTTCACCGGGAATGCATGTTTTCAGACCCCCTGAATTCAAAAAAAGCATTTTTAGAAAAACGACCGTGTGTATCTGTCTGGTGTCTGTATGTTTATGACAGCATAACTCAACAACAAAAATACGAATGAACACCAAACTTAATATTTAGGTTCAGTACCTTTCAAAGAAACGATACGAACATTTTTAAGAAAATCCTCCCACCCCAGGCTGCCCTTTACTTGCAATATTTTTCGAAAATTTTGATTTTCCCTAAAATGGCTCTAACGGTTTTGAATAAAATATCACATATTTGAGAGACTTTCATGACATATTAAAAGTATATCTTGAATTTTCCGTGACTGTCCCCAAAAGTCCTCTTCATTCTGAATAACTTTTACACAACTAGTAAACCGTAAGAAATAGACAAAAGTTTACTACACAAAAAATTTAGATCACGCTAAAATAAACAATTTATGTCACATACCTTCTTTTTTTCGCCATTTCCGAGGTATTCCTTGTTATTTGTTTGACTTTGCCAATATTTATACGTTTTCTCAAATTGAAATTCGTTTTTTTATGTCCTAGGCATACAAAGAGAATGCAATGCGCCACATAGCAACCAGCTCTTAAAACATTTGACTATCGCTTAAAGCCTACCATATTCCCCTTGCACCTACAAGAAAACTAGCAATAACATAGTTTCTGCAAATGTTTATCTCGATTAACACGAAGTGGATGGAGAATAAGCATTTATAAAAATAGTTTGTAGAAGAGTAGAGAAAATCATGTGATTGTAACACATCAGATTTTTTTACTTTCTCTATCACTTATAGTAAGTAGGGGAAGTATTGTATTCCACCCAAAAATTCGATACCGAGATTTCACCGGAAATACATGTTTTGAGACCCCCTGAATCCAAAAAAAAGCATTTTTGGAAACAAGTCCATGTGTGTATCTGGATGTCTGTGTATGTGTGTTTGTGTGTGTGTCTGTGTGTGTGTGTGTGTGTGTCTCTGTGAACAGCATAACTCAGAAACGAACAGTCGGATAAACACCAAACTTGGCATTTAGGTTCAGTATCTTCCAGAGATGCGACACAAAGGTTTTCAAGAAAATCCCCCACCCCAGGTTACCCTTTACATGGAACATTTTTCGAAAATTTTAATTTTCTCAAAAATGGCTCTAACGACTTTGATTAAAATATCATATGTTTAAGATATTTTCATGGCAAATGAAATGTATATCTCGAGTTTTCTGGGAATGTCTCGAAAAGTATTCTTCATTGTGAACGAACTTTAGCATAACTGGTAAACCATAAGAGATAGACAATATTTTACTACACAAAAAATGTAGATCGCTTTAAAATACACAATTTAAATCATATACATTCTTTTTGTTGAGTGAACCATTTTCGAGATATTGCCTGTTATTCCCTTAAATTTTCCAATACTTATACCTTTTCTCAAATGGGAATTCGTTCTTCATTTTTTTGTCCTGGTAATGCAAAGTGAATGGAATACCCGACATAGCAACCAGCTCTTAAAATATTTGACTATCGCTTAAAGCCTACCAAATTCCCTTGCATCTACAGGAACATTAGCAATAAGATTAACATATCGATATCTCGATTAACATGAAGCATATGGAGAATAAGCGTTTGTAAAAATAGTTTGTACAAGAGTAGGGAAAATCATGTGATTGCAACACATCAGATTTATTTTTCTATTTAGTTCATGCGAATCGACATAAACGTTTGCATAAATACATTCATTGCACATTTTTTTAGATACTAGGGAAATACAGGAGTCTAAACCATTAATCAAATCTTTAAAAAGCGAGTCGCCTAGTAAACTCCACACTCCTTGTGTGTCGTCGTGAGAAACAAGAATGGTGACTAAGCACTTCAGAACACGTATAGGAAGCTTCAAACCAATAACGATTATCTCGGAAATGCTTATACAAGAATAATAATGACATAAATGGCATGTTTAAACCACATTTACATTTTTGTGTGGTGCAAGTTTTCACCTATCTCTAATAGTTTACCAGTTATATAAAATATACAACATTCGTTCAGAATGTACTGTACCTCACACGCTTTTAACAGAAAATACAAGACACCATAGCATAAGGCACTTCAGACAAAATCTTAGAGTTGGTTTTGAAAAACAGAAAATAAACAACAATTTTCCAAGTAAAGGATAGTTCGTGTTGGGGGGGTGGGCTCTTGAAAATCTTCGTGTCGCCTTCTTAGAAAATGCTAAATTCATTTGGTTTTATCCGACTTTTTTTTCGTGTTGTGTGTATACACACACACACACACATCACACACACACACAATTTTTTTATATTCTCTACCACGTACATAGTAGGTAGAGAAGATATTGTATTCCATCTATAAATTTGATATGAAATTTCACCGGAAATATATGTTTTGAGACTCCCTGAATAAAAACAAAACTTTAGAAATGGTCCGCGCGTGTGTATGTCTCTCTCTCTCTCTCACTCGCCTTCTGTACGTGTGTGTGTGTGTGTGTGTGCATGTGTGTACAGTATAACTCAAAAAGTAAAAGTCAGACAAGTATCTACATTTCGGAGATATCCGTTATTAATAGTTCGAATTGTTCAATTCACTTTTCTACAGTGCTGTCAATATTTAGTTGTTTCTCGCGATGTCATAGAAGCATTATGGAACATTAAGGCCAGCATATAGTGTCCAGTTCTTAAACATTTGACTATCGCTGTTCCCCTTTTTTTTCTCATTTATACCCTGCCTTTACATTAGTCTTATCGGCGGCCTTTCCTTTGTTATTTATTGTCTGTTGGCAATGGTGTTAACGTGTATTCTCTTGTCGTTGGGTTTCTTGCACTTTTTGGGTTTTAATCATTAGATCACAAACACATTCCTACTCTCAGATTCTGGGAGGATAGGGAATAATCTTGGCTAGAGAAAAATTTGTAACCCCAACCGGAAGTCGAACCTAGGATCCCTCGCAAGCAGGCAGATGCTCTATTGACTCAGCTACATGGCCAGCCTGTTCCCTTTGTATATATATATATATATATATATATATATATATATATATATATATAAGGAAATGTGTAATGTAGCTATTTTCGTAAAGGTTTATCTCGATTAAATGAAATAGATAGAAAAATAAGCTTTCGTAAGAATAATTTCTATGCTCACTAATACGCGACAGTGGGTAGAGAAAGTCACATGAATATAACACATAAAATTTTTAAAAAACATTATTACTATTAAGGAACCTATTAAGGAAATCCCGATATCAGATTTTTTGGGTAGAAAGTATGTGATAGAGAAAGCAATATCCAAAACAACGCTTCTTACTTAAACATCTTGTGTAACAGAATCATTACATAAGCTTCTAATTGCAGATTTATGAAAATGTGGTTAGTAGTATCCAGAATAATACAAGAGTGTATGTGCCTCTCATATAAAGGATAAAAATGATACACTGCCGTCGCAACACCAAGAAGGAATTTCCCGAATAACTCCTAACTTGGTGGAAGTGTAGAAGAGTGTGCAAGCAATAAGTGATTAGGTTTGCAGAGAGATGGGGTATACGTAGGCCGAGCAGAGACCTCCCGTGTCGGTCCGACAAGGTCAGTGTTGCGCCCAGTGTAGTCAGTGCAGAGCTGTCAAACAAGGTGGCAACAATAAATAGTCCCAGTATGCCTCGTCGACGTCAAAGGGAGCCATATCGGCTGTGAGTGAGTTTGAACGGCGCAGAATGATCATCTCCGGAAAGCGGGTTTGTCATACCGTGACATTTCGGCTCGTACAGGGCATGCTGCTACGACAGTGATGCGTGTGTGGAAGCAGTGGATAGATGAAGGTCGTACACAGCGAAGAGCGGGTTCTGAACCACGGAACATGACCACAGCACGGGATGACCGTCATCTTGTCTGATGGCCATAAAGGACCGTAGAGCTTCATCCACAGTGTTAGCTCGACGCTGAAAAACTGCAACTGCTGTGAACTTGTCTGCATCAACGGTTCGTCGCCGCCTGCTGTAGGTTGGACTGGTTGCATTCATGGCATTATGTAGGCTTCCATCTTCCAGAAACCACAAGCTCCTCCGACTGCAAAAGGCACGTGAACACCGTCACTGGGGTGCTGAGTGGCAAAATATAGTCTTTTCGGACGAGTTCCGCTTCAACGTGACCTACAGTGATGGCCGCATACGTGTCCGGTGTTCCGTGGTGAGCGCAACCTGTAGGACCGGATTGTTGAGCGGCATAGCGGACAAACATCAGGTGTGAAGGTTTGGGGCGCCATTGGTTACAACAACCGATCTCGCCTCCTACGTATTGTGGACATTTTGAACAGCAGCCGGTACTTAACGGTGGTTGTAGAGCCTGAGACATTCTCCCTGGTTCAGGCATTTCCACAGGCCACATTTCAACAGGACAATGCCCGGCCATATATTGTTAGGAATGTACAAGCCTTCGAAGAGCGACGGGCACCATTCCTTCCCTGACCTGCACGTACGCCTGACATGTCGAACATCAAACATGTCAGGGATATGGTTGGTCGGCACCTGGTGCGTCACGGTCCTCCAGTAACCAGTGTCGCGGATTTGTGGGCTCGAATACAAACTGCGTGGAGGGAAATCCCTCAGGAACTTATTCAGACATTCTTGATTCAATGCCACGGCGTATAGCAGCTCTAATTGCAGCGCATGGAGGCCACACCAAATACTGAATATTGGAACTCAAAGGTCATGTATAGATTTGAAAAGTTTTCATTTGTTACTTGTCATGTACGTAACCTGCGGTACTAAATTCATTGAATTCATGCGTTTCCTTCTTGGTGTTGCAATTTTCACAAGCGGCAGTGTATACGAATATTGTCAGAAATGGCCACCCAGCTTGCATTGTAGGGTGCAGTACAGTGTGAAACATAAACAACATACCATATTCTTTGTTTTAAAAGAAGCGACCAAAACGATTCCTTTAGCATGCATAGATACATGTATAACGTAGTCGGCTGAATCCCGGATGCGCTAATGTATCCTTGGAGACTATCTTGCGGCCAGATACTCTCCTCACCTTAGAACAGAACTTCATACACATGAGATTTTAAATTAGCCCCGAAAAGCTTGACACACCATACCATTTATACTTAAACAAGAATACAATTAATTGTTATTTGAATGTTTTGGTGTGGCGTTACACGAAAGCTATGATTCCGGACAAAACAGAACAGCTTCCGCATCAAAAACTTAATTATTGAGAAGAACTATAAGAATTGCTTTATTCATATTTATATACCATGTTTATTCCTCTACACGAGAGAAATGTGCTGCTAATTTTTGATATACACTTGTGCTACATGCTGTACTCGCCTTGACTATTTTAGGTCTGCCTCAGCAGTAAAACTTCATTAAGAATCAGGAGCAAAGGAAAAATTGATAAATCCGCCCTTCATTACAATCTACCCCACGATGCATTAAAAGAGTCCCCACAAAGCCACGCCGTATCCTTTAACTTCTACTGTTACTTTCAGATACATAAAGTAGGAAGAAATACAAACTTGGACAGAATTATTATGTAAATTATGGTTAAAGCAAAGAAAAGTTTACTTCGCTACCCTTTTTCAATGCCAATTAATTCACACTGCACTATTTAGCCAAAAAATGCATTATTTATAAACCTGCGTCGCTTTAGAGGGAAACGCAATAAGCAGGGTCCTTTGCAGTAGGTAGTCTTTAAAAATGACGAAATGTGAGTTTAATGTATGTTTCTCTAAAGTCAACAAACAACAATTACATTTGAGTAATCATCTAAATCACAACAACACGTCATAGTGCAGTAAGGAGCTTATTTTGCAAAATATAGAGATTGCTTTCGATATTTGGAATTAGCATTAATAGCAAAAATCTCATAGAAAATGAATTTTCAGCACAGAGTTTGATTTCCCATGTAATGTTATAACTCTATAAATTCGTATAAAATTGCTGCATCATCATCATGTTAATAAGAAAAATCTAACAAAACATAATGATAAATAAATAATAGCCTACAGAATAATAAATTCTATGTAGACTATATGAATATAAATATAAAGTATAAGCAGCTCTAAAAACAATAAATATAATAAATAATATTTTACACATGTGCAGAACAAAGATTACGATTTACCGTTAATTAAAGTTTCTGAGCTGGAGCTCTTCTACCCTGACAATGTCTTAAGTCAGTAGCCTGTTGAGGAGCACACAAACTCTGGATCATAGCGTATCTAGGATGGGTGATCAGACCAAACTGGGAGGATACGTTTTCGTGTATAACAAGGTTTCTTTTACTCCTATCTTGTTTACGGCCAGGTGCTGGCGATTGGGAAAGTTCCAGAATCTCCATCATCTCTCTATTATTTCTAATTTCTCCATTGGAAATAACAAAGGAATAATCAAGCTAATGTTACTCCCAATTTCTGAGCTTAAACCCCAAAATTGCTTGACCAAAATCCTGGTCCGTGACAATATGTTTGGAATTAATTATTGTAGCATTTCACTAATATAATAAATGCAGAAGATTATTATTTTAAATAAAGTAAATATTTGTATTTATTATTACATAAAGTAAACAAAAGTCTCCGTCACGAATGATACTTTGTTAATGAATTTATTTTATGTTTTTAAAAGTTTGTTTCCTTGTTTTAGACAAAATACTTAGACGTTTTTGGAGAGGTGTATTTCATTAATGAGTTATCTAGTAGTTATTTTCTCAAGTGACAATAAACGGAAATGAAGTAAAATTTCTCTCACTAAAACTTGCTTAAAAATATGCCTATGAACTACAATGCTGCACATTGCTGTCATTTAAAGTGAAATAACAAAGAATGTATGAAAACGACAAAACATTCCAGTACCCAGCCCATATCTTTTAGGTTCATAGTTTGCGAATATTTTAAAAAATAAAACATCACAGTTTTTAAATATAAGCCTAGAAATAATTCTTAATCTAAAGTTTGTCAAGGGAAAATATTAGATGATTGAAACTGGTTATAATGTTTTTAGTAGAGCTAATTCTTTCTGCACGCTGCCTCACCATTCGTTTGGTGAACATACTCCTACCTTTGATTTACTTTTTAACCTCGCGATGGAACGAATCTGTGTGGGAGAGCTAATGCCGCCCAATCAGAATGTCCCTCCAGGTAACATTTAAATTCGGTCACAATACGCTTTGTAAATCTGATTACTGTGATTGCACAGATTAACTGGAAATGCATTGCATGCAGCCGTTGTTTTATTCGCTGAAATGTTACAGCTACGTGCTACAGGTTTTATAGATACGTTCAGAAATACAAGATTAAAAACTTCCCAAAAGCTTTTCAGCATTTAGGGAGTAAGTTAATGTGTGTTTCTTTCATGTTTATGTTCCTGAATTCAGAGTTACTCTTCCCGTATACCATTCACTGTAACAGTTTAATTTCAAGAGTATTAATTCATTCTTAAATCTAAAATAAGCTTTATGTTATTTTCGTGTCAAAAAAGTACATTTTAATAACAAAACACTTACAGTCTGAGGCAGTATTTTAACACTTAAATGAAATCAGACTAACTATAATATAAAAAAATATCTGATGTGTTACACTCACATGACTTTCTCTGCTCTTGTGCAAACTATTTTACAAACTCTTATTCTCCATCTATTTCACATTAATCGAGATAAACATTTACAGAAACGATCTTTTGACATGCAAAGAGAATTACATTTTACACATAGGGACCAGTTCTAAAAATATTTGACTATCACTTAAGGCGTACTATGTTCCCCTTGTTTTGTATTTGCAAGGGCAATATAGAAATACAGTAGCCTTTAAGCATAGACATTTCTGTTAATAGCTGGTTGCTATGTGTAGCACCATTCTTTTGCCACAGATTAATACTCTTTGCATATCCAAGACAAACAAATTAATAACGAATTCCCATTTCAGAAAATAAGTATTAACTAATTTAAGGGAATAACAAGCAATATCTCGAAAATGGTTCACTCAACAAAAAAATGTATATGACATAAATTGTGTATTTTAATACGATCTACATTTTTTGTGTAGTAAAACTTTGTCTATCTCTTATGGTTTACCAGTTACGCAAAAGTCGTTCACAATGAAGAATACTTTTGGAGACATTCCCAGAAAATTCGAGACATACATTTTATTTGTCATGAAAATATCTTAAACCTATGATATATTAATCAAAATCCTTAGAGCCATTTTTGAGAAAATTAAAATTTTCGAAAAATGTTCCATGTAAAGGGTAATCTGGGGTGGGTGAATTTTCTTGGAAACCTTCGTGTCGCATTTTGTGAAAGATACTGAACCTAAATACCAAGTTTGGTGTTTATCCGACTGTTCGTTTCTGAGTTATGCTGTTCACAGACACACACACAGACACACACGGACATGTTTCCAAAAATGCTTTTTTTGGATTCAGGGGATCTCAAAACATATATTTCCGGTGAAATCTCGGTATCGAATTTTTGGGTGGAATACAATACTTCCCTTACTTACTATACGTAGTAGAGAAAGTAACAATAACAGCCCGCCTTAAAAGCAATATATGTATAATATAATATATAAAGTGTATATTACAGTCATCGTATTGTGTTTATATTATTGTGTACATGTATATTAATGTTATGTGAATGTATTACGTAATTTAACAATGTAGGAGCTGTGAGAATAAAAGTAAGCTGCCTTCCGTAGCAAACAGAATTATAAATTAGAAGCCGAAAGTTGCTAACAATGAGGTAACAATGAGGTAACCTTGAGGCAACAATAAATTAGAAAGTTTAATAAACGCTACTAATAATTCTTGGAACAATAATGTAATATTTAAACCAGTTTACAAATAACTAATTAACAACTAGAAAAGCTGAAAGTTAAATAAAAGTATTCTATTGAAGTAGGATTAGCCAATCAGCGACTTGAAATAGAGTAAATGTACCAATTTAGGCGGTAGACGCTAGACGATAGAAGGCAGCGATCCCGAACAGTTCGCTCGGTAAGTATTCAGTGTAAATAATATAAAATTGACGTCTTAAACAGTGCAATTAACAATAACCTCACAGCTCTACAGTAGGATACATTAGTGAAGTGTTATTTAATCGTGTGAAAAATTAATAAAACGAAGTTAAATACTATTATAATTTGAGTAATCCTTCATTTTTTAGCCGTACTACCCCTGCTAAGAAATGCGTGTTTCTGCAAATTACTACTGCCGCAGCCGAGGCATACATATATAATATTTAAATAAACATAAAAATACAAAGTTTAAAAAATTTAAACGTGTGGGCGAAGGCCACCGGAAACTTTGAATCGTACGTGGGGCATTAACCCTCTCACGTTTGGCTACCAACAGTGGAGCTACAACACTCTGCAAGTTATAGTGTATAAATATGGATTCAAAATGATCCTTTATCCATTTCACTTAAGGGGAGTGCGTACAGTTAGGTACAGAAATCCATGCCTGTATAAGAGGTTGGCAGCTTCAGTTTCTCTTCCAATGTCAACCTCTTCCCTTAACTGTTGAAGTATTCCAGTAGCCAAACAAATTTTATCAGACCAATTACGCATATTTATGACAGCCTCCGTGGTCGAGCGAGCTGACTTCTCACCCGGGTCGATTTCCGGCCGGGAGTGGAAATTTTTTATAATTAGGATTATTTCCTTCCCTCCAAGGAGTCAGAAATTGTAGATGCGAGAGTGAAAATAAGTTAACAACGACGAAAACCTACAACGACCTAACCCATATAAAAATCTGATGTGTTACACTCACATGACTTTCTCTACTTTTGTACAAAATATTTTTACAAACGCTTATTCTCCATGTGCTTCATGTTAATCGAGACAAACATTTCCAGATGTATATTTACAAGGGCAATATAGAAATACAGTAGCCTTTAAGTACATACATATCTCTTAATAGCTAGTTGATAAGTGCAGCACCATTCCCTTTGCCAAAGATTAATACTCTTTGCATTTCCAAAACAAAAAATAAATAACGAATTCCCATTTGAGAAAATAAGTATTGAAAAATTTAGGAGAATAACAAGCAATATCTCCTAAATTGTTCACTCAACAAAAAAAATGTATATGACATAAATTGTGTATTTTAACGCGATCTACATTTTTTGTGTAGTAAAAGTTTGTCTATCTGTTATGGTTTACCATTTATGCAAAAGTCGTTCACAATGAAGAACACTTTTGGAGACATTCCTGGAAAATTCAACATATACATTTTATTTGCCATGAAAATATCTTAGACATATGATATTTTAATCAAAATAGTTAGAGCCGTTTTTTGAGAAAATTAAAATTTTCGAAAAATCCTCCTGGGGGAGGAGATTTTCTTGAAAACCTTTGTGTCGCATCTCTGGAAGATACTGAACCTAAATACCAAGTTTGGTGTTTATCCCACTGTTCGTTTCTGAGTTATGCTGTTCACAAACACACACAGACACACACACGGACATATTTCCAAAAATACTTCTTTTGGATTCAGGGGGTCTCAAAACATGTATTTGCGGTGAAATCTCGGTATCGAATGTTTGGGTGGAATACAATACTTCCCCTACTTACTATACGTTGTAGAGAAAGTAAAAATCTAAAAGAGTTAAAAAGCACTATTAAATGTTTCAGTCAAAGCCCCCGGTATGATCATAGCAGACAAAGAGACACACACGGACCTTTTTCTAAAAATGTTTCTTTTTTTTACTTTCTCTACTACGTATAGTAAATAGGGGAAGTATTGTATTCCATCCAAAAATTCGATACCAAGATTTCACCATAAATACAGTTTTGAGGCCCCCTGAATCCAAAACAGCATTGGACAGCTTACCCTTTACATGGAACATTTTTCGAAAATTTTAATTTTCTCAGAAATGGCTCTAACGACTTTGATTAAAATGTCATATACTTAAGATACTTTCATGACAAATAAAATATATCTTTTTAATTTTCTGGAAATGTCTCCAAAAGTATTCTTCGTTGTAAACGACTTTTGCATAATTGTAAACCATAAGAGATAAACAAAATTTTACTACACAAAAATGTAGATCACCTTAAAATACACAATTTATGTCATACACATTTTTTGGTTACAGTGAACCATTTTTGAGATATTGCTTGTTATTCCCTTAAATTTTGCAATACTTATACTTTTTCTCAAATGGGAATTCGTTATATATTACTTTCTCTACTACGTATAGTAAGTAGGGGAAGTATTGTATTCCACTCAAAAACTCGATACCGAGATTTCACCGGAAATACATGTTTTGAGATCCCCTGAATCCAAAAAAAGCATTTTTGGAAACATGTCCGTGTGTGTGTCTGTGTGTCTGTCTGTGTGTCTGTCTGTCATTGTGTTTGTCTGTCTGTCTGTCTGTGTGTTTGTCTGTGAACAGCATAACTCAGAAATGAACAGTCGGATAAACACCAAACTTGGTATTTAGGTTCAGTATCCTCCAGGGATGCGACACGAAGGTTTTCAAGAAAATCTCCCCACCCCAGGATACCCTTTACATAGAAGATTTTTCGAAAATTTTAATTTTCTCAAAAACGGCTGTAACGATTTTGATTAAAATATCATATTTTTAAGATATTTTCATGACAAATAAAATGTATATCTTGAATGTTCTGGGAATGTCTCCAAAAATGTTCTTCATTGTGAACGACTTTTGCATAACTGGTAAACCATAAGATATAGACAAAATTTTACTACACAAAAAATGTAGATCACGTTAAAATACATAATTTATGTCATATACATTTTTTGTTGAGTTAACCATTTTCGAGATATTGCTTGTTATTCTCTTAAATTTTTCAATACTTATTTTCTCAAATGGGAATTCGTTATTCATTTTTTTTTGTCTTGGATATGCAAAGAGTATTAATGTGTGGCAAAGAGAATGGTGCTGCACCTGGCAACCAGCTATCAAGAGATATGTATATGCTTAAAGGCTACTGTATTTCTATATTGCCCTTGTAAATATATATTCCCCTTACATCTACAAGAAAATTGGCAATAAGATAGAGTCTGCAAATGTTTATCTCGATTAACATGAAATAGATGGAGAATAAGCGTTAGTAAAAATAGTTTGCACAAGAGTAGAGAAAGTCGTGTGAGTGTAACACATCAGATTTTTTTTGTCCTGGATATGCAAAGAGAATGGAATGCGCCACATAGCAACCAGCTTTTAAAATATTTGACTATCGCTTAAAGCCTAGCAATTCCCCTTGCATCTACAAGAAAATTAGCAATAATATTGACATCTCGATATCTCGATTAACATGAAGCATATGGAGAATAAGCGTTTGTAAAAATAGTTTGTACAAGAGTAAAGAAAGTCATGTGAGTGTAACACGTCACATTCTTTTTATTCAGAGATCCTCAAAGCATGTATTTTCAGTGAACTCTCGATATAGAATCTTTAGATGGAATACAATACTTCCTCTACACTATACGTAACAGAGAAAATAAAAACGTTAGATCCATCTTTAAAAGAATTTAAAATAACATAACCCTTTGCATGTAAAGAACTGTTGGGGATGGAAACTTTTTTTCTGAAAATATTAGCCTGACATAGTGACTGAAGTTTGAACTTTGGTATTTGTCCAACTTTTTACTTTCTCTGCCACAAATGGTAAGCAGGAGAAATACTGTATTCCACCCAAAAAAAACGATATCTAGATTTCACCGGAAATACATGTTTTGAGGCCCCTTGAATCCAAAAAAAAGCATTTTTAGAAAAATGTCAGTGTGTGTGTGTGTGTATCTGCCTTTCTGTGTATTTGTGATCAGCATAGCTCAAAAACGAAAAGACTGATCAACACCAAACTTGGCACTTTAGTTCAGTACCTTCCAAATTTTGAAGATTTTCAAGAAAATCCCCTACTCCAAACTACCCTTTACAATCAACATTTTTCGAAAATTTTTATTTTATAAAGAATGGATCTAATCATTTTGATAAACATACCATATATTAAAGATATTTACATGACAAATAAAATGTATATCTTGAATTTTCAGGGAATAATCTGGGAAGTCCACTTCATCTGGAAAAAATTTGTATAATCTTATATAACTGGTAAACGTTGATGAAAAACGAAAACGTGCTACAAAAAAGAATGTTGATCTCTTTAAAACACACAATGTATTTAAAATAAGTTTTCTGTAGTATAAACCGTTTCTGAGATATTCGTTATTAAAGGTTCTAATTGTTAATTTCTCTTAAAGTGCTTTAAACATTCAGTTGTTTCTCGCAATTGCGTGGAAGCAGCGTGAAATTTTAAGGCCAACATATAGCGACCAGGTCTTAAAACATTCGCTATTTTCTTTGTATCTATAACGAAATGTGTAATGTAGCTATTTCCGCAAAGGTTTATTTGGATTAAAAAGTAGTAGATGGGAAAATATTCCTGTGTAAGAATAATTTGTGTACCCACTAATGAAAGATAGAGGGTAGAGAAAGTCATGTGAATACATCACATCAGGTTTTTATATTTGATTTATGACGTTGGTTCACGTGCGTACGTGGGCTTCAAAATGTGTCTTTTTGTGAAATATTGGTAGATGTTGGGCTTTTGAATTGAATTCAACCCTTTGTTGACACCTGGTGACAGTCGAGAAAGTGAAAACTTTCAAATGAATGAATTGCAACATTGCTGTGCGTGTTGAAGAAGGCGTGTCTAAACAAGAATCTTTGTTTAGTGAAATCGCGAGTTTGCCACGGTTTTTCAGGGCGTGTCAGTCAGGTGTGGTCGCACGCCCCTCTTCCGTGTCAGCTGATTAATGGCGACACTGACATCCGGTGTCACTGTCCACCAAATGTGTCGCTATAGAGTGCTACTGTAAAGCCACTATAGGAATTACCCTCCATATTTGCTCCGTTTATTTCTTATACTAATATTATGCAGAAAGAACATTGTTTAGCCCGGGCATGTGTAGGCTTGGGTCCCTAGAGCGCCCACGAGCTGTCACTCACTGCCAATAAGCTAGCAATGACTTTCGAACTGGCTATAAAGATCCTACGATCAAGGAAAGTTACCCTTTTAAGCGTTGTTTTTCACTCTACTGTTCTACCATTATCATAAACAGGGATTATCTGGAATAATAATACTCTCAGTTTAAGCTCGTAAAATATATTACCGAGTTTTTAATTCTATAATTGTCCCTAACAAGAACTAACCGTAGGCACGAAGCAGAAGATCCGGCTTCAATGTGCTGGGGGTCTCTGTGGGCACGTGACGGAGCAAGATGGCATTTCCAGGGATGAGACCTAGAAGGCTAACTTTCCGCCTTTCTGTGTGGAAGCGGCTGTAGGACTGGGCGACACCCTAACGCCATCTGCACGGAATGAAACAGGTGGTTACAGAGATGAGACCTAGAAGGCTAACTTCCGCCTTTCAGTGTGGGGGGGCTGTTGGACTGGACGGCACTCTAACGCCATCTGCACGGCATGAAGCAGGTGGTTAAGGGATGAGACCTAGAAGGCCAACACATATCGTTCTAAGAGTTATCAACCAACAGATCCGTCGCGATGTGACCAGGGAATTAAAGTTACGTAAAATAAAAAGAGAAGAAAGAAAAACAAAAGTAACTGTATAATAGATATTTTTTTAAATTAGATAAAAGAATCAAAACGCAATGAAAATCTTGGAAAAAAGGAAATTATAGGTATATAATATACATGAATTTGAGGCAGTATTATATATCACAACACTGTGAACGCCAGAGTGATTGTAGTGTAAACTAACATTATTGTATGACAATGATTTTAGATGTTTGTTAGCCATAAGCATTGTTAGGAAATAAGTTTACACGGCCTCACTGAAACTGACAATAGAGTGGGTAACAATGAAGCGAGGGGGTGAGTTGTTTATCACTAAGAAGAGACAAACAAATGACGTCAGGGTAGCTGCCTTTCTTTAGAAATGGAGGGAATATCTTCCCTAGAGCATGTGTTAGTAATTATGATTGGCTGACAAAACAGACGCTAATGTTGGCGCGATTTGGTAACGAATAGTAGCTCCATTACAATGTTTAGGCATTTCGAGGTGAAGGAGTATATATTCTCGAGCTACAAGCATGTTTCACGCAGTTCTACAGAATCATTCACGAGATACACGTCGCGCAGTCTTGAGGAATCTCTCGTGAGGTGAATGTCATACAGTTTGGAAGAATCTCTCGCGTCGTAAAGTTAGTTACAAAATGGGAAGTACGCGGCAACTAATACCAGAGTAACTACATTCGGAAATATAACAGTTTCAGTCAGGCGTGTATAAAGATTACAGATGTGAACTATTAATTAAGTGTGACGGCAAATAAAGTGTGAAAACAAATTCTTTTATCAGTGTTATCTTTTTATTAACAACTCCTTTTCGTTTACACGCCCTGCTCAGAGATATTTGCTCGACTGAGTAATAATAGCTAGCCGGAGGACAAAGAACTCAAATTTTAAAAAAATAATAAAACAATAACAGGCGCTCAGCAAATAAGATAACACGAGAGATTACTGCGACAAATTATATGTTTATAGGATAACTAATGCAACCTACACTCATGTGCTGCACTAGATTACTATAGAGCACAGTGGTCTGTGGCGTCACCCACTTATGCCAATATCCGCACATCGATGGTTCAGTATAATCTCAGAAATTACTCATACAGCGTTAATAGTTCTGTTACTATTAAAAACCACAGTTCTTCTGTAAGAAAATAGGCTATAGAAACCTAATTTTAACTCTTAAGTGACTAAAAGGCTAAAAACTTATTTACGATTTCTATATATTATGTGCTGGGGCTTAAAACAAGATATTTAGTAGGTTGGTTTTCCTTTTCAAGCTATAATTCCACAGAGCATGCGTGTAATAGCAAAATACGTGTATGTTTTATTCCAAGCAACATACCTACATAGATGGCCATGATGTAATAGCTAAGTCTTGGAACAAAAAGCGAAACTAATGACAATCGGGTCGCTTGTAACGGTATGCTACTTATCTCTCTAATTCACATTTATCAACTACTGAAAATGTGTGTAATGAAGCAGTATCAGAACTTCTGAGTAACTTCTATTTTAATTCTAAAGCCTCAGAATACCTTATCTGAATACATTTTTCTACATTCCCTTTTTTTGTTCATTACAAACTATGGAAGAGTGGGGCCAAGTTGGCACAAATTTTAAGTTTAATTTCTATATATTTATTACTACAACATTTCAGCTAATTCTGGCATGGTACTGCTCTACAAATTTCTTTAACAAATTTCATCATTTTACTGCCGCTTAAAGCTAAATTATTTAACTTTTCAAAACATTGTTTAGTAAGTCAACTTATCACACTAGGAGGCAGCTTGGCACAGGATGTGGGATAAGTTGTTACATGTTATTTAAATGAAAAATGTACGTTTTAAACAATTTATTAAAAACAAATATGCTAAAGTTATTAAGAAAATTTTATTACAGATGTATCATAGTAAAATACATAAGAAAGGGTAAAAATAGCAACAGAACCTTTAAGTTAGATATATCGTCCAAATTTAAATACTTAAATGGCAATAATCAAACGAAGCACTGAAAAAAATTAATGAAAAATGTCCGAAAAACAATCTAAACACCAAATTGTCTTTTGCCCCCAGTGCACCTCCCATATGCCCATATTTGAGGCAGTATTTTTAACACCTAAATAATTTCAGTCTAATTATATAAAATATAAATTCAATAACAGCCTCCTTAAAGCAATATATATAAGGATATATAACGAGTGTATATTAAAGTCATTTTATATGTTTACATTATTGAATTCATCTGTAATAATGTTATGTGAATGTATTACGTAATTTAATAATGTAGGAGCTGTGAGAATAATAAGTTAAAAGTTGCTAACAATGAGGTAACAATGAGTAACCTTGAGGCAATAATGAGTTTGAGAGTTTAATAATGCTACTAGTCATTATTGGAGCAACAATAATGTAATTTTTGTGACAGTTTATAAAATAGCCAATCAACAACCAGAAAAAGCTTTAGTTAAATGAAGGTATTCTATTGGAGTAGGATTAGCCAATCAGAAACTGAAAAGGAGAAAATTTTAGAGGTCAGTTGCCTGCAGACAGCGTTGCTAACCAGACGCAAAAACTGTCCTCAAGAAATATAATATGTATTCGTGTGAGACGAAAAATAAGTTTACCTGTTAAAAAGTGTAATTAATTAATAAAAAGAACCTCACAGCTCTCTAAATCAGTGAAGTGTTATTTAAATCGTATCAAGCATTAATAAAAGGAGTGAAGTAAAATTATAATCTTTGTAAGCCTACATTCTTGTTGCACCACAACCCTGCTAAGAGAAATGTGTCTCTAACAATAATACTGACGCAGCCAAGCAAACATAAATATTTAATACTTAAAGAAACAGTCAAATTACAAAGTTAATTTTTTTTTAAACTTGGGGCAAAGGCCACCTGAAAGTACATTTGGGGCGAAGGCTATCGGAAACTGTTTACTATACATATGGTTGCAACGAATTTCAAGTGTTCGGTTCCCCAACAGTTGAACTATAATACAATTCCTTCAATACAACCTACTTCAAATTGACGCCCAAAGCGTGGTAAAAATTGGCGTCCATACTGGAGCTAATAAATATCTTCTTCAAATTGGTTTCCATGGGTGGGGCAAATAACAATGCAACAAAACATTTCTACATCTTCACAGTTTACACTCCAGGCACTGAATCTAACGCTCAAGATTAATTCAAATACGAGATAACATTAATTAGTATTAAAATGGGTTAATTTAATTATATGAACATTATATTAACATCTGAAGTGATGTAATTAATATATAATACTAATAAACAACTCCTTTTGGGTATCTGATCTTCTTGTTTTAATGGAAGCTCGATATAGCGATCAAGAACAAAGAATTAAAATACCAATGAATAAAGTCATTTAAAAGCACTTTCAAACAAAATATTAAGAAGGCATATAATCCTGGATATCTGAAGGTTATGTATCATGGAGGGGCCCCCGAAACCGGGGCAGAGCATCGCACGCAGGCCAGTCAGCCCATTGTACTTCCAACGTGACCTCTGGGAGGGGATAATGAGGGGAAAGACCGAAGGGCAACCAGATCTGAATGCTGACGTGCGCAAGCATGGACGGGGTCCCTAACGTTTCAGATTGAACACATCCGACGACGTCCGGTCCCTGCCCACGCCACCAGGGTCACCCGGAGCGGAGCCTCATGCTGAGTAAAGACCTAACTGAACGATACGGCAACGACGCGAGTGAAGAAACCTTTACAGAGCGCAAGCCACCGTCCAGCTGCAACCCGCCGAACACCGTCGTCTGGTCCTAGAATCCTGATGCAGATGACAAGGAAGATGATGGGTACAGGAAATGAGGGACAGGAGAGTCGTGGTAGTATATGAACCACCCCAGCATTCGCCTGGCGACCTGGCGAAACCACGAAAAACCCATGGACTAGAGTAGGCGGTCGCCGGGAATCGATCCCAGGGCCTCCCGAATGGCGGCCACAGACGTAACCGCCTGAGCCATCCCGCTCGGCCTACTGGATATGCACTCAGGAAAAAATTCCAATGAAGTGAATATTTACTAACCTCCCGGAAAAAACAACTTCACGGCTTCCTTCCACTACAACTTCTCACAAGTGATTGTCGCTTCCATGAGATGTGTATTTGGAGACAAGGAATAGTATGTCTGTATTTGGCTGCAATTTGTTGAATAAGGGCTAAAATAAGAGCCATGCGCCAACCTACCCCCCCCCTCTCCCCTATACTAACACACAAAGGGAGAAAAATTTTCCAGTATAACATTCAAAATACTGGTTATATTTTATAATTAAAGACTCAGAAGACCATTCTTCCGGAGGGTTATATATTGCGTACTAAGTCCAAAATGCTTCACCGGCTAGCTTACGGAGGGGGGGGGGGTGAGTATGGAATCTTCACATCCGCCCGCTTCGCCCGTTTCGTTAAATATTGATTTCCGGGAGATATGTGTTTCCGTAATGTGAAAATTGTGGAGTCTTTGCGATGCTAAATAACTACAGGACCAAGCAGAAGAATACAAGTTTAAAATTGAGTCTACTATCCTTATCTAAAACCTTCTCAGTCAAGTAAGACGGTTTATTTTCACTGTCAGTGTCGTCACATAAGTAAAAGCATATCTTTCTCGGAATAGCCCCTTAAATCCTCTTTATTCTGAATCAGTTTTGCATCACTGGTAAACCGTAAGAGATAGACAAAATATACTACACGAAAAATGTAGATGTTGTTAAAACACACAATTTATGTCAGACTGTTTTGTGGAATTAACCACTTCCGTATCTCAATAACCGGTATTAAACTTGCAGAATGAACTCTAATGGGGTTCTGATTTTCTGCTAATGATTCGAGATCAGGAGTTTAAAACTGTGAATTTTACAATTCGCATCGCTATATTGTTAAAGCAAGGAGTTTTAAACACAAAGAATAATTATTAAAGCAGAAAATGTATACTTTTAGCAGCAAACGTGCTTTAATTAATGTTAGTTATTATGAAGATATAAGGTTTCTATAGCCAACTTTCCCTTACTCTAAGTTGCAAACAAATTGCATTGTTATCAGAATATTCAGGCACAAATTTGCGTACACAGTCTCGGAGTTTACATTTTATTTTTCTCCTCTTGCTACGCTTCCCTTGGAAATATATCCGCCCCGAGGGGAGGTACACGAATGTCTCCTTTGTACATAATTTTCTGTTATACGTGACACGTGATGCTGCAATGCGAAACTTTGTTAAGTTAATGAGCACGCCGTGAGAGCACGCTTCCTACCACCCCTCCCATGATTATACGACAGGCGTAAAACAAAATACTATGACAAACCGCAATGACTGTGGTCGCATGGAAATTATTACAAAGGCTGCTTGTCTCAAGGGCAACGATCTGTTACGGTGGATTTTGTTTCCTGTGGTAAGAATGCGAGCTCCAAACAGATTTTGGTATTGTAAATTCAAGTCTGAGTCTCTCCCCCAAAAACATTTGTAATATGTTACATTCGCGTAAGTTTCTCTACCCACAATCGTTTATTTTTATATATACTCTAGATATTTCTTACACCAAAGATTATTCTATCTACATCCTGTAATCATGTTGAACGTTCATGACAGTAAAATGTGTTACAAGAACCTTGATTTTACACTCCTTGCATGAACCCATAAGAAACAAGGAACGGTCGAACCTACTCAAGTAAATAACACAGATTATGGAATTAATGACACAAATTTTTAGTTCACATGAACTGCATATTTTGAGAGGATCTGCATTGCTCGTTTATGTATTTTCTCCATTTCACTACCTTTCGCATGTATACAAAATGCAACTTGAATGAAGAGGTTTCACCTGGCCGTTACAAAAAAAATTAAGATATATTTTTCGAAATACAAATATCTCAAATATATTATCCTTTAATAAACATTAATACCGCTATTTTTGAAAAAGCATAAAATAAGGAATTTTGTTCATGTCAGCGCTTTTTGTGTTTGTTTCAGTACCTTCCAAAGACTTTTAATAAATTCCCCCATACCAAACCATCCTTTACATGGAAGATTTTTCGAAATCTTTAATTTTCTAAAACATATCTCTAACGATTTTGATTAAAATACCATATATTAAAGATATTTACATCACAAATAAAACGCACATCTTGAATTTTCTGGGAATTCTCTTTAAGACGCACAATTTATTTCAAATACTGTTTTTGTGATATAAGCTTTCTGAGATATCCGTTATTATATGTTGAATTGTTCATTTCTTGGTCATTCTTTAAAGTCCTTTCAACATCCAGTTGTTTCTCGCGATATCACGGAAACATTATGGAATTTTAAGGCCGGCATATAGCGTCCAGTTTTAAAACATTTGACTGTCGCTGTTCCCTTTGTATCTATAACAAAATGTGTGATATAGCTGTTTCTGCTAGATTTATTTGGATTAAAATGTGGTAGATAGAAAAATAAGCTTGTATAAAATAATTTGTATGCACACTAATAAACAATAGAGGGTAGGGATGTGGCAGTATTTTATATCACAACACTGTAAATGCCAGTGATTGTAGTGTAAATTAGCATTATTGTATGACAATGATTTGAGATGTTTGTTAATTATAAGCATTGTTAGGAAATAAGTTTACACGACTCACTGAAACTGACAATAGGAGCGGGTAACAATGAGCGAGGGGATGAGTTGTTTATCAATTATAAGGGACAAACAAATGACGTCAGAGTAGCGCGCTTTTCTTTAGAAATGGAGGGAATATCTTCCCTAGAGTATATGTGTTCGTAATTTTGATTGGATATAAAAATAAACGCTAATGTTGGCGCGCTTTATTAACCAATAACAGCTCTGTTATAATGTTTAGGCATATCGGGGTGAGGGAGTAAAAATTATGAAGCCAGAGACAAGTATCACACAGTTTAAGAGAATCATTCACGGGTTACACGTCGCACAGTTCAACAGAATCATTCACGGGTTACTCGTCGCACAGTTCAACAGAAACATTCACGAAGTACACGTTACGCAATTCCACAGAATCTCTCGCGTCGTAAAGTTAGTTACAAAAATGTGAAATACTCGAATTAATAATGTGCGGCAAATAAGTGATTATAGTTACATTCTAAAATATAACAGTTTCAGTCAGCCGTGTATCAAGATTAAATATATGAAATTAATTCAGTGTGACGGCAATAATAGTGTAAAAACAAATTATTTTATCAGTGTTATCTTTTAGTAACAACTCCTTTCCGTTTACACACCCTGTTTAAGAGATTTGCTCGACTGGGTAATAATAGCTAGCCGGAGGACAAAGAACCCAAAATTCAAAATAGTAAAACAATAACAGGCGCTCAGCAAATAAGATAACACGAAAGTTACCGCGACAGGGAAAGTCATGTGAATGTATCAAAAAAGATATATATATATATAATTCCTTTTTAGTTTTGCTCTTTATAAAAATAGGCGCGCATGCGCTCTATCCTCGTAAAGAATAACGTGTTTGGAGTCGGGGAGAGGACTTCAAGATATGTGTTACTACTGAAGTATTAATATAGACTTTTTTGAGTGGGATACAATGTGTGCTTCCTCAGCCTACCATAGATAAGCAGTAGATAAATTAAAAAGTGAACGAATAGGTTTGTAGATATAAGTAGTGGAATATAAAAATGCAAAGGTACGGACGAACGGAGAGCCCCCCGCAAAGGGCACACACCCCAAGGAGGCTGCAGCGACCCTTTTTGCTTCTACCCTGGGAGAGAGGGATCAGGGGAGAGACCGGAAGGGCGACCAGATCCGATGACGACGGGCGTAAGCATAGACGGGGTCCCTAACGTTTCTAGATCTAACCTATCCGACGCCCATCGGGCCCGCCTCCAAGCTACTGAACCCTCGGGGCGGGTCCCTCACGAGGTGAGACATAACTTAGCAGTCCCGAGAAATGAGTTTACTGCAGTGATAAATTAGTACAACCGGTATAATATTTATGTCAAACGTTTCTTCTTGTGTAGACATGGAAAAGAAGTCTAAAATCATCATCGGAATCAACTTCTTGCTGTCAAAAGTGTATTATTGTCATTTATTCGTCAGTTTCAATAATTACTTGGTCTATAAGCATTAAGTTATAAGATATTAACAAAGGAATAAGCCGTCTGGCCTGTCCTGACTTCAAAGTGAGATCTGGATAAGGGCCTTCCTCTGTCCCTATACCGTCTTGGTTGCTAAGAAAATAAAACCTTTGGTAACAGAGAATTTAAATTATTGTTATTGTTGTATGACACTGATGTTGCCCAAGTAGACAAAAACATAGTTAAAATTGACAATTTAGTCAGCGTTATTAGTATTCTGATTATTATTAACTTAACAGTGATCAATCAACAAAAATACAAACAACACGTTCACAGTGTTACGCTCCGCCCACTTTTTGGGATGACTTAAGTAACTTGCCAACAAAGAGGTTAGAATTACGCAAGAATGACGTTTGAAGAGGTCAGAGCTATACATTTTAGTAACAATCTAAATTTCATCGTAGTATGTGGACCACTTTTTCTGCTTACAAGTGTAGTTATCTAATGGAAAATCTTGGAATATTTACAATTTATTTCTTCTGATTAGCAGAATACTTCGTATAGTTGTGGTTTACACTTGTTTGTGGAATTTGAGGTCGTTTCTAGGCAATCATTTATCGTGCATAACATAACGAGGACAGTAGAATCAAAGGGATATTAATGAATTTGTAATAAACAGAGAAGTGCGAGTATTACAAGTTAGATTTTTCTGATAGTTTCAAACGAAGGTTGTGCATGCGCAGAGAAAGTTATGAAGATCGTATCTTCAGATAAATTCCCGAAGTACGCCAAGTTCGAAATATTTTTCTTCGAGCATAACAATATTCTATACGTTTTTATTTGAAAACCCAACTTTTCACATGACAAAACTAGAGAAAGGTAAACTATGAAAAACGTTTTGCGAAAAATTATGAAATATATAAAATAAAGCCAAAATAACCTAAGCATTATGGTTTTGGAGCAGGTTTACTTCATTAATTTAAAGCAATAGGCTTTGTAGATTTTGGTCCATATTTAGTGATAAAATGTCAAATTAAGTACAACAAATTACACGGAGTTTATAGATTTTAATCAGTTTGAAAGCCTTAAACTTAGAAAAAAAGAAAAAATCTTATCTTTTACACTCACATGACATTCTCTACTCTTGTAGAAACTATTTTTACAAACGCTTATTCTCCATCTACTTCATGTTAATCGAGATAAACATTTGCAGACTCTATCTTATTGCTAATTTTCTTGTAGATGTAACGGGAATATATATTTACAAGGGAATTTGGAAATACAGTAGCCTTTAAGCACATGCATATCTCTTAATAGCTGGTTGCTAGGTGCAGCACCATTCCCTTTGCCACAGATTAATACTCTTTGCATATCCAAGACAAAAAAAATGAATAACGAATTCCCATTTGAGAAAAGTATTGAAAAATTTAAGGGAATAAGAAGCAATATCTCGAAAATGGTTCACTCAACAACAAAAATGTATATGACATAAATTGTGTATTTTAACGCCATCTACATTATTTGTGTAGTAAACTTTTGTCTTATGGTTTACCAGTTATGCAAAAGTCGTTCACAATGAAGAATACTTTTGGAGACATTCCCAGTAAATTCAAGATATACATTTTATTTGTCATAAAAATATCTTAAACATATCACATTTTAATCAAAATCGTTAGAGCCATTTTTGAGAAACTTAAAATTTTCGAAAAATCTTCCATGTAAAGGGTAATCTGGGGTGGGGGATTTTCTTGAAAACCTTCATGTCGCATCTCTGGAAGATACTGAACCTAAATACCAAGTTTGGTGTTTATCTGACTGTCCGCTTCTGAGTTATGCTGTTCACAGACAGACACACAGACACACAGACAGACATACAGACACACACGGACATGTTTCCAAAAATGCTTTTTTTGGATTCAGGAGGTCTCAAAACATATATTTCCGGTGAAATCTCGGTATCGAATTTTTGGGTGGAATACAATACTTCCCCTACTTACTATACGTAGTAGAGAAAGTAAAAAGATACTGTTTTCTTTATCCTTGGTTAATACTAATTACAATATGCAGCTAAAAGCACCGAAGCTTTCAAGAACAGAGGGCATTTAATTTCTCACGTGGCGTCACAGGAAACAGTGGCTTGGGTTTTCTAGGTTTGTTTCAGTTCATTGTTAATGAAAATTATTCCATTAGAAGAATTATAAATCTTATAAAAATATGAGTAAATATGAAGATTTTAATGGCATGAAGACTTTACCATATACGAGGGTCATTTCAAAAGTCCTGCGCATGGCGCATGCGCGACCGCTGGCGTGATCAAGTTGAAATTTATGACTTTAGGCTGGACGGTTGTATATGTATTTGCTAGTTCGCGTCAGTTTACAGAATCATTACTGAAAAGTTAAGGATGAGAAAAGTTGCTGACAGATGGGTTCCGCATGATCTGAGTGAAGAGCAGAAAGCAGGTCGCAAAAGAATCTCAGAATAATTGCTTCAACGTTATGAACAGAAGGAAAACAGGTTTTGAAAAGGATTATTACACTTGATGAAACCTGGATACGAGATTTTGAGCCAGAACTGAAGTCTCAGTCGCCACAATGAAAAAATTCCGCCGCCAACAATCAAAGGTGAAATTGATGATGATCTTTGCGTATCACATGAATAGAGTCATAGCTACACATAGAGTGCCCCAGGGGACGTCTGTAACAGACGCATACTACAAGCTGTTTCTGCAAAATGTTTTGCGCCCGAAAATTCGTCAAAAAAGGCCTGACATGCTTGCAGCTGGTGTCCTGATTTTGCACGACAATGCAAAACCGCATATTGCCCTACCAGTGAGAGAAAATCTCTATAATAACTTAATACCATCACCCGAAATCTCATAGTGATGCTGAGTGTAAGTTATTTTTACACCATATATCGTTGCAAGATAACTGAAAATTTTAATATGGATGAGAAATACTTCCCCACCCGCCATACAGTGCTGATATTAGCCCACTAGACTTTGATTTGTTTACCAAATTGAAGGAACCACTCCGTGGAAAACGTTTTGATACAATTGATGCGGTGATCCAAATAATCAGACAGCTCAACAATGAAGGTGGCCTATCCGGAATACAGAATTTGCCAAAACGTTGGGAAGCTGTCATTAACAAGAATGGATACTATACTGAAGGTATTTAGTCAAATAAATTATTTTCTTTACTTCTATCTTACAGTGTCCAGAACTTTTGAAATGACCCTCGTATTATGAAATATGTAATTTTTTGACACGCACATTGAATACTAAGACCGCATAACGCAAAATTACTTGTTCGCATATGGTTTATGAGGCAGTATTTTTAACACTTAAAGATTTTAATCAAATTATATAAATATATATTTGATATCTGAATAACAGCCCGTCTTGAAGCAGTGTGTGTACGTGGTAGTTTGTAAAAGGTGTATATTACAGTCATTGCATATGCTTATATTATTGTATACATGTTCAATAATGTTATGTGAATAGGAGCTGTGAGAAATAGGTCAAAAGTTGCTAACAAACAGGTAACAATGAGGTAACCTTGAATCAATAATGAGTAAGTACGTTTAAATGTTACTTGTGATTCTTGGAGTAACAATAATGTAATTTTACTGACAGTTTATAAAATAGCCAATCACCAACCAGAAAAAGCTTTAGTTAAATGCAGGTATTTTATTGGAGTAGGATTAGCCAATCAGAGACTTGAAATACAGAAATTTACAAGTTTAAACGGTTGAAATCAATTCAGTTGCCTCCAAACAGTGCTCATAACCAGACGTGTTGCCTGCAGACAGTGCTCATAACTGGATGCTTTGCTTGTGCGTCCTCAAGAGATTTAATACGTATTCGTGTGAAACGAAAATAGTTTACGTGTTAAAAAGTGTAATTAATTAATAAAAAAAGAATCTCACAGCTCTCTATATCAGTGAAGTGATATTTTAATCGTATCAAGTATTAATAAAAGGAGTGAAGTAAAAATTACAATCTGTGTAAGCCTACATTCTTAGTCACATCACGCCCTGCCAAGACATTCGTGTCTCTAACAAATACTGACGCAGCCGAGGTAAACATAAATATATAATATCTAAAGAAACAGTCTTACCATACGTGCGATTGCAACGAATTTCAAGTTCGGCTCCCCAACAGTTGAAATATAATACAACTCCTATGACAAACTACTACTTCAATTGAAGCTCAAAGCGTGGTAAAAAAAATAATATAAGAAAATAACACTTCTTCATTTAAAACATGAAATTTCATATTTTGCCTGTCTCTAGACATAACATAATATCTCGACGCCATGCCTCAAAGCTCTACAAGAAGAATGCACCAGGAAACCAGAGGAACAGCTTGGTGCCATCAATCTCAGCATGGTGTATTGCAGTGGGAAGGTGGGTGGGATATTGATTTGCTAGCCTCTAAACAAACCACTCGACTCAATGGGAAGAAGGGCTCACCATGAATATTTCATCATAATTTGCATATTAAAAGCCGACTCCACGCTTTCGATTACCGTGGAGCCTTGTTTTCTCCGAGGGCTTCAACCATCTGCACGTAAAAATGTTATTTTTTCCAACCGAAACATTGTGGAAGGAGAATGCTCATAAAGTGCCCTATTTGAACTACCAAAAACTAGCAAAACTCTGCTCATTCATTCGATACCTCTTAAATTCCTTCTAATATTGGAAGACGATGGAAGGCAAGTGATACAACTGCAGTAGCACAAGAGTGTGAACCATTAGACTGGGTATTAAAAGAGAAGAAAATACTTTGAATTCTTCATGATTGAAAATAAACATTCTAAAGTTCATAACGAATCAGCTACGCTACATCATGGCGATTCATAACTCTATAGGGCATCAGCTCCCAGGTATATGTCTATACATAAGGGACGAGCTATGCCGTTAAGGGTACTTATGGGGCATTTGCTTTAAGTTTAAACATGAAAAATAATTATAGGTAGCACTATATTCTATGCGACAGTTGGTAATCCTTAACAGTATAATCTAAAAACACTGAGGCAGTGTTTTTTAACACTTAAATGATTTCAGTCAAGCTATATAATATATAAATTCAATAACAGCCCACCTTAAAGCAATATGTGAATGTAACAATATATAAAAAGTGTTTATTACAGTCATTGTATATGTTTATATTATATTAGACATGTTTAATAATGTTATGTGAATGTATTACGTAATTTAATAATGTAGGAGCTGTGAGAATAATAGGTTAAAAGTTGCTAACAATGAGGCAACAATGAGTTTGAAAGTTTAATTATACTACTTGTGATTCTTGGAAGCAATAATGTAATTTTAGTGACAGTTTATAAAATAGCCAATCAACAAACAGAAAAAGCTTTAGTTAAATGAAGGTATTCTATTGGAGTAGGATTAGCCAATCAGAAACTAAAAAGGAGAAACATTTATAAATTCAGAAGTCATTTGGTTGCAAACAGTGTTCCTAACCGGACGCGAGACACGACCTCGAGAAGTAGGTATAATACGTATTCGTGTGAGACCAAAATAGTTCACGTGTTAAAAAGTGCAAGTAATTAATAAAAGAATCTCACAGCTCTCTATCAGTGAAGTGTTATATAAATCTTATCAAGCATTAATAAAAGGAGTGAATTAAAAATTATAATCTGTGTAAGCCTACATTCTTAAGTCGCACCACAACCCCGCCAAGACATCCATGTCTCTAAAATAAATACTGACGCAGCCAAGGCAAACATAAATATAATATTTAAAGAAACAGTCAAAATACAGCGTAAATATTTTTAAAAAAAATTGGGGCAAAGGCTACGGGGTACCATACGTGCGGTTACAACTACTTCAAGTGTTCGGCTCCCCAACTGTTGAACTACAATACAACTCCTACAATAAAATATCTACTTCAACCATTACTGTTATTTAAAATCTGGGTTAGATTGAAACATGAAATTTAGAAGAGAACAACCAACACCCGCTTGTAACAATACGAAAGCCAGAGAAGCAAGGACGGCTGAAGATATCAGGATATTTTTCATATTTCACTGCCAAAAGCGCAACTGGCAACAACACCACAGCTGATATTGAGGGACTAGGCAACGAAGGGTGACTGTGGCAGCATTTCTCAGCAGTCAGGCCGTCATTAGCGCATCCCCTCTCTTAAACCGGTCAGGTAGCGTCAAAATGGTTATTTTCAACTTAGACCTTACGTACTGTATATTGTATAAGGATTGTAAAGTTAGTCAGTAATTTCTACTTTCTCTACAACGTATAGTAAATAGGCGAAGTATTGCATTCCTCCCGAAAATTCTACACCGAGATGTCACCGGAAATACATGTTTTGAAGCCCCCTGAATCCAAAAAAGGCATTTTAGTAGAAAGTCCATGTGTGTATATGTGTGTCTGTGAACAGTATAAGTCAAAAACGAAAAGTCGGATAAAAACCAAACTTGGTATTTACGTTCAGTATCTTTCATAGATGCGACACGAAGATTTCCAAGAAAATCCCCCACCCCAGACTACCCTTTGCATGGAACATTTTTCGAAAATTTTGATTTTCTCAAAAATGGTTCTAACGATTTTGATTAAAATATTATATATTTAAGATGCTTTCGTGGCAAATGAGATGTATATCTTAATTTTCTGGCAATGTCCCCAAAAGTACTCTTCATTCTGAATGAATTTTATATAACTGGTAAACCTTAAGAGATAGCCAAAAAGTTTACTACACAAGCAATATAGATCTCGTTAAAACACACAATTTATGTCATATGTCGAGTGAACCATTTCCGAGATATTCCTTGTTATTTGTTTGAATTTTCCAATACTTATACTTTTTCTCAAATGGGAATTTGTTATTCGTTTTTTTATGTCCTTGACATGCAAAGAGAATGAAATGCTGCACATAGCAACCAGCTCTTAAAACATTTGACTATCGCTTAAAGTCTATCATATCCTCCTTACACCTACAAGAAAACTAGCAATAACATTGTTTCTGCAAATGTTTATCTCGATTAACATGAAATGGATGGAGAATAAGCGTTTGTAAAAATAGTTTGTACAAAAGTAGAGAAAATCATTCCTTTCCCACTCATTACCTCATTTCTACCATTATACTAGTATTAATATTGTGATGCAGCGGTTATGGGCCAAGGTTATCGGGAGGTTGGCGTCACGCCGTAGGAGATAAACACAGATAAGTCGCGCTCTCGCCCGGCGGAAACACCATACGCGCTATCGGCAGATAACCAGAAACTTCTGGAAGTTTCCTTCCCTCCGCCTTTAGAACGTGTGTCCGAAAGTTCTAGAATGTTGTGCGGAAGATTCCATTGGCTATATAAGCGAACGTTCTCACGAGTCAGTCAGTCAGTCAGTTGAGTTCGTCAGTGAGTAAGTAAGCGAGTTGATATCAACTGCGGTTCTCCAAGCGAGTTGGTGACGACTGCTGTGAAGTGCAACGAGTACTACTGCTGAGCAGGAGATTGTAGAAGTCTTGTGTTCGACTACCCAGCGAGTGAATCTCCGGAAGAGGAGGTTCTGTCACGAACAAAGTGAAGTGATGGGGACATTGAACTGGTTCACATTAGTGAAGTAACAGTGTGAAGTAAGTCAAGTCCTATTGAAAGTGGAACCAGATCAAAACAGTGACAGTGAAAGCTGAGAGAAGTGGCAGTTGAAAAACTGGAGAAAGTCACAGTATTGAAAAGTTCTGATATAGTACAGTCAAGTTTTCTCTACCTATTATAAATTCGTAGGATCCGCTATACCGGGTTTATCTTAAATAACACAACTAGTAGCCGCCATGCCTGACTCATATCTGGTATCGGGTTGAATAACCTCACTCAGCGATAGCTCATGCGCCTATGGATTGCAGTTCAAACTAACATTGCATGGCATGGTATATAGTGAGAATAACATTTTGTGTTGTATGCATTTGTTTGATTGTGTGCATTTATCATGGTGTATACTACAGAACAACGTGTGTTTATTGTGTTAAGATTTGCTCGCATGGAGTCATATATGGACTGTCAGCTTGAAATTCCCTGGTGTCACCGTTCCTAACAAATCAAGAGTTTGTAGCTTGTTAGAAAAAATTAAACAGACTGGATTCGTTCAGATAAAAGCAAGTGTACACAGGCAAACTTCCTAACCGAGGACAAATTAGATGAGGTAGGAGCTGTCATGGAAAGATGTCCAAGAAAATCGCTGTCTCGCATTATAACGTGTTTTTGTGACATAATAACTGACTGACCTGCTTGACGGCTTAAAAGACATCCAACGTGCACTTTCCAATATTACACTGCAGAAATTCATCTGGTGTTCAATAATACATATCTTCAACAGATGTCAGGCGCAGAGAGGCAGAGAGACATTATATCAAACAACTTTTGTACCGAAACGTAAGCGTAACATATATATATATATATATACCGCCGCAGCTCGGACCTCCGCCTAAATATCCAGGCAACCTCCTCACATTCCCAAAGTTACAATTACAATGATAATGAGCACATATTTCATCGTAAGAGATGTTGCAAATGTTGTCCTCTTATCAACACATTTCTGACACTTTTCAGGATATTTTCACTCGAGACTTCACTAACCGAAATTGAGTGAATTTCTCACATGATGTTTTCTTTTAGATCTTACAATGTATGGGGTTTGTTGCACACACTTTACTTTTCACGTAATCATCATAGACGGCTAAATTTCTGTAACTCAATTTTGCAAGATGACAGAGTAACTGCCGCACGCTTAATATTCTTCTGCGATGAAGCATGATTTCAATTATATGACTATATTTCGTCACAAAACAAATTGGAGTACATATAAACCCGATTTTACACACAAGATTCCCTTGTATAATGCGAAAACTGGTATGCAGTAAATTCATTCAGAATAATAAGAACTATGTTTTTTGTACAAACAATAAATGCAGATACAGGAATGACCATTTTTAGAAAAGCTTGCTGAAGTTCAATGTCAGTCTGGATTTTTCCAATGCCCATGCAGCTGGTGGGTCATAAAATTTAATTTAGGAAGTTTTTGAAGATAGGATAATTAGTAAAGAATTATGGCCCTCACAATCCCCTGATTTAACTGTGATTTATTTCCTATGGAAGAATTTGAAAAATACTTTAAACATATGGAATTTTAATCAAAATCTTTAGAGTCAATTAGGGTGGGGAATTTTCTTAAAAGTCTTCGCCTCGCAGGTCTAATGAGAACCGTTTGAATCAGATATGAAATTCTATATTTATATTTTTCCAATAAACGGTCTTTCAAAAAGAGTGTCATATCTTTAACATGTGATAGCTGCCGTTGTTATTAAATTACAGCAGTAAATCATATTTTTTTCATGTGGTTACAGTTGTTATTGACAAATAGCTATGGAATGTTACAGCATTCAGCAACGCGTAGAAATTGTGAAAATTTGTTATCAAAATGGATCATCAGTTCGCCAAACCTACCGTGTATTGCGTGAAGTTTACGGTGTGCATAATCGTCCCTGCGAGAGAACGATTCGGCGTTTGATAGATAAATTTGAAAGAAGTGGTTATGTCAGCCATCAAAGAACGCCTTACGTAATCGACGTAAGCGCTCCAACGAAAACATAGGCACCGTTCGTGAGAGTGTACGCGAGAACGGAAACAAATCAATTGCTCGTCGAGCACAAGAATTGGGGCTTTCACCGACCACAACTTGGCGAATTCTGCATCTGGACTTGAATTTTCACGCTTACAAAATGGTGCTAACTCAAGAACTACAGCCCAATGATCATAGGTTGCGCCGTGTATTCGCTGACTGGGCTACGGAGCAATTGGAAGCTGACCCGAAAAATCATCTTCAGTGACGAAGCCCACCTTTGGATGGATGATTGTGTTAACAAACAAAATTGCCACTATTGCAGCAATCACAATTCAATGAAGATTCAACAACGATCACTTCATCCCCAAAAGGTTATTTTGTGGTGTGGATTTTGGTATGGTGGAATCATTGGTCCATACTTTTTCCAAGATGAAGATGGAGAAGCTCTGTAAATAGAGAAAGATACCGGGCTCTTATAAGGGACTATTTTTGGCCTCAATTAGATGGTATGGATCTCGGAAACATCTGGTCCAGCATGATGGTGCCACATGTCATACTGCTCTCGAAACAATGATCTTTTAAAGGAGAAGTTCAGAGGTTTCATCATTTCCGGTGGTGGTGATGTTAACTGGCCCCTGAGGTCATGTGATTTAACGCCGTTGGATTACTTCTTGTAGGGTTGTGTTAAATCTCGAGTTTTTGCCAACAAGCCAAAAACAGTAAATGATCTTATGAATAGCATTACGCGTGTTATTCTTGAAGTTGGACCTAACTTACGTTCTTCTGTTATTGAAAATTGGGTCCACCGTATACGCGCAACCCAACAAAGACGCAGCGGTCACTTAACTGATGTTCTCTTCCACACATAATGACACTAATTATGTTCCAAAATAAAAAATCTGATGTGGTACACTCACATGACTTTCTCTACTCTTGTACAATCTAATTTTACAAACGCCTATTCTCCATATGCTTCATGTTAATCGAGATGTCGAGATGTCAATCTTATTGGTAATTTTCTTGTAGATGCAAGGGGAATATGGTAGCTTTTAAGCGATAGTCAAATATTTTAACGCTGGTTGCTATGTGGCGCATTCCATTCTCTTTGCATGTCAGGACATAAAAAAATGAATAACGAATTTGAGAAAAAGTATAAGTATTGGAAAATTTAAGGAAATAACAAGAAATATCTCGAAAACGGTTCACTCAACAAAAGAAATGTATATGACATAAGTTGTGTATTTTAACGCGATCTACATTTTTCACGTAGTAAAATTTTGTCTATCTCTTATGGTTTACCAGTTATGCAAAAGTCGTTCACAATGAAGAATAATTTTGGAGACATTCCCAGAAAATTCGAGATATACATTTCATTTCTCATGACATTATCTTAAACATATGATATTTTCATCAAAATCGTTAGAGCCATTTTTGAGAAAATTAAAATTTTCGAAAAATGTTCCATGTAAAGGGTAGTCTGGGGTGGGGGGATTTTCTTGTAAACCTTCGTGTCGCATCTCTGGAAGATACTGAACCTAAATACCAAGTTTGGTGTTTATCCGACTGTTCGTTTTTGAGTTATGCTGTTCACAGACACACACACACACACACACACAGACACACACACACAGACACACAGACACACACACAGACACACACACGGACATGTTTCCAAAAATGCTTTTTTTGGATTCAGGAGGTCTCAAAACATGTATTTCCGGTGAAATCTCGGTATCGAATTTTTGGGTGGAATGCAATACTTCCCCTACTTACTATACGTAGTAGAGAAAGTAAAAAGAAATAAACCTCTATCATTTATAGAACGTGTTTTATTTATGTTCAAAGATAGGACACTCTTGTTGAAAAATCCTATATATATACAGGGTGTATCCCTTTACAGACTCTGAGAACTTGTAGTGGAGATCAAGACATTAATTAGCATAAAAACTCATGTCCGGAGACATATCGTTTTCCTGCTACACGCAAAGTACTACCACAACACACATTGCTCTCTCTGACTCCTGCTGCCTGTCGTCTGGACCCACCTAAAAGAAGAGCTCGATGTGGCATCACCGACTTCAACACAGATGTAGTACCTCCGTACAATGTTCTGGTATACTCAAGGATTGCATGTGACCCCACAGGTAGTAGTCATGCGGGGTCAAGTTGGGGCAGCGTGTAAGCAATCGGGCCAGCACGACCTATCCATAGTCGCCAAAATCGTTGCTCCAGATGACGTCGGACCGCAAGTGCAAAATGAGTTGGTGCGGCGTCGTGCTGGAACTCATTTCTAGTGAGTGGCGCCGAAAAAGCGTGTAGCGGTAAACGGAACGTTTCCGGGCACAAGTTGCTGCTAAACTTAATTGTCTTGGTCCCCAAGACTGCCAGGGGAATTTAGACACATCTTGTATGTGTAAATCAGTGAAGCTGTAAACGTCCCTGTGAAATCTTGGTATTGGGAATGGTAGAGAAGGTTAAAAACACAATTTTAAACGCAAGTGGTACCGTTTGTAGAAATCAAATTATAAATGGAAAACGAGTGTGAAATAATTGGAACACATTGTGATACAGCGATGATTCTGATGCATCGCCATATTATAGGTCCGTGGAGATGTCACAAGATAGACTTCAAATCATTCTTACATATCAGTACAGAAATTAAGTTGTCGAGATCATGATGTACAGCTACGAGAAAAAAATTCCATTATAATAAGAGTTTTTCCTTGCGAAGTTCCTAAAGTTGCCTAACATCTGACTGCGCCCTATATGTTTATTTGTTTGCTTTTCGTACCAGACACACCTAAAGTAAACTTTGGAAATAGAGGTTTACCAGGCAACCAGTGCCATGGGAACAAAAAGGGATAGAAGGCTGCCGCAATTTGCTGTAAACAATGAGTGGATAGACTTAACTTAAAGTCCCAGAGGTATAGTTTTATAGGAGTGCAGACATGATACAGTGGTAGAATTCAGTATGAATGAATGCTTTATTGTCTGCTTTCCACTTTGTACAACGGAGTTGCTTATTATTTCTCTTCCCCTTATGTTGTGTATATACTGGGGAAGTATAAGGTATCCACTATTAATTGCTTGCCTTGTTAACCTTTTTCCGCATTTTCTCCAATTTGTTCACATCTCCTTTAACCATTTTAACCTTATTTTTCCTAAATATTTTCCTGCTTTATCCATATATTCATTTGATCTTGTATTAAAAATCTTCCTAAATTTTAGCTCTATTGGTAAAATTTTCCATTCTCTAGTATTAAATTCTCTCATCTATAATCCGTGTCTTCACATTCCAACATTAAAAAATCTCTACTCTTGTACAAACTATTTTTACAAACGCCTATCCTCCATATGCTTTATGTTAATCGAGATCTCGAGATGTCAATCTTATTGCTAATTTTCTTGTAGATGCAAGGGGAATATGGTAGGTTTTAAGCGATAGTCAAATCTTTTAAGAGCTGGTTGCTATGTGGCGCATTCCATTCTCTTTGTATGTCCAGGACATAAAAAATGAATAACGAATTTGAGAAAAAGTATTAGTATTGGAAAATTTAAGGGAATAAGAAGCCATATCTCGAAAATGGTTCACTCAACAACAAAAATGTATATCACATAAATTGTGTATTCTAACGCGATCTACATTTTTTGTGTAGTAAAATTTTGTCTATCCCTTATGGTTTACCATTTATGCAAAACTCGTTCACAATGAATACTTTTGAAGACATTCCCAGAAAATTCGAGATATACATATCATTTTTCATGAAAATATCTTAAACATATGATATTTTAATCAAAATCGTTAGCCATTTTTGAGAAAATTAAAATTTTCGAAAAATATTCCATGTAAAGGGTAATCTGGGGGGGATTTTCTTGAAAACCTTCGTGTCGCATCTCTGGAAGATACTGAACCTAAATACCAAGTTTGGTGTTTATCCGACTGTTCGTTTCTGAGTTATGCTGTTCACAGACACACACACGGACATGTTTCTAAAAATGCTTTTTTTGGATTCAGGGGGTCTCAAAACACGTATTTCCGGTGAAATCTCGGTATCGAATTTTTGGGTGGAATGCAAAACTTCTCCTACTTACTATACGTAGTAGAGAAAGTAAAAACTGACTTTTATTTATGGACGCTCTTTAACTGCTATGGTCCTTAGCGTCCCATTCCACATTGGTCGTGAAAGATCGGAAATTTTGCTCTGAGGCCTCTTTATCAGGCTTGAGGTTCTTTTACATGCCGTAAATGTACCACACGGGACCATCGGCTTTACTTCCCTTTCAGAAGGAAGCCATGCTAAGGCTTTTTACGCCCGAAAAAGTCCATCGCCCTCCGCCGGGATTGAACCCGCGACCTAAGGAACTAGATGCCAGCATGGTAACCACTACACCACGGAGGACAACCCTCGCATTTCAGAATACAGTACCAATTGTCATGTAATCTATTACATTTAGTACATCCCCCCCTACTTCTCCCTTTTAGACCACTTACATTCATCAAACCTGTCCTCGCCCATGAATACCCTATTCTGGCTTCTATGTTGCGTACTTCGAAGTATCCTTCTTTTCACCTTTCCGTTTCAAAATATTTATAATCTATTAATGACCTTTTTTCCTTGAAGCTACTTATAACTTCTTGCTTTTCAATATCCTCCACTGTATTTCTAATTTCTATCGAAACCCTCACTTTTGTTGTAGAAATTAGTATAAGAGCATTTTGTTTTTGCAGTAAAGACAATTTTATTAATTCCTCTGCTGACAGATGTCTCATGAAGCACATAGCAATATATCACGACACTGTTTTTCTGAATTTTGACTTCAAACATTGCATAGAAACAATCAAGCCCCTGCTTTAAGTATGGAAATTAGTATAAAGGCGCCTCTGCTACGGCTTCAATTGGGGCTCAATATAAACAACTCACTACGGTTGTGTCTGTGAGCATCTCCATCCATGCCACGAGCAAAGCCTCTATCACATAAAGAAAAAAAAATCTGATGTGTTACACTCACATGACTTTCTCTACTCTTGTACAAACTATTTTTACAAACGCTTATTCTCCATACACTTCATGTTAATCGAGATATTGAGATGTTAATCTTATTGCTAATTTTCTTGTAGATGCAAGGGGAATTGCTAGGCTTTAAGCGATAGTCAAATATTTTAACACTGGTTGCTATGTGGAGTATTCCATTCTCTTTGCATGTGCAGGACAAAAAATCTGATGTGTTACACTCACATGACTTTCTCTACTCTTGTACAAACTATTTTTACAAACGTTTATTCTCCATATGCTTCATGTTAATGGAGATATCGAGATGTCAAACCTATTGGTAATTTTCTTGTAGATGCAAGGGGAATATGGTAGGTTTTAAGCGATAGTCAAATATTTTAACGCTGGTTGCTATGTGGCGCATTCCATTCTCTTTGCAAGTCCAGGACATAAAAAATCTGATGTGTTACACTCACATGACTTTCTCTACTCTTGTACAATCTATTTTTACAAACGCTTATTCTCCATATGCTTTATGTTAATCGAGATATCGAGATGTCAATCTTATTGCTAATTTTCTTGTAGATGCAAGGGGAATATGGTAGCTTTTAAGCGATGGTCAAATATTTTAACGCTGGTTGCTATGTGTCGAATTCCATTCTCTTTGCAAGTCCAGGACATAAAAAAATGAATAACGAATTTGAGAAAAAGTATAAGTATTGGAAAATTTAAGGGAATAACAAGCAATATCTCGAAAACGGTTCACTCAACAAAAGAAATGTATATAACATAAGTTGTGTATTTTAACGAGATCAACATTTTTTGTGTAGTAAAATTTTGTCTATCTCTTATGGTTTACCAGTTATGCAAAAGTCGTTCACAATGAAGAATACTTTTGGAGACATTCCCAGAAAATTCGAGATATACATTTCATTTCTCATGGCATTATCTTAAACATATGATATTTTAAACAAAATCGTTAGAGCCATTTTTGAGAAAATTAAAATTTTCGAAAAATGTTCCATGTAAAGGGTAGTCTGGGGTGGGGGGATTTTCTTGAAAACCTTCGTGTCGCATCTCTGGAAGATACTGAACCTAAATACCAAGTTTGGTGTTTATCCGACTGTTCGTTTTTGAGTTATGCTGTTCACACACACACAGACACACACACACAGACACACACACACACAGACACACAGACACACACACGGACATGTTTCCAAAAATGCTTTTTTTGGATTCAGGAGGTCTCAAAACATGTATTTCCGGTGAAATCTCGGTATCGAATTTTTGGGTGGAATGCAATACTTCCCCTACTTACTATACGTAGTAGAGAAAGTAAAAACATCTGATGTGTTACACTCACATGACTTTCTCTACTCTTGTACAATCTAATTTTACAAACGCCTATTCTCCATATGCTTCATGTTAATCGAGATATCGAGATGTCAATCTTATTGCTAATATATGGTAGGTTTTAAGCGATAGTCAAATATTTTATCGCTGGTTGCTATGCGGCGCATTCCATTCTCTTTGCATGTCCAGGACATAAAAAAATGAATAACGAATTTGAGAAAAAGTATAAGTATTGCAAAATTTAAGGAAATAACAAGCAATATCTGGAAAACGGTTCACTCAACAAAAGAAATGTATATGACATAAGTTGTGTATTTTAACGCGATCTATATTTTTTGTGTAGTAAAATTTTGTCTATCTCTTATAGTTTACCAGTTATGCAAAAGTCGTTCAGAATGAAGAATACTTTTGGAGACATTCCCAGAAAATTCGAGATATACATTTCATTTCTCATGATATTATCTTAAACATATGATATTTTCATCAAAATCGTTAGAGCCATTTTTGAGAAAATTAAAATTTTCGAAAAATGTTCCATGTAAAGGGTAGTCTGGGGTGGGGGGATTTTCTTGAAAACCTTCGTGTCGCATCTCTGGAAGATACTGAACCTAAATACCAAGTTTGGTGTTTATCCGATTGTTCGTTTTTGAGTTATGCTGTTCACACACACACAGACACACAGACACACACACACACAGACACACACACACACAGACACACACACGGACATGTTTCCAAAAATGCTTTTTTTGGATTCAGGAGGTCTCAAAACATGTATTTCCGGTGAAATCTCGGTATCGAATTTTTGGGTGGAATGCAATACTTCCCCTACTTACTGTACGTAGTAGAGAAAGTAAAAATGAATAACGAATTTGAGAAAAAGTATAAGTATTGGAAAATTTAAGGGAATAACAAGCAATATCTCGCAAACGGTTCACTCAACAAAAGAAATGTATATGACATAAGTTGTGTATTTTAACGCGATCTACATTTTTCGTGTAGTAAAATTTTGTCTATCTCTTATGGTTTACCGGTTATGGAAAAGTCGTTCACAATGAAGAATACTTTTGGAGACATTCCCAGAAAATTCGAGATATACATTTTATTTGTCATGACAATATCTTAAACATATGATATTTTAATCAAAATCGTTAGAGCCCCTTTTGAGAAAATTAAAATTTTCGAAAAATGTTCCATGTAAAGGGTAGTCTGGGGTGGGGGGATTTTCTTGAAAACCTTCGTGTCGCATCTCTGAAAGATACTGAACCTAAATACCAAGTTTGGCGTTTATCCGACTGTTCGTGTTTTAGTTATGCTGTTCACAGACACACAGACAGACACACAGACAGACACACACACGGACATGTTTCCAAAAATGCTTTTTTTGGATTCAGTGAGTCTCAAAACATGTATTTCCGGTGAAATCTCGGTATCGAAATTTTGGGTGGAATGCAATACTTCCCCTACTTACTATACGTAGTAGAGAAAGTAAAAATCTGTGTTGCACTCGCATAACTTTCCCTACTCTCTCTTGCACTAACTATTCTTATAAACGCTTACTTTTCTACTTGCTACATGTTTATCGAGATAAACATTTGCAGAAATTGTTTTATCACGTTTGGGGGGGATACAGTAGCTTTTAAGCTACAATCAAATCTTTTGGGGCGCTATGTGATGGCTTTGAAATTCCAACTTCTTACCTGAGAAAAAAATAAGTGGGAGGATGTAGGATGTGTTTATCGGAGGGGGATACCTCGTCACTGCGACCAGCTTGGTCTATTGTGGCTACATCTCCCCCCAGAGGCAGGCAGGCAGGCCGTAGGAGGTTTCAGGTCCACAGAGACGTGAGGAAGTCCCTAATACACGCGCACCAGAAGAGCAAAGAATCCCGAGAGAGGGCGACGAAGCGACCCTAAATGGGAGGGACAACGCACCCTGGCGTTCACGGGGAGAAATCTTTTCAATGCGCAAGCAACTACCCCATCTACCCGACACCGCCAGCACCGCGGGACCAGAAGACACACCTGAAACGTGAAAGGGAGAGAGGAAAATGGGAACGGAGATATCGAAGTACATACATCACCCCAACATTCGCCTAGGCGACCAGGGGAAAACCACGAAAATCTCCGTGGTCAGAGCGGGCGGTCATCGGAAATTGAATCTGGGATCTCTCGAATGTCGGCCTCGGACGCCGCTTGAACCATCCCGTTCGGTGAAAAGTAAAAGTTTCATGAAGTGCAAAGCAATAACAAGAAAGATCTCGGAAATGGGTAACGCCATAAAAAAGTATTTGAATAAATTGGGTGCTTTAAAGAGATCTACATTTTTTGTGTCTGTCTCTTACGATTTACCAATTACACAAAAGTAATTCAACATTAAGAGGACTTCACTGTCTATTTCCAGAAAATTCAAGATATATGTTCAATTGGTTATGAAAATATCTTAAACATGTGGCATTTTATTTAAATCGTTAGAGACATTTTTGAGAAAATCAAAATGTTCGCAAAATTTTCCATGTAAAGGATAGTTTGGGGTGGGGGATTTGCTTGAAAATCTTCGTGTCATATCCTTGGAAGATGCTGAACTTAAATATTAAGTTTGGTTTTTAAACTTTTCGTGTTTGAGTGTTACTGTTCACAGACACACACACACACATAAATACACACACAGAATTTCTCTAAAACTCCGATGTGTTGCATTCACCTGAGTTTCTCTACTCACTCTTCTACAAACTATTCTTACAAAAACTTATTTTCCTATCTGCTTCTTGTTATAATCCAGATAAACTTGATTACATATTTTCTACATTTCATGATACGTATACCATACTATAACGATAGTCGGATTTTTAAAAGGCAGATGGCTAAGTGATGCCTTGGAAACTCAATGCTCTTTGCATGACCACCAGAATAAAAAAATCTGATGCGTTACACTCACATGACTTTCTCTACTCTTGTACAAACTATTTTTACAAAGGCTTATTCTCCATATACTTCATGTCAATCGAGATAAACATTTGCAGACTCTCTTATTGCTAATTTTCTTGTAGATGTAAGGGGACTATATATTTACAAGGGCAATATAGAAAAACAGTAGCCTTTAAGCACATACATATCTCTTAATAGCTGGTTGCTAGGTGCAGCACCATTCCCTTTGCCACAGATTAATACTCTTTGCATATCCAAGACAAAAAAATGAATAACGAATTCCCATTTGAGAAAATAAGTATTTAAAAATTTAAGGGAATAACAAGCAATATCTCGAAAATGGTTCACTCAACAAAAAAAATGTATATGACATAAATTGTGTATTTTAACGCGATCTACATTTTTTGTGTAGTAAAATTTTGTCTATCTCTTATGGTTTACCAGTTATGCAAAAGTCGTTCACAATGAAGAATACTTTTGGAGAAATTCCCAGAAAATTCGAGATATACATTTCATTTGTCATGAAAATATCTTAAACATATGATATTTTAATCAAAATCGTTGGAGCCATTTTTGAGAAAATTAAAATTTTGGAAAAATCTTCCATGTAAAGGGTAATCTGGGGTGGGGGATTTTCTTGAAAACCTTCGTGTCGCATCTCTGGAAGATACTGAACCTAAATACCAAGTTTGGTGTTTATCCGACTGTTCGTTTCTGAGTTATGCTGTTCACAGACAGACACACACACAGACAGACACACAGACACACACGGACATGTTTCCAAAAATGCTTTTTTTGGATTCAGGGGGTATCAAAACATGTATTTCCGGTGAAATCTCGGTATCGATTTTTTGGGTGGAATACAATACTTCCCCTACTTACTATACGTAGTAGAGAAAGTAATAGCGTCTTACAACTTGAAAACATATAAACAGATATTTCAAAATTCAAACCAATAACAAAGAATATCTCGAAAATGGTTAACACTACCAAAACTTTTATGCGTTTTAGCGAGATCTACATTTTTTTTGTTAGGAGGAGGAAGTAGCAGAAGGCAGACGGACGGGCCCCAGACCCCAAGGATCTCCCCTAAAATGTTTTCTAAAAATGCTTTTTTTTTATTCTGGGACCTCAAACCTTAATTTCCAGTGAAATCTCAATATCGAATTTTTAGGTGAAATACAATACTTTCTCTACTTATTTAAAAATTAGGTTAATAGGACAAATATTGGAAAAATAAATTGTAATATTATAAACTATGTGTATTAGTCTTATGTTATTATCTTAAAAACACATAATATGAGATATATGTAAAACTAAATAAGTTAGCATAGCTTCTAGCAGAATGGAGCAAAATTATCTGGGAGTTAATGTGTCATTCGTGAAGTTGATCTCGTGGTACTTTATGTTTGAAATGACCCCTTTCCCCTCAAATATTGCAGTTGATTTCTTAAAGGCCTTAACTAATAATCTCTTTATTTCCCATGTCAAAGTCGAAGGTCTCACCTGCAAGGTGATCTTATCAATATTTCTAGGAAATTGGGAAGCATTACGTAACTTCTCTGTCGTTCCCCTTCAGTTATCTATGTCTGTGATGCATTTCCTAGGAAGTCTAGCGTGAGCATTCCAAGAAAGTGTAGGAGTGAAAGCCTTGTCAAGAGTAATTAACCAGAAGTTGAAGAATGTGTGTTGTAGCGTGATTAATACACAAGAAACTTCCGAGACTCGGGATTTAAGGCGCTTTGTACTGCCAACTAAATAATAAATATCTAGGGCAGCTCACAAACTGAATTCTGTTATTTAAAAGCAAACTACACTACTATGGAAACGCAGCCTTAAACACCCTCTTCTCTTCGATACAGAGATGCCAATGGAAATACTCATGCTTTGAGGTCTGCTAAAAATAAGAGAAAAGAAACTCTTAGAAAATAGAATTTCAGCAGGGTGTTCCATTTCTTGTTTATTGCTACAACAGCAATAAACAATGTGCATAAAACTGCTGCGTCATCTCCACATACACGCGCGTGATAAAATTGTGTTTTGAAGAAGTTTTGTTACGTTATTGCTACGTACGGAAAGCCAATTTTAAGTAGGAGTTGTATTATATTTCAACTGTTGGGGAGTCGAACTTGAAGTAGTTGCAACCGACGTAAGGTACCCGGTAGCCTTTGCCCCAAATATACTTTCTGGCGGCCTTTGCCCCAAAAATGTTTAAAAAATATTAACTTTGTAATCAAACTGTTGCTTTAAATCTTTAATATTTATGTTTCCCTCAGCTGCGTCAGTATTTATTTTAGAGTCACGTTTCTCTTAGCAGGGTAGTGGTACGACTAAGAATGCAGGCTTACACAGATTATAATTTTAATTCACTTCTTTTATTAATGCTTGATACGATTTATATAACACTTCACTGTTATAGAGAGCTGTGAGATTCTTTTAATTAATTACTTGCACTTTTTAACACGTAAACTATTTTTTTGTCTCACGAATACGTATTACAAACGGTTACAAACACTGTCTGCAGGCAACTGAGCTGATTTCAACCGCCTAAACTTGTAAATTTCTGTATTTCAAGTCTCTGATTTGCTATTCCTAATCCAATAGAATACCTTCATTTAACTAAACCTTTTTCTGGTTGTTGATTGGCTTTTTGTAAACCGTCCCAAAATTTACATTATTGTTGCTCAAAGAATGACTAGTAGCATTTAAACTTTCAAATTCATTATTGCCTCAAGGTTACCTCATTGTTATCCCATTGTTAGCAACTTTTAACCTATTATTCTCACAGCTCCTACATTATTAAATTACGTAATATATTTACATAACATTATTACACATGGATACAATAATACAAACATATACAATGAGTGTTACATACATTTTTTATATATTGTTACATACACATATTGATTTAAGGCCGGCTGTTATTGAATTATATATATTATACAATTAGACTAAAATCAGTTTAGTATTAAAATACTGCCTCAGTTTTTACTTTCACTATTAACAAACAAAATTTCACTGGAAATACACGCTTTGGGGATCCTAGAATCCAGAAAAAGTCTTTTTAGAAAAATATTCCTGTTTTTGTGTCTCTGTGTATGTCTGCCTGTCTGTCCATGAACAGCGTGGCTGAAAAACGAAAAGTTGGTTAAATACCAAACTTGATATAATGCTCAGCGTCTTTCCGGGATAAAACACCAGGTTTTTCAAGGAAAACACACTAACTACCCTTTACATGAAAGAATTTTCGTTGTTGTTTATCAAACATTTTCCTAACTATTTTGACTATAATTACCATTCGTTTAAGATATTTGCATAACACATAAAGTGTATATCCTGAATTTTCTTGGAATAGCCTGTGAAGTCCTCTTCATTCTAAATGAGTTTTGTATAAGTTGGAAACTGTAAGAGATCTTACTACACAAAAAATTTAGATCTCGTTAAACCACACGGTTTATGTCAAATACATATTTTTTCTCTGAGGTTAGCTATTTCCGAGATATTCTTTGTTATTTATTTGAGAAAGATAGTTGTCTTTACGTTGTTTGCCCCACGCTTTGGGCGTCAACTTGAAGTAGGTTGTATTGAAGGAGTTGTATCGTATTTGGGGAGCCGAACTTGTAGTAGTTGCAACCGCACGTATGTTAAACAGTTTCCGGTAGCCTTCGCCCCAAATGTACTTTCAGGTGGCCTTTGCCCCAAGCTTTAAAAAAAATATTAACCTTTTAATTAAAACTGTTTCTTTAAATACTATATTTTATGTTTGCCTCGGCTGCGTCAGTATTTATTTTAGAGACATGGATATCTTGGCAGGGCGTGATGCGACAAGAATGTAGGCTTACACAGATTTTAAGTTTTAATTCATTCCTTTTTATTAATCCTTGACACAAATTAAATAGCACTTCACTGATATAGAGAGCTGGGAGATTCATTTTATTAATTAATTACACTTTTACCACGTAAAACTATTTTTCGTCTCACACGAACACATATTAAATCTCTCGAGGACGCACAAGCAACGCAACCAATTATGACAACTGTCTGCAGGCAACTGAATAGATTTCAACCGTCTAAACTTGTAAATTTCTGTATTAAAGTCTCTGACTGGCTAATCCTACTCCAATAGAATACCTGCATTTAACTAAAGCTTTTTCTGGTTGTTGATTGGCTATTTTTATAAACTGTCACTAAAATTACATTATTGTTACTCCAAGAATCACAAGTAGTATTGTTAAACTTTCTTACTCATTATTGACTCAAGGTTACCTCATTGTTACCTCTTTGTTAGCAGCTTTTGACCTATTTCTCACAGCTCCTACATTATTAAATTACGTAATGTATTCACATAACATTATTGAACATGTTTACAATAATATAAGCATATGCAATGACTGTTACATACATTTTACAAATTATTACATACACATATTGCTTCAAGGCGGGCTGTTATTAAATTTACATATTATATAATTTGACTGAAATAATTTAAGTGTTAAAAACACTGCCTCATATTTGAATTTTCAAGTACTTATACTTATTTCAAGTGGTCATTTGCTAATCGTTTTTTCCCGTAGTAATGCAGCAGCATGGAATTTCATTGCCATTACTCCATTTTTAAAAAAAATCTGACTATCGCTTTAGACTACAGTATTCTTCTTTCACACACAACGAAATTTATAAATGTATAATGAAAGTGTGTCTCGATTAACAAGAAATAGATATAAGGAAATGTTTTCTTATGAATACTTTATAGAAGACTGAGTAGAGATAGTCATGTGACGCAACATATCAGATTTTTTATCTTAAGTTTAAAATCACATTATGTCAATGGTAACCAAGCGTTTCTCGGTATAAAAATACCCTTGTATCTTTTGAATCCCTTCCCTTGTTTTTGAACACAGAGCAGATGGTTGGAAAGTTTGCGGAATCTGCATTATTGTACGGTAGTAACAACACAGCGAAGTGACGCTGCGGTAACGTGTGTGACTCGCATTCGGGAGGTCCCGGGTTCGAACCCCGGCGACCGCCCACTCTGACCCATGGCTTTTTCTGGTTTCCCCGGGTCGGTAGGTGAATGCTAGGGTAGTTCATCTTCTACCACGACTCTCCTTCCTCTCATTTCCTGTACCCATAATCTTCCTTGTCATCTGTTTCAGGATTGTAGGACCAGGCGACAGTGTTCGGCGTTTTGCGGCTGGACGGTGGTTGTGCTCTTTGTAGAGGTTTCTTCCCTGGCGTCGTTGTGTGACTGCTCAGTTAGGACCCGACTTCGGCCGGGGGTTCGGAGACTTGTGAGTGGGCCCGGGCGGCTTCGGATGTTATCTGGAAACGTTACGGACCATATTCATGCTTGTGCCCTTCTCCATCCGGATCTGGCCGCCTTTCGGGGTCTCTCTCCCTCCCAGGCGCCACAGTAGAAGCAAAAAGGGCCATGGTGGCCTACTTGCGGTGCTCTGACCCAGTCCCCCCTCCGTTCGTCCGTACCTTTACCTTTTACTTTTCTATAAGAGTAACAAGTGAAATAATCAAAATCCTGGTCACTTACAATACGACATTTTTATTTCAGTCGGATATTTTCCGAGGTTGCAAGGAATTGCAATTCTCTGCTTTCAAATTAATTATTTTCTTGAGAATAGCGTTAGTTCTTTACAATTTTTTCAAAAATTACTAACGATTTACGTTAAAATGCTGTATGCTTATAACAAAGCATAAACAAGAGCATGTTTTATGGGTTTACATACAATGTCAGTCATCTCTTTTCAATTATTGTGAACTCTCATCACTGGAAAACTATACATGGCAGATAATTACTTCTTCTATGTAAGACATGAGTAACATCTTACGTGCTACAAACACACACACGACTTTCCTTTATTTCATGTCTGTTCTGTCATTCACCATAGCCTGGTGTTTTATCTCCTTCCTATAAACGTGATAAACACTATTTGTATAAATGGTTTCAGTAAACGTGTTGTTGTGGATTCACAGGAGGCTGAGGAAACAGTCAAATATCGCTTTTTAGTGGGAACACAAATTATTCTTACGAAAGTTTATTTTCCAAAATAGTTGCATTACATATTTTCATATAGATACAAAGGGAATAGCGATAGCCAAATGTTTGAGAGCTGGGCGCTATACCAGAGTGTATTGATAAGTCAGTGACTTTTGAAAGAAAATAATAATTTTTTCAAAAAATCAATTTTATTTCTCAATATAGTCTCCTTTCAATTCAATACACATTGTCCAACGTTTCTCCTATTTTTAACCCTTCCATAAAATATGATTTTTCGAAGTCAAGTTGATAGTAATGGATCCAAGTTTCATCAATCGTGATATAACGCCGCAAAAACTCTTTTGGGTTGCGCTGGAACATGTTCAAACATCCCTGTGAAATGGTCACATGATTCCGCTTGTTCTCAACTGTGAGCAGTCGCGGAACCCATCTTGCTGATAGCTTTCTCATACCCAAAATTTCGTGCAGAATGTTATACACCCGTTCACTCGAGATATTTATGGTTTTGGCTATCTCACGGATTTTCACTCGGCGCTCTTCCAACACAATATCGTGAACTTTGTTGACCATTTCTTCTGCTGTGACCTCAACCGGCCGTCCTGTGCGCACGGCATCTCTTATGCTCGAACGGCCACATCGAAATTCTGTGAACCACATGTGACGGATCAGAATCCCCATAATACTTGTTCAACTTTTCTTCTGTTTCCTTCACCATCTTACCACGCAAACAGTAGTGCTTTATCAGAACACGAAATTCACTTTTCTCCATTTTCTACGAAGCCACACACATCTGCTTATTTTAGACGCTCTCAGCAATGTTCTAAGAAACAAATGACGAGAATTTCTGCGATTATACCCAGAACAGATGTAAGACTTGGGTGCAAACAAGAAACCTGTAATTAGAACGCTGTCTCTCGTCAAAGTCAAGTACTTATCAATCCGCCCTCGTGTCTGCCTTAAAATTCCATACTTTTTTCATCACATTGCAAGTAACAAGTACAAAGTTGCTTTTAAAGTATGATAAAGTATAAAACAATTCGTACCATTAATAACGGATACATCGGAAATGGCTGATGCAACAGAAAAAACATACTTTAAATAAATTGTGTGTTTTAAAGAGATCTACATTTGTTGAAAAGTAAGTTTCCGTCTATCACCTAACGCTTACCAGGTAGACAAGCTTATACGAAGTTCCTCCCAAATCAGGACTTCATAGGCTAATCCTAGAAAATTCAGGCTATACATTTTCTTAACCATGTAAGCATCTTTAACATATGGTATTTTAGTCAGAATAGTTAAAGCCATTTTTTAGAAAATAAAAAATTTCTAAAAATGTTCCATGTAAAAGGTAGTTGGGATTGAGGGATTTTCTTGAAAATCTTCGTGTCGCATTGTCGCATCTTTGAAAGCTACTGAACTTAAATGCCAAGTTTGTATTTATCCGACTTTTAGCTTTTGAGTTAGGTTGTTCAGACATACACACACACACACAAACACACTCAAACCGTTTTCTTTAAAATACTTTCTTTGGATCAGAGTTCCTCAAAACATGTATTTCCGGTGAAATTTCGTATCAGATTTTTTAGTGGAATGCAATACCTTAGCATGGCTTAGGTTGGGAGGGTGGAAAGCTCGCAAGATTGCTGACGATGATGGCAGGAGGATTTGCTCATTATGCGGGGATCAAGAAGACTGGACGCATATTTTGGCAGCATGCGTGCAGACGGAGAGTATTAGGAAAACAGACGGAGGACAGCATGCTGGGACATGATTCTAAACAGCCAAAACTGGCCAAGCTTGGGCACATACTTAATGGGAGTACGTGTACTAAGAGATAAGGTGTTTATGTAAATTTTCTTTAAATATATGTGGTGCTTGAGCACGTGTGTGTGTGTATGTGTGTGTAGATAAGGTGTTTATGTAAGTTTTCTTTAAATATATGTGTTGCTTGAGCACTTGTGTCTGTATGTGTGTGTTTGCGTGTGTGATTCAGAGTGTTTTTCAATTTTATATGTATGTATATAATGTGGTGATTTTAAACATAGTTGTTTCTGATCGATTCTGCAAGTCACGTATACAGTCCAGGTATTTTTCTAGAGAGCATGTACGGTCTTATGACCCATGCGATTGTGTTATGCAATTAATGTAATACTAAGTACTTAATAAATACCACTACCACTAGATACGTGTAGAGAAAATGAAAAGGGTGGCTTTATGCTATATAAGTTTAGGACCATATCTTATGGTTTCTCAGTTATAGAACATTCAATAAGAATAACTATTACTTCTCAGGCTATTTACGTAAAAGAATTCATGACGTGCCAATATTATAAACATACAAAATCGTTAGACCGTATGTTAGAAAATAAAAAAACGAAACTTTTTCAGTGTAAAGAGTAGAAAATCTTCGGCTTGTATCCTAGAAAGTCGCTAGTCTTTAATGTGAAGTTATTCGATTTTTCATTTTCGGCTTATGCTGCTCTGTTACTCCTCTCATTCTCTCTCTCTCTCTCGCACACACTCACACTTTACTAAAAATGCTCTTTGGAGTTCAGTATATATCTGATATCTCAAGATTTTCTGAAAGCTTGGTATCAAACTTTTATGTGAAATGCAACATATATTCCACTTACCATAAGTAACCAGCATAAAATATTTGGTATTGTTTTTCCTAAAAGTTTAAATTCTTAGCTTTCATTTCCTACTTATGGCGCAATCTAGAATCCCTGCCGCAGACGAGTTTTAAATAACGTATGCTTTTGCAGAGTTTTCAAATACGAACTATTTTTCTTGGCTGCAATTGTTTCTTGCAGCACTAATTTGTGATAGTTTCTCGAGCCTTTATATATGTCATACCTTAAGGATGCAAATTTACACTAAGATTTTGCTTTGTATTCATTCACGTGGTTTTTATTCCATAAAAATTTGAAAATATATCCAAATGTTAAACAATGTTGAAAATTGTGATTATCAGATATTTTTTCAAACAAGATAAATTACAAAAGTGCATAAAGGTAACTTTTATAATTAAGTTGATGAGAAAATCTCAGATTTAATGGTTGAAAACTGTGATGCAATGAAATTAAAACAACAAACTGCCCTATTTTTACTTTCTCTATCACTTACCTAGAAGTTAGAGAACGTATTGCATTCCATCAAAAAATCGTTACCGAGGTTTCACCAAAAGTACACGTTTTGAAGCCCCCTGAATCCAAACAAAACATTTTTGGAAACATGTCCGTCTGAGTATCTGTGTGTCTGTGAACAGCATAATTCAAAAACGAGAAGTAGAATAAACACCAAACTTGGTATTTAAGTTCAGTATCTTCCAAAGATTTTCAAAAAATCCCCCATCCCAAACTTCCTATATATGGAATATTTTTTGAATTTTTTATTATTTAAAACCCTAACCATTTTGATTAAAATAGCTCAAATGAAAGTTAGTTACGCGACAAATAAAATCTATTTATTAAATTTTCTGGGAATAGCGTATAAAGTCCTCTTGAGGCAGTATTTTTAATACTTGAATAATTTTAATTAAATTATATAATATGTAAGTTGAATAACAGCCCGCCTTGAAGCAATATGTATGTAATAATTCTTAAAATGTATGTAACAGTCATTGCAAATGCTTATATTATGTAAACATGTTCAATAATGTTATGTGAATGCATTACGTAATTCAATAATGTAAGAGCTGTGAGAATAATAAGTTTAAAGTTGCTAACAATGAGGTAACCTTGAGGCAATAATGAGTTTGAGAGTTTAAATGTTACTAGTCATGATTAGAGCAACGATAATGTAAATTTTGTGACAGTTTAAAAATAGCCAATCAACAGTCAGAAAAAGCTTTAGTAAAATGCAGGTATTCTATTGGACTAGGATTAGCCAATCAGAGACTTGAAATACAGAAGTTTAAAAGTTTATACGGTTGAGATATGTTCAGTTGCCTGCAGACCTTGGTAGTGACCGGATGGTTGATGTGTTCTCTAAAGAAATATTACGTATTCGTGTGAAACGAAAATTAAGTATACTTGTTAACAAAGTGCAAGTATTAAATAAAAGAATCCCACAGCTCTTAAGATCAGTGTAGTGTTATATAATTTGTGTCAAGAATTAATAAAAAGAAGTGAATTTAAACTTAAAATCTGTGTAAGGCTGCATTCTTGTCACACCACGCCCTGATTAAGAGAAAGTGTCTCTAAAGTAACACTGAAGCAGCCGAGGCAAAACCAAACATAAATAATATCTATAGAACAAGTTTAATAACAATTAATATTCATTTTTAAACTTGGAGCGTAAAAACAAAACGAAAATCATCTTTCTTCAAATTGGCTTCCCAGACGTGGAAAAGAAAATCATCTTTCTTCAAATTGGCGCCCAGCGTGGGGCATATCTTCTTCACTCTTCATTCGGAAAGACGTTTATGTAATCTAAACGAAAACGTACTATACAAAAAATGTAGAGCTCTTTAAAACGCACAATGTATTTCAAATAAGGTTCTTTGTGGCATAAGCCGTTTCTGAGATATCCGTTACAGGTTCGAATATTCCATTTCTTGGTCATTCTTTTAAAAGCCCCATCGATCTTCAGCTGTTCCTGGCGATTAAATGGAAACAGTATGGAATTTTAAGGCCAGCATATAGCATCCAGTTCTTAAACATTTGACTATCGCAGTTCCCGTTGTATCTATAACGACATGTGTAATGTAGCCATTTCTCAAAAGTTTATCTGGATTAAAATGAAGTAGATAAAAAAGCCTGATGTGTTACACTCACATGACTTTCTCTACTCAACACTTTCTCTCACTCAACAAAAAAAGTGTATATGACATAAATTGTGTATTTTAACGCGATCTACATTTTTTGTGTAGTAAAATTTTGTCTATCTCTTATGGTTTACCAGTTATGCAAAAGTCGTTCACAATGAAGAATACTTTTGGAGACATTCCTAGAAAATTCAAGATATACATTTTATCTGTCATAAAAGTATCTTAAACTTATGATATTTTATTCAAAATCGTTAGAGCCATTTTTGAGAAAATTAAAATTTTGGAAAAATGTTCCATGTAAAGGGTAGTCTGGGGTGGAGAGATTTTCTTGAAAACCATCGTGTCGCATCTCTGGAAGATACTGAACCTAAATACCAAGTTTGGTGTTTATCCGACAATTCGTTTCTGAGTTATGCTGTTCACAGACACGCACACGGACATGTTTCCAAAAATCTGATGTGTTACACTCACATGACTTTTTCTACTCTTGTACAAATTATTTGTACAAACGCTTATTCTCCATATGCTTCATGTTAATGGAGATATCGAGATGTCAATCTTATTGATAATTTTCTTGTAGATGCAAGGGGAATATGGTAGGTTTTAAGCGATATCAAATATTTTAACGCTGGTTGCTATGTGGCGCATTCCATTCTCTTTGCATGTCCAGGACATAAAAAAATGAATAACGAATTTGAGAAAAAGTATAAGTATTGCAAAATTTAAGGGAATAACAAGCAATATCTCGCAAACGGTTCACTCAACAAAAGAAATGTATATGACATAAATTGTGTATGTTAACGCGATCTACATTTTTTGTGTAGTAAAAGTTTGTCTATCTCTTATGGTTTACCAGTTATGAAAAAGTCGTTCATAATGAAGAATACTTTTGGAGACATTCCCAGAAAATTCGAGATATACATTTTAATTATCATGACAATATCTTAAACATATGATATTTTAATCAAAATCGTTAGAGCCGTTTTTGAGAAAATTAAAATTTTCGAAAAATGTTCCATGTAAAGGGTAGTCTGGGGTGGGGGGATTTTCTTGAAAACCTTCGTGTCGCATCTCTGGAAGATACTGAACCTAAATACCAAGTTTGGTGTTTATCCGACAATTCGTTTCTGAGTTATGCTGTTCACAGACACACACACGGACATGTTTCCAAAAATCTGATGTGTTACACTCACATGACTTTTTCTACTCTTGTACAAATTATTTGTACAAACGCTTATTCTCCATATGCTTCATGTTAATGGAGATATCGAGATGTCAATCTTATTGATAATTTTCTTGTAGATGCAAGGGGAATATGGTAGCTTTTAAGCGATATCAAATATTTTAACGCTGGTTGCTATGTGGCGCATTCCATTCTCTTTGCATGTCCAGGACATAAAAAAATGAATAACGAATTTGAGAAAAAGTATAAGTATTGCAAAATTTAAGGGAATAACAAGCAATATCTCGCAAACGGTTCACTCAACAAAAGAAATGTATATGACATAAATTGCGTATGTTAACGCGATCTACATTTTTTGTGTAGTAAAAGTTTGTCTATCTCTTATGGTTTACCAGTTATGAAAAAGTCGTTCATAATGAAGAATACTTTTGGAGACATTCCCAGAAAATTCGAGATATACATTTTAATTATCATGACAATATCTTAAACATATGATATTTTAATCAAAATCGTTAGAGCCGTTTTTGAGAAAATTAAAATTTTCGAAAAATGTTCCATGTAAAGGGTAGTCTGGGGTGGGGGGATTTTCTTGAAAACCTTCGTGTCGCATCTCTGGAAGATACTGAACCCAAATACCAAGTTTGGTGTTTATCCGACTCTTCGTTTTTGAGTTATGCTGTTCACAGACACACAGACAGACACACAGACACACAGACAGACACACACACGGACATGTTTCCAAAAATGCTTTTTTTGGATTCAGTGAGTCTCAAAACATGTATTTCCGGTGAAATCTCGGTATCGAAATTTTGGGTGGAATACAATAATTCCCCTACTTACTATACGTAGTAGAGAAAGTAAAAATGCTTTTTTTTGGATTCAGGGGGTTTCAAAACATGTATTTCCGGTGAAATCTCGGTATCGAATTTTTGGGTGGAACTCAATACTTCCCCTGCTTACTATAAGTAGTAGAGAAAGTAATAAACTTTCGTAGGAATAATTTGTGTACCCACTAATAAACGAGGTTAGAATAAAGTCATGAGAATGTAGCACTTCAGATTTTTGAAAAAGTGCACAAGACAGAGCGTTCAAACGCATTGGTAACTTTATTATAAGTCTAAGCGAAGTGCACATTTTCATATTTACAGTTCAGCTACTTAAGGGGAGATTAAACTCAAAAATTTCCAAAAATGACATTTTTAGTGTTTGTGTGGTTTTAGTAGTTGGAATTTTCTCTTTAATTTAACATACGTTTTATCATTGCAGGCTTAATAATTATATATTTTTAAAAATGGTACTGTATCTATCATTTTATCTGCACCACTTCACAGAAGACAAATTACAACTCCTACACACTTTGGAAACGAGTGCGGTGGCGCAGAGAGTGCACTGGCCTTTGGGAGGTTCCGGATTCGACCTCCGGCGACCGCCCACTCTGACCCATGAGTTTTTCGTGATTTCCCAGGTCGATAGGCGAATGCTGCGGCGGTGCCTCTTTAACCACGACTTTACTGCCCCTCATTTCCTGTACCCATCAACTCTTCACTGTTATCCCTTTCAGGGTTGTAAGACCAGGCGACTGTGTTCGGCGTGTTGCGGCTGGACAGTGGACATGCGCTTTGTAGAGTTTTCTTTCCTGGTGTCGTTGCGCGAATGCTCAGTTAGGTTCCACCTCCGAGTGGGCCCATCAAAAGTCTGGAAGCCAGTGGGTGGGCCCGGCAGACTCGGATGCGTTCGATCTGGAAACGTTAGGGACCCTGTCACCCGGATCTATTCGCCCTTCCAGTTTCTTCCCTCATCCTTCCCTCCCAGGGGTCACGGTAGAAGCAAGCAGACCCTGCCTTTGGCGTTTATACACTTTGGAGTAAACTAATAAACCTTAGCGCATATATTACAGGAAGTTTTGTTCTACAAATCGATACTGTGTTAAGTATAGCAATTTCGTGCGCTCAAGCTATGTGGTTTCTTTCTCTGAAAATGTATGCCAGTTTGTTTTCTCCAGTTTTACTTTAAACAGCTTTTTCTAGGAATCACATCTGCTGGCAGAAATATCCCGTTTTTTCGGATGATGTAGACACTGCTGAGGATTTACCTTGATGTTAATAATACAGTTATTTATTTTTAGAGCAACAGTTGCGGATAAGTTTTAATCAAAAAGGAGTGTAATCAAGAAACTACCGAGCGGGATGGCTCAGGCGGTGACACTGTGGCCCGCATTCAGGAGGTCATGCTTCGATACCCGCGGTCGAACTTCGGAGTTTTCCCCGGGTCGCTAGGCGAATGCTGGGAACGTTCATTACATCCACCGAATTTCCTGTACCTCTATTTTACCTCCTTTCTCATTTCAGTTCACTTTTCTTCTGCTTGGTCTCTTTTTGGTTGAATGTGTCGGCGGGAGGCTCAGCATTTATATGACTTTCTCTACCCTGTATCGTTAATTAGTGTGCGTACAAATTATTCTTACAAAACTTATTTTTCTATGTGCTTTATTTTAATTGAGATAAACCTTTGTAGAAATAGCTATATTACACATTTCGTTTGAGGCAGTAATTTTAACAGTTAAATGATTTCAGTAAAATTATATAATATGTAAATACAATAACAGCCCGCCTTGAAGCAATATGTGTATGTAATAATTTGTAAAATGTATGTAACAGTCATTGCATATGTTTATATTATTGTAAACATGTTCAGTAATGTTATGTGAATGCATTACGTAATTTAATAATGTAGGAGCTGTGAGAATAAGTTAAACGTTGCTAACAATGAGGTAACAATGAGGTAACCTTGAGGCAATAATGAGTTTGAGAGTTTAATAATGCTACTAGTCATTATTGGAGTAACAATAATGTAATTTTAGTGACAGTTTATAAAATAGCCAATCAACAACCAGAAAAAGCTTTAGTTAAATGAAGGTATTCTATTGGATTAGGAATAGCCAATCAGAGACTTGAAATACAGAAATTTATAAGTTTAGACGGTTGAAATCAATTCAGTTGCCTGCAGATAGTGCTCATAACTGGATGCGTTGCTTGTGCTTCCTCGAGAGATTTAATACGTATTCGTATGAGACGAAAAATAGGTTTACGTGTTAAAAAGTGTAATTAATTAATAAAAAGTATCTCACAGCTCTCTATATCAGTGAAGTGTTATTTAAATCGTATCAAGTATTAACAAAAGGAGTGAAGTAAAATTATAATCTGTGTAAGCCTACATTTTTGTCGCATCACAACCCTGCTAAGAGAAACGTGTCTCAAACAATAATACTGACGCAGCCGAAGCAAACATAAATATATAATATTTAAAGAAACAGTCAAATTACAAACTTAATATTTTTTTACATTTGGGGCAAAGACCACCTGAAAGTACATTTGGGGCGAAGGCTATCGGAAACTGTTTACCATACGTGCGGTTGCAACTACTTCAAGTTTGGCTCCCCAACAGTTGAAATATAATACAACTCCTTTAATACAACCTACTTCAATTTGGCGCCCAAAGTGTGGTGCAAATAACGTAACAAACCACCTGCTTCACGTTATAGATACAAAGGGAGCGGCGATAGTCAAATGTTTGAGGATAGGACGCGCTAACGCTGACTTCAAAGTTCCATACTTTTTCCATGTAATCGCGAGAAACAACTGAATGTCGACAGTACTTTAAAAGAATGACAAAGGTATTGAACAATGCGAACCATTAATAATGAATATTTTGGAAATGGCTGACGCCACAAAAACGTTTTTATAATAAATTGAGTGATTTAAAGAGATGTATATATTTTTTTACTCGTACAGTACGTTTTTGTCTATCGCTCAACGTTTACTAGTTATAGATTATATAAATTTCTTCTGGATGTACAGGACTTAAGAGGCTATTCCCAAAAAATTCAAAATATGAGTTTTATTTTTCGTGTAAATATTTTAATAAATGCATTTTAAACAAAATACTTAGAGCCATTTTCAGAAAATCAAAAATTTCGAAAAATGTTCCTTGTAAGGAGAAGTTTTGGGTAGAACTATTTTGTTAAAAACCTTCGCGTCGTATCTTTGGAAGAAACTGGTATTTATCCGACTTTTCGTTTTTGAGTTATGCTGTTTACAGACACACAGACACACACACGCACAGGCAGACATACGCACGGATGGTTTCTAAAAGTGTTCTTTTTGGATTCATGGTGCTTCAAAACACACATTTCTTGTGAAATCCCGATAATAAAGTTTTCGGTAAAATGCTTCTCAATCTTTAAAAAAATCAATATTTCAATGACTTTGCAGGTTAAGATTTTGAAACGTACAAAAACATTGCTGTTGTTATGTGTAATACCCGGCACAAATATCAATGAGATATATTGTGGATTTTCTCAAATTTCACAGGTACATTATCTTAATGCGAGTTACATTACAGAGTTCACGAGAGCCAACCTTCCAAATTAGCTCATGGTTTCCATAAAAATTAAACAGTTAATTTCTACTTAGGCTTCTAGATAAATTTGATAGCTGTATGTCCTTCGGCAATAATGTTCCATAACATTTGCAAAAGTGTGCAGCTATAACACTAAACAGAAATACGATTTACTGCAACGTACTGAATCTCTCCCAACGTGATCCCTTAAATGGCTGCAAACTTTCAATGTTTTAGTCAACGTTAAACTAACTTGGAAATATTTCACATTACACTTTCGTTGTTCCATTATTTTTAACGATGTATCGATTTCACTTGGAATACAACAGTCACAGAATCGATACTCCCGCCTCTATTTGAAAGTATGGTCGCTAAGGGACCAGAAGTGTGGGTTTAAAATAGAGCAAAACAAAGCCTGGTGATATCGTGCTAGGATCCGTCTAGAATAGTTCCAGTGAGGATTGTGGTCGATAAGACACGAAGTGCAAATACTTGCCTTGATTCGGTCACATATAACGATGGTGCTTTCGTGGAAATGGAATCGGGATTCCATACAAACTCCAAAGGTCTACCAAAAGATGTTTATTTACGAGGTTCCCCTTAAATGGCAGACTTTTTAGATAAAAGGTTAAATAAGGTTTGAAAAATCTGATTTGTTACAACGACACAACTTTCTTTACCCATTGAATTGCTCACTATTACTTCTTCTTTTTCTATTTCACAGTTATGACATCAAGTCATTACATTGCTAATGTCATCGATTCTTTGGTGTACCTGGTTACCCTTTTGGGTGATAATTTAAAACTGCATTGGATATCCTGTTGTGTGACATTCTGTATAAGTGTGATTTCCAATTTTCTATATTATGCTGTTGAATTCTTCTAATTTAGTTCTTCGCGAATGTTTATATCGGTTTTTCTGTCCAGTTTTGTATATTCCGCTACATACCTCAGGAATCTCATTTCTGCTGCTTGTATTTTTTTGCAAATGTTGGGTTGTATTGGTCCATGTTGCCATAGACTTATAACTTTAATTATGGAGTTGGTCTTCCATATGTTTTAAAGTTCGTCTTAAAGTTCTAGTTATGTAATATATATTTTTATTATCTTTCCGTGTATATGTACTTCGTTAATGTATCGTATTTTACATAAAGAAAACTAGATATTAACACTTGTTCCAGAATCCTATTCTCAGTATTGTCTTTGAACCTGGGCTGAATATAGACCTCTTAATGTCATTGGCTTTATTTTATCTGTTTATATTTCCATATTAAAATATTTTAACACTGTATTTAATGTACATACCATCTTTTGTAGTTTATTTTCAGTTTTTGCAAGCAGGTTCTGATCGTCTGCAAATAAAATTGTTTTTAAAATTCCATTCAGTGCTCTGATCCCTCCTGTAGTCTGTTTTTCCATAACCTTACTATTTCGTCGATTCTGGCAGAAGAATTTGCCCATTCTGTGATTTGGATGAGAACTGGGTACATATTTTGGCGGAATGTGCACAGTGAGAGAACCAGTGAACAATTAAACTCAAAGAAAAATTCTTAAGTCCCTCAAGAAAGAGATTGGCATGTTGGGAGCTACTGGCTGACCAGACGAACTGGCAAAACGTGGGAAATTTCTTGGCTAAAGTGCGCGAAGCTAGGTCAAATTTGTTCAGTTAGACAAAGGTAATTTATCTCTATTTTCCTTTTTCTTGTTCTTTTTGTTTTGTTTTCTTTTTCTGTTGTTTATTTTGTCACCATACCTTGTGTCTTAAATATGCATGAACCATGCCCATGCCCTAAATACTTGTGTAATAACTTCAATAATTTGAAACCAATAAAGACACCTTATCTATCAACTATTCCGTCTATATATACAGGATGTTTGGAAAGTCAATACGTGTTATTAGATTATCTGAGAAACTACATTAACTCTTGTTGGCATGTAAATAAATTTGACTACTAAGAGGTTTACCGTTGCTTATTTCAGAGACTGTTTGAGTGAAAATAAAGCAATGGCTGGTGTAATCAGCGTTTAAGAGACAGCTAGGAATGTCGCCAGATATGAAGCGTGGAGATCAGAGGTACAAGTTCAGAGATGCTGGAGGCAAGAGCGAGGTAGGAATGCATCACTTAAGCCGAAGACAATAAAAAAACTGTCATATGAAATTAATTACAACTGGTAGTGTGAAAAATGCACGTCGATCTGCAAGACCCTTGACGTCCAAATCACAAGACAACATGAATGTTGTTCGTAAGATGTTTCAATAAAGTCCTACAAGTCAAATAGAGAACCTGACAGGGAAAAAACATTCGTGAGGATATTGCAAATCTTTAGAATGCTAAGAAAATCCGTGGACGCTGTTCCAGAAAGATTCCAGTAGTGTGTAGATAATGCGGATGCATACGTCGAAATGTAACTTACTAACCCAAATGGTAGACCCTAATAAAATGTGTTGGATGAAAATAAAACTATGATAATTTCTTCACTCCTTGAAATATTTTATGCTAAAGGTTTGTATCGATTTTTCAACCACCCTGTATATATAACATTTCTATTACCAGTGAATAAATTATTCATAAAATCTTGTGCAATACACTCACATAAATTTCTCTATCAATTACTAACTCACAGCAACGTATGCATATAAAAAAGGTGATTCTTCTATCCACTTTACGTTGCACACAATATATTTTGACTGTCTCTGAGCTTGAGTGGTCAGTGCTTGGTTTATAAGCCCAGATTTCCCAGATTCGATTCCCCAAAAGAGTCTGAAAGTATGAATTTGGGAGTGAATGGGTTTATTTGAGAAAAATCTTATGTGTTACACTCACATGGCTTTCTCTACTCTTGTACAAACTATTTTTACAAACACTTATTCTCCATATGCTTCATGTTAATCGAGTTATCGAGATGTTAATCTTATTCCTAATTTTCTTGTAGATGCAAGGGGAATTGCTAGGCTTTAACCGATAGTCAAATATTTTAAGAGCTGGTTGCTATGTGGAGTATTCCATTCTCTTTGCATTACCAGGACAAAAAAAAATGAATAACGAATTTGAGAAGAAGTATAGGTATTGGAAAATTTATGGGAATAACAAGCAATATCTCTAAAATGGTTCACTCAACAAAAAAATGTATATGACATAAATTGTGTATTTTAACGCGATCTACATTTTTTGTATAGTAAAATTTTGTCTATCTCTTATGCTTTACCAGTTACACAAAAGTCGTTCACAATGAAGAATACTTTTAGAGACATTTCCAGAAAATTCTAGATGTACAATTCATTTGCCATAAAAATGTCTTAAACCAATAGCATTTTATTCAAAATCGTTAGAGCCATTTTAGAGAAAATTAAAATTTTCGAAAAAAGTTCCACGTAAAGGGTAATCTGGGGATTTTCTTGAATACATTCGTGTCGCATCTCTGGAAGATACTGAACCTAAATACCAAGTTTGGTGTTTATCTGACTGTTCGTTTCTGAGTTATGATGTTCACAGACACACACACGGACATGTTTCCAAAAATGCTTTTTTTTATTCAGGGGGTCTCAAAACATATATTTCCGGTGAAATCTCGGTATCGAATTTTTGGGTGGAATACAATATTTCCCCTACTTACTATACGTAGTAAAGAAAGTAAAAACTGACTAAACGAACGTTAAATAACCCTGTAGTTCAGCGAATATTATTACTCTCAGTTGCTACTTAAGTCAAATAGGACTATAACAAATTAAGCAATATAAAAAACTCATTTTTTGCTTAGGAAGGATTTAAAATTAAGCAACAAATGCTTACTCATAGCTATAACATGCAGAAAAGGCATTCAAATGTTTGTTTGCGGTAACAAAATCTTGCGATGGAAAGGAAGGAAGGAAGGACGAAAGAAAGAAAGAAAGAAAGAAAGAAAGAAAGAAAGAAAGAAAGAAAGAAAGAAAGAAAGAAAGAAAGAAAAAGCATAATTTGTAAGCATGTTCTTTAGACAACTCGGTTACACTTAGAGGTCCAAGACATACTTTAAAACAGCTAATGCTACAAAAAATTGACACAAATGTTTGGTCAAACAGAATTAATAAGATTTTGTTTATTGCTTATGGCTTACCAGTTACTAAAAAATCTATAAAATTAATCCAGAATGAAGAGGACTTCATATGCTATTCATTTTATTAGTCATGCAAATATTTTAAACAATTGGTAGTTTTAATCACAATCGTATTAGCAATTTTTGAGAAAACAAAATAACCACAAATTTTCTACGCAAAGCCTGATACGGGTTGGTTCGGATTTTCTTGAATATCATATCCTTGAAAGATGCTGGACCTAAATTCCAAGTTTGTTATCTATCCTACTTTTCCTTTTTGAGTTATGCTGCTCACAGGCACACACACACAACATTTCTTTTCTAAACACGTATTTTTTATTCTAAAATCTCAAAATTACGAGGGGCACTATTTATATTTTGAGCCTTGTCAACCCTAAATGTTGTAGGTGCCATCTGACGTTTCCAATGGAAAGCTTGACTTTTTGACCATAATCTACTTCAAACATTTTGTCAATAGAACGTCATTTGTTTTGTTTACACTAACTTGAAAATTGTGTGTCAACAAAAACATGGAATTAACTCGTGAAAATGTTCGTGTAATGATTTATTACGACCTTCGACGTGGATTATCAAGACAAGAGTGCATCGATCAACTAACTTCCACATTTGGCGACGAAGCTCCATGCTTTGCCACTGTGAAACGCTGGTATAACGAATTTAATCGTGGTCGCCGTTCGCTCAATGATGAAGTTTGTGAAGGTCGTCCAAAATCAGTTATTGTGCCAGAAAACATTGATGCTGTGCAAAACCTAATAATGAAAGATCGTCATGCGACATATTGTGAGATAGAGACAATCCTAGGCATTAGTTCCACCAGCATATATAAAATATTGTATGATTATTTAGCCGTGAAAAATGTTTGCTCTCGTTGGATCCCACATAATTTGACGCAATCTCAAAAAGATGCTCATGTCGATTGGTGAACAAAAATGCTCAAGAAATACAATTGCGGGGCATCAAAACACGTATATAAGATTTAACAGGTGACGAATCATGGATCTATGTCTATGAGTCGGAACGTAAACAGCAGTGGACTGTATGGGTGTTTCAAGATGAAGCAAATCCAACAAAAGTTGTTCGCACTCGAAGCACTTCGAAGCAAATGGTCGCCTGCTTTTTCAGCAAAACTGTCCATGTAACAGTGCCTTTAGAGGAACGTAAAATGATCAATGCCAAATGGTACATAACCATTTCTTTGCCGGAAGTCTTCGGTGAAGTAAGGAAAACCAACAAGAACCGTATGATCGTTCTTCATCAAGACAATGCAAACGCACACACATCTCGTCTAACAACAGAGTATTTAAAGGCTCAAAAATCGAATTGATGGATTATCCGCCATACAGTCCTGATTTGGCATCCAATGACTTCTTTTTGTTCCCGAACATCAAGAAGTAATTGCGTGGACAACGATTTTCGTTGGCAGAAGAAGCCGTTGATGCCTTCAAAAACCATGTTTTGGAGGTGTCTCAAGAAGACTGGAATAAATGCTTCGACAAATGGTTCAAACGGATGCAAAAGTGTATTGATCATAAAGGAGAATATTTTGAAAAACAATAAAGCAGTTTTAAATCGGAAATTACTTTACTTTAATTATTAGGCTCAAAATATAAATAGTGCCCCTCGTACTTGTTTTTCCTTCCTGTTAAGCATGATAATGTTGGCCAAAATTAATGCACATTTTGTTGTATCTACACAAGAATATAGGCTCTGTTCTTTCCACAGAAAGACAATACTCTCTCGGAGAAATATTTCTACCTCATTTACCTGTAAACCTTTCCACCCTCCCTCTCTTCCAATTTCTTGGAGTGACTCTCTTAGCATTGTTCGCCATAGCCGAAAACTGGTAACACTGATTCCTAAAGGATCGACTTTATCTTCCTTTGTTAGTTCCTCACTTAATTGATGCCATTTACCGGTTAGATTTTCTGCCTCTTCTTCGGTAGGTTTTTCTAATTGAGAAAAAGATGACAATCATGCTATACCTTGGCCCTGGCATTACTTGTTCCTTGCCCGACCTCTACAGAAACTAACTAATGGCGACTTAGTGCTTCAAAAAATATATGAGGAAGTATTGGAAACTCAAAGGTTGTATATCTCGGTGTATATATCTACTCCTTTCATCTCCTAGCAAGGCCTGTCCTTTCTTCATAGGGTAACGCTAGCGTATCGGACTCCAGCTAAAACCAATTAGAGGATGGCTCACCTAAGACGGACGCGGAGCACAAATGAAGGAGATTCTGGCAACATTCAAGAATGGAAAACACTAAAAGTAACCAAAATCATCGGAACGCTTTTTGCACGCGACTGTACATGCCTGATATCTTGTGCTGCACAGTCAATATAACTCCCTGGCCATCAGCACTGTTCTACAACGTTTACTTCCCTTTGTTAAAACCTCAGTACAATTTTTATCTTATCTCCCCCCTCTCTCTCTCTCTCTCTCTCTCTCTTTTCTAATCCTTGACTTTCCTCATCCACTTTGCTTTAACTTTTATTAAGAAATCCCCGACTTTCCTATTACTTACCTCCTGCTTGTTAACATTTTCAATACAATTAAATTACCCCCATATTATTCCATTTGTTGTCCCAGATTTTCCCTCTTCATTTGTTTAAATTTCACATTCAGTTAATGTTCTACATTTTCTTCACCATCACAAAATCCACACATTTCTTTATCATTATCTCTTAAGCCACTTAAGAATATCGTTTCCGCTCTCCTCCAAGCTAACATTTGTTTTGCTTTTTATTACACTTCTCTATATGACTTTCTCTGCCCTATTCCCTTTTTATTTTCCTGTATAATTTCAAAGCTGTTTTGTTTTCTATACTTCCCCATATCTCCTACCTTTCGATATCCTCCTCTCTTTATCTCACTTGTGTCTAAAAATCTGGGCTGTTCCTTTCCACTTGTAACCATTTTTCATTCCTATTTCTTCCAAGGCTTTCTTCAACCCTGCTCCCATCTGTTCTCACTTTGATACTATCTTATAGTACAATACGACTTCTTAATATATCTCCTTCTTTCTTTGTTAGGTACGAGGCGTATTCCAAAACTATGCTCCGTTTGGTCATAATAACAACATCGCTCGTGAGACAAGGTTTTAATGACAGTAATATGTGCCTACATATATACTTTACTTTTCCATATAATCGACGCCCAGCCACCGTTTCAAATTCAAGAAGAGGAAATAGTCGCTTGGAGCGAGGTTGGGACTGTACGGAGGGTGGTCAAAGAGTTCCCAACGAAACTCTTGAATCTTCTCCTTGCTGTCGTACAGGAGGATGATGCCAGGACGACAGTTTCTCGCGACGTCAATTTTGGATCGCACGTCTCAGTTTGGTAAGCGTTGCACAGTACACGTCAGCTGTAATTGTTGACCCACGGTCCATGAAATCAATCAAAAGGATGCCCTTTTCATCCTAAAACACGGTAGCCATCATTTTGAGATTCATGTACGGCGATTGCTTGCACTATTTTTGGTTTGGGTGATCCGGAACGGTGCCATTGCATTGACTGTTGTTTCGATTCTGCGTTGGTGTACAATGGGAAAACAAACTATCTCCATCTGGCCCATAGCGCTCTAAAAACTGTCCTGCACTACGCATTCGTTGCTCTTTGTGCTGACCGGTGAGCAGTTTTGGCACCCAGTCTGCGATATCCAAGCTGTTCAGTGACAATACTGTAAAGTGAGATTCGAGCAACATTTGGGAATTCATCAGACAGACCACTAATCGTCAAACGCCGATCACATTGAAGTTTATGGTTCACTTGCTCAACGATACTGGGCCTTCCACTCCGCTGTTCATCGTGCACATTTGTGCGGCCATTTCGAAATTCTCGATACCAGTGTCGAACCTGTTTGTCACTCATTATGTCCGGTCCATATACGAGGCATAACTCACGATGGATGTCCGCAGCTGATGATCCTTTTGCCAGCAAAAATCTAATCACATCGCACTTTACATTGGCGGGGTTTACGATTGCCGTGGCCAATGCGATCTGCTCTCACCGGCTGACAAACGCCTACTACACTACACCAACACTACGATAGGTTCCTCAGGAGTCGGTAGACAGCACTGCAGGCGTGAAACGTCATTCAGGCCTACCATCCCTTAAATATTGTTCGTCGGACCTTAGTTTTGGAATACGACTCGTATTTATAGCAAAATTATGCCATTCTCTCTAGCACTAAACCTTTCGTTCTTGCCATTCCTACTTCTAGTAAAGCAATTTCCTTGGGATGATCGCAGCAGTCCCAACAGTTCCTTATAAAATAACCTGTAACTCTGGTCACCTTATTTGTTAATTCTGATCCTTCCCATATTTCCACTCTATATAACATTGTTGCTTCCACTATAGCTGTGTTATCCTCTCCAACCATTTTGTGGACATTTCCAATTTATATTTACACACTCTTACATTTATCATAGCCGCTTTCTACTGTGAGCCTCCCAATTTCTATTATTAGGGGGTGTTTCAGTGGGATGTCCCACTTATTAATTGGATCTAGTCCTTGATTAAATAACACAAAATAAACATACCCAAGTATAAATGTGAAGTTATCTCTGGGAGAAATAACGACAGTTACCAGATGTGCTGGAATAGTCCCCTGTCCTCCTGCAGACTATTCTTGCCCGTTTCAGCATGTTTTCATATACACGTCTGAGCATGTCTATGCCGATGTTCTTTATTTCGGCTGTGATGTTTGTCCGAAGATTCTGAATGGTTCGTGGTCTGTTTCTGTAAACTCTTTCCTTGATATGGCCACACAAAAAAATCTGCTAACGTCAAGTTTGTGATCTTGGAGGCCACAAACTTTAGTACTTAGTCGCATCCCTAAGTAATCGAATTCTTTGACCATTTCCAACTTTTTGTATAATAAGTAGGGGAAGTATTGCATTCCATCCAAAAATTCTATTCCAACATTTCACCGGAAATACATGTTCTGAGGCCCCTTGAATCCAAATAAAGCATTTTGGAAATATGTCCGTGTGTATGTGTGTCTGTGAACACCCTAACTCAAAAACGAAAAGTTGGATAAATACCAACGTTGATATTTAGGTTCAATATCTTAGAAAGATACAACAGGAAGATTTTCACAACCCCCCCACCAACCAAACGCTTAAGCGACAGACGAAAACACACTGCACAAAATATTTAGATCTCTTTAAAACACACAATTTATTTTAAATAAGTTTTTTTCTGAGATATCGTTATTAAAAATTTGAATTGCTCATTTCTTGGGCATTCTCTTAGTTGTTTCTCGCGATTGCATGAAAACAGTATAGAATTTTAAGGCAGTTATATAACGCACAGTTCTTAAACATGTGGCAGTAATTTGTATCACAATAATGTAAATGCCAGAGTGATTGTAGTGTAAATAAGCATTATTGTATGACAATGATTTGAGATGTTTGTTAATTATAAGCATTGTTAGGAAATAAGTTTACACGGCCTCACTGAAACTGACAATAGCAGCGGATAACAATGTGCGAGGGGGTGAGTTGAATATTAATTAGAAGAGACAAACAAATGACGTCAGATTGGCGTGCTTTTCTTAGGAATAGCGGGAATATTTTCTCTAGAACATATGTTTTCGTAATTTTTGATTGGATATAAAAATAGACGCTAATCTTGGCGCGTTTTATTAACCAATAGCAGCTCGGTTATAATCTTTAGGCATATCGGGGTGTGGGAGTATAAAAAGCCAAAGTCAGAGGCAGATTTCGTCAGTACAACAGAAACATTTGTGCATTACACGTCGCTCAGTCCAACAGAAGCATTCACGCGTTATACGTCGCACAGTTAGTTCATCAGAATCGTTCGCGGGTTACACGTCGCGTAGTTCAACGGAAGCATACATAAAGTACACGTCGCAATTCTACAGAATCTCTCGCGTCTTAAAGTTTGTAATAAATGTGAAACACGCGAATTAATAATGTGCAGTAAATAAGTGATTATAGTGATATTAGAAAATATAACCGTTTCAGTTTGGCGTGTATCACGAATCAATATGTGAACTTAATTGCGACGGTAATAAAAGTGTAAAAACAAATTCTTTTATCAGTGTTATCTTTGAGTAACAAAATGCTTTCCGTTTACACACCCTGTTTAAGAGATTTGCTCGACTGAATAACAATAATAGCTAGCCGGAGCACCATGTACCAAAAATTCAAACTATTAATATAATAACAGGCGCCCAACAATAGATAACACGAAGTGACCGCGACAAATTGGCTTCCATACGTAGGGCATATAAACATGAAGCATCTTCCAACTACGGCTAACAAAATTCATACTACAAACATTTGACTGTCACTATTCCCTTTGTATCTAAGCTATAACCAAATGTGTAATGTAGTTATTTCTGCGAAGGTTTACTTGGATTAAAATGTAGTAGATATAAAAACAAGCTTTAGTAGGAATAATTTGTGTACTCATAATAAATGATAGAGGATAGAGCTATATGTATGTGTCACATCAGATTTTTTTTCTTCCTTAAGGTGTCCACATTTATCTAACACTACACTCCAACCAGCCCTTTTTACTTTACCTACTACGTATAGTAAGTAGGGAAAGTATTGTATTCCACCCAAAAATTCGATGTCGAGATTTCATCGAAAGTATTTGTCCCCCCGGACCCAAAAAGAATTTTTAGAAAAAGGTCCGTGTGTGTTTAGGTCTATGTCTGTGAACAGCATAACTCAAATACGAAAAGTCGGTTAAACTGTTACTTAAGTTCGCACCTTCCAAGGATATCACACGAAGATTTTTAGGAAATTCCCCTTACCCTAACTACACCTTACATAAACATTTTTTCAAACATTTTTATTTTCTCAAAACTGGCTATAAATATTTTGTTAAAATACTACATATTAAAGATACTTACATGAAAAATAAAATGTATATCTTGAATTTTCTAGTAATAGTCTGTTAAGTCCTCTTTATTTGGAAGGAATTTTGTATAATCTTGTATAACAGGTAAGCGTTAAGTGATAGACGAAAACGTACTACACAAACAATGTAGATCTCTTTACGGCACACAATTTATTCAGAAAAGGTTGCCTAAGTAAAAATTGAAAACAATACTCCTATATATTTACAAAAAAGAGCCAAATTTCTTGTAATGGCAAATCTACCACATTTGGAAGTGGTACCAATTTGTATAGCAAAGCCTCCTATAAAGGCTGAGCTGAAATATACCTCTCTACTCCAAAGAGTATAGGAGTTATAATGTTTTGTATGAAGTGGTGCAGAATTCTCATTACAAAGGCAGTACTACCTATTTCAAAGATATATACAGTGGACCATTTAAGTTAGACTGTACAATATCTCGCAAATTAAGCGTTGTAGAAAGAAATGTCTTGGATAAAAGTTTCTTGATATTATGGGGGAAAGTAAATGCCATTAGTCGTGTTTTATTTGGAGGACGTTATGATGGTCATTTTGGGACAATTTATTCTTTTAATGGGAATCTACATTTTGTATGTTGTTTTCTCACACAAAATGGTTTATAAAAAGCTGTTTATTCTGCGATGAGGAATAAGGAAACAAAATAAAAAGTGTTGATTCCCAATTACCAAACGTAACTTGACCCTCAAATGACCATCCGTGAATGGTCCAACTATTCATTGCGATCTTCCTACACAACCATTCAGAATTTTCGTTGTTATTTACGTTGGTGTAAGAACAATTGCACAGTCCTTTACACAACTGTTTTTTTAGTTTTTTATGAGGAGTGAGCAAACAACACATAAAAGGTAGGTTCCCACTTAAACGCTTAGTTTTGAAGATATTAAAAGTTTCAACTTAAATGGTCCGTCCTGTATAAAGACCGACCTCAGAAATTCCATCTAGAGAAGCAGAAAATATATCAGCCTACCATACCATACTTTAATGAACATTACACCTCAAAATAAACAAATAAATAAACAACAGCAGTAAGGTCTGCTTAGGATCCCGAGCAACAAACACACATATATTCGTGAAATGGAGGGAGCAATAGAAAATTAATAAAACCATTCAAAGTATTGTAAAATATTCTGTAGCCTCTTTCGGAATCATGTGTGTGCTTTAAGTAGCATGTAAAATGTATTATCGCTTTGAAGTCACTTAATTTTTACAAATTATTCTCTTTAGTTTCTCTACTACGTATAGTAAGTAGTGGAAGTATTGTATTCCACCCAAAAATTCGATACCGAGATTTCACCGGAAATACATGCTTTGGAACCCCCTGAATCCAAAAAGAGCATTTTTGGAAACATGTCCGTGTGTGTGTGTGTGTGTGTGTGTGTGTGTGTGTGTGTGTGTGTGTGTCTGTGAACAGCATAACTCAGAAACGAACAGTCGGATAAACACCAAACTTGGTATTTAGGTTCAGTATCTTCGATTAGCGACACGAAGGTTTTCAAGAAAATCCCCCATCCCAGATTACCCTTTACATGGAACATTTTTCGCAAATTTTAATTTTCTCAAAAATAGCTCTAACGATTTTGATTAAGATGTCATATGTTTCAGATATAATCCACGACAAATGAAATGATTATCTCGAATTTCTGGGAATGTCTCCAAAAGTATTCTTCATTGTGAACGACTTTTGCATAACTGGTAAACCATAAGAGATAGACAAAATTCTACTACACAAAAATGTAGATCGCGTTAAAATACACAATTTATGTCATATACATTTGTTTTGTTGAGTGAACCATTTTCGAGATATTGCTTGTTATTCCCTTAAATTTTCCAATACTTATACTTTTTCTCAAATTCGTTATTCATTTTTGTTGTCCTGGTAATGCAAAGAGAATGGAATACTCCACATAGCAACACCTCTTAAAATATTTGACTATCGCTTAAAGCCTAGCAATTCCCCTTGCATCTACAAGAAAATTAGCAATAAGATTAATATCTCGATTAACATGAAGCATATGGAGAATAAGCATTTGTAAAAATAGTTTGTACAAGAGTAGAGAAAGTCATGTGAGTGTAACACTTCAGATTTGTATTATTGTTGTTGCACATGTGTTGTAACCATTGTTACAATTTGTTCTCGTAATTTAATTTATTTATAATTTCTGGTAAAATATTTTTGTAATATTCACTTATAACGTTTTTGTTTAAAATCACTAAATTTATATCTTTATTCTATGTCACTAGGCAAGCTGATTTATGAGCTATACTAATAAATAAGTAAAACAGGTATTGTGCTTAAAATGATAAAACACATATGAAGTTAAAGAGTAAACTCTAATTTATAAGAATACACAAGCACTAGGAATGTCATTTTTTGCATATTTTTGCCACTTAGTCTCCCCCTAAAATGGACTATTACTGCCATCCTTATTAATGTAATCATTATTATTAACGTAAAGGTACTCAAACAGCAAGAGCATAGACATTACATTGGCAGTGTTAAGCTCCGCTCATGTTTTGGGATGATGTAAGCAACCTGTCAATCATCTGCTTGAAATTATACAAGCGGGGCTACACAGTTCATACCAACTTAGCTTGTTCCTATATGAGCAACTTCTATTGCACATAAATATAACTCCCTTGGGAAAAAAATGTATGAATTATTTTTAAAAATTAATGATGAATTCCCCCTTACACATTTTTTGTTCAAGTTATAAAATATGAAGTTTCTTCGTTACACAAGTTTCCATTATCTGTATTTGCACACGTGCATATCAAAGGTTTTACGTAATGTGTTCAACTGCAGACATTAAGCCACAAAGCTGCCATCTACAAATTCCCTCTGTGTGATCAAAACATTGTGTTGTGTTTACTGCAACGTAAAATAATAAACATCACCCCCCTCCCAGTTACCTCTAGAGCAAGAGGGGAGGTGTGGTTGCCCGCATCTATGCTTTGCAAGGAGGTCAAATGAAAGACTACAGAAAAAGGAGAGAAGAAAAAATAAAAAGGGGATGGTCGCCGCCCTGTAGCTAACACCCCCTCCCGCTCTCTCACTCTCCAGTACTGCGCTGCTGCATCGCCGGATCAATGAGAAGATGTGACGGATAGCGATTCTCCTGCCCTCTGCCCGCCACATGCGGAACCCGCTATGACATCACAAGTTCCCCACGAGGCTGCGCCACGCTAATTAACACACTCGTGTTTAACGACATTTGCACCACGACTACGCAACCTTACCTTGAAAAATGAGAACATATTCCTACCACCTCCCCAACCTTACATGCTACTGCAAGGTTACTTACTCCCCATGTGTTGTTTCATTCTAGGATTTTTTTTTTCCTTCTTGCGTTGAAGATGCTAAATTGTTTCGTTATTTGCACCACGCTTTGGGCATTAATTTGAAGTAGGAGGTTGCTGCTACGCATGGAAAGTCAGTTTGAAGATGAATGTATTATATTTCAACTGTTGGGGAGCCGAACACTTGAAGTAGTTGCAATCTCACGTATGTCAAACAGTTTCCGGTAGCCTTCGCCCCAAATGTACTTTCAGGTGTCCTTTGCCCCAAGTTTAAAAAAAAATATTAACTTTGTTATCAAACTGCTTCTTTAAATATTTATGTTTGCCTCGGCTGCGTCAGTATTATTGTTAGAGACACGTTTCTCTTAGGCAGGGTTTTGGTACGACTAAGAATGTAGGCTTACACAGATTTTAAGTTTTAATTCACTCTTTTTTATTAATCCTTGACACAAATTAAATAGCACTTCACTGATATAGAGAGCTGTGAGATTCTTTTATTTAATACTTGCACTTTTTTAACGCGTATAATTATTTTTCGTCTCACACAAATACGTATTACATATCTCTAGAGGACTCATCTTGCATCCGGTTACTATCACGGTCTGCAGGCAACTGAATATATTTCAACCGTCTAAACTTGTAAATCCTAGTCCAACAGAATACCTTCATTAAACTAAAGCTTCCTCCGGCTGTTGATTGGCTATTCCCGAACTATCTCAAAATTCACATTATTGCTACTCCAACAATGACTAGTAGCATTTAAACCTCCCTACTCACCACTGCTTTAAGGTTACCTCAGTGTTACCTCATTGTTAGCAACTTCAAATCTATCATTCTCACAGCTCCCACATTATCAAACCACGCAATGCATTCACATAACATTACCGAACATGTTCACAATAATACAAGCATATGCAATGACTGTTACATACATTTTACAAATTATTATACACATATTGCTTCAAGGCGGGCTGCTATTGAATTTCCATATTATATAATTTAACCGAAATCATTCAAGTGTTAAAAATACTGCCTCAGCGTGTCTATTTTTCTCTCCTTGCTTTTACTACCCCTAAGTGAGAAAATACCATCTTAAAATGCCATAAATAATTTTAAAAATCTTATATGTTACATTAACGTGACTTTCTCTACTATCTATCTATCGTTGATTAGTGGATATGCAAGCTATTCTTAAGAGAGTTTATTTTTCTACTCCATTATAATCAAGATAAAACTTTGCAGAAATAGCTACATCACACATTTCGTTATAGAACAAAGGGAGAACGATAGTCAAATGTATAAGAACTGGACGATATATACTAGCCTTAAAATTCCATACTGTTTCCATAACATCGTGAGAAACAACTGAAAATCGACAGAATTTTAAAGAATGGCTAAGTATTCAACAATTCGAACCATTAATAACCGGTATCTCGGAAATGCCTGATGCAAACTAAGTTATTAGAAATAAATCTTTGTTTTAAAGTGCTCTTTAATTACTATGGTTCTTAGCGTCCCATTTTATATTGGACGTGAAAGAGCGAAAATTTTGCTCAAAGGCCTCTTTATCAGGCTTGAGGTTCTTTTACGTGCCGTACATGTAGGACACGCGACCACCGGCTTTTGCTTCCCTTCCGAAGGAAGCCATGTCAAGGATTTTCTATCGTTTAACGTTTACAGTTATACAAGATTATACAAAATTCCTTCCGAATGAAAAGGAGTCACAGGGTATTCCGAAAATTCAAGACAAACATTTTATTTCTCATATAAACAGCTTTAACATATTGTGTTTAAATTAAAATCGTTAGAGGCAATTTTGAGAAATTAAAAATTTCAAAAAATGTTACATATAAAGGATGGTTGGGATGGGAGTTTTCTTGAAAATCTTCGTCTCGCATGTTGATGCAGTAATTTGTATCATAAATTATTTAAATGTAAAGAATGATTATAGTATGAATATGCATTTTTGTGTGACATTGATTTGAGATGTTTGTTGATTGTAATTATTGTTGAGAAGTGGGTTTATACGGCCTTACTGAAACTGACAATAATAGCGTGCAATAATGCAGCGAGGGGGTGAGCTGTTTATCATTATTAGAGACGAGGAAGTTACGTAATGTTGGCGCGTTTTTTTCTTTAGAATTTGCTGGAACATTCTCCCTGGAGCATATGTATTCATAATTTTCATTGGATATAAAAATAGACGCTAATGTTGGCGCGTTTTATTAGCCAATAGCAACTCAGTTATAATCTTTAGGCATATCGGGGTGTAGGAGTATAAAAAGGGCTAGGTTAGAGGTAAAGTCCTTCAGTCCGTCAGTTCGTCGAAAACATTTGTATGTTACACGTCGTTATCAGTCCAGCAGAAATATTTGTACAGTACACGTCGGTTATCGATTCGCAAGTTACGCGTATCAGAGTTATGAAAAATCTCAAGTATTGTAAAGTTAATGATACAAAAAGTTGAATTACCTGAATTAAGAATGATCAGTAAATAAGTTATTATAACAGTTTCAGTTTGGCGATTATCTAGATCAATGTGTAAATGTGATAGTGAAAGTGTTCGACAATAAAAGTGTAAAAGAAATTCTTTCATCAGTGTTATCTTTGGATAAAAGACTCCTTTCCGTTTACACAACCTGTATAAAGAGAAGTGCTCGACCAAAAAGATCATAGCTAGCCGGAGGACAGTGAACCAAAATTAAATAAAATAACAGTAGCAATTCTTTAAAACAAACACTAATACTGCCGCAAATTGCTAACACCAGATGGAGCTACAAACCTAACAAAAATATCACGTCACAAAATGGCTTCACCACGTGGAGTAAACACAAATATACACAAACATTATAAGTAATATCGTCACAAAATTGGCTCCCAAACGTGGGGCTCAGCAAATTAAATAATATTACAAGTATACCACTTCAATGGTTGGAAGGTTCTAAACTTAAATTTTAACTTTGATATTTATTCGACTTCTCCTGTTTAAGTTGTGCTGTACACAGTATACACATAAACCTTTCTCTAAAACGTTTTGGACTCAGGGGCCTCAAAACATGTATTTCTGGTGAAATCTCAGTATTAATTTTTTTAGTGGAATGCAATGCCTTCTCTATCTGCTACATACATGGTACAGAAAGTAATGTTTTTTTACTTTCTGTACTACGTGTAGTAAGTAGGTGAAGTATTGCATTCCACCCAAAAATTCGATACACAGATTTCACTGGAAATACATGTTTTGAAGTGTCATTGATCGAAAAAAGCTATTTTTAGAAAAAGATCCGTGTATGTGTGTCTGTGTCTTAGGATCTGCGAACAGCATAACTCAAAAATTAAAACTCGGATAATTACAAACTTGGTATTCAGGTTTAGCATTTTTCAAAGATGCGATACGAATATTTTCAATAAAATACACCGAGATTACCCTTTACATGGAACATTTTTCGAAAATATTTATTTTTTCCAAAATGGCCCTAACGATTTTGATTAAGGTATCATATGTTCAAGATATTTTCATTGCAAAGTATGTGTATATGATGAATTTCTGCGAATGTCCCCAAAAGTCCTCTTCATTGTGAATGACTTTTGCACAACTGGTAAACCGTAAGAGATAGGCAAAAGTTTACTACACAAAAAAAGTAGATCTCATTAAAACACCCAATTTATGTCAATACTTTTTTTTCGAGTGAACCATTTCCGATATTTTCAGGCGGTTACATATGTAGCCCGCATTCGGGAGGTCTCGAGAACGACCCCCGCCAACCGCTCACTCTCGCTCATGGGTTTTTCAGGGTTTCCCTGGCGTCGCTGCGGTACCGCTCAGTTAAGTGTCTCCTCAGCGTGGGTCTCCGCTCCGGGGAACCCTGGAGGTTGGTGGCTTCTAGGCAGGGAGTGTACGGCGTCGGATGCGTTCTATCTGGAAACGTTTGGGACCCCGTTCACGCTTGCGACCGTCGGCATCCGGATCTGGTACCCTTCCGATTTCTCTCCTCATCCTTCCCTCGCAACGGTAACGTTGGAAGCATAAAAGGCCGGCTGGGCTGCGTGCGGTGCTCTGCCCCGATTCCGGGGGGCCCACCTTGATACGTACCTTTACCTTAAACGGTCACGCTTGCTTTTAGGGGTATTACAGCGTAACGTATATTTAAATGAAAGCTATTATCACATACATAAAACACGAAAGGATTGATTTTATTGTAAAGCGTTCCTTTCTCATATGCAAATAAATACAACGGCAATGTTAATTTAATAAGCAAAACAAATGATAGGTCGCAACGTTAACTATCTATACACATAACTACCAATAACTTATTCGCTCGCTTATATACTAACAATGTTGTTCATAAATTTATCACGTTTAACCATATAACAGCACAAACACAGCTTTCATGTAATTACTATTAAAACCACAAATAGATGTTGAGTTAATCAAACCAGTCCTATCTTGTAATTAGTATTCTTCGAAAAATATTTAGTAACATCGATTGTAATTTTTGTTCTAAAACCGTTATAGAAGTATAGTAAAGAATATTTTATAACAATAAAATTAATGTGATTGAGAAATGTCAAAATCAGCGTTTAAGTTTGATAACAAGTGCAGTAAAACAACGCCAGTTAATACACTTCTTGCTGGAACAAATAATAACCCATTGAAAGCCAACATTGAAATACAAGCTGCACAATTATATATAAAATCGAAAACAAATCCAAGCAAACATCAGTGGCTTCAACAACTACCTAGAGAATACAAGCTGAAAACACAGATTACGAACAAATCCTTTTTAGAGAAGAATTATAATTACCTAAATTTATCAGAAAAATACACTCCTCATCCTCCTAGAACTAATCCAATGGATTTTATCAAGATAGTAACAAATAAAGAGCACACAACTAAATAAACAAGAAGACTCACAAGAAGTATGCAGAATTGCTACACTTGAACATCTACATAATCAATTCCCCGAAACAGAGTGGCTTAGCATTTATACAGATGGTTCTATAGATAAAATGAGAAATAATGTGGGAGATGGTATACACTGTAAATACTTTTCACATTAGTTTACATTGCCTAGACAATCCACAAAACGAGCATTAGAACAGATATGCTACAGGACTGATATAAAAGAAAATAACGTAGCTGTTCCCACAGACTCAGTTTCTGTCATTCAAGCAATAGAACGAACTGATAGTCCAGATGAATCTTATAATATTAAGGATGTGAGATCTTATTATAGATTACTACAAACAAAATTTCAACAGATAATATTACTGTGGATACCAGCATACGTGGAGTGAGTGGTAACGAGACTGCAGACTTTCTGGCCAAAAAGGGTGCAAAGCTATACTCAAAACCTATAAAATTTTGTGGACTAGATATGAAACTAAAAAATGCCAAAATTAATGTAGAACAAAAATACCAACATAATATTCAAAAGAAAATTACTAATAAATGACTCCAACATAAAAGAAATAGTACAAAAAATAAAAAATCTGATGTGTTACAATCACATGACTTTCTCCACTCTTGTACAAACTATTTTTACAAACGTTTATTCTCCATATGTTTGATGTTAATCGAGATATCGAGATGTTAATCTTATTGCTAATTTTCTTGTAGGTGCAAGGGAAATTGGTAGGCTTTAAGCGACAGTCAAATATTTTAAGAGCTGGTTGCTATGTGGAGTATTCCATTCTCTTTGCATTACCAGGACAAAAGAAAATGAATAACGAATTTGAGAAAAAAGTATAAGTATTGGAAAATTTAAGGAAATAACAAGCAATATCTCGAAAATGGTTCACTCAACAACGAAAATGTATATGACATAAATTGTGTATTTTAACGCGATCTACATTTTTTGTGTAGTAACACTTGTGTAGTCTATTTCTTATGGTTTACCAGTTATGCAAAAGTCGTTCATAATGAAGAATACTTTCGGAGACATTCCCAGAAAATTCAAGATATACATTTTATTTGTCATGAAAATATCTTAAACATATGATATTTTAATCAAAATCGTTAGACCATTTATGAGAAAATTAAAATTTTCGAAAAATGTTCCATGTAAAGGGTAATCTGGGGTTGAGGATTTCCTTGAAAACCTTCAGGTCGCATCTTTTGAAGATACTGAGCTTCGTCCTCCGTGGCGTAGTGATTATCATACTAGCCTCTAGTTTCCGAGGTAGCGGGCAGAGAGCAATGGATTTTTTCGGGCGTAAAAATCCTTAGCATGGCTTCCTTTGGAAGGGAAGTAAAGCTGGTGGTCCCGTGCTGTAGATTTATAACACGTAAAAGAACCTCAAGCCTAATAAAGAGACCTCTGAGCAAAATTACAGGTATTTTACGCCCAATATAGAATGAGACGCTAAGAACCACAGTTAAAGAGCGTCCATAAATGAACCTCAATCATAGCTGCAGTTTCTGTCACCTGTTAAGCATTTTATAGGTATTAAAGGTAATGTGGAGGGGACCCCGCAACCGGTGCAGACCACCGCAAGTAGATTGCAACGGCCCCTGGGAAGGAGGGATGAGAGAAGAGACCCAAAGAGCGACCAGATCCGATGACGACGGGTCCCTAACGTTTACAGATCGAACGCATCCAACACCACCCGGGCAACCCACAAACCACCGAACCCCCGGAAGTGCCACCGAGGCAGGTGCCTACTCGGAGACGAGATCTAGCTGAGCAGTCCCGCAAGACACCAAGGAAAATTCCTCTACGAAGCGCACAGCCACCGCCCAGCCGCAACACGCCGAACACCGTGGTCTGGTTCTACAGGCATGAAACACATGACAAGGAAGAACGTGGGTACAGAAAATGAGGAACAGGAGTGTCGTGATAGAGGCATTCGCCTGCCGACCCGGGAAACCACGAAAAACCCGATGGTAAGAATCACACCCGTTACCGACGATCAACCTCGCTCCATGTGGGTAGAAAAAGTCAGTGAATGTAACACGTCCAGAGGTGTAGCCAGGGTGGGTTTGGGGGTTGGAACCCTCATACTAAAACATGTAAAAATTAATAGCAACAATGACTTCCTTAAAATAATAATAGCATCTTTCTAGATTGGCGGGAACGAGGTACTTCCTGATCGTTCCACTGGCAGCGCTATATTTACGCCGCATGTCTTAGACAATATCGCCAAAGGTGTGATGATGATGAGATGGAGTTTAAGGGCGCTAAACATCTAGGGTCATCAGCGCCCTGTCGCCAAAGGTGACAGCAACAGAAACTGTACTTTAGATGGCGTTGGTACAAACATTTTAAGATATCGGGTGCATACTTAAGTTCCGGTGCTAAATTTGAGTACTTTCCAAACTAGTGCAGTTTCTAGAACATAACTAGAAACCTTATTCTCTAGTGAAATAAAATTGCCTGCAGCGGTAAAACAAAATGCATACTTTACAGTGGTCGTTAATTCTCATGTCACAACACATTTGCCGCTTAGAAAACGCAAGCCATCCTATACTAATTTTAATTCCAATTGCTGCACCTTAGTCTGTGTGTACAAAATCGATTTATTTAAATATTTCAGCTCAGAATTCATTCATATTTATCATTTGAATTAGTACAAGTTGTTTAAAAAGTCTGATGTGTTGCACTCACATGACTTTCTCTATTCTTGTACAAACTATTTCTACCAACGCTTATTCTCCATATGCTTCATGTTATTCTAGATATCGAGATGTTAATCTTATTGCTAATTTTATTGTAGGTGCAAGAGGAATTGGTAGGCTTTAAACGGTAGTCAAGTCTTTTAACAGCTGGTTGTCATGTGGAGCATTCCATTCTCTTTGTATGTTCAGGACATAAAAAAACGAATAACAAATTCCCATTTGAGAAAAAGTATAGGTATTGGGAAATTCAAAAAAATAACAAAGAATATCTCGGAAATGGTTTACTGCACAAAAACATGTATATGATATAAATTGTGTATTTTAATGAGCTCTACATTTTTGTGCAGTAAAGTTTTGTCTATCTGTTACGTTTACCGTTGTGCAAAAGTGATTGGAAATGAAGGAGGCTTTTGGGGACATTTCCAGAAAATTCAAGATATATATTTGATTTGTCATAAAAAATATCTTAAATCTATGATATTTTAATAAAAATCGTTACACTATTTTAGATAAAATCAAAATTTTCGAAAAATGTTCCAGGTAAAGAGTAGTCTAGGTTGAGGAAATTTTCTTAAAATCTTCGTTTTGCATCCTTGGAAGATAGTAAACTCAAGTACTAAGTTTGGTATTTATTCGACTTTTCGATTTTCAGTTACGCTGTTCAGAATTTAACAGAAAGACACACATACACGGACTTGTTTTCAAAAATACTTTATTTGGATTCAGGGCACCTCAAAACACGTATTTCCGGTGAGATCTCGATATGAATGTTTGGATGAATGCAATACTTTCCCTACTTACTATGTGCAGTAGAGAAAATAAAAATGGAACCCTTGAAGCAGTATGTTTTGAGTAGTAAAATAAAATTAAGTTCATAGGGAGAATAAATATCAATAGCAGTAAGGATACTGTTAAATAAAACTGGAAAGCGAATGTTACTATAAGTGGAAATAAGGGTTGAGAGATACAAGGCCATCGGTGGCCGGAAACGGGTGGTTTTTCCCTCTATTGTTAAGTGTCCCGTAGGTTACTGGAACGCAGACATGTAGAAAAGGGCAATGTTCGCCAAAAGCCAGATAGCCTTAGGCCTCCAATGAAAGAAGCTAGAAATAAGGTGATAGTGGAATGGGGAGATAGAACGTTTGAAATAGAGAAACAGAAAGGTTTAGAATACAACTTGGCCGTTGTAGCTCCTTGGAGATGTTTGTTAGGAAAATGTGTAGGAACGTTTAGAATACACACTTGGCCGTGGTTGTTCCTGGGAGATGTTTGTTAGAACGTGTGTCGGCGGATGGGTGCGATGATATGAAGTGTAACAAATAGGAAATGTGCGTGTGTGTGTCGAAGTAATAGCAGGAATCAAATGTTAAAACGGTGACGGTAAATAAACGAGCAGGAAAACAAACAGTCGTATTCACCACTAACCCGAGATCCAAGATCCATGCAAAGAACCCTGAGCTAGTACCGAACCCGGGATTATTCCTACAAATCCTGTACCATCAAATACCACCGCAAATTGGCTCCCTAACGTGGGGCCAGATTCGACATACCACCGCACCCTATACATAACTCTCCCCTCTTAATAATTTTCTGGCTACGTTACTGAACACGTCGGATTTTTCTGGAATTATTCGTAAACCATTGGCTGCTTGTTGTATTTACACTTCCCTAAATGTTAACAATGTCACTTCGCTGCTCAGACGTTTCCTGAAGGGCTGGCATACGAGACTGAAACTATGTTAAGTACGAGACTGTGCTGAATGTCTGTGGTAACGTCAAGTTTGTAACGCACTCCCGGAATGTGCAGAACTAGCCGTTTGGGCAACTTTCCCAACACTTCGCACACCTCTAATGATTCCACGTAACTCTGCGTTTACATGATTTAACATTCTCTCACTACATGCCCTGCAGTGCTACAAGTTAAACAGTGCACAGTGTCAGTAAACGTTAAGTGACCTTGTAAACTTTGATACTAAACCCGAGAAAACACATCGCATCACATAACATGACCGCAACCATACAACAAAATTAAGTTGAGTTTTATTTATAGATGCTCTTTAACTGCTGTGGTCCTTAGCATCCCATTCTATATTGGGCGTGAAAGACGGGCAATTTTGCTCAGAGGCCGCTTTATCAGGCTTGAGGTTCTTTTAAGTGCCATAAATCCACGACACGGGATCACCGGCTTTACTTCCCTTCCAAAGGAAGCCATGCTAAGGATTTTTACGACCGAAAAAAATCCATCGCCCTTCGCCGGGTTTGAACTGGTGACCTCGGGAACTACAGGCTAGCATGGTAACCACTACATCACGGAAAACGAAAGCATACAACGTGGCACGCAGCAACTACATTTATAAATTTCATGTAAATTGTCATGTAAACCAGAAAAATGCCTATGTGGTTTAGTTGATAAAACATAAAATCACACGGTTTTCTCAGTCTAATATAAATTTTTTCATTGTTATTCTGTTAATTATTCAAAAAAAATTGTATGCGTTACATTCACACACCCGAGGCGACCCGGGTTCAATCCCAGGGACCCGCATGTTGGATTTGTGGTGGACAAAGCGGCTTCTGGGCGGGTTTTCTCCGGGTTCTCCGTTTCCCCCGCCATTCATTCCACCAACTGCTCCATCATCACCTTTCCTTTCATCCATTTCACCATCATTTCGTTTCATTTACTTCCTTCCTCCCATACCAGGCATCGGGCTGATCACCCATCCTGGATATTCTGTTTGCTCCATGAGTGTCCGCTCCTCGACCCCAGGCACCCGCTTGTAAGTCCTGGAGGGTGTAAGTCCTACATAAGAGGAGGTTAAACAGATAACGAAGAAGACAGTCACACACATCGTGCTTGTTGGAGGGGTTGTAGGGGTTTGGGCCGCCCTATTTCTTAGCTCGAAGCTTTTGTTATCTACAATTTTAAATTATTATTTTGTATTTATACTTGAATTCTGCGCCTCTACAGAAAAACGCGACTCTTTGGCAACATAAAAGTATGCGCCACACTGAGTCAGGTGTATTTCTCTCTCTCTCACTCTCTCTCTCTCTCTCTCTCTCTCTCTCTCATGGTGTCGGCATCTGCAATGGACTTTTTGTGTCGTAAATAATTAAATTTTGTTGTGCTATGTATATAAAACAAGTATGTCTGATTTTTGCTTGTGAAGACTTGTTTAGGATGTACCGTCGCTGTATCTCCGGCCCCAATGTTTCGTGAGGGTAAAGAGAAGGATAACTGTATACCAGTGTGACCACCCTTAGCAAGAATAGCGCTCCTAATTTCCACATTAAACGAGAGTATTCTGAATCTTTTCAACCAATAAACCTACACCCTGATTTGATTTTTGTAGGATTAGGATCAATGCGGAGGGGGCTTAGCACGTCGACCTACGTAGATCTTTTGTACCTATGTCCCAGACGGGTTGCCCCTGGGAGCGAGGAATGAGGTGAGAGGAGACAGAGAGCGGCCGGTCCACGACAGGCAGAGGGCAGAGTCTCTACCATTTACTGATTAAAACTACCGGGATTGGCACTGGTGCATCCGGCTCCCCTCCCCCGCTGTGGGCTTACGCATTTCATGGGGGACCGGAACCCCGAAACCGCTCCCATTCCGGGGACGAAGGTTTACACCAAGCATCCTTTTTCCCTGTCATGCACACCCCAAAACCTCCAGTCGACATGTACAACCCTGAAAGAGACCAAGCGGATTAAAAGTGAAGTTAAATGGGAATGGAGGTGAAATGGAGGGACAGGAAATTCGGGGGATGTAATTATCCTTCCCAGCATTCGCCTATCGATCCGTTTAAACCCCCAAATAACTCACGTCAGGAGGTTTTGCCACGAGAATCGAACCCACGATCTCTCTAATGCGGGTTGCAGAGTACCGCCTGAGCCACCCCGTTCGGTTGATTTCTTTCAACGTTTAATAAACATAGTTTGCTGTTTTTACTACAAGAGACATCCACAGCTCAAGGTTAAACAGCTGCGCTTGTAAAACTGTAGAAGATGACTCAACACTTCTAGGACTTTTAATGGCCACTGATTTAGTCTATGTTCTTGAATCCTTGAATTCAACTCTTCAGGGTCGCCAGCAGACTGTTAGTGGACCGACGTCAGCAGTTAAATTGGTAAAATGTACAATTTCAAACAATAGGCATGAAGGTAAAGTTTCATACAATTTTCAAACAAGCCATGGATAAGATTAAAGTACTGGATCTTTAAGTATTTAGACCCTCCAGGAGAGCGCGGGAGTAGCTTAGTGGTTTCGTTACCGGCTCTCGTACTGAGGGTTCGGGGTTCGCTTCCCGGCTCTGGGGTGGCGATTTTAAGTCGCTCCTATCCACCTTCGACTCTGGCTGGCTAATGTGAAGTATCCCCAAGCCCAGCGTGGTTCATAGTTCACGGTAGGAGCTGTAGGTCCTCTTATTCCATTACCATCGCCACCATCGCCCTATCATCGGAGGCAACGAATTCCGCCAGCTGGGTGCCTCCACCTTAGAAATGTGGTCCAGGCATCTCATGGTGAAATGAGGTACCCCCGAAGGTCATGTGGAGTTAGAAACGAACACACTTTCCAGGAAAACAAACATACCAAAGAGCGGGTGGTCCAACCGAGCAGTAGAAAGTGCTGAGGAATATTATCCACTGAGTATTTTGAGGTAGTATTTTTAACACTTGAATAATTTCAATTAAATTATATAATATGTAAATTCAATAGCAGCCCGCCTTAAAGCAATGTGTGTATGTAATAATTTGTAAAATGTATGTAACAGTCATTGCATATGCTTATATTATTGTAAACATGTTTAATAATGTTATGTGAATGCATTACGTAATTTAATAATGTGGGAGCTGTGAGAAAAATAGATTTAAAAGTTGCTAACAATGAGGTAACCTTGAGGCAATAATGAGTTTGAGAGTTTAAATACTACTAGTCACTATTAGAGCAGCAATAATGTAAATTTTGAAACAGTTTAAAAATAGGCAATCAACAGCCAGAAAAAAACTTTAGTTAAATGCTGCTTTTCTATTGGACTAGGATTAGCCAATCAGAGACTTGAAATACAGAAATTTACAAGTTTAGACAGATGAAATCAAGTCAGTTGCCTGCAGACCGTGATAGTAATCGGATGCAAAGTGCGTCCTCTAGAGAAATATAATACGTATTCGTGTGAGACGAAAAATAAGTTTACATGTTAAAAAGTACAAGTAATTAAATAAAAGAATCTCACAGCTCTCTATATCAGTGAAGTGATATTTAATTTGCGTCAAGGATTAATAAAAAGGAGTGAATTAAAACTTAAAAGCTGTGTAAGCCTACATTCTTGTTGCATCACAACCCTGCCTAAGAGAAACATGTCTCTAACAATAATACTGACGCAGCCGAGACAAACATAAATATTAAATATTTAAAGAAACAGTTTTAATTACAAAGTTAATATTTTTTATTAAACTTGGGGCAAAAGCCACCTGAAAGTACATTTGGGGCAAAGGCTACCGGAAACTGTTTACTATACGTGCGGTTGCAACTACTACAATTTCGGCTCCCCAACAGTTGAACTATAATACATCATCTTCAAACTGACTTTCCATACGTAACAGCAACAAACTACTTCAAATTGATGCCCAAAGCGTGGTGCAAATAACGTAAAGAACAATTCTACTTTAAATTGGCTTCCAACAGGTGAAAAATAAACAACTCCAACAAAACAACACCTTTCTCAATTTTGAAATTAAAATTCACAAACACCGTAATGCACTGTAATGTGTCTGACGCAGCCACTGAAGATGTCTACTGTAGTTGTAGACGAAACCTCTGGAACATCTATCTCCAGCAAACCACGGCAAAACAGCCCGGAAATAACTTTCAGTTATATTATTGGAATCATCTGTCCAATTCCAACTATACAACCAAATAAAACGCTGTTTTGCATAATTTCAATCTAAAACTGAAGTAAATTATACGTCTTACTCGAGAGAGAACACATTTACGTCACATTGTTTTAATAATTTTTCCAATCTCCATTCTTGTCCAATACCTGATTTAGCCGCCTAGGCACTGAATCCTTCATCGCCCTCTGGGAACACTGCCATGAAATGTAGGGTCATTTGCATTTAGAGGCAGAGTTCAGAGTTCCAGCACCTAAGTGATTCAGTGCCTAGATCGGTATTGGACAGATTATTAAAACAATGTACGTAAAGGTAAACAGATACACACACACCTCCTCCTTGCTATACATCCTCCACCTATGAAAGGCCAATAGAATACCTCCCAAAGTTGAGGTGACGGCATAAACGGAAGCGAGTGCACAACGGTAACAGCAAGGTACTCTTGTTCCACTGTTACTCCTACTTCTTTCCCTTCCACCATGCATGCACGAATTCGTAATGCAAGGTTTACAGCAATGCATCTATACCGGATGGAATGGAAGTTATTACATTAATTTACACCAGCTGTAGTTCTTATTATTTGGAACACATTTTGTAACCTCCATTTTTTGATCATTTCCTGCGGAAATATTTTAGGCTTTTCGAGAACATAAAACAAGCATGCTGGGCAACGTTGCAGAGTTTGCTGGCCCATGGGAGCGGGGGTGTCACTTTCACTTTCAAAACCAGTTGGAGGACACCAGTAAAGGGTTTCACTTTTGCTTTCAAGAGAGATATGCGTCTCATGAGCGTAAACAAAACTGCTACCTGCTTATAATTGCATCTGGATCCTCCAATGACGTACTTTGTAACCCAAGCTCAGAATCTACGGATATTTTTATCAGCTATAATGTAATCAACAAAAAACAATTACATCGTTAGGCCCTTATTGGACACTGAAGGAATTCCTTTCATTTTATCTACACTTCTGGTGTAGGGCAACAGCATACCAGTTGTACTTGTTATTTTGCTAAAACATTACATCACCCTTTCGTCTGTTTGTTTGGATTAAGCGACGTATAGAAAACAAAACTGCCAATCACCCTTCAAATAAAGGAGAGGAGTGAGACAGACTAAATTTTGTTTATGTCCGGAAGCCAGTTCAGATCGCGACCTACCTCGTTGTGTTTGCAATGTTGCGAGCTCTACAGCCACATAACATCTGCAAAAAGGTGCTCGGGATAACCTTTTAAGTGATTAAGCATTTAAAAAAATCCTGTTTTATGTCACATAGTACTACTGAAACTGTGTCAGAAATAGGTCACTCTGCTCATCCTACAAGCAACAAACTATTATCTTTATAAATTCTCTTGAATTACTCAACTAATTTGGTACAAAAGCTATTTTTTGCTGAAAATATCTGATCAATGAATAAAATGTTATTATACCTATTTTGTTTGTAATACTTCTATGAAGCACATATTGGAATGACCCTTACACTCGGCATACTTATGGTAATTACTGCTCACTCAAACTCACGTTAAAGAATTCATCTCCATCATCATAACTGTCGTCGTAATAACGGTAATACAGCAATTTACATGATGGTAATAATTATATGCTCCAAAACGGCACCTTGAGTAAATGCCTTTTGCATGTATATCGTAAGAGTTCAATGGCGTAATTAATTCCAATCGCGGAAGATTTCTAGTGGGAGTTTTCCTTAACTGAAAGCACGGAGAGTTATAAGGTAACCGTTGTGCTGTAACCCAACATATTCCCTAAGGTCATAGGGTTGTCTTTGGAACTGGTTATAGAAATATCCTAATGATCGGCTTAGTACAATGTTGAAGGACTGTTAGTCTGGAACTTTATAACTAGATATCCTGAACATGAAGGCAATGAAATTACTGAAACTTGTAGCATAAAATTTCTTGGTCTTATTATAGATCATAATATGAATTGGAAAGACCATATTGACTACATCCTACCAAAACTAAGCTCTGCATGTTTTACAATTAGATGATTAATTCATTTTACAAATAAAATCATCCTAGAAACAGTATATTATGCTTATTTTCATTATTATGGAATAACATTTTGGAGAAATTCAGTAGACGCAAAAAACATATTTCTTTTACAAAAAAAGGTAATAATAATAATGACAGGTGTAAAGAAATCAACTGATTGTAAACCACTATTCCAAACATTTGGAATTCTACCATTAGCCTGTGAGTATATTTTAGCTGTACTTTTAACCGTGGTTGACCACTCAGAAGTGTTCATATAAAATTCAGACATACACAGCAAACAAACCAGAAATGGGCAACAGTTACACAGGCCAAGCAATAACCTACGAGTATTCCAAAAAGGGGCTTACTACAATGGTATAGTATTATTTAATTCACTTCCATCATATATTAAGAAACTGAAAACTAATAAAAATAAATTCAAGTTAGCATTAAAAAGATATCTCATCATTCACACCTTCTATACAGAGGAGGATTTCTTTCATTCAAAAAATAACTGACTATAAAATGTTACCAAATTTTATAACTACATTAAGTATAAATAATATTGTTTTAAAATTTTTAGCTCTAACGTACTCTACATAAGAACTACAATTTATTTACATACAAGTATTATACAATATAATTATGTATTTATGATGTAATCTACATCCTAGAGTAGACTAGCTTTCTTTAAGCTGGTCTAGCTCACAATAGGGTCTATAGATTGACATCTTATGTTACTACTACTATTTTTGGAACGCTTTAAACTCATAAACGTTCTAAAATAATGTTACGTTGTTTTTTCCTTACCTCACATACATTTACATAACCTCAATAAATTTTGGTTTGTGACTCCTCAGAACGTACAATTCTGGGTTATTGTTGATACGGAAAAACAGTATTTATTCTACCCACTGTAGCTAACAAGGGGCATTGTCACATTGGTGTTATAGATCTACCTGGGATTTTTTTTACTGAAATTAGTTTAAAAATAAAAATACCCATGTCTCGATTTTCTTTCCCATAGATCCAAGTAAAAACTATTTACAACTTAGAATAATTCACTAATAATATCTAAATCCTTGCGTATATCGGTGTTTAAAAGGCATTAAACGAGAGAAATTCCAAAACTGTGCAATGTTTATCCATTCAATTTTTTCTTGGAGACATCCATCACTCGAGAGAAAAAAAAGTGAAACGTAACTGCAGTCGATTTTTTCTTTGTTACATGAAACCTTGGTTGTAAGATATGTTTAACGAGATCTTGTGCGCAGATACTTGTAGCGCCTCGGTGCGGGGCAAACTTTATTATCCCGTCCCATCCGCGGTTGTGTTGCTACACTGACGAAGAAATACAGTATTTTCTTTCCATTAGTTCTATGTCTCCATGCAGCGTGGTGCGTGTTAATTCTCCCTAAACATTAACTGGGGAATAAATGTAATAATTATGAATGATCCAGTTGCTGGAACGTCTGAATGTGTATGTTATGTGTGTGTGCGTGTGTGTGTGTGTGTGTGTGTTTACGTCAGTTCAATAATACTCTACTTCTTTATAAGTCGTATTATAAAAGATGTTCTAGATTTGTTTTTATATAAAATATATTTGAAACAACAGGTTTTTAAAGTTTGCAGCAATATGAAAGGTATTTTTAATAAAGTTTCTTATGTTCAAATTGTGCCTACGTTCTCATCTGAAAACTATATTTTTAATTCATCTGTGTTATGCATTTCACTTGTCAGTTCCGAATCTAATATTCAGATTCTTGAGAAATACAACCTTCATTACCCTTGTGGCAACCTTGCAAATATTATTGCAGCGTCTGGCATAGTACCAGGCATCTGGTCGTTGAGCGGACGATATACTACCTAAGGTCAGCCGTTAAAACTTAAAACTTCATAATACTTTCCTGCTGAATAGGGTCCATATGGAAGAGAAAGCCGAGACAGGGTGCTTTTGTATTCGATGTATTTTTACTTTCTCTACTATGTACAGTAAGTAGGGGAAGCATTGCATTTCACCCAAAATTCGATACCGAAATTTCACCGGAAATCATGTTTTGAGACCCCCTGAATCCAAAAAAAGCATTTTTGGAAACATTTTCGTGTGTGTCTGTGTGTCTGTGTGTGTGTCTGTGTGTGTGTGTGTCTGTGTGTCTGTGTGTGTGTGTGTCTGTCTGTCTGTGAACAGCATAACTTAGAAACGAACGGTCGGATAAACACCAAACTTGATATTTAGGCTCAGTATCTTTCATAGATGCGACTCGAAGGTTTTCAAGAAAATCTTCCCACCCCAGATTAACCTTTAATATGAAATATTTTTCCAAAATTTTAATTTTCTCAAAAATGTCTCTAACGATTTTGATTAAAATATCATATGTTTAAGATATTTTCATGATAAATGAAATGTATATCTCGAATTTTCTGGGAATGTCTCCAAAAGTGTTCATTGTGAACGAATTTTGCATAACTGGTAAACCATAAGAGATAGACAAAATTTTACTACACAAAATATGTAGATTGCATTAAAATACACAATTTATGTCATATACAATTTCTTTTGTTGAGTGAACGATTTTCGAGATATTGCTTGTTATTCCCTTAAATTTTCCAATACTTATTCTTTTTTCTCAAATTCGTTATTCAATTTTTTTGTTCTGCTAATGCAAAGAAAATTAAATACTCCACATAGCAACCACTCTTAAAATATTTGACTATAGCTTAAAGCCTACCAATTCCCCTTGCATCTACAAGAAAATTAGCAATAAGATTAACATCTCGATATCTTGATTAACATGAAGCATATGGAGAATAAGCGTTTGTAAAAATAGTTTGTACAAGAGTAGAGAAAGTCATGTGAGTGTAACACATCAGATTTTACTATAAAAACTCGCAGCTCAATCTGCGACATCATTCTACGCTGGACCCTTGTAAGTTGTAGATAAAGCAAAAAGAGCAAAGCATTGTGTTTCCTTTATTCGGAGTAGTCCCGTGTACACAAGGCGGGAACATAAGTAGGCAGTGTCTAGTAGAGCCAGTCTAAATTATGCATATCGTCGAGTGTATATAATGTCTTTAAATCATCCCATAAATACCGAATCGATGGAGAGATAGGGAATGTTCAGCTAGGGTCTGCACAATGTTTGTAGAACCTACACGAAGTTGGTTTAACCTATGTTCTACATGACCTCTTTTGTTTGTTTATGCCTCCCGGGTGTGAAATTTATCGATTTGTATCCATAGTATTGCTTGTAAATTAATAGGTTATTGCAAAAATGTCATAGGTCAGCTTCCTTTCACGTGAAAAATGTATATTTTGAAAGTAGATTATGAAAGATAACGGAGGGGATCGGAATAAAGCATCAAATGATCTTATCTACTGTTCTGTTTATACAGAAAGTCACTAACTTATGTTTTATTACTTTCTCTACCACGTATAGTACGTAGAGGAGGTATTGAATTCCACCCCAAAAATCATACCGTGATTTCAGCGAAAATACATGTTTTGAGGCCTCCTGAATAAAACAAATTATTTTTGGAAACATGTCCGTGTGTGTGTCTGTGCCTGTAAACATAACTCAAAAACGATAAGCCGGATAAATACCAAACTTGGTTTTTAAGTTCCATATCTTCCAAAGATGCGACAGGCAGATTTTCAAGCAAATCTCCACCTCAAACTACCCTTTAAATGGAACATTTTCGAAATTTTTTATTTTCTTAACAATGGCTCTAACGATTTTTATTAAAATACCATATGTTAACGACATTTACATGACAAACAAAATGTATATCTTGAATTTTCTGGGAATAGCCTATGAAGTCCTCTTCATTCGGAAGGAATTTTATATAATGTTGTATAACTGGTAAATGTTAAGCGATAGACGAAAACATATTGCAGAATGTAGATCTCTGCAGTATTCAGTACCGGTCCAGAAATGGGGATATTGTACCGATGCACCATGAGGGGGCGCCTCCGGGAGGAAGCTTTGAGGTGAAGGGAGACACCGGGCGGCCAGGAATGAAACCACAGCAATGACGGGATCCTAAAGTTTCCAGATATAGACGCCCCGACAGATAGACAAGCAGACGGGGGACCCCGGCTCACATTGGGTACATCGCCCCCCCTAGGGGGCGGTCGTTATACCCCGAAAACCAGCCGAAAGCCGAGAGACGGAGAAAGTTCACAGACAGCAATTCTTTTCCCTGCAACGCTGCACCGAAACACCATCGCCGACACTTTCAACTCTGAAATGGGTCAAACGGTGAAGGATGAAAGAAATTACTAATGAAACGAAATGGAGGAACATGAAATTCGGCCTTAAAGAAACCTCTCCAGCATTCGCCTGACAACCCGGGAAATCCCCCGGAAAAATGGGTCAGAGTGGGCGGTCACCGGGGATCGAACCCGGGACCTCCTGAATGTGGGCAACAGACATTACCGGTATATAACCATCCCGCTCGGTATGTAAAGGGTTGCAAATACGAGCAGAGGAATTTTTTCGAATGTTGTAAGGTAACCTAGAAAGCTCAAGTGGACAAATTTCTGTTTTGCTTCGCCAAACACTATAGTATTGTCTATAAAGGGTTTTGAATAAATAGTAACGCTATTTTTAAAACTTTCGCGGTGCCTTACCATTGAAAACAAGAATTGGATAGTTTTTGAGAGTTATAAGGTAACCTATCATTTGAGGCAGTATTTCTTAACACTTGAATAATTTTAATTGTATTATATAATATGTAATTTCAATAACAGCCCGCCTTGAAGCAATATGCATGTAATAATTTGTAAAAATGTATGTAACAGTCATTGCATATGCTTATATTATTGTAAACATCTTTAATAATTGTATGTGAATGCATTAGGTAATTTAATAATGTAAGAGCTGTGAGAATAATAAGTTTAAAGTTTCTAACAATGAGGTAACCTTGAGGAAATAATGAGTTTGAGATTTTAAATGCTACTAGTCATGATTAGAGCAACGATAATGTAAATTTTGTAACAGTTTAAAATTATCCAATCAACAGCCAGAAAAAGCTTTAATTAAATGCAGGTATTCTATTGGACTAGGATTAGCCAATCATAAACTTGAAATACAGAAGTTTACGGGTTTGGACGGTTGAAATATGTTCAGTTTCCTGTAGACCTTGGTAGTGACCGGATGGAAGATGTGTTCTCTAAAGAAATATTACGTATTCGTGTGAAACGAAAGTTATGTATACGCGTTAACAAAGTGCAAGTATTAAATAAAAGAATCTCACAGCTCTTAATATCAGTGTAGTGCTATTTAATCTGTGTCAAGGATTAAATAAAAAGAAGCGAATTTAACTTAAAATCTGTATAAGCCTACATTCTTGTCGCACCACACCCTGCCTAATATAAACGTGTCTGTAAAGTAATACTGACGCAGCCGAGTCAAACATAAACATAAATAATATCTATAGAACCAGTTTAATAACAAAGTTAATGATTAATATTTTTTAAACTTGGAGCATAACAACAAAACTGCATCATCTTCAAATCGGCTTCTCATACGTAGCAGCATATTACGTAACAAAAACAAACCTCTTCAAATTGACGTCCATACGTGGAGAGAAATACATAAACAACTCCATCAACTCCAAAAACATCAACAAACTCCTAAAGACAATATCTACTTCAAGTTGGCTACCCAAGCGTGTGGCTAACATCAAAACAATAAATAGATAAACACCAAGAACAATACTACTTCACATTTTACCAGATCCAATGGTATAACTATATAATATTTTGATCAGATGGATTAGTAAAACAGTGCAGATTTCTACACAAAATATGGCAGGTGTTTTTTATGATAAATATAAGGAAGCCTGTAATTTTCTTTGGGTTCTAAGTTATAATTATGCATTTTTTTGTCTCAATAAGCCAAAGAGTGTTGAGTTGTATTAGGGGTTGAAAACAACGGTAGCATATCATTTTTGCCGAATTCTAAGACACAAGTGCATCCAGTTTTGTCAAAATCATTGAAAGAATTGCCCTTGATTAAGTTCAGCAAAGATAAGCACGATATACAACGCCCTCCCCTCCAATAACTGGTTTTTAAAATATTTTGAGCTGGAGGTTGTTCAAACCTGCCATGTTCGTAATGAACCGTCAAAACCAAAAATATCCTTGATACTCATATTTAACGCATGGGATTAAAATTGGGCAAAATGAATATGAAAACACCTTGTAAACAACCCTAGAATTGTAAAATTCCTGGAAATATTGTTTTTCAATATGTTTTAGTAAAGACCATGGAGCTTAAATAAATTCACAAGCAAGTTTTAAAAAATAGTTGATACACACAAATAGACGAAATATATATATTTTCAGAAGAAGAAACCAATTCAATAAAAACAATCTGATGTGTTACACTCACATGACTTTCTCTATTCTTGTACAAACTATTCTTACAAACGCTTATTTTCCATATACTTCATGTTAATCGAGATATCGAAATGTTAATCTTATTGCTAATTTTCTTGTAGATGCAAGGGGATAGTCAAATATTTTAAGAGCTGGTTGCTATGTGGAGTATTCCATTCTCTTTGCATTACCAGGACAAAAGAAAATGAATAACGAATTTAAGAAAAAATATTTGGAAAATTTAAGGGAATAACAAGCAATATCTCGAAAATGATTCACTCAACAACAAAAATGTATGTGACAAAAATTGTGTATTTTAACGCGATCTACATTTTCTGTGTAGTAACATTTTGTCTATCGCTTATGGTTTACCAGTTATGCAAAAGTCGTTCACAATGAAGAATACTTTTGGAGACATTCCCAGAAAATTCGAGATATACATTTCAATTCGAGATATACATCTTACACATATGATATTTTAATCAAAATCGTTAGAGCCATTTTTGAGAAAATTAAAATTTTCGAAAAACGTTCCATGTGAAGGGTAATCTGCGGTGGGGGATTTTCTTGAAAACCTTTGTATCGCATCTCTGGAAGATACTGAACCTAAATACCAAGTTTGGTGTTTATCCAACTGTTCGTTTCTGAGTTATGCTGTTCATAGACACACACAGACACACACGGACATGTTTCCAAACATGTATTTCCAGTGAAATCTCGGTATCGAATTTTTGGGTGGAATACAATACTTCCCCTACTTACTAAACGTAGTAGAGAAAGTAATACCAAAGTTGAGAAAATGTTCAGTAGCTAGGAAAGTTCTTCTCAACTAAGGTTATCAAACCTAACAGTAATTTGATACAGTCATAACATCTATCTGTCTATCTTTAAGTAAAGTTTAATGCTCTTTTTTACTGCACATGATACCACAGTGGTGAATACTGATGATGTATGAAGTGATAATAATGGGAAAAGAAATTTTAGAAGGAAGTGTTCCAGGCTGAGTTTAGGGTACCTCCCGGGCATTTACCAGTTATGAAGACTGAGTAAGATCTGGAAAAACCTTCAGTCAGGGAGGACAGTCCTTACGGGATTTGAACCGCGGCCGTTCACGAGTCCGTATCTTAACGACCCCGGCCATCCGTGTCGATGTCTATCTACATATCTCAAAACTTTGCCGTAATATTCTATGATAAAACTGTTCATGTTCTTCTGGAAAATAAGATATAAGTTTTCTCAAATCACTATGCACGGAGTTGATTCATGCAATCATAGTCGCTATCACCTGAGCTCATTCGGTCTTTCTTTCTATTGGTGCAAACTGATATAATATGTTGTGACAGTCGTGATTAACCTGAATCTGATAGAAAAATGATAATCTGTGCATTATATCAGGCCGGCTCAGCTGGGGGTCGAGCCGTGCCACCGCCAAGTGCGGCGGGTTTTTTTGTGGCAAAATCTTAATACATGAATAAGATATTTGAAAAAAGGACGGAATACAAAATCAAGCCTAAATTTTTGCGACTTTCTGGGGACTTTTTGCTATGAGACTGGTGCCAAATTGAAGTAGTTATTATCTTTACGTTATTTGCACCACGCTTTGGGCGTCAATTTGAACTAGGTTGTATTGAAGGAGTATTGAAGGAGTTGTATTATATTTAGACTGTTGGGGAGCCGAACTTGAAGTAGTTGCAACCGCATGTATGGTAAAAGTTTCCGGTAGCCTTCGCCCCAAGTTTAAAAATATTAACTTTATAATTTTGACTATTTCTGCGTCAGTATTATTGTTAGAGACATGTTTCTCTTTACAGGGTTGTGGTGCGACTGAAGAATGTAGGCTTACACAGATTATAATTTTACTTCACTCCTTATATTAATGCTTGACACGATTTAAATAACACTTCACTGATATAGAGAGAGCTGTGAGATTTTTTTAATTAAATACTTGCATTTTTTAACACGTAAACTATTTTTGTCTCACACGAATACGTATTAAATTTCTCGAGGACGTGTCTCGCGTCTGTCTACAACCAACGCGTCCAGTTATGAGCACTATCTACAAGCAACTGAACTCTGTATCTGAAAATTTTGCTATATTTCAGTTTCTGATTGGCTAATCCTAGTCCAATAGAATACCTTCATTTAACTAAAGCTTTTTCTGGTTGTTGATTGGCTATTTTATAAACTGCCACAAAAATTACATTATTGTTGCTCCAATAATGACTAGTAGCATTATTAAACATTCTTATTCATTATTGCCTCAAGGTTACCTCATTGCTACCTCATTGTTAGCAACTTTTAACCTATTATTCTCACAGCTCCTACATTATTAAATTACGTAATACATTCACATAACATTATTACATGTATACAATAATATAAACATATACCATGATTGTAATATACACTTTTTATGTATGCTTTAAGGTGGGCTGTTATTGAATTTATGTACTATGTAATTAGACTGAAATCATTTAAATGTTAAAAATACTGCCTCAAAATAAAGCCATAGAATTGGTCATTTTGGATGAGATCCTCTTGTTGATTATCCATAAAACATTTCGTGCGCGGCAGCTGTTCAACAATAAGCATCATGTTTATAAATAGGAAGGTTTCAAGCCCACTGTGGCTTTATCCCTTCCTCCTGGGGAGTAGTAGCCGCAATAGAACTATCATAGGTGACAATGAGCGAGATGTCCTCCTCCAGTGTAGTGACCTCAAGTGTGCTTTCATTTTGTGTATATTCTTAATCTTTAATCTCATGATGAAGGACTAAAGCCACATATTGAACATTTTTAGTGTGACTTTTCCTGTTTTTATCTTTTGCTCAGAACAAACTTGTTCTTTCACCACATATATCTCTTCTTGAGTTTTATTTTTTGATCATCCATGCATGTATATACATAATTCACATTGAGAATAAAAATTAGGCTGCACAATCCGGATCACAACCAATACTCCCTGTGCTCCGGAAGGAAGTATTTTAGGCCCCTTCCTTAAACAGTATATACCTCTAACTTTTCTCAGCACGCAAAATTAACAATTGCACAGTTTTACTTTCTCTACTACGTATAGTAAGTAGGGGAAGTATTGTATTCCACCCAAAAATTCGATACCGAGATTTCACCGGAAATACATGTTTTGAGACCCCCTGAATCCAAAAAAAGTATTTTTGGAAACATGTGTGTGTATGTCTGTATGTCTGTCTGTCTGTCTGTGAACAGCATAACTCAGAAACGAACAGTCGGATAAACACCAAACTTAGTATTTAGGTTCAGTATCTTCCAGAGATGCGACACGAAGGTTTTCAAGAAAATCCCCCACCACATATTACCCTTTACATGGAACATTTTTCGAACATTTTAATTTTCTCAAAAATGGCTCTAACATTTTGTTAAAATATAATATGTTTAAGATATTTTCATGACAAGTGATATGTATATCTTGAATTTTCTGGGAATGTCTCCAAAAGTATTCTTCAATGTAAACGACTTTTGCGTAACTGGTAAACCATAAGAGATAGACAAAAGTTTACTACACAAAAATGTAGTTCGCCTTAAAATACACAATTTATATCATACACTTTTTTTGTTGAGTGAACCATTTTCGAGTAATTGATTGTTATTCCCTTAAATTTTTCAATACTTATTTTCTCAATTGGGAATTCGTTATTCATTTTTTTGTCTTGGATATGCAAAGAGTATTATTCTGTGGCAAAGAGAATGATGCTGCACCTAGCAACCACTATTAAGAGATATGTCTATGATTAAAGGTTACTGTATTTCTATATTGCCCTTGCAAATACAAAACAAGGGGAACATAGTAGGCCTTAGGCGATGGTCAAATATTTTTAGAACTGGTCGCTATGTGTAAAATGTAATTCTCTTTGCATGTCAAAAGATCGTTTCTACTAATGTTTACCTCGATTAATATGAAATAGATGGAGAATAAGAGTTTGTAAAAATAGTTTGTACAAGAGTAGAGAAAGTCATGTGAGTGTAACACATCAGATTTTTCAGATGATGTTGAATTCCTTAGTGCAGTACAGGAATTGCGAATCAGCAGCTGAGAAACTAAATTCTTCTATACTGAAATCAACAATTGGTAATCCTACTCGAGAGTGGCAATGAATCCACAGAAATTTCGTGTTGTGACTACACGTATAAAAACAGATAGCATGTTATCCCATAGTTCTTGGAGCTATTGCCACACCCACAATTCAGTCAGTTCGTTACCTTAGCCTCATTCTGGAAGTAAAGTCATCTGGAATTTGCATATCACATATTTTGTCTCAAGACTAATATATCAAATCCAAAAACTCAAGCACATAATACAATTAAATTCGTCTCTTGCACTGCCATAGAAACGAATTCTATACAGCCCACTTATCGGACCTATTTGGCAGTATGGATGTCACATATTGGGCTCTGCTTTATTATCACAAATTAAAAGAGTCTAAATAATCCAGAAGAGTATGCAAGGTTGATTACAGGTTATCCATGGTACGTTAGCAACATCACTCTACACCTTCACCTGAACATTCCAGAAGTAATGAATATCATCAGGATGAGCTACATCAGACTACATCAAACCCTTGTAAATCATCCAAACCCACTGCTGCATGATATTTCCCTACACCCTCCACCAGAACCTCATAATAGAAGATTAAAAAGAAAAGGACCTGCTTCTTTAATTTATGTGTTTTGTAAAAATGATTAAGTGTCTATTGTTTTATGACTGTTTCTAATATCTTTGTTATCAATTCCATTTTCTTCTTGTTTTTGTTTTACAGAGTGGGCCATTTAAACTAAGCGAAATGTATTTAATAGAAGTTGCTTGATATTATGGGAGAATGTAAATGCCATTAGTCGTATTTTGTATGGAGGACGTTATGATGGTCATTTAGGGTCAATTTAATTTCTTTTAAATGGGAACCTACATTTTGGATGTTGTTTTCTCGTTATAAAATGGTTTATAAAAAGCTGTTTATTTTGTGATGAGGAATAAGGAAACAAATTAAAAAATGTTAGTTCGCAATTACGAAACGTAATTTGACCCTTGGTGTAAGAACAATAGCAAAGTGCTTTATACAAATCTTGTTTATTTTTTATGAGGAGTGAGAAAACAACACAAAATATCTGATGTGTTACACTCACATGACTTTCTCTACTCTTGTACAAACTATTTTTACAAACGCTTATTCTCCATATGCTTCATGTTAATCGAGATATCGAGATGTTAATCTTATTGCTAATTTTCTTGTAGATGCAAGGGGAATATGGTAGGCTTTAAGCTAGTTGCTATGTGGAGTATTCCATTCTCTTTGCATTACCAGGACAAAAAAAATGAATAAAGAATTCCCATTTGAGAAAAAGTATAAGTATTAGAAAATTTAAATGAATAACAAAGAATATATCGGAAATGGTTCACTCGACAAAAAATGTATATGACATATATTGTATATTTTAACGCGATCTACATTTTTGTGTAGTAAAACTTTGTCTATCTCTTATGGTTTACCAGTTATGCAAAAGTCGCTCACAATGAAGAATACTTTTGCGGACATTCCCAGAAAATTCGAGATATACATTTCATTTGTGATGAAAATATCTTAAACATATGATATTTTAAATTAAAATCGTTACAGCCATTTTTGAAAAATTTAAAATTGGTGTTTATCCGACTGTTTGTTTCTGAGTTATGCTGTTCACAGACACACAGACACACACACACGGACATGTTTCCAAAAATGCTTTTTTTGGATTCAGGGGGTCTCAAAACACATATTTCCGGTGAAATCTCGGTATCGAATTTTTGGGTGGAATACAATACTTCCCCTATTTACTAAACGCAGTTCGAGAAAGTAAAAAGGTAGATTCCGATTTTAAAAAATTAAATTGATCCTAAATGACCATCATAACGTCCTCCAAACAAAAGACGACTAATGGCATTTACTTTCCCCCATAATATCAAGCAACTTTTATCAAAGACATTTCTTTCTACAACGCTTAGTTTTGGAGATATTGTATAGTATCAACTTAAATGGTCCACTGCTACTGAACAGCATCCTAACACATGTTTCAAGTAATTTGACGTAATATAATTGTTCACAACTATAAATACCATATGCATTTGCATACAATAAAATTTTGTAGACAGTTAAAAACACTGTCTGAAAGCATGACGGCACTTGCAATTATCGCACGGGGCGGCAAAATTGCTGTAGCCGGCCCTGCTATTGGATAGATTAGGTGGTGCGACTTTACCCACCGGATTTAGCAGCACAAAAATGCCAAACGTTTCCCGCCTATTGTATGTGCAGAACAAGAAGCCTCGAGGAGTTGGCGTGAAGAGTTCATCTATCGACTGACGTCAGAATAGCCGCACACAAACACCCACCAGCCAGCCGGCTGGGTAGCTGCAGCGATTTACATTTTCCGGTCATGGATTCACGTAGCTACGTGTATAGAAATCAAATACACCTGTAGCGTGTTCAACCTCTTTGGCTGCCTTCCAGCAGACGAGGCAATTACGAAATGTTGACATGGGGCAGATTTCCTAAAGTCATAACTTTCTTCTTTAATATTATTAAATCGCAAAAAGCGTTCCTATGTATCCTAAATGGGAATTAGATCCTTGTTTGCGGCTTTATACTTAACTATGGTGTCTAAAAATGTATTTTACATGCATTTAGTGGAGTAAATTTATTGGTATAATTTTAACTTTCTCTAGTACGTATATTAAGTAGGGGAAGTATTGTAATCCACCCAAAAATTCGAAACCAAGATTAATATATGTTCTGAGACCCCCTGAATCCAAAAAAAAACATTTTTGAAAACATGACCGTGTGTGTCTGTGTGTCTGTGAACAGCATAACTCAGAAACGAACAGTCGGATAAACACCAAACTTGGTATTTAGTTTCAGAAATGCGACACGAAGGTTTTAAAGAAAATTCCCCCCACCCCAGATTACCCTTTACACGTAACATTTTTCGAAAATTTTAATTTTCTCAAAAATGGCTCTAACGATTTTGATTAAAATATCATATGTTTAAGATATTTTCATGACAAATGAAATATATATTTCGAATTTTCTGGGAATGTCTCCAAAAGTATTCTTCATTTTGCATAAATGGTAAACCATAAGAGATAGACAAAATTTTACTGCACAAAAAATGTAGATCGCGTTAAAATACACAATTTATGTCATATACATTTTTTTAGTTGAGTGAACCATTTTCGAGATATTGCTTGTTATTCCCTTAAATTTTCCAATACTTATACTTTTTCTGAAATTCGTTATTCTTTTTTTTTGTCCTGGTAATGCAAAGAGAATGGAATACTCCACATAGCAACCGGCTCTTAAAATATTTGACTATCGCTTAAAGCCTACCAATTCCCCTTGCATCTACAAGAAAATTAGCAATATGATTAACATCTCGATATCTCGATTAACATAAGGATATGGAGAATAAGCGTATGTAAAACTAGTTTGTACAAGAGTAGAGAAATTCATGTGAGTGCAACACATCATATTTTTGAAATTGTATCGAAAGGTGTTTTGATCTGAGGAGGAAAAACTACCAAAGTACGGAATTATAATGTTTTTATTCAACTTACTCTTTAACAACTCAGTTTTCACTTCAAAAATTTATTTCTCTCTCAGTTTAAATTATACGTCCTTGACATTGAAATGTGTTATATAACAAAAATCGTATGTATTATATTCATGTATCTTTCTCTACACTCTATCGTTAATTAATGGGTATACACATTTTTCTTAGGAAAGTTTATTTTTCTATCTGCTTCATTTTAATCTAGATAAGCGTTTACAGAAACAGCTACATTACACAATTCGTTATAGATACAAAGAGAACAGCGATAGTCAAATGTTTAAGAACTGGACGCTATACGTTAGCATTAACTTCCATTTCAATTGTTTTGTTCTTTTTAGTCAACCGCACTTCACAAGTGGCGGAATTTTATTGCAGGGCACATTTTAACAACTCACAGAGAGCATAGTAAGAAAGGCACAGTCCTCGCGCTACCACAGCAGGATGCATCTGAATGTAGGAACGTTCTGACACCAAGTTGGCGGCTCTAGCCCTACTCATCGCCACGATAGGCCAAAACGTTTGGGACTATCTGGACTGCCCTCGTATTTGTATACCAATCAGTAGTAACAGTACGTCTATCTTCTAATGCTATAGTAGCAATATGGCCCTTTTAGAAAAAGAACTAACAACCTTCTTTTTACTAGCATTGCAAATTCGTCGGACTTTAGTGAGCTTACGTTCTATTCGAAAGACCCATTGAGCCGATTGACTTTTCTTTTCAGGATCATTATAATGAATCCAAGATTCATCACCAGTAGATATATTCCAAACCAAATACAATTGGAATTTTTCCAGAATTTTTCTGAACCAATCAATGCGTTGTTGTCTTTAATCGGAAGTCAGTTCATGTGGAGTCCATTAACAACAAAGTTTTCTTAGGTATAACTGTTGATGCAAAATGTTTTGGATTTGTCTCATACGAATGTGTAATGTCGCCCAAATAAATTCATAAGATGTCCGTCGTTCTTCTTCAACGACTGCTCGAACAGCGGCAATATTTTCATCAGTAACAGCAGTTCTTGGGCGTCCTTCACGAAATTCATCACTAAGAAAAAACCAATCTCTTTTGAATCCGCTAGGCCGATTATAGATTCCTGCCTTAGATGGGCCTTTTTCGCCGATGCGTTTGTAAGCCGATCTTCACACTCTTTAGGCGTTAATGACGATTTAAAATCGTAAAACATCATAGCCCGAAAATGTTCTCTAGTCAAAATTAACAAACTATTAGAGCAAATCGAACAAATACAAATTTCATTTGTTTTTAGAAACATGATATTCTAAACTTTTCAGTATCAACCTCGTATGTACGTGGTAGATAGAACAAGTAAAAATGATAATTTTGCAGTTTTTTAAATCGAAGGGGTTGCATGAAATTTACCAACGATCTCAACAGAAAAGTGAATATAAAGTGTTTTACTCTGTCGGCAACCGATAGAGGAAGTGCTGTATTTCATACAACAATTATGTATAAGTATTACATCAAAATACACGTTTTGATGTCCCATGAATCAGAAAAACATCCACTATGTGCGTACAGACAGCATAATTCAGAAATAAAAGTTCGGATAAGCGCTAAATTTGCTATTTGCCTCCTTCTCCTATCATGCTTATATCACAGCAATATGCATAAAGTTAATTCCATCCGAATTACAGACATTTTAAGTTTTCTTTTCCTCAAATGTGACTATACTGATTTTGATTAAAGTATCACATGTTTAAGATCTTGTCATACTAATACTGAATTGTTTTGTGAAAAACCTTTGAAGTTCTATTCATTCTCATTGAAGTTTGTTATTTGAAAAGTATAAGTATATAAACAAAAACGTTATTGCAGAAAAAATAGAGCTCATTAAAATATCCAGTCTGTGTAATATTTACTTTTAACTGCTGTTAAGTGTTTTCAAAGTTTCCATGATTTTATGCTTACCTTTTCCCAAACAGGATTCAAATGATAAAACTATTTTATGTGATTTTCTTTTTTCTTTTTCTTCACTTAGCTTGTGATGGAAACAGTAGAGTGTTGTTTCTACATGTTAATTGTAATTACCTCCGTAATTCTAATTTGAAATAATTTCTATTCAATCATTCATAATGAGTAAAGTAACCTGGATAGGAGAATCAATGTTTACCAAATGCATGTTGATCTGGCATTGAGAAATAAAGGAGTGCGTGTATTACATATCACATTTAAACAAATAAATATTTAGTAACCTTGTTTGGGAAAAATGTATGTTCTTTTTCTATGAAGGCACTGAAAACTTGTGAATTTAGGATGCTTGAATCTACAATTTAAAACCAAATCTATAGAACAGAATTAGTTTTGCTTGTAGAAATAACATGCTAAGAAAATGCCTATGTTAAGTAAATGGAAAACTTGACATTATTGTGTGTTCTAAATTCGGAGATAATTGTTTTATTCAAAATGTCTTCTAACAGTTAGTGATTACTGATATGTTAAGCGACGGAGGTTGTGACGGTTATAATTTTATTTTTAACAGATTTTTATAAATATGATTTTATACAGTTTGAAATATTCAGAACAAACTTGGTTTAAGTAACTACAAAAAATCGTCTTTAGATTTCTCGATAATCATTTCCCGGATGTTGAAGTAAGCAGAGATTAGATGACACGCGGTTTAGAGGGAAAAGATCACTTCTTGTGCGACACGCGGGTAAGTAGCGTAATTTCTGCTGACATTCGCTTACGTCAGTTACAAGCTAGGCACTAATCAGCATTTTGTCAGATGTTTAAACATATGGATTTTTGACGGTGGTCTCTCAAACAACCACGCACCTAGCAGGGTCCTTTACGATCAGTCCTTTAAATTCAATTTAGTGTTAATTTACAATCGCGACGTAGGCGCAAAGCCGACGACGATGTACTATTGGACATCCTCTGCCGCGCAGGTAAATCCATTACTTGTCTAATTATTTCTTTCTTTTGGAAATGTAGTTTAGGTTAAATTAGGTAAATTAAAGATTAGAAAGATTGGGAATAGAAGTTACATGTCTTATGATGTCACCCTCTTACCACCATTGCTACCGCAACCTATATCCTCGTGAGGCCATCCTGTGCTACGTTCACCCATGCTTTGCAAGACGACTATAAGGGTACCGATGATGTCGTCGCCACGCTTACGTCACATCAGCTTATCTTTAAAGTTTTAAGAGGAAATGTGCATAAAAACAAAATAAATCTTTCTACGGAAAACTTATCTTAGCAGAAAAACGGGGACATGAGATTAGAAAACAACAGGATATTAGAAAATCGTGTAAATTTACAACTAACAGACATTCATAATACATTGGAAATTATAATATCTTCTAGCATGGAACACCACTCTTATTCGAAACTAGAATTTCGTTAAGGTTTGCTAGGTTAATTGACTGATGGTGGTGTTCCTCAGACATACAAACAGTTTTGACACAAATTGATGCCGTTTTCGGGCATTGACCTTTTGAGTGATCGGCTTCGTGCTCTGCGCGTTGATTCACTCACAGAGCGCAAAACTTTAAATTACTGTGACGTCACTGGTTTCTCCGCTCTAACGTATCTTCCACACGGCCAAGCATAAAGACAACCACTAAAAATTTAATACTCAGAAACGACCCTATTACTTTGGACCAAAAGGTTAATGTCAAAGAAGTACACCATCTCAACCAGGTAATCTTGCAACCCGAATGAAATTGTAGTTCGAACGAGTGGAGTATTCTTTTCTTTGTATGTACCATCTTATCAGATCTTTGTCTTCTCCTTTTATTTTCAGGTTTTTTAAGTTTCTACCATACAATATCACTGAACATTTTTGGATATTTCCAAAATATTTGCTTTTTAGATGGTGAAAAATTTCAACATGTAAATCATTCAGTCCCCTTTTAACTATACAATGTTTGTTATGGACATCGCCTTATATAAAAAATTTTGATGTGTTACACTCATATGACTTTCTCTACTCCTGTACAAACTATTTTTACAAACACTTATTCTCAATATTCTTCATGTTAATCGAGATGTTAATCTTATTACTAATTTTCTTGTAGATGCAAGGGGAATTGGTAGGCTTTAAGCGATAGTGAAATATTTTAAGTGGCGGTTGCTATGTGGAGTATTCCATTCTCTTTGCATTACCAGGACAAAAAAATGAATAACGAATTTGAGAAAAAAGTATAAGTATTGGAAAATTTAAGGGAATAACAAGCAATACCTCGAAAATGGTTCACTCAACAACAAAAATGTATATGACATAAATTGTGTATTTTAACGCGATCTACATTCTTGTGTAGTAAAACTTTGTCTATCTCTTATGGTTTACCAGTTATGCAAAAGTAGTTCGCAATGAAGAATACTTTTAGAGAAATTCCAGAAAATTCAAGATATACGTATGATATTTTAATCAAAATATTAGAGCCATTTTTGAGAAAATTAAAATTTTTGAAAAATGTTCCATGTAAAGGGTAATCTGGGGTGGGGGTTTTGAAAACCTTTGTGTCGCATCTCTGGAACATACTGAACCTAAATATCAAGTAAGAACGTAGGTTTTCACGGCCGGTGTTACAATTATAACTAATATAATTTTCCGGGCTGTTATGCCGTGGTCTGCTGAAGAAAGATTTCCCAGACGTTTCGTCCACAACTGCGGTGGACATCTTCAGTTATTAGATTTCAGGACACCAACATTCTTTCCTCCATAAAGCATTACCATACCCGGCTACAACGCGAAGCAATAGAGATTTATAAACATCCCAATAATTTCAATAGGAAAGAAGAAGCTTTGAAACTCAACAGTAACTGGCATCTAGTCATCAAAAACAAGAAAGGTCATACAATACCGAAAAACACTGCGAGCCAATCAGAAGAGAGCAACAACACAGCCGGCGCCAGCCCCCTCATACCAGCGGGCCAATCAGCAGAGAGCGTCCACACTATAAAGAGAGCGGCACCAACGGCCAACGCATCAGACGCTGCGATACTTTCACCGAGAAGACTTCGTCCGCGCCACTGAAGATGTCCACCGCAGTTGTGGACGAAACGTCTGGGAAATCTTTCTTCAGCAGACCACGGCATAACAGCCCGGAAAATTATATTAGTTATAATTCCTAAATATCAAGTTTGGTGTTTATCCGGCTGTTCGTTTCTGAGTTATGCTGTTCACAGACACACACAGACATGTTTCCAAAAAAATGTTTTTGGATTCAGGGGGTCTCAAAACTTGTATTTCCGGTGAAATCTCGGTATCGTATTTTTGGGTAAACTGCAATACTTCTCCTACTTACTATACGTAGTAGAAAGTAAAAAGTTATTTTCTAAGTAGTACGTGTTACTAGGCAAACATAGCCGTTCAAAATAGCAAAACTTTGTGACAATTTATTTTAAAAGCTTCAACCTAAGTTGTCGATAAAATTTAGGGAATTATAAGTTTTCAGCTGTGAATCTTGTGCAGATAAATATAAGGAGGGCCAGTTAATTCTGTTGATCAAAGATTTGTGCCAGGCGTGCTTTTAAACTAAGTGCCGGTAACTTTTTAAAAATTAACAGAACATTATTTTCTAAATACTTTATTATCATTCATTACCTTAAACTACTTCTCCACAAAGTCACCGTTGTTATTCAGGCAACCACTTTTTGTATACCTTCATCAAAGGATGTGATGAAAACCAAGTCTGCACTTCTTGTTTCACAGCATCATCGTCTTTGAAATATTTGCCACCAAAGAATTTCTTCAGACGAAGAAACAGATGAAATTCGCTTGTTGCCAAATCCGGACTGTAGGAAGGGTGGTCGAATTGTTCCCAACTAAATGATGCAATCAGATCTTGAGTTTGGCTATATGTGGCTCGGCATTGTCACTCATTGTTGTTTTTCCTTAAACCTCACACAATTGGTGATGAATGTTTGCTTGGTGTATGAGAAAGATGGTTTGTTACGTTATTTTTTAGCACGATTTGGGCGTCAATTTGAAGTAGTTTGTTTTGAAGGAGTTGTATTATAGTTCAACTGTTGGGGAGCCGAACTTGTAGTAGTTGCAACCGCGGTAGCCTTCTCCCCAAATGTATTTTCAGGTGGCCTTTGCCCCAAGTTTAAAAAAATATTAACTTTGCAATTAAACTGTTTCTTTAAATATTTAAGACTTGTGTTTGCCTCGGCTGCGTCAGTATTTATTTTAGAGACATGGATGTCTTGGCAGGGCGTGGTGCGACAAGAATGTAGGCTTACACAGATTTTAAGTTTTAATTCACTTCTTTTTATTAATCCTTGCCACAAATTTAATAGCACTTCACTGATATCGAGAGCTGTGAGATTCTTTTATTTAATACTTGCACTTTTTAATACATATACTATTTTCGTCTCACACGAATACGTATTTAATTTCTCGAAGACGCATCATGCATCCGGTTACTATCACTGTCTGCAGGCAACTGAATTGATTTCAACCGTCTAAACTTGTAAATTTCTGTATTTCAAGTCTCTGATTGGCTTATCCCACTCAAATAGAATACCTGCATTTAACTAAAGCTTTTTCTGGTTTTGATTGGCTATTTTTATAAACTGTCACTAACATTACATTAATGCTTCCAAGAATCACAAGTAACATTTAATCTCTCAAACTCATTATTGCCTCAAGGTTACCTCATTGTTAGCAACTTTTAACCTATTTCTCACAGCTCCTACATTATAAAATTACGTAATGCATTCACATAACATTATTGAACTTGGATACAATAATATAAGCATGTGCAATGACTGTTATATACATTTTATAAATTATTACATACACATATTGCTTCAAGGCGGGCTGTTATTGAATTTACACATTATATAACCAGACTTAAATCGTTTAAGTGTTAAAAATACTGCATCATGTAACATTTCTCGCATTCAAAACATGAATCACTGATGTGACTTCACAGTCGATGGGTCGTTTTATTGTTTGCACATTTCGAAACGCTCTAACAACAGCAAAACACAAAGTCACGATCGCTCACAGCTTCGTCTTGCTTCCTAATATATGGAGGAAAAAATGCTCAAAATCGCGACTGCAGCGGCAAAATATTAAAATGGTACTTTAAAAGCACGCCTCATAATCTATGTTCATAGGGTATTTTCCAAGTATTTCGTTTCACTAGCAATTTAAAATGACAAAATATGTATGATATTGTCAGTAGCTGTAAATAAACATTTTTAAAGCATTTCTGTTTAAATAATTTCTACAACATTTGAGGGAATTATGAATTCGGAGACGAACCTGTAGAGTTTCCAATTAAATATAATGAATTAACAGTCAATTCACTCGGTCACTGAGTAAGTATATCAACAGGAACAAAAATATATATAACCCAAGGTAGTTCACATTATCATAAATAAATATCACTTAAACTCCAATGCAGTCAAAACCAAAACCAAAATTCCTACTCGAATATATTCAAGCAATAGATGTGGCAATAATGCGAAACAGTATGTTAAAACCTTAGTGGAATATCAAATTTCGGCATTTAGTAATTTGAATTATCATATCGCACACATTCTCATATAGCCATTTTATTAACAGCCACTGCAACTAAAAACAAAATAATAAACATTTCTAGTGTTTCCCAGCAAATAAAGAATAATAAATGTAGCTATATAACCATAATGCAGTATTCCCAAGATAAAACACTTTAAATGTTCCAATATTTTCAATTTTATATTAATATGCACATATTTCTCTACATACTACTCAACTAAAGGTCTAATTAGGATGCACTTAACTTTATGAGAATAACTCTCGATTGGTAGTTGGTTTTATTACTTCATGCTACTGCTTCATGCCGATTGGTTCTAATTACCAGTGACATCAAACTTAACGTAACGCGAAGGAAAGGTTTGACACTGCCAAACTCTTAAATTACGTCGCGTTTAGTTAAGTCGACTCTAAATAGCTCCATTTAATACAATGTGTTAGACTTTCATATTACGTCATGTTAAGTTAAGTCACGTTACGTTAAATTGATCGTAATTCCGGCAGTTCAAAGAAAATTAATGGGTACTTTATCTACATCTTTTTAGACAACCAATAGGTTTCTCACAGTTTGCCACTGAAATTTCCTTGGAATCTGGCGTATCACATCTGGCAAACCCGGAGAAAGGTAACTATCATATCCTGACCTGCGTCACACTGTTTAGTGTTGAGTTCCGGTAGATAACGGCAGCTGTACTTCACACCGAGATGTCACTAGGTCCGAGGATTCAACTACGAAGCCTTTCGCATATTGGTGACTTGGAGAATATGTTAATGTTTATAGAATTGAGAACCTGCAACAAATCAGCTAGAATGTACAAAGTTATATGTCCAGCAAAAGGTCATGATATCATATTTAGGTGTTCAACGCAGAAATGGAAAGTGTGAATCCATACAGTAGGAGAGGACCGCAGTCTTCACCAGGCATTCTGATGCAGAAGAAAGTATTGTGTTGCTGAGAGAGTAGCCTGGATAGCTGTTTTATAAAGACAAACATAATCAAAATAAGTGCACTAATATCACGTGTGCAATATCCCATTTGAGGCAGTATTTTTAACACTTAAATATTTTTCAGTCAAATTATATAATATGTAAATTCATAAACGATCCCCTTAAAACAATATGTGTATGTAATAATTTGTAAAATGTATGCAACAGTCACTGCATATGCTTATATTATTGTATACATGTTCAATAATGTTATGTGAATATATTACGTAATTTAATAATGTAGCAGCTGTGAGGATAATAAGTTAAACGTTGCTAACAATGAGGTAATAATGAGGTAACCTTGAGGCAATAATGAGTTTGAGAGTTTAAATGTTATTTGTGATTCTTGGAAGCATTAATGTAATTTTAGTGACAGTTTATAAAAAATAGCCAATCAAAAACAAGAAAAAGCTTTAGTTAAATGCAGGTATTCTATTGTTGTAAACATAGTCAGAGACTTGAAATACAGAAATTTACAAGTTTAGACGGTTGAAATCAATTCAGTTGCCTGCAGAAAGCGTTACTAAGCAGACGCAAAAAGTGTCCTCAAGAAATATAGTATGTATTCGTGTGAGACGAAAAGTAAGTTTACGTGTTAAAAAGTACAATTAATTAATAAAAAGAATCTCACAGCTCTCTATATCAGTGAAGTGTTATTTTAATCGTATCAAGTATTAATAAAAGGAGCGAAGTAAAATTATAATCTGTGTAAGCCCACATTCTTGTCGTATCACGCCCTGCCAAGAGATCCATGTCTCTAACAATAATACTGACGCAGCCGAGGCAAACATAAAATATATAATATCTAAAGAAACAGTCAAATTACAAAGCTGTTATTTTTAAACTTGGGGCAAAGGCCACCTGAAAGTACATTTGGGGCGAGGGCTACCGGAAACTGTTTACTATACGTGTGGTTGCAACTACTACAACTTCGGCTCCCCAACAGTTGAACTACAATACAAACTACTTCAAATCCGCTTTCATATGTAGCAGCAAGCAACGTAAAGAAAAATACTTTCTCACATTGACAGAGGTCGTCATTTGAGGGTAGCATTTTTGTCAGTGGTTATTACATCGGGACCGAGAATTCGCGTGTAGGATATTAGTCTCAGATGAATCGCGATGTGCAAAATATGTATATACTATATAGTCAGATGGGAATATGCATGACTAAGGTCAGGTAGATTTTAAAGATTCATCTGTCAAAGATTTACGTCAGTGTTATATTTCATTTTCCTGTGTAAAGTCTTTTAATATCTAAGTTTAAATTTTATTTTGTTTTACTGCATACGTTTTGCGTATCAACTATTTCAATCGCTTGTGATAAAATATGAATAAAGTAGGCTTTTTGCTTCTGTAGTGATTTTACACCATGACTACTTGCTGCACAGGTTTTACGTGAGGATGACGTGGGGCAGGGTTGCAGTCCACTTTTATTTCATGCACCTTATTTCGGCGGTCTGCGTTGCACTGAATGATAGTATGATTTTGGGGATGACAATGATGGAGCACTTGACGGAATGGACGGCATAGGAAACCGTTTTACCCGGAGGAAACCTTTCAAAGTGCCGTTTAGTCTTCCGTTTAAGCCCTATTTGCGGCTGCAGGGTTCGAACCTTGGTCGCGTTTACGAGAAGGATGCGTTCTATTCGGCCACGGCGCCGTCGCCTCTCTTTAAAATATAATATTATCAATTATCTTCATTTCACTGGAAACACTTGTAGCTCCACTTATTTAATATGTGTATTTCTCAACTTCTCCTAAACTGTTTTTATGGAAAGTTTATATCTTAATATATAAAAGTCAGTGCATGAATGTGTGTATGTTCCTTATGGAGTTCTACACCGTAGCACAGATTTCGATGAAACTTAGCACAGATAACCTTTGACACAAGGCGAAAATTATTGTCTAGCTTAGAATTCGAAATTCTGTCCCATTTCACAAGATTAATTATTTAATTTTATGTTATGTCTACAAAAGCTCGCAAGACCATTTGTATCTTTCATCCATAATAGCTCATTGTCAACACAAAAAAATGCGGATGTGTTACAGTCACATGGCTTTCTCTACTCTTGTACAAACTATTTTTACAAACGCTTATTCTCCATCTACTTCATGTTAATCGAGATGTTAATTTTATTATTAATTCTCTTGTAGGTGCAAGGGGAATATGGCAGACCTTAAGCGATAGTCATATCTCTTAAGAGCTGGTTATTATGTGGCGCATTCCATTCTCTTTGCATGTCCAGGATATAAAAAAACGAATAACGAATTCCCATTTGAGAAAAAGTATAAGTATTAGTAAACTCAAACAAATAACAAGGAATATCTGGAAGTGGTTCACTCGAGAAAAAAATGTATATGACATTAATTGTGTGTTTTAACGAGATCTACATTTTTATGTAGAAAAATGTTGTCTGTCTCTTACGGTTTACCAGTTATGGAAAAGCCATTCAGAAAGAAGAGGACTTTTCAGGAGATTCCCAGAAAATTCAAGATATGCGTTTTATTTGTCATAAAAATATCTTAAGTATACGTTATTTAATAAAAAATTGTTAGAGCCATTTTTGAGAAAATCAAAATTTTCGAAAAATATTGTATGTAAATGGTAGTAGAGGGATTTTCTTGAAAATCTTCGTGTCGCATTTTTGAGAGATACTGAACCTAAATAGCAAGTTTGGGGTTTATCCGACTTTTCGTTTTTGAGTTATACTGTTCACAGACACACAGACACGCACACACAGACCTCTTTCTAAAAAATTCCTTTTTGGATTCAGGGTGTCTCAAAACATATTTCAGGTGAAATCTCGGTATCAAATTTTTGGGTGGAATGCAATACTTCCCCTACTTACTGTATGTAGTAGAGAAGATAATAATAATTACATAGACCTTCACGGCCTCATAAAATAACAAACGAATAGTGTGTTCACAATTTATTCATTGACCTCTCTGACAGTGATCATGGAGTAATAATACAATCAAGATTTTCGGATATTCACTTATTATAATTTATAGTTTCTCATTCTGTTTCAGCAGTTTGTTTCTTTATAGGAAGCTTGTGATGTTTTCATAAGCTGACAAATAAAAATTGAGTGACATATTGTGGCGTGTATGTGTGTGTGTATTGTCACGCCAGATACATTATTGCGTCATTGGCGATAGTATTGTTGGGGTAATTCTTTCGGCTGGGGTTTTGAAGTTTCGTCTGTCGTGGCTGGTGATCCTTAGCTAGCGGTGGAGAGTGGGGGAAGTGAGCGTTATTCCTTTGTGTGTTGTGTAGTTAGCGTCACTTTTTGTCGAGCGTTGGGTCTGTAAGGTTGTATATGAAATCGTGTGAATGTAGTCTCGTGTGTGTAGCATCTCCCTTCAATTTCTTCATTTTTATCTTTTGTGTGTGATGGAGGGGCACCGTGCTGATACTGAATAAACCACAGATAATGTGATTAATTTGAAATTCTGTGTATTTTGTATAACTATCCCACGCCTGCTCTGAAATGCGTAGTTTAAGACTCTGGTCCTCTTGCTGAAGCTATTCCTTCCAATGTATATGCTGGGGTAACAAAAATTTTATATCTAGCTGCAAACTTTTTGGCCTCACCCCAGTATGTAACAATATAGAAATGATCGTGGGAGTAGATAACAGCAATAGCATCAAACCAGATGAAGTACCACTAGTTCTTCTGTAATATTGCTCTTTTTCTTTTCTTTCTTATGTTTTCTTAGTAGTTATATGTATGATGGTTATTGAGAAAAAGCTAGATTATATTGACGTTGCTTAAACTGCTATTATTTCTTTCCAACTCAGATTTTCTCTATAAATAGCGACGCGGAAACCCGAATATGACAACGTGAAAGTCATTCAGCTGCATTCACGAGAAATCATCATTATAAACTGTGATGTCTGTGGTTCAACAGTGCTTTTGGATAGATCTTTCTCGTGTTTTAGTTATTTTGTTATTTATAGTGACCTTGCTGAATGTTGTAGGAGTAAACCGTCAAACCACGGGCAACGTCGGGCATATCAGCTAGAAAACATTAAAGTCAAATTAGTTTAAGTAGACCTAAAATAAATTACTAATATCATTTACAGGTTTTATGCTATTCATCTTTTACTATCTGCAGCAAATTTTGAAAATATGGATATATGGCTTCCTCCAGATAACTTATTGGTATGTAATCGCGAGTCACATTTTCGCCACACCTGATTTACATTGCGACGTTAAGTGGTCAAAATAGCTGTGTGGTAAAAACTCTTTGAGACCAACACCCAAATATACGCAACAATGGTAAACCTATGATACCTGCTTCAAAATTTCCTTCAGCTTGTCCCTCGTGCTTCTCTATTTTGATGGATCTGAGATAAATCTCCTGAAACAACAATGTATGGATAAGTATCCGAGAGTAAGAAATAATAAACAAAATTTGTTGCGATTGGTTGTAAATGCGGGATGGCCCAAGTCGAAGACGTAAAAGCTGCGTTACAGCTTACTAAAACACATTATGCTTAATTCAATAGGCTGGAGGGTGAGAAGGATGGCATTGAAAGGAGGGGACTATTCAACATTTCAAAAGTAGTTAACTTCTGCACCTACTCCTGTAAAATATCTTGGGAAACTGCTCGATTCCAGCTTATTTAGTTGATCGCGTTGTCTCTCTCATAAAACTTTCTAAACCTTTCCTGCTCCTTTTCAAATTTCAAATTTCGCCTTCATTTCTCAGGTATGGGGAGCGGCTTCGACTTCTCCAGGTAATACAAGCCCGATTAATATGAACTATTTCTAACTTCCTGTTCGTGCGATACTATCAGCTACATCAAGAATTTGGTCTAATTCTTCTTCTTCTTCCTCTGTTTAGGCTGCAGATCGCTTGTCAGTCTCACGCCTTCAGGAAGTTCCAGGAGCTAGGACGTAGACATCGGCGTCCGAACCCGCTAGCGCACGCTGTCCCAGGATATCCTTCTCAGTGATGCTACATCTCAGACCACTGATTGAACTTTGCATTCATTCAGATTTTGTAACTCATTCTCAGTGTACCATACATTCCCAAACTTAAGACAGTTACGAGGCCGTCCCTAGCATGTAATTTTACTGGCTGTTCTATGTCTGACATACAGCTATCTAGATCTTAATAACACTGTATACTTGCTGATTGAACACCAATAAAAAATCTGATATGATTTATTCAAAAGACCTTAGACTAATAGCAAATTCACAGTACCCTTTAAACAGGGTGGACCATTTATCTTGAGACTGTACAATATCCCCAAAACTAAGCGTTCTAGAAAGAAATGTCTTTAATAAATCTTGCTTGATATTGTGGGGGGAAATAAATGCCATTAGTCATGTTTTATTTGAAGGACCTGTGATGGTCATTTTATGGTCGATTTAATTATTTTAAATGGGAACCTATCATTTTATGTTGTTTTCTCATCTGTTCTTACTCTTGTTCTTAAATCAACATAAATAACAACGAAAATTCTGAATGGTTGTTTACGAAGAGCGCAATGAATGCTTGGACCATCCATGGATGGTTATTTGAGGGTCAAATTACGTTTTATATTTGGGAACCAACATTTTTTATTCTGTTTCCTTATTCCTCATCACAAAACAAACAGCTTTTTATAAACAATTTTCTAATGAGGAAACAACATACAAAATGTAGGTTCCTATTTAAAAAATTTGATATGTTACACTCACATGACTTTCTCTACTCTTGTACAAACTATTTTTACAAACGCTTATTCTCCATATGCTTCATGTTAATCGAGATATCGAGATGTTAATCTTATTGCTAATTTTCTTGTAGATGCAAGGGGAATTGCTGGGCTTTAAGAGCTGGTTGCTATGTGGAGTATTCCATTCTCTTTGCATTACCAGGACAAAAAAAATGAACAACGAATTTGAGAAAATGTATAAGTATTGGAATATTGAAGGGAATAACAAGCAATATCTCGAAAATAGTTCACCAACAAAAAAATGTATATTACATAAATTGTGAATTTTAACACGATCTACATTTTTTGTGTAGTAAAATTTTCTCTATCTCTTATGGTTTACCAGTTATGCAAAAGTCGTTCACAACGAAGAATACTTTTGGAAACATTCCCAGAAAATTCGAGATATACATATCATTTGTCATGAAAATATCTTAAACATATGATTTTTAATCAAAATCGTTAGAGCCATTTTTGAGAAAATTAAAATTTTCAAAAAATGTTCCATGTAAAGGGTAATCTGTGGTGGAGGATTTTCTTGAAAACCTTCGTGTCGCATCTCTGGAAGATACTGAAACTAAATACCAAGTTTGGTATTTATCCGACTATTCGTTTCTGAGTTATGCTGTTCACAGCCTCACAGACACGCACACATAGACACACGGACATGTTTCCAAAAATGCTTTTTTTGGATTCAGGGGGTCTCAAAACATGTATTTCCGGTGAAATCTCGGTATCAAAGTTTTGGGTGGAATACAATACTTCCCGTACTTACTATACGTAGTAGAGAAAGTAAAAATTAAATTGGCCCTAAAATGACCACCATAACGTCCTCCAAACAAAACACGACTAGTGGTATTTACTTTTCCCTATAATATCAAGCAACTTTTATTCAATACATTTATTTCTATAACGCTTAGTTTTGAAGATATTGTACAGTCTCAACTTAAATGGTCCACCCTATATATTATAGTATTTATATAAAAAGTTACCCTGCTATTCATGTTACCTTATACACGATATACTTTTACTTAAGAATGACCTCAAATAAGGAAGCGAGTGCTTAGTTATATGCGGAAAAAGCACTCAAATATTTATTCCTGGTAACAAGCTCATGCGATTGAAAGAAAACAAAATGAATACTAAACAAAAAGAATTGCAAACTTTCAAACATATTTGTTAGGTGAATATTAGTAAAGATATAAACTTACAATATGTAATACTTTGAAAACGGCTAAAACTACAAAAAGGTTTATTTGATACAAATTGTTTATTTTGATGAACTCTACATTTCCTGCACTAAGATTTTTTTAAGGTTTCCTAATTATATAAAGTTATGCAGAATTCAATCAAATAAAAGTCTTCATGGACTCTCTGCATATAAATTCAATATTCAATATATGTATATGCTTAATTAGTCATGCAAATATTTAAAACATGTGTCATTTTATTCAAAACGGATAAAGCTGTTTTTGAGAAAGCCAAAAATAACCAAATATTTTCCATGTAAAGAATAGTTTGAGGTACACTGATTTTTAAGTCTGCGTGCTGCATCTTGCATCTTTGGAAATTACTGAACGTAAATACTAAGTTTGGTATTAATCTGACTTCGTTTTGGGGGAGAGAGAGAGAGAGAGAGAGAGAGAGAGAGATATTTCTAAAAACGTCTTTTTTTATTCAGGAAACCTCTAAAGTATTTTTTGGTGAAATCTCGATTTAGAATTTTTGTGTAGAACACAATACTTCCTCTACTTATTATGCATAATTAATAGAAAAAGTAAAAAGTATGACATGAAGATGGCGCTCACATATCGCTAATATTTTTGTATGTAACTGTACACAGGAGTTAATGTAAGCGATGACACAAACGTTCAGTTCGCGTTGTCCCTCTGTTAAAGGTATCCTTAAAGAAAAACGACATATATTTTCATACCGAGAGCCTTCTAGATTCCCTTCCTTAACCTAAAGGATGCCCTTTGTGACCCAAAGTTTTAAAGTGGTTCGGTTACAAAGATATATTTGGCGTCGACGATGCGAAAAATACTTGACATTCAAGGGGTGCCGTGCATAAAAGAGAAGCAGATTTTACGTAAAAACTCGAGGCAAAAAAGACGAATAAAAATGTCTGAACTCCGTGTTCTTTTGTGCATAATATATCGATTAGAACCTGTAGCAAAATTTTGCTTAAAATGTATGCCGCCAGGGCGCCTTGTTCCAACAAAAAATCTAAACGGATTGCGATCATTGCTCCACCTGTTAAGAACAGGAATTAACAGAGTGACCTATCATTCTTGTTATGTTCCGTTTGACGCCGGAATTTTAAAAATAGCACAGCTTAATCTTTTGAAGACGGATCGTAGAAAGCATTTCATAGAGTTACAGAAACAGCCATCATCACAAATCATTTAAATGATGCAAAATGAGTTGATAGCCGAAAAATGCAATCGTCCTACTCCACGGTAACCTCGGATTCGATTCCCTTCGGGCCGGTCACTTTTAACTCGGATCTTTTCGTGGTTTGGCCGAGGTGGTAGACGAATGCTGGGCTGTTTCCTCTCCTACCACGAATTTCCTGTTTATCATTTCCTGTCCCCATTATTTCGTTTCATCTTCAAATTGTTCAGGGTCGTAGGACCAGACGATGGTGCCTGGTGCGTTGTGGAGTGACGGTGGAATTTGTGATGTAGAAATATTTCTCCCTGGCGCTTGAATGGACGGCTGGGGCACCTTCCTTGGAGCGAGTCTTTCATTTCGGTACCCTGAGGCAGTATTTTTAACACTTAAATGATTTCAGTCTGGTTATATAATGTGTAAATTCAATAACGGCCCGCCTTGAATCAGTGTGTGTATATGGTAGTTTGTAAAATGTATGTAACAGTCATTGCATATGCTTATATTATGTGAATATATTACGTAATTCAATAATGTAGGAGCTGTGAGAAATAGGTTTAAAGTTGCTAACAATGAGGTAACCTTGAGGCAATAATGAGTAAGGAAGTTTAAATGCTACTATTCATTATTAGAGCACCAATAATGTAAATTTTTGAGACAGTTTAAAAAAATAGCCAATCAACAACCAGAAAAACCTTTAGTTAAATGAAGGTATTCTATTGGACTAGGATTAGCCAATCAGAGACTTGAAATACAGAAATCTACAAATTTAGCGGTGAAAAACAGTTCAGTTACTTCTAGACAGTGCTCACAACCAGACGCGAGATATGTCCTCGAGAAATCAAATAGTATTCGTGTGAGAACGAAAATAGTATACGTGTTAAAAAGTGCAAGTATTAAATAAAAGAATCTCACAGCTCTCGATATCAGTAAAGTGCTATTTAATTTGTGTCAAGGATTAATAAAAAGTAGTGAATTAAAACTTAAAATCTGCGTAAGCCTACATTCTTCAGTCGCACCACAACCCTGCCAAGACTTCCATGTCTCTAACAATAATACTGACGCAGCCGAGGCAAACATAAATATATAATATCTAAAGAAACAGTCAAATTACAAAGCTATTAATTTTAAACTTGGGGCAAAGGCCACCTGAAAGTACATTTGGGGTGAAGGCTACCGGAAACCGGGTACCATACGTGCGGTTGCAACTACTACAAGTTTGGCTCCCCAACATTTGAAATATAATACATCTTCAAATCGGCTTTTCATACGTAGCAGCAAACAACGTAAAGAACAATTCTACTTCAAATTGACGCCCAAAGCGTGGTGCAAACAACGTAAAGATACAATCTACTTCAACCCCAATATAGAAGATGCCAAAGGCAGAATCGGTCCGCCGTTAGGAATTGTGTTATTCTGGAATTGTTAGGGACCCCATCCTTGCTAGCGTTTAAAGAATTGACTTTGTTTCACTAATGCACAAATGCGATTGAGCATTCACAAACGAAACCTATGTCTGAATAACAGTCAAGTTTGTGCTAATGTATTGTAGTAATGAAAAAGCGAAGACTTTTACAGCAGGTGTTCAATCGTTTATCCCTTCCTCCCAGGTATCACGTTGGAAACACAAAGGGTCTATTATGGGTCTACACCGCCTATGTGCGGTGCTGTGTTCCAATGGCTGGAGGCCTCTCCGGCTCACTAATCCTAATCCTAACACCCTCTCTCTCTCTCCCTCCCTCTCTCTCTCTCTCCCTTCCTTTCTCAACCTGTATGCCGAAGCTCAGTTCACTCACCACAGTAAAGCTACATTCAATATAAATGCCGTTTTATAAAGCGACGATCGGGATGGCTCAGACGATAACGTGAAGTAGATAGTATATTTACGTTATTTGCCCAACCTTTTGGGCGTCAATTTGAAGTAGGTTGTATTGAAAGAGTTGTATTATATTTCAACTGTTGGGAGCCGAACTTGAAGTTCGTTGCAAGCGCACGTATAGTACCCGCTTCCCGGTAGCTTTCGCCCCAAATGTAGTTTCCGATGGCCTTTGCCCCCCCAAAAATGTTTAAAAACATTAACTTTGTAATTTGAATGTTTCTTTAAATATTATATATTTATGTTTGCCTCGGCTGCGTCAGTATTATTGTTAGAGGCATGTTTCTCTTTGCAGGGTTGTGGTGCGATTGAAGAATGTAGGCTTACACAGATTATAATTTTACTTCACTCCTTTTATTAATGCTTGACACGATTTAAATAACACTTCACTGATATAGAGAGAGAGAGCTGTGAGAGTTTTTTTTTAATTAATTACTTGCACTTTTTAACATGTAAACTATTTTTATCTCACACTGAATACGTATTATACTTCTCGAGAACACATCTCGAGTCCGGTTAAGCACACTGTCTGCAAGCAACGCGTCCAGTTATGAGTGGTGTCTACAAGCAACTGAATTGATTTCTACCGCCTAAATTTGTAAATTTCTGTATTTCAAGTCTCTGATTGGCTATCTCTAATCCAATAAAATACTTTTATTTAACTTAAGCTTTTTTTCTGGTTGTTGATTGGCTATTTAATAAACTGTCACAAAAATTACATTATTGTTGATCCAATAATGACTAGTAGCATTTAAACTTTCAAATTCATTATTGCGTCAAGGTTACCTCATTGTTACCTCATTGTTAGCAACTTTTAACCTATTATTCTCACAGCTCCTACATTATTAAATTACGTAATACATTCACATAACATTATTGAACATGTATACAATAATATATACATATACAATGACTGTAATATACAATTTTTATATATTATTACATACACATATTGCTTTAAGGCGGGCTGTTATTGAGTTACATATTATATAATTAGACTGAAATCGTTTAAGTGTTAAAAATACTGCCTCAAACGATGGCATTCCTGACCGAAGATTTTCTCAGTCGTTAGGCGAATGCTGAGTTGGATAATATGATCCTTCTTCTTCACCCGCCATACCAGGCTTTGGGCTCATCACACATCCTGGATATGCTATGATCCAGAGTTCACTTGCTCCTCAACAGGCTACTGACCCAAGACATTGACTTGAAAGTCCTACAAAGAGAGAGGTAATCCGTTAAAGAAGAAGTTTTGTAAAGCGTAAAATGTCATCGAATGAGAAAACAAAGAAAATTAATCTAATATTATATTTTTACTTGTTTAACCCCCCTTCTACATGCAGGTCACGATTTCCCTGGGTATTAAGATGTAAACGATATGACGGCCAGATTACCTTAGTTGCATAATTCTCTCCTTGTATCATTTGGTTTGTTGCGATTGATTTAATCGGAAAGTGGACTTTGGTGAATGTTTCATTGTGTGCGTATATATACACAGTGACATGGTAGATTCCAATAAATGCTTTCCATTTCTATTTCTTTTATATTGTGAATGCCACTTCGGGTAATAGCACTGAACAATCCAGCATTTACGTGGCAACTGAGGTGTGAAGAATTTCGAACAGTCCACGTCACCTACCAAGGTGTTTGATGTTGGTTGCATTGTAGTTGGGGATAAACATAGTATGCACATGTTAACTGGCAATAAATAGGCATAGTTCAAGATATTCACAAGGGTATGTAAGATGCTTTTCCGGTTTATCAGTGTCTCGAAACGACGGCTGCGTAGTAGCGAATACTCCGCTACGTCATGGTCATGCACTTCCTAGCCGACAGTATGCTTCAAGTGTATGTTTGTGTAAACCTTCTTGCTGTTAAACAACGAAATTATAATAACCTTGAGATTAAATAGAAATTCAATATGAGAGCATCTTCGAAACTTTTCTCTAAAGGAGAATCCAGCGACGAGGAATAAAATAAGATACGTATTATGCAGTGTATTAGCGTTTAAAAACAGTCATGTATTACCCGATTTGCGTCAAATCGCCATCTGCTTCCCTTTCATCTCCTTGCAATCGTCTGTGCGGTAACTGCCATTTGCCGCCTTCGTTCGTGATATTTCCCTGACATGTTTTTGGTTCCAAAACCAGAGAAGAAACAACGTAAGCAAAGATGAGATCAATTAACTGTCCCCAACCTGTTTGGTGATAAATATACAGTACAGCACCGCACACAACATTATACAATGCTTCTAAATTACATACTCTAATGCCAGACTTCACGATTTTGTAGTCTGAATTATTTTGGTGAATCTTAGAGAGGAATACTGAATTATATGAGCAAGGCAAACTATTAAGAAAATTCTACAGTTTTTAAAAGTATGCAAAGTTTCATAATCGTCTACCGCTTCACGAAAACAAAAAGCAAAGTAGCAGTGAAAGACCAATTATTAAGTTCACTGTATAAACTTTTAACTGCTTTCGGAGTTACTAAACTATACTAATATTACAAAGAGATAAAGTTTGTGTGTTTGTTAGGTTAATCTCGGAAATAACTAAACTGATTTTGATAATTCTTTCAACATTGAGAAACACTGTTGTTCCTGACGGGCACACCCTAAGATAGCTTCTATTCTCAGTTCCCAAACTTCAAAGGCTAAAAGTTGCCTGATATTATAATGCGAAAATTTTGATATCATAAAAGCACATACTTGCGAAGGTGGCTTCTGACTTTTAGTACAGAATGAAATGGAGTAGAAAACAGCTGTTACTCCACAGAAAATGCGTGTAAAAACAAAACAAACGCCGCGGATATGTCATTCCAAGCAGCAATATGTATATAGATAGTCAAAATTAGAAAAATAAAAGACAGACACATCTGCTTATGATACGAGGAGTCCCAAAAGTACCCGACCTAGCAAAGAAAACAAAAATTTTGAGAAGAAAATATTTATTTCTTTACGTAGTCTCCTTTCAGCTCGATACACTTTACCCAGCGAAGTTCAATAGCTTCGATTCCCTGCTTATAGTGAGAACCATCGAGTTCTGCAAAATAACCATCGACTGCAGACTCCACCTCTTCATTGTTGGCAAATATTTTACCACTAAGCCATTTCTTCAACTATGGAAACAGAAAATAACCAGAGGAGGCTAAGTCTGGCGAATAGGGTGCATGAAGTTACATGCAATTTGAACTTTAACTCATTGATTTTGGCCATGGCGATAATGGATGTGTGAACTGGTGCATTGCCTTGATGAAACAGACCTTTCTTTTTCGTTAAATGCGGCCATTTTTGCTTGATTTCTTCATTCAAACGCTGCAATAGGTCTGCATAATACTCGCCATTGATTGCTTTTCGTTTTTGAAGATAATCAATGAAAATTATCCCACGCGAATCCCTAAATACTGATGTCATGACCTTGCCTGCAGATAGAATTGTCTTCGCCTTCTTTGGAGCCGATTCTCCCCTTTCAATCCACTGCTTTGACTGTCCCTACGTCTCAGGTGTGAAGTGGCAGACCCATGTTTCATCCACGGTTATGAATCGATGCAAAAACTCGGCTTTATTGCAGAAAAACATCGCCAAACACTCGACTGAAACATCCTTATGACGCTGCTTTTGTTCCATTTTGAGTAAACGCGGCACCCATCTTGCGCACAGCTTTCTCATGTCCAAATTTTCAGTTAGTGTGAGATGTACAGCACTTTTTGAAATGCCTACGATGTCTGCTAGCTCGTGCACTTTCAGTCGACGGTCATCCATTACCATTTTGTGGATTTTCTTCACAATTTCCGACGTGGTCACCTCATTTGGTTGACCACTGCGATGTTCGTCTTGGCAACTCGTACGGCCTCGCTTAAACTCTGCCACCCAATATTTTACTGTTGTAAACGAAGGAGCAGACTCCTCTAGTGTAGAATCTAGCTCAGCTTTAATATTAGTTGAACTAAGACCTTTCAAATAAAAGTATTGTATCACATAACGCTGGTCAGTTTTATCCATGTTTACAAATTCGCTGAGAGAGTTCACTATTGATGGCTGTCAAACATTTACTAAACAACGTAGCACCGTCAAACTTCAAACTTAAGCCTTATAAGGGTGGTACTTTCTACCATAGTCATTGTTTTGAAACAACAACCGCTGTATATACCTTAGGTCGGGTACTTCTGGTACAGCCCTCGTAGTACGATATGTATGCGATACTTCTGACAGAATCTTTTAATTAATACGAAGTGTAGTTTTATTTCCTCTGTATGTTGTAAACGAGTTCATTACCAGTGTATGCTAAATAATTATATACCGAGATAAAATTCTGTCAGGTTAAAATCAGGAGCAAACCGATGTTTTATAATTAAGATATACACATAAAACATACAGCTCATTGAAATACACAATTTATGTCAAATAACCTTTTCGAAATAATTGCCGTTTTTGAAATATTCATTTTTATATCTTTAAATTTTTGATGTTGTTACTGTGATGCCACGAAGGTGCGATAATTTTGAAGCAGTATACTTTACCTCAGGGTGGCTCAACCCTGCAGCACGTGCTCGCTTCCCCTACACATGTTATTTTCCTAGACCAAGGCAACGAGAGACAGACCTACACTATGTGATCAAAAGTATCCGGACACCCCCACAAACATACGTTTTTCATCTTATGTGCATTGTGCTGCCACCTACTGCCTGATACTCACTATCCGCGACCTCAGTAGTCATTAGACATCGTAAAACAGCAGAATGGGGTGCTCCGTGGAACTCACGGACTTCGAACGTGGTCAGATGATTGGCTGTCACTTGTGTGAGAAGTCTTACGCGAGATTTCCACACTCCTAAACATCCCTAGGTCCACTGTTTCCGATGTGATAGTGAAGTGGAAACGTGAAGGGACATGTACAGCACAAAAGTGTACAGGCCGACCTCGTCTGTTGACTGAGAGAGACCGCCATCTGAAGAGGGTCGTAAAGAGTAATAGGCAAACAACTGTCCAGACCATCACACAGGAATTCCAAACTACATCAGGATCCACTCCAAGTACTAAGACAGTCAGGCGTGAGGTGAGAAATCTTGTATTCCATGGTCGAGCGGCTGTTCATAAGCCACACATCACGCAGGAAAATGCCAAACGACGCCTCGCTTGATGTAAGGAACGTCAACATTACAGGATTGAACAGTGGCAAAACGTTGTGTGGAGTGACGAATCACGGTACACAATGTGGCGATCCGATGGCAGGGTATGGGTATGGCGAATTCCCGGTGAACGTCATCTGTGTGTGTAGTGCCAACAGTGAAATTCGGAGGTGGTGGTGTTATGGTGTGGTCGTGTTTTTCCTGGAGGGGGCTTGCACCCCTTGTGGTTTTGCGTGGCACTAACACAGCGCAGACCTGCATTGATATTTTAAGCACATTCTTGCTTCCCACTATTGAAGAGCAATTCGGGGATGGCGATTGCACCTTTCAACACGATCGAGCACCTGTTCATACTGCACGGGCTGTGGCGGAGTGGTTACACGATAATAACATCCCTGTAATGGACTGGCCTGCACAGAGTCCTGACTTGAATCCTATAGAACACTTTTGGGATGTTTTGGAACGCCGACTTCGTGCCAGACCTCACCCACCTACATCGATACCTCTCTCAGTTCCGCACTCCGCGGGCTGCCATTCCCCAAGAAGCCTTCCGGTACCTGATTGAAAGTATGCCTGCGAGAGTGAACGCTGTCATCAAGGCTAAGGGTGAGCCAACGCCATATTGACTTCCAGCATTACCGATGGAGAGCGCCACGATAATGTACGTCATTTTCAGCCAGGTGTCCGGATACTTTTGAACGCGTAGTGTAGTAGTCAGAGGCGGATGGCACGCAGTAGTAGTAGGCGACCCATGTTAAGATGCTTCTTTCAACAACAGGTGGTTGCAGAATGTATGTAAAATAAAGTAAGCATCCCAATTTAAATGCTAACGATTGTAATGTCCATACAACTTTGTAATTTCTTTCGACAGTCTTAAATGATAACTGTGTTTTATATTATTGTTTTAGGGAAATTAAGTTCTTGAATTGACGCAAGACGAATAGTTGTGTGACCTTGTGTTTTCAACAGATATGTTTCATTATTTGGATAAATTCAATGTACGCTTGCAGGATACAAATCAAAACATAGTGTGTTTAGTTGACGTCGTGAACACATTTATGGCACAATTGCGATTGTGGTAAGGACAACTGGTAGTTGCAGATTTATACCATTTCCCTTGCTTACGTTCCGTGTTCGCGATAAACGTTATTCTCCTCGAAAAATACAATTGTATGACACATTTCTTCTCAATTTGCGGACCTAAAACATTTGAGACGAAAATTTAATTATTATGCACTCCTTTGATGTTTCCTTGTAGTGAGGCCCCACACGTACTACAGATGCAACTACTTGCATTGCAGAATTCCACGACCGTAAAATGTTCTGAGAAATAAGGGTGGGAATTGTTTAAATGTTTGCGCTGCGTTGAATGTCCGAGATTACGTTTGTTTACATCTGGTTTAATGGCAGTCTTTGTCTACACTTATATCTGGAACAAACATTTTCAAAAATGAACTACATTAAAAGTGAGTATCGCAACAAGATAAATGACAATCACCTTGTTTATCTTTTGAGACTGTGCGCTACATCTTTCTCACCAAATATTGAAGACAATGTAAAACGTAAATCGTGCCAAAGTAGTCCTCCTCAGAAACATCATGTGGGTTAATCAGGAATAAAATATGAATGTGTACGCTCTTGATTTCCTGTACGTAAGAATGACACCGCAGTTCCGCCACTGAAACTCAGTAACCACGATAAATGCGTTATTCTGTCGCAGCGGGAGAAAGGAGGTGATTTCACCCTCCCCTTCCCTGCTTATATTATACCGAGTACCACTGCTTTACCTACTTCTCATGTTGTTGTCGTTATCTTGTAGCTCATTTTGTTATCTCGTGCGCCAGCTGCTCCAGTGGTAGAGCTATAAGTACTTTCTCAGGGTATGCCTGAGTATAACGTGAAGGATTTCTCGAAATGATAAATTTAATGTGCTCTAATACTTGAACTACTGAAGTGAGTTGCCGACCGTTTAAAGATAAAGAATGAAACTGATTATGAATCGTAGCACTTGAAACTATAACAATTGCATTATTATACCTGCTAACTTCTGCAGTATCAATTTTATGGTTTGAAATAACTGTTTCCGCAGTAAAAGAACCTAGAAGCGCAACTTGCCGTGAGTCGCTAAAATATTGCTCTGAAAGATCCCTCGCGATAGCCGCGAAATCTTACTGGACGCTTAAATAACCCACGAGTCGTCACAAGTATCCAGAGTAACGAGTCGATCAGTACCAATGCCAGTACCAGGAACAAGAACAGATCCCCCGAGTTCACCTGGACGGGAGGTAGACCACCACGTACCTATCCGTTTATTTACGGATTTATCCGTGCGATATTATAGGTTTAAGTGTAGTAGCAAGCGTATTTGTCGTGGTTACCTTGATGATGGCGGTTGTTGGCTCCTGGTAGTGCTATTGGCGCGGGTCGATGGTACTGCCTGGGCGGTCATGTCTCCAAGCGGTGACCGAGCCTGATGCTGCTTAAGTTGGTCGACCGCTTGATAGACCGTCAAGTAATAGCAGTGCCATCTAGCGAGGGAACCGGAAGGAATGGGTACTGCGGTGAGTGAGTGCCAAGGAAAGCAGTTGGGGGTGCCGCTCAGTGGTCACTCACCCAGCCGTGACGCGGCCCAATGCTGCTTAACTTAGAGGACGTGATGTCGGATGCAAAAAATGTGGCAGTTGTTACCAGCCAATGGCATCATTGGGCAGGCGGTAGCTGGGTTGGTGTGACTCTGTGATTTATATTGCATATCTTTATTACTTTTAGCTCTGTCTACTTCATTACTCCCCTTCCAACATCTCTTTATGTGCATTGTACAATAATAACCTCTCTTCATTAATGTTTCCTAACTTGTTACTAGGGGGCCTGGCTAAACTCTCAAAATGTCATTACCTTTCTCTTTTCCAGAATTTCTGCTTACGTGACCCTGAAAACGTACTGAATTTAACCCTAAACTGTGTTCCCAGGATCCTTAAGTCAATGTGTTTTATCCTCGGCTGGTACTAATGACTTACGTTAGCCTGACTTCCTAAATATCTTCGTCTTTCTGTACAAATATTTCAACTAAAACTACTAAACTATATCTTTATTTCATTACTTATATATTTTCGTCAATAATTACGGTATAATTTTCTTAGGTTAATTTGTCAATGCGGCAGCTATTAAGCATCTTAGGCAATTCTTTTTTCCCCATGAGTTTAGTAACATAAACCTTCTGATGTGTTACATTCATATGGCTTTCTCTACCCCTATCACATATTTACATCGTAGCGTATACAAACCATTCTTACGAAAGCTTATTTTTCTTTCATGTTAATCGAGAAATACCTCTACAGAATAGCTTCATAACACATTTCGTTGCAGATACAAAGGGGAAAGAGACAACTGAATTGATTGTGAGATGTTAAAAAGCGGCTCGCTATATGCTGATCCTTTGACATTGCGAGAAACAACTGAATAGCGACACCGCTTTAAAAACTGACAAAGTATTGGAACATTTCAAAGCAATAATAACGGATATCTCGGAAATGGCTATGACACAAATTACCATTTGAAATAAATTCTCTGTTTTAAAGTGTTCTGCATTTTTGTGTAGTTTGTTTTTGTTTATCTCTTAAAGTTTACCCGTTATACAAAATTGTTTTCCAATGAAGAGAAATACATAGTTTATTCACAGAAAATTCAAGATATACATTTGGTTTGTCAAGTAAATATTTTAAATATATGGCATTTTAATCAAAATCGTTGGAATAGCTTTTTAGAAAATCAAAAATGTTTCCATGAAAAAGTAGTATCGGCTGGGAGGATTTTCTTGAAAATCTTTTCTTGCGTCTTTGGAAGATACTGAACTTAAATATTAAGCTTGGCATTTATAGAACATTCTGTTTCAGAGTTATGCCGTTCACACACACAACACACATTTTTACTTTCTCTACTACGTATAGTAAGTAGGGGAAGTACTGTATTCCACCCAAAAATTCGATACCGAGATTTCACCGGAAATACATATTTTGAGACCCCCTGAAAACAACAAAAAGCATTTTAGGAAACATATCCGTGTGTGTGTTTGTCTGTGTGTGTGTCTGTGAACAGCATAGTTCAGAAACGAATAGTCGGATAAACACCAAACTTGGTATTTAGGTTCAGTATCTTCCAGAGATGCGACACGAAGGTTTTCAAGAAAATCCCCCCACCCCAGATTACCATTCACATGGAACATTTTTCGAAAATTTTAATTTTCTCAAAAATGGCTCTAACGATTTTGATTAAAATATCATATGTTTAAGATATTTTCATGACAAATGAAATGTATATCTTGAATTTTCTGGGAATGTCTCCAAAAGTATTCTTCATTGTGAACGACTTTTGCATAACTGGTAAACCATAAGAGATAGACAAAAGTTTACTATACAAAAAATCTGATGTGTTACACTCACATGACTTTCTCTACTCTTGTACAATCTAATTTTACAAACGCTTATTCTCCATATGCTTCATGTTATCGAGATATCGAGATGTCAATCTTATTGGTAATTTTCTTGCAGATGCAAAGGGAATATGGTAGCTTTTAAGCGATAGTCAAATATTTTAACGCTGGTTGCTATGTGGCGCATTCCATTCTCTTTGCATGTCCAGGACATAAAAAAATGAATAACGAATTTGAGAAAAAGTATAAGTATTGGAAAATTTAAGGAAATAACAAGCAATATCTCGAAAACGGTTCACTCAACAAAAGAAATGTATATGACATAAGTTGTGTATTTTAACGCGATCTACAGTTTTTGTGTAGTAACATTTTGTCTATCTCTTATGGTTTACCAGTTATGCAAAAGTCGTTCACAATGAAGAATACTTTTGGAGACATTCCCAGAAAATTCGAGATATACATTTCATTTCTCATGGCATTATCTTAATCATATGATATTTTCATCAAAATCGTTAGAGCCATTTTTGAGAAAATTAAAATTTTCGAAAAATCTTCCATGTAAAGGGTAGTCTGGGGTGGGGGGATTTTCTTGAAAACCTTCCTGTCGCATCTCTGGAAGATACTGAACCTAAATACCAAGTTTGGTGCTTATCCGACTGTTCGTTTTGGAGTTATGCTGTTCACAGACACACACACAGACACACAGACACACACACACACACACAGACACACACACGGACATGTTTCCAAAAATGCTTTTTTTGGATTCAGGAGGTCTCAAAACATGTATTTCCGGTGAAATCTCGGTATCGAATTTTTGGGTGGAATGCAATACGTAGTAGAGAAAGTAAAAATGTAGATCGCGTTAAAACACACAATTTGTATATATATATTTTTTTGAGTGAACCATTTTCGAGATATTGCTTGTTATTCCCTTAAATTTTTCAATACTTATTTTCTCAAATGGGAATTCGTTATTCTTTTTTTGTCTTGGATATGCAAAGAGTTTTAATCTGTGGGAAAGGGAATGGTGCTGCACCTAGCAACCAGCTATTAAGAGATATGTATGTGCTTAAAGGCTACTGTATTTCTATATTGCCCTTGTAAATATATATTCCCCTTACACCTACAAGAAAATAGATTAACACGAAGTAGATGGAGAATAAACGTTTGTAAAAATAGTTTGTACAAGAGTAGAGAAAGTCATGTGTATGTAACACATCAGAATTTTTTCTTTTGTTTTATGATTTCTTTTTGTTTCCAGCATGAATGGTGAAACATAGAAACTGAAAGTTGATGATGATATAACCTTGCAGAGGAACTTTGAACTTGTGTTTCTGCGGACGGAAAGTGCTTAGAAATACCGCTAGCTGGTGAGGGGAAAACAGCGAGCAGAATGCAGCCATTGTCTGGGAGGACAAGGTTTCATCCTTTGTTTGTGTCAGTTTTACTGACGTTGCTTTCGGCGTTCGTCCTTTGTTATACTTGCTCACAGGTTTTCACGTTTAGGAGTCCAAATTTGGGTCAAAATAAGCCTGAGGCATGAGAACTTATTAAAGGAAACGTGCCGCCGGATTTTCTGAGACATTCCCTTATTTTTACCTCTTATTAACATCCCGCATTATCTGTTGACCTGCATATCGACCTTCTGCCCTGCTTCCACCTTTATTTTCATTTGTTTTTATCTTAATTATGTGCTCCGCGACTACAGGAGCATTCCCAATGCGCGTGCTGCCCTCTTTAGGTTGCAATTAGTGATAATTGCAGTTCTGCTTCAATTAAGATAGGATATTGTATTAGAGCCGAGAGTGCACTCAACCAAATAAAATATATCCCCGATGTCTTTATTGGAGCACTTAATTAAAACTTACTTTCTCCGAGAAGTTCAGAATATGACGGCTTTTTTCACCTCTTACAAACCCGTTCAATCATTGCTTTCTTACATTTGAACATTTGTGCTCTTATCTCCCACCGTATTTAAAGAAAGTTTGAATTACGTTCCTTCAGTATTTATTTGTGCATCTGAAGAGAATATCTAAAATATCTGACACAACTTTCTGCACTCGTTATAAATTCCAGTATATACTTTGCATGTTATCGCATTCATTGAAAACCTTACGTTACGTTACTCACAATAAATGTTTGATTAGTAGTTATCTAAAATTAAACAATATGGACTTGTTTGTATGCACAATACAGAAAAAAATCTGATGTGTTACACTCACATGACTTTCTCTACTCTTGTACAAACTATTTTTACAAACGCTTATTCTCCATATGCTTCATGTTACTCGAGATATCGAGATGTTAATCTTATTGCTAATTTTCTTGTAGATGCAAGGGGAATTGGTAGGCTTTAAGCGATAGTCAAATCTTTTAAGCGCTGGTTCCTATGTGACGCATTCCATTCTCTTTGCATGTCCAGGACATAAAAAATTAATAACGAATTTGAGAAAAAGTTTAAGTATTGGAAAATTTAAGGGAATAACAAGCAATATCTCGAAAATGGTTCACTCAACAAAAAAAATGTATGACATAAATTGTGTATTTTAACGCGATTCTACATTTTTGTGTAGTAAACTTTTGTCTATCTCTTATGGATTACCAGTTATGCAAAAGTCGTTCACAATGAAAAATACTCGGTATCGAATTTTTGGGTGGAATACAATACTTCCCCTACTTACTATACGTAGTAGAGAAAGTAAAAATATCTGATGTGATACATTAATATGAGTTTTTCTACCCTCTATCGTTTATTACCCGGTATACAAATTATTCTTACGAAAGTTTATTTTCCTATCTACTTTATTTTATTCGAGATAAGCCTTTGCAGAAATAACTACATTGCACATTTCGTTATAGATACAAAGGGAACAGCGATAGTCAAATGTTTAAGAACTGGACGCTATATGCTGGCCTTAAAATTCTGTACTGTTTCCATGACATCGCGAGAAACAACTGAACGTTGAAAGGACTTTAAAGAATGACCAGGTAATGAACTATTCGAACCATTAATAACTGATATCTTGGAAATGGCTGATGCCAGAAAAAAGATATTTGAAATAAATTCTGTTTTAAAAAGATCTACATTTCTTGTGAAGTATGTTTTCTTCCATTGCTTAATGTTTACTAGTTATACAAGCTTATACAAAATCCCTTCGGAATGAAGAGGACTTCAGAGGCTGTATCCAGAAAATTCAAGACATACATTTTATTTTACATACACACACATAGACACGAACCTTTTTCTAAAGTGCTCAGTTTGGGTTCGGGGGCCTCAAAGCATGTATTTCTAGTGAAATCTCGATATCGAATTTTTGGGTGGAATGTGTCACCTTCTCTGCCTATTATGTTTGTGGTAGAGAAAGTAAAAAAAACAGACAAATAAATGACGACTTCCCTTTTGAGAAAAGTGTAAAAAAAATTACTTGACATAAATTGGATGATTCAACGAGAGCTATATTTATGGTTTAGTTGCGCTTTGCCTGTCTCTTACGGTTTACCAGTTACGCAAAAGTTATTCAGAATGAAGGGGACTTCAGAGGCTATTCCTAGAAACATCAAGATTTACAGTTTATTTCTCATGTAAATATCTTTAACTGTGCTACAGAACCATTTTTGAGGAAATCGAAAATAACGAAAAATCTTCCATTTAAAGGGTAGTTAGGGTTGGGAGGGGGTATTCTCTTGAAAATCGTCGTGTTGCATCTTTGGAAGCTACAGAACTTAAATATCAAGTTTGGTATTTATTGGGCTCTTCTTTTTTGAGTTATGAAGTTCACAGACACACACACACACATACACTGGGAATTTATTTTTCTAAAAAGCTACTTTTTAAGGTTCAGGTAACCCCAAGGCTTGTATTTCCGGTAAAATCTCAGTATCGAATTTTTGGGTGGAGTCAATACTTCGTCGACTTACTTTTAAGTACACAGTAGAGAAAGTAAGAATCACAGACTGTCAATTCTTGGTATCTGATGGCTAGTATAGGAGCCTTCAAATCTGGATGCCCCTGTTTCGATTCCCCGCTGGAGAATGGGAATTTTTGTTTAGTCAGGATTATTCCCTTCCTCCCTAGTTTTGGAAGTATGAATGAGAGGAGTGTGAATGTGTGTGGCGTGTGTGTGTGTGTGTGTGTGTGTGTGTGTGTGTGTGTATTTAATGGGATTATCCTAAGTAATACCACCCAACAATAACACGAGTGAATATCAGGGGAGATCAGAATGACCGTTTTTATGAGGTTAACTTAGCTTGTACTATAGTCTGTTTATGTTGAAGGAGAGCGGGGGTCCAGATGTAAACAACGGGCGCGTGCCTGTAGTGCTCGTGCAGGTTCTATCAAAAGAATGCATATACTATGCTGTACATGACGACTGTTAATGTATTTATTCCTTGAATATGTAAAGTGAACACTACGTAGTGTGTGCATTCCAGTGGACAATAACGTACACGCCGAGATTGTCGAAAGTGACATTCTCTGTCTCTCATTTAAGCAAAAGCTATATTCTGAAAAACTCCTTTCCAATCGCAAGAGGTAATCGGCGCATACGAATAATACATTGTATCACTGATTTATAAGGGCGATTTATGAAGAACTGACACATTTATTTCTTTAATTGTTTCAAAACGAGTTATGCTAGCAACAACTTATTATACTTGAAATGCAGAGGAATTTTGGGAGGCTATTTACTTCTATAGAAAATATTGAAAATGTCCTCCATCCTGCATAAGGCACAACTCAACACGTCGTCACATATTACTGGCCACTCGTTAGAGGACTCTGTTGTCAATAGCTTGAATCTTCTGTGTAATGTTGTGCTTCAGATAGCCCAATGTCTGAGGGCGTGTGGCATAAACCCTGTCTTTTAAGTAACCCCTTAGAAAGAAGTCCGGCGAAGTCAAATCTGGAGATCTTGGTGGCCACAGGTTCTTGGAAATTATCCGGTCGTCAAAGAAACTTGCAATTAGTGCCATGGATTCATTTGATGCATGGCATGTAGCACCGTCCTGCTGAAAATATCCTTGACTCAGCTCTACATCGTCTAGTTGCTCAGCAAACTCCATGAAAATCCGTTGGTACTATGCAGTGTTCACATTGTTTTCAAAAGAATTGGTTTCACTATTTTCTGTACGGATATTGTGCACCAAACTCCGATTTTAACCGGATGCATAGGTGCTTCATGAATAACATGTGGATTTTCGCTGGCCCAATAGCGTGAGTTATTTCAGTTCACATAGCCAGATAAATGGAACCATGCTTCATCTGTAAACCATGTGATGGATAATATGGCAAGAGTTTGCACAATGAACGCCTGAAACCAACGACAATAATTCAGTGTTCTAACCATATCTGGTCCCTGTAACTGATGGACAACCGTAATCCTAAACGGCTTTTTCACAGCTTTCTGAGACATTTTTGGATGCCTGATCCAATCGTGCTCTTACGTCAACAACAACCGTGGGAAGCCTAGATGAACGAGTTTTGCCTTTTTCACTCACCGGAGATACAGTTGTTTCCAATTTGTTTACCAATCCTAGTATTGTGTTTCTTTCGGGAGGATTCCGAACACAAAATTCTCTCTGGTATGCCCTTTGAGTAGCTGTAATTGAATTCGTAATCCAGTATTTCTTTACAAGGAAGAGTCGTTCATTTAATGCGTACTCCATTTTTACGTTGGCTAGAACAAAATCTCAAAAACAGTTGCCGACAATAAAACCAACAATACAAATAAAACATGAACATGTGCGCATCTAGTGACAGGCAATCGAAACTCCATAGCATTCTGCTTAATTTGGTGCTAAAATTGGAACATTGAATGAATTTCGAACAGAATAATTAAAGAAAGGAATGTGTCAGTTCTTCATAAATCATCTTGTATTTCTTATTCTGTTTGCGAAGCGGAACATCATGTATACTACGGCATATTCTTTACGCACCGTCTGTACCCAGGGGACACACGGCAAGACATCGTGCTCTCTGCAGTGGTAACTTGAAATCACGGACTAGGTCACTCTAATCCGCCCTCTACTTTTGAGCAATTGTTCCAAAGGTAAAAAGCCGACGATGTGATCTGAGGTGTTGAGGTGTTAAAGGCGGCATATGGAACAAAACAAATCTTGGAACCGAAAGTACTAATCACAATAACTTAAAGCGTATTCCTAATTTACCCACAGATCCCTTGTGTATGAATACACAATGGCGAATCCTATTGAAGCCACCCATATTACTTCTCTTCTTCCATCAGCTGATTAAAAGATCGAGTCAGAATAACATTTCGGTGTCTCTCTCCATTCACTAGCTGCTCGTTTATTTCTTTTGGTGGGGGGATCTAAGGAGATGGTAGGGAAGAATCGGAAAGGTTGGTAGCGGGGTTCCGCAGAAGCACCTCCGGTGTAACGGTGTTGATTTGCTGTTGCGGAAGGCAGGAGCGAGAAGGAGGTTAGCTTTCCCAGCATCCAGACATTGCCGACTGGACCCTGGGGAATAGGAAGGTATATCTTTATTGAAATAAATCATAACTGCACACTAGACTGCTTGGGAGTGGCATCGAAAGAGGCCACGAATATTAAGTGTTAGCCATCCTGGTGACGAAATGCACCAGTCGGCCTGGCGTAGTGCCGGTGGAAGAAGTCCAGCCTTTGTTGTCGCTCAGCTTGGGCCTGGCGAGAGAGGCTGACGACTTCCGACAGGTACTGGCGGTTAGGCGGTTCCGGCCGTGGCGATGGGTAGTGCTGCGTTAGAGAGGTGCGGTTGTGGTAGGATGTTGCGGCATTGAAGTCCGTGCGTACCGTATGGTCGGTATTGGGATTGCTAGCTGGGTGCGTGGTTGGTCGAGGCAGTGGCGGAAACCGATGTCTCGCGGGTATTTGAGAGTCCAGTGGGTGATTTCGAACAATGTTCTCGAACAGCTCGAGGTTTTGAGCGCGTCGATGGAAGAGCGGCGGCGTGGTGGTGTCCGAGGATGCCTCAGAGGTTACCGGGGCACCTTGTACGGGTGTTCCTGGCGTAGGTGGTGAAGACTCTAAGGAGGCTGGTAAAATGTCAGAATCGGCGGCGTCCGGTTGAGGAGGTACCGGAGTGGGTCGAGGTTCTGTTTCTGTAGTAGCTGGAGGTACTTCTAAGTCCGTGTCTCGTTGGTCGGTGTGCCCAAGAAGGCAGAGTTCGGAGGGCGATGTTCAGTTGAGGAGGTTCCGGAGCTGCTTGTAAAAATTCAGGCGCATTATGTATGTATTTTGCACACGAAATTTCAAACAGGCAGGCAGGCGGCCTTGTGCGGGGAGAGCAGCCGGCCGCGGGAGACGTAAAACCCCATGCAAGTGGCAAATATGTCCGATATATTTTACAAAATAGCTGAAAACCTTAACTAGCGACATCACAAATGACTGCCAGATGATCAGTGTGGTGAGAGTCGAAGAAAGTGCTTCTTTCTGCATTCTCGGTTTTTCAATGGAGGCTATTGTTAATTCGTTACAGCAAAAAACAGATATATCTTCCCCCAATACACAAATCCCAAAATTAAGCGGGTAATTAACCTTTCTGACTCGTTTGGACCGAACGAGGTGGCGCCACGGTAACATTTGCGACTCAAATTCAGGAGGTCCTAGGTTCAAACCACCGGAACCGATCAATCTGACCTTAGGGTTTTTTCGCTGTTTTTCTCGGTCACTAAGCAATCTGGATTGGATAATCTGATCCTATCATTTTTACTTTCTCTACTACGTATAGTAAGTAGGGGAAGTATTGTATTCCACCCAAAAATTCGATACCAAGATTTCACCGGAAATACATGTTTTGAGACCCCTAAATCTAAAAAAAGGCATTTTTGGAAACATGTCCATGTGTGTGTGTTTGTAAACAGCATAACTCAGAAACGAACAGTCGGATAAACACCAAACTTGGTATTTAGGTTCAGTATCTTCCAGAGATGCGACACGAAGGTTTTCAAGAAAATCCCCCACCCCAGATTACCCTTTACATGGAGCATTTTGCGAAAACTTTAATTTTGATTAAAATATCACATGTTTAAGATATTTTCATGAGAAATGAAATGTATATCTCGAATTTTCTGGGAATGCGTCCAAAAGTATTCTTCATTGTGAACGACTTTTGTATAACTGGTAAACCATAAGAGATAGACAAAATTTTACAACACAAAAAATGTAGATCGCGTTAAAGTTACACAATTTATGTCATATACATTTTTGTTGTTGAGTGAACCATTTTCGAGATATTGCTTGTTATTCCCTTAAATTTTCCAACACTTATACTTTTTCTCAAATTCGTTATTCATTTTTCTTTTGTCCTGGTAATGCAAAGAGAATGGAATACTCCACATAGCAACCAGCTCTTAAAATATTTGACCATCAATTCCCCATGCATCTACAAGAAAATTTACAATAAGATTAACATCTCGATATCTCGATTAACATGAAGTATATGGAGAATAAGCGTTTGTAAAAATAGTTTTTACAAGAGTAGAGAAAGTCATGTGAGTGTAACACATCAGATTTTCTCCTATCATCCCTTTCATCACTATATTTCCTTTCCTTCTTCTTCACCGCCATACTAGGCATTGCGCTGATCACCCATCCTGGATGTGCTATGATCCAGAGTTTGCTTGCTCCTCGCATGCTACTGAGTCAAGGCGTTGGTTTGTAATTCCTTAGGGGGTGTAAATCGTACGAAGAGCAGGGTAATCTGTTAAAGAAGAAGTAGAGAAGTTTGGTAATAACGGACATTTTGGGAACGGCCGGTTTCTTCTTCTTTTTCTTCGTACTCTATCCGTCCAGGATTATGCTATAAGTATGTTATGGTTTTATCATATTTGCCTCGGTCTTCCATATTTACTTTGACTGTTGGTTTGTACAAGCATTTATTTTGATATTCTTTCTACAGGCAAACGTAAAACATGTCCTTTCCATTTAGTTTTGTATTGACATAACTGAGTGCATCCCTAGCTCTTCTTTTATAAGCTCATTTCCTGTTTTATCCAATCTCGTATAACCTTTGACGGATCTTAAAGCTTCATTTCTGATGCCTCTACTTGGCTTTATTATGTGGGCCGGAGAAGATCTTTGACACAAATTGTGTATTTCAATGAACTGTAGCTTTTTCTACAGTAATTTTTACTTTCTCTAACAAGCACCTAATAGGAAGAGAAGATATTGCATTCCACCCAAAAATTCCATACTGATATTTCAACATAAATATATGTTTTAAAGTCCCTTGAGTCCAAAAAGGCATTTTTACTTTCTCTACCACATACATAATAGAGAAAGAATTGCATTCCACCCAAAAATTGGACCCTGAGATTCCACTGTAAATATACGTTTTGAGGTCCCTTGAATCCAACAAAAGCATTTTTAGAAAAAGGTCCGTGTATGGTGTGTATCTGTTGGGTATGTATGTGTATGTGTGTGTGTATGTATCTGTGAACAGCATAACTCAAAAAGGAAAAGTCTGATAAATATCATTATTGGTATTGAAGTTCAGTACCTTCCAAAGAAGCGACACCAAAATTTTCAAAAAAATTTCACCAACCCAAACTACTGTTTACATGGTACAATTTTCGACAATTTTCGTTTTCTAAAAACAGCTATACGTTTTTATTAAAATACCAGATATTAAAAGATGTTTACATAACAAATAAAATGTATATCTTGAATTTTCCGGAAATAGCGTATGAAGTCCTCTTCATTCGGAAGGAATTTTGTATAACCTTGTACAACTGGTAAACGTTAAACGTTATACGAAAACCTACTACACAAAATAATGTAGTTCTCTTTAAAACACACAATTTATTTCAAATAACCTTTTGTGGTATCAACCATTGTTAAATACTTAGCCATTAGCCATTCTTTTAAATCTATGTTGATTTCAACTGTTTCTCTGTCATGGAAACAATATGGAATTTTAAGGCCAGCATATAGCGTCCAGTTCTTAAACATTTGACTATCGCTGCTGTCTTTGTATCTATAACATGTGTAATGTAGCTATTTCCGGAAATGTTTATCTCGATTAAAATGAATAGATAGGAAAAACTTTCGTAGGGTTAATTTTTATACTCACTAATAAGGTACAGAGGGTAGAGAAAATGATTTGAATATAACGCGTCAGATTTTTTAATATTTATTATATTTTGTAAGCTATAAAATTCAATAAGAACCAAGAAGTGTTTACTTAATCTGTTAATTGAAAATTCAAGGCATACATTTTACCATATACACCTCAATGTTTACTTCAAAATTGTTAGAGCCATTTCAAGAAATTAAAATATCACGAAAATATTTTCATGTAAACAGTTGTTTATGGTGGAAGATTTTCTTGAAAATGTTTGCCTGGCATTCTTAGCAGTTTAAAATACAGGTTTGTTCAAAAAGAAGGAACAAACTTTAAATATTTATTTCTAATGAACGACAATAGATGGCGACAAATGCGATATATCACTGAATAGATAAAGTTCAACATTTTATTTTATGTGTTCAAAATAAGCACCATTTGTTATGTGAGGACGACCAATGCTTTTCCGTTTGCATACGCAACCATCTTCTACGAATTTATGACGAGGCGACTCGTTGTTAGAACTTACAACGAAATACACGCTACAATGAAACAATAGATTCACTCTTTGATTATGCAGCACACAAAACGACTTTTCCTGTGGCGTCATCATTTTTTCGTAAACAAACACAGCGCCGCTGTAGGCACTGAATGGAACTAACAGGTGGGGCTTAAAACTTTGAACTTTCCTCTATTCAATGATGTTTCGTATGTGTCGCTATCTATTGTCGTTCATTAGAAATAAATATTTAAAGTCTGTTCCTTCTTTTTGAATAACCCTGTATTGTTTTTACCGAGCGAGTCGGTAGTGTCTGTGGCTTGTACTCGGGAGGTTTAAATCCCACCAATCTGAGTGAGGGTTTTACTTGGTTTCCCTCGTTTGGCAGATAAATGCCGGAATGGGTATCCAATACAATGGTCCAAAGTTCCACCAACGGAGCAAACTAAATAGATATCAAAACATGTGGGACTATGTGTACCTCAAAGAACAGCCAGTAGTGCCACGGTTACAAAGTCCATATTCCACCAAAATTCACTAACAACAAAATAGATGGCGCACTGGTTTTGCTGTTACTAAGAAAGAATGTATTGCTCCGCGGCCCACGTGCGAATGAGAGTAGATGGTGGGGTTTTTACCAGCCTTTCAGTGTAGTAAGAGGTGGCAGCAGCAGGTATATTGTTATTGTTACTACTCCTATTCTTACTGACTGAGATGGCTCCGTGGTAACGTGTGAGGCTCCAATTCGGGAGGTCCCGCCGACCGACCCAGTTTTTTGTGGTTTTACCTGATCGGTAGGCGAGTGCTGACGTGGTTTCTTATCAACCAAAATTTCTTTTCCATCATTCTCCTTTTGTCTCGCTTGCTTCTCAACTTTCAGGTGTGCTTCTAGGTTTCGTGGCCTATAGCGGTGCCGGACAGGTGTCACGGATGTATGCTCAAAGGAAAGAGTACTCCTCGTGAACACTAGAGGATTGCTTGAGTCGTTCATCGCCCTCTCTAGGCAGCTCCAGTAGTGGGACGGGTCTTCGAGCCAGAAACTGGCTGCAGTCTATAGCCTCCTGTGGTTCCTTCACTTCATTCCTTCCTAGGGGGAGGTAGCCAAATCTATGTAAGTCGCAATGCCTCTGTTGTATAACCTATACCTATTTTTATCATGTAAACTCGAAGATGAATGTAAAAAAGGGAGACAAAAAAAAGAAAGGAAAAAAACCACTTCAACCACATTTTCAACCACAAATCTACTACAATAAAATTAAAAAAAAGATGGCGAAAAATAAAGGATAAAGGAGGGAGTGGAATTCATTGGAGTGTCTAAGACTTCCATATATGTATAGCGCTAGAAAATACGCACTGTACTTAGATCACAACACTGTGATTGTAGTGTAAATTAATATTATTGTATGTACAGGATTTTATATGTTTGTTAGCCATAAGGATTGTTAGGAAATAACTTTACGCGGCCTCACTGAAACTGACAATAGAAGTGGGTACAATAAACCGAGGGGGTGAGTTGTTTATCACTAAGAAGAGACAAACAAATGACGTCAGGGTAGCGTGCCTTTCTTTAGAAATAGAGGGAGTATCTTCCCTAGAGCATATATGTTAGTAGTAGTGATTGGCTGACAAAACAGACGCTAATGTTGGCGCGATTTGGTAACCAATAGCAGCTCTATTATAATGTTTAGGCATTTAAAGGTGAAGGAGTATATATTCTCGATCCATAAGCAAGTTTCGCGCAATCTTGAAGAATCTCTCGTGAGGAGCACGTTATACAGTTTGGAAGAATATCTCTGGGGATGTTCACGTCCCAAAGTTAGTTACAAAATGTGAAGTACGCGAAGTAATTAGTGCGCGGCAATTAAAGACGACTGTAGTTACATTCGGAAATATCACAGTTTCAGTCAGGCGTGTATAAAGATTAAATATGTGAATTATTAATTAAGTGTTACGGCAATAAAAGTGTATAAACAAATTATTTTATCAGTGTTATCTTTTAGCAACAACTCCTTTCCGTTTACACGCCCTGCTCAGAAATACTTGCTTAACTGAGTAATAATAGCTAGCCGGAGGACAAAGAAACCAAATTTTAAAATAATAAAACAATAACAGGCGCCCAGCAAATAAGATAACACGATCCGATTACTGCGACAACATACATTTATCAGTAGATACGTATTGTCAGGTGCTTCATCGATGAAGGTTTTAATTTCATTTGTCGAAAATGTTTTTGCTTTTTTTTCGCTCTGTAGCCTACCCATTTCTGTTTTAACAGGTAATAACTTTTTATACTTGAATATATCATTTCCAAGTTTTACATTTACAGCAGTCTTCAGTATCGAATAATTTGTCCACAAGGCTGGGGATTTCATTGTTTTTGACATTTCTTCAAAGTAAACTATGCGCACATTTTCTAACAATGAAGTTACATTTTTTCTTGCTCGCCAAATCATGAACTTGTCGTACAAATTTTCATACATTTTCTTTGATTTTTCAGGAAATAAATTCTTGCTTACATTCCTCGCCTCCTCCAGGATATCACGAGATGTAGAACTAAATTCTATCTCCTCAAATTCATTTATAACCATTTCTGTCTTGAAGTTGTTATTTTATTGTATTGTTATTTACCCCACGCTTTGGGAGCCAATTTGAAGAATGATTGTTGCTGCTACGTATGGAAGGCCAGTTTGAAGAAGATGTATTATATTTCAACTGTTGGGGAGCCGAACTTGAAGTAGTTTCAACCGCTTGTATGGTACCCGGTAGCCTTCGCCCCAAATGAACTTTCCGGTGGCCTTTGCTCCCCAAAAAATGTTTAAAAAAATATTAACTTTGTAATTTTTGACTGTTTCTTTAAATATTATATATTTATGTTTGTCTCTGCTGCGTCAGTATTTATTTTTAGAGACATGAATGTCTTAGCAGGGCGTAGTGCGGCTAAGAATGTAGGCTTACACAGATTATAATTTTTAATTCACTCCTTTTTATTAATTCTTGACACGATTTAAATAACACCTCACTGATATAGGGAGAGAGAAAGAGAGCTGTGAGATTTTTTATTAAATGCTTGCACTTTTTAAACACGTAAACTATTCTCTCACACAAAATACGTATTAAATTTCTCGAGGACATATCTCACGTCAGGAACACTGACTACAACCAACCAACTGACTTGATTTCTACCGCCTAAATTTGTGAATTTCTGTATTTCAAGTCTCTGATTAGCTATTCCTAATCCAATAGAATAATTTTATTTAACTTAAGCCTTTTTTGTTTGTTTGTTGATTGGCTATTTTATAAACTCACAAAATTTACATTATTGTTGCTCCAATAACGACTAGTAACATTATTACACTTTCTTACTCATTATTGCCTCAAGGTTAGCTCATTGTTAGCAATTTTTAACCTATTATTCTCACAGCTCCTACATTATTAAATTACGTAATACATTCAGATAACATTATTACATGTATACAATAATATAAACATATATCTACAATGACTGTAATATACACTTTTTATAAGGCGGGCTGTTATTATAGTTTTTTATTATATAATTTGACTAAAATCATTTAAGTGTTAAAAATACTGCCTCATTCTCCGTCTTGCATCAATACCTGCGACCTTGAATCGATATTCACTTGTTATCGAAGCGCATATAGAATACGTATCGAGAAATTGATTTAACACATTTTCTTTCGTATACATCTAAATATTAAATATTTATTGGGTATCTAAATGTCGTAGAAAAACTATTGTATGTAACTCTTATACAGTAAAACCTGTCTTCAACGGAATTGAACGGGGCTCTCAAATTTCCGTTAAAGATAGGTTTCAGTTTAACAAAGGTAGGCTTAGGCTGTTAACAAAATTAAACCATGAACATACACCTATTCCCGCCTTTTAAACATAATGATTCATTCGGTAGCGCGCGGAGGAATAGTTTCCTATGTTTTCAGGTTCGTATGCTTCGATTATTGAAGGTAGTTTAGCAATCCAATCAGCGATGGTTTCAAATAACGTCATTCGATTCACCACAAAGTTCTTTAAAAACTATCTGATGTCTTTTGCGGAAACTATCAACCATCCATTAGATGCTTTGAATTCAGTCTTATGATTTTTTGCACTAGCACTAATGAACCGCTCCCACACTATTTCATTAATGTCCTGATTTTCAGTTTTCTTAAGGTCTCTATATTTTTCCATTAGCACAATTTCCCCACTGCTTCAGAATTTCTGTTTTCTTCTTTAGAATCTCGTAAACTTCAGTTGTGCCTACGTTAAACACCTTCATGATCTGCTTCACACTCAATTTATCACGTTCACTAGCATAAATCACTTTCGCTTTCGTGTTAAGATCTAGCACAACTCTTGTGTTTGAAGCTATGGTGACTACTGCTGAAGTAAATCATCATCTATGTAAGTTTAGAGATGTACTGTTAAGAATGTATTCTATGCTGTCTGACAAATCATTATAGCAGGAAATGGAAAGAGAAGAGACAAAAATAAAAGACAATTAGCTGTGCTTATTGTTAACTAGCTATACAGTGAAGGATGAGTTTGACAGGTTTCTCAATATTCGGACCGTCATTAGCACACCCCCTCTTAGACTAGTCAGGTAGCAGAAAAATGCTCATATTTCAAGTTAAACATTACGTACTTAGAATAGACAATGCAGACTTTCACAGGATGCCTGAACATTTTCTAAACTCTGCATTCCGGAACTGTAAAGCTTATGTTAAAAGGCGTACTTTGATTTCCGATGTCCGCGTAAGACAGTTTCCGTTTAATAAAGGGAATTTGGCATGTTTTAACCCAAAATTCATGGTACCATGAAATATTTCTGTTTAAGACAGATTTACGTTTCACAAGGGGTCCATTGAAGGCAGGCTTTACTGTATAATGGCTATTAAGACGCCCGTGAAGTTTTCGACGCGAGCGAGCGTCGAAAGTTACTCGTCACTCGCGTCTTAATAACTCTCCTTATATGATCGTTGTATAAATAACTATATCTTCCCCACTTATTAAAGATTTGCCTTTTCTATATTTTGCTACACCTTAGGACACACCCTGATCGTTCTTACACATGTCAACACTCACAAGCAACGGACTGATATCATACGACGTACCAGGGAACTGCTAACCGTAATTCTGTCTCCGTTAAGGTAATTTTTCTTCAATCCGCAGTTCGTATTCTTTAATAATGTGTTAATGTGCTAATATTTCACCTGCATTACCTTATAATTACTGCAATGTGCATATATGCACGCGGGATAATTCTCGCACGCAAAATACAAGAGCCCTCGTGGCTGATGCGTGTGGATAAAACAAGGTACAAGAACAAGAATAAAAATGAGGAAAAAGGAAATGGCGACGCACATAAAAGAAATTATATTTTGGCCTTTGTTCCCTTCGTAGATGGGGTAACAAATAGAATATAAAATTGCTACGTTGTCACAAAATAACAAGAGTATATATGTCAGTTTAAAAACTAAGATATTTTACACGCCCAGTTATAGACAAAATTTCAACACTTCTAAACTCAGGTGTATACAAAATCATATGTGATTGCGGCGAGTTATTAGTAGGCCAGACAGGAAGGTTAATATTAACTCGACGCAACGAACATATCGGATTCCTAAAATATGGACAGCCTGAAAAATCAGCATTGTCTGAACATGTGTATAAAACAGACCACCATATCGACTCTGACAACAATATCGAGATCTTAGCTGTATGTAACCGCTTCTCTCACAAAAGAGTACGGAAAGCTAGAAATTTATAAACATAAACGTTTATTGAATAGAGATGGTGGAAAACCCCTTAATACCGCTTACGAAACAGAAAGCTACCAGCCAATCAGGGGCACGAGTAGGAGGGACAGCATTTTACAGTATAAATATCAGCGTTGGCAGTACCCAGAAGAAGCTCCCAACATGTAGGGCGAAACGTAGGGCGAAACGTCGGCAATTTTATCAAATGTGACGCGGCCTTCACCGGAATACAGTCAAGTTATTAGGTACAAGAAGTCGACTACGCAACTAAGGCAAGTTCCTGAATCAGGTAATACAGGAAGGCGATAACGTAACTGAGGCTATCTGTCTATAACGTACTGACTCAGTGAACCAAAGAATTATATTCACCGTCACGATATGACCAAGAAGAAGTTAAACTGACGTCAAAGAATTAAAAGAAGTATTTATAAAGTCTTTAGTGTTTCAGATATGCTGTTACGCGTAGAGTTTTCTTAAAAACTGTACAACCAACCCCTTACCTTCTGCAACGAATTACAGGATATGCTGCTTCAATCAGGATGTGAGCCTGCTCTAAGACAGTAAATTCCAGGTTCGTTCAACTCCACACCTCATTAATCAATGTCTATTGTTCACTGAAGTCCCTCACAATGTAGCCAATACTAACAAAAGCTGTCCTGAAGTTTCCTAGTCTTTGTGTACTGGCTTTTAGGTGTTACAGTATGTTTTTACATTCCGACTCAAGCACTCGGTGGAACAGTTCTTTGATCTCTCCTACTAATGGTCTGCATTTCCAAAGTTCGTCTTTCTAATGAACTCCCTCAGGAAGATGTGAAATCAAACTCCAACATGATACACCACTTCCCGGTGAGCTAAAGTTTCTACATCATTTCCAACAACACAGGAGGGTCGCTATTTAACTTTCGGATTTTCAAGAAACTTTGCCGATATTCAGACATTAATATATAAGCGAAAAAAGGTCTTATGCGTTATATTCACATGATTTTATCTACCCAATATCATTTATTTTTATACGGGTTCTTCAGATTTATTCGGCCGTTTTCGCCAGTCGGTTCACTGCGCAGGCGTCAGTACTTTGAAGCGAGTTTATCACTAGTGCCTCTCGCAGAGGACTTGCGAAAGATGAGTGGAAGGGGTGGATGTCAGCCGTTTCGAGGTCACCTAAGTGAACTGAGACTTGTATGGTACCTTTTCAGTATTTACATTTGGAACTTCTTTCGCTTGCGTCTCGTAAACTCACAATTTCAGCATGTGTGCTGATAGGTAACTGAAATAATTGGACGGGTTTTGTAGCGTAGAATGCCTCGGCTTTTAATAAAAAAGGACTGTAAGAAACGTTTAATAAAAAACAATAATATATTAGTTGCTTCCTTTTTTATGATAAAAAACCTGTGTTTTATTTTTTAGCATGTTTTATCTCGGAACCTGATAAAATTCTGGGCAAAAATGGAAAAAGTCAGTGACATATTGTGGCGTATTATAAATTTGATTGCCACTACCAGATGCACTGTTGTACTGTATTGTTGCTACCAGACGTAGCATTGTTATATTTCATTGTTATATTTCGGCTTAACGATGTTTCCCTTCGGTGCGGATCACGCCAAAGGGAAAGATATTTTTGAAGTTGTCTGGTATGATGTCAACCCTGTCTGGTTTCGGATAGACACGGTTGGTGGGGGTAAGCAAGCGTCACTCTAGTGGAAGTGTTCGTTGGAGCCGGATGTGTGTGTGGCCGGTCTACGGTTTAGTGGCATCTCCCTCCACCCTTTTCATGTGTTCATTATGTAGAGACGCCAGACGTGTTGTGAATAAATTCCAGGTATGTAAAGGTAATGTGTATTATGTAATCTTTCAGTGTAGTATAAAATCCACGCCTTCTCCATAACCTCCACACCAAGATCCCGGACTTTCGCTAATAGCGAGTTGCGCCACCCCCATGTACGTGTTGGGGTGATCTAAATTAATTCCTTTTTCTGTAACCTTTTGACCTTCACCCCAACATGTAACAATATCGTAACGATAGACTCCCCCTCGTATCCTTCCAGTTCGGAAGTAGTACTCAACCATGCAAATTCTGTGATCGGTGGTCACTTCCATCTCGTGTGCAAAGAACGCACAAAATAACCTAGTGAAAACAGTTCTGCACCGCCCAGTATATCAACCTGTTTACGAAATCGGAAACACATGCAGCCTGAGATTCAATTCCGCACCTCTCGTTTGGGACAAGGGGCTCGCTGAAATAATAATGACATCATTCATTTAAACCGAAGGGTGGTAAAGGCCGAAAAATTCTAAAGACCTGTTTTAGCTTCTACAGTGCTTATCGTTCACACTGTGGCCACCGCATGGCTTATCGCGAGCCGGCAATTGTAGCTTGGACTACCGCCGAAACAGTCACAACATCCCCGCAACCGCCTCATGATCTCATGTTTACAATAAGATATGTTGGAAATATTGTCCTTTTCTATCAGCATATTTCTGGTAACTTCTCTGGACATTTTCATTCACACTGGAGATTTAAATATCCAAAATTGAGCTAATATTTGCGTAATGTTTTCTTTTAGCTCTTGTAATGTATGGGGTTATGGTTATCTACACCTTGTGATCATCAGAGTCGGGTAAATTTCTGTAATTCTGTAATGATAAAGTAATTGATCCACGCTTAATATTCTCCTCTACGAAGCTTGGCTCCATTTATATGGCTATGTTTCGTCGTAAAATAACAGATATTGGAGCACAGAGAAACCCGATTTTATACACGAGATTCCCTCGGATGACGCGAAATTCATACATAAGAAATGGACCTATATGGTTTAAACAAACAATAAATACAGGAAGGTACAGGAAGATGTTACACCAATTTTTGGACAGCTGACCGATGTTGAATGCCAGTCTGGATTTTTCCAAAAAGTTTACGCATACAGCTTATGAGTCATTAACTTTAATTCAGGAAGTTTTTGAAGCTAGGATAATAAGTAGAGAATTATGGCCCTCACGATCACCTGGTTTAGCTGTATGTTATTTTTACTTTATCTACGTAGAGAAAGTAGGGGAAGTATTGTATTCCACCCAAAAATTCGATGCGGAGATTTCACCGGAAATACATGTTTTGAGATCCCCTGAATAAAAAAAATTTAGAAACATGTCCGTGTGTGTCTGTGTGTGTGTGTGTGTGTGTGTGTGTGTGTGTGTGTGTGTGTGTGTGTGTGTGTGTGTGTGTCTGTGAACAGCATAACTCAGAAATGAACAGTCGGATAAACACCAAACTTGGTATTTAGGTTCAGTATCTTCCAGAGATACGACACGAAGGTTTTCAAGAAAATCCCCCCACCCCAGATTACCCTTTACATGGAACGTTTTTAGAAAATTTTAAATTTCTCAAAAATGGCTCTAACGATTTTGATTAAAATATCATATGTTTAAGATATTTTCATGACAAATAAAATGTATATCTTGAATTTTCTGGGAATGTCTCCAAAAGTATTCTTCATTGTAAACGACTTTTGCATAACTGGTAAACCGTAAGAGATAGACGAACTTTTACTACACAAAAAATGTAGATCGCGTTAAAATACACAATTTATGTCATACACATTTTTTTTGTTGAGTGAACCATTTTCGAGATATTGCTTATTATTCCCTTAAATTTTTCAATACTTATTTTCTCAAATGGGAATTCGTTATTCATTTTTTTTACTTTCTCTACTACGTATAGTAAGTAGGGGAAGTATTGCATTCCACCCAAAAATTCGATACCGAGATTTCACCGGAAATACATGTTTTGAGACCTCCTGAATCCAAAAAAAGCATTTTTGGAAACATGTCCGTGTGTGTGTCTGTGTGTCTGTGTGTGTGTGTGTCTGTGTGTGTGTGTGTGTCTGTGTGTGTGAACAGCATAACTCAAAAACGAACAGTCGGATAAACATCAAACTTGGTATTTAGGTTCAGTATCTTCCAGAGATGCGACACGAAGGTTTTCAAGAAAATCCCCCCACCCCAGACTACCCTTTACATGGAACATTTTTCGAAAATTTTAATTTTCTCAAAAATGGCTCTAACGATTTGGTTTAAAATATCATATGTTTAAGATAATGCCATGAGAAATGAAATGTATATCTCGAATTTTCTGGGAATGTCTCCAAAAGTATTCTTCATTGTGAACGACTTTTGCATAACTGGTAAACCATAAGAGATAGACAAAATTTTACTACACAAAAAATGTTGATCTCGTTAAAATACACAACTTATGTTATATACATTTCTTTTGTTGAGTGAACCGTTTTCGAGATATTGCTTGTTATTCCCTTAAATTTTCCAATACTTATACTTTTTCTCAAATTCGTTATTCATTTTTACTTTCTCTACTACGTATAGTAAGTAGGGGAAGTATTGCATTCCACCCAAAAATTCGATACCGAGATTTCACCGGAAATACATGTTTTGAGACCTCATGAATCCAAAAAAAGCATTTTTGGAAACATGTCCGTGTGTGTGTCTGTGTGTGTGTCTGTGTGTGTGTGTGTCTGTGTGTGTGTCTGTGTGTGTGTCTGTGAACAGCATAACTCAAAAACGAACAGTCGGATAAGCACCAAACTAGGTATTTAGGTTCCGTATCTTCCAGAGATGCGACACGAAGGTTTTCAAGAAAATCCCCCCACCCCAGACTACCCTTTACATGGAAGATTTTTTGAAAATTTTAATTTTCTCAAAAATGGCTCTAACGATTTTGATGAAAATATCATATGTTTAAGATAATGTCATGTGAAATGAAATGTATATCTCGAATTTTCTGGGAATGTCTCCAAAAGTATTCTTCATTGTGAACGACTTTTGCATAACTGGTAAACCATAAGAGATAGACAAAATTTTACTGCACAAAAAATGTAGATCGCGTTAAAATACACAACTTATGTCATATACATTTCTTTTGTTGAGTGAACCGTTTTCGAGATATTGCTTGTTATTTCCTTAAATTTTCCAATACTTATACTTTTTCTCAAATTCGTTATTCATTTTTTTTGTCCTGGACATGCAAAGAGAATGGAATGCGCCACATAGCAACCAGCGTTAAAATATTTGACTATCGCTTAACAGCTACGATATTTCCCTTGCATCTACAAGAAAATTACCAATAAGATTGACATCTCGATATCTCGATTAACATGAAGCATATGGAGAATAGGCGTTTGTAAAATTAGATTGTACAAGAGTAGAGAAAGTCATGTGAGTGTAACACATCAGATTTTTTTATGTCCTGGACTTGCAAAGAGAATGGAATTCGACACATAGCAACCAGCGTTAAAATATTTGACCATCGCTTAAAAGCTACCATATTCCCCTTGCATCTACAAGAAAATTAGCAATAAGATTGACATCTCGATATCTCGATTAACATAAAGCATATGGAGAATAGGCGTTTGTAAAAATAGATTGTACAAGAGTAGAGAAAGTCATGTGAGTGTAACACATCAGATTTTTTTGTCTTGGATATGCAAAGAGTATTAATCTGCGGCAAAGAGAATGGTGCTGCACCTAGCAACCAGGTATTAAGATATATGTCTAAGCCTAAAGGCTACTGTATTTCCATATTGCCCTTGCAAATACAAAATAAGGGGAACATAGTACGCCTTAAGCGAAAGTCAAATATTTTTAGAACTTGTCGCTATGTGTAAAATGTAATTCTCTTTGCATGTCAAAATATTTTTTCTGCAAATGTTTATTTCGATTAGTATGAAATAGATGGAGAATAAGAGTGTAAAAATAGTTTGAACAAGGGTAGAAAAAGTCATGTGAGTGTAACACATCAGATTTTTATATATAGGTAAATTTGAAAAATAAGGTGTGTGCAACAAACCCCATACATTGTAAGAACTAAAAGAAAACATTTGGATAGAAATTCACTCAATTTCGGATGCTGAACCCTCCAGTGTGAATGAAAATTCCCTGAGAAGAGTCTGAAACGTGTGGATACAGAAGGACAATATTTCCAACATCTCTTATGATAAGGTATGTGCTTATTATCATTGTAATTGTAACTATAACCATGAGAACGTGAGGCGGTTGCGGGGATATTATAACTGTTTCGGCGAGACTCTGGGCTGCGGTGGCCGGCGCACTTGTAGTCGTGCGGTGGCCACAGTAGAACTACAATACAACCTACTCCAAATTGACGCCCAAAGCGTGGTGCAATTAATGTAATAATACTACTTCTTCACGTTTAAATATTTTGCCGCTGCATCGGCGATTTTGAGCATAAGCGATCACTTCCTCCATTCATTAGGAAGCCAGACGCAGCTGTGAGCGATCGTCATTTTGTGTTTTCCTGTTGTTATATCGTTTTGTAATGTTTAAAACAATCGAACGACCCGCCGACTGTGAAGTCAGATTAGTGATTTTTTTGAATGCGAGAAATGTTGTGCCCAGCAAATATTTCTCACAAATTGTGAAGGTTTATGGGGAAACAATAATGAGTTGCAATAGCCGGCCACACACAGTCAAACAATCTCAAGATCTGATCACATCATTTGGTTGGGAACAATTCGAACAACCTCCCTACAGTCCGGATTTGGCACCAAAAGATTTGCATCTGTTTGCTCATCTGAAGAAATTCCTTGTTGGAAAACTTTTCAGCAGTGATGATGTGAAACAAGAAGTGCACACTTGCCTTTCATCACAGGCGGCATCATTCTTTGACGAAAGCATACAAAAATTGGTTTCCCATTACTAGAGCTGAATAACGCGATGACTATGTGGAGAAGTAGTGTAAGGTGTGAGGTAATGAATGATAATAAAGTATTTGCAAAATAATGTACGCCTACTTTTTTAAAATTTATTGGTATTTTGTTTAAAAACACGCCTCGTAAGTGTTGTCTGTCCCTGTGATCCTCCAGAAAATACTGATCTTAACCATACGCTAATTGGGCCGGTTTCACAGTTAAAGTTTAAGCCGAAGCTTTTATAAGCTATGAACGCCACTTAAGCAAGGCTTTAAGCTATGGTTTAATCTTTGTGAGTTTCACAGTAGAACAAACACTTTCGGCTTTACTGAGCTGAACAACTCCACCGCCTCTGTGGTCTGTGCTAGCCATTAAATTCAAAGGTCCCGGGTAGGATTCCCGGCTGGTGGAGACAGAATCATTTCCCATCTTCCCTAGAGTATGTAAGTGTGAATTTAATGTAATTATCCAAAGTAATACCGCCCAAGTGTAAAACGAGTTGACATAAATGCTGATGAGCAATTACTCCAAGAAGCGCCGATATGACCCAAGATGATAAAGTCAGTATATAAAGGGAACAAAAAATCTGATGTCTTACACTCACATGACTTTCTCTACTCTGTATTTTTACAAACGCTTATTCTCCATCTACTTCATGTTAATCGAGATAAACATTTGCAGACTCTATCTTATTGCTAAGTTTCTTGTAGATGTAAGGGGAATATATATTTACAAGGGCAATATAGAAATACAGCAGCCTTTAAGCACATACGAAGCAATGTCTCGAAAATGGTTCACTCAACAAAAAAAATGTATATGGCATAAATTGTGCATTTTAACGCGATCTACATTTTTTGTATAGTAAAATTTTGTCTATCTCTTATGGTTTACCAGTTATGCAAAAGTCATTCACAATGAAGAATACTTTTGGAGACATTCCCAGAAAATTCAAGATATACATTTTATTTGTCATGAAAATATTTTAAGCATATGATATTTTTTTCAAAATCGTTGGAGTCATTTTTGAGAAAATTAAAATTTTCGAAAAATGTTCCATGTAAAGGGTAATCTGGGGTAGGGGGATTTTCCTGAAAACCTTCGTGTCGTATCTCTGGAAGATACTGAAACTAAATATCAAGTTTGGTGTTTATCCGACTGTTCGTTTCTGAGTTATGCTGTTCACAGACACACACACACACACGAAGATGTTTCCAAAAATGCTTTTTTTGGATCAGGGGTCTCAAAACATGTATTTCCGGTGAAATCTCGGTATCGAATTTTTGGGTGGAATACAATACTTCCCCTACTTACTATACGTAGTAGAGAAAGTAAAAACATGTGATGTGATACATTCTATGACTTTCTCTACTCTCTATCTTTAAGTGAGTATACAAACAATCTTTTCTAAAGCTTATTTTTCTATCTGCTACATTTTAATCCAAATAAACCTTTGCAGAAATAGCTACATTACACATTTTGTTATAGATACAAAGGGAACAGCAATAGTCAATGTTTAAGAACTGGAGCTATATACCGGTCATGAATTCCATACATACAATCGCGAGAAACAACTAAAATGGATGAGACTTTAAAAGAATAAGTATTAAACAATTCGAACCATTAATAACATATATCTCAGAGACGACTTATGCCACAAAAAACGTATTTGAAGAAAATTGTATGTTTTGTAGAGATCTACATATTTTGTATGGTACATTTACCAGTTATACAGGATTATACAAAATTCCTTCCGAATTAAGAAACCTTCACAGGCTATTCCCAGAAAATTCATGATATACATTTTATTTGTCATGTAAATATCTTTATATATGGTATTTTAATCAAAATCGTTTCAGCCATTTTTTACAAATTTAAAACTTTCGAAAAATCATCCACGTAAGGGTAGTTGAGGTGGGGATTTTCTTGAAAAATCATCGTATCGCATCCTTGGAACATACTGAACTCAAATATCTAGTTCACGTTTTTGAGTTATGTTGTTCACACACACATTCACACACACACACACACACACACACAAGGCCAAATTTCGAAAAGCCTTTATTTCGATTCTGGGAGGCTCAAAACACGTGTTTCCGTTGAACTCATGGTATCGAATTTTTTTCTAGAATGCAATACCTTTTCCACCTGCTATCTACGTGGTAGAGAAAGTAAAAAATACCTCTACGGAGCTGTAAAGGTGGTAACACTTGCGCATAGAGTGAATTCGCATCGTTTGTTTATGGCGATGCCGCTCCGAAATTAAGCTTTTATGTGTTATCCAGCAAAATATTGTTAAAATGACCAAGAAATCAGTCAAAACGTACTACGAAATTTATTTCTCAAGAAGTAGGCATTCTCTTATAAACTGTGAAGCAACATATGTATATAATGGAGTGCAAGTAATTTGATAAATTGCTACGGAGTGAGAAAAACCAAACGTGGGGAAAAATTGTAATGCGAAGGGTGAATTAGAATGGTGTGAAATAATTTTGACAGTTCTGCATGTTTCCACTTGCACATAAACTCAATCAAGAGAAGCACTGCTTCTGACGAGAGGGCTTTGTATCTGAAATACGTTGTTGTTGTTACATATGGGTTTACTAGAAATTCAATCCATTATACAATACATGGCACTCAAAGCATACAAATGAAAGAGGAAAAATATAAACACGCATTATGAACTACTACAAAACATTGTGGCTGATATACAGAGGCAGACAAAATATTCGTATACGATTTTGAAGGTTCAGTAGCCAAATTAATGGAGATAGCATTCGCATTTTTAATAGACAGAAAGAACAGATAATATTAAATTTTAATTGCTTTGGCAGCTTTCAGTATCTTGCATGTTATTTGTTTTTAAGTTGTTTGAAAAATATACCTATTTTTCAACTATTTTGTACATGGTTTTATAGAATTATTTCTTTTGCATTAAATAGAGCGATGTTTTTGTGCGATACCTGATATTGAGGTGAAAATAGGTTTTCATTTTAGCAAGAATACAATGTTAAAGTCAGGCATTTTCAAGGTTTTTCCTAAACTTCCTCATTGATTCCTCATATTTTACTTCACAAAATATGTATTTCTCCGCCACTTTGAATCATGCAACGATAAAAATATCACGTAGTATACACAAAAAGTCTGATATTATACATTTACATGACTTTCTCTACTCTCTATCTTTTATTGGTGGGCATACAAATTATTCATACTCAAGCTTATTTTTCTATCTAGTACATTTTGATCCAAATAAACCTTTGCAGAAATAGCTACATTACAAAGAGAACAGCGATAGTCAAATGTTTAAGAACTGGACGCTATATGCTGGACTTAAAATTCCATACTGTTTCCATGCAATCGCGAGAAATATTTGAATGTTGCCAGGACTTTTAAGAGAATGACCATGAAATGAACAATTCGAACATTTAATAATTGATATTTCAGAAACTGCTTATACCACATAAAACTTATATTAAATAAACTAAGAGTTTTAAGGAAATCTACATTTTTGTGTAGTACGTTTTCGTCTGTCGCTTAACATTTGCCAGTTATACGAGTACAAGATTATACAAAATTTCTTGCAAATGAAGTAGACTTTATAGGCTATTTCCAGAAAATTCAAGATATACATTCTATTTGTTCATGTAACTATTTTAATACATGGTACTTTAATCAAAATCGATAAAACTAATTTTTAGAAAGTCAAAATTTTCGAAAAATGTTACATGTAAAGGGTAGTGTGTGTGTGTATGTGTGTGTGTGTGTGTGTGTGTGTGTGTGTGTGTGTAAAAGGATTCTCTTGAAAATCTTAGTGTCGCATATTTGGAAGGTACTGAACTTAAATACTATGATTGGTGTTGATCCGACTTTTTGTTTTTGAGTTACGCTGTTCACAGACACGCACATACGGACCTTTTTCTAAAAATGTTATTTTTACTTTCTCTACTACGTATAGTAATTAGGGGAGGTATTGTATTCCACCCGAAAATTCGATACCAATATTTCACCGTAAATGTATGTTTTGAGACCCCTGAATCCAAAAAAAGCATTTTTGGAAACATGTCCATGTGTGTGTGTCTGTGAACATTATAACTCAGAAACGAACAGTCGGATAAACACCAAACTTGGTATTTAGATTCAGTATCTTCCAGAGATGCGACACGAAGGTTTTCAAGAAAATCCCCCCACCCAAGATTACCCTTTACATGGAACTTTTTTCGAATATTTTAATTTTCTCACAAATGGCTGTACCGATTTTGATTAAAATATGATATGTTTAAGATATTGTCAATGCAAATAAAATGTATATCTTGAATTTTCTGGGAATGTCTCCAAAAGTATTCTTCATTGTAAACGACTTTTGCATAACTGGTAAACCATAAGAGATACACACAATTTTACTACACAAAAAATGTAGATCGCGTTAAAATACACAATTTATGTCATATACATTTTTTTTGAGTGAACCATTTTCGAGATATCATTTGCTATTCCCTTAAACTTTTCATTACTTTTTCTCAAATGGGAATTTGTTATTCATTTTTTGTCTTGGATATGCAAAGAGTATTAATCTGTGGCAAAGAGAATGGTGCTGCACCTAGCAACCAGCTATTAAGAGATATGTATGTGCTTAAAGGCTATTGTATTTCTCTATTGCCCTTGCAAATACAAAACAAGGGGAACATAGTGGACCTTAAGCGATAGTCAAATATTTTTAGAACTGATGGCTATGTGTAAAATGTAATTCTCTTTGCATGTCAAAAGATCGTTTCTGCAAATGTTTATCTCGATTAATATGAAATAGATGGAGAATAAGATTTTGTAAAAATAGTTTTACAAGAGTAGAGAAAGTCATGTGAGTGTAACACATGAGATTTTTTTTAATCAGGTGCCTCAAAACAGTATTTATGGTGAAATCTCGATATCGAATTTCTGAGTGGAATACAGTACTACCCCTATTTACTATGCGTAGAAGAGAAAGTAAAAATTGTACTACTAAGTGCATACAAAATTACTTTGTAAGCACCATAAATGAAAAGTTTGAAAAATCGGTTCAGTTTTCAAAGCATTATAAACCTAATAAAATTAAAATGTTTCTGTATATTAAACATGAGAATTTTAATGTCCATTAATTTGGTTGCTAAAATTTTTTAAAATGAACAATACTTTTGTCAGTCTCTGTATGAAGTAATACGTTTAGATGTATGTGTGCGACAAAGTAGGCATACAATAAAAGTATGAAGTATAACTTAAAAATTAAATTTTGCTTACTAGTCGGTTTTATGTTTAATTTTATCTTCAATAATTTCTAGTGTCGTTATTACCGCTATTTAATTAATCGAAATCTCTCGTAGAATTCTCGGCCATTCCATACGTGAAAATGTTATGGACGCATTCTAAACATTCTAGATCGTCTTGTTGTGTTTATGGGTTAAAATAATTTGCATTTCCTCGTCATTAATATCGTCTTCTTCAGATAACATAACAACTCCTTGGCTTAAGCCAGGTATCATCAATGTGTAGCTCTAAGCTTTACCTGCTGCGCTCCCGTTAGCGTCTGCTATAAGGACAGCTGAGCAGCAGGCCGGTTTGTAAACACAGTGGCGTTTTCTGTAACTCACGGGGATAGCTTTGCTATATACATTTATATGAAGTATTATAATCATAATGTTTTAAGGAAGAATGTTGCTTAATGATAATTGTATTATTATTGTTATTATTCTTAAATAACACAATTAGCAATGTTCAATATGGCGAGACATTAAATTGTGCATCGCGTCACAGAACCGATTATATAAGCAAGGAATACTAAACTATTCAACAAAACATGATACTTTGTGTGTTCAAAGGCAAAATAAATAATATGTAAGTCTGACCAGCATGAACAAATTCAGCAACAGCAATGAATTTTAGTACGATAAAATATACTACACATACATCCATCCACAAACAATGCACATTTTAGTTGTTTAGCTGGTTTTTCTTCCCCTTTGTATTTTTCATACTGATTCACATGACAAAACGAATAATGGTGCTGTAGATTAAACTTTTTGTATGATTTAACGTCTTATTAGAAATTAAATACTTTATACCACTATCTTGTGCTGTAATAAAATATGTTACCTCCCAGGGAGCATTTAGTTGGTGTTCTTGACGTACTGTCCTTCATGGTAAATGATAACTACCCGACCAGGTAGTGGCTACAGAACAGCCGCTTTCCATTTTGCTCCTCTTTCAGCTGCTCCCATCACGCCTATGTACTGAGCAGGTAAGTTCTGTTCGGTACTTGACGATATCTGGCGTAAACCACAGTTCAGTGCAGTTTAAGCAAAGCCACATATAAGCTCAATTTATCGCTTGCACTGCGCGTTATAAAACTTTACTGCAGCTTAATCCCGATTCGCAGCTTAAGCTTAAACCGTGAAGCTGCCCCTTCAATATTCAGTGCATATTGGTTTCTTTTTCTGTGAGCAACAACTCTTTATTACATACTCCTCGGAAACCAGTTTATCACGCTTTAATGCAATTCCTTAATTTTAAAGTAGTGTTTAACGTCTGTTCTTACAACATACGACACCACAGGCGGGACTCTGATGATACATGAAATGAAATAATAATTGGAAAACGAAATTTGGGAAGGAAGCACTTCAGGCTTAAGTTTAGGGTACCTCCCCGGCATTTTACAGTTATGAAGCATGAAAACCTGCAAAAAGTCTTAATCAGGGAGGACGGTCCTGGCGGGAATTTAGCCCGGACTTCCTGTCAACGAGTTCACGCCTTAAAGACCTCAACCACTTGTCAGTTAATTTTTCCAAGCCAGTTACAGCCGCTGCAGAAATTTCTTAACGGGTTCGATAATCCTTCATTAAAACCAACAGCATGATTGGACCAGTAATGGTGACCCATGGTGGAATGTTATGAAGACAGAATACACTGTAAAATAAGAGCAGTACTGGCTGCGGCTGGTGCAGGGGGATAACCCCACGCTACGATCCAAATGTTATAAATTCATTCATTCATTATCTGTTTACCCTCCTCTTATGTAGGACTTACACCCCCCAGGACTCACAGGCGGATGCCTGGGGTCAGAGGCCCGTCGAGGAGCAGACACTCATGGATCAGACAGAACATCCAGGATGGGTGATCAGACCGATGCCTGGTATTGGGATGAAGGAAGTAGATGAAACGAAATGTGGGTGAAATGGATGAAAGGAAAGGTGATGATGGAGCAGGTGGTGGAATAAATGGCGGGGAAAACCGGAGAAAACCCGCCCAGACGCCGCTTCGTCCACCACAAATCCCACATGCAGGTACCTAGGATTGAACCCGGGCCGCCTCGGTAGGAGGCGAGCGGTCTAACCACTCGGCCACGGCGCCGCCCCAAATGTTATAAATACCAGCGAGAAAACCTGTCTCCTAAGTTTTGAGCAGCTGATTTGGAAAGTGGTTTGAGGAGAATAGGAATGGGATCACTATAGCAAAGAACTGAAACAAATGACAAAAACATATGGAAAGGTGTCAAAAGAAGACTAAGAGACATTAACCAACAAGAAATGGGTCGTCCTCCGTAGACTAGTGGTACCGTGCTAGCCTCTAGTTCCCAAGGTCGGTGGTTCAAACCCGGCGGAGGGCGATGGATTTTTTTCGGGGTAAAAATCCTTAGCAAGGCTTCCTTCGGAAGGGAAGTAAAGCCGGTGGTCCCATGTCGTAGATTTACGGCACGCAAAAGAACCTCAAGCCTGATAAAGAGGTCTCTGAGCAAAATTACCGGTCTTTCAAGCCCAATATAGAATGGGACGCTAAGAACCATACTAGTTAAAGAGCGTCCATAAATAAAACTCAATTTATTTAAACAGGAAATGGAATCGGATTGTAAAATTAAACCTTCTCTATGTCTAGCAAATGAAATAAAATTGAACTGAGGTAAAGAGGCATATATACTTAACTTAGGAAGAAAAGAAAGATCAGGAATGACATGGTTTAGACTGGGGGCTGGAGGACACAGAAAATGACTGAAGATTCTGACAGGATAATCTGCCCATTCTGTGATTTGGATGAGGACTGGGTACATATTTTGTCGGAATGCGCTCAGTGGAAGAACCAGCAAACAATTAAACTCAAAGAAAAATTCTTAAATCCGTCAAGAAAGAGATTGGCATGTTGGGATCTATTGGCTGACCAGAGGAACTGGCAAAACATGGTCAATTTCTTGGCTAAAGTGCGCGAAGCTAGGTCAAATTTGTTCAGTTAGACAAAGGTAATTTATCTCTATTTTCCTTTTTCTTGTTTTGTTTTCTTTTTCTGTTATTTATTTTGTCAATATACATTGTATCTTAAATATGCATGTACGGTCAATGACACACGCACTAAATACTTGTGTGATAACTTCAATAATTTGAAACCAATAAAGATACCTATCTATCTATATGTAGGTTGCCAGAGCAGTCTCTTCGGTCTAGGTAGGTTGTAAGCACGTGTCGCTTGACATCTTGTACGTACCTTGCATCAGTATGAACACAACACAAAATTAAAACGAAAAGGGGAAAGCTGTGCTTAAAAAATAGGCAACTGCAAGCTTAGTGAAGTGGGTCCATTCATTCCAAACGTACAAATAGTAAGTGTAATGCAAATATTTACGTAAACGAATTCTTAAATAAAGTGTTAAATCTTTGCAAATCATCACTATAAATGTATACGATCAAGTGAAACCAGGAACTGTCCGAACAGCAGGGAAATTTAAATCAGAAGATTTACGTGCTAAACCCAAAAGATTGATTTTAAAAATTATCGAATAAAACTGACTTGCAAGAGACATTAGGCATGATTATATTCAACTATTGACAATGTCTCTCGTATGCCGTTCGAAGACACGATTCTCCTATCCTATCACGTGATATTGACGAGGCCTTAAATTAATTACATACTGGGCGGCATAATGCTGCACACAGAGGTTGTTAATATTGACCTCGTCATTTTCTATTGGCTGAAACATCAACATATATGAAAGTAACTCACAACTATATTAAAACTCTAGGAATAACTAAACAAGTGCAACGTTTTACTTTCTCTACCACGTACATGATAGGCAGAGAAGATATTGCATTCCATCCAAAAATTCTACACCGAGATTTCACCGGAAATATATTTTTAAGGCGTCTTTAATCCAAAAAAGCATTTTTAGATAAAGATCCGTATATGCGTGTGTGTGTGAACACTATAACTTAAAAACTAAGAATCGGTTAAATACCAAACTTGATATTTAGCTTCAGTACCTTCCAAAAATGCATGTAGATTTAAAAAGATCCCCACCCTAGCTACCCTTTACTCAAAATATTTCTCGAAATTTTTTAAAATGGCGTGACAAATACAATAGGTATATTAAACATATTTCTGACTAATAAAACATATATCCTGAAATTCTTGGAGAATAGCCTTTGAACTCCCCTTTATTCGTAAGGAATTTTGTACAATCTTGTATGACTGGTAAACGTTAAACGATAGACAAAAACGTACTACACAAAAATGTAGATCTCTTAAGACACACAATTTATTTCAAATAACTTTTTATGTGGCTTCAGCCATTTCGGAGATAACCACAGTATGGAATTTTAAGGCCAGCACATAGCGTCCAGTTCTTAAACATTTGACTATCGCTGTTCCCTTTGTATCAATACGAAATGTGTAATGTAGCTATTTCGGAAAGGTTTATCTCGATTAAAATGCAGTAGGCAAATAAACTTTTGTTTACCCACTAATAATTAATAGCAGTGGAGAAAGTCATGTGAATGTAATCCATTAGAAATTCTTTCTATTTAAAACTTCTGACAGAGAACAACGCCTTCTAATTTTAAGGACTACATTTTTACTTTCTCTACCACGTTTAGTAAATAGGGGAAGTATTGTATTCCAACCAAAAATTCGCTACCAAGATTTCACCGGAAATACGTTTTTGAGACACCCTGAACCAAAAATAGCATTTTTGGAAACATGTCGTGTGTGTGTCTGTCTGTCTGTGAACAGCATTACTCAGAAACGAACAGTCGGATAAACACCAAACTTGGTATTTGGGTTCAGTATCTTCCAGACGAAGGTTTTCAAGAAAATCCCCCACCCCAGATTACCCTTTACATGGAACATTTTTCGAAAATTTTAATTTTCTCAAAAATGGCTCTAACGATTTTTATTAAAATATCATATGTTTAAGATATTTTCATGACAAATGAAATGTATATCTTGAATTTTCTGGGAATGTCTCAAAAGTATACTTCATTGTGAACGACTTTTGCATAACTGGTAAACCATAAGATATAGACAAACTTTTGCTACAAAAAAATGTATATCGCGTTAAAATACACAATTTATGTCATATACATTTTTGCTGTTGAGTGAACCATTTTCGAGATATTGCTTGCTATTCCCTTAAATTTTCCAATACTTATACTTTTTCTCAAATTCGTTATTCATTTTTTTGTCCTGGTAATGCAAAGAGAATGGAATACTCCACATAGCAACCGCCTCTTAAAATATTTGACTATCGTTTAAAGGCTAGCAATTCCCCTTGCATCTACAAGAAAATTAGCAATAAGATTAACATCTCGATATCTCGATTAACATGAAGCATATGGAGAATAAGCGTTTGTAAACATAGTTTGTACAAGAGTAGAGAAAGTCATGTGAGTGCAACACGTCAGATTTTTAAGCCTTTGTAAAATAGGAAGGTGAGTGTTGCCCTTGTTCAGCCGACTAGGACAAACGGTCCAAACAAGCTGTCTGCCTTGATAAATAATGGACATTGGCCCAAACGGGATGCGCCCGTTACAGCTATAATCCTTCCTGCTGTGTTTGCTCCCTATCTGTGTAATTCTTCTTATCACTGCTGGTGTATCTAATGACTAATTGATCCTTGAAGGAAGGCAAATAAATAAAAGAACAGTACCTCTGTGAGGAAATGCTACCGCCTACCTGCTCGACAACGCTGAAGGGCCGCGAATACCATATTCAAAGCTGAACAACCGGCCAGCTGATGAAGCCTGATTTGCAAGCCTCAGAAATCCTACTCAATCGTATTCGCGAATAGCTTGGCGATCCTACTGTTACCAAAGTTCGGAGTTCGATTCCCGCCTACAAGTCTGGAGTCAAATGGGGTGTAAATAAACCATTACTGGCACCCCTTATTCCTCTGTCCTCTTGCTGCACAGGGTAAATTGTTGCTTTGCCTTCCTTGTCACATTTTAACTGCTGTGCCATGGAATTGGCCAGACATTTTATGCTAATGAAGTAAATCGAGTTATCTTGTTAATTTTTCTATAACAAAGGATAAAGAAGCCACAAAAGACTTAACCCCAATGAAGGTGTTAATGGAGTCGCTTTGCATTATTTAAAGGGTGTTAATGCGGTGTTTGTTTTTACTTTCACCAACCGGCCAAATGCTGGCACGGTGTTATGGATTTCCTAGCGCCACCCTTTGCCCTCTCTCCGCGCTAACCCGACGCTGCGTCGCGTTCCGTGCCGCCCACCCGACGCCATCGATCCCTTCCTTGCGGCAGAAGGAGTTCCGAGCTTGCCTGGTCCTGGGTTTGAGACTCCGCAACCAGGTGCAACGTCTGTCTGCGGTATTGCGACACATCATTTTTACCCATTATTATTTCATAGCAATTATTCACATAAAACTATTTTCTATCCATTTTCTGTTAATGATAAACTTTGTGCAGAAATTGTTTTAACACCTAGGGTACAAAGGTTAATAATATTGTTTACTACTAGACATCTAGTGGTAATAATACATTAACGTTTTACTATTTATTCTGTAAATCACCTTTTATGAATTATATATACACATATATATCATATAAATTACTTAAAATAAAGAAATTTTACTTTTATAAAACATATATATGCTCACTCCTTATAGATTACTGGGTCGAGAAGGCGTTTGAATTTCTATGCATAAATTTGACAGTAATAGAATATTTTCCCCTACTATGTTACCTAGGACAACTAAATTTTCATGTATTATTACCAATATTTCTTGAATTGCCTACTGACACATATGTGAAATTAGATATATTTTCTGCATGTTTTTACCAATTTCAATCGTGATGTGAAAGCTTCTAAAAATTTACTTCTGTGATAGGCGTTTACAAAAGCTAAAACACTTATCATTTCGCTGCAGTTAACCGGTCTAAGCATTTTGTGCTAAACTGTATTATAAAGCAATAACACAGTGTTCATAAAAATATAACATTCAATAGCATAATACAAGAAATTTCTCACTTCAGGCTTTCAAGAGCAGGGCCAGGCTGTCATTAAGTACGAATCCTCTATATAGTATTGATAATTTTGCACTGCAAATATATGAGTTGCTTTCTATGACGATGTTAATATTTATATTTGTATTTTTCGTATATCAATATATTGTTTATTGAAGACGTCATGAATATTTTATTCTAAAGACTAATAAAATTATCTATCTACCTAAATGAAAAGTTATTTTAGTAAAATAACTGTTTTATAAAACATCAAAAATCTGAACATATTCTGTCAAAATGCTTTATATAAAGACCATAAATAATTTATTAGGCTCATGCTATTCGTTTATATGAAATGTGCATCAGAAACAAAGTAGATAACAATAAAAAATTCTGATGTAATACATTCACATTACTTTCTCTACCCTCTACCTTTATTAGTAGGTATACAAACTATTCTTACCAAAGCTTATTTTTCTATCTTCTACATTTTAATCCAAGTAAACCTTTGCAGTAATAGCTACATTACACATTTCGTTATAGATACAAAGGGAACAGCGATAGTCAAATGTTTAAGAACTGGACGCTATATGCTGGCCTTAAAATTCCATACTGTTTCCATGCAATCGCCAGAAACTGAAAACCAACACGACTTTAAAATAATGGAAGTATTAAACAATTCGAACCATTATTAACGGATATCCCGGAAATGGTTGATGCTACAAAAAGATTTATTTGAAATAAATTGCGTGTTTTAAAAAGATATACATTTTTTTATTCTATTTTATTTTACGTCGCTTTAACTCCTTGGTCATATCGCGACGGATTTGTTTGGTGGATATCTCTAAAACGATATATGATGGACAGTTAGCCTTCTAGGTCTCATTCCTGTAACCCCTGCTTCATGCCGTGCAGATGGCATTAGGATGCCGCCCAGTCCAACTGCTTATATTGTCTGCATATAGATGGCATAGCATTCGCTATTACCACTTATTTTTCATTTTACTACTGTTTTAGACTTAAGATGGAACTTTGGGTCGTGGTATTAAATATCCAATCCGGTATTAACCTAGGCGACTGAGGAAAACCACGAAAAAACCTCAGACAGATTGGTCGGCCCACGGGATTTGAACCCGGGACCTCCCGGGTCACAGACTTTACCACCTGAGCCATCCCGCTCGGTAGATTTACATTTGTTGTGTAGTGCGTTTTCGTCTATCACTTCATGTTTACTAGTTATACAAGATTATATAAGATTCCTTCCGAGTGAAAAGGATTTTACAGGCTATTTCTAGAAAATTCAAAATATACACTTTAGTTGTCATGTGAATATCTTTAATAAATGGAATTTTAATCAAAATAGTTAGAGGCATTTTTGAGAACATAAAAAATTTCGAAAAATGCTCCATGTAAATGGTAGTTTGGGGTGAGGATTTTCTTGAAAGTCTTCATGTTACGTCTTAATCAAGTTTGCTATTTATCAGTTTTTGACCTTTTTCTAAAAATGTCTTTTTTAATCAGGGGGCCTCAAACGTGTATTTCCAGTGAAATAACGATATCTAATTTTTGGGTGGAATGCAATGCCTTCTCTATCCACTAGGTACGTGATACAGAAAGTCAAAATGTTATTGTCCTAGCTAATGGAGACGTATTTAAAACTTGTCTTATTGTGTATAAGTTTACAGTACTTGCTTCTGAAGCCACTAGCCTTAACTAATACAATATAGTCTTTCAGAATTCATAAGCAAATGGTATATTCTTAAACCAGATTTTCACAGATTTGGGAACCTGCAGGCGGTTTCACTCTCGTTGCTTATAGTTATTAGAGTCACACAAGGAGCAAATACTTCCAGCAATAAAAGAGAGACAGAGGTTTCTCAAGGTACTTTAGTCGCTGCATAGTGTATTCTTGCATGCATAATTTCTGTTTCCTGTGCGAGCTGTTACTTGAGAACCACAAAACCTCTCTAAAACAGGTCATGCCTGTCGAGGTTAACTCATTTCACCAAACATGACTGGACCCATTTCTGAAGTGAAGGTACTTAGCGGGCGTAAGCCATTGCTTCTGATAGTAGGATGATGATGATGATGATGATGAGGATGGCGGTGGAATGAGAGGACCTACAGCTTTTGACTCCGAACCACGTTGAACCTTGGGGTTAGTTCACATGAGCAAGTCAGAGGTGACGGGGTGGATAGGCTGACTTATAATTCCCATCCTAGAGCCGGGAATCAAACCCCGGGCGCTTAGTATGAGATACTGCCAATGTTAAATTTGCTAAATTCATGACCCATTATCTGGTTTAAGATATTTCAGTATCAGACGAACTTTTACAGGATATAAATACGTGCCTTCTACATTCACTGAGTTAATTAAGGACCGAAGGAGGCGGCGCTGCGGTGCGACTCGCATTCGGGAGGTCGCGGGTTCGATTGCCGGCGACCGCCCATTTCTTTGCATTAAGCTTAGATTAGGTAAAGGTTATAAAACGGTGGGAGACACCACGCGCTCATCCACGTAGATCTATTGTGACTATCACTCTCCAGGAGGAAAGGATGCAGTGAAGGAAACACAGGAGGCTACAGGTCGCAGGCAGACAGGCCACAGAGACTTGCGGAAGTCCCTAACAGTTCCAAGCTCGAGGACCCGTACCACTGCTGGAGCTGCCTAGAGAGGCCGATGAACGACCAAGTAGCCCTCTAGTGACCACCGGCAGTACTCTTTTCTTTGAGCAACTATTTACGCTACCTGTCCGGTACCGCTATACGCCACGAAACCTATTATAACACCTGAAAGATGGGAAGAAAATGCAAAGAAAATCGTGTTAGAAGAGAAACCATCCCAACATTCGCCTACCGATCAAGAAAAACCATGAAAAACCCAAGGTCAGAGTAGGCGGTCGACGGGAATCGAACCCGGGGCTTCCCAAACTGCGGAACCACTTAGCTCTGTATTAGGCTTCATTGGAAACGAATCACCTGCTCTTTGGCACTTGTTCGCTTTCAAGGGTTTATACTGATTAAAGAACCGTCGTTCTGTACGTTCTGCGTCTGACTAACAACCCGTTTTACTGTTTACTTTAATTTCTACCTTACAGGTTACACGGGCGCTTCCTGCCTTTTGAGTGTGGGGTATTATCGTTGTGTTTAAGTTCATAAAGTAGTAGCCAACTTTCTGGCAAACTTCACGTCAAAGTTACACGTAACTTGCCAACGTTACTCAAAACTGAAAACTCTTTGGGTATTGATAGCGCTCTCAAAATACATTTCTTGAGCTTTCGTCTTAGGCTTTAATGCGAGCATTTTAACGCCTGACCCACAAACAAGTACGGCCTTTATAGTCTCTTTTTACTTTCCCTACTACGTATAGTAAGTAGGAAAAGTATTGGATTCCACCCAAAAATTCAATATCGAGATTTCACTGAAAACACACGTTTTAACGCCCCATCAATTCAAAAAAAGCACTTTTAGAAAAAGGTCCATGTGTCTCTGTCTGTCTGTATGTATTTAGATTCAGTATCTTTCAAAGATGCGACGCGAAAATTTTCAAGAAAATCTTCCCATACCAGCTACCCTTTACTTGGAACGTTTTTCGAAAATTTTGATTTTAAGAAAAATGGTTTTAACGATTTTGATTAAAATGTCATATATTTAAGATATTTTCATGACAAATAAAATTTATATCTTGAATTTTCTGGTAATTTCCCAAAAGTCCTCTTCTATCTGAATGGCTTTTACATAACTGGTAAACTCTAAGAGATAGACAAAAATTTTCTACACACAAAATGTAGATCTCGTTAAAACACAATTTATATACTTGTTTTTGTGGTCTGAACCATTTCCGAGATATTTCTTGTTATTTGTTTGAATTTTCCAATACTTACACTTTTTCTGAAATGGGAATTCCTTATTAGTTTTTACTTTCTCTACTACGTATAGTAAGTAGGGGAAGTATTGTGTTCCAACCAAAAATTCGATACCGAGATTTCACCGGAAATACATGTTTTGAGACCCCCTGAATAAAAAAAAAGCATTTTTGGAAACATGTCCATGTGTGTGTCTGTGTGTCTGTGAGTGTCTGTGTGTGTGTGTGTGTGTGTGTGTGTGTGTGTGTGTGTGTGTGTCTGTCTGTCTGTGAACAGCATAACTCAATAACGAACAGTCGGATAAACACCAAACTTGGTATTTAGATTCAGTATCTTCCAAGGATGCGACACGAAGGTTTTCAAGAAAATCCCCCCACCCCAGATTACCCTTTACATGGAACATTTTTCGAAAATTTTAATTTTCTCAAAAATGGCTCTAATGATTTTGATTAAAATATCATATTTTAAGATATTTTTATGGCAAATAAAATGTATATCTTGAATTTCTTGGGAATGTCTCCAAAAGTATTCTTCATTGTGAACGACTTTTGCATAACTGGTAAACCATAAGGGATAGACAAAATTTTACTACACAAAAAATGTATATCCGTTAAAATTCAGAATTTATGTCATATACATTTTTTTTGTTGAGTGAACCATTTTCGAGATATTACTTGTTATTCCCTTAAATTTTTCAACACTTATTTTCTCAAATGGGAATTCGTTATTGATTTTTTGTCTTGGATATGCAAAGAGTATTAATCTGTGGGAAAGGGATGGTGCTGCACCTAGCAACCAGCTATTAAGAGATATGTATGTGCTTAAAGGCTACTGTATTTCTATATTGCCCTTGTAAATATATATTCCCCTTACATCTACAAGAAAATTAGCAATAAGATAGAGTTTACAAATGTTTATCTCGATTAACATGAAGTAGATGGAGAATAAGCGTTTATATAAATAGTTTGTACAAGAGTAAAGAAAGTCATGTGAGTGTAACACATCAGATTTTTTATGTCCTGGACAAGCAAAGAGAATGGAATGCTCTACATAGCAACCAGCTCTTAAAAGATTTGACTATCGCTTAAAGCCTGTCAATTCCCCTTGCACCTACAAGAAAATTAGCAATAAGATAGTTTATATCGATTAACATTAAGTAGTTGGAGAATAAGCATTTGTAAAAATAGTCTGTACGAGAGTAGAGAAAGTCATTTGAGTGTAACACATCAGATTTTAAAATTATACAGACATGCATCGAGTTGGAGAAAGGCACGGAGAAAGTCTCTCTAACTACTGCTAATCTATTTATGTGGCAAGCCAAGACAAAAGTAGCCTCTTGAATTGGTTGGGGTAAGATTTTATAGCACTTGGTTCAACCGTTCTCAACAGATTTTGAGGTCAAGTGTACGATCCTAAATACAACGGTACGGAATGTGTTCATTTTTATATACTTTACAAGGGCAATCCACCTATACATGCGCTCCAGTTTTTATGACTTTTATGATATTAGCCTGAGTTTTATTGAATAAATCTGCGCAGGTTTCAGTTAATTCATTAGAAATCTCTTTGTTGAAGTTTTTATTAGAGAAGGGCTAGCGGGGAAACACGTATGTTGTACTTTGTAACGTGGTTACTTACACTCCGTATGTAAAAACCTGATGTTATACATTCGCATGACTTTCTCTAACCTCTATAGTTTATTGGTGGGTATACAAACTAGTCTTACTAATGCTTATTTTTATATCTATTTCATTTTAATCCAAATAAGCTTTTGCGGAAATAGTACATTATACATTTCGTTATAGATACAAAGAGAAAAGTGATAGTCAAATGTTTAAGAACTGGAAGCTATATGCTGGTCTTATAATGTCATACTGTTTCAGTGGAAGCATGGCTAAATACTATACAATTCAACCATTAATAACGAATATCTCGGAAACGGCTGATGCCACAAAAAAAGTTATTTGAAATAAATTGTGTGTTTAAAGAGATCTACTTTTCTTGTGTGGTACGTTTTCGTCTACCGCTTAACGTTTACCAGTTACACAGATTATACAAAATTCCTTCCGGATGAAGAGGACTTCAAAGGCTATTCCCAGAAAATACAGAGTATACATTTTATTTGTCATGTAAATATTTTAATACATGTTATTTTAATCAAAATCGTTAGAGCAATTTTTTAGAATCACAAAAATTTTGAAACATTTTCTGAGTAAAACGTAGTTTAGGGTAGGGGATTTTCTTGAAAATCTTCATGTTGCAGCTTTGGAAGGTACTGAACTTAAATACGAAGTTTGGTGTTGATCCGACTTTTCCTCTTTGAGTTATGCTGTTCACAGATAGACACACACACACACACACACACACACACACACACACACACAGACTCACAACAGATGTTTTTCTAAACATGCTTTTTTGTATTCAGGGGGCTTCAAAACATGTACTTCCGGTGAAATCTCGGTATCAAATTTTTGGCTGAAATGCAATACCTTCTCTACCTACTAGGTACGTGGTAGAGAAAGTAAAAATAACCGAAACGGTATTGCGTCATATGACTGTGATATGTCACACGTAATTGGATTGACTGACTTTGATCTAAAAGTTGTTTAAATTTACGGAGAAAATCGCTCAATCACCGTCTTAGATCAAAGGTCTTACATTAAAGCACTTATAAAACAGCACTTCCATATAGAGTTAAGCTGTTCACAAGCAGACACACACGCATTTACGGTTCTTTCTCTAAAAGTGTTTGTTTTGGACTTAGGACGGCTCAAAACGTGTATTTCCGGCAAAATCTCGGTATCAAAATTTTGGACTGAGTGCAATACTTACTTATTACTTACTATAGGCAAGCAGTAGAGAAAGAAAAAACAGAAAGGCGTCATTTCTTGACAGATTTCAGCGATGCTTGCTTTAAATGAGCTGAATGCAATTGTGGCCCAACGTATTTGAAATTTTAACTTCAAGGGAGACTCAAATATTATTTAAATTAGTAAAACGATGGAAGTGGTCATTGTACCACATTATTTTTGATGATTTTGACCTAAAAAACAAAATTAATTGCAATAATTGAATAATTATCTTTGCATTGAGATGAGAATGATATCATGTGTAGAATTTGAATAACTCAGAAGAAAATAACTCTAAATAACAGAAACATTTTTGTGTTTTAAACATAAGTGGTTTGAACCTGAAGAACAGCCATAGTAATTTGCATATCTCAGCAGGTAAATTAACCTTTTATTCATTCCATTTCAAATAAATCCCCGCCTACACATCCCCCTTCCAACTGCTTCTGGTCTGGTCGGTTTAAAGGATCTATTTTCTCAGCCACAGAAAGTCTTTGTAAGTTGTTATTGTTTGGGAAGGAAAGATAAATCAATATTTATTCTTCTCGAACAATCACAATGACGCCAAGTCGGAATGCTCAAGTCAGTTCGATCATTTTTCATATAAGCCCTTTCACTTTCATCCTAGAAAACAACATCCACAGAATTGCCTACGTTTGAATACAGGGCGTTAAACTAATTCGTATAAATAAACTGTACCAAAACTATTTAAAATTGTTATGTTACTCTACTATGTGTGGGTACTAAATTAGGAAGTTGAAACAAACGAAAAATTCAATGCCACTGCCGGGATTCGAGCCACGGAACTTGACTCTGCGTGATGAATCTCTTACCACTTGAATTACTATTGCAAAATGCCTCAACCAGGTTAAATACCTTGGACTGACCCTACAAACCACAACAAACTCATTCAGGATACACACTAAACAAAGAGAACTGCAGCCACAAAAGCCATACACGATATCAGAGAACTAATCAGGTAATCCTTCAAAACTGTGATGACTATCTTCCCCACCAAAATAGTCCCCATGCTTACGTATGGACTAGACCTAAGCTGGGACAAACTTACACGAAAGACTTCCTCTCTCTAGAGCAGACCGGTTAGGAGCTTGCCTGCTCAGTACATAAGCGTGATGGGAACAACTGAAAGAGGAGCAAAGGGGAACATGTTCACATCCCTCAGCGCAGCGGTGGTTCTGTAGGGTAGCTTTCATTTACAGAGGACAGTACGTCAAAGCGTAGGTCAAAAACACCAACTAGGTTCAACCCTGGAAGGAAATGTTTTATTACAGCACAAAATAATGATGTAAAGTGTTTAATTTGTAATAATATGTTAAACCATTTAAAAACGTTTACTCGACAGCGTCACTATTTATCTTTTCATGCGAATCACTATGAAAAATACCAAGGGGAAGAAATATCACCTTTATTGGAACAATTAAAATGTATAACGTTTGTGGATGTAAGTCCAGTACATTTTATACTGTAATGTATTACTAATGGTGAATTTGTTTATGCTATTCAGACTCACAACTTATTTATTTTGTCTTTGAACATAGGAATTACCACGTTTTTGTTAAATAATTTACTATTCACTGCTTGTATAATCCCTCCCAAGATGCAATGCACAAATTAATCATATCTCGCCATAATGAACGTTGTTAATTGTATTATTTAATAGCAATAATAATAATGTCATATAAGCAATATATACTTACATAATATAATATGATTATATCACTTCAAATCAATTTGTATCCCAAATTTACTCCCGCGTAGTTACAGGAAATGCCACTGAGTTTACAAACCGGCCTGCTGCTCAGATTTTCTTAATATGAGCAGAGCAGCTAAAGGCAGCTCCCTAGAGCTACATGCTGCATAGTATACGTAGGTGCCTGCTCTAGAGAACGTCAAGGTTCATTCGAGAGAAGTTCGTTCGCTCAAGAGACCTTCTTGATAGAAGAACACAGAACGAATTTTCATCTAGCCTTTACTCCCGGCTGGAAGAAGGCACCAAATGAGAGGATAAGGAAGAGAGGGGACATCTGAATGGAATTTTACCCAACGGAGGCCATGGTGAACTGGTCCTGGACAAACACAAACCAGGGGCTTCGCCACTTCGTGACATCGCTAGCGGTACATGGATACCACAATAAGATACGCAAAATCATGTCACAGAAATCATCATATCCTGACAAAACGGGAGATATCAGAGATTAACTTTTGCACAAACTAATTAACCATCAATATTTGCACAATTGTGCGCATTATTATAATTATTATATTATTATTAAAATTCCTCTAAGCGCGCTCATTAAACTTTCTCATCTGCTTCAATTTTCATGGTAAATCCTCAAGGTGGCCTGATATACTCGAGAAATGGTACCTGAAAAGGCAACTTGCAATGCTGTAAGTGCTTATAAATTCCGAGCTTTATAGTTACCAATAATTTTTCAATGAATTGACAAATTGATGTATACACACTTTGAAACGTTATTTCTCAGCAAATAAATGAGACAGAAATAAAAATTTTGTTGTGTATAATCCAGAAGGCACTGGAAAAGCATAGTAACACGTTCATTGTTCTTCATGTGTTTATAAACGTACAAAATGTTGGTGAGATTGTCATCAAGAAAACCAGTTTTCATCGAATTGTGCGAGGTCAAAATTGGAAGCCTTATATTCCGAGACTTCTCCATGCACTAAATGACGACGACCCAGATAGGCGACTGCAATTTTGTGAGTGGTTTTTGAACAAGTGACGAAAGGGAAGACTTTCAAGACTCAATTGTTTGTTTAGATGGAGCCACATTCAAAATTAATGGTACAATTAATCGGCATAATTGTGTGTGCTGGGATAAGGAAAACCCACACTCGTTGAAGAAAATGCCGTCAATCTTCCAGTAGTAGTGGTATGGTGTGATCTGTCTTCCAGAAGAGTAATTGGGCCCTATTCCTTTGAAGAGACTGTCACGGGTCAGAGTTACCTGCAAATGTTGGAAATCATTGTTCCACGTCTTATTGATCTCTATGAGAATGAAAATGCTGTTTACTTCCAACAAGACGGGTCTCCACCTCACTTCCATGTTGTTGTGAGAAGTTTTCTCGATAGCATATTTTAATCAGAGATGGGTAGGACGAAGAGGAAGTCCTACCGCGTCGATCTCCCGATTTAACCCCTCTAGACTTCTACCTTTGGGGAACTTTAAAGAACACGGTGTACGCCACAAACCACAAACACTGGAGGAAATGAGAGATCGGATTGAACATACCATCAATGATCTTCCATTACCAACTATCCAGGCGGTATGTCGCTCTGTTCGACGTCGTTGTTGGAAGTGTACTGTGCCAGAAGGTGGACATTTTGAACATGTAAGGGTTTAAGGAAGTTTAAGGAATAGGACACATAAAAAATTGTTTCTGTCTCATTTCGTTGCTGAGAAGCAACGTTTCAAAGTGTGTATACATCTATTTGGGACACACTGTATTTTGGTAGCACGTGACAAAACGTTTCAGTATGAAAACTAAAGTTACACTAGTGTTTTCATGCACATTTGGAACACCAAACAAATGGAACTCTTATACAAATGCTCTTGTTTAGAAATACCTGAAGCTATTGATTCTCAAACGAACAATGAACTGTAATAAAAAGCAATTTAAAATGACTATGCCATTTATACACCGCGTATTTGATATTGGCCAATACCGCTTAGCAATGCCTCTGATATGGACCAATCATATAGTTTATCATATAATACGTTTGCAAGGATGCGATTTTATGGCATAAAACGTGAGTTCGTAACAGAATAGTAATAGTATTACTTTAAAATTTAATCCAATCCACTTCAGTTTTCATTACTGAAAATCAACAGATTCCTTCAGCTTTGAAAATTATGTTTTTAGTCAACGCACATTCAAATATTGCTCATTTCAAAATATATATGTTCTTTAAAAAGTTGTCTTTATTGCGTTCTGATTTTAGCTTACCTTAATTTTCAGATTAACTATTTTCTCACTCCCACTGGCGGTTAGCTTTACTTTCTCTACCGCATACCTGGTAGATAGAGAAAGTATTGCATTCCACCCAAAAATTCGATATCGAAATTTCAACGGAAATACATACTTTAAGACTCCCTGAATCCAAAAAAGCACTATCCGTGAGTGTATCTGTCTGTCATGAAACATTTTCCGATTTTTTTTATTTTCTAAAAACTGGCTCTAATGATTTTGATTAAAACACTATATATTAAATATATATACTAATAAAATTTGTATCTGGAGCTTTCTGGAAATAGCCTTTAAAGCCTTCTTCATTAGAAAGGAATTTGTATTGTCTTGTATAACTGGTAAACCTAAAGTGATAGATGAAAACGTACTACACAAGAAAATTAGATCTCTTTAAAACATACAATTTATTTAAAACATCATTTTTGTGGCATCCGCAATTTTCGAGGTATCCGTTATTAATGTTTCGAATAGTTGAATACTTAACTTCTCTTAAAGTGCTGTCAACATTCAGCTTTTTTCGCGATTCCGTTGAAACAGTGTGGATTTTTAAGACCGGCATATAGCGTCCAGTTCTTAAACATTTGACTATCGCTGTTCTCTTTGTATTTATAACGAAATGTGTAGATAATGTAGTTATTTATGCAAAATTTTATTTGGATTAAAATGAAGTAGATAGAAAAATAAGCTTTAGTAAGACTATTTTTTATAAACAATAGAGGATAGAGAAAGCCATGTGAATGTATCAGCTCACAACCTTTTTCGTAATACATTCTATTGTTCATTCATTAGTATGCTTGATCTGACAGCGGACACAATGACAATTTGATAATAAATAACAAATATAAGAAAGTGGTTATTATTATTGTTATTATTATTATTATTATTATTATTATTATTATCTTTTACATGTTATTCATGGAATAGTCTTAATAAATCCCATTCGGGGTTACGAGTTTCACCAAATAAACCGGTCGCCTGTCATGGAAAAAATTTGTGTTCTGAATGAGATAAATAGCATATATATTTAAAATAAATATTATTTTTAAAATTTTGCACGTGCCAAATTTGGACCAGCAAAATTCATTTTTGAAACATAACTTTTTAAAAACAAGTATATTATATATATATATATATATATATATATATATATAAACGAAATTAAGCTTGTTCAGTGTTTACGTAAAAGAACCGAACAAGGTGGCGCCGCAGTAACCTGTGCTACTCGCATTCGTGAGGTCCCGGGTTCGATCCCCGGCGACCGCCCACTTTGACTCATGGGTTTTTCGTGGTTTCCCCGGGTCGGCAAGCGAATTTTGGGGTCGTTCCTCTTCTTTCACGACTCTCCTGTATTGTCCTCCGTGGTCAAGGGGTACCATGCTAGCCTCTAGCTCCCAAAGTCGCGGGTTCAAACCTGGCGGAGGGCGACGGATTTTTTCGGGCGTAAAAATCCTTAGCATGGCTTCCTTTGGAAGGGAAATAAAGTGTCGTAGATTTACGGCACGTAAAAGAACCTCAAGTCTGATAAAGAGGCCTCTGAACAAAATTACCGGTGTTTCACGCTCAATATAGAATGGGACGCTAAGGATCATAGTAGTTAAAGAGCGTCGATAAATAAAACTCAATTTAATATTTTGACTCTCCTGTCCCTCATTTACTGTATCCATCTTCTTTGTCATCTATTTCAGGGTTATAGGACCAGGCAACGGTATTGGGCTGGACGATGACCGTGCACTATATACTGTAGACCTCTGACGAGAAAACGTTTGCGGGGTGTTCTGTTCCCCAGAGGAGTGAAGGGGGATAGTTCCACATGGTAGCTCACGATGATGTCATAAATAAATCTACTATCTACATTAAAAAAAATCGCGCAACGTTAGTGTTCCAGCGTGTTTCACTTGGAGAAGTGTGTAAGTGTTTTCTAGTAATTTATGAAGCTATTTACAATGTTGAGTAAGAAAGCAGGAACTCTACACAGTCAAGCCCCAGAAAAAGTTGCTAACGTTGTTAAAATCTGTGACGAAAGCAAACAAAAGCAACTGGTCATTCAGCATTACTAGCAGAAGAGTTCTTTAGAGGCCTTAAGTCTTGTTGATATGTTTAAAGTAGAGCTGCAATCTTTCTCAGATAGCGCTAGAATTGTTGATGTCAACACATTCCTTACAGACACATTCTCGTGAGAGCAACACAGTAGGGGTTTCTTTCTAACGGCGTTGCGGGACTGCTCAGTTAGGATCCGCCTCCTAGTGATCCGTACCAGAGGGAACCGCCGGTGGATAGGAGGCTTATGGATGGCGTCGGATGCGTTCGATCTGTAAACGTTGGGGACCCCGTCCACGCTTGCGCCCGTTGTCATCCGGATCTAGTCGCCCTTCGGGTCTCTCCTTTCATCCCTCCAACCCGAGGGTCACGGTAGGAGTATAAAGGATCATTGTGGCCTACTTGTGGTGCTCTGAGCTGTTTTGCGTGGGGATCTCCGTACCTTTACCTTTACCTTAAATAAGACAAATTTAAAGTTACATTTTCAGCCACTTTGAGTGAAAACTATAGAAAATTGTTTTAGCGCTGTATGCTCTAAAAATTGTGATTACTTTTCCAGTTCACTGTTCCTGTAGTTTTTGTTAATTATTGTACTGTTCTGAATTGTAAAACCCTCCGAACGTTGCTCTGAAACATTACTGTTTATGAAAGAGAAGTATTTTTTATAACTGTAGAGGATATGAGAGCTGCAAAGCTTACAAAAGGGAGCGAACAGAAGTGGAAAAGTTTGACAATCATTTGTTACGAAAACACACTTTAGATGTCTACGCCGCTGCAGAGCACCCGTTAGCAATGCATGAAACAACTGGCCAAACATTGCATACGCGGACTTGTGAAAAGAAAAACAGCTGGCTCCGTTGCTCAGTTGGTAGAGCACCTATCTGCTGTGTGAGGGGGCCTGGGTTTGATTCCGGCTCAGGGGTGGGAATTTTTATCTAGCTAAGATTCTTCCCCATCATCCAACAGAGTCTGGAAGTATGAATGAGGGTGTAATCTAGTGATAAAAATCCAAAAAGTACAAGAAACCCAGCGACAAGAGAATACGAGTTAATACGTTGGAAAGCTAGAATCAGATGACTGAAAAATTCAATGCCATAGCCAGGATTTGAACCGTCTATGGTTCAAATCCCTGCTATGGCATTGAATTTTTCAGTCATCTGATTCTACCTTTGCAAGCCTGTCCAACACACGGCGTGTGTGAAAGAACAATTAATTCCACGAGTTAATACCATTGCCAATAGGCAATAAATTCCAAAGGAAAAGCTGCCGGTAAGACCAATGTAGTTAAAAGTGGGGCATAAAAGGAACCACATATATACTGCCGTTTGTGAAAATTGCAACACCAAGTAGGAAACGCATGAATTCAATGAATTCAATACCACAGGTTAAGTACATGACAAGTAACAAATGATAAACCTTTAAAATCCCCAGTAACGGTGTTTATGTGCCCATTGCAGTCGGAGGAGCTTGCAGTTTCAGGATAATGGAAGCCGATGTAATGGCATGCATGCAACCAGTTCAACCTGCAGCAGACGGCGACGAACCGTTCGTTGATGCAGACAAGTTCCCACCTATTTCAGTGGTCCAGCGTCGAGCTAACATTGTGGATGAATCTGTACGGTCCGTTATGGCCATGCGGACAAGATGACGGTCATCCCGTGCTGTGGTCATGTTCCGCGGTCCAGTACCCCCTCTTCGCTGTGTACGACCTTCATCTATCCACTGCTTCCACGCATGCATCACTATCGTAGCAGCATGCCCTGTACGAGCCGAAATGTCAGGATATAACAAACCTGCTTCCCGGAGACTGATCATTCTGCCCCGTTCGAACTCATTCACAAGCCGATATGGCTCCCTTTGACGTCGACGAGGCATACTGGCACTCACTTTATTGTTTCCACCTTGTTTGACAGCTCTTGACTACACTGGGCGCAACACTGACCTAGTCGGACCGACACGAGAGGGCTCTGCTCGGACTACGTGTACCCCATCTCTCTGCAAACCTAATCACTTATTGCTTGCACACTCTTCTACACTTCCACCAAGTTTGGAGTTATTTGGGAAATTCTTTCTTGGTGTTGCAATTTTCACAAACGGCAGTTTATATGCATATGTATGTGTACATATTATTTTATATAAATTAATTATAATATTTTCCTAGTTACCTAGTTAACCTGTGCACAAATAGTCTGAGTATCTATGCACCATATGTGCTATTCAGTTTGCCTGGTATGTACCCCGGCCTTGTCGCACGATTTTGTACTTTTTCTGGTAACATTTTTATATCTACTTTATTTTCGCCCATGTTTTTCCTATTTCTTCTCACATACTTTTCGTCCCCATATCGTTAGTTCCTTACTTCTGCCATGTAACGTTCTGTACTTTTCCTTCCACCTCATAATTCGTAGTTCCTTTCTCCTTGCCACTTAACCCTCTCAAGTACATTGACCTCGTTCTCATCCATGCTAAACCCTCCTTTTCTTGTCTGCTAAAATGGTCAATGCACCCTTCTCTACTCCACTCTCTTTTTATTAACCTAAAGAACCTTAGTAATTTTTTGTCTTCTAAACTTTCCCATGTTTCTTGTCTTTCTATGCCTCCCATTCTACGTGCTTCATTTGTCTCCCATTCCTATCTTCTCTATAATTTGTTTTACACCTGTCCACCGTTATGATTATTGTTCGCCATATCCCTTTATTGGTTCATGTTCTATATAAACCCAAATGTTTGAAGAGAATATATCCATATATTATAAATAGGGTTTAAATTGGTTTCAAGGACAGCCACCTACAGATTTTCAATTTTTAGGCGAACCACAGCAAGTATGGATTTAAAACTTTATACATAACAGTCTGAACAAACTTTATCTTCTTCTTCAACGGATTACCCTCCTCTTTTGAGGACTTGCAGGTTAATGCCTTGGGTCAGTAGCCTGCCGAAATATGGATCATAATATCCAGAACGGATGAACAGCCCAATGCCTGGCATGGCGGTGAAGAAGAAGAAGAAGAAGAAGAAGAAGAAGAAGAAGAAGACAATGAAATGTAACCATGAAAGGGATGATAGGAAAATTCTCGGATCAAATTATCCAACCCAACATTCACCTATCGACCGAGGAAAACCTTCGTTCAGATTGGTCCGTCCCGGGGGTTTGAACCCCAGTCCTCCTGAATGCGAGTTGCACACGTTACCGTGACACTACCTTGCTGGGTACAAAATTTGAATAAAATCGGTAGAAAATTAAGGATATTTCAGATAAAGATTCTATAAAAAATCTTTCATAATTTATCAATTAAGTACAGTTTAGTTTTACCACGCCTTACAATGTCAAACTAACACCAGAACATAAGACATAAAATATTGCGAACGCCCTGAAATATAACGCTATGTGTACATTTACGATGTTGTTATCTTATCAAATGACCAACCCAAAGACTATTATAGCAACTTGCGGTCGATAAGCAGTATGAGTAAAGCACACACAGTTAACATTTCAGTCTATCTCGATTCTTCTCAGTAACAACAGACTAGCAGTGGTCTGCAGTTAATTACCTTGCAACAGTTTAATTCGCCTCAGGAAGCTAGTTTCATAGAGAAAGTGGAAATGTCACTAGCATCTACCTCCTCCTCTTGGCACGTGCTAATTCTTCCTTGGTAACAATAACTTTCAGTCTGTAGGAGATATAAACGAACCGCCACGTCTCTTACTTACAGTTGTATCTTTCTTTCATTCTTTTCTCTTCCTCCACCCCCTTTTTTCTACCTCTGCTTACTTAAATTAGCGAATGCATTATACCTACTCTACCAAAAGATTAAAAAGAAAATTTTATGGTTGCATTCACTATTTTATATCTATTTCACAAAATATTCTTACAAAAGCATATTTGTATCTACCTTTTGTTAAGGGGAAGTAAGCGACTGAAGTCTCAAAAATAAATTTCTTTTTATGTTTGAAAAAATGCACAATTGTTGCTTAACACAATGATATACGGTTTTAAATGCTTCCGATATTATTTAGGTCCTTGACTTGATATTTTATGCCCTTTAAATACCTCCCATACCTACACCTTAAATTGTTTTGTCTCAAAACTACATTTTCTTTGATCTATGTACCCTTTTCTCTAAAAGTAGTGACCCAATCATAGTGAAACTCTACAGGAACATGTAAAAATAATTTCTGTTTATGTTGAACTACAGTCATGTTTGTGTATCTTGAATAATACGATGATTAGCGAATATTATTAGTAAAAAAATATGTATTTTTTTCGGGAGTATTTCTTTCATGAATTATAAGTTTTTGTGAAAGCTGTAATTAACCTATTGGATTTATTGTGGTTCTAATTAAAGAAAATATTGCTGAGAGTCTGTGTACTAAATTTCAAAGTTGTATCATTGACAGTTTCTGCAAAAAGAGAACTAATTTCTATTTTAAAAAATATAACCTCAGGATAGAAACCGTTTATTCATGATAGATACTCACCAGATATACACAAAATGTACGAGGGCTGCTCATAAGGTTTTAATTATCACCTCGAAAAAATCCAGCTGCGACCATGAAACTTGGTAATGGTGTTAGCCCTTCTCTACATATGCACCCTTCATTGCGACTCATTTTTCCTAACGATGGATGACTTGGCGGAGACCTTGATTGTAAAAGTCTGCATTTTGGCTGTTTAGGAAACGTTCCACATCGAAAATCACCTCGTCGTCATTCTGGAAATGTCTGCCACGCAATGGTTTCTTCATCAAAGGAAAGAGGAAGAAGTCAATGGGTGCCTTGTCTCGAGAATACGGGGGTGAAGCAACATTTTATAGCCCAAAGAAGCAGCATATATGGTTGCGTCCCGTGCAGAATAAGCTGGGGCGTTATCGTGGAGCAAAATGACCCCCTTAGACCATTGTCATGTTTAAAATGTCGTACAAGATGCTGGAAACTGATCCACAACTGATTTTCACTTTTTCCACTATCACCTCGATTGTGATACGCCGCTCTTGGAGCACCAGGGTCCCCACTTCTCTTCAGATTCTTAGTTCTTCACAGATAGATGGTCACTCAACTTCGTTCTTCGTCATTCAGACTTGTTTAACCACACTGAAAGCGTCTGCGCCAGCTAACCACTGTGCCATATGATGGTGCATTGTTGGCATGCACTTCCACCAACTCAGCATGGGCTGATGCAGGGTTGTTCCCCTTCAAATGCAAAAAAAACCAATTACTTTTCTTTTTTTCGAAGTGGAGGAGAAAATTATTTAATCACTACCCCAGCCCCGATGGGAGTCGGGACTGAGTATGGGACTCGTCAATATCCAGCATACCCACTAAACACTCCTCCACCGGAAGGAAAAGAAGAAGGAAGAAGAGGAATTCAAGAGAGAATTGCAGCAGTACCGCTATAGCACCTGTGCATTCAGAGAGCGGATATATTGGCCGGCTCAGTTGGGCCTAAGCCAGGGAAATGGGAGCCAGAACATAAGCATGGCTGAAGCCCTATTTACGACTTGGGGAATTCAGAGTGGTTTGTCAAGGATACGTTGTGAGGTAGGGTAGAATGAAGTATGGGGTGAACTATAGAATGAAGTGGATTAGACACTCTGACGCCCACGGTGATGGCTCGTCGGAGGTGGCTCTGTATGTCCGGTACGCTAGACGTCCAGCATCGTCTGAAGTGCTGCAACCTCCTCCTTGATGAGTCTTCTAAGGGATAGAAGACGCTCGAGTAGTCGGATGTTGAGTTCTCCTCTCGTGGCTAGGCCAGCAGAGTCCAATTTTGTTGGTTGCAGACTGGATGAGTGGTGTATGTGATCTCGTCGCGGAGCTCCACAAGGATCTCCTCGAATTCTGTTATTTTTGTGGTGAGAAGGAGTATCTCTGCTGTGTCCTCCAACATCTGCAGGATCTCTGACAATGAATCGGTGTGGCAGACGGCGGTTGCCTGCGTCACCTGGACTGCGTGAGGAGCGGGAGGTGCATTTACCTCTACGCTGCTTCGTGGCAGGAGAACCGGTTGCTGTCGGGAGACCGCAGCCATCTGCGACGACGTTGACCCATGAATGCGGGGACGAAACAGGCAGCAAGATTGCCCAGTGAAGTGGTCTGTTCCCCAACAGGCAAGCCAGAAGCGGCGGCGACAAGTTAGGTCGTGCTGCTGACAGCTCGACGTTAAGCTTGGTGCACCACAGTAATGGCACAATGGAGACGCAGTGCAACCTTCTGCCATGTGCCCGTAGAGGCAGCAGTTGCGGCAGGGGGCCGTCCAAGATGTCCAACTAGGTTCTATCTTCAGGACCTGTTCTAAGAAGTACAGGCCTGCTTAGAGAGCGGCGTCGTAATGGGTCTTGTCCCGCAAGACAAGACGCATGACAGTCGTTGGTCCCTTCCTGGACAGAATCCTGGTAGTCTTCATTACATAAGGCCAGAGCTTCTTGGTGTAGTTGAGGAGCATCTGCGGGGAAAGCTGTATAGGTACGCCTACAACCATTGCACTAGATGAGCATAGGTCTGGCCCCGTAGCTCCTAACTGCTCGAAAGCTCGAGGCAAAGTCCGGATACTACACTTTATCAATGGGGTGCGCCATTTTATTTTGGCTCCTCTAGCGGCGTGCTGCGGTACTGTGGCGCGGGGTTTTTAAATTTTACCAGGACTGCAGATATGTCATGCGAAAAAATAAATTATTTAACTTTATTTTTTCGAGGTGATAATTAAAACTTTATGAGCACCCCTCGTATACTGTCTACGTAGCAGACAGTGATATTTATGCATATGAAATTTTGTGAGATTATCTGCAATAGCTTAAGAGAAATTGGTGTTCTATTAAAAGGATACACTTCTGGTCATTTCAGTCACTTATCTCCCCATAACCAAGATAAATGTTTGCAGAAATAGTTTTATTACACATTTCGTTGTAGAGACAAGTGGAATACTGGATGCTGAAGCGATAGTTGGCTTTGAAATTCCATACTGCTTGCAAGACTTCGTGAGAAACAAAATAATGGAGACTTGGCACTGCAAAAAGTGTATAAAGAAGTTTTGGAAAACTGAAAGCAATAGCAAGGAATATCTCGGAAATGGTTAATGTCCCCCAAAATTATTTTACTTAAACTTTGTTAACTTAATGAGATCTAAATTTTTCGTGTTACATGCTTTTATCCCTTATGGCTTACAAGCTGCAATATAGAATTCGATTCTCCTAGCGACGGCTGTTGTGACGTGCAGCGAGTACTACTGCGGAATGACGGGTTGTGGAGGTCTTGTACTCGACTCCCGAGTGAACTGAACCGTTCGGCGTGAAGAGGATACGCCTAAGGAAGTGAAGTGACGGAGAATTGAACTACACCTTAGTGAAGTGATAGTGAAAAATAAGTGAACTCCCAGTGAAGTTGAACTAGATAAGAACTTATAACAGTGACAGTGGGAACTGAGAGAAGTGACAGTTTAGGAACTGGACAAAGTCACAATATATTTTCAAAGTTGAACATCCCGGCCGCACATTTGATATCCAGAATCCTCTTAGACAAGTTTGGGCGGAAGGGCACATGCCAATAAGGAAACAGTTGTCTCCTTAAAGCACATCCATCGCGCCTAACCCCCATCTTGCATGAGATAACACGAGAGTGGTAACATATAATCCACCCCAGCATTGACCTACCGACCTAGGAAAACCAGGAAGAGTTAGGAGTATTCAGATAGAGGGACACCGCACATAGATCACAGGTATAGATATAGGTTATACAACGGAGGAGGCACTCCGAGCACTACGACCGATATAAATCCACTGTGGCTACCACAGTAGAAAGGGATGAAGTGAAGGAAAAAAGTATGCTACAGGTCGCAAGCAGACAGACCATAGAGACGCGCAGAAGTCTCTAACAGTTCCAGGCTTGAAGACCCGTCCCACTGCTGGAGCTGGGTAGAGAGGGCGATGGGAAGTCCTCTAGTGTCCACGGAGAGCATTCCTTCCTTTGAGCAGCATCCGTGCTAGCTGTCCGGCACCGTCATGCGACACAAAACCTAGAAGCACACCTGAAAGTTGAGAAGGAAAAGGAATGAAAGAGAAATTATGGAAATAAAATCGTGGTAGATGAGAAACCACCGCAGCATTCACGTACTGACTAAGAAAAACTAGGAAAACTCAAGGTCAGAGTGAACGGTCGACGGGAATCGAATACGGCAACTCCCGAATGCAAATTTCACACGATACCGCACAACCATCTCGCTCGGTAGCACGTAGATCATAGTAGGCCGTTTGTGCTTCCAAAGTGACCCCTGGGTGGAATGGATAAAGGTGAGACGCAAAGGTCAACCAGATCGGAACGACGTTGTGCGCTAGCGAGGACGAGGTCCCTAACGATTCAACACCAATCCTGACGCCCTGCTTGAGCCACCCGCAACCTTGGGGTCTTGGATGTTGACGAGACACTCCCAGAAAGGCAGGGGGCCCCAGCAGTTTCACCAAACGCCAGGAAGAAATCTTTCCAAAAGCAAATTCCAACGTATTGCCGCAACCGCCATCGTCTAGCCTACAACCCTGAAACACATGAGGTGAAACAGATGAAAGGAAATGATGGGGACAGGAATTATAGTCAGGAAATTCGTGGTAGAAGGGAAACACCAACCGACCCACGGAAACCACAATAAAACATGGTCAGAGTGGCAGACCAGATGGGAATCGAACCCGGGACCAGTCGAATGCGAGCCTCACACATTACCACGAAGCGATTTCACTCGATAAAACCAGAAAAGACCTCAAGTTCAGTGTGGTCGGTAATAATCGAACCCGTTACCTCTCAAATGCAAGCCATTCCGTTTGGGTTATAGCTATCAATGAAATTTCCGTTTAGCTTTGGAAATACGCGTTTGTTGGGAGAGACATTTAGACTCGAGAAACCCTCGCAATCGAGCAGTAATATCAGTTTAAGACTCTTCGTGAGTAGTCTCTCCTCCTTTGTTATGGCTTTTTGTGTTTTTCTTTTATCCTCCCTCTTGCGTGTATAGGAAACACACCAGTAATCACTCAACCCATTCGTATTCATTGGGGACTCCGTTAACAACCCGCGCTAATATGGAACTGCTTTGAGGGGGAATATTTATATAGGGCTCTACATAATCCTAAAGCACAAAACTTCAAGCAGACATGCCACCAATATAGTGCTCGTAATCTATAAATACAATAAATCTTCTATAAACAAAATGTTTCTAGCAATTCTCCATTCTGCAATTAAACTATGTTAAACGCGTATTAATGATGGACTATACCGAAGCAAAACAACCTTGTGTTATATCACATGACTTTCTCTATACCCTATCGCTTCTTAGGAATGTTTATTTTCGTATCTATATAATTATAATCGGGAAAAACATTTCCAAAAAAAGCCACATGACACATTTCAATATAGGTACAAAGGGGACAGCGATAGTCAAATGTTTAAGAAATAGACGCTATACGCTGGCCTTAACATTCCATACGGTTTCCATGACATCGCGAGAAACATCTGAATGTCGACAGGACTTTAAAAGCATGGCTAAGTATTGAACAATTCCAACCACTAATAAAAATATTTCGGAAATGGCTTATGCCATAAAAAGGATTTTTAAAAAATGTTTTTAAAAATCTACATTATTTGTGTACTATGATTTCGTCTATCGTTTAACGCTTACAAGTTATAAAATGTTATATAAAATTTCTCCCAAATGAAGAATATTTCACAGGTTATTCCCAGAAAATTCAAGATATAAATTTTATTTTTCTGTAAACACCTATAGTATATTGTATTTTAATCAAAATCGTTAAAGCCATTTTTAGAAAATAAACAAGAAATTGGAAAACGTTCAGTAAAAAGTGCGGTTTGGGGTATGGGGATTTTCTTTCTGTCCTCCGTGGTGTAGTGGTTACCTTGCTAGCCTCTAGTTACCGAGGTCGCGGGCTCAAACCGGGCGGAGGGCCATGGATTTTTTCGGGCGTAAAAATACTTAGCGTGGCTTCCTTCGGAAGGGAAGTAAAGCCGATAGTCCCGTTTCGTACATTTGTGCACGTAAAAGAACCTCAAGCCTGATAAAGAGGCATCTGAGCAAAATTACCGGTCTTTCACGCCCAGTATAGAATGGGACATTAAGGATCACAGCAGTTAAAGAGCGTCCATAAATAAAACTCAATTTATTTTTTTCTTTCTGTCGTATCTTTGAAAGATACTTAACTTAAATACCAATTTTGGTATTCATCCCACTTTTCGTTTTCGAGTTATGCTGTTCACAGACACACACACACTCACACGGGTGCGTTTCTAAAAATGTTTCTTTTGTATTAAAGGTGCCTCAAAACATGTATTTCTGGTAAAATCTCAGTATCGAATTTTTGGGTGGAATAGAATATCTTCTCTACTTACTGTATACGTGGTAGAGAAAGTAAAACGAAGGGAGACCTAGCACTTGAAAATTCAAACCAATAACAAGGAATATCTCAGAAATAGTTAACACCACAAAACAATGTATTTGAAGTAAACTACGTGTTTTAACGAGATCTACATACATTTCATGAGCCTTTGTCCATCTGTTACGGCTTATCAGTTTTGCAAAACTATACAAAATTAGTTCAGAATGAAGGCTATCCACAGAAAATTCAGGATGCATTTTACTTGTTATACAAAGATTTTAAAACATGGTATATTCATCAAAATCATTACAGTCATTTTTAAGGGCATTAAAAATGATAAATTTTCCATTGGGTGGAGGGAATTCTATTGAACGTCTTCGAGTCGCATCTTTGGAATATACTAATCTTAAATACCAAGTTTAGTGTTTATCTAAGATTTCATTTTTGAGTGATGTTCTTCACTCAAACAAAGATAAACACACAGGGACCTTTTATCTGAAAATGTTTTTTTACGGATTCAGCGGAACTCAAAAATCCATTTCCATTGAAATCTCGATATCAAATTTTGGGTGAATATAATACTTCTTCTACTTATTATAATTATTTAGTAGATAAACGTAGAAACTCTAGCATCAAATACAAACCTCTCGTTTAAATATGCCAAAAGAAAGCAGTGTTACAGTTTACATGTTCCGGTGTTTAAAGAAAACTTCCTACCCTCCAGCCGGGAATTGAATCTGGTACCTCGAGATAATACTTTGCAAAATCGTTATATACTCGTAAAAAACAAAAAACAAAACAACAACAAAAAAGTTTCACTCACTCAATCACATTAGATAGCAACACTTTTATACCGTGAGTATACCTTTATATGTAAACATTGGTCTCAATGGAATCACTAATCTTTTTCTTCTCTATTTATTTTACGTCGCTTTAACCATGTGGCCATACCGCGACCGATCTCCTAAGAGATACACCGCCAGCTCGCTGCGTGGCGGATAGTAACCTTCTGGGTCTCATCGCTGTACATTTCCCTCCTGTTTTGTCACATATCCACGAAGCCTTAGTGCTAGGCAACTGTACTTTGCACCTGTGACGGACAGATTCCAGCTTAGACACGTTTCCATAGAGACCTTAGTCCTAGGCAACTGTACTTTGCACCTGTAACGGGCAGATGGCAGCTTAGACACGTTTCCACAGAGACTTTAGTGCCAGGCAACTATACTCTACTCCTATGACGGGCAGATGGCAGCTTAGACACGTTTCCACACAGACCTTAGTGCTAGGCAACTGTACTCTACTTCTATGACGGGCAGATGGCAGCTTAGACACGTTTCCACAGAGACCTTAGTGCTAGGCAACTATACTCTACTTCTATGACGGGCAGATGGCAGCTTAGACACGTTTCCGCAGAGACCTTAGTGCTAGGCAACAGTACTTTGCACCTGTAACGGGCAGATGGCAGCTTAGACACGTTTCCACAGAGACCTTAGTGCTAGGCAACTGTACTCTACTTCTATGACGGGCAGATGGCAGCTTAGACACGTTTCCACAGAGACCTTAGTGCTAGGCAACTGCACTCTACTTCTATGACCGGCAGCTGGCAGCTTAGACACGTTTCCACAGAGACCTTAGTGCTAGGCAATTGTACTTTGCACCTGTAACGGGCAGATGGCAGCTTAGACACGTTTCCACAGAGACCTTAGTGCTAGGCAACTGTACATTACCTCTATGACGGGCAGATGGCAGCTTAGACACGTTTCCACAGAGACCTTAGTGCTAGCCAACTGTACTCTACTTCTGTGACGGGCACCTGGCAGCTTACACACGTTTCCACAGAGACCTAAGTGCTAGGCAACTGTACTCTATTTCTTTGACGGGCAGATGGCAGCTTAGGCACGTGTCCACAGAGACCTTAGTGCTAGGCAATGTACTCTGCATCTGTGACGGGCAGATGGCAGCTTAGACATGTTTTCACAGAGAGCTTAGTGCTAGGCAACTATACTCTACTTCTGTGGCGGTCAGATGGAAACTTAGGCACGTGTCCACAGACAACTTAGTGCTAGGCAACTATACTCTACTTCTGTGGCGGTCAGATGGAAACTTAGGCACGTGTCCACAGACAACTTAGTGCTAGGCAACTATACTCTACTTCTGTGGCGGTCAGATGGCAACTTAGACACGTGTCCACAGACAACTTAGTGCTAGGCAACTGTACTCTACTTCTATGACGGGCAGATGGCAGCTTAGACACGTTTCCACAGACGCCTTAGTGGTAGGCGATGTACTCTACTTCTATGACGGGCAGATGGCAGCTTAGACACGTTTCCACAGAGACCTTAGTGCTAGGCAACTATACTCTACTTCTATGACGGGCAGATGGCAGCTTAGACACGTTTCCGCAGAGACCTTAGTGCTAGGAAACTGTACTCTATTTCTGTGACGGGCAGATGGCAACTTAGACACATGTCCACAGACGCCTTAGTGCTAGGCGATGTACTCTACTTCTATGACGGGCAGATGGCAACTTAGACACATGTCCACAGACGCCTTAGTGCTAGGCGATGTACTCTACTTCTATGACGGGCAGATGGCAGCTTAGACACGTTTCCACAGAGACCTTAGTGCTAGGCAACTATACTCTACTTCTATGACGGGCAGATGGCAGCTTAGACACGTTTCCGCAGAGACCTTAGTGCTAGGCAACAGTACTTTGCACCTGTAACGGGCAGATGGCAGCTTAGACACGTTTCCACAGAGACCTTAGTGCTAGGCAACTGTACTCTACTTCTATGACGGGCAGATGGCAGCTTAGACACGTTTCCACAGAGACCTTAGTGCTAGGCAACTGTACTCTACTTCTATGACGGGCAGCTGGCAGCTTAGACACGTTTCCACAGAGACCTTACTGCTAGGCAATTGTACTTTGCACCTGTAACGGGCAGATGGCAGCTTAGACACGTTTCCACGGAGACCTTAGTGCTAGGCAACTGTACTCTATTTCTATGACGGGCAGATGGCAGCTTAGACACGTTTCCACAGAGACCTTAGTGCTAGGCAACTGTACTCTACTTCTATGACGGGCAGATGGCAGCTTAGACACGTTTCCACAGAGACCTTAGTGCTAGGCAACTATACTCTACTTCTATGACGGGCAGATGGCAGCTTAGACACGTTTCCGCAGAGACCTTAGTGCTAGGCAACAGTACTTTGCACCTGTAACGGGCAGATGGCAGCTTAGACACGTTTCCACAGAGACCTTAGTGCTAGGCAACTGTACTCTACTTCTATGACGGGCAGATGGCAGCTTAGACACGTTTCCACAGAGACCTTAGTGCTAGGCAACTGCACTCTACTTCTATGACCGGCAGCTGGCAGCTTAGACACGTTTCCACAGAGACCTTAGTGCTAGGCAATTGTACTTTGCACCTGTAACGGGCAGATGGCAGCTTAGACACGTTTCCACAGAGACCTTAGTGCTAGGCAACTGTACTCTACCTCTATGACGGGCAGATGGCAGCTTAGACACGTTTCCACAGAGACCTTAGTGCTAGCCAACTGTACTCTACTTCTGTGACGGGCACCTGGCAGCTTACACACGTTTCCACAGAGACCTAAGTGCTAGGCAACTGTACTCTATTTCTTTGACGGGCAGATGGCAGCTTAGGCACGTGTCCACAGAGACCTTAGTGCTAGGCAATGTACTCTGCATCTGTGACGGGCAGATGGCAGCTTAGACATGTTTTCACAGAGAGCTTAGTGCTAGGCAACTATACTCTACTTCTGTGGCGGTCAGATGGAAACTTAGGCACGTGTCCACAGACAACTTAGTGCTAGGCAACTATACTCTACTTCTGTGGCGGTCAGATGGAAACTTAGGCACGTGTCCACAGACAACTTAGTGCTAGGCAACTATACTCTACTTCTGTGGCGGTCAGATGGCAACTTAGACACGTGTCCACAGACAACTTAGTGCTAGGCAACTATACTCTACTTCTGTGGCGGTCAGATGTCAACTTAGACACGTGTCCACAGACAACTTAGTGCTAGGCAACTATACTCTACTTCTGTGGCGGTCAGATGGAAACTTAGGTACGTGTCCACAGAAAACTTAGTGCTAGGCAACTATACTCTACTTCTGTGGCGGTCAGATGGCAACTTAGGCACGTGTCCACAGACAACTTAGTGCTAGGCAACTATACTCTACTTCTGTGGCGGTCAGATGGCAACTTAGACACGTGTCCACAGACAACTTAGTGCTAGGCAACGGTACTCTACTTCTATGACGGGCAGATGGCAGCTTAGACACGTTTCCACAGACGCCTTAGTGCTAGGCGATGTACTCTACTTCTATGACGGGCAGATGGCAGCTTAGACACGTTTCCACAGAGACCTTAGTGCTAGGCAACTATACTCTACTTCTATGACGGGCAGATGGCAGCTTAGACACGTTTCCGCAGAGACCTTAGTGCTAGGCAACAGTACTTTGCACCTGTAACGGGCAGATGGCAGCTTAGACACGTTTCCACAGAGACCTTAGTGCTAGGCAACTGTACTCTACTTCTATGACGGGCAGATGGCAGCTTAGACACGTTTCCACAGAGACCTTAGTGCTAGGCAACTGTACTCTACTTCTATGACGGGCAGCTGGCAGCTTAGACACGTTTCCACAGAGACCTTACTGCTAGGCAATTGTACTTTGCACCTGTAACGGGCAGATGGCAGCTTAGACACGTTTCCACAGAGACCTTAGTGCTAGGCAACTGTACTCTATTTCTATGACGGGCAGATGGCAGCTTAGACACGTTTCTACAGAGACCTTAGTGCTAGGCAACTGTACTCTACTTCTGTGACGGGCAGCTGGCAGCTTACACACGTTTCCACAGAGACCTAAGGGCTAGGCTACTGTACTCTATTTCTTTGACGGGCAGATGGCAGCTTAGGCACGTGTCCACAGAGACCTTAGTGCTAGGCAATGTACTCTGCATCTGTGACGGGCAGATGGCAGCTTAGACATGTTTTCACAGAGAGCTTAGTGCTAGGCAACATACTCTACTTCTGTGGCGGTCAGATGGAAACTTAGGCACGTGTCCACAGACAACTTAGTGCTAGGCAACTATACTCTACTTCTGTGGCGGTCAGATGGAAACTTAGGCACGTGTCCACAGACAACTTAGTGCTAGGCAACTATACTCTACTTCTGTGGCGGTCAGATGGCAACTTAGACACGTGTCCACAGACAACTTAGTGCTAGGCAACTATACTCTACTTCTGTGGCGGTCAGATGGCAACTTAGACACGTGTCCACAGACAACTTAGTGCTAGGCAACTATACTCTACTTCTGTGGCGGTCAGATGGAAACTTAGGCACGTGTCCCCAGACAACTTAGTGCTAGGCAACTATACTCTACTTCTGTGGCGGTCAGATGGAAACTTAGGTACGTGTCCACAGAAAACTTAGTGCTAGGCAACTATACTCTACTTCTGTGGCGGTCAGATGGCAACTTAGGCACGTGTCCACAGACAACTTAGTGCTAGGCAACTATACTCTACTTCTGTGGCGGTCAGATGGAAACTTAGGTACGTGTCCACAGACAACTTAGTGCTAGGCAACTATACTCTACTTCTGTGGCGGTCAGATGGCAACTTAGACACGTGTCCACAGACAACTTAGTGCTAGGCAACTGTACTCTACTTCTATGACGGGCAGATGGCAGCTTAGACACGTTTCCACAGACGCCTTAGTGGTAGGCGATGTACTCTACTTCTATGACGGGCAGATGGCAGCTTAGACACGTTTCCACAGAGACCTTAGTGCTAGGCAACTATACTCTACTTCTATGACGGGCAGATGGCAGCTTAGACACGTTTCCGCAGAGACCTTAGTGCTAGGAAACTGTACTCTATTTCTGTGACGGGCAGATGGCAACTTAGACACATGTCCACAGACGCCTTAGTGCTAGGCGATGTACTCTACTTCTATGACGGGCAGATGGCAACTTAGACACATGTCCACAGACGCCTTAGTGCTAGGCGATGTACTCTACTTCTATGACGGGCAGATGGCAGCTTAGACACGTTTCCACAGAGACCTTAGTGCTAGGCAACTATACTCTACTTCTATGACGGGCAGATGACAGCTTAGACACGTTTCCGCAGAGACCTTAGTGGTAGGCAACTGTACTCTATTTCTGTGACGGGCAGATGGCAACTTAGACACATGTCCACAGACGCCTTAGTGCTAGGCGATGTACTCTACTTCTATGACGGGCAGATGGCAACTTAGACACGTGTCCACAGAGACCTTAGTGCTAGGCAACTGTACTCTACTTCTGTGACGTGCAGATTACAGCTTAGACACGTTTTTCCACAGAGACTTTATGTATTTCCGGTAGGATCTCGTATCGAAATGTTGGGTGGAATGCAAATGCAATACTTTCACTAACTACTATGCCCAATCGGGTGCAAAAAAAGCCTGCCGATATGAGGAACCGCGGTTTAAGTTGGCGCTTCTGTCGCTCAGTCCTTCCCTCATTCGGTTACAGAGGTCAATGCTTGAATGCCGAACCAATAGGAACCAAACTCATTCAGGGGCTAGAATGGACAGTCTTTGGGAGGCATATTGTTTCCACCATTCAGGTGACATATATAGATTCTCCACACCTTTCATCGCCCAGCTAGGCCTGTTCCTTCTTTGTGGAGTAACGCTAGGGTATCGGACTTCAGCTAAAACCAATTAGAGTATGGCTCACCTAAGACGGGCGCGGAAGACAAATGATGAGATTCTGCCAACATTCAAAAATGGAAAACACTAAAAGTAACCAAAAGCATCGGCACGTATTTTTACACTCGACTGTATGTGGTAGAAAAAGTAAACAAAATCTCATGTGATGTAGTTACATTCATTCTTTACCCTGTATCTGAATTAGTAGTTACACAAACTATTCTTACTAAAGGTTATTTTTATATCTACTACATTTTAAGGCAAATAAACCTTTGCAAAAATAGCTACATTGCACATTTCGTTATAGATATAAAGAAAACATCGATAGCCAAATGTTTAAGAACTGGACGCTAAATGCTGGCCTTAAAATTTCGATTGTTTCCCTGCAATCGCGAGAAATAACTGAAAATTGATGGGGCTTAAAAAGAATGATTAGTATTGGACAATTCGAACCTTTAATAATCAATATCTCAGAAACGACTTATGGTACAAAAAAACTCATTTATAATAAATTGTGCGTTTTAAAGACAGCTACATTTTTTGTGTAGTACGTTTTCGTCTGTCGTTTGAGGCAGCATTTTATTTGAGGCAGTATTTTTAACATTTAAATGATTTCAGTCTAATTAAATAATATATAAATTCAATAACAGCCCGCCTTAAAGCAATATGTGTATGTAACAATATTTAAAAAGTGTATATTACAGTCATTGTATATGTTTATATTATTGTATGCATGTGTAATAATGTAGGAGCTGTGAGAATAATAGGTTAAAAGTTGCTAACAATGAGCTAACAATGAGGTAACCTTGACGCAATAATGAGTAAGAAATTTTAAAAATGCTACTAGTCATTATTCGAGCAACAATAATGTAAATTTTGAGACATTTTATAAATAGCCAATCAACAATCAGAAAAAAGATTAAGTTAAATGAAAGTGTTCTATTGGAGTATGAATAGCGAATCAGAAACTGAAATAGGGCAAATTGTACAAATTCAGAAGTCAGTTGCTTGTAGACATTGTTCCTAACCGGACGCGAGATGTGTCCTCGAGAAGTTTAATACGTATTCAGTGTGAGACGAAAATACGAGTAGTTTACGTGTTAAAAAGTGCAAGTAATTAACAAAAGAATCTCACAGCTCTCTATATCAGTGAAGTGTTATTTAAATCGTGTTAAGCATTAATAAATGGAGTGAAGAAAAACTTAAAATCTGTGTAAGCCTACATTCTTCAGTCGCACCACTCCCTGCTAAGACATTCATGTCTCTAACAAAAATATAAATACTGACGCAGCCGAGGCAAACATAAATATATAATATTAAAGAAACAGTCAAAATTAAAAAAATTATATTTTTAAACTTGGGGCAAAGGCCACCGGAAAGTACATTTTGGGGCGAAGGCTACCGGAAACTACTTCAAGTTCGGCTCCCCAACAGTCGAATTTACCTTCTTCACGTTTATCAGTTATACAAGCTTATACAAAATTTCTTCGGAATGAAGTGGACTTCATAGCCTGTTCCCAGAAAATTCAAGATATACATCTTATTTTTCATGTAAATATCCTTAATATATGATATTTAATCAAAATAATTACAGCTATTTTCTTAAAAATCTAAATTTTCGAAAAGTAATCCGTGTAAAGAGTAGTTGGGGTGAGGGAATTTTCTTGAAAATCTACGTGTCGCATCTTTGGGCGGTATTGAACCCAAATACTAAGTGTGGTATTTATCCAACGTTCCGGTTTTGGGTTTAGCTTTCACAGACACACGTACACAGACACAGACCTTTTCCTAAAAATGCTTTGGGGGATTCAGAATACCTCAAAACATGTATTTCCCATGAAACCTTGGTTTTGAATTTTTGGTTGGAATGCAATGCTTCCCCTACTTAATTATATATTAGAGAAAGTAAAACTGGAGAGACAAAATCTGGTACAAGAAATGGAGCAATATGGGGGGGGGGGTTGTGGCAGTATCTTATATCACAACACTGTGAATGCCAGAGTGATTGTAGTGTAAATTTGCATTATTGTATGACAATGATTTCAGATGTTTGTTAATTATAAGCATTGTTATGAAATAAGTTTACACGGCCTCACTGAAACTGACAATAGGAGCGGGTAACAATGAAATGTAGCGAGGGGGTGAGTTGTTTATCAATTAGAAGAGACAAACAAATGACGTCAGAGTAGCGCGCTTTTCTTTAGAAATGGAGGGAATATCTTCCCTAGAGCATATGTGTTCGTAATTTTGATTGGATATAAAAATAGACGCTAATGTTGGCGCGCTTTATTAACCAATAGCAGCTCTGTTATAATGTTTAGGCATATCGGGGTGAGGGAGTATAAAAAGCTAAAGCCAGAGACGGGTAACGCGCAGTTCTACAGAATCATTCAGAAGTTACACGTCGCCCAGTTCATCAGAATCATTCACGCGTTAAACGTCGCGCAGTTCTACAAAATCTCTCGCGTCGTAAAGTTAGTTAAAAGATGTGAAATACGCGAAATAATAATGTGCGGCAAATAAGTGATAGTAGTTACATTCGAAAATACAACAGTTTCAGTCGGGCGTGTATCAAGAGTAATTATGTGAAATGAATAAAGTTTGACGCCAATAAAAGTGTAAAAACAAATTCTTTTATCAGTGTTATCTTTAGTAACAACTTCTTTCCGTTTACATACCCTGTTCAAGAGATTTGCTCGACTGTGTAATAATAGCTAGCCGGAGGACAAAGAACTCAAAATTTAAAATAGTAAAACAATAACAGGTGATCAGCAAATAAGATAACACGAAGTTACTGCGACAAATTGGCTCCCAGAACGTGGGGCGAAATAATCAGGAAGGGACGAAATAATCAAGACATGGAGTGAATGGAGCAGTGCTATTAACTACAAGACGCAGATCCCAGAAACAACCACCAGAACGACCGACAACGCGGATGAGTGGACATCAATAACTACGAGAATAGAAGGCAACAGGGGAATTCGACTACAGGACACCAAGACAGCGAGACGACGCAGATCCATCGTAGTACGACGCAGAGGCGACATATACATCTAGGAGAGAGGGGCAGGAAGCTGGACATCAAAACAATACCATCAGATAGCATCATAAAGGTTAGAAAATTGTAAATATTTTTTTGTATCCTAAAAGAAAAAAAATTGTGAGAAATTAAATGTTGTTGAGGAGTGGAAGAAGGCGTGAATGATCTGTAATTTTGCTAAGAGGCCTCTTTATCAGGCTTGATGCATGTGTGGAAGCAGTGGATAAATTAAGGTCGTACGCAGCGAAGACCGGGTACTGGACCACGGAACATGACCACAGCACGGGATGACCGTCATCTTGTCCACATGGACATAACGGACCGTACAGCTTCATGCACAGTGTTGGCTCGACGCTGGAGCACTGCAAAAGGTGTGAACTTGTCTGCATCAACGGTTCGTCGCCGTCTACTGCAGTTGGACTGGTTGCATGCATGCCATTATGTCAGCTTCTATTGTCCAGAAAGCACAAGCTCCTCCGACTGCAAGGGGCACGTGAACAACGTATCCTACAGTGATGGCCGCATACGTGTCCGGCGGTACCGTGGTGAGCGCAGCCTGGAGGGCTGCAGTGTTGAGCGGCATAGCGGACAAACACTAGGTAAAATGGTTTGGAGCGCCATTGGTTACAACAGCCTATCTCGCCTCCTACGAATTGAGGGCGCTTTGAACCGGTATCTAACGTTGGTTGTAGAGCCTGAGGGTGCCCCCTCTGCTTCAGGCATCTTCACAGGCCACATTTCAACAGGGCAATGCCTGGCCACATATTGCCTTCTTCGAAGAGCTACGGGTACCATTGCTTCCTTGGCCTGCAACTTCGCCTGACATGTCGGGGATATGGTTGATCGGCACCTGGTTCGTCACGGTCCTCCAGTAACCAGTGTCACGGATTTGTAGGCTCGAATGCAAACTACGTGGAGGGAAATCCCTCAGGAACTTATTCAGAACCTTTTTGATTCAATGCCACGGCGTATAGCAGCTCTAATTTCAGCACATGGAGGCCACACCAAATACTGAACATTATGGCTCAAAGGTCATGTATAGATTTGAAAAGTTTATAATTTGTTACTTGTCATGTACCTAACCTGTGGTATTAAATTCATTGAACTCATGCGTTTCCTTCTTGCTATTGCAATTTTCACAAACGGCAGTGTATAATCCTTGTCTTCGTCGGAACTACTGCGCGCTTGCAATGAGAACTCGAGAAGGTTGAAGGTCGTTATCGTCAATAATGTTACGCACTGTATATTACAGTAAAACACAAAGAGAGAGGACCCACCTGGCTGACAGCATTAATCTGTCTTTACAGTCGGTTAATGTCCTCACTTCGCTCTCACTTTGTTCCCGTACTTGCCCAGGGGCTTGTAAAGGCAATAAACATTTTATGATTATGTGTACTAGACAGGGAAACTACAGCTGTCAGCATTACACCACATCCGAGACAACATTCATTTTAACAAGAATATCAACGAGTAGTAAAACTTGCCTTTAATTGCAACAACCCAAGCTTTATACGGCAGTTGTAAGCATATCCAATACCTTACAGTTCCCAAAAAAATTCTGATGTGATATATTCACATCTCTACCCTTTATCGTTATTAGTGGCTATACAAACCATTCTTACTAAAGCTTATTTTTCTATCTACTACATTTAATCCAAATAAACCTTTGCAAAAATAGCTGCATTGCACATTTCTTATAAATTCAAAGAGAACAACGATTGTCAAATGTTTAAGAACTGGACGCTATATGCTGGCCTTAAAATTCCATACGTTCTCATACAATCGCGGGAAGCAACTGAAAATCGATGGGACTTTAAAACAATGAGAAGTATTAAACAATTCGAACTTTTAATAAAGGATATCTCAGAAAGGGTTTATGCCACATAAAAACTTACTTCAAGTAAATTGTGTGTTTTAAGGAGATCTACATTTTTTGTGTGGTACGTTGTCGTCTATCGCTTAACGTTTACAAGTTATACAAGATTATACAAAATTCCTTCCGAATGAAGAGCACTTCCTAGGCTATTCCCAGAAAATTCAAGGTATACGTTTCATTTGCCACGTAAACATCTCTCATATATGGTATTTTAATTAAAATCGTTAGAACCGTTTCTCATAAAATCAAAATATTCCAAAAATATTGCATGTAAAGGTTAGTGGAGTGGAAGGATTTTCTTGAAAATTTTCGTGTCGCACCCTTGGAAGACACTAAACACAAATACCAAGTTTAGTATTTATCCGACATTTCGTTTTTGAGTTATGCTGTTCACAGACATACACACACGTTCATGTTTCCAAAAAAGCTTTATTTGGATTCAGGATGCCTCAACATTTCCGGTGAAACCTCGGTATCGAATTTTTGGGTGGAATGCAATGGGTCCCCTACTTATACGTAGTAGAGAAAGAAAAAATTACTGCCATGTTTGAATAGCAAAAGAGTTCAAAGAAGCAAAAATAGCATTCTACAGAACTTGTGTAATAGTCTTTTTAAACTCTTAAACATAAGAAAAATGCAATGTATTGTGGCGAGCACACGTCAGGTTGGTAGGCCCTGCGTTGAGTCAAGCCTTCGTAAGAACTAATGTGGTACACCTGGTTATGTTTGTATACTGGAAGGCTTGACTCAAATGTTGGTCCTACTGATTAGGTTATTTAATTGGATGTTTGGAATGCTCCAATAGATTGGAGTTTAATAGGAAGTTGGGGTGGGATAATGAAATATAAAAAGAGTTGAATTAGTGTGTTTCGCTCTCTTCTTCTTCTGGGTTTGTGTATAGTGAGAGGAGCATGTGAGTGTGACCTTCGTCGACCTCGTGGCGGGACATGGCTTCAGAATTATCTTGGAGGTTAAAGGTACTTCTGAAATTTAGTAATAAATTGAGTTTATTTGTAAGTTGAATCCTGTTTATTTAGGCTTCCCATACTATGTTTTCTGGTTCTCGGTATTGCACAGCCAAGCAAGTAGTGTTAGTTTTTACGTCCCCTTTGTCCGGCTGAGCTAGGAGGTTAGGATTTCGGAATGACTATGGTATAGCCGTGGCAGTATTTTATACCTATGGGATACATATAATATTGTCATTGAGAATAATTCTATATCCCACATTTGAAACACTCATTGCAAAGCCGATTGTCATATGTAATCCCACGAGAAGTTACGAATTTATCTAATGAAACTCATAACCTCAAATGGGATTTATTATGACTATTTCTTGGATAATATATATATATATAATTAATTTTTTGCGTCGTTTAAAATCAAATCACCATTGTGTCAGCTTTCAGATCACAGCATACTAAATGAGCGAACAATCAAATGTGTTACGGAATACTACTAAGCAATGCTACCAACATTGGAAATGAGAAAATAGTAACCTCAAAATAAGGACAAATAAAGACACATGTTTTCAAGAACAGATGCATAGTCTGTGCCCCAAAGTTACCGAGAGGTCGGCGCTAGGCAGTGTCGTCCTCCGTAGTCTAGGGGAACCATGCTAGCCTAGTTCTCGAGGTCGCGGGTACAAATATGGCGGAGGGTCAGGGATTTTTACGGGCGTTAATATCCTTAGCATGGCTTCCTTCAGAAGGTAAAATAACCTCAAGCTTGATAAAGAGGCCTCTGAGAAAAATGTTCAGTCTTTCACGTCCAATATAGAATGGGACGCTAAGAACCATAGTAGTTAAAGAGCATCCACAAATAAAATGCATTTAACATGGCGCCAGCCAGTCGTAGATAAACAACGATAAGTGGCGCTCGCCAGCGCCAAAATTAGAAGCGCTATCGGCAGATAATCAGAATCTCCTGGATGTTGTTTTCCTCCTTCCTCCATAACGTGTGTCGATATAGTTCTAGAATGTTCTGTGAAAGATTCTATAGCCTATATAAGTGAGCGTTCTCGCGAGAGTCAGTGAGCGAGCGAGTTGGTGGGTAAATTTCCGGTGCGACAAGGGTGCCGTTCTCTGAGTGAGTTTGTGGCGACTACTGTGCTACCGCGGAGCGAGAGATTGTGGAGGTCTTGTGTTTGACTCCCCAGTGAGCGAACCGTCCAGAAGAAGAGGCTACGGCACGAAGAAAGTGAAATGACGCGGAAGTGAACTACTTCACCTTAGTGAAGTGACAGTGAAACTAAGTGAAGTCTCAGTGAAGGTTGAACCAGATAAAAACAACGAAGTGACATTAAGAACTTAGAGAAGTTACAGTTGAAAAACTGGACACAGTGACAATAATTTATTTTGAAATTGACACTACTTGAATGTGCTTAAAATTATAACTTCCAAAGTTGAAAGTTGAAGCTATCTGCTTGCTTTCGGTTAGTGAAACTGAAGTGGATTGGGTTGAACTCGATGTTGAGATAGTAGAATTTCGTAATTTCTGCAGTACTGATTCATAGCTAGATGTATGATGTAGCCTATTAATCACTGCATACTGAAACTATTACGGTTCCGTAACGAGCTGACGTTTTATTCAATAAAATCGCATTCTTGCAAGCATAGTATAAGATAACCTATCGTGATGTATTGGTAAATGTTATTAGTTAATGTCAAATACGCGGCCTATGAATAAAATAACAATCTATGTATAACGGTTATAAATAAGCCATCAAAAGCCTATACAGGATGAATCGCCTAAAACTTGTACCGCAAATATTTCGTAAATGGAAAGTTGCTATTATGTGCAGTTTTCACAGCATTGATTGGTAGTCAGGGGCTCGTACATTTACCTATAAACAGATTTTAATAATACTGAGAAAGTGTATTTGTTGAGCAAACATACAATTTTAAATGCAACAATGTGTAGTTACATCAACAGAATAAAGGTAGGGTAAATTAGAATGCCAGTGGCGTTTGTTGCAAGATTCTAGTCAAGTGGTTTACGAGAAATCTTATTTTAAAACTTTTACGCACTGACACCTGTACAACCTGTGGTAGCACAAACTAAAGTAAAACAAAAGGGAATTGCAATACTTCTGTGGATTCTTACAAGTAAAGAGAACATAGCCCTTCAAAGGTCGTGTTCAAAATAACCAACGGCAGCTTCAATACACGCTTCCAGTCTGCTATGGAAAGACTACTGCACACGTTCTAGCATTTCAGCGGAAATTTCAGGGTAGGCAGTAGTAATACGTCGTTTCATATCGTTTCGTGTAGTTGGTACATCCTTGTCGACAGTGTCTTTCAGCCTTCCCCACAGAAAAAGGTTAAAGGAGTCAGATCCGGTGAACGGCCCGGCCAAGGTACATGTCCTCTTCGTCCAATCCAACGATTTGGAAACAATCCGTTAAGACAAGCTGTAGTACTTCGTGGACTATGGGCTGGACAGCCATCATGTTGTTACCACAGGTTCCTCCTAGTCTGCAAAGGAACGTATTCTAGCATGTGTGGCAGATGGTCTGTCAGGAGGCTGCGATACTTGTGCGAGTTCATAGTTCCTTCTATGAACAAAGGGCCTATGAGCTGATGGTTCACTATTCCGTATCACACGTTTAAACTCCATGGACACTGACGTTCCACCTGACGAAGCCAACGGGGATTGTCAACAGACCAATAGTGCAAGTTTCTGCTGTGTCTTAATGCGCATGTACAAAAGTTAACTCGATTCTCAAAATCGTTCCCATGCAGCTCTTGATGGACAGAGATGTGATAGGGATGGAACCTATGTTGATGGAGAATGCGCAGTACACTTGCCTGACTTATGCCACTTCCACGTGCGATTGTGCGGGAAGCGGATCTACTACAACGGCAGCTAAAACATTAATTTCTGCCTCTTCTCCAGTCACTTGTTTGTTTCTGTTACATTTTCTGGGTGTTACAGTACCACTTTCACGTAATTGGTTGAAGAGGTTGATAAATATTTGCCGAGATGGTTGGCGTCTATTGGGATACGTTTCCGCATACACCATATAGGAACGAACTTCTTTCTTCCTACACTCTCCATACACCATGAGCATGTCGGCTTTTTCTGCATTAGTAAACCCCATCCTCCAATCACGACTTACTGCTTGAACTGTCACAAACTAACTTACCAGAAAGTCGCAATGCAATCAATGAACAGAAAACACAATGCAAACAAACATAACGACATCGTACCTAGCAACTAAGCAGGTTGAATGGGACAAACAATTGTCGGGGTGGAAACTCTTCAAAATGCGATTTCTCGTAAACCACTTGCACTAGAATCCTGCAACAAAGACCATTGACATTCTAATTTACGCTACCTTTATTCTGTTTATGTAACTATGCATTGTTACATTTAAAAACTGTATGTTTGCTCAAAAAATACACTTTCTCACTATTATTAAAATCTTTTTATAGGCTAAATGTATGAGCCCCTGACTACCAATCAATGCTGTGAAAGCTGCACATCAATAGCACTTTCCATTTCCGAAATATTTGCGGTGCAAGTTTTAGGTGATTCGCCCTGTATTTAATAATTTACTCGTTAGCTTCAAGCACAAGCCCCCGAAGTGAATGCCAAAAATCTGGTGTATAAAGAAAGGATAAGTCAGCTGAACTGAACGTGCTTCAGCCTTCCAGTAGACACAGCAGATATCAGGTTCATCTTGAAGGCGACTGGCGGCCACTCAACAGGTATCGGGTTGAACGACCTCACACTGCGGTAGTCTAATCCACGCGACTACAAAGGGTAACGTCATTTGCAGCTCAATCTAATGTTTTTGGCACAGTGTATAGTGGGAATAACCTTACACAAAGCCGTGTATTGATTGTTTTTACTGTGTGTAGTTATTGTGAATACAGTACAGCGTGTGTTTATTGTGTTAAGTTTTGCTCGAATGGAGTTACATGTGGACTGTCAGTTTGAATTTATACTGAAATTCCCTGGTGCCAACGTTCCTAACAAATCCACAGTTTATAGGTATTTAGAAAAATCTCAACAGATTGGCTTCGTGTTAGATGTAATGAAACATATAGACACCAACAGTTCTAACCGAGGAAAAATTAGGGGCTGTCCAAGGAAATCGCTGCCTCGTTAAGCACTTCAAACCGGCGTTTCAGCTTTATCAACCCTTATAGCGGTTTGGAAACTAAAATTAAGGTCATATAAAGTAATAGTTGTACAAAGACTGGCGGATATGTATAAAGTTGCAAGACTTTGTTCTTCCACTGGCTTCTGGAGTCTGTACATGATGGATTTGACCCTGGTTTGCTATATTTTTGCTTTCTCTACTGTTTACCCCATAGTAACCGAGCGAGGTGGTGCCGCGGTAACGTCTGCGGCTCGCATTTGGGAGGTCCCGGTTCAATTCCTGGCGACCGCGGACTCCAACCCATGGGTTTTTCGTGGCTTCCTCGGATCGGGAAGCGAATGATGGTGTGTTTCCTCTTCTACCACGACTTTCCTGCCCCTCATTTCCTGTACCCATCATCACCTCACCTGTTTCAGGGTTTTAGGACCAGGCGACGGTGTTCGGCGCTTGCGGCTGAATGGTGAATGTGCGCTTTGTAGAGGTTTTTTCCCTGGCGGCGTTGTGAAATTGCTCAGTTAGGACCCGCCTCCAAGTAGGCCCCACCAGGGGGAACCACCGGAGGTTAGGAGGCTTGTGGATGAGCCCGGGCGGAGTCGGATGCGTTCGAATGGAAACGTTAGGGACCCCATCCAAACTTACGCCCATCGCCCGGTTCTCGTCACCCTTGGGTCTCTTCCCTCATTCCTGCCTCCCAGGTGTCGCGGTAGAAGCAAAACGGGCCGTTGTGGCGTACTTACTTTACTCTGCCCCGGTTGCGGGACCCCCTCCGTTCGTCTTTACCTTTACCTTACCCATAATAAGTAGAGGAAGTATTGTAATTCGCCCAAAAGTTTGATATCGATATTTCAATGGAAATACACATTTTGAGGCTCCCTGAATAAAATAAATCGTTTTAGAAAAAGATCCGCGCACGTGTGTGCGTGTCTTGATTAGCATAAATGAAAAACGAAAAGTCGGTTAAATACCGAAATTGCGATTTAACATGAGCATCTTCCATGAAACACAAAGATTTTCAAGAAAATCTCCCACCCAAACATGCTTACATTACGTCAGTCTTTAATACGGTAAAAAGCTAAATCTATGACACTACAGTCCTTGTAGGCCTTGGCCCACCAATCTGGCTGCCGACCTCACGCCCGTATGCGTATGGAGAGGTGGATGATCATTCAGCCGATACGGAGAAATGCTGTGGTCAGCTCAATGTTTCTCCTTGCCGGAATGGTGGCTTTCGTGACCTATCACGATACTGACTAGGCTCCGGTCTTATACATGGGCCCAAAAATACGCACGCGCACGAGTGTGCTCGAACCCACACTCATTCCGTGATTGGGAACCGGAATACCGCACTCTAACCCACTGCACCACATCGCAGGACCTTTAATACGGTGGCATTAGTAAAATGTATTATTATGAATGTTTTGGGAAAAGGTTCCAAATTCTAAACTTTTAAGAAACTATGAAAACTAACCTTAATTCCGTATCAGTTTCAAACAGTTTCAAATTTATCTACAAATATTCCTTTAACTCTGATATCTATATACAATATCTACTCCATAGGTACGGTTTGCCCAATTATAATGAACTTTAGAAGATTCTCCAAATAAATTGCCCTTAATTTTATACCAATTCCAACCAAACTTACGTGCAGCTATTTGTGTTATATCATTAAGCTTTGGGTAAACCATCTATATAAACTACTCTTCATTGTGCATCCACTTAAATGTATTGAGACCAAACACGCGTGGTACAGTCGGTCAAGCCATCGATGAAGGCTTTGAGCGCGGGAGATTTGAGAAAGCAAATCTGTATGGCACAGTCGGCCAAGGATTACAAGAGGCTTTGACTGGCTACTCTTCCAGAAAGTTCGCCATTTGATTTTATGGTAAATTCTATAACATACATTAATGTGTCTTTCTAGCAAAAAGGAACTATAAAAGACCGCAGAAAATAAATGTGAGTAATTTATCAGATAATTACAAGCGAGTTACGGGCGATTTGTAAGTCGCGGATGCAAAGTGAGGCTTTTAACGCACTCCACGTGATAAATGATAGTATATTATGCAAAGAGATTATAATTGTAGTAATTAAGAACTGAGTATGTTTATTTTCATAAGAGCATCTTAATTACGATCATTATCTAGCTGTATGCGATTTTTTTTTGGTCAACCACACTATAATTTCAAAACTTTGAGTTTTTACAAAAAGATCTTACCTTGTGTGTAAACAAATGCTGATCGTATGACAGTACTGTGGAGTCCACGCAGTATTTATTGATTTTTGCAGGTAACGTGATAGCAACATATATTCAAGCAAATGAAATTAAGTGAGCAGAATTTAATTTTGTTTTAAATGCACATATTTCATTATTTATCTGAGGAATGGATCCTAGTAAACTGCTGCTTTGAAGGTGTTAAAAGGTTTGGACGATAGGGGAGCTGCGCGCGCCGCCGAATAAGATCATAATGAGTCGCTGAAGTATTATGGATGCCATAACAGTTCAGTTACTAAACATGTAATCAGGGTATTATAATGTGGTCGACCAAAAAGTTTATCAAGAGTTAACCGGTGTTTTATTTGTCACATTACTAACAGGTTTTCTTCAATTCTTTAAAAATCCAGCTCCTTACGTGCAGCACTTCGTGAGTTGCTTCATGCGTAGAAACAGACGGACGGAGGAACTAAATAGACATGTGTTCATGATGAATGCATCATCAAAGCTATGTGTTATGTACGAGCTTCAAAGCTAGATCGGGATTAAATCAGTATACAACGGGTTGCATAAGGATATAGGTACAGGCAGAGAATGCGGGACAAACTCGTGCCCTGTAATCGATAGGCGAACCTTCCCTGCTAAGCCCAACTTTCACGCCAGGCCAGGCAGAAAAACGCAGTGCCCTTGTCATGTATCAACTGCATATAGAGCTGTAGGGCGCAAGAATAAACTCTCGTCCGGTAGTGGAAGTTTGCTGGGCTCTGCCTGCAGAACTCCAAACTTCCCCTTAAATTGCAGTATACAGGCTCTTTCATAACTAAGGAATAATGCAAATAAAACTAAAAGTAACTATTTTTTTTAAATTATTAGATGTAATATTTTAAAGGAACATTTTACAAAAAGGAAACATTTTCAGTCATTATTGTACATGTGTGACGTCATCGATAAAAGTTTTAAATGTCTACATTTTACCTTTTCATTCTTTTTCAGAAAGGTTGCATTAATAATTTCATTTGTCTCATACAAAAGGTTTGGTTGCTATGGAAACAAATTTCTCTCCACTTGATTACTTTTTATAGGGGTATTTGAAATGTAGAGTCATTGTTACGAGGCCTGCTAATATGGAGGAGTTAAAAATGAGGATCAGGAAAGAATGCAAAACTACCACCAGAAATGATTAAAAATCTTCAACAAGAATTCACGCTTCGACTTAGCCACTGCCAGATTGTAAATGAGTATTTTAAACACCTTATTAAATAATTAGAATTTAATTTTTATAACAATTGTGTAAATTGTAATTAAAAGTGTTAAACAACACAACAATTAAACTGTACCCATAGCAACCAATTCTTTTGTATGGAAAAAATGAAATTGTTCAGACAACTATAAGATAGCTTACCTTTCATAAAAAAAATATATGTTGCTATTTAAAATTTTTGTCAGCGATATCACACTCTGTATAATCATGGCTGAAATTTGTTTTTATTTTTTCTAAAATTTTCCTTTCAAAATATTAAATTTGACGTGTCTGAGCATTTTTTTAAAAAAATGAGTTCATTTTACTTCTAATTACACTATACCTTACTTAAAAAGACCCTATATGTATTTACATTACTAGCTTATTTCTCGACGACAGTGTTTTTGTTCTCTTTCCGTACATATTGTCATGGTGGAAAGTTGAATTTCCTGCATTGGTAACCTAATCTACGTGCGTGTTCTGTCTATGTTACTGCACTATGTGCATGAGCTATGTTAAATTCTTTAACTTCTGATATATTCATTATTTTAGGCATGGAATATAACTATATTTTATAGTTGAATTTTACCATTTACTTACGATTTAATTCAGGCAGTAATATGAGCTGCAAGTTATTATTGATTTCACAAGGTCGACAACCTGGATACTCGAACGCCAGTTCGTTACCAATGTTAATGTTGGTAACCTTGCTACTGGAAACACCTTGTTCAACAGTTGTTAGCAATTAATTTTGTTTTGTGCAAGTACTATTTCTATTATTCACTATCATCGAAAACAATAGTGCACAATAAACATGCGTTAAATGCACAGGAGATTCTAGGGAGTAGAAAATATTTGACTTAATCTCATATGTGAAACACTTCCTCGTTATCCAATGATGCACTCGGAATATACTATTGCTACCAGCTTGCCCGGAGTTGCACGGTTGTAGTTTTTAAATCTCGAATTACGTATGTATTAGTTTTATTTGTTTGACATGGAGTCTACATATGATGTTAATTCAAAATCTAATGTGACACTTGACATCCTCTACCTGCTATCGTTTATTATTATATAGCTTCCAAAATTATTCTTAAGAAAACTTATTGCTTTCCATCTAAATCATGTTAATTGAAATAAGTCTTTGCAGAAATAGTTTCATTATACATTTGTTGTATGTACAAGGGGATAGAGGAAAGCGAATATATAGTCAGATGTTTAAAAGCAGGACGCTATATGTTGGTCTTTAAATCTCCATAATATCGAAAAATTCAAATCAATAATAACGGATATCTCGAAAATGACAGATGAGCTAAACAACGTATTTGAAATAAATTGTGCACTTTAAAGAGTTATACATTTTTTGGGAGTACGTTTTTGTTTACAGTTACACAAAATTATAAGAAAGTCCCTCCGAATGACCACTTCACTGGCTATACCCATAAAATGCAAGATATGCATTTTATTATCATGTACATATGTAAATATATGGTATTTTAATCAACATCGTTAGAGTAATTTTGATAAAGTAAACAATATAGCAAATTTTCCATATAAAGGGTAGTTTGAGGAGGGCGAATTTTCTTAAAACTCTTTTTGTCGCATCTTTGGAAGATACTGAATTAAATACCTTTTTTATTTGGGGCCTCAAAACAAGCATTTCGCTGAAATCTCAGTATGGAATTTTTAGATGAAAAGCAATATTTCCTCTGCCTGCTAGGTGCGTGATATAGAAAGTAAAAATGTATAATTATTTTCTGCTGTTGAAAATCAAATCGCTGTTAGGAAATATTCCAAACGTGAAGGGAATCCTGTACACCTTTGAAAAAGTGTTATTACAGGATAAAAAAATTCTGATGTGATACATTCACATGGCTTTCTCTAACCTCTATCGTTTATTAGAGGGTATACGAAAGTCTTACTAAATCGTATTTTTATACCTACTTCACACATTTACACATTTCGTTATAGATACAAATGTAACAGCGATAGTCAAATGTTTATGAACTGGACGCTATACCCTGGTCTTCAAATCCCATACTGTTGCAATGAAATCGCGAGAGACGATCATCAAAGGACATCAAAGGAATGGCTAAGTATTGAATAATTCGAACCATTAATAACGAATATCTTGGAAATGGCTAATGCCATAAAAAAGTTATTTGGAGTAAATTGTGTATTTTAAAAAAAATCTAGATTCCTTGTGTAGTACGTTTTCATCTATCGCTTAACGTTTACCAAATATACAAGATTATATAAAATTCCTTCTGAATGAAGGGACTATTCCCAGTAAATTCAAGATATACAGTTTATTTATCATGTAAATATCTTTAATATATGATATTTTAATGAATATCGTTAGAGACGTTTTATAAAATAAATAAATTCGAAAAATGTTCCATGTAAAGGGTAGTTTGGATAGTTTTTTCTTGAAACTCTTCGCGTCCCATCTTTGGAACGCACTAAACGTAAATACCAAGTTTGCTGTTGATCCGACTTTTCGTTTTTGAGTTATGTTGTTCACAGACAAAAGAGAGAGGGAGACATACACGAACGTTTTTCTAAAAAAATAACTTTTGAAGCATATATTTCCGCTGAAATCTCAGTTTCTAATTTTTGGGTAGAATGTAATACCTTCTCTACCAGAGAAAGTAAAAGCACAAACCAACCGAGTTTTGCTGGTTTATCTAGAAGAGAAATCAGAGCTGAAATTTAATGCAAGATTAAACTTTAAGCGCTGTTGATGTCCGATGTGGAATTAATTTAGTTTCTCACAGTTTTAAGTATAATGCACCGCCTGGGAGGCCTGCAAACACGCTGCGCAGCAGAGCCAGAGAAGCTGCCTGCATTACCCCAGCCATGACCTCGTAGCAGGAAGAACTTTGTACAACATCCTTAGGAACGTCACGCGCGGCAACTGTTCTGTCTCAGCTGCGCGGCGGGTTGTGGCTTCATCGGGCAAATTACCCGTTTTACGTAGCTTATTTAGAAATCTGTCAATTAAATATGAATTTTGAAAGAATTGTTCTTGTTGTTATTTTAACCTAACCTTGGCACAGGGCGGTCATATTTTTTCGTTTCTTTAACACAGCAAGCACAGCTAAATTAAAATTTACTAATAAAGAAAAACATTCGGTGTTACTTCTCTGTTATGTAAATATGTTAACCCTTGAGGGGTTAACATGAAAGTAAATAAATAAATCGGAAACACAACCAGGGAATCATAGAATTACATAAATTAGCAAATAGTTACATCACCATCAGTATAATCTGACACACTGCAGTTAAACATCCCATCATAAGTATGTCGGGTAATATAACAGTCTTTATGCTCGACCATGCGATAATGTAGTATTTATACGACTGGTAGAAGTACTTTAATGGGCCTCATTACAGTACATCTGTTAATTAAAGTATTGGTATTCGACCAATCAGAATCGCTCACGTAACACTCTGAATGTGCAAGTATCGATTATTCTGCGTAGTACCTCTCACAACGCTAGCAACTTTGTTTGACACAGGTGCTACAAGGTCATTGTATTGTAACCATAGATAAAGCAATAACAATTGTAACACATCACTCAAGCCAGAAACGAATACTTATGAAACCTTTAATTTAGATACATGGTCGAGCATAAACATCGTATGAAACTTTAATATAATGATGATTAAAACGCTCGTATGATACTCGCTTTTAAATTACTACCATTATAGTCTCGTTGCATAATATACTATTAACTAATACTGATGACGTAACTGAAATGTACGTGCATCTTTAATATATTCCCTGAAAAAAATAATATACAAACTGAGATTCAGACATGCATACTTATATTAAAAAGAGAGTAAAATTGTGTGTATAGTATATGTGAGGTAATCTCGAAAACCATTAAACCGACTTTTATAACTCTTCAACATTCGAAAAAAAATATTCTTCCCGGCGGATATAGGCTATAAGATAATTCCAAATGCTAAACTAATAAAAATGTAATATGTTACATTCACATGTCATTCCCTAACTACTATTGTACAAACTCTTCTTACAAAAGCTCATTCTTCTGTAACATTAATCGAGACACACTTTGCAGACTTGGTTTTATTATACAAGGGGATAATGGGTACAAGGAGATAAACAAGGCTGAAGCGGTAGTTAAATCTTTAAAAAGCGAGTCACTATGTGATGAAATTCTATTCTTTCCATCCAGAAAAAAACGAATAGCGAATTAGAACTTGAAATTGTAAATTACAGAAAGCTCCTCGAACCAATAACAAAGACATTTGGAAAATCTTTAATTCAAAAAAAAATTACATGAAAAAGTTGTATACTTTAAATAAATCTACGTTTTGTACAGTAAGCTTTTGTTTGTCTTTTACCACTATATAAAATTTGTTACCAATCAAGAGGACTTCACAGGCTGCTTATAGAAAGTTCAAAATATATGTCTTATTTGTCAGAAAAAAACGAATAGCGAATTAGAACTTGAAATTGTAAATTACAGAAAGCTCCTCGAACCAATAACAAAGACATTTGGAAAATCTTTAATTCAAAAAAAAATTACATGAAAAAGTTTTATACTTTAAATAAATCTACGTTTTGTACAGTAAGCTTTTGTCTGTCTTTTACCATTATATAAAATTTGTTACCTATCAAGAGGACTTCACAGGCTGCTTATAGAAAGTTCAAAATATATGTCTTATTTGTCAGAAAAAAACGAATAGCGAATTAGAACTTGAAATTGTAAATTACAGAAAGCTCCTCGAACCAATAACAAAGACATTTGGAAAATCTTTAATTAAAAAAAATTACATGAAAAAGTTGTATACTTTAAATAAATCTACGTTTTGTACAGTAAGCTTTTGTCTGTCTTTTACCATTATATAAAATTTGTTACCAATCAAGAGGACTTCACAGGCTGCTTATAGAAAGTTCAAGATATATGTCTTATTTGTGGTGTAAATACCTTAAACATGTGGTATTTTGACTAAAATTGCTAGAGGAAGTTTTGATGAATACAACATTACGAAAAATAGTTGCCACGTAAAGAGTAGTGAAAAGCTGCGTGTTGCATCCTTGGTATTTATCTGATAAATCCGTGTTGAGTTATGCTATTCACACACAAACACACACATAAACCCTTTTTTCTAAAATGGTTTTATTGTATTCAGGAGACCTCAGAACGTGTATTTCCGATGAAATTGCAATATATAATTGTTGGTTGGAATTCAGAGCTTCTTCCATTTACTATAGATAAGCATCAGAAAAAATAAAATTATTACAAAAACTGATTGCTAGAATACGAGCATATTGCAATCAAACAAGAGCATACTTAGGAAAATCTTTTGACCTTTCATTGAGAATGCCATGAAGTAGGAATAGCTATTACTCCTTAGAAAACGCGTCTAAAACAAGCTAAATGCTAACGTATGTTTCCATATACAAAGATTGTCATGATTAAGCAAATAAGAAAACAGAAGACACAGCATACTATAGTGCTTGGAGTAAGTCTATTATGTAAGAAACCTTTTGGTCGATCTCACTATAATCCGCTGACTACAACTGACGTAACTGAACTATTACGGCAATCATAATACTTCAACGATTCATTTTGGTCTTACTCGCCGGTGGGTGCACCTCTCCCATATCTTTTTACACCTTCAAAACAGCAGTCCACTGGGATCCATTCCACAGATAAACAATGAAATATGTATATTTAAAGTAAAATAAATTCTATTCATTCTAATTTTAATATTCAAATAAATTGTGTTCATTTCCTTTGGTTCAATGTGTGTTACTTTCACGTTACCTGCAAAAAATCCATAAAGAGGCGTGGACTCAACAATACTGCCATCTGCTATACTACTCGCAAACACGCTCAAGGTCCTTCATGCGATCAGCATTTAATTACGCACAATTAACAAGGTAAGATAATTTTGTAAAAACTCAAAGTTTTGAAATTACAGTGTGGTCGACCAAAAACAACTGTATGTAACTTGACTATAATGCTAATTAAAACGTTCGTATGAAAGTTACGAAACTCTCTATTGCTCGTTTCATAAACATGCTCTCATCTTAATTGGTACCTTTATAGGCTTGTTGCATTATATATATTATCTGTGTTTCCTCTCTAGTTGTAACGTAACGGAGTTCATTTCCAGCGTATGCTAAATAATTATATGAACAGATAAAACCATCTCCAGCATAACATCAGAAATTACTCAAGAGATATTTATAACCAACAGCTGGGAATATTGTGCGTTTTTATGGACGGACAGAAGGAAGAAGGAATTCACATGGGTAAAAAAAACTAGTCTTACTAAACCTTATTTTTATATCTACTTCATTTTAATCTAAATAAACGTTTGCAGAAATAGCTACATTACACACTTCGTTATAGATACAAAGGGAACAGAGATAGTCAAATGTTTAGGAACTGGTCGCTATACGTTGGCCTTAAAATTCCATACTGTTTCAATGCAATCGCGAGAAACAACTGAATATTGACAGGACTTTAAAAGAATTGCTAAGTATTGAACAAATTGAACCATTAATAACAGATGTCTTGGAAATTGTGCCACAAAAAAGTTATTGGAAATAAATTGTATGTGTTAAAAAGATCCGCAATTTTTGTGGAGTGCGTTTTCATCTATCGCTTAACGCTTATCAGTTATACAATATTATACAAAATTCCTTCCGAATGTAGAAGACTTCACAGGCTATTCCCAGAAAACCCAAGACATATATTTTATTTTGTCATATAAATATTTTTAATACATGGTATTTTAATCAAAACAGTTAGAGAAAATTTTTAAGAAAATCAAAATTTCGAAAAGTGTTCCATGTAAAGAGTACTTTTGGGTGGGGATTTTCTTGAAAATTTTCATTTCGCATCTTTTGAAGATATTAAACCTAAATGCCAAGTTTGGTATTCATCCGATTTTTCGTTTTTGAGTATAGAATTTTTGGGTGGAATGCAATACCTTCTTTACGTACTATGCACGTGGTAGAGAAAGTAAAAACTAAGTATAGGTACTAGTAATATTAACAAACACGAAACTGAACTGGAATAAAATATTTGATTATTCCAGCATACATATAAAAGATCATGTCTCTAGCTTTAATAGTGCAAAACATGGCATATTTACTTAAAGCCTCCTTAACATTGTAAGTGTCATTTTCTAGCATATTTAAAATGTATCTACAAATATTATTCAAACCCTTATAGCATTTTGAATCCTCAAACGCAGCGTTTCCTGTGTTGTTTCATATATAACTATGCTAACCAACATTCCGCAGGAGCGAACGCACCTAAAAACAACAAATAGGAGTGAAAACAGTAGTAAAACAATGTACGCTGCAGAAGAAATGGCCAAATAAGCAAGAATATTGGGAGAGGAAAACACTGTTTACTTTGTATGTGGAGTTAAGACAAGGAAAGCTTCTATATGTTACCGCTCTATCCTGCTTCGATCCCGGACTGCAATTTTGTTGCTGTCATCAAGTGCGTCCTTCACCTCTTGCCCTCTCTCCGCCCTCCCCACTTCCCTTCCCTCACGCATGCGGCTGCAACTCGCCCCAGGAAGACCCTTACTCGGTCACCCTCTCGGAATGTAGGTCTTGGTGCAGGGCCCAGCCACGGCAACCCTCCGATACATCAAAGTAAAACTAACCCCTTTTGTCTCTCTTTTCTTTTTAGTACGAGCGCCGATCAAATATAAATCAGACCTCACCCTCACGTACGGGAAGAATGCGGTATACACTCCTGTGTGAACACAGAGATGATACCTAGGACTACTCCCTTTCACAGAGTCCTTGCCAGCCCTCCACGACTGTTAGTGCGCAATAGGAGAGTGAAGGTACCATACAAAAACAAAACAACATTTACATGACTTTCTCTACCCTCTATCGCTTATTAGTGTGTATACAAGCTATTCTTACGAAAGTTTATTTTCGTATCTACTATATTTTAATTGAGATAAACATGTCCGGAAACAGCAATATTACATATTTCGTTATAGATGCAAAGGTAATAACGATATTCAGATGTTTTAGAACTGGATGCTATATGCTGGCCTTAGCATTCCATACGTTTTCCATGACATCACGAGAAACAACTGAAAATTGGCGAGACTTCAAAAGAACGGCGAAGTTTTGAACAATTCGAATCATTAATAACGGATGCTTCGGAAATGGCTAATGCTACAAAAATTGTTTGGAATAAATTGTGTGCTTTAAAGAGAACTACGTTTTTGTGTAGTACGTTTCCGTCTGTCGCTCAACGTTTACCAGTTATACAGGATTATACAAAATTCCTTCCGGAAGAAGAGGACTTCACAGAGAATTCAAGATATACATTTTAAATTTTATGTAATTATCCTAAATATGTTGTGTTTTATTCCACATCATTAGAGCCATTTTTCAGAAAATCAAAAAATTAAAAAAGCGCTCCATTTAAAGGTTAGTTTGGGAGATACTGAAGCCAAATACAAAGTTTGTTTATTTATTCTACTTTTCCTTTTTGTGTTCACACACACAAACACATACAGGACGATTTTCTAAAAATGTTTTATTGGGTTGGTATTTCAGATGAAATTCAACATCGAATTTTTGGGTGGAATGCAACACTTCCCTTACTTACTACACGTAGTAGGTAAAGTAAAAAATTCGTGTTACATTCGCGTGACTTTCTCTACCCACCATCATTTATTTTTATGTAGCATCTACAAACTATTATTGCAAATTTTCTTTTTCTATGTCATGTTAATCGAGCTAAACCTTTGTAGAAACAGCTTCATTACATATTTCTTTGCATGTACAAGGGAGAAGAGGAAATCAAAACAATAATCAGATGTTTAAAAGGGAATCGCTGTATACCATGCCCGTACCCAGAAAAAAATTTCGGGGAGGGTTTTCCACAAGTAGATCTAAACTTAACAGTACCCCACACAGTTACCGTAGTATATAGACGTTACATGAATAAGATAATTGCTTGGAGACATTATATAGACAAGAAAAATTAACCAGAATGAGGATATTTCACCTTACAGCACAAAACATGGAGACTGCTTCGAAAACCGGAATGTATGGTCACCTTACCTATGTAAGGCGACGATATTAAGTTTCCCTTTTTCTTGTAAATGTGCTACTAGCAATAGACCTTCTGTTATCTAACGACATTTTCCCATATTGGTTTGCTATGAATTTAAATCAATAAAACTCTCAGAAGTTTCGGGGGGTTGAACCCTAGAAACTCCCCTCTAAATACGGCCCTGCTGTATACTAAGCATGAAATGCCATACTCTTTCCATGACATCCCGAGAAACAGCTTAATGGCGGTCGTACTTTTAAAAAATGACAAAAGTGTTGAAAAATTCAGAGCAATAATAACGCACGCCTCGGAAATGACAATTACTTGAAATAAATTGTGTGTTTTAACGAGATCTATATTTTTGTGCAGAAAAACTTTGTCTATTTCTTACGGTTATCTCAGTTATGCAAAAGTCATTCGGAATGAAGAGGACTTTTGGGGACATTCCCAAAAAACTCGTGATATACAATTCATTTGTCGTGAAAATATCTTAAATTTGTGATATTTTAATCATAACCGCTAGAGCCATTTTTGAGAAATTAAACATTTTTGATAAATGTTCCATGTAAAGGGTAGTCTGGGGTGGGGGATTTTCTTAAAAACCTTCGTGTCGCCTTTTTGAAAGTTACTGAACCTAAATACCAAGTTGGTATTTATCCGACTATTCGTTTTCGAGCTATGCTGTTCACAGACACACGGACCCAGTTCCTAAAAATGACATTATTTGGAATAAGGGGACCCCAAAAAATCTATTTCCAGTGAAATCTCGGTATCGAATTTTTGGGTGGAATGCAATAGTTCTCCTACTTACTATACCTAGTAGAGAAAGTAAAAATGCTGAAAATCTCAATAGTAAGAAAACAGAAATGAAAAATCTATATACATAACTCACGTTAAAGGAGGTCTACAGGCCTCATCTCACCAATGTTAACTTTAACTTCACTACCCGTTATCTCATAAACTATTTGAGTTATCAGACTCAACATTTTACAGGGTGTAGATACATACCTGCTAACTACGCTGATCTAGTTATATACATTAATGTAGTTGTTTTTAAGAAAGATGGGATTTTTCTTATTTATATGATTTACATTAAAATTTATAGGAGATACAGAACAGCATTGAGATTTGGCATTATCATTCTAAATTTTTATTTAGTTAATTTCAATAGTTTGAAAAAATGGGTAATTTATATGAGAAAATGTCGTTCACAGAAAAACTGGAGAAATAAGCTAGCTTTGACACACGAAAGCGTAATATTTAGCAGTATGTCAATTTGTAGCGCAAAACACCCCCTAAAAGATTACCTGAAATTACTCTCTCTGCTCCAAAGAGTGTATAAGGTGTGACAAATATAAAAAAAATCTGATGTGTTACACTCACATGACTTTCTCTACTCTTGTACAATCTAATTTTACAAACGCTTATTCTCCATATGGTTCATGTTAATCGAGATATCGAGATGTCAATCTTATTGGTAATTTTCTTGTAGATGCAAGGGAAATATGGTAGCTTTTAAGCGATAGTGAAATATTTTAACGCTGGTTGCTATGTGGCGCATTCCATTCTCTTTGCATGTCCAGGACATAAAAAAAATGAATAACGAATGTGAGAAAAAGTATAAGTATTGTAAAATTTATGGAAATAACAAGCAATATCTCGAAAACGGTTCACTCAACAAAAGAAATGTATATGACATAAGTTGTGTATTTTAACGCGATCTACATTTTTTGTGTAGTAAAATTTTGTCTATCTCTTATGGTTTACCAGTTATGCAAAAGTCGTTCACAATGAAGAATACTTTTGGAGACATTCCCAGAAAATTCGAGATATACATTTCATTTCTCATGACATTATCTTAAACATATGATATTTTCATTAAAATCGTTAGAGCCATTTTTGAGAAAATTAAAATTTTCGAAAAATGTTCCATGTAAAGGGTAGTCTGGGGTGGGGGGATTTTCTTGAAAACCTTCGTGTCGCATCTCTGGAAGATACTGAACCTAAATACCAAGTTTGGTGCTTATCCGACTGTTCGTTTTTGAGTTATGCTGTTCACAGACACACAGACACACACACAGACACACACACACACAGACACACACACAGACACACACACGGACATGTTTCCAAAAATGCTTTTTTTGGATTCAGGAGGTCTCAAAACATGTATTTCCGGTGAAATCTCGGTATCGAATTTTTGGGTGGAATGCAATACTTCCCCTACTTACTATACGTAGTAGAGAAAGTAATAAGTCTATCCACTATGTGTTCAAAAGGAGCATATTAAAGAAGGCCAATGCAATTGTAGAAACTGGAAACAAAAGAACGGACCAAATGTGGGTTTTAGACAAAGGTGCAGTTTATCATCTAGCCTTTCTAATATATACATTCATGACTTCTACTAAATAGAAAGTTTTGTTTGACCAAGAAATTAAAATACATGAGGATTTATATGTAAATGTTTTAGTGTTTGCCGATGAGGAAATAATAACTACAGCAAATTAGGTGCAATAAAAAAGCCCATGCATCTTTTAAATAACTTATACAAATTCTACAACTTTAAGTAAACAAGGAAAAGTAATGCTTTGATATGACTGGCTCCATTCATATCAAAGATTGTAGTAGAGAATAAGATTCCGGAACAGGAATCTGACATTAAATATCTCGGCCGTGAAATAAGTTTTAAGAATGATAAAGATATTGAACACAAAGTTAGCAAATGTCAAGTAATATGTGAGATCACTCAAAGAACCTTTAAACATAAAGTTAGAAATGAAGATCAAATAAAATGTATACGGTAATAGATTTACCCACATTGCTTGACGGCAACTAAACTTGGGTATTAATAAAATTGCGACGGAAATGTTGCTTACGTAATATTTATAGCGTAAGTTATTAGAACTTGTAGATCATATGTTGTGCTGCTTTACTTCACGCGTATTTGCGAGAGAACTTGCTTTACGTAATGTCTTTTTGTTGTCGAGCCCCACGTTGTGGAGCCAATTTGTAACGGTATTAATGTTACAAATGTGTTTAACATTATTATAGCCCCACGTTGGGAAGCCAATTTGATGCGGTATTAAGGTTGTGTTACTTCATGTGTTGCCATCTTGTGACGTCACTCCTTTGTTTGGTTCGTAGCTCCCTCTGGCGTAGCAATTTGCATCAGTTTTGAAATAATTCACTTTAAATGTTCTCCGGCTAGCTATTTAGGTCGAGAATGTATCTCTTGCAGGGTGTGAATCGGAAAGGAATCTTTTATCCAGAAATGATACTGATGAGGAAATTGGTTTTATAACTTTTATTGTCGAACACGTTCACAAACACTTTTACATATGGATCTGGATACTCGCCAAACTGAAACTGTTTGTAATAACTTCTTATTTATCACTTTTAACTCGCATACTTCAACTTTATGTAATTTTTAACTGTATAATACTTTACAATTCTCGTAATTCTGCTGCGTATAACTTGGCGAAATGAATGAACTGAGAGACCGACGTGTAGAGTACTGAGAATTCTGTTGAACTGGGGACAAGCTACCTCGAACCTACACTATTTATAGGCCTGCATCAAGATACGCCTAAAGATTATAAATGAACTGCTATTGGCTAATAAAACGCGCCAACATTAGCGTCTATTTTAATATCCAATGAAAACCACGAATACATATTGCTTTAGGAAACATTCTAGAAGCTTCTACCGAAAAGGCGCGAACATTACGTAACTTCCTTGTTTCCAATAACGATAAACAACTCATTCCCTCGCTGCATTATTGCGTTATTATTGACAGTTTCAGTAGATCCGTGTATTATTATTTACCAATAATAATTACAATTAATAAACCTCTGAAATCAATGTCACATAAAAATACATATTCATATTACAATCATTATTTACATTTAAGTAATTTGTGATACAAATTACCGTATCAAAATTCAGGTGGCAGATATTAAACTCTTGGTTAGGTGAGGGCATGTGCAAGAATGGATAAAAATAAGGAGTCAAGTGGGATGGCTTAGGCGGTAAAGTTTATGGCCCACATTCGAGAGTGAAGAAGTTGTTTTATTGCATTGTTATTAGCACCACGCTTTGGGCGTCAATTTGAAGTAGGTTGTATTGAAGAGTTGTATTGTAGTTCAACTGTTGGGGAGCCGAACTTGAAGTAGTTGCAACCGCACGTATGGTACCCGGTAGCCTTTGCCCCAATTTTTAAAAATATTAACTTTGTAATTTGACTGTTTCTTTAAGTATTATATATGTATGTTTGCTTCGGCTGCGTCAGTATTATTGTTAGAGACACGTTTCTCTTTGCAGGGTTGTAGTGCGACTAAGAATGTAGGCTTACACAGATTATAATTTTACTTCACTCCTTTTATTAATGCTTGATATGATTTAAATAACACTTCAGTGATATAGAGAGCTGTGAGATGTTTTTATTAAATACTTGCACTTTTTAACACGTAAACTATTTTCGTCTCACACGAATACGTATTATACTTCTCGAGGACGTGTCTCGTGTCTGGTTAGGAACACTGTTTGCAGGCAACTGAATTGATTTCAACCGCCTAGACTAGCAAATTTCTGTATTTCAAGTCTCTGATTGGCTAATTCTACTCCAATAGAATACCTTCATTTAACTAAAGCTTTTTTCTGGTTGCTGATTGGCTATTTTTAAACTGTCTCAAAACTTACATTATTGTTGCTCCAATAATGACTAGTAGCATTTAAACTTTAAAATTCATTATTGCCTCAAGGTTACCTCATTGATAGCAACTTTTAACCTATTTCTCACAGCTCCTACATTATTAAATTACGTAATACATTCACATAACATTATTACACATGGATACAATAATACAAACATATACACTGATTGTTACATACATTTTATATATTGTTACATACACATATTACTTTAAGGTGGGCTGTTATTAAATTTATATATTATATAATTTGACTGAAATCATTTAAGTGTTAAAAATACTGCCTCAAGAGGTCCCGGGTTCAAACTCTCCGGGGCCAACCAATCTGACCGAAGGTATTTTTTGCGGTTTTCCCCAGTCTCTGGGCAATGCTGGATTGGATAATTTAATCCGGGAATTTCCATATTAATTCTTTCATCACTATAGTTATTTCCCTTTACTTCGCCGCCATACCAGGCTTTGGGCTGATCGCCCATCCTAATAATGGTATGAACCAAAGTTTACTTTCTCCTCGACAGGCTACTGACCCAAGACATTGATCTGTATGTCCTTGGGGATGTAAGTCCTACAAGGGGGGAGGGGTAATCAGTTAAGGACGAAGATGTAAGATAAGAACTCAAGTATAATCAGTAATAAATAAAATAATAGATAAAAGTGAACTAAACATTGGAAGACAAAGGATTCCCATCGGCGGCCTTAAATTATACGCCGAGAGGAAGAAGAGATCTGGGATGATCCAGGAAACAGCTGTGAAGCCAGAATGAGCACGATGCCTATCGAAGAAGAAGAAGAAGAAGAAGATATTCTTGACGTTAAAATCAATTATGTGTATATCACTACGTTTCTTAGTAACAGAATATGGATACAGGTATAATAGGATTTATAGTTTCACTTTTATGACATAGGACATAAAGTAACAGGTGGAAAGATAAAAAAATCTGATGTGTTACACTCACATGACTTTGTCTACTCTTGTACAAACTATTTTTACAAAGGCTTATTCTCCATATACTTCATGATAATCGAGATATCGAGATGTTAATCTTATTGCTAATTTTCTTATAGATGCAAGGGGAATTGGTAGGCTTTAAGCGATAGTCAAATATTTTAAGGGCTGGTTGCTATGTGGAGTATTCCATTCTCTTTGCATTACCAGGACAAAAAAAATGAATAACGAATTTGAGAAGAAGTATAAGTATTGGAAAATTTAAGGGAATAACAAGCAATATCTCGAAAATGGTTCACCCAACCAAAAAAATGTATATGACATAAATTGTGTATTTTAACGCAATCTACATTTTTGTAGTAAAATTTTGTCTATTTCTTATGGTTTACCAGTTATGCAAAAGTCGTTCAGAATGGAGAAATTCCCAGAAAATTTTAGATATACATTTCATTTGTCATGAAAATATCTTAAACATTTGATATTTTAATCAAAATCGTTAGAGCCATTTTTGAGAAAATTAAAATTTTCGAAAAATGTTCCATGTAAAGTGTAATCTGGGGTGGGGGGATTTTCTTGAAAACCTTTGTGTCGCATCTCTGGTAGATACTGAACCTAAATACCAAATTTGGTGTTTATCCGACTGTTCGTTTCTGAGTTACGCTGTTCACAGACAGACACACACATGGACATGTTTCCAAAAATGCTTTTTTTGGATTCAGGGTGTCTCAAAACATGTATTTCCGGTGAAATCTCGGTATCGAATTTTTGGATGGAATACAATACTTCCCCTACTTACTATACGTAGTAGAGAAAGTAAAAAATGTACACTGTTGGTGACATTCCATCATTTGATAATTTTATTACTGGAGTAAGAAGTTAATTTCTTGGTGGGTTTGATTTACTTGCTTCTGTTGGCTTTTCCCTTCGCGAGCCAATAAAAATTCCATGGTGAACTGTTCTTTTGAAAAGGGATTGTTTAATGCTTGCCAAGAAAGGAACATGGAAAGATTTATTGCGATGTGTGGCCTCTGTTTTGGAAGGAGCAACACGATAAGCATCGTGGTTCGATCGATATTACGTAGATACCTAGTGTGAGAAATTCTGGGATTTCCCTCTTGGTTCAGTTGATCGACCCGATGCTGGGACATTCCTCCCGGTTTTGTTTCTTTTTCCACTTTACGCATGGCGTGACGAGACGAGGAAGCCGGCGCAGTGGCGTCGCCAATATGTTGCTGTGGTGTACTGCGGTACATGCTGTTTCAGGCAGGGCAGGGCAAATTATCGTCTCTCTCTTCACTATCAGCTGTCGGCCTACTGTAAAGTGAAACTGAAGAAGGAAAGAAGCAGAACAAGTAAAATATATTTGATATTAAAGAGATGAAGGTAAAGAATTCGCATGGTTAAACTGTCCTGAAAAAATATCAATCGAGTCTTTCAATAAATAATATAATTAGTGTTGTAAGACAGGTTAGGAATCACCTATTTTACATGGTTGCAACGAGCATAAAACCCTTCCACATGTGCTAGGAAGTTGTCCTAGGGAAGAGCTAATAAGCATCAAGGGATTTAATACCATACGCGTGATGCTGGCAAATGATCGAATTAAAGGTCTGGAGGTTCATGTAGAGTACTTACTGACAACGATAGCAATCGAACTGACATCATCGCGATTAACTGTTCAAAAGCTCAAGCTGAAACTAGTTATACAACTACAAGATTCCATATATCAATACCCAGCCTTTGGTAGTTGACAAAGAAAGAAAAGCAGCATATACAGGTGAGCCAAAAAACTACGAACCGGCTGCGCGGTGTTTTTCCTGTCCGCGTCTTTGGCGCTCGCTGCCGTCTGCCGCTATCATATAAAGACGCGGATGAAACAATACAGCATTTTTAATAGTAACTGTTAAGAATTGTTGTGTGTTATTCTATGTCTATATGACAAACCCACTTTGGGCCAGATTCTTAAATTAAAAAAACTGATGTGTTACACTCACATGACTTTCTCTACTCTTGTACAAACTATTTTTCCAAACGCTTATTCTCCATCTACTTCATGTTAATCTTATTGCTAATTTTCTTGTAGGTGCAAGGGGAATATGGTAAGCTTTAAGCGATAGTCAAATATTTTAAGAGCTGGTTGCTATGTGGAGTATTTCATTCTCTTTGCATTACCAGGACAAAAAAATGAATAACGAATTTCCATTTGAGAAAAAGTATAAGTATTGCAAAATTTAAGGAATAACAAGCAATATCTCGAAAATGGTTCACTCAACAACAAAAATGTATATGACGTAAATTGTGTATTTTAACGCGATCTACATTTTTTGTGTAGTAAAATTTTGTCTATCTCTTATGGTTTACCAGTTATGCAAAAGTCGTTCACAATGAAGAATGCTTTTGGAGACATTCCCAGAAAATTCAAGATATACGTTTTATTTGTCATGAAAGTATCTTAAATATACATATTTTAATCAAAATCGTTAGAGCCATTGTTGTAAAAATTAAAATTTTCGAAAAATGTTCCATGTAAAGGGTAATCTGGGGTGGGGGATTTTCTTGAAAGCCTTTGTGTCACATCTCTGAAAGATACTGAACCTAAATACCAAGTTTGGTGTTTATCCGACTGTTCGTTTCTGAGTTATGCTGTTTACAGACAGGCAGACACACACACACACGGACATGTTTCCAAAAATGCTTTTTTGGATTCAGGGGATCTCAAAACATATATTTGCGGTGAAATCTCGGTATCGAATTTTTTGGTGGAATACAATACTGCCCCTACTTACTATACGTAGTAGAGAAATTAATATACATAGATGTGTAGAAGATAATTATAATAATCCATATTCATCTAAATTACTAAAATAACAGAAAAGTTACACTAAAATAGGTTCATCAACAGAATATAAAAGTTATTCAACTGATAAGCGATTACTGACTAACATTTTAACCTCCATTCGTTGCCATCCTTCGAAACCATTTATATTGTATTAGAAGTTCTTCAAGATGCTCCTATTTACAGCATGTATTTTCATATTTAAACTATATTCAATTTATAACTAATTTCAAAACATTTTGTACTATAAATAGATTTTATACTTACACGAATATACGAATGGTGATCAGTAACTAAGATTAACTAAGGTATTCCTGGAGTTTCGTCCGTTATAGAGAAATTAGTAATGTGCGGTAATTCTAATACATACGGTTGGCAACTTTGCAGAGTTTCAGCCACCCGCCAATTACAGCGCTAGTTGTAGGCAAACACAAATGGCAAGTCGTTTGGAAAACTAATATCGCGAAGAAATACGCTCGGTTATTCGATTTTTTTGGGCGAAACATGTAACCGCGGCTGAAATTCCCGGCAGCTGATAGACGTTTGCAGAGAGACTGACTGTCTCGTCAGAATGTTGCAGAATGGTGTCGAAAGTTTGTGGTGGTAGAGAAAACGTCACCGACGAGGATCGTAGTGGTCGACCCAGCACGGCATCAACAGATTTGAACACGGTTCGCGTGGAGGAGCTGATTCAGGACTACGGGAGCATGACGTTACGGTGTACGAGTATGACGATAGAATTGTGAATGATACAAGCGTTCGTCACATTGCTCACGATATTCTACTGTACCGGAAAGTTGTTCCCGATGGGTTCCACGAAATCTGTCCAACTGATATAAGGAAGGAGAAGCGCATGGGGGCAAGTCTGCAACTTCTGCAACGGTTCTCCACAGGAGGGAACAGTTTTCTTCACCACACTGTCACGGGTGACGAAACATGGATCCATCGCTACATCCCCAGCAGGAAGCGGTCGTCAATGTAGTGGAAATACCCCTCCTCTCCAAAGACAAAAAAAGTTTAAGGCGACGCCATCTGCCGGGAAGATGATGGCCACAATGTTTTGGGACAGCGCAGGTGTCATACCCGTGGAGGTTTTGGAAAGAGCGCACACAGTGACCGCTGACAGATACTGCGAGACCTTGACACGATTGCGCGAAGCAATTAGGAGGAAATGGGCAGGATTACTCGCCGAGGGCGTAATCTTCCTTTACGACAACGCGCCACCTCATAAGGCCCAGAAGATCACCATGTTGTTGAAGCAGTTTCCCTGGGACATCATCGACCACCCTCCCTTAGCCACGGATTTCGCTCCATGCGACTTTCACCTTTTCCCTCACTTGAAGGAGCACCTAGGAGGCTGACGATTCGCTTCAGACGAGGAGGTGAAACACCTCGCGACAACGTGGCTGAACACGCAAGGACAGGATTCCTACCAGGAGGGAATATTCAAACTCATCCCACGAAGCGACAAGTGCCTAAACCGATATGGAGACGATGTGGAAAACTGTATTATCAGTTGGATGTATTGGTTGTATGAAATAAAATACACACGTTTCGCTGCAGGCCTTGTGACCTTAGTTTCTGATCACCCCTCGTATTTATAATCATATTATGCAATGCAGAAACGTATACAATACCAACAGATATGTAATTTATATATAAATATAAACACGAATAAATACAGAAACATACATATGAACACAAATAAGTATAATACAGCTAAACAAGGTAAAATGAGAAGAAAAAACTTATTTAGTTAAAATAACAAGTAGTGAGAATAGAGTAAATGAAAGTGTACTGGTTACCAGTATAGTTTGTGCTGGATACTGGTAGTTTAGTAGTTCAGAAGTTAAATAGTTTAAATAAACAATTAGTTTACTAGTTTATTTAGAAAATGTTTGAGTAGTAGTAGCAGCTGGTTTTCAGTTACTTGAATATTGTTGGCTTCCAGCAAGTAGTAAGTAGTTGAAGGACGCGAATGTTACCTATATACAGGGTGGATTCATTTAAGTTGAGACTGTACAATATCTCCAAATGTAAAGGTAAAGAAAAGTATCACGGAGGGCCCCCGATACCGGGGCAGAGCACCACGCAGGCCAGTCGGCCCCTTGTGCTTCCAACGTGACCCCTGGGAGGGAGGGATGAGGGGACAGACCCGAAGGGCAACCAGATCCGGATGCTGACGGGCGCAAGCATGGAAGGAGTCCCTAACGTTTCCAGATAGAACGCATTCGACTTCCTTTGGTCCCTGCCCACAAGCCACCAAACTCCAGGGTTCCCCGGAGCGGAGTCCCGCGCTGAGGAGAGACCTAACTGAGCGGTACCGCAGCGACGCCAGGGAAGAAACCTTTACAGAGCGAAGTATGAGACGAAAATAGTATACGTGTTAAAAAGTGCAAGTATTAAATAAAATAATATCACAGCTCTCTATATCAGTGAAGTGCTATTTAATGTGTGTCAAGGATTAATAAAAAGGAGTGAATTAAAACTTAAAATCTGGGTAAGCCTACATTCTTAGTCGTATCAAAACCCTGCCAAGAGAAACATGTCTCTAACAAATACTGACGCAGCCGAGGCAAACATAAATATAATATAATATCTAAAGAAACAGTCAAATTACAAAGTTAATGTTTTTAAACTTGGGGCGAAGGGTACCGGAAACCGGATACCATACGTGCGGTTGCAACTACTACAAGTTCGGCTCCCCAACAGTTGCAAATAACAAAACAATTCAACATCTTCAAATTGGCGTCCATACATGGAGCTAAATAAATAAACAACTCCAACAAAGCATCTTCTTCACTGCTCAACCGAAAAAAAGACTTTTTTCTGAGGGCATTGGAAAGCTTGTGTAACGATGGACCATGTGCAATGAGAAGCAAGGGGACTACTTTGAAAAATGAGCTAATTGTAAGTTTATATTGTTGTTAAATAAATTTAAAAAATTATGACTTATCCTAGTACGTACTTTCTCAGCTACTACGTATACTGGTACACAATAAAGAACTATCATTACATGCGCGTGCTACCCTGAACAAAACAAGCGTTCAGTATTACCGTACCATCCAGTAGGTTTCACATCAGACACATCTAGGGACAGTGACTAGTATGTACAAGAGTGCGTTTTATTTACACCTAACACTCCACAAACAGGTTTCACAATTGGATACTCTGACATCACGAATGTGTGTTGAATGTAGCGCAGTAGAAAATCTTCTGCGACCCCTTGTTCCTATCCTCGAGATGATTATTTTGGTACTGCCTTTCTGCTCTATAGTTTTCTGCACATTTTTCCTCTCATATATGAAGGAAAGGAGAGCGAAGATATAAGCTACACCATATTTTATCCTCATTAGAAAGAGGTACACTGACGTGGATAAAAAGTGGTCCATTCCCCTAGATCAAATTACTGTTTTTTTCTCCGTAAGGTTTCCACTTTCAGGCAACCAACCTTTTACATCACCCAGCCGATATCAGTTCTATTTGTGATTGGCCTAAAACAATACAAGAACATAAAAAGGAACTAATGAACAGTGTTATAATTGATATAAAATGAAGGTGTGGTTCGGATGCCGCGTCTATGAAAGGAAAGGCTAAACCAATACAAGATAACGTGGCCTTCTAGAGGAAGGGGTGAAGAATTGTTTGCATGTCGTTAAACGACATTTATATAACAGCTTTCATCAGCGACATGAAGACGAAGGTTAAGGTTATTGCCACCATCAAAAGGCATTAAGAAAACTGATATTAAGAAACCGGTAGTGTAGCATGAAAATAAAATGTTTAATTGTATTAACAAAAAACAAAACATTTTTAAATTTCATCTTTATTTCTGTGACGGTTATAATTTTATTTTAGCAGATTTTGATTAATGTGATTTTATATAATTTGAGATATTCAGGAAATTAGTTTTAGCTTTCTTGCGCGTCATTTCCCGGACGTTAAAGTAAGCAGAGATTAGGTGACAAGTGGTTTAGAGTAAAAGATCACTTCATGTATGAGTTACGTAATTTCTGCTGACATACGCTTACGTCAGTGACTAGTTAGACACTAATCAGCATTTTGTAAGGTATTTAAACTTAGGAATTTTTTATGGTGGTCTCTCTACCAACCACGTGCCTAGCCGAACACTTTTCTGGTCAGTTCTATAAATCTATTTGGTGTTAATTTGCAATCTCGACGTAGGCGCTAGGCCCGATGAAGATGCAACGCCGGACTTCCTCTATCACGCAGGAAAATCCATCAGCTGTTTAATTCCTTCTTTTTTAAATACAAATTAAAGATTAGAAAGACTGAAAACAGAAATTACATGCCTTATAATGGCACCCTTTCACCACCCTGTTAACCGCAACCTGTAACCCTCTCGAGGCCATCCTGTGCTATGTTTCCCCATTCTTTACGTGACGTCTGGCGGAGGCGCTGATGGCGACGTCGCCGGGCTTACGTCACAATATTATATTTTATTAGTGCGTCAAAATTAAATGAAGCATTGCCTTACGGTACTCCGCTAGTGAGAACACGATCAATTACAGTGTTTTTGTTTTCCCCAGTCCACTCAAGACCATTTTTCCCCACTTTGCAACCTTCCCCCACTCCACTCAGTTCCGCTCTTGCGGTAAAATAGTAGTATTGTTGTGACAGTAGAGTATTGTTGTAGCCCTGGTCTCAAGCTTTGAGGAAGCGAAGGACTGGAGGGGCTGTAGAGACAGATATATAGAGCGAGAGTGGTGATTGCCATGCGTGACCTTGACTGGACTTACCAGAGTGAAACCACTATAGTAAATATTGTCCTTCGGTCATATTTTTGGGGAGGTAAAGTACCCTGCCAAACCAGTGGCTACAATTATGCTCGAGGTACAGAAGAAGTCACGTTGGCAGAGGGAGGGACTAGATTTATCAATACCAACATAAATAACTGCGTTCCATTATTAGCTATTTTTATGCAAACCAGTGTGCGTGTCCAATATGACAACAAACAGACCATGTAAGTCGTGACAGGCCGCGGTTTCTAACCAGTGGTGTGCGATGATGTTTAACCACACGAGAGAGATGTAAATCTCAACATATTTCAAGGATGCAAAGGAACTTTTGTCACAACACTCCGCCACCCTACGGAAAAATTTCAAGTTTTATTTTCTCAAAAACGACTAAGGATTTGCGTTAATATTTGAGCGGTTTGAGGTCTTGGCATGACCAAGTGTATGTACTTTGTCACAGTAATCGTCTCGTGTTATCTTATTTGCTGGGCGCCTGTTATTGTTGTATTATTTTAAAATTTGGTTTCTTTGTCCTCTGGCTAGCTATTATTACTCAGTTAAGCAAGTATCTCTGAGCAGGGCGTGTAAACGGAAATGAGTTGATACTAAAAGATAACACTGATAAAAGAATTTATTTTCACACTTTTATTGCCGTCACACATAATTAATAATTCACATCTTTAATCTTTATACACGCCTGACTGAAACTGTGGTATTTCCAAATGTAATTACTGTCGTATTAGTTGCCGCGTACTTCACATTTATGTAACTAACTTTACGACGTGTACATCGCGAGAGATTCTTCCAAATTGTATGACGTGCACCTCACGAGAGATTCCTTAGAACTGCGCGACACATGCTTATGGCTCGAGAATATATACTCCTTCACCCCGAATTGCCTAAACATTATAATAGAGCTGCTATTGGTTACCAAATCGCGCCAACATTAGCGTCTGTTTTGTCAGCCAATCACTACTACTAACATATATGCTCTAGGGAAGATATTCCCTCCATTTCTAAAGAAAGGTACGCTACCCTGACGTCATTTGTTTGTCTCTTCTTAGTGATAAACAACTCACCCCCTCGGTTTATTTTACCCACTCCTATTTTCAGTTTCAGTGAGGCCGTGTAAACTTATTTCCTAACAATACTTATGGCTAACAAACATCTAAAATCCTGTACATACAATAATATTAATTTACACTACAATCACAGTGTTGTGATATAAAATATTGCCTCAACATCTTGAATTTTCTGTGAAATAGCCTGTGAAGCTGTCTTAATTCTTGCTCTATACACTAGCAGGAGAAGAACAGAAAGTTTGGGCAATTTGATCTTCCAGGAATTTAACTTGAACCCCATTATTGTTTACATTATCTTCCGATTTTCTCCTGTATTACAAACATTTCTCTATGCGCGTCTTTCCTCCGCTAAGGTTTTCACTAGTTCTTATAAAATTCCCCACTCTAAGGTACACCAGAAACCATCTCTTTTGCACGTCACGCATTCGTATATTGCCTCTCTCTGTTATAATGTTCATTTACAGTAATACTCACCCACTTTAACGGTTGTGTCATTAGTCCCCCACCATGAATGCATTAACGCGTTAAGCTGTCGTTAGAAGAGAGAAGATAGCTCGTGGACCTCCCTCCCCCACTCTCTTTTTTTTCTGTTTAAACTTCCTTCTTACGCCCACAGCTCAAGGAATCCAGGTTACCACCTACGTACTTTTTGTATTTTATTATACGAGAAACAAGAGAAGCATGCAAGAGGCTATAGCGGGACTTTAAAAATAGTATTAACTTACGTATTGCTTCATTAACATGCATACCCACAGCTCTGATCACGTTATTGCGTTAAATGCGAGGATTTCCTCTTCCCCACTCCCTCTCCCTTTCCCTCCCACTATATTTCTCTCTGGGCAACTTACATTGTTCTGAAAATCGGTAATAAAACTGCTTTTGGAGGGCTCTTACTGAGCGAGGTGGCGCCGCGTTGACGACTGCGACTCGCATTCGAGAGGTCCCAGGTTCGATCCCCGGCGACCGCCCATTCTGATCCATAGGTTTTTCGTGATTTCCCCGGTCGGCAGGCGAATGCGGGATGGTTCCTCCTCTACCACGAATTTTCCTGCCCCTCATTTTCTGCACCCATCATCTCCTTCGTCGCCACCTATTTCAGGATTGTAGGACCAGGCGACGATGTTTGACGGGTTGCGGCTGGGCGGTGGATGTGCGTTTGTAGCGGTTTCTTCCCTGGCGTCGTTGCGCGACTGCTCAATTAGGTCCGCCTCCCAGTGGGCCCCATCAAGGGGACCGCACGAGGTTAGGAGGCTTGTGGATGGGCCCGAGCGGCGTCGGATGTGTTTGATCTGGAAGCGTTAGGGACCCCGTTCATGCTTGCACCCTTCGTCATCCGGATCTGGTGGCCCTTCTGGTCTCTCCCCTCTCCCGGTAGAAGCAAAACTACTTGCAGAGCCTACTTGCGGTGCTCTGCTTCGGTTACGGTGACCCCTGCTTTGGTCCGTACATTTAACTTTACCTTCGGAAGGCTCTTACTAAAAATTAAAACTTAAGTAAAAGTTTTAACAGTGCGCAAACTTGCGCCCGTTACTTTTGCCTGCAATCCTATTGGAACTACACGGTGTCTCGCGGCAACCGTTTACGTACACAAATATTTGTAAGATGGTTATAATTTCTTATATACTCATTCTTAAGTAACAAAAAACCTGACAGAAACGTTATACTTAAAAAATATTATGTAATACTTTCTCTATCTCCTGTTTTTATTACTGGGTATACAAACTATTCTTACTAAAGCTCGTTTTTCTGTCTACTACATTTAAATCCAAATAAACCTTTGCAGAAATAGCTACACTACACATTTCGTTATGGATGGAAAGAAAACAGCGACAGTCAAATGTTTAAGATCTGGACGCTATATGTTAGCCTTAAAATTTCAACTAATTCAATGCAATCACGAGAAACAACTGAAAATCGATGGGACGTAAAAAGAATTACTAGTATTGGAACCGTTAATAATGAATACCTCAGAAACGGCTTATGCCACAAAAAAGTAATTTAAAATAAATTGTGTGTTTTAAAGAGATCTACATTTTTTGTGTAGCACGTTTTGGTCTATCGTTTATCAGTCACACAAGATTACAGAAAATTTCTTCCGAATGAAGTGGGCTTCACAGGTTGTACCCATTTTATTTTTCATGTAAATACCTTTAATGTATTACATTTTAATCAAAATCGTTTAGAGCCATTGTTTAGAATATCAAACATTTCGAAAACCTTCTATGTAAAGCGTAGTTGGGGGAATTTGTTGAAACTCAACATGTCGCATATTTGAAGGTACTGAACCTAAATACCAATTTTGGTATTTGTCTGACTTCGTTTTTGAGTTATGCTGTTCACAGACACACGCGGACTTTTTTTTAAAAAAATTGTAATCAGGGACTTCAAAACATGTATTTCTGTGAAGTCCTGCTATCGAAGTTTTGGGTGGTATGTACTACCTTCTCTATCTACTATGTATGTGATAGATGGAGGAAGTAATAAATCGACATGATCCATAGATAAGCACCCATAGATTGTAAGAATTATTGTTTTGTAACAAGTATTGTAACTATAGCTTGCTGAAGAAGAAGTGTTGGTTTCATGCCATAACTCATTTGTAGTTTTCTACAAATAAATAAATTATATACATTGTTTAGAGGTGTGTTTATTCCATAAAAGTGGCACACATCTGATTGTTGGAGGTGGTTTTTTTTTGCATTTAAGTCAAACTGATATACGCTTTTGATAAATCAAAACATCCAATTGTGGACTCCTGGATATAATTCCTTTATTTTTATTAGAATAGAATAGGATTGACTATGGAAGGGACTCGGCACAGAGTGGATATTGGGGCGTCCCCGACAAGAAGGAGGAGACGAGAAGAGACACCTGACGGAACCAGGAGCGACGAAAAGCAATGGCAGGGTCCCTAAGTTTTCAGATAGACACCCGAGAGACGGACAGGCAGACCGGGGACCTCACGCCATACAGAGGGGGCCCAATGCCCCTCAAGGGGACTCGGATACCCCGGCAGTCAGCCGAAAGCCGAGGGACGGAGAGTCACAAAGAGCATTCTTTTTCCCTGCCACGCTGCACAGAAACACCATCGCCGACACTTCCGACTCTGAATGAGACCAACGGGGTGAAAGATGAAGTGAAATGAGAATGGAGATGAAATGGAGGGACAGGAAATTCTGAGGATGTAATGATCCGGGGAAACTCCCAAAAGAACCCATGGTCCAGGAAGGTCGGCCATGGGAATCGAACCCACGACCACCTGAATGCGGGCCACAGATATTGCTGCCTAAGCCATCCCGCTCGGTTTTGTTTCTATTACTAATCATAACACTACAACTTCTATATCGAATTTCATCGCTGCAATATATTCTATCGTTTGAAAACAGCGTTTAATATTCAGCCTGTACATTGGGTGCTTGAGAAACCTGTATTCACAGATAATCGCCTTTTTAAAACATGACGGAAGAGTAAACATAATGCAGCGCAGTCACGCAAACTCGAGTTTCCCCTTGGGAAAGAGTTCTGACCCCAAAAAGCTACGTGAAACACTAGCCTCGTAAGGCGATTTTGGTTTCACGCTAAATGAAAGATTAGAACCCATATGAAAGTGAACAAACTGAAAACAAGGGTCAGTAGACACCGAATCGAACTGCATAAAATATATACGGCTGAGTAACGGCGAGAGGCTCAACCTAGGAGTTAAAGGGTCAGTCACCGAGGGAGCTGAATCCGCCGTAACGTGCGAGGTTCGCATTCGGGAGGTTTCGGGTTCAATTCACGTGGGTTTTTTTTCTGATTCAATGTGTTTATTGGAAGGGGACACTTTAATGTATTGTGGCTACATCCCCCGGGAGGCAAGGATGAGGTGAAGGAGCCGCAGGAGGTCCCAGGTCCGCAGGCAGATAGGTCCACAGAGAAACATAGAAGTCCCTAATATTTCCAGTTTGAACACCCGCGCAGAAGACGACACAGCGACCCTAATGGATGGAACAGCTCACTGGGAGAAATCTTTTCAACGCGCACGCATCCGCACCGTCTGCCCGGCACCGCCAGCAACGCAATATCTGAAGGCGCATCTGAAACGGGAAATGAAATAAGAAGAAATGGGAAAAAGGAGAAATCGTGGTAGAATACACCACACCAACATACTCTTGGACGACCAGGGGAAAATCATGAAAAATCCCATGGTCAGAATGGGCGGTCACGGGTACAGAGACTTCCTAAATGCGGGCCACAGACACTGCCACCCACTCGGTCCTCTGGTCAGTAAGGTGAATGTTGATTTCTCTTCTACCGGGATCTCCTTTACTCATTTCCGTTTCTTTCTCATATTTAAAGTGTGTTTCCATGTTTCACGATGCCGCACAGAAACCGTGGATGCTTGCTCCAAGGAAAGAGTATTCCCCATGGACACCAGAGGGCTCCCTGGATGCAAGGGTTGCTTGTCACCCTCCCTGGGAGGCTCCAGTGGTGAGCCGGGCCATCGAGTTAGAAAATGGCAGCGACTTCTGCGCGACTCTGTGGTCTGTCCGTCTACGGCTTACAGCCTCTTGTGGTTCCTTCACTTCATGCATTCCTCCTGGGTGCGCGAGGTGTCCTCCTCCGTTCTATAACCTACACCTATGGGCTAACCAAACAGCATCTAATTAGATACAAGCTAAAAGAAGTTCCAATAATGAGTTAAACACATCGAGCTAGATGGATCATGCGGTATCATCTATGGCTCGCATCCCATCTACTGATAAATCTTAATTGGCTTTTTCGTGGTTTCTCTCAGTTGTCAGGTAAATACCAAATTGGATATTCAATACCATGACCCAAGTTTCCACCTACAGAACAAAAGAAATAGAAATAAAAAAGTAGATGTACAGAAGGCGACTAAGCAACTAAACCCATCTGTCCAGGATCACAATGACAATGTGTAACCTCAAAAGAACATCCAGCAGCTCCACAATCGCAAAGTTCACATTCCGCCAAAACTCAATAGAAACAAAATAGGTGATACAGGTATGCGACTATGCAACTAAGGCTATCTATCAGTAATTTCCTTATACAGATTTTACAGGAAGGTGACCACTGAACTAAGTTCATCTGTCTGGCATACACTGACTCAGAGGAGCCTACCGTAAAAGTCCTGAAATGACCAAGAAGTAAAGCTACGTTAAATAATAATAAAAAATCTTATGTGTTACACTCACATGACTTTCTCTACTCTTGTACTAACTATTTTACAAACGCCTGTTCTCCATATGCTTCATGTTAATCGAGATATCGAAATGTTAATCTTATTGCTAATTTTCTTGTAGATGCAAGGGGAATTGGTAGGCTTTAAGCGATAGTCAAATATTTTAATAGCTAGTTGCTATGTGGAGTATTCCATTCTCTTTGCATTACCAGGACAAAAAAATTGAATAACGAATTTGAGAAAAAGTATAAGTATTGGAAAATTTAAGGGAATAACAAGCAATATCTCGAAAATGGTTCATTCAACATAAAAATGTATATGACATAAATTGTGTATTTTGACGCGATCTACATTTTTTGTGTAGTAAAAGTTTGTCTATCTCTTATGGTTTACTAGTTATGCAAAAGTCGTTCACAATGAAGAATACTTTTGGAGACATTCCCAGAAAATTCGAGATATACATTTCATTTGTCATGAAAATATCTTAAACATATGATATTTTAATCAAAATCGTTAGAGGCATTTTTGAGAAAATTAAAATTTTCGAAAAATATTCCATGTAAAGGGTAATCTGGGGTGGGAGGATTTTCTTGAAAACCTTTGTGTCGCATCTCTGGAAGATACTGAACCTAAATACCAAGTTTGGTGTTTATCCAACTTTCGTTTCTGAGTTATGCTGTTCACAGACACACACACACACGGACATGTTTCCAAAAATACCTTTTTTGGATTCAGGGGGTCTCAAAACATGTATTTCCGGTGAAATCTCGGTATCTACTTTTTGGGTGGTATCTACTACTTACTATACGTAGTAGAGAAAGTAAAAAATGTGTTACATTCGCAGGATTTTCATTGTATGTAGTTCACTTTTATACAGCTTTTATAAACTGTTTTCTATCTACTTCGTGTTAATCGATATAAACTTTTCCATAAATAGCTACATTACACATTTAATTGTATATGTAAGGGGGATCAAGGAAACTGGATCGATAGTCAAATGTTTAAAAGCAGGTCTGCATATACTGGTCTTGAAATTACATACTCTCCCCATGATATCGCGAGAAACACTTGAATGGAGACCCCACTTTAATAAACATGACCAAGCATTGAAAAATTCAAAAAAAATAATAACAGTTATCTTTGAAATTAATGCCGCATAAAAGATTATTTTATATAAAGTTTGTGTTTTAACGATATCTGCAACTTATGGTTTACCAGTTAAACAAAATTATATAAAATTCCTACCGAATGAAAAGGACTTCATAGGCTATCCCAGAGAATTCAATATATATACATATATATTATCTTAATTATATGGTATTTTAATAAAAATCGTCAGAACAATTGTGTAGAAAACCAAAAATATCAAAACCTTTCGACATGTATAGGATTCCTTAGTGTGGGATATTTTCTTGAAACAGTTAATCTGTTCACACACACGCTGACATTTTTCTGAAAATGCTTATATTGTATTCAAGGGACCTCAAAACATGTATTTCCATTGTAATCTGCACATCCAAAATTTTAGTAGAATGCAAAACTTTCTCTACCTACTAGGTGCGTGGTAGAGAAAGTAAAAATTCAACAGCATTTCATAGATAGTCAATTTTGTCACATCTCCTTAGGCTTAAAATGAGACTTTGTTTATTTTTCAATGCGTTTCCAAAAATTGACATATAAGCTTATTTTAAAGGAACTCAATATACCAAAATTTCGAAAAAAAATGTCAACAATAAATTATCTTTTAAATCTGCATACAAAAATTGTCAAACATTCTAGTATCAGGGTTATTTTCGGTTTTATCCTTCTTGCTATTTAAATGTCCGTGAAGGTAAAAACCTTATTTTCTCCTATTATTATTTTCTTCATTTTTTGCCGATTTAAAACACTGTTCATGTTCATTTCAAATAACTTCAATTTATCTTCTTTGGAAGTGGATGAAAAGATATTTCAAAGCCTTTTCATGGCATCAAGAAAAATATAATCACAAAATATAATCTTTGAATAATCAAATTTTTAACTTTTCATCAATGGGGCATTTCTTATATAAATCATTTTTTTATTTTTTGAAATTATAATCTTTGGAAAGGTAGAATCTCCCGGTCTTTGTCCGGTTGCTCTAACCACTGAGCTACCATGCCGACATGCCACTAAATTCTCCAGCTGATTCGCATTTTTCACGATAAACCACAAGGAGATCTCAAATTGTATTGAGATGATATGCCCCAATGGCGACTTACAATGCTGTAAGTACTTTAACTCCCGGGCTTCATAGTTTCAACCACTATTAGGTCAATTAATGGAATGTGTTGGACAAGGTTGGAAAGGTAGAATCAGACAACTGAAAAATTCAATGCCGGGAGATCCGTGGTTCAAATCCCGGCTATGGCATTGAATTTTTCAGTCGCCTGATTCTATCTTTCCAACCCTGTCCAACACACGGCTTGTGTGGAAGAACAATTAATTCCACAATATTTGAAAGTTTCATTAAATCTCCCTAGTCCCTCATGAACACAACTGGGGGAAGTAAACCACTGGGAGTGGTTGATCGATGTATGCAGCAAGGCTCTCTAACCTTGACACACATAAGGGTGTAAACTCAAGGGTTATTTTACATTACCCGCTATTAACCGAGCCTAGTGTACATCAGTTTGACCAGTTTAACAAGAAATAACACGCCACTGTATGATAGATCTGGAAGTTTCCGGATAAGCCGGTCCCCTTGCACCTGAAATCGATAGCTGTCCCAGATGGAAACATATACCTACCATTCAGCCTCTTAGGGACACGCACTATCGAGAGAGGGAGGGGCAAAGTGGGTCAGGGGGTGCGGTACTGCTGCGTAGGTGGAGCTGTTGCATGTGTCTAAATCTGGATCAGAAGCGCACCCCTCGCGCAATAAATTACCTCTTTATGAAAATCGCGCTGATAAAACAAAACCTTTTTGTTGAAACTGTGTACGTGGTAGTTCATGTATTATTTCAACATCTTAGGGGACATTTGTTGAAGAATTGCGGGGGGGAGAAGCTAGAATACAGCATGGGGAAAGTGGTGACGTGTTTCTAACACGCGTATTTAGTAATTATTAACGTCACCTCTAGATCCTTCAACACATGTAGCAATTACATACATATAATGTGTAACAGTCACGTTAAAAAGTGATTCTACGCTGTGGAATATGCAGATCAGAGATACACAGCCTATTTTGTTAATCACTTCATGTTAATCAATCCACAGGCACCCACGGATTCGCGCAATAACGTTTTACTTTCTCTACTACGTAAGCAGAGGAAATATTGTATTCCACCCAGTAATTCGACGCCGAGATTTCAACAAAAACACATGTTTTAACACCCCTGAACCCAAAAAAACACTTTTACTTTCGCGACTAGGTACACTGGCTTCCAAAGTAGCTTCAGGCGTCATTCTACTGGCCTTCAAGGTGGAGAATGTATACGAAGGAGGAGGTGTGTATCTGTTTACCTTTTCACGCACGCAGTGGCGTCCTGTTTTACGTGGACAGTTCCAGATTACTCCCATATGAATGTATAACTTTGAGCATTAGCTTTACTCTTCATCACTTATAATAACTATTTAAATATATAACTAAATAAAACCCTGTTTTGCACAATATCTTTACGAAAAACTATTTTTAATGGCGACACAATGTAAAACTGAAATACATCATAGTTTCTAGTCTCAAAGAGAACACATTTACTAAACATTATTGGAATCATCTGTCCAATCTAAATATACAACTAAATAAAACACTGTTTTGCACAATTTGTTCATGAAATTATTTTAATGCAGTATAATGTAAAACTGTAGTAAATTATAATAAGTTAAGTACATATATTACTCTCAAAGAGGACACATTCACTAGACATGCTGCATGGCGTTGTCCTAGCAACGTCTTCAAATGGCAAACTGGCTTCCGACATTCCAGCAATAATTTCCCCGATACACCTCCAAAATACTTGCATACATCGTGTGAGCTACAGTTAACACACGCCGCTGCTTGGTCAAACAACAAAAGGCAGAACGCTTCAGACACGCCCCTCCCTGTTGGTACGCTCCCGCTGAGAAGGTTGGTAAAATACACTATGTGATCAAAAGTATCCGGACACCCCACAAACATACGTTTTTCATCTTAGGTGCTTGTGCTGCCACCCACTGCCTGGTACTCATTATCCGCGACCTCAGTAGTCATTAGACATTGTGAAACAGCAGAATGGGACGCTCCGTGGAACTCACGGACTTCGAACGTGGCCAGGTGATTGGGTGTCACTTGTGTCAGAGTCTGTACGCGAGATTTCCACACTCCTAAACATCCCTAGGTCTACTGTTTCTGATGTGATAGTGAAGTGGAAACGTGAAGGGACATGTACAGCACAAAAGCGTATAGGCCGACCTCGTCTGTTGACTGACAAAGACCGCCGACATTTGAAGAGGGTCGTAAAGAGTAATAGGCAGGCATCTATCCAGGCCATCACATAGGAATTCCAAACTGCATCAGGATCCACTCCAAGTACTATGACAGTTAGGCGTGAGGTGAGAAACCTTGGATTCCATGGTCGAGCGGCTGCTCATAAGCCACACATAACACAGGAAAATGCCAAACGACGCCTCGCTTGGTGTAAAGAGCTTCAACATTACGAGATTGAACAGTGGAAAAACGTTTTGTGCAGTGACGAATCACGGTACACAATGTTGCGATCCGATGGCAGGGTGTGGGTATGGCGAATGCCCAGTGAACGTCATCTGCCAGCGTGTGTAGTGCCAACAGTGAAATTTGGAGGTGGTGGTGTTATGGTGTTGTCGTATTTTTCCTGGAGGGGGTTTGCACCCCTTGTTGTTTTTCATGGCACGATCACAGCGCAGACCTACAATGATATTTTAAGCACTTTCTTGCTTCCCACTGTTGAAGAGCAATTCGGGGATGGCGATTGCATCTTTCAATACGATCGAGCAACTGTTCATACTGCACGGGCTGTGGCGGAGTGGTTTCACGACAATAACATCCCTGTAATGGACTGACCTGCACAGTCCTGACTTGAATCCTATAGAACACCTTTGGGATGTTTTGGAACGCCGACTTCGTGCCAGGCCTCACCGACCTACATCGATACCTCTCCTCAGTTCCGCACCCGTGAAGAATGGGCTGCCATTCCCCAAGAAACCTTCCAGCACCTGATTGAAAGTATGCCTGCGAGAGTGAATGCTGTCATCATGGCTAAGGGTGGGTCAACACCATATTGACTTCCAGCATTACCGATGTAGGACGCCACGAACTTGTACGGCATTTTCAGCCAGATGTCCGGATACTTTTGATCACGTAGTGTACCTCCCGAAACTGCGGGGACGGCATAAATGGAAGCAAGTGTACCTACGGTAAGCAGAGGAAATATTCTATTCCACCCAAAAATTTCATACAGCTATTTCAACGAAATACATGTTTTGAGGACCTTGAAACAAAACTAGCATTTTTACTTTCACTACTACATGCCTACAGTAAGTAGAGGAAGTACTGCATTCCACCCATAAGTTCGATATCGAAACTTAGCTGGAAATACACGTTTTGAGGTTCCTGAATCCTAAAAGAGCATATTTAGAAATGGCCGTTTGCGTGTGTGTGTTTGTGTATGTGTGTGTGTGCGTGTGTGTGTCCACTCAAAAACGAAAAGTTGGTAGTACCAAACTTGGTATTTAAGTTCAGCATTCTGCACTGATGCAACACGAAGATTTTTCAAGAAAATATCCCTCATCCCAAACTAGCCAAAAAGTTTTCATAATTTCTGATTTTTTCAAAAATGGCTCTAACGATTTAGGTTAAAATAGTTCATGTTTAAGATATTTGGATGACAAATAAAATGCATATCTTGAATTTTCTGGAAATAGCCTGTGAATTCCATACCATTCTGAATTACTTCTGTTTAACTGGTAAACCATAAGAGATAGACAAAATCCTACTACACAAAAAACGTGCATCTCGTTAAAGCATACAGTTTATGTCAAATAAAACTCTGTGGGCCTAACCATTTCCGAGATATTCTTTACAATTGGTCTGAATTGTCAAACTCTTATCCCACTTTTTTCAGCTGTTACATCGCTACTCTTTTTTCCCCTCTCTCTCGTGGCTATGCAAAGAGAACAGAATCTCAAAGCACAGCGACCCACTTTTTAAAAATCTGATGTGTTGCAGTAACATGTCTTTCTCTACTTCTGTACCAACTATTTCTACAGACGCTTATTCTCCATCTGCTTCATGTTAATCCAGATACACATTTGCAGGAACTATCTTATTGCTAATTTTCTTGTAGGTACAAGGGGAATGTGGTAGGGTTTAAGCGATAGTCAAATGTTTTAAGAGCTGGTTGCTATGTGGAACATTCCATTTTCTTTGTATGTCCAGGACAAAAAAACGAATAACGAATTCCCATTTCAGAAAAAGTATAAGTGTTGGAAAATTCAAATAAATAACAAGGAATATCTCAGAAATGGATCACTCGAAAAAAAAATTATGTTACAAAAATTGTGTATTTTAACGCGATCTACATTTTTTGTGTAGTAAAATTTTGTCTATCTCTTACAGTTTACCAGTTATGCGAAAGTCATTCAGAATGAAGAAGATTTCTGGGGATATTCCTAGAAAATTCAAGATATACATTTCATTTGCCATAAAAATATATCTTAAACATGATATTTTAATCAAAATCGTTAGAGTCATTTTTGAGAAAATCAGAATTTTTTAAAACTTTTCCATGTAAAAGGTAGTCTGGTGTGGGAGGATTTACTTCAAAATATTTGTGCCGCATCCCTGGAGAATACTAACTCAAATACCAATTTTGGTATTTATCCGACTTTTCGTTTTTGAGTTATGCTGTTCACAGATACACACACACACACACACACACACACACCACACCACACACAGGGACATGTTTCCAAAAATCCTTTATTCGGATTCAGGGGGCCTAAAAACAACATGTATTTCCGGTGAAATCTCAGTAACGAATTTTGGGATGGAATGTAATATTTTCCCTACTTACTATACGTAATAGAGAAAGTAAAAATTACAATGAAATGTTGTGAATTGAAGGCTTATCTAATTAAGAGAGATGTCAATTAAAATGTAGGACATTTATAAAAATGTAGAAGTACCTTATTTTTTATCATAGATTTATGAAATTTGGATCTGTTTTACACTCATATAAGATATATACGTGTGGTAAATTTCAATAAAATTGAGCAAATACTTTTGACAAATTTAGATAAGCATTTTTTTTCTGAAATTAGAATTTTCTTTATGTACCATTTTAAAAATACCCTTTAGATACATTAATTGAAGTTTTTCACTGTTTATTTAATTATAATAAAATTCCTGCTTATCAAGGTTTTCTCTCTGACACTTTGTTTATTTTGTTTTTTAAATAATTTTTCTATATTTATTTCCTATTGTGTGCATCGGTATCACTTATGAAATATAATACCTATCAAAGTTTCCTTGAATGAAGCTTATATGTAGTTATATACGTAAAGATAAAAGTACGTATCACAGAGGGGCCCCCGGAACCGAGGCAGAGCACCGCACGCAGGCCAGTTGGCCCCTTGTGCTTACAGCGTGACTCCTATGAGGGAAGGATGAGGGGACCCGAAAGGCGACCAGATCCGAGGACGCAAGTCCCTAACGTTTGCAGATAGAACGCATCCGACGCCGCACGGTCCCTGCCCATAACGCACCAACCACCAGGGTCCTTCGGAGCGGAGCCCCACGCTGAGGAGCGACCTAACTCAGCGGTACCGACGACGCCAGGAAAGGAAATCTTTACAGACCGCAAGCCACCGCCCAGTTGCAATCCGCCTAACATCGCCGCCTGGTCCTACAACCCGAAACAGATGACAAGGAAGATGATGAGTATAGGAAATGAGAGGAAAGAGGGTCATGGTAGAAGATGTTGCAGAAGGTCTACCAGGGTAAGAGTCAAAAGCCCTTGTCCCCCTAAAATACCCGGGGACAACAAAAAAGCCATTCCGGGGAGTTTCCCATGAGGCCAACACCTTGAAGCTAAAAAGGCCCCCCCTGCAGAGCAAGAGATGGAAGTGGATACGCCACTTACGCGTGTCACCCCGAAGGGCAACTACCGAAAACCTCGGTAGGCCCGACAGCAATCTAGCATGCCGTTTACCGGCTATCCAGGTCGGTACCGGAGATCATTAAGGCGTCTCACAACCCCGTCAGCATGGAAAACCATACAGACGTACCCAACACCCATGGGTTACGAGAACCACTGCCCCGCCGAGTCCAACCCAATCCGAACAACTCCCCAGTGGGGAGGGGCTCGGCGTACGGCCCAGCGTACTTCTCGTAACGTCAGAAGTACCACGAGTGCTAGGGGTCCGCAGCGCCCGCACCATGGCAGTTGAAGGGGTCGGAACCCCAAAAAGCATGGGCCAGAGTGGGCGGTCGCAGGGGATTGATCCCGGGACCTCCCGAATGCGGACCACAGACGTAACCGCCTGATGAGCCAACCCGCTCGGATGTATCTAGTTATAGATATAAGCTTGCAACGTTTCAAAAAATCTATCACATAGTTTGTAAAATATGGGCACATACATTTTGAAAAATAAAACTTTCAGATAACAAAGGGCAAAGTTTAGGTTCACATTCCAAAGAAAGAAAAAAAACTTTGTTGATTTTGACTTTGGAAAGCTCCATATGAATACTGAGAGTCAACATGGCCTTTGTTCAGGAAGTTGGTGTAAATACAAGAAGATGCTCTCCACTGGTACACCATATAGCCACAACAACACTGCCTTCTAGTAAAATTATATCTGTGGCTAAGGGGGCGCGGGAACTTCTACATTTTATGACATTTCAGGTATTTTATGCTTGAATTTCGAAATAAAATTTTGTGGACATGTTATTTAAACGTCCTCCTTATCAAGAAGTACACAGAAGGATAATATTTTGTAAGAATAGTTTGTGGAAGAATGAGGAGAGAAAGTAATGTGAATTCTATACGTAAGATTTTTAAAGATACGACTATTGCATTCCCCTTGTACCTACAACAAATAAATGTATAATTAAACTATTTCTTCAAAAGTTTATCTGAATAACATGAAGTAGAAGAAAATCATATGAAGGTAACACATTAGGTTTTTATTTTATTTTTTTCTACAATTGCTGTTTTTAACGAAAAAAATCTGATGTGTTACACTCACATGACTTTCTCTACTCTTGTACAAACTATTTTTAGAAACTCTTATTCTCCATCTATTTCATATTAATCGAGATAAACATTTGCAGAAACGATCTTTTGACTTGCAAAGAGAATTACATTTTACACATAGCGACCAGTTCTAAAAATATTTGACTATCACTTAAGGCGTACTATGTTCCCCTTGTTTTGTATTTGCAAGGGCAATATAGAAATACAGTAGCCTTTAAGCATCGATATATATCTTAATAGCTGGCTGCTATGTGTAGCACCATTCTCTTTGCCACAGATTAATACTCTTTACATATCCAAGACAAAAAAATGAATAACGAATTCCCATTTGAGAAAATTATTGAAAAATTTAAGGGAATAACAAGCAATATCTCGAAAATGGTTCACTCAACAAAAAAAAGTGTATATGACATAAATTGTGTATTTTAACGGGATCTACATTTGTTGTGCAGTAAAATGTTGTCTATCTCTTAGGGTTTACCAGTTATGCAAAAGTCGTTCACAATGAAGAATACTTTTGGAAAATTCGAGATATAGGTACATTTTATTTGTCATGAAAGTATCTTAAACTTATGATATTTTAATCAAAATTGTTAGAGTCATTTTTGAGAAAATTAAAATTTTCTAAAAATGTTCCATGTAAAGGGTAGTCTGGGTTGGGAGGATTTTCTTGAAATCTTCGTGTCGCATTTGTGGAAGATACTGAACCTAAATACCAAGATTGGTGTTTATCCGTCTGTTCGTTTCTGAGTTATGCTGCTCACAGACACACACACACACACACACACACACACACACACACACAGACACATACACGGACATGTTTCCAAAAATTCTTTTTTTTGGATTCAGGGGGTCTCAAAACATATATTTGCGGTGAAATCTCGGTATCGAATTTTTGGGTGGAATACAATACTTCCCCTACTTACTATACGTATCTAGTAGAGAAAGTAATACGAAATGTGTGCCTCTAGTGAAGAAACTTTGGTCCAGTGCTACATTCTTCTACAGAGTAATGTAAAATCAGTGTGCAAATGAATTTCTAGTCTTCAAAACACTCGGGATAAAACAAAGTCTCTATTAAGAGTCAGCTCCTTTTGAGAAATGAACCCAAGAAGCTTCGAACTACAGGCAAACTAATACTCTCGCCAAACAAATGGACTCCGTCAGAGACAGTCAATAATTTAAATGTTATGTTTGATCTGAAAAGTGTGGGTAAACTACTGAAAAAAAAGAAACAAATTCTTTCTCTCTCGATACTACGTTGTTAAACAAACAGGATTTCCCTGCAATACGTTCGGTTGCCATGGCAGCGTTCAATGAATTGCAAGCGGACTGAGCCGTCTCTTTCCACGAAATGAATGGAGCTGAACCGTCTAGCAACAAATGCCGCCGGATGTGACCCAGCGAGGACAATCACAGAGCAACTGCCTGGAACAACACGCATTACTTACACCCACCTGCTGACAGATTATTGCCGAATTCATCGTAATCAAGCTCATTCGAGTCCTGCTGTCTCTAATCCCAACCAAAAAATATCAAAACTGGATTAAAAGTGGAAACTGCCTCTCAGTGAGAGCCTTCATGGACCATTTTACTCGGTATTATACAATAACGCCGAAATAGCTATATGTATAGACTTACAGAATGTCCTCTCCATTTAAAAAGATCCTATGTGTTACATTCATATGATTTTCTCTATCGTTTATTAGTGGGTATACAAAACATTCTTAGTAAAGCTTATCTTCCCGTCTACTTCATTTTAATCCAGACAAACCTTTGCCGAAATAGCTAGACACAAAGGGAACTGCGATAGTCAAATGTTTAAGAACTGGACGCTATATGCTGGCCTTAAAATTCCATACTGTTTGCATGACATCGCGAGAAAAAATTCTGATGTGTTACACTCACATGACTTTCTCTACTCTTGTACAAACTATTTTTACAAACGCTTATTCTCCATATGTTTCATGTTAATCGAGATATCGAGATGTTAGTCTTATTGCTAATTTTCTTGTAGATGCAAGGGGAATTGGTAGGCTTTAAGCGATAGTCAAATATTTTACGAGCTGTTTGCTATGTAGAATATTCCATTCTCTTTGCATTACCAGGACAAAAAAGAATGAATAACGAATTCCCATTTGAGAAAAAGTATAAGTATTGGAAAATTTAAGGGAATAATAAGCAATATCTCTAAAATGGTTCACTCAACAAAGAAAAAATGTATATGACATAAATTGTGTATTTTAACGCGATCTACATTTTTTGCGTAGTAAAATTTTGTCTATCTCTTAAGGTTTACCAGTTATGCAAAAGTCGTTCACAATGAAGAATACTTTTGGAGAAATTCCCAGAAAATTCGAGATATACATTTCATTTGTCATGAAAATATCTTAAACATATGATATTTTAATCAAACTCGTTAGGGCCATTTTTGAGAAAATTAAAATTTTCGAAAAATGTTCCATGTAAAGGGTAATCTGGGGTGGGGGGATTTTCTTGAAAACCTTTATGTCACATCTCTGAAAGATACTGAACCTAAACACACAATTTATTTCAAATAACCTTTTTTTGTGGCATTGTTCAATTTGTTCAGTACTTTGTCATTCTTTTAAGTCGTGTGGATTTCCTATTGCTTTCCCTACTACGTATAGTAAGTAGGGGAAGTATTGTATTCCACCCAAAAATACGATACCGAGATTTCACCGGAAATACATGTTTTGAGGCTCCCTGACTACAAAAAAGCACTTTAAAGGAACCGCGCGCGATTGCGTGTGTGTGTCTGTGAACAGCATAACTCAAAAACGAAAAGTCGGATAACTACCAAACTTATTACTTTTCCTTTTTGAGTTATTCTGTTCACAGTCACACACACACATTTTTCTAAAAATGCTTCTTTTGGATTCAGGAACCCTGAAAATATGTATTTCTGGTGAAATCTCGGTATCGAATTTTTGGTGGAATGCAATACCTTTTCTACCTACAATATACATAGTAGAGTAAGTAAAACGAAAAGTGGGATAAATACTAAACTTGGAATTTAAGTTCAGTACCTTCCAAAGATGCGATACGAAGATTTTCAAGAAAATCTCCCCACCCCAGAGCTTTACATCAAAGATTTTTCGAAATTCTTGTTTTTCTAAAAAAAAATAGCTCTAACGATTTTAATTAAAATTCCACACATTAAATATAGTTGCATTACAAATAAAGCGTATGGTTTGAATTTTCTGGGAATAGCCTGTGAAGTCCACTTAATTTGGAAGAAATTTTATATAATCTTATATAACTGATTACGTTAAGCGATAGACGAAAACGTACTACACAAAAACTGTAGATCTCTTTAAAACACAGAATTTATTTCAAATAAGATTTTTTTTGTGGCGTAAACCATTCCTCAGATATCAGTTATTAAAGGTTCGAATTGTTCATTTCTTGATCATTCTCTTAAAGTCCTATCAACATTCAGTTGTTTCTCGCGATGCATGGAAACAGGTTGGAATTTTAAGGCCAGCGTATAGCGTCCAGTTCTTAAACATTTGACTATCGCTGGTCTCTTTGTGTTTATGACGAAATGTGTAATGCAGCTATTTCCTGAAAGTTTCATCTCGATTAAAATGAAGAAGATAGGAAAATAAACGTTCATAAGAATAATTTGTATATCCACTAATAAGCGCTGGAGGGTAGAGAAGATCATGTGAATGTAACACAGACGTTTTTTAAAAGCAAGCACAAAAATATAACACGTGATGGACGGATGGCAGGCGTGTTGTTTTAAAATCACGTCTATCGAACAAAGTCGAATGATATGCGATTTACTCCGAGACAACTCGCACAGACGAATATTATGCACTCTTCTAGTCAGAAAAAGAGATACGAGGCGCCACTGGGCACATAATGTTTCAGAAACAACGTTAAAACGTTGCACTCAACGTGGAATCGATTGGCATCTATAAAACGGCATAACCTACCATGTTTGTGCATTAGTTTGACGTGTATGAAATTGCGACACTCCCACTACAATCACACTATCGATCGCCATGCACGTATGGCAGTTCTTATCGACTCCTCCGTGACCAAAATAGACTACGTGGTAAAGCTGCAGACAGAAAAATTAACTATGCTATAACTTACGTAAAAAATATGAGTGTTACATTCGCATGGGTTTCTCTACCCTCCATCGTTTACTTTTATAATACAGCTTCTACAAACTATTCTTATGAAAGCTTATTTTTCTATCTACTATGTGTTAATCGATATAAACGTTTGCAAAAGTAGTTTCATTACATATTTTGTTGTAGGTACAAGGGGGATAAAGGAAACTGAACTGATATATGCTTTAAAGCTATACTGTATTCACTCTTAGATTGATCCGCGTCAAAACAAACCCCAGGTGACCAGTGCACCGTTATAACGTATCCTTCTTCCATTCGCACTAGAAATACTGTCACACTTTCAGACCATGTGGCCAGTACAAGCGGCACGTAGTGCAAAAAAGAACAGAGTCCTTATTTCGACAACTGAAAGGGTGACTAGCATATTCTGTTAAGGGTTAAAGATGATAAGATTGATAGTTGTAACAAAATAAACGTTTGCACATATACTAATAGTTAATTCTAAAATAAATGAGCGAAAAATAAAGTAACAGGTATGCGAAAACTTAATTTATTCGCTCTCTGAAAGCGGCACTTTATTAACTGTTGGTGGTTCATTTTAAAAAAGAAATTGTGCACTGTTACGCGAATTGTATTCTTCTCAAAATCACTACATTCTTGCATTGCGTATTTCATATGCTTTCTTTTTTTTCCGGATGTAACCACTTTTCTCGTTTCAGATTTTTCTGCACAAGCACTGTTTATACTTGTTCTCGAAACACCGGTGAATTCAGAAGTTAATTTCACCATTTCTTTCGCGGGAAGTGTTAGATATTTTTCACATATCTGATAATAAAGATTCAAAAATATTGTTTTTTCACACTAGTCAATGGTTTGCGCGGCTAATGCTTTACGTAATTCGACGAAAACACAAGAATGAATTCACCGTCCTCCATTATACTAAACACAGCTACTGGTTTCTGGCTGTAAACAATATTCTACGTCTATTCGGATGTCAGGTGACTCATACGAATTGCATCATGGGACTTGTAACTCTGTTTTACGGTATAAATCAGCGTTAAATAAAACCTTAGGTATTTGTATAGAATATTATACTATTTAAGGATAAATTCATTCTAAAATTCAGAGATTAGCATGGGACTACTTTCCTGCGCGTATTGCTACCGTGTTGCACCACGGTACACTGACCACGTGAGTTTGTTTTGCCACGGATCAACCTAAGACTGTATATAATGTAGTGGGTATATGCTGGCCTTGAAATGCCATACTCTTTCCATGACATTGCGAGAAGCAACTGAATAGTGACAGCACCGTAATAAAATGGTGACAATCTGATGTGTTAAATGCACATGACTTTCTCTACCCTCCAATGTTTATTACTGGTATAAAATTGTTCTTACAAATGTCTTTTCCTATCACTTTATTTTAATGAGATGGCGATAGTCAAATGTTTTAGAACTGGACGCTATATAATGGCCTCAAAATGCCATACCCTTTTTTATAATCCGAGAAACAACTGAAAATCGACAGAACTTTAAAAGAGTTGCTTAACAATTCTAACCATTAATAACGATTATCTCGGAAATGGCTGATACCACAAAAAAGTTATTTGAAATAAGTTGTGTGTTTTAAAGAGATCTAACATTCTGCAATACGTTTTCGTCTATCACTTTACGTTTACCAGTTATACAAGAGTATAGAAAAATCCTTCCGAGTGAAGAGGGCTTCGCAGTCTAATCCCAGAAAATTCAAGATATACATTTTATTTTAATCAAAATCGTTATAGCCATTTTTTAGAAAATAAAAACTGTGGTGGCGAATTTTCCTCAAAATCTTCGTGTTGCAAGATTACTTAAATCTCAAGTTTGGTGTTTATCGGATTTTTCATTTTTGAATTATACTGTTCACAGACACACACATACACATGCGCGCGCGGACCTGTTTCTAAAAATACTTTTTCGGATTCAGGGGACCTCAAAACATGTATTTCGGTGAAATCTCGTTATCGAATTTTTTTGCGTGGAATGTAATACCTTCTGCGCCAACTAGGTGCAGGTAGAGAAAGCAAAAAATGGAACCAATAACAGCTAACGGATATCTCGGAAATGGCTGATGCCGCGGAAAAAGTTATTTGAAAAAATTATTTGTGCAGTTAGTTTTTGTTGTTTCTTAAGGTTTACCGGTTATACAAAATTCTACAAAATTCCTTTCGAATAAATAGATCTTCATAGTATATTCCTAGAAAATTCAAAATAAACATTTAATTTGCCATGTAAATAAAAACATATATGGTATTTTAATCAAATCCATTAGAGCCATTTTGAGTAGGTAAAAAATACCGAAACCTTTTCATGTAAAGAGTAATTCGGAATGGGTGAATTTTCTTGAAAATCTGTGTGTTGCATCTAGGAAGAAACATAAATACCAAGCTTGGTTTTGTGGCTTATGGCGGTGCCGGACAGAAGGCGCGGATGCTTGCTCAAAGGAAATAGTACTCCCCGTGATCACTAGCGGGGTGCTTGCTCGACGGGTTGTTCATCACCCTCTCTGGATAGCTCCATAGTGCGAGAGTCTTCGAGCCTGGAACTGTTACGGACTTCCAACGAGTCTCTGTGACCTGTCTGCCTGTAGTCTATAGCCTACTGTGGTTCCTTTACTTCATCCTTACCTCCTTGGGGATGGTAGGCACAGTAGATCTATGTAGGCCGTAATGTGCGTGGTGCTCCCTTCCGTTGTATAATGTACACATACAACATGCAGAAGTAACATGTAAATGTTTATATCGCCATTCGTAGTAACAAGCTATTGTGAAGGAAAACAAAAAAGGAGAATCGTGACATATATGCAATTAATACGAAGCTTGCTATTCATCTGACGTTTCGTTTTTGAGTTGCACTTGTCATATACAAGGAGAGGATTCGATGGAGCTAAAAAAGCGTAGTTAAGCAACAGAGAAAATAAAAATCTGATATGTTACACTCACATGACTTTCTCTACTCTTGTACAAACTATTTTTACAAACTCTTATTCTCCATCTATTTGATATTAATCGAGATAAACATTTGCAGAAACGATCTTTTGACATGCAGAGAGAATTGCATTTTACACATAGCGACCAGTTCTAAAACTATTTGACTATCGCTTAAGGCCTACTATGTTCCCCTTGTTTTGTATTCGCAAGGGCAATATAAAAATACAGTAGCCTTTAAGCACATACATATCTCTTAATAGCTGGTTGCTAGGTGCAGCACCATTCTCTTTGCCACAGATTAATACCCTCTGCATATCCAAGACAAAAAAATCTGATGTGTTACACTCACATGACTTTCTCTACTCTTGTACAAACTATTTTTACAAACGTTTATTCTCCATATGCTTCATGTTACTCGAGATATCGAGATGTCAATCTTATTGCTAATTTTCTTGTAGATGCAAGGGGAACATGGTAGGTTATAAGCGATAGTCAAATCTTTTAAGCGCTGGTTGCTATGTGGCGCATTCTATTCTGTTTGCATATCCAGGACATAAAAAATTGAATAACGAATTTGAGAAAAAGTATAAGTATTGGAAAATTTAAGGAAATAACAAGCAATATCTCGAAGATGGTTCACTCAACTAAAAAAATGTATATGACATAAATTGTGTATTTTAACGCTATCTACATTTTTTGTGTAGTAAACTTTTGTCTATCTCTTATGGTTTACCAGTTATGCAAAAGTCGTTCACAATAAAGAATACTTTTGGAGACATTCCCAGGAAATTCAAGATATACATTTTATTTGTCATAAAAATATCTTAAACATATGATATTTTAATCAAAATCGTTAGAGCCATTTTTGAGAAAATTAAAATGTTCGAAAAATCTTCCATGTAAAGGATACTCTGGGGTGAGGGGATTTTCTTGGAAACCTTCGTGTCGCATCCTTGGAAGATACTGAACCCAAATACCAAGTTTGGTGTTTATCCGGCTGTTCGTTTCTGAGTTATGCTGTTCACAGACACACAGACACACACACAGACAGACACACAGACACACGCACGGACATGTTTCCAAAAATGCTTTTCTTGGCTTCAGGGGGTCTCAAAACATGTATTTCCGGTGAAATCTCTGTATCGAATTTTTGGGTGGAATACAATACTTCCCCTACTTACTATACGTAGTAGAGAAAGTAAAAATGAATAACGAATTCCCATTTGAGAAAATTATTGAATTTTCTGAATTTTAGTTTATGTGTTCCACAAATAAAATAAACGGACTTGTATTTTATATTTTGCGGAAAATCAAATTATTTTAGGATTTACAGTGCACTTAACATTTTTCTTATACGCGCACAACGTTACATAAAAGTAATTTATTCTCCGAATACAGAATGGTCAGGGATAAGAACAATACATCGTTTTGTAGATAAAAACATTGAGTTTTCCTTATATAAAATACTATTTTTCGGAATAAAAAAACAATCATTCTTTTAAGTATCAATATTTTAAATCGGAATGTCATATTTAGTCCCATAATATTAAAATCTGGAAAAAAGTACAGAAGGAACCTATGATATATTTTGTTTTAAATCTGTTAATATCAGGATGGGATCTTTGTTAGAAGTACACTTTTAAACACTTTGTGTTGGCGCATAGGGTTTTAGAACAGACTCCTGACAGAGCTTTACACTGTAGCAACACGCCGCTCCGGCCGACGCGTTACGCAGTACGAACGTGATATTACTATCACTTCCAGTGTTCGGTGTAACTTAGCAACTAGAATCTGATGTTTTATAAAGCCTGTCTCCGCTGTTTCATTTTAAATGTTACTTTGTGTTCAGCTTTTTGCGGTAGCAGTTCATTTTAGCTCTGTGGCATATGAAAGTGCATAAGGAATGAACTGAAGAAACGTAGCTATAACTATTGCTTCAGTCCATTCAACGTTTCTAAGCATAACACAAGGCAGAAATCATTGAGATTAGTTACTCGCACTATGCATACAAACTTAAAAATCTGATGTGTTACACTCACATGACTTTCTCTACTCTTGTACAAACTATTTTTACAAACGCTTATTCTCCATATGCTTCATGTTAATCGAGATATCGAGATGTGAATCTTATTGCTAATTTTCTTGTAGATGCAAGGGGAATATGGTAGGTTTTAAGCGATAGTCAAATATTTTAAGCGCTGGTTGCTATGTGGCGCATCCATTCTCTTTGTATGTCCAGGACATAAAAATATGAATAACGAATTTGAGAAAAAGTATAAGTATTGGAAAATTTAAGGGAATAACAAGCAATATCTCGAAAATGGTTCACTCAATAAAAAAACTGTATATGACATAAATTGTGTATTTTAACGCGATCTACATTTTTTGTGTAGTAAAATTTTGTTTATCTCTTATGGTTTACCAGTTATGCAAAAGTCATTCACAATGAAGAATAATTTTGGAGACATTCCCAGAAAATTCAAGATATATATTTTATTTGTCATAAAAATATCTTAAATATATGATATTTTAATCAAAATCGTTACAGCCATTTTTGAGAAAATTAAAATTTTCGAAAAATCTTACTAGTAAAGAAAATCTAAGTTAAATTAAATTATTATAAAATAGTCTTTACTTCATCCAACCTTTCATACTAAATCGATTTATCTTTTTGGTATTAATGTTTGTATTGTCAATAATATTTTTAATTATTAGTCCAAATTTGATTAGAATTTTATTAGGTTGAGATGGATTAGGTTTAATTTCTTATTGTCTTGTAATTTATTATCAAAATATTAAATCTTATAATGCTGGGATAATCTGGGGTGGAGGGACTTTCTTGAAAACCTTCGTGTCGCATCTCAGGAAGATACTAAAACTAAATACCAAGTTTGGTGTTTATCCGACTGTTCGTTTCTGAGTTATGCTGTTCACAGACACACAGACACACACACACACAGACAGACACACAGACACACACACGGACAGGTTTCTAAAAGTGCTTTTTTTGGATTCAGGGGGTCTCAAAACATATATTTCCGGTGAAATCTCGGTATCGAATTTTTAAGTTGAATACAATACTTCCCCTACTTACTATACGTAGTAGAGAAAGTAAAAATGGAGAACTTAACTTTGTCATCAAACCTAAAAATATGTGATGCACGTCGGGAAAAAAAAGTACCACCCAGTAATAACAGTGATTGTGTGCTACAAACTGTTAATGCTCTGAATGATCCAGAAATAGCTTTGAACATATTGACCATTTAAAGGCAAGATACAGCAATGCACAAGGGATTGTTACGCTGCCTCGCATAGGGTAAGATTGAAAGTTCGAATGTTGCTCAACTGTATGCCAAATTTAAGTTACATGTGAACAAACTAGTGCAACTAAAGTGCTGTGAACAGTTGACAGGGCATCCAATGACTGACTGCTGCTGTTGCAGCTGCTACTCTCCAGCCGCGCCGCGGTGAAATCCCGCTACGCACCCCTTTCCAAAGTTATTTTATTTAAAATTAACTATACATGATCTTATCTTTGTTTTATGTAAATATATACAAAAAAACTACAAGGAATTTATTTATAATTTTTATAGAAACTTAAACCTGCGGGTTAATAGGGATATATAGTTTTTAAGTGTTTAGGTTTTAAAAATTGATGTACATGGTTAATTATATCAATTCTAATAAATATTAAGTAAAATATTACATATTAAGCTTTGCATTGCACTTTATAACATAATTGTATCACTTATCAGCTGTTAGATATTCTACTTTAAAGGTAGAGAGGTGTGCCACTTTTCATAAGTTGGGTTGCGCAATATGTTTCAAAATACTGCGATTTAAAAAATGTTAAAGCATAATTCACTTTGTTTTTGTAATCTATGAACAAAATTTGGAGTGAATCGGAGACATAATGGTCAGATTTTGTGAAAATTTGTGCGACTTAGTGTGGAATGACTATAGCAGTAAAGAAGCGAACTATTGACTGTCGACTGTGCAGCCCTGGGTTCGAGTATTCAGTACGACGTCACGTGTACTAGGTAGGATGACAGTTATGTTTATTCCTCGCTCAATGGATATTTGTCCTAGCTCTAGTAATCAATTGGTAGATCCTCAAGATTTGAATCACGGAACCTTCCAAATGGGAACCGACCAAGTCATCTCGCTCGTGCGCATACTTTAATTTTCGCTATAAATTACGTTAGCCTGTGAATTGAAGCTTCTTTACTTCGTTTTTAGCAATTTATTTCTAAAACAGTTGCTTGTTGGACTGTTAACACGCCGAAAAGTAGTAATTTAAGAACCTAGACTGCTAAATTCATGTCATACCAACTTTAATAGGAGTTTAAAAATACTTGGGCATAAAACGAGAAATATACGCTCACATGGTTTTTATGTTAATTGTTCCAGCATTTTTCACCAAACAGTTCATAATTAAACAAATATAAGTTTACATCGTTTTATTGTTTATCAGAAACCCTTTACAAAAGTGAAACATATATTCCGCAGCATGGAAGTGACTTCGTTCACAAGAGAAAGGTGGTGCGTATTACTGAGGGTCCTCCGGAACCGGGATAGAGCACTATACGCAGCCCAGTGGGCCCATTGTGCTTCCAACATGACCCCTGGGAGGTAGGGATATGGGGAGAGACTCGAAGGGTGAACAGATCCGGATGCCGATGGGGTCCCTAACGTTTCCAGATAGAACGCATCCCAAAGCGGAGCCCCACGCTGAGGAGAGACCTAATTAAGCGGTACCACAGCAACGCCAAGGAACAAATATTTACAGAGCGTAAGCCACCGCCCAACCGCAACGTGCCGAACACCGTCACCTGGTCCTACAACCTGAAGCAGATGACAAGGTAAATGATGAATACAGGAAATGACAGGAAGGAGAATCGTGGTAGAAGATGAACCACCCCAGCATTCGCCTGGCGATCCAGGAAAACCACGAAAACCCATGACCAAGAATGGGCGGTCGCCGGGGACCTCCTGAATGCGGGCCACAGACGCAATCGCCTGAGCCATCCTGCTCGGTGTTCACAAGAAAACACTGCATACCTTGCACCAGACTAATTGCAATATATTCGTTCTCATACTGCTGCCGAAATTTTGCTAGAAACAACTCTGATTCAATGTTTCTGGCTCGGATTGAAATTTCCTCGAATTTTCAACCACATTTTCAGTCACAAGCTTGTTGCTTAGAAACGAGCGCTCAGAATAAGCTCTGCCATTTACATCCCCGTCTCCATTTGTTTCGGTCAACGCTTCCCAGGAGGCGTTGGTACAGTTCATACCGTAGGATTCAGGCGGTTATGAGATAATGTCTATGCCTCTCATATTTAAATGAGGGCGACACTGAACATTTTTAGAAAATCAAACAAGGATTAGTTTTAAAAAATTCAAATTATTTTTATTATTTTTTCAAAATATTCCCCTTTAACTTCAATACATTTTTGCATTCAATGAAACTAGTCCTAAAGAAATGATGCCACTCTTCCTGAGACACTTCAGAAACCAGGTGTTCCACTGCTTCAGCTGATGACGAAAAAATGATTATACGCATTGTTCTTTAATTTCTGGAAACAAAAAGAAATCACAAATAGGCCAGGGCTGTATGGTGCTGATCTTTAGGGCTCCAGTTCAAATACTCAGTTGTTAATTTTGCTGTATGCCTATCTTCTAATGCTATAGCAGCAGTATGGTCGTTTAAAAAAATCTGATGTGTTACACTCACATGACTTTCTCTACTCTTGTACAAACTATTTTTACAAACGCTTATTCTCCATCTACTTCATGTTAATCGAGATAACATTTGCAGACTCTATCTTATTGCTAATTTTCTTGTAGATGTAAGGGGAATATATATTTACAAGGGCAATATACAAATACAGTAGCCTTTAAGCATATACATATCTCTTAATAGCTGGTTGCTAGGTGCAGCACCATTCCCTTTCCCACAGATTAATACTCTTTGCATATCCAAGACAAAAAATGAATAACGAATTCCCATTTGAGAAAATAAGTATTGAAAAATTTAAGGGAATAACAAGCAATATCTCGAAAATGGTTCACTCAACAACAAAACTGTATATGACATAAATTGTGTATTTTAAAGCGATCTACATTGTTTGTGTAGTAAAATTTTGTGTATCTCTTATGGTTTACCAGTTATGCAAAAGTCGTTCACAATGAAGAATACGTTTGGAGACATTCCCAGAAAATTCAAGATATACATTTCATTCATATACAATCATATACATAAAATATACATTCATATTTTAATCAAAATCGTTAGAGCAATTTTTGAGAAAATTAAAATGTTCGAAAAATGTTCCATGTAAAGGGTAATCTGGGGTGGGGGAATTTTCTTTAAAACCTTCGTGTCACATCTCTGGAACATACTGAACCTAAATACCAAGTTTGGTGTTTATCCGACTGTTCGTTTCTGAGTTATGCTGCTCACAGACTGACAGATAAACACAGACACAGACACACACGGACATGTTTCCAAAAACGCTTTTTTGGAGTCAGGGGGTCTCAAAACATATATTTCCGGTGAAAATTGGTGTCGAATTTTTGGGTGGAATACTTCCCCTACTTACTATACGTAGTAGATAAAGTAAAAAACTAGCAACCATCTTCTTATCAACACTGCAAATTCGTCGGACTTTTGTAGACTTAGGTTCTGTTCGAAAGAACCACTGAGTCAATTGGATTTTCTTTTCAGGATCATAACAATAAATCCAAGATTAATCACAAATAACGATATTCCAAACCAAATATGAAGTGCCGCCTTGGATTTTTTACAGAGTTTTTCTGCACCAACCAATGCGTTGTTGTTTTTGATCGGGAGTCAGTTTATGTGGAATACATCAACAACAAAGTTTTCTCACGTCTAACTGTTGATGCAAAATGTTTTGGATTTTACTCATACGATGTCCAATGTCTCCCGAATAAATTCATAAGATGTCCCTCGATCTTCAGTAACAGCAGTTTTTGGGCATCCTTCAAAAAATTCATCACTAAGCAAACACAAAATCGATCTCTCGTAAGTACTTTAAGTCCCGGGCTTCAAAGTTTCAACCACTATCAATTGACCTAATAGGGTTGAAACTATAAAGCCCGGTACTTAAAGGCTTATAACATTGAGGTGTCATCTCAATACAATTTGAGATCTCCTTGTGGTTTACCGGGAAAAATGCGAATCAGTTGGAGAATTTAATGCCATGCAGGCATGTTGCCATGGTAGCTCAGGGTTAAAGCAGCTGCACGGAGAACTACAGATCCGTGGTTCAAATCCCGGCTATGGCATTACATTTTTACTTTCTCTACTACGTATAGTAAGTAGGGGAAGTATTGCATTACACCCAAAAATTCGATACCGAGATTTCACCAAAATACATGTTTTGAGATCCCCTGAATCCAAAAAAAGCATTTTTGGAAACATGTACGTGTGTGTGTGTGTGTGTGTGTCTGTGAACAGCATAACTCAGAAACGAACAGTCGGATAAACATCAAACTTGGTATTTAGGTTCAGTATCTTCCAGAGATGCGACACGAAGGTTTTCAAGAAAATACCCCCACCCCAGATTACCATTTACATGGAACATTTTTCGAAAATTTTAATTTTCTCAAAAATTGCTCTAACGATTTTGATTAAAATATCATATGCTTAAGATATTTTCATGACAAATGAAATGTATCTATATCTCGAATTTTCTGGGAATGTCTCAAAAAGTACTTATTCTTCATTGTGAACGACTTTTGCATAACTGGTAAACCATAAGAGATAGACAAAATTTTACTGCACAAAAAATGTAGATCGCGTTAAAATACACAATTTATGCCATATACTTTTTTTTTGAGTGAACCATTTTCGAGATATTGCTTGTTATTCCCTTAAATTTTCCAATAATTATACTTTTTCTCAAATTCTTTATTCAATTTTTTTTTGTCCTGGTAATGCAAAGAAAATGGAATACTCCACATAGCAACCAGCTCTTAAAATATTTGACTGTCGCTTAAAGCCTACCAATTCCCCTTGCATCTACAAGAAAATTAGCAATAAGATTAACATCTCGATATCTCGATTAACATAAAGCATATGGAGAATAACGTTTGTAAAAATAGTTTGTACAAGAGTAGAGAAAGTCATGTGAGTTTAACACATCAGATTTTTCAGTCGTCTGATTCTACCTTTCTAACCTTGTCCAGCACACGGCTTGTGTGAAAGAACAATTAATTCCATTCATTAACAAACTGTTAGAGCAAATCGAACGAATTACACGGCAATCAACTCTCAAAACATTAGAAAGTAGCTGTGAAATATAAACAATTTCGTTTGTTTTTAGAAACATAACATTATAAAAACTTTACAGTATCGCCCTCGTAATACTATATTTATTTTATTGTATATAATTTAGAGAGATTTTACTCAAACTAGTGTATTCACCACGTATGCAAAACCTTTAGCGTACGAATTATTTCGGATAAGGTGTAAGCGTACTTGCGTACTTGATACATATGTATGTACACAGCTATTTCCGGCGCAACAGTTATACATATTCACACCATAGCCACTTAAAACAAAAAGGTTCCAAACGAGGTCACACAAAAAGACTCCAAACGAGGTCACCCCTTTCCTCGCCTCATATCCTTCACGTTACGCAAGGTTAATTCAAAACGGGATAAACATGTTACAGCAACAACCCCGATTAAACTTTACTCAGTCCGTCATTCCGTCTCTATTAATATCTGCATTTCAATGACTGACTCTAATGAATGCATTAAGAAGTTTGTTACAGGCTTTATGATTTCGAAAAATTCCATGCGTTACATTCACAAGTGTTTCTCTAGCCACAATTGTTTATTTTCATATATCTTCTATAAACTATTCTTGTCTATCCTTTCTATCTATTTTGCAAAAATAGATTCCTTGCACATTTCGTTTTAGGAACGAAAGGATACACAAACGAAACAGGTCGCTATATGCTGGCCTTGAAATTCCATATTCTTTCCATAACATCGCGAGAAACAACTGAACGACGACAGCACTTCAAAAATTACTAAGTATTGAAAACTTCAAACTAATAACAACAAAATCTCGAAAATATCTGATGCCACAAAAATGTTTGATATATATTTTTTTAATAGAGATTTACATTTTTGTGAGTGTTTGTCTATCTTTACAAAATTACACAAAACCCATTCCGAATGAAGAGGGTATCACGGGGCTACTCCCAGAAAATTAAATAGATACGTTTTATTCGTATACAAATCTCCTAAAGGTATGGTGTTTTAATCAAAATCGTAAAGCCATTTAAGATAATATAGAAAATAAGTTTCCATGGAAAGGGAAGTTTGGAGTGGGGGATTTTCTTGGAAGTCTTAGGTCGCATCCTTGAAAGACGCTGAAATTAAATACCAACTTTGATATTAGTCTGACTTTTCGTTTTAGTCATACTGTTCGCACCACGCGTGTGAAATGCTTTTTAAAAGTATGTTTTTTGGATTCAAGAGACCTCGAAATATGTATTTCCGACATACAATGTGTGTGGATTATAGCAACTGCTCTCCTTACTATCTATATTTAATAGTACGATAAAGTAAAAATACATTTTAGATTTCAAATTTCAACAAATAACTTTGACGTGTGAATTGCAACATACAAAAGAACACAAAATGCAAATAAAAACATTTTTTGCATTTATTTCGCATTTTTGAGTTGAAAGTTTTCTTCGCCCGTTTTCCTGCGAATTCTTGATGATGATAAGAAATAGATACGAAAATAAAAGATACAAGGGGAACAGCAATAGTCAAATGTTTAAGAACTTGTCGATATATACTGGCCTTAAAATTCCATATTGTTTCCATGACATCGTGAGAAACAGCTTAAAATCGATGGGACTTAAAAAGAATGACAAGTGTTGAACAATTCGAACCGATTTAATAACGGATGTCTTAGAAACGGCTTATGCCAAAAAAAAAAAACATTTTAAATAAATAGTGTGTTTTAAATAGATCTATATTTTTTGTATGCTAGTTTTCGTCTATGGCTTAACGTCTACCAGTTATACAAGATTATGCAAAATTCCTTCGAATGAAGAGGAATCCACAGGCTTTTCCCAGAAATGCAAAATATACATTTTATTTGTCATGTAAAATATTTTAAATGTACGGCATTTTAATCAGAATCGTTAGAGCCATGTTTCAGAAAATAAAACATGTCCAATAATATTCAATGTAAAGGGTAGTTTGGGGTGGGGGAATTTTCTAGAAAATCATCGTGTCACATATAGAAGATATTCAACTCAAGTACCAAGTTTGGTATTTATCCACTTTTCGTTTTTGAGTTATGCTGTTCACACACACACACACACGACCTTTTTGTAAAAATGGTTTGTTTTTTGTTTGTTTTTTATGCAGGGGCCTCAAAACCTGTATTCTGTTGAAATCTCGGTATCGAAATTTTGGGTGGAATGCAATACCTTCTCTACCTACTAGTACGTGGTGGAGAAAGTACAAATGTTGAGGCAGTATTTTTAACACTTAAATGATTTCAGTCAAATTATAGAATATGTAAATTCAATAACAGCCCTCCTTGAAGCAATATGTGTATGTAATAGTTTGTAAAATGTATAACAGTCATTGCATATGCTTACATTATTGTAAACATGTTCAATAATGTTATGTGAATGCATTACATAATTTAATAATGTAGGAGCTGTGAGAATAATAAGTTTAAAGTTGCTAACAATGAGGTAACAATGAGATAACCTTGAGGCAATAATGAGTAAGGAAGTTTAAACGCTACTAGTCATTATTAGAGCAGCAATAATGTAAATTTTGAGACAGTTTAAAAATAGCCAATCAACAACCAGAAAAAGTTTTAGTTAAATAAAGGTATTCTATTGGAGTAGCATTAGCCAATCAGAGACTTGAAATAAAGAAATTTACAGTGGAAAACAGTTCAGTTGCCTCCAAACAGTGCTCATAACCAGACGTGTTGCTTCTAGACAGTGCTCCTAACCAGACGCGAGATGTGTCCTCGAGAAATTAATCACGTATTTGTGTGAGACGAAAATAGTATACGTGTTGAAAAGTGCAAGTATTAAATAAAAGAATCTCACAGCTCTCGATATCAGTGAAGTGCTATTTAATTTGTGTCAAGGATTATTAAAAAGGAGGGAATTAAAACTTAGAATCTGTGTAAGCCTACATTCTTAGTCGCACCACAACCCTGCCAAGACTTCCATGTCTCTAACAATAATACTGACGCAGCCGAGGCAAACATAAATATTTAATACTTTTAAGAAACAATCAAATTACAAAGTTATTTGGAGCAAAGGTCACCTGAAAGTACATTTGTGGCGAAGGCTACCGGAAACTGTTTACTATACGTGCGGTTGCAAACAAACTACAAGTTCGGCTCCCCAACAGTTGAAATATAATACAACTCCTTCTAAAATACATCTTTCTCAATGTAATTTTATAATTTTTCACGATCATTTGTCAAATTTCAGAGATGCATTACCTTAAATGTTTCTTAAACGCTTATTCAGAGAATTCTTTATGATCAACAAGTAGGGATGAAAATAAGCTCTCGTATGAATAATTTGTAGAACAGCTACGAAAATAAATGATAATGGTTGGAGAAAGTCGACTGACTGTTACACAATAACCCTTTTATAAGTTCTGCTAGAGTATAAAAAGCGTTGCTTGTCACCTCTGACATGTTACAGGCACCTACGTGAAGATTTTGGAATTGCTTCTTTCCAAGAAGTCTCCGTTGAAACGAAGAAGAAAGACAAGGCAGGGTAAGGGAGTCACACCTGAAATAACAAGATATTTCCATTTCTTTGTTCTCCCACGCTGAGCCTTTTGTGTTCAACTGACACGCTTTCGCAAGTATCAAAAGACTGTGATTCTATTCCATTATGAAGTAATTTCTTACGGACGGCTGTCACCAAATGGAAATGTGAGGCAACTTCTGAGATTGGGAATGAATTAAGCTTTGACAGGTTGCTCCCCTGTTCGCAATTAAAAACTGCAGCAAGGATGTGCCTGCGAAACAATTCCAGGATTACTGAACAGCTTTTGATTAACTCTGTCAATGGTGGCGGTGATAGCATTTCAGCTGATGAACCGTCAGCCATCCCCACTTTAGCATGGATGAAGGAGTTCATTGAACGTGCGTTATCGTGTTGGGTAACCTTATTTCATCCGCATTACGGTGATATCAATACTCTCACGTAAGTGCATTTTCATGTGAGACAAAAATCATAAACTGCAAGAGCTGGTATGCTGCTTACTTATTCTATTAATCGAGTTATAAGAATTTAAAAACTCCAAAATAATTCATTAATAAATCTATTTTGGTACACTCACACGACTTTCTCTAGCCATTAAAAATGCACATATATACATTATATATTATAGTATTAATATAAAAATAAACCATGTTACATTCACATGACTTTTCTACTCACTCTTCTGTAGAATATTCTTACAAAAGTTATTCTATGTGTTTATTACTTTCTCTACTACGTATAGTAAGTAGGGGAAGCATTGCATTCCACCCAAAAATTCGATACCGACATTTCACCGGAAATATATGTTTTGAGACCCCCTGAATCCAATAAAAGCATTTTTGGAAACATGTCCGTGTGTGTGTGTGTCTGTGTATCTGTGTGTGTGTGTCTGTGTCTCTGTGTGTGTGTCTGTGTATCTGTGTGTGTGTGTGTGTGTGTGTCTGTGAACAGCATAACTCAGAAACTAACAGTCGTATTTAGGTTCAGTATCTTCCAGAGATGCGACACGAAGGTTTTCAAGCAAATCCCCCCACCCCAGATTACCCTTTGCATAGAACATCTTTCGAAAATGTTAATTTTCTCAAAAATAGCTCTAATGATTTTGATTAAAATACCATATGTTCAAGATATTTTCATGACAAATCAAATGTATATCTTGAATTTTCTGGGAATGTCTCCAAAAGTATTCTTCATTGTGAACGACTTTTGCATAACTGGTAAACCATAAGAGATAGACAAAACTTTTTCCCCAAAAAATGTAGATCGTGTTAAAATACACAATTTATGTCATATACATTTTTTTGTTGAGTGAACCATTTTCGAGATATTGTTTGTTATTCCCTTAAATTTTCCAATGCTTATACTTTTTCTCAAATGGGAATTCGCTATTAATTTTTTGTCTTGGATATGCAAAGAGTATTAATCTGTGGCAAAGAGAATGGTGCTGCACCTAGCAACCAGCTATTAAGATATATGTCCATGCTTAAAGGCTACTATATTTCTATAGTGCCCTTGCAAATACAAAACAAGGGGAACATAGTACGCCTTAAGCGATAGTCAAATATTTTTAGAACTGGTCGCTATGTGTAAAATGTAATTCTCTTTGCATGTCAAAAGATCGTTTCTGCAAATGTTTATCTCAATTAATATGAAATAGATGGAGAATAAGAGTTTGTAGAAACAGTTTGTACAAGAGTAGAGAAAGTCATGTGAGTGTAACACATCAGATTTTTTTTAATCCAGATAAACTTTCAATTCGCATTTACACATTTTGTTTTACGATTCAGTAGGTAAAACGATAGTCAGAACATTGCATAACCCACGAGAGAAAAACGAATAGCGGTTTTCCTCTTAGAAAAGTATAAGTATTTGAAAATTCAAACCAATAACAAGGAGTATTTAGGAAATGCTTAATGCCACAAAAAGTAAATTATAACATTTTGTCTATCTCTTAAGTTTACCAGTTGTACAAAAATAATTCAGAGTGAAGAAGTCTTCACAGGCTATTCCCAGAAAATTCAATACAAACACTTAATTTGTCATGCAAATATCTTAAACATGCATTATTTTAATCAAAATAAGAGGCATTTTTGATATAGTTTAAAATAACGAAAATTTTTCCAATAAAGGGTAGTTCGGGGTGGGTGTTGTCTGGAAAATATTCGTGTCGCAATCTGGAAGATGCTGAACTTAAATACTAAGTTTTCCAATTTTTCATTTTTGGGTTATGCTGTTCACAGTAATTATACAGAGAGGAAGAGACAGACAGAGAGAGAGAGAGAGAGAGACGGCGACGACGACGAACATTTTTACAAATGCTTTTTTTGATTAACTCAGTTAAACAGTTAAACCCTGTATCTCCGGTGAAATTTCGATATGGAACTCAATTCTTCCTCTACTTACAATAAGTGGTAGAGAAAATAAAAATACTTGTCATGGTACCCCTTTCGGTTCTGTTAAACGGAAGTGCTGCAAGCTAAGACCCAACTCGAGGTAAAAACTAAAGGTACGTATCACGGAAGGATCCCGGAACCGGGCCAGAGCACCACAAGTAGGCCAATCGGTCCTTTTTTCTTCCACCCTGGGAGGGAAGGATGAGGGGAGAGACCCGAAGGGCAACCAGATCCGGATGCTGACGGGCGCAAGTATGGGGGTCCCTGACGTTTTCCAGATATAGCGCTTCCGACGCCGCACGGTCTCTGCCCACAAGCCGCCAAACTCCAGGAGCGAAGCCCCACGCTGAGGAGAGACCTAACTGAGTGGTACCGCAGCGACGCCAGGGAAGAAACCTTTACAGAGTGCAAGTCACCGCCCAGCCGCAACTCGCCGAACACCGTCGCCTGGTCCTACAACCCTGAAACAGATGACAGGGAATATGATGGGTAAAGGAAATGAGAGAAAGGTAGAATATGAATCACCCAGCATTCGCCTGGCGATCCGGGGAAACCACGAAAAACTCATGGCCCAGAGTGGGCGGTCGCCGGGGATCGATCCCGGAACCTACCGAATGCGGGCCACAGACGTAACCGTCTGCCGCTCGGTTCCCCTCGTAGGTACATAAAGGGTCAACATTTTGGATATGTGTTGTTTTGGGGATCTATAAGAGAGCTATAACGTAAGTACGCAAAGTTTTGTCCATATCGGTCAAATTGTACAGATTTCACGTAAGGTGTTGAAAATATACCTACTGGGGTAATCTTAGGAAATTGTAAGGAAATTTAATTTTTTTTTTTCGATCACTAAAGGCTTCTCTGTAAAAGTTTGAAAATTATGGTGGTGGTTGTGGTAGTAGCTTTGAAAATGATAATTGAAAACAAGGGTCGAGTAGGTTTTGAGATATATAAGAACAATAATGCGTATTTTTTTGCATTATAGCATAACTACACAGGTTTAGTGTTTTATCCAGATGTGATAAACAGTATACATTTCAGCATAGGAAATTAAATATATAAATATAGGTATTCTTTGAAAGTTTAAAGAAGCCTATAGGTTTCTTTGAGTCCCAAGTGTAACGGCATAATATGTAAGGGTTGAAAATAAGGTCAGTGTAACATTTTGAAAGTTGCAGGGTAGTCAATCATTTCTGGGTTGTAAAATTAAGCGTTCTAAATTTTGTCTGAATCACATCAAAAAAAAACTCTATTTCAAAGAAATAAAAACGAATTTTGGATATATGAGCACGACCCAATGTTAAATATTTTACGCCTACACTGTTGTCTCTTAAGGCTAACGTGTCAGAAAAACGACCATATTCGCAATAAAGAACCCAAAGCATTCTCGATATTAATAGTTAATTAAACTAGAGTAAAGTTGCGTTAAATACCCCAACCGCCAATTTAAAACTACGTGGAAATGTCGTATAGCCTATGCTCGTGGAAAGAACTGTGCTTTTCAGTGGTAAAAAATCATCAGAAACGACCGAGTGGTTTTCGAAATTACCCGGATATACGCACACATTATTTTCTTCCTTTATAAGCAGACTCGGGGATATATTTTCAGTTTCATCGTGCTTTGCAGTTCTTACACGTATACATGGCGTAAATACTTCCAGGTATTATTCATAAAACTGATGTACACTCACGCGACTTTCTCTAACAATCATCATGTCATAGCTGCTGTTACACTTTTTACTACTAATATAAAAATTTTACGTGATACATTCACATTACTTTTTCTCTACTCTATCACATAATATACAAATTCTTCTTACGAAACTTTAATTTCCTATCTACTTCATTTTAACCGAGATAAACGTTTTAAGAAATAGCTACATTACACATTTCGTTATAGATGCAAAGAGAACAGCGATAGTCAAGTGTTTAAGAACTATAGGGTAAGGGTAAGGTGGTACAATTCCGTCAAGGTTTAGCGCCTTTTTTCAAGCGTTGGTAGAACTTGCCTTAATGTGGCGTTGCAATGCGGACGGTCTCTGCAGTTCCTCCTGTCTTTTCCACGAACAGACCAGTTACTGCTACAGGGACATAAAATGTTTCTTTTTAAGGGGTAAGTGGAGTTACTTAGTTTTATGCGCTCTTATAAAATTGTCTTGTTTTCATTCGCTTGCAATGCTATATTAGTGAGGTTAAAGACGTGCTTTTCCGTTCCCACGTGTTCTGAGGCAGCTATAGAGAAAGACTGTGTGACATGTGCTGCCAGTTCTTGGCACTTTTCAGTAATATTTACTTGTGATTTCACTCCTACCAACAGCACATTTCGATCAGAAAAAAGATACAATTTCGATACCCTAGTACAATTTCAATGTTTAGTTTAGTCGGTCATAACTGGTTACCATAGATATATTATACACGATTACTGCAAATAGATTATGTATATTTAAACATATTTGAGTTTATTTTCCGCGAAAGTTTTATCATGTTATTTTTCCCAAATTTACTGATTATATTGTAAATTATACATGCTTTACCGTACTTATTTTGAAGCAAACCTCCATTTGTTTTCTTTTAAATGCCCTGAAAACGAAAGAAAAGAAAATCTACAATAAATGGAGCTCCGACTGCCTTAGATGAGGCAATAATGAATAGACATTTAAGCATTCGAAGCGCATCAGAATTATGTGGCATTTCTTTCGGCACTGTGAATGGTAAAGTACAAAGTAAGAAGAAAATACAAGTTGGATTAACTCCAACTATAGAAAACAGAGTTGGCCATCCAACGGTACTCAATTCTGAAATGGAAGATGGTTTTGTCCAGACAGTTATATTTTTGGAACAGCGAGGATTGGATCTGTCACTACTCCAGTTAAGAAGAGCTGTGTTTAAGTTGACTGAGAAAAATAATTTGAAACCTATGGAACTCAGAAGGTAAGATTGCTGTAATCGACGGGTTTAGAGCCTTTATCAAGAGACATGCTTCCCTTAGCCTGCGAAAACCCGAGGGTCTTTCGCGAGCCAGAGCTGAAGCCTTAAATAAAGCGGAAGTAAGTAAATATTTTAAAAGTTTGGAAGAAACATTAAAGTATTATGCACTAAAGTCATTATACAGAACTTTCTTCAACTCTCTAAAGGCTTAATATTGCAGAAATGTAACTGTTAGATTCATCGTAACCCCAATGAAAGCATTACAAAACAAAGATTCTGTACTATATTCTGTGATGCCTGGAGTGAAATTGCATCTGTCGGGTCTGTCATCAAGAGGTTCCAGTGTGCGGGAATAATGCCCTTCTACAAAGACATTGTTCCCGAGGAGAAATTTATACCTTCAAGTTATTTGAGGCTCCTGCTCCTTCAGCCCTCACCAATCAGCATTCTGGGCGAAGAGCGCAGACCTTCAAAAGAAGTAACCGTAACACTAGCATCCAATGACATTCCTCCGCAGATGTTGTCAAGGCCATTTTCAACTCTTCTACAAACTATTCTTTGAAACGCTTTTCTGCTTTCTCTATCACTTACCTATAGTACATAGATGAAGCATTACATTCCACAAAAAATTACACACTCTTTCCACAACATCGCGAGAAACAACGGAAAATCAACAGGACTTTATAAGAATCCCTAAGTATTGAACAATTCGAACCATTAATAACGGAAATGCCTGATGCCATAAAAACGTTATTTGAAATAAATTATGTGTGTTAAATAGATCTACATTTTTTATGCGTTTTCGTTTATCACTTTACGTTTACCAGTTATACAAGATTATACAAAATTCTTTCCGGATGAAGAGGACTTCACAAATTACTCCCAGAAAATTCAAGATGTAAATTTTACTTCTCATGTAAATATCTTCGGTTTATAGTATTTTAATCAAAATCATTAGAGCCATTTTAAGAAATCAAAGATTTCAAATAATGTTCCATTTAAAGGGTAGTTTGGGGAGGGTGGATTTTGTTGAAAATCTTCGTGTCACATCTTTATAAGATACTGAACTTAAATACCAAGTCTGGTGTTTATCGGACTTTCTGTTTTCGAGTTATGCTGTTCACACACACGGCGCGCGCGCACCTTTTTCTAACTTTTTTTTGTTTAGGGAGCCTCAAAACATGTATTTCCGGTGAAATATCGGTATCGAATTTTTTAATGGAATGTAATACTTCAGCACCTACTGTGTAAATAGTAGAGAAAGTAAAAAGTTATTCTTCCATCCATTTTAGATTCTTTCCATCCACAATAAATTTATACAATATTGACTCGGTTACATGCAAGATTAGAAGGCAAAACATAATTGTTTATATCACAATCAACTTTTTTATATCACGAGGAGAAAAAGGGTATCCATCATATATTATCAAAGATGCTTAATAAATGCACTTCAATCTCGGAAAACCTAAAAATGTAACAATGAGTATTTCGGAAACGGTTAATGCACAAGTAAAGTTCTTTGACACAAACTGTATATTTTAATGAGCTCTACACTTGTTCTGCGGGAAGCTTCTCTCTATATCTTATGGTTTCTAAATCACAAAAAAATTCAGTAAAAACGAACAGGATTTCATTGACTATTTGCAGGAAACTTAAGAGACACATCGTATTCGCCACGCAAGAATGTCAAGCATACGAGATATTGATCATAATGTTAGAGCTATTCTTCAGAAAATAAAAACCAAAGAAGCACTTTCCATTACATTTTTGCCTTGCATCCTTGAAAGATGCTGAAATTAAGTATGAAATTTTGCATCCATCGGACTTTTCGTTTCTTAGTTACGCTGTTCCAACATAGCCATACGCGGGAGGAGGAGCTTCGGAAACCTCAAAATTCATATTTCCGGTGAAACCTGGACCTCAAATACAATACTTCCTCTACTTACCACAGCTAAGCGGTGGAGAAAGTAAAAGGCTATTATTATTATTATTATTATTATTATTATTATTATTATTATTATTATTATTATTATTATTATTATTATTAATAAACTATCGTAAATTCTGGGATGGGGAGGGCTTGTTACAGCGTTTTCGCAAGTGTTTTGTCAACCATTAGGAAGTAGGTTTTCACGCTATCTATAATAATCTCACAACATTTTTATTTTAGATACAGAAAGTCGAACCTCTAATGGGCTTTACGAATGGAGCATTTCACGATTGAAGCAATTTTTGTAATCCAAAGAAACAAATCCAACATTAATATCAATTGCAATCAAATCTCTAAACAGAATTATGGCCCACCAGTGTCACTTTCACCTTTTTCGAAAGATGTTTACAAAACAAAGAAAGCACTTAGAGAAGTGTGTGATACTTTTATTGATGTTGCTTGATTGCTCTAAAACAGTTTATGCAGGATTTTGCAACAGTAATGTATAATAATAAAAAAAATAAAATTAACTCATTTTTAATGTTCAAACATGCCAAATTAATATTTTGAGATCTTTCGGATCTTTTTGTATTTCTGATACGGCCATGTTCTTTGAATGTTGTTTCTGTTCTCCTCATGAATGCTGATTTGGATAATTTTCATTAAAAAGTACGCATACTTCTTGTGAACGTCTTCTGTCACCAACTTCTATCCTCGCCAGGATTGCAATTTTTTCAGTTTTGTTAAAAAAACATTTTATTTTAGACTGATATCACAAATAAAATCTTAGGTGAGTCAAGAATTAAACTGTTCGTACACCAACTAAACCTTCTGTATGAAGCAAATGAAAATATGCATGCAATTAAGGAGAGAGAAAAATAATAAAAAAGAACAGTTTACGGTTTAAAGATATTGTTGATGACGTTACATCCTGTAGAATAATAGGCTGAAAATTTTGTTTGTTTTATTAAATATTCCCCTAAAAATATAAATTTATTTGTCACAGAATTTCTTTTAAAAATGAGTTTATTTTAGTTTTATAGGTATTGTGCGTTATTTATGAAACACCCCTACACATAGCGTTCTGATATGAATAAATGCATTACCGACCGATGCTATGATTTAAGAGCAGATAAACGCTAAGGAAGTGACAAACACACTAATCTGGTGGCAGCAAATGACACGGATTCGACGTTTCAATTCATTATTTTAGTCGAAAGTACTATGACATACTAAATGTGGAATAGCCCGTAATAGTCACCTATTAACACAACTGCTAAAGAGAGACATATGTATATATACTTCCTAACCATTGAGATATTTATGATTGGCGCAGCCGAGGTTGGAGTTTCGAAACGAGCAAGGAAATATTACTTTCTTAGCAGTTCCGTACTGCTTTTTCCTTGATTGTTCTGATCAAATGTTTGAATATATGGTGAGGATTTAGGTCAACATGCCGCTTATTACATGGAAATATAAACATCTGAATACCATGTTATTTTGTTTTCTGAGAGTTGGATACAGAAGGCTCCGAGAATTAGTTTAGGTCAAGGATTCAAAAAAAAATCATAACATTTTTTTACAGAGATTCCTGGTGTGGGTATCAGAAATCACAAATACCAAACCAACCATATAAACACAAACATTCTCTTCCTGAAGAAGTTCTCTTAGCTATAAAACCAGTATTTAGAAAACTTTCTCAGGATGATCTGCTTAGAAGACGTATGCATGGGCATATCCAAAATCCAAATGAAAGTTTTCATCATTTGATATGGGAAAAGATTCCAAAAACTGTGTATGTAGAGGCAAAAACTTTGAAAATAGGAGTATGATAGTGTAATTTGTTTTAATGAAGGATGCAGTGGTAGGCTTAAAGTTATGCAAAAAATGGGTATCAAAACTGGTCAAAATATGAAGACAGCATTTTTAAAAAATGATAGACGTCGACTCTCAGAGGCAAAAAAAGCAGCTCAAATAATTTGTGACAAGGTTAGGCCCAAGAAGAGGAAGATAGGAGCTGAAAATAACCACAGTGGTGAGGAATATGGAGCTGGCATGTTCTGAAAAGTGAGTAAATAAGCAAAAACTACACTTTCAACTTTCGACTCAATTTCCCGTAACTTAATTTTTAACACTTCAGGTACACTTTTCTCAAAACCTATCAAAGTTATTGTCATAAAATGTTTACTGTACATGTATAGTTACCTAATGTAGCTAATGAACTAACCTTTTCTTGGAATATTAAGTTTAAGATGGATAGAAAAAATAGTAACTGGTAAAAAATATCATTGTATCATTAGATATGCAACATTTTCTTTCCCTTCTCATGTTTATGGTATCCAAATTTAATTTAGTTCAGGATCTCAATTTATATGTTAAGTATCACAGGAAAACAAATGGTGACTGTACAATCAACCCTAAGGAAGAAAAATGTACCTGAAGTATGAGATACAAACTTTTTTTGTTAGAAAACATGGTGTGACTTATGCCACTCTTCCATAAAAGTTTTGAATTTATCCCAAATATACACTAATTAAATGCAGAGAGCTTGTTCTCTAAGCCCCCCAAATTTTATTTTAATCAAGCAAATTTTAGTAACAAAAACTGAAATTGAATTGTACGCATAACTTGGGATATGGCAGAAATGCAATCACTTCCTGGTGTTCTTAATTGGTACTTTTATATTAAGTGAGATATCTCTCCGTTTAAATTTAAAATAATTCATTTCTTCCTTTTATGTATTGGAAAATAGTTACGTAACTGCGTAGGAAAGTGAGTTTTTTTCAGGACGAGGAAGATGTTTACGTCGAAGTAAAGCGTTCGACCGGAATACCTAAACGAGTCCTGAAAAAACATTTTCCTGCAGTTACGTACAATATTGTTTCTAACATATTGAAATGTGTTTTATACTGTTAAATATTATAATGCGTATTATGTTGGACATAGACGCAGTTAAGTTTCGGTTAAATTGTCGATTAAACAATTGAAGGGAGTACTAAAAGGTTAATGTTGGAGTACGGTAAGTAAGTTTAATTTCCTGTACTGCTTGGAGGCGGAAAAACGGATAGTATGAAACAAACGTCATTTTCTGCACTATCTTCGAATTGGAAACCAATTTTAATATCGTTTGTAACAAGTTATTACAAGAAACAACGTTGATACTACAGAAAATAAGTAGGTAGTATTAGTCACAAAAGGGGGCGGGGCGAAGATACCCTAATACAGTGCTAAAGTCAATGCTTATACAACGTTATAAGGCATTTCTATACTAAAGAAAAGTGGCAATTTCAACATTAGTTCAATTCTTAACTGTACTTTCGTTCTTGTAAATCCCATACTTCATAAACTGGAAACTTGATTAATTAAATCTCCTGAGATTGAGCAACCCAAATTAAACAGGTGACTTGATCAGAAGAAAACTGTTATTTATATAAATTCGGAAATTATAAGTGTGATTTTGATATGCAGAACAAGTTACCAAATATTAGGTGTGCGTTTAACAGTTACACTTACCAACTTGAAGCTAAGCAACCATTAATTGACGAGTGGCTTAAGCCTCAGATATTCATGACATAAGAAACACAAGTTAATTAAACCTGCTAAATTTAAAACTGCATAACTATACTATAATATCTACAGACGGATTTAAAAACAACATTTGTTCAGTTTCCATAAACACATTTCATAGATACAGCACGAAAACTATGAAATCCTATAGCTACAAAAAATTCAAATTCGAAAATGAAATTGCAATGGTTAACGGTGCTTCATAATATTCGTACATTGTTTTATTATTACTTTTTCTCAGAGAATCGGTAAATAGTGATGTTATTTTTATTAGAACTAGACTTTAAATTCAGTGAAAGTAATGAGTGATTATTTTTATTTCATCTATATAATATCCTTTATGATCACATCGGAGGCTTTGACTTGAGAAACATTTGATGGTTTTTATAACTCGATGAAATACAGCTTTTTTACGTTGGTTGTGTTCATTTCTACCATGAAACACACATTGTCACTAATATCCATACGTTCAGGCCCTACAGAGGGAACGGAAATAGTCTAATTAAAGAAAAATCTCCCCGTCACAGTCGGGAATTGAACCTCTGGTTTGAGATGACAAAACGCTGACCACTCGATCACAGAGACAGTCATTGAATGACTATCACACTTCTGTATGGAACAGCTGAACACAGAATAACAAACAACTGAATAACTCAACTAAAGGAAGCAACCCTTTTTTGTCTCTAAAAACAGTTGAATTATTTGTTTGGCTTATAATTTGAAGGTTATGGAAGAAAAAAGCAAATTATTGAATAGTATACAAGAAATAAACAAAAGTGAAAGCTGAAAGCAAATGAATCGTCCACTCTATTATGTAAAACACAAATGGTCGTTTCCTCCTCCCCTTCTTTAAGTATGATACTAATAACTAGCGTTCCACACACAAACTTTGCTTTTAATTATAGAATGGAGGAATAAGAAAATTTTAAATCGTTTTTTTAAATCTTATATTCTCCGTAAAACTGAATTTTTCCCAAAGAAATGTTTACCTTTCCATAAGAGGTATATAATTTAATAGATCTGTATTTCCACTAATATTGTATATCTTCACTAACTTATTAAAGCCAAATAACTAAAAAAAATAATCGCTGTTTCTGTTATAAGCATTTTAATTTCTGATAGCTTTTTAATTTTTAAATTATTTTGGTAAATATTATGCAATGTGTATATTTTAATACGGTAGTGAATGTATTAAGCAGTTACAAATAAACTGCAAAGACAGTAATCTCATGAACGTCTCCGAAGAATATTTATCTGAATATGAACCCTCTTTTATTCTTTCTTTTATTTCCAGGGGCGTCCTCGTAGAATCAATATAATAAAATGGATTTAGGATTTCATAAGGATAAAGGAATCGCGAGATTAACAGTGCTTCAAAACGGATATTTCAGAATGACTTCAGAAAAGGAATTTTAAAAAAAATTCTTTAAATGAAAATTTAACATTGTTTTAAAACTATATAGTTTGAATTTTGTGCATTCCACATTTGTTTACATCGTTTCCTGCGATTTTTGTTGTTGTTGTTTTTATTACAGGGATATTGTAAAATATAAATAAGGCGTTCGATTAAACGTCTTTAATGGTGAATGGCTAATTATCAGCTTCGTACCATAACAGTTGAACATACTAACACAGTTATTAACTGCACTGCTGGTTTCAATTATTTCTTCAGGGCACCAAAATAAACAACAAAAGTAAAGCTGCGCAACATGCATGTGCGGTAAATAGAGGTGTTTATGCAATGTATGCTATGCTTAGCGGACAATAACGATAAAGAGCTGCCTGAAATAAAGACACGCAAAGGTCATCAGAATAAATCGAATTTTGGAACTCACCAAACAAGCAGCACAAATGGGGGAGTGATGTGAAGGGTAGTTTATGTCGAGTCTTGACGATGTCTCTTTATTTCCAGGGTCACACCCACATGTTAACAGTTTCGTTACAAAATATAATAACAGTAATATAACAAATAACTATTTATTGGTATTAACAAAACAACGCAATCAATTTTTTTAAACATGCGCAGCCTATTTTTTTTTCTGTCACCTTTCCTTTCAAGTCGCTGCCTCTACTGCAACCTGCATCGCAACTGTTTACGCAGCGCTCTACGTCATGCAGCGGACAAATGGGAAACTAACAACCTGCCGATCAATTGTACACGAAAACATACGAAATTTCCCGAAGACACGATTGTCATACTTGTGTACAGTATGACGAAAATAAAATAGACCATCATTTATAAGCGTATCAACATAAAAATAACCACTTACTTGACTGCAAAATGCTGTATTAATGAACCATAAGCTTGCTTACAACACTGTTGCTGAAATATAACTTGAAGCGAAGCTGAAAAAAATAAACGTGCTTTCAGAACTGAAAACCCGAATTTGCGTCGTAAATATTATTCACTTTCTGGTATTTTAAAAAAGGCTCCATATGGTGTTGATATTAAAGACTTTTCATTATAAAGATAGTACAAGTAAAGCGCTGGTTAAAGCTCAGCCCTGAACAAAAGTAACATCCGCTTTCAGAGCACAAAAAGTAACCAGCGTATTAGCGCCAGTTGTGAAAATACTGGCCCGCATTGCGGAAGGCCGGAGATTTAAAGGCGATACGACAGAAAATGCACTAACAGTAACTTTGGTTAGCATCATGTTTTCATTTGGCTCTCTTACTTCTTGAGGAAATCTTTGAACAGTATATTAGGAAGTAACGCGGGTAATTATTTATGCTTATATGACGCGCTTTATCATCAAACAGGTAAGGTCAAGATGGTCATTATGCTCATCTTACTCTTAAGCCAGAGTCCTTCCAGTATTTAGGAAATATAGCACGATGCTCCCAAATGAAAAAGGCGCACAATCAACAAGACTTTTTTTTAAACTGTTTTATTTGTGTAGCCCCTCTTAAGTTCTATTCTCGTGGATTTGACATGAGAAAAAGATGATGTTATTATAATATGCACTGTAGATTTTATCTTTTTAACGCCGGTTGTTTTATTCATTTTCACCATGAAACACACGTACGTTCACCCCACATTCATACTTTCAGACGCTGTGGAGGATAGAGAATGATTCTGTAACGAAACATTCCTCAGAAAAGCCGAGAATCGAACCTCTGGTTTGAGAAATCAGACTGACAAAGTTAATAGTCGTTACAAAAACATAAATGGAACAAATCTGATGCAAAAACTATGATTACTGATTTATTAATCTTAGAAGATATAAAAACTTAAATATCTATTACATTTAAAAAAAATAATCTGATGTGTTACACTCACATGACTTTCTCTACTCTTGTACAAACTATTTTTACAAATGCTTATTCTCCATCTATTCATTAATCGAGATAAACATTTGCAGACTCTATCTTATTGCTAATTTTCTTGTAGATGTAAGGGGGATATATATTTACAAGGGCAATATAGAAATACAGTAGCCTTTAAGCACATACATATCTCTTAATAGCTGGTTGCTAGGTGCAGCACCATTCCCTTTCCCACAGATTAATACTCTTTGCATATCCAAGACAAAAAAATGAATAACGAATTCCCATTTGAGAAAATAAGTATTGAAAAATTTAAGGGAATAACAAGCAATATCTCGAAAATGGTTCACTCAACTAAAAAAATGTATGACATAAATTGTGTATTTTAACACGATCTACATTTTTTGTGCAGTAAAATTTTGTCTATCTCTTATGGTTTACCAGTTATGCAAAAGTCGTTCACAATGAAAAATACTTTTGGAGACATTCCAAGAAAATTCAAGATATACATTTTATTTTTCATGAAAATATCTTAAACATATGATATTTTAAACAAAATCGTTAGCCATTTTTGAGAAAATTAAAATTTTCGAAAAATCTTCCATGTAAAGGGTAATCTGGGGTGGGGGGATTTTCTTTAAAACCTTTGTGTCACATCTCTGGAAGATACTGAACCTAAATACCAAGTTTGGTGTTTATCCGACTGTTCGTTTCTGAGTTATGCTGTTCACAGGCAGACAGACACACAGACAGACATGTTTCCAAAAACATGTGTTGTAAAATGAGAACATTCAGTTTTAAGAAAAGCTACTTCTTCTGCTCCTCTTTAACCCAAAATTTTATACAACAGCACAGAACCAGCTTGATCTGATAAACTTAGATTCTTTATTTTCTTTTTAATTTTTAATGCTGCAGCATTTGTTCCAAATAAATATATATATATAGGTAGTTGATATTCAGCTGACCAGATAATTCAAACTTAAAGGTTTAAACCAACAAAATTTATAATTATTTCTTTTAATCCTCTTATGACAGAAGTGGTTTCCAACATAAGCACCTGAAAGAAGAACACAGGTTGTATCTTTATTCATTTATTTATTTAGTTTTTCACTATTAATTTAGACTGATATTTCAACATTTTAATATGCAGGGTTTTCATTTCAAAGTTTTCCAGGATATTTAAATGTAATTTAAAACAAAGAACAGAAATAAAAAAAAAAAAACTTGGATACAGAGAGAAAAGTTTATAAGAAGTGTTATCAGATTTTATGTTTCAAGTCTTAGCCAATTCACCCCCCAGTTTCAAATTTAAAATGATATCGGTGTATTAAACTATAGTGCATATGATGTCAATATGCTTCAAAATTAGATTCAGTCTTAAAACATCACACTTACTATATTTCCTAGATGGATACCTTGAAAATTTTCAGCAATGTTTTTAGATTACTATACATGATTTTCAATGAACTGGTTATTAAGAAGAAAGATATAAAGGGGAAATGACAGCTTACCTTTGATGATTTCACTGATTCACATTTCCAAGCTCTTTATGTATAATCTTCAAAGTATGACAGGTAAACTATTTAGAAATAATACAATTTTATTATAAGCTCAAGTTGCTGCTAAAAGAAAGTTTGTAAAGAAGTAATATTTAAAATAAAGTTAATTAACATTAACAACCAAGAATCATAATCACAAACTTTAAAAAAAGAAAACGTTTTAACCACATCATTAAAATAAGGAAATGTATTGAGTGGAAATGAGCTAATTAAAATATAACTTATAATATTAGAAAAATCTGTCTTCAATAACACTATGAATTCAGACAGAATGATCCATTCTGAATTCTTGAAAACAGTAAGTGCTCAGAATACATGTAACTACTAATATGACATCTGAACATTTTGTGGGAATCAGGAAAACAGCTTTTCTCATTTTTATAAATTCTGTAGCATGGATTCTTCCTATGAATTTCACAAGGAGAACTATATTAAGCATTCAAAAAACAGTACTTAGTGAAATCACACACAATATTAATTACCTGTACAGGACACAGATCTAGACCAGGGTTGCCTCTGGAGGGGACACAATGTTTAATCCATCTCCCTATTTTATTTTTGGTTTGCCTACTACCCAAGGAGCTTCTATTCTTTTAGCACTGTTTTGCTGTAAAATCTGATCATCCCCAACACACAAAGTTGAAGATAAAGAGGAGGAGAATGACACCAGTATCAAAATGGCTTGCCTGATTTAGACATTAAACTACTACGATCCAAGGGATTTTTGTGGAAAATAAGCACAGAGCTAAAAGGTATATCAGAAAAGATACAAAAATCAAATTTTATAAGGTCATGGGTGTTCTAATTTATGACATTGAATCTTGGATTATCAGGAAGGATTAATTCAGCAATGTTGAAGCAGTAGAAATGAAGTTTTGAGAATAGTAAAAGGCTACACCAGAAGACGGATACATAAGGAAATTACAGAAGAGAATAACAAAATAAAACAACAGGAAAATAATAAAACAAAATAAAAAGCAGAAAGAAAAATGGAAATAACATCTTAAAAATATGAAAGATACTAGATTCCTAAACTGGCTTTAGAGTAGTTACCTTATAAACTAAAAGGAAAGAGGGATATTGGGAGACCAGTGTAAAGATGGAATTGAAAGTGGAACAGTCATTAGACCTGATCCATATTAAGAGGAGGAAAAGGAAAAGTGGTAAATGCTATAAAGTCCTAACCATTGGAGTTCTCTGTTGCCTGTGACACACTATTGTTTATATCATATGCATATTTTTCTGAACTTGAAAAAGAAGGTGAGAAGTCTGTGGAATAACTCCCATCTGAGTATTACCTGGCTAAGAGAACGGTTTACCTGCTATTGCCGGTTAGTAATCTAGAGAGGAAATATAAATAGTCACATTAATGTTAATACTTTGTTACCAACTTTCCAAATTTTGACACATCTAATAATTTATTTCATATTTTTAAAATATTAATTTTTGCCTTTCACAATATTGTTTGGACTGTCTCTTTGGTCTGGTGGTTAGCATGTTAGTTTCCAAATCCAGAGGTCCTGGGTTCAATTCCCGGTTGCAGGGTGAGAATATTTCTTTAGTCAAGGTCATTCGCCATCCTCCCTAGAGTCTGGAAGTATGAAGGAGAGTAAAAGTGTGGGAGTTTGTGTGAATTTAATGTTAAAGAAAACCCAATGTAGACAAACCCAAAGATACACAATATAAACAAGTGAACATCATTGCTGATGAATTGTTCCAAAGGTAAAGATGCTAAGATCTTAAATGTTAAAAGTGGCATATAAATGGAACAAACAAAAAAACAACAAAAAAAAGAAACAAATTGTTTATTGCAGATTAAAGAACATGGAAACAATCATGTTATGGGCATAATGGTGTACAAAAAAGTTAGAACTGGAGTGTTTTGACAGTGCTCACTTCATACAGCAGAATTCCCTCAATTTCACTACCTCTGTATTCCTGCACACAGCAGAAAATCCTTCAGCTCCAATTGCCTTCCACAAGTTTATTAATTTTTCCCAAGAGATTTGTAGAAACCAGACTTGAAAATGTTAATGCTTGCACAGTATGATACTAAATCCTTGTTATGTGAGAAAGCAGGGAAGGAATGGATGGAGCTAGAACATATACCGCAGAAAACAAGCTAGCCATTAAAACGTACATTAATCACATTCTAGCCTGACACACAGAGCTAAACATTAGGCAGTAAATAAGTATGTTATATTTTCTTGATAATTTCTGCTCATGAAAAAGCTCTCCCTATTTTAATCATTTAACTATAGCTTCCTGCCCAATGACAGCATCTTCACTACAAGCCCAAATTCTTCAACATTTCCTTCTTTATGTTCTTCTTTCATCCACTCTTTAGAGCTTCATTAATTATTTTCTCTCTCCATTTTGCATACCTAGTCTTTCCATATTAACATTTCATGTGCTTCCAATGGTTTTTTCTTCAATTGCAACATTCAAGTCTCCACAATATACAATACCACACACCTCACTTAGCACTTATATAATCTCTTCCTTAGTTCTTTCTTCATTGAATTAAAGAATGGTTCTTTTTGACTTTCTATGTTGTCTGGCAGTTAGTAAGTTATAATCCAAATCCAGAGGTCCTAGGTTTATTCCCTATACTCCCTCGAATTTGGAATTATTAGAGAATAGAGGGAGTCAGAGTGAGTTACATAATGTTAAGGCTAAAGGTGGCATATAAATGGGGGAGGGATTGTAAATTACTTATTCTTCTATTAAACGCTTTTATGAACCCGCCAAAGCTCATATTACTGTTTATGGTCCATCCAAAGTTGAAGCTGTCCAGTTGCTCAAGTAACTCATCTTGTTAGTGAATCTTCTTTGCTTTTCATCCAAGTTTTTGTCATTTTTGCACTTAGCTTCATCCCTTATTTCTCATCATTGTTTTTACTTTCTCTACCATATACCTAGTAGGTAGAGAAGGTATTGCATTCCACCCAAAAATTTGATTCCGAGATTTCACTAGAAATACATGTTTTGAAGGGCTCCTTGATCCAAAAAAGCAATTTTCGAAAAGGTACATGTGTGTGGTTCACTACTGTGAACAGCATAACGCAAAAACAAAAGCTTGGATAAATAACAAACTTGGTTTTCGAAATTTTTGAGATTTTCTACAAAAATGGCTCTAACAATTTTGATTAAAGCACCATATATTACAGATACTTTACCTGACAAATAAAATTTATATCTTGAATTTTCTGGGAATAGCTTAGAAGTCCACTTCATTCGGAAAGAATTTTGTATAATCTTGTATAACTGGTAAACGTTAAGCGATAGATGAAAACGCACTACACAAAAAATGTACATGTTTAATACATGCAGTTTATCTCAAATAACTTTTTCCGTGGCATCAGCCATTTCTGAAATATCCATTATTAATGGTTGGAATTGTTCAATACTTTGCCATTCTTTTAAAGTCCTGTCAATTTTCAGTTGTTACTTACAATTGCATGGAAACAATATGGAATTTTAAGACCACATGTAGTGTCCAGTTCTAAAACATTTGACTATCACTATTCCCTTTGTATCTGTATCAAAATATGTAATGCAGCTATTTCCAGAAAGGTTTAGCTCAATTAAAATGAGGTAGGAAAATAAACCTGCTAATAAGCGACAGAACATAAAGAAAGTTATGTGAATGTAAAACATCAGATATTTTTAATTCGCTTATCAAGTGTGTGACTTTTCCTCCTCAGCTTAATGTGTCATATTACCAGAAAATTGTATGTGACTCATTCTTCTTTCTTCTACCATCAATATTGTTTTTTTCTAGAAACAGCTCTTCATTAAACTCTCCAAGGATAAGTTGGGAGATAGCAGATTCTTGTTGTCATTTCTTTTTCTACTTTTTCTGGCAGACTGCTCAGTTTTGTTGCTTCACATAGACCTGTCTAAGAGCCCTCTCTCTTACCAAACAATCGTTTTCTGCACAATTTTCATGTTTCTTTCAGCATATGTTCACACTTAAAATTCCAAAATAAAATTTAACTAAGGGTCTACTTATAGCTACAGTCTGTCAGTTCTTATTTCTGCTCTTTTTAACAGCATTTTGAGTAAGTCTGTTTATTCCAGTGCTTAAATTCTTATTTTCCAAAGCAGCAACTCTAATTTAAAATAGAAATATATTAGTAAATGCAGGTAATTACATACTGTAATAGTAATAGGCTGCAGTTCTGTTTCCTATTCTGATAGTGTGTCTGTATGAACTTTTCTGCTTCCCCCTCATACTATGCAAAAACAGTTACCATAACACTGGGCAATTAGAAACAGTGGATTCATTTCTAGTACATTCCATTCACACCTCAAAGACAAATTACATCCGCTGGGATTAACAGGACACTCTGATACCAAAAGGACTTTCTTCCCTAATCAACCAATTTTAATGAAATTTTTAGGTTAAACTGCACCTGCCATAATACATTTTTGGTGTAAGTTTCATTGCTCTAGATTGAATAGTTTTGTAATTGAAACTAATGTTTTTTTGCAAATAACAGAATAGTAATAAAAGGTAAACATTTTGCAATTCAGAATTAAAATAGAGGTCTGAAATTTGGTATGCTAGTTGTTCTATTCCTTTGCAATAAACTTATGCATTTGTTTTCCAAATAATATTACAAATAATTGCAAAGAAAGGGGAAAAAAAAAAATCTGATGTGTTGTGCTCACATGACTTTCGCTACTCTTGTACAAACTATTTTTACAAATGCTTATTCTCCATATACTTCATGTTAATCGAGATATTGAGATGTTAAATCTTATTGCTAATTTCCTTGTAGGTGCAAGGGGAGTACGGTAGTCTTTAAGCGATAGTCAAATCTTTTAAGAGCTGGTTGCTATGTGGAGCATTTCATTATCTTTGCATGTCCAGGACATACAAAAAAAAACCAATGGATTCCCATTTGAAAAAAAGTACCTATAAGTATTGGAAAATTCAAACAAATAACAAGGAATATCTCAGAAATGGTTCGCTCAACAAAAAAAAAAATGTATATGACATAAATTGTGTGTTTTAACGCAATCTACATTTTTCGTGTACAAAAATGTTATCTATTTCTTAAGTTTACCAGTTATGCAAAAGCTATTCACAATGAAGAGGACTATTGGGGACTTTTCAGATAATTCAAGATATACATTTCATTTGTCAAGAAAATATCTTAAAATATATGATGTTTTAATCAAAATCATTAGCCATTTTTGAGAAAATCAAATTTTTCGAAAAATGTTCTATGTAAAGAGTAGTCCAGGGTAGGGGGATTTTCTTGAAAATCTTCGTGTCACATCTTTGAAAGATACTGAACCTAAATACCACGTTTGGTGTTTATTCGACTTTTCATTTTTGAGTTACGCTGTTCACAGACACACACAGATGGACCTTTTTCTAAAAATGCTTCTTTTTTTTTTTATTCAGGGGACCTCCAAACATGTATATCCGGTGAAATCTTGGTATTAAACTTTTGGGTGGAATGCATACTTCCCCTGCTTACTATACATAGTAGAGAAAGTGAGAAGCATATACTTCTATGTATGAAAATAATTAACAAAGCAATACACAGTTTTCTTTAACAAGTTATATTCTACATGTTCTGAAAATTTCAGCCTGATTCATGAATATTTACTACAAAAAATATACCTCAAAGAACAAAAATTGCTCTATGGAGATAAAGCTATTTAAAATTTGGGTACACAGTTGTTGAAGGCATTGCTGTTCACCTCAATTTGAATTGCACCAATTTCCAGACGGATTTTAAATGTGATATTTACTGGGTGTATTCTTGAGATGTTGAGGATACTGTTTCTTCTAAAAACAGTTTGCCTGAAAAATAAAAATGTTTTGCCATTTTGGTACAGTGTGTCCCTTAAATACTCACAAAAAGAAGAGGAACTAAAAATGTATACTAATAAGCCATTTTAAATAATTAAGACAATGTAGAATATATCATTTAAAAAATTATCATTTATTTATTAATATACAGGATTGAAATATACACTGTGTTTTGATATGCAACACAGCTGAATTGCTGTTTACAAGATAGTATTCCAGTGTTATATACTAACAATGAAATCGTAATGAAGCGTATGCCACAAAAGCTGCAGTTTAATATCAATATAGTCTGACTGGTATTAATAAGAATGAGTATTACAAACAATGTCCCTAAATTACACGACTTTGATGAGAGAGCTATGAATGTTTCATGTAATACATGAAGAGCTTCAAGGTACAATATAAACCTCAACAGAAAGAGAGGGTATTAATGTTCCAGGATTGACAACTGTAGAAGTGCATGAATTTTTGTGAATCAAAATGATACTATAGGAATCAGGTGAAATACATTCATGATAATGGGTAATAACAACTCAGTACACTGTTTTATCATATCTTAGGTCAGGATTGCAATGGACTTATGGCAATGTCACTTGATGTGATATTATGTAAAAAAAAAACATCTGGTATTAAATGTACAATTTAGGACTCACATAACTGATTTAATTTAATGTACAGTTAAACCTCACTTATACGTTATTCACTTGTGTGTTTTTCGCAGATATATGTTAAATTTTTAGCAGTGAACTTTGTCCATTAATGCCTATGTATTTAGCTTAATTATACTTTTTTAGCAATATGTTTTCTCATTAATAAGTCACATTTTTTCTGTTCCCTGTGTATGAAATACGGTGCTTTTGCTTCACACTGTGGGCACTACAAATAAGATTTCCACCAAAACAGTAAGTAATATCACTGCAACCAACTCACATTCTCACAGTTGCAGTTAAGATTACAATGGTAATAACCACATATCTTGCCATAAGAGGTGATGGAAACATTGTCCTTCTCTACCCGCACATTTTCTCAGAAAATTTTCATTCACACTCAGGAGATGAATATCTGAAATTGCATTTCTCACTCAATGTTTTCTTATATTTATTTCAATGTACAGGTGGTTTTTTTCCCCCCCTCTTGCATATACTTTACTTTTCAGGTTCCCCCATAGATCAAAATCACATATCTACAGTTAAATCAGGAATGTTGAGGACCATAATCCTTTATAATCGCCTTATCTTCAAAAATTTCCTAAATTAAACTTAATGATTCCCAATGCATTGGCTTAAATCCTACAGCAAAGAGAGTAATGCTTTAAAGAAGAAAAAAACTGATTCATTAGCTGCATGCATGGTGGCAAAAGTTGTTGGAAAAACCCAGACTGATTTAAAACAAAAAAAACTATTGAAAAAATGGTATGTCATTCCTGAGCCTGATTCCTTTGTTCAAAAATATAGATCCTATTACTCTGTATGCAATTTCTGCATCATGCAAGAAAATCTCATGTCTATAACTGGGTTTCTCTGCATTACAGTATCTGTTATTTTACAATGGAACATAACCATGTAAAGGAACCATGCTTCATCAGAGAAGAATATTAAGTGTGTGTCAATTACTCCAAAATTGGCATTTCACAAAATCCCATCAGAAATTTACCCAATTCTGATGATCACGTGAAAAATACAGTGTATACCACAAACCCCATGCACTGGAAGAACTAAAAGAGAACACCAGGTGTGGAAATTTGCTCAATTTCAGATTTTAAACTCTCCAAATGCATATGAAAATTTTCTGAGAAGATACCAGAAATGTGTGGATAGAGGAAGTAAATCAGTATCATTTGTCTGGACTCCGTCTCATGTCGGAATTCTGGGAAATGAATCAGCTGATCAGGCAGCCAAAGAAGCCACCAAACAAACCCCTCAGGACATCAAGATCCACATATGGACTTCATCAAAAAGACTTGCATTAATCAATGGAGACAAACATGGAAAGCTACATCCAGGAGCAAGTAACACGATGTCTACATTTCCGAGTTCAAACTTCAACACCATCATTTCAACTGCAAAGACCAAGTTGTATTAACTCGACTACGTATTGGACATACTTCTATAATGTACAAACATCTCAACCGTGACCCTCCTCCCATGTGCGACCTCTGCAGATCCAACCTCACAGTTCATCATTTCATTTCAGCCTGTCATCGCTATGTACAACACAGAGAAAGATATGATATTCCCAACAGCCTACCAGATGCCCTAAGAATTTTAAACTTTATGAAAATAACAAAAATTGTATAACAAGTATAGCACACTTATCTAGAGAATTTAATGTTTTATGTACTATTACTGTTTTAAAGTATTGTATTTTTCATTGTAATCATGTTCTGTATTCTAAAGTAGTCGCAATATGACTTTATAATTGAAGCGACAATAAAGAAATTTAAAAAAATAATAAAATTCTAATGTCTCTTATGATAAGGTATGTGTTTACTATCATTGCAATTGTAACTGTGAGAATGTGAAGCAGTTGCACAGATATTATAACTGTTTCAGTGGGAGTCCAAGCTGTGACAACTGGTGTGTGAGCCACCATATATAAGATATATAGAAACAGTCCTATAAAACTGTTGTATAAAATAATTGAAAATTTTGAGATATAATAAAGGTTGTTCCTATATTAATTTTTTTTTTCCGAGCTTTATAGTTGATAATATTTGATTTGCACTAAAAAATTATTGAAATAGTGGCTATAGTATGAATGAAAATTTACTCTCATTTATACCTTATATTTATGCTATGTTAAGATATATATATTATGCATGGTTTCTGCCTACCATATTCTTGCTGTCACAGCACAAAACAGTAGTCATGTTGGACGAGACATCAATATTTGTGGAACATGTTGCTGTGCATGTTTAACAATACCCTTGAGTAAAGTCATTCTTCTCCAGGTTGTAACCGTGATACCAATGGAGAAGTAGGCCTAAATAATATAAGTATTCCTAATGTGCATGAGGCAATTCAAACTTTAGAAATTACACAATTTCTATTATCGCAAAGCCAAAATGATGACAGCGTTTCTGTGATTATCAGTGCATATAATCGACTAATGTACGATTTTGTGGGAAAATCAAAGCAGCACAGAAAAACTAACCATTTTTTGAAAGCAATATAAAAAACCAGAACAGCAGTACTATGAATCTTTTTTTTTAATTTGAATTATGAATAGCAGTGCTATGCATATAAATATTTTTAATCGCATATTATGTTTATTATTTATGTTTGTTTCATTTATTGTTTTCTTGTATTAAATAATACATAATTTGAGTTCCTTAAGTTTCAGTTTTATAAGAAAATTCACTTTTATGTTTTCTGATTTATACATTATTTTAGCTATCTCCATTTAAAAACATATAACTGAAGTTATTCTATAACTTGAGTTCACTGACAATCTTTTCCTTCCTGTTATGTTAAGTTTCGCCACTATGCACTTATTTAAAAAACCAATCAAAGTGGAGCAGAGTGTTGTATTAATCCATGGCATTATTTGCAAATTTCTGGTTTTGTAACATCCAGCCGAAAACAGAAGAGCCTAGTCACACTTAAAGAATGAAATGGACCATAGTCCCCCGCCTCCAAAAAAAGTTATTAGTTGTGTAGAACATAATGGACATGATTTCTGAGCATCAGAACTACCACCAATCAGAATAAACCATATTCAGTTGAACATCACTTTATGTTATTTACTTTTGCATTTTTTGCAGATATATACTAAATTTTTAGGCACCAAATTTTGTCGATAAATACTTAGCTCAATTATAAATTTTTTGGTTGTTTTCCCATTAATTTGTCATATTTTCCTGGTCCCCATGTACAAAATATATTAATTTACTTATTATGGTATGCTTATTTTATGTTACAATATATTATGCGTGATTTATATATACTGTATCCTTACTGTTGCAGCACAGAATGGTACGCATGTTGGGCGGGGCATCAATATTTTCAGAATGAATCATTGCTACATATGTTAACATTATGGTCAGCAAGGTCATTCTTCCCCAGATTGCATGATGATGGTGATGAAGTAGTAGGCCTAAATAATGAAAGTGTTCCAGTGTGCTCTAAAAATTACATCATGATTTTTATCATTCTATGATCACAAACCCTAAATGATGATACCATTTCTGTGAGTATTGCATTATAATTCACTAGTATATGACCATATGGAGAAAACAAAAAGCAAAGAAAAACTGACCGTATTTTTTAAATCAGCATAAAGCGCCACTACTCTGGATTTTTCTTTTTTTTAGTTTTAAATATCAATAATAGTACTGATATATTATTTAGTACTCTAAATAATGTGTTATGTTTATTATTTATGTTTGTTTCACTTATTGCTATCTTATATTAAATAATACATAATTAATGGAATTAATTGTTTTTCCACATAAGTCATGTGTTGGGTTGGAAAACTATGAAGCCTGGGACTTAAAAGTATTTACAACATTGGGGTATGTCATCTCAATACAATTTGAGATCATCTTGTGGTTTATCAGAAAAAATATGATCAGTTGGAAAATTTAATGTCGTGCCAGCATGTTGCCATGGTAGCTCAGTGGTTAGAGCAACCAGACGGAGATCAGGAGATCCATGGTTCAATCCCGGCTATGGCATTGAATTTTTCAGTCATCTGATTCTATCTTCCCAATACATAATTAGTTTGAGGAATAATCTAATAACACAGTTTCAATTCCAGAAGAAAATATACTTTTAAGTTTTCTCATTTAGATGTTATTTTAGCAGTTTCTTTGAAAACGTATAACTGAGTTTATGCTATATACTATTAACTATCAAAAATTAAAGTGCATTCTAAACAGTCCATTATTTTAGTGTCATTTCTTAACTTCACAATATATCACATCACTAAGTTCATCATAATACCAGCTTATAATCAAACCATCTTTCACATGCTATCTAATTTGGTGCTTGTCCAATGCATGTGTTTATTGAAGAAAACTGAGAAACAACAGAATGACGAAAACAACAGCGTGACTTATATGGATATTACAGAACTCGTGAAACATGCTTGCTTTTGAGTAACATAAATATGAAAAACTACTGTAATACAAATATTTATGAAAACTATTCTTAAAGGCATTAAGTTTTAAAAATACAAGAGTAATCCAGGAAGTAACAATCGTTTGGCTTTAATATATTCAGCAAAATATATATTAAATAAAAAGATATGTAGCTTACAAAACTTAATCTTATTTTATTTCTCCACATAATCACCTCCATCATTTAAGCAGTTGTCATCTGTCCATAAGCTTTACAAGTCCATTAGATCAAGATAATTGGGCACAATTTCACCAAGCAAAGAAAGATAAATTTTTGGGAAAGAAATTTGTAACTCTTCTAAGGTTATACATCTGTTTCGTTGTTTACTCGATTCTTCAAATCTTCTGTGATGTGTGACAAGCATTCAGGTCAAATTTTGTCATGCATATTTGTGCATCCATTGTTGAACATTTTACACCACTTTCTCTATTTCTTTCGTTCATTACCATGTTACCATACACTTCCTTTAGTTGACTAAATTTCTGTATATTTCAACTTCCAAGCATTCAAAAATCCAATACCCCACATCTCACAGTCAGCAGGACTTTGAATCACACAGTTCATTTTGAACAATCACAGAATGCACAATAACAACTTGTTTTATTTTAAACTCACACAACACCGAGAAAAGATGTCAACCAAACTATTCAACCTTGGAAAGATTTGCGCATTGGGAATGTGCAAATGGTTTATTTCCCGGATTACTCTCGATTATTTGAATAAAACTATTTGGAGCAGAGTTGGGATTTTTACTGCATAGTAATGCAGTTCATTCTGCCAACGAACTAGAGGACTGAGTTGCTAACAACATTTCAATCTTTTATTATATTCTTTTTTTTTCTCTTTGAAGAAAAACATTAATTGAAATGTTCCCCTAGAATATTAAGAGAAAATACTTAATATTCTAAAATCTTTTCAGTGTGTTTAAGCAAGGAAAATTTCAATTTGTTGGTATCTGTCACAGAGTAACAGAGCTGAGTGATAAACTCAATGCCTACTGATGTTAGGTAGAACCATACACTCATTGGGTGTGAAATGGCCAACAAGTTTACTCACGGATTCTGCTCTCATAGTATGAGGTTCTTTTATGTGTAAATAACTGTCAAATGGAACCAGTAGCTTTATTTTCCTTCTTAAGGAAACCATATTAAAAATTTCACTAATTTTTTTTTTTTTTTTTGCACTTGCTTTCCATTGTGTTGAACCTGCAAGCATGGAAACCAGAGTCTACCATGGTAACCAATACTCTATGAAGGATGACAGTTTGTGTTAAATACACACTAAAGACAGCTAAACCTTTAAAACATCCTTGGAGTCCAGATCATGAGGCCAACAATCAAGATTCACTTTGTTAATGTTCCCACATGAACAAAATGCCAACTGTAAAATACTAATACAGTTACATGCACTGCTACAGCGTCAATTCAGTTTTTTTGGTTTACACAATTCTGCCAACAAAATAAGGAAGAAAAGGTTTTGTTTTCATCCATTTTCACAGTTCAATTACCCATGTTTAAAATTATTTCTAATAACTCTGTACTTAGAAGGATTTGTATACAAACACCTTCCCACTAACATTCCTTTCTGCCTGGAACATAATGCATACTTGCCAACTTCCTTATAAAACTTTCCCTCATTCAATAAAGTATAATAATTTTATAGCCGAAAAATAGAATACATAAAATGTTCAATGCAGTAACTGCACAAAAATTAATGTAAAATAAGTGGGAATTCCATTTTATAAGAATCGTTAAAGAATCTTTCTGTCATACATGATGAAGTTCTTCCTTGTATTAAACAGTAGCAAAGAACACCACTTCCTAGGCTATACACAAATTTCTAGTCCATATTTTACACTTCATACCATCAACTATAACCAAAGCCTGTCACAAAACTGCTAAACTTATATCCCATAGATATAGAATGTGTATAAGATAAATAATTTATGAGGGATAGTTGACTTTACAATTCATGTCTACTAAATGCTTGCACTCATTTACTGCTCATTGGTTACTGCTGGTTATCACTGGAGGCAATCAAATTTAAATCCCACAAAACAAAGTACGCACGTATTGCACTTTGTTGCAGCCCACTGAAGGATAAATGCATAGATAAGCTCTGGCCTATCACAGCACTACATTATTAGCGTGGTATTCAGGCTGTAATCAATCGTAAGTTAGCAAGAAGTCTTACATTACCATCATAAAACAATTACAGTATAACGCATTAGAAATTAATGTTCTGTTAAGTTAATGATGAAAATCTACAACACTTTGAATAAGTCCAAAAAACAAAATATAAAAAAGGCATCCACTTCTGTAAATCATAAAAGGCCTCCATTGGCATAAATTTCACAAACCACAAAAGTTGGCAAGTATGATAATGCCATTAACAAATGACTACAACATAAAACCAAGTCTTAGCATCATATAAAACTAATGTACATAATTATGCAGCTCTATACATCACTTCTTGGACGGTTAATTTAATTCAGATCAAAAAGGGCAAACTTTCATGTTTATACAAGGCACTTCCCCCAAAAAATGTTCAATCATTATAAAATGTCCAACAACTACTTTTGTGTAAGACTCTCAAATCTATTCTGGAGTTTCTCTTGGCTTGCCAACTTATAAATATTAAAGTTAGGCATATAAGAAAGAATGCAATTTTGTATCTTCCTCCCCCTTGATGTGAGCATACATTAGTAGAAAAAGTTTAATGTTCATGGTGCAAAAGGCCATAGCTTAATAGATATTAATGGCTAGAAACAATATTTTCTTTTAAGTACTCCAATTTCATAGTGGTCAATGTAAAAGGGGCACAAAAGCAAAAGCTGAAGAACAGAAATTATTTCTTTCTTTTTTTATTGTATTGTGTTTAGCACAGTTTTGTAGCACAGATTATTTTATTAAAATATGAATCAGATGCAATAACACTGTATGCCGTCTCTTTTTATGCCAAAGGTTATTCTGGGTGATCAAATTTAATACGCCTACCGCCATAGTGTGGGGGTAGTGTGTCTGGCTCATATGCAGAGGTCCTGAGTTCAAATCTCAGTTAGTCGGGCAACTCTAAGCTCTAAGGATCCAGGGCCCATTTGAGCATCATTTAAACCATTTTGCTCATTCATCATCCAATACGACCTAACCAGTTAAAGTTAAACTTCAAGCAAAGGAAAAATGCAATAAGAAAGCAATGATGTAATTTTTAAGTTAAAAGTAATCCAAACACTACAAAATTGCAATATTTTTAGGGAGTAGCATAAAATCAATTGTAGTTTTACTTCATAATTTGATCAATGACTCCACATTATCTTTGGTCAAAAATGTCTAGACTTCTTACAATATTACTGTCAAGTTAAAAAAGGCGGATTAGAGGATAAAACTAGACATCCTATTTTGTGCACATTTTATGTTGACCGTCTCAACTGGTATTTAAATACCTTAACTTATGGCATGCTGTCATCATTGCTTTTCCATTTTGTATTATTTTGCACTGCTTTTTATCCCTAGTACACATGACAAAACATCTTTTAAAAACATACAGAAACAAATTACAGGAAGAAAACTTATCAATGGTGCTCTGTGTTTCATAGTTTCAGAGTTATTTACGATCTTTTATAAGAACCAAGCTGCAATGTCACAATGAAGGTACCATCTCAAAGTTCAGCAAGTGTCTACATTCTGCAAAGATAGGATTTCACTCCGTCATACAGTGTTACCAAGAGCATTCCTAAGCAGCAGTCAAAGTTATTCCACTTTTTAAAATGAATTTTCGAGTGAACAAGAAGAGTAATAGAAAATGTTATTACAAGGAATTTGTAACAGCTATACTGGAGTAACAGATGGGGAAACATTCATTATCTAATTGTTATACATTTTTACAGCATGAACAGAGATACATGAATGATTTAATTTTATGAGTAAAATATTTTACTTTTCTGTGCACTTTAACATAAAGAGTTACCTTTTGAAAGATGCATACTCTAAGCCTTTCAAACTTGAATACATCTCCATTTTTCAAAATAGGCAATGATTTTCACCATGATTGAAGATAATAAAATACTGCATATGCCATTTAAACAAATACCATTGCACAGAGCATGCAAAATTCAGTTTATAATGCACAAAAATTAAAAATACTGATGTTATTCACTTTAAGGTAAGCAAAGAATCAACATATGAGGGTGAGTCAAATATAAACCTGAATTTAGCCCCTCAACCTCTCAGACAACCCTGAGTGGATAGAGTGGGTCATTAAGGCCAATTTATTCTAAATGGGGGGGAACCTGCTTGATGAGCTTTTCTCTCTTTCATCCCTTCTAAGTACAGCCATGAGTGAGCAAGAGGTTTCATCACCCATTGCACAATGCATTATAATTAAGCTTTTTAATGAAGGAGGGTGTAAACCATCTGAAATGTTGTAAAGGTTGACAGCAAAGTTTGGGGATGCTACAGTTTCTCAGACCCAAGTGTTTGATTGGGCCAGCAAGTTTAAAGGTGGACGAAGAAATGCAGAAAATGAAAGACATAATCAACACCCAAGGACAAGTTTCACAGATGATAACATCCATGCAGTTCTTGGCCTTGTAGGTGGTGACCGGCAGTTGATTAAATCATTTTAGAGGCAAGTATCAGCCATGGGAATGCTCATATCATCGCAGCACTCATCCTTCAGCTCAGGCCTCACAAAGTGGTTTTGATGAGAAGACAATGCATTGGAAAACACTTGAACACCCTCCCTGCAGCTCAGATTTGTCCCCCTGTGATTATGTTTTGTTTGTGCCCTTGAAAAAAACACTAGGAGGGGAAAGATTTGAGAACCAAGGAAATTGAGTGCAACTGGTTGACAATTCAACATCAGTTTTTTTGAAGAACAGATCTACAAGCTTCCAAAATAGTGGAGAAAATGTATAACATGTGCAGGAAACTGTACAGGAGACTATGTTGAGAATAGTTTTTTTTTTTTTTTTTTTTGTATTTTTATGGTCAATAAACTATATTAAAAAAAACCAGTTTATATCTGACTCGCTCTTGTAAATTAATTTTCAACTTAAATTATACATTTCAACAGCTATACTGATACCCTTTTATGGCTCAAAGACCCAACCCACTGCTGGAGCTGCCCAGAGTGGGCGATCAATGATCCATACAATTTAAACAGCCCTCTAGTTTCCACAGGGAATAAATAATCTTTCCTTGAAGCAAGCATATGCACCATCTATACAGCAGTGCCTCACAGTCATGCCTGCAAAACCTGAAAACACAACTGAAAAATGAGAGGGACATGGAATAAAAGGGAAATGAGAAAAAGGAAATTGCGATAGAAGAGAAACCACACCAGCATTTGCCTACCACACAGGGAAAAGCACAAAACCAGAAGGTCAGAGAGGGCGGTCAATGGGAATTGAACCCAGGACCTCCAAAATGCAAGCCTCACATATAACTGTGGTGCCATCTTGCTCAGTAATCGACAATCTTATACCAGCATAACTAAAATGGCTCTTCATATTGCTACAGCAGAACTCCTATTCATTACACAAACTTCTTTCTAGAAGCAACAAGAATTTAACACTTTCCTTTGGTGTAGCTGGAAATGGACTGATTTTTGTCAACAATGTCTATAATCAAGCCAGTGCACATTCATATGTTACAAAGGTACATATATGATATAGCTTTTAAGACCACGATTACATGTTTTTTAATTAACTTGTAGTTGTATTTTCCTAAGAAAGGCATTGTCACTTTCAATAGCATAAATCCAAAATGTGCAACTTCATTTGTTCCATTACAGACAGTCAGTAAAATAAATAATTGTGTTACACAGCGCAGAAATGCCATACACATTCACATGATACCAATAATTAGGGCCCGGATTTTTAGATAGAATAAATCTTCATTTTAGGTTTCTTATATGCTTAAAATACGTTTTTTTAGGTTCTTCTTGATTAAAATACCTTTTTTTGTGTTTTACTTCATGGATCTATCAATATTTTTGCTTTTCTGGAACTTAGTTGTAAGATTTATCTTTTGGCTTGCAGTAGATAGTTACATACATTCTCAAATTTTCTGGCGTAAACGATTTCCTATTATCACGTAACACATTATTGTATGAAGAAAAGGTTCTTTCAATTAACATGATGTCATTGGAGCGTAGAACATAGATGCCAGTGCAGCAGGTTCTAGGGGTAGTTCTCCTGTATACTTTTCTCCCTGCAATACTGAACTGATAATTTTCATATCTTCAAAAGCAGGATTTTGTTGAAGAATCTTCTGCAACTTCGAAGAACACGCAACTCCCACTGGTCCATGTATTTCTTTACTGGAAACATTGCCAATGATATCTAGAGCATTTTTCAGTGGCAAAGTTGTACTTTCCAATGGAGAGTAGCTTCTGATATAAAACAAAAATTGTCTTAATGTATGCAAGGGAAGCGGCAAGAGTGGGGCACTCGAGTGATTTCTTAGCCTTGGCAATGCAGGAAGCTTCTGTTTCATCCAATTCATTGACAACATTTTTAACGTCTTTTAAGTGCTCGGCATAGTAAATGAATGGTAGCAAACAGCCAAATACGCTCCTCCTGACCTACTATCAGCTGCATCCAGGTGTCACCACGTCACATGTGCTGCATTTAACTATAGTAACTTGAACTACCTACTGGCTATAAGTAGTGGAAATAATTTTACAATAAGTTTCAATCCGAAAATAACATTTTCCATTTTGAAAAAGGAAAAACAGATATTTAGGTTATTTTAGGTGTCAACCCCTCAATTAGGTTTTTTTAGGTGTAATGAAATTCACATATTCTGCTCCAGGAAGTGTAAAACGAGTATATATCTTGAAATGTGTTAATTAAATAGCGAGGAAAAATATAGGTTAAAACCTAAAAATCCAGGCCCTATCAATAATAAATACACACAATGTTAACTCTAGCCTGCAAAAGCAATGTACCACATCTAGAATATGTAACCTTGTACACTCCATTGACATTTAATTTCAAAAGTTTTAACATAAGTGAAGAAAAACGAAAAGTGATCATATAAATAGCACAATAAACACATCCACTCTGATTTTTCAAATTTCTGTATGAACCAGTAAGCGTTACGAAAATAAGCAGTATGTTCCCATAAAACCATATAACTTACATTATTTACACAAAAACTGAAAACTTTTTACATAATATACAAAAATAGTATGAGGAACTTAAACCTTAAAAACGACAGTTTGAGCAAATACAGTTTGCTGTTAAAAATGAATGAGATGGAAAAAAATTCTGAGAGCTTTAAGTACTGTAAGCATTGATTCAGTATAAACTCTTCTAAGACTTTTAAGCATGCTGATGATTTTTTGTTATGGGTTCCTAATTTCTAACAGTTTGCCTTCCATAGAAAACAATTAGTGCAATATATATTAATAGCTCTCAGCCTATTTAAAAGCTAAAGTTATCTATTTTGTAGACATTTGGCTCTTTGATTTCAAGTTTCTTCCGCAACACAGAATTCTTCTGGAACAATCAAAATATGCACAACGTCAAAAGGCAATGTTATCAAATACAGTATAACCCCATATATGGAAAATTACCTAAGATGCAGTTAAAACAGCTTCTCCATCTTTTTATTCAAAAGTTACAGTGAAAGATGTAATTTTTCACTTATATGTCATTTTGCCAAAGTTAACTTAAAGAGCAGAAAAAATTGTTTTGAATGTCAAATTCCTTTTGTGCACAGCAAAATGGTTGCAGCATTAAGTACAATTTACATTTACTAATAAGTTGAATGACTGTCTCATAGCTTAGGTGGGGAAGGAAGGTCTCTGAATTCCTGGAAATGCGGGTATTTAAATTTGTATCCTACAAAATCAGCCATTGCAACATCAATTTGATCACCATAATTTTAAAACATTACAATTTTCACAATTTATATGGAATTTTTACTCATCCAATCCATAAAAAAAAAAGTTTGAAAGCTGAATTATATGAGCCCTTAGGTTTTTTTAATTATGCAAACTGCTAAGCAAAAGGTGTGTCTTAGGTCCATCTTTGTCACCCACCTTACAGCTCTTTACAAAGATGAAGACTCTATTATCAGTGGAAAGGCAGCACAAGGAACACAAGTTACTCTGAAATTAACAACTTAAAAACATTAGATTCTTCTAGAGCTGCACTAGTTTTCTAGATGAACTTTGCTACTGAGCTCTGAAACGTCCCACAGGAAATAAACCTGTCAAAGAGATCCAGTGTCACAATTAATCAAAAACAAAACGCTTGATCTATGCAACTACAGAAGTGAGAGGCTTTGGCCAATTACATGCAAGCCTATAGTGGAATGCTTGTTTATAGTCATGTCACACAAATGATATTTCAGTTTTTATATGAACATAAAACATGTTTATAGTATGCGTAATAGCTTGCTCCATTTGATAAATAACACTGAAACATTTAAGATTTAAAATCATGCTAAAAGGCTACAACATATCAACAATGTTTCGAGACAAATCTGTCTAGCATAAAGTTAAAGTAGAATTTAAAACTCATTAGATTTCAAAGTTCAAATCAGCTGAGTGGTATCACGGATAGTCATTAGTGTTACACAGTTGAGGCATAAATCCATATTTTACATGCAAGATTTATTTTTTACTCCTGCTTTCTTTAAAGCTTTAGAAATATACTGTATGAAACATACAAATAAATTATACTGCCTTTGATTCTTAAAATTGTTTGGAAAAATGAAAATGTTTTTTTATAGTGTTTAACACCCATTCTTGCTACCTCAGGCAGTGGACCCTGATGATATATGACATGAAATGATACTTTGGGAAGGAAATGTTCCAGGCATTTGCCTGTTATGAGAACTGAGGAACACCTGGAAAAAGCCTCAGTGAGAAATGATGGTCCTGGCAGGATTTGAATTGTGGTCCTCCTACTCACAAATCCATGCTTTAACAGGGTTGTCCACCTGTGGCAGTACTAACATTTATGGAGTTAGCAGCACACGCAAGAAAGAATTAACATTAAATAAAAATAATCCTACAGCACCGAATACTATATTTAATGATAATTACCTAGTGTATGGGTTAATCTATTTTGCTGAGGTGATTAGCATTTAAACTGAATAGATAAAAAAAGATTTTCTCCACACTATTTTGAGACCACCTCATTGTGTTCTGAGAATTAATCTGCCTGACAACTGGAATTTTTGCTGAGATCCTCTACGAGACATTTCTGTATCATCTTGCTCTCAGGTTTAAGTTAACCTATTGCTTTTAAGCTCTCTATAGCTTCTTTACATTTGCACAACATTTAATCCGGTTTGGTGGCAAATAACTGAATAAATAAGAAATGCAGCTGCAGAAGAATTCCCTTCCCTTCCTTTCAAAATGGACAATTTCCCAATAAAATTTCATTGTCTGCATGTTTCACAGTTACAGAAATTTATGGGCAGCTGATTCAGCAAGTATGTGAAATATACATGAACTGTATTTAAGGAGCAGAATGAGTGTGATACCAATATTAGAAGCATATTGATGAGGCTTCACTGAATTAGAACAAACTGTCCACATTAAAAGGATATTGCTGTTACTTCATACCATTTACCTTATTGGTATGGCTAAGGAGGTACAAGCTAAACCTGTTTTTCTTCAATACTCTTCTTTGTATTACTACATTATGCATATCAATGGCTCAGTTCAATGCTGTTAAAAGTCAAAGAACCACTTTTTTTTTTAGCAGAGCATTTAGAAGTTTTAATCCTTTAAGAAATATACTTTTGATTGTTCCAAGGTTATAGGGTAATCCAACTGCTATTAAAATACAAGTACTGTGTATGTAACACTATATCTCAGCTGTATAGTGAAAAGTTCTTCCTAATCTAAACTGACAAGCACAAAAATGACAGTTGTTTAGTTTTCACACAACTGAAATGAGCCATCAATGTGTTTTCTTTTTCAAGCTCTATTTGTCATAATCAAATTAAAGGTCTTAGATAGGGTTGCCAAATATCCAGATTTTATAGGAACGTGCCACATTTGTGTCGAATGTTTGGGCAGTTTATGTTTAAGAAGGCAATTCTCACAAATTTCACCTTATTTTGAACTTCAAAATAAATACTTGTAATTCTAGTTCTATTATAATATAGAACAGAAAGCTTGATACCATTAGAACAAGCATAAAAGCAAAGAAAATGAAGTAGAGATGAAATACTTAAGAAGAATTGCAGGAAAGACTAGAAGGGATAGGATTAGAAATGAAAGAATAAGAGAAATAAAATTAAAGAAATCATACCTGAAGCTACAGAAGAGAAACAACTGAAGTGATTTGGACATGTCTACAAAAACCAGAAGAAAGGAAAGATAAGTAGAATAATAATGACGAGAGTAGAAGAAAAAATATGAAAAGGAAGACCAAGAATTAAACAGAAAAACACAGTAGAAAGAATCGCACAAAAACAAGGGAAAACAATGGTTGAAGTAAAAAGAATGTTCCAGTTCTGATGAATACCAAACAGCTACATTTCCTTCAAATAATACTATTTCTCACCTTTTGGGTTTTCTCTCTAATGTGAGAGTTTATGGCACTTTGCACTTGGATTGTCCAGTGTGATGTATATGAGGTGATGGGTTAAAAAATATTGATTTAAATTACAGTAGTCAAATTCGGACAATTGTTTAGCCAGCAACAAGAAATTGCAGTTTCAACACGCAAAAAATGCTGATGAATATAGGATAATCTATACAGTATGCAAACATTGCAGGCTAAGAATTGAAGATAATTTTTTTTTCCTCTTAAAAATGTGTAATTTTGGTTTGAGTTCTCTGATAAACTAAAGATCAATGTGATTTTTGCTCTTGCAAAAGGTGTACTCTTCATTGATATTTGTGCCTTGTTTAAGTTAAAGCTTCAGAACTGTATGAGTATTCCATTGTTAAATCATAATAGATGCCTAAATTCAATGAAAATGAAAAGTAATTGAATATTTTCCAGCACAAAGACAATGCAGCAAAATTAAAAGCATGGGAAAAAAAATCTATAACCAGAAGAATAAGGATCTGAATATAATTTTGAAATTCCTCCCCCTTATGAAGTCAGCAGATTCATCACTTTGTCAACATCAGATGTATCCACATTGACAACACAGACACTTCAAGATAATTTACCTGTGAATCCGGAGCTGAGAATGGGAGCAAGTGTTCGCAAAACATGTCGTAAATTAAATCAAGTGCACTTTAATTGTTACATTAACAACTTTCTACCTATCTGACCCTTCACTTCACTGCCCATTTCCTCACATAGTTTCCTTTTGTTTGGGCATACCTATGCATCTCAAATGAGTTTTTTGAGAGGATGTTTTCGCACTTGAACTTGAAATGGTCCAATATAAAAATATAAGTTTTGCTCTCTTGATAAAATCCAAACTATTAATTCTTGCGAACATTTTTATGAAAGTGTTAAGAATGACCAGAAAGTTGTTAACTGGCAGCGAAATGAAACGCACACTACTAAATGAACTGGTATGAACAATGAAATAACATATAAGCTTCAACTACATGTAGAAATGTTAAGGCACCTACCAATAAACTGAACAATGATTACAATTTAAATTTAAAATCATTGGAACTTCACACAGTGAAACAAATACGGAAAATGAATTGGCATTAAGCACTTATATTGCTTCACTTACCAAATTACTGGTATGAAGGTTTCAAGGATATATTGCCTCCTTTTATGGCCGCTGGTCAACTAACTGGTGATTTCTCAATCTTCTTCGGTAACTGTAACATCATCTGGTGTGAGGTGATGAATTTTGAGATTAAACTATCGTCTGCTGGAATTTCAAAGTTTATAATATGATGTCCAAAACTTTGGATATATATTCTTTATTATCACCTCAATTCTATACAGAATTATGTACTAATTATACCAGCTCGAAGCTAGCTCAATACATAACCCCACAGAACTGATCTTATGAGAAAAAATGTATACCAAGAGTTTTGAATATCGATTCATGAACTTTGAAATTCCAGCAGATAATAATGTAATCTTTAAATTCACCAATCCCATGCCAGATGATGCTATCTAGGAGGGAGGAGGTGGAAGAGGAAGAAGAAGAAATCAAATTTAGTTGGCGAGCAGCCAAAAATGGGGACAATAGATCCTCCAAACATCCTGCCAGTAATTTGTTAAGTCAGGCAATGAGTTATTAATGTCGATTCATTTATATAATTTAACAATTTCATAATAGAATAAATTTTGGCGTTTGGAATTAAAGTTTGAAAAAAGCAAGTCCCTTGATTTTCTTGAAACTATGTTTGTTCCATTCGGATTTCAGATATTTGGCAACCCTGGCTAAAAGATGTGACAATTCAAATGCTCCACACTGTATCTTTTAGTTTGTTGCCCTCAGCATGATGCTACTCTTGCAAAGCAGAGCCAAAAATCTACAATGCACACAGAACTAAAACGCTGTTTAACATAAAATAAAATTAAGACATAAACATAATTTGTAAATTACAAACAAAAACACTTGAACACAACATAATGGTACATCTCTAGTTAAAGATGGCATAGAGATTGTTAAATTCTATAAAATGCAGTTGGAGAACTAAATTCTGGCTCTCAACTATTGAGGAACAGATCATCCTTCTTCTTAGAAATTCTTCTTACAGACATCACAATGCCGCTGATTATAATTAGCAGTGCTGGTAGGCCCAGACCAATACTAATCACAAGAATCACAAGGAGTGAGAAGTTTTCATCTGGTGGCTTTCCATATCCAACCATGAAGGTCCTGAAATTCAATCCAATGGAATTAATTTATGTGCAGTGTTAAATGTCATTATTCATGGAGGGAGACAAATTGTTAAGGTACTCGTCCACGATGCAACTTAAATGGCTTGCAACTTCGAACTGCGCAACAAAAGTGGAGTTGCATCATGTAAACTGCCAAGCAAGTAGGAAAATTGCACACACAACTCAAATTCAGCGCAACTTCTAAGTGGCGTGCAACTTAGGAAGTTGCTTTGTGTACGCAGCGAAAAAAAGAAAGTTGCGCCATCTGAAAGTGGCTTGAACAGTTTAGAAAACTTTTGTGGCGTATTCCGTGCAACTTTGTTATGTTGTCTGCTGTGATAGCAAATAGCTGTTTGAGAGGTAGGTACAAGGATTATAATTTGTGTTACACTAAATACAGAATTAAGACAGATACGTGCATTTTATTTCCTTAACAATACGAACAATTTATTGTAGTACGGTAACAATTTGTTTCTTCATAGCTAATAATGTAAATGGACGAGGAAAATGACAAAAAAGTTTATTGAACTGATTGAGACCAAAGATTGCTTGTGGAGAGTAGACACTGCGGATTACAGAAATAAACAAAGGCAACAAAATACGTTACATGATATAGAAATAGAGTTCTACATGTCAGCAGAGGAAATTAAAAGTAAAAATCCACAGGTTGAGAACCCAGTTCACCAACGAAAAGAACAAAATGAAGGCAGGGAAATCTGGAAGTGGTGCATAAGACAAGTATAAAACAAAATGGGAATTTTACGATGCACTGCAGTTTATGTTTTACCACACCAGCACCAATAATGATCAGTAGATTAGTAGATTCTTTGGTAACTACCAACACTCTTTAAATGTAGCGATACTGCCATGGAACCTCTCCTTCACGGCAAAAAATACTTCTTGAATTCCTGAAATTTTTTGCTGCAGTATGAGAATTCATACTTACAGTTCTTTGCAATGGCACAAAGTCTTAGTTCTTGTTGTGCCAAATATAAGAAATAAATACATCTTTGACTGATAGCTGCTGCCTAAAAAAAAATATTAAACTCGGTAATGTTGCCGCTCCATTATTTTAAGCCGAATTACCTGTAGCTAGAAATCTCAGTGTCAACACAAGACGTTCTGTTGCTGATATTGACCTCATTATTGTATCTTGCTTTTGTATTACATGTGCTATTCTTCTAAGCAGATAATTAAAATCAACCACTGACATGCGTAGGAAATTCTAAATTTTGATCTCCGTCGTAGAACTCTTGCAGCAAGTTGTTTACTGGCCGTCCTTTTACGTTTTTCTCTATGTCAACGAAGTAAAATAAGAGACAGGCATGCTATGGATAAAACTTCATTATCAGATGACATATTCGCCATAACAAGCACACAGCTGACTAGAAAGTGGCATGCAGAAAAATTGCCGCCACAAATATAGCATCGTGTAAACGCTTGGTGCAACATTTCTGTGGACGTGCCACTTTTATAGTGGCACAACTCGAAATCGTGCAACTTTGCAAGCTGTGTGTAAACAGAACGTGCCACATTTGTGGCCCGCAAGAAAAGTGGCATGCCATAAAACTGGCATCGTGGACGAGTACCTTTAACCTTTTAGTCCACAAGCCTTTAAGGCTGGTTCACAATAACTGAGAATAGAAACCATAATAAGAATGACAAAGTTACAATACATGTATTATAATCTGAACTTTCACAGTCAATGGGATGCTTTCCCGGAATCCCAGGAATGAGAAGAAGAGTTGGTCAAATTTTACCTTTCTCATTCTCATTCCTAGGCACAGCATATTAGACCCATACTGAGCATATGAGACTCTTCACTGTAGAAATTATTCAAGATGGCCATGACATGAAACAGTCGCTAGAGCACTCTCTAGTCAAAGATGAGAAAATGAAACCTGAAGAAATTCAGCAAATGTGAATTCTGACTCTGTCAGATTCATTGAGCGTTGGTACCTCTAAGGAAAACGTCACATGTAGTCACTTTATATGCAACTCAAAACTGGCTATTGCCTCAAAAACAATACAAAAACTACAAAAGTTAAAACCGATAGAAATTAACAAAGAACAATAAATAACTTTAATGTATGCCATTAAATAAAGGAATGAAAGCTTGGTAGATTAGATTAGATTTATTGTCAACCTTAGGAATTATAAGAATTCATGGTATCGTCAAGAAAAACAGTAAATGAACAAGATAAGAATAAATATGTACACTTAATTACAATATGTTAAATTACACACCCTAGAAGTATCATAGTTATTTAAAAGTATTTGCAAATTCTTCAATTGAATAAAAACAGTGCTGCAATAACAATTCTTTTACTTTGCATTTAAATGTAGCTTCTGAGGTGGTAAGTTTTATATTATCAAGTAACTTGTTGTATAATGTAATCCCAGAATGTCATGCTTTTGCCAAATAATGACGTGTTGTGTGTAATTATGCTCAATTTATGCCTGTTTCTTGTGTGATAGCTATGCTTTTCACAGTTTGCCCGAAAGTATACCAGATTTTTCCTAACAAAAGTGACAACTTCTAATATATACAGGCAAGGAAGTCTCAATATGTGGAGTGTTTGAAATAAATTGTTGCAGGAATCCCTTTGTTTCTTCCCCATTATTATTCTAATAGCTTGTTTTTGAATTTTGAAGATTATATTTTCTTTATCATAGTTACCCCAAAATATCACGCCAAATTTCAATAAACTGTTGAAGTGTGCAAAGTATAGATTCCTCAGAGGTTTTAAGTTTGGAATATTTTTTATAGATCTAAACATAAAACAAAGCTGACTCAACTTAGATGCCAGTTTCTCAACGTGCGTGCTCCATTTCATATGCTCATCAATCCATAAAACCAGAAATTTAGTAGTGGGTCTATAATGTACTAATTCATTTTCTAGTTTTATTTGTGGCTTATGGACAGTGGTATTTTGAACGTGACTGAATGAAATGGCAACAGATTTATTCTTATTTATTACCAACTTATTTTGAACGAACCATTCCTGCAATCGATATATCTGCTTCAACATCTTTATTACTACCCATTATGTCTATGGATGTGTCATCAGCAAACAAAACAATGTTACTTGGATGTAGATAAGTTTACCTTGGGGAACTCCACAAGTTACACATTTTTTATTAGATCTATACACTTCAGATGTATTATTATGGGAATTTGCTTGTACTATTTCAACTAGTTGCTCGCATTGATTTAGATATGACTTAAACCAGTCGTTTGCCAGACCTCTTATCCCAAAGGATTCCAATTTTTTCAGCAAAATGTTATGACTGACTACGTCAAAGGCCTTGGAAAGGTCTAGAAATATTCCAATATTGTTTTCTTTTTTATCTAGTGAACTGTATACTGCATCTAAGAAATTAAATATGGCTGTCTCAATCGATTTACCTTTAATGAACCCATTTTGTGCTGCAGTTAACATATTATGTTTTTGTATGAAGTTTTGACATCTATTATACATAGCCTTTTCTAGTACTTTTGAGATGGAAGATAGTATTGCTAGTCTATAGTTTTCAGTTTTGCTCTTGTCACCCTTTTTAAATATAGGTATTATTTTTGCAGTTTTCATACACTCGGGAAACACGCCTGTTGAGAAGGAAGCATTAATTAAATAGCAAAGAGGTGCAACAAAAAGCTCATAACAGTTTTTAGAAATATAATCAGGAATTTCATCTATTCCATGGGAGGTTTTATTTTTCATGCTCCTTAATATTTTACTCACTTCGCTAGCTGTGACCGGATAAAGGTAGAGTGTATTTTTATTTCTGGGGATTTGCTCACTTATCCATGGTGTTTTCTGTTTATGTGCAAGATCATTGATTATGTTTACAAAGTAATCATTAAATGATCTTGCTACTTCTTTTGGGTCCAAGATAAGCTCGGATATAATTGATCGCATTTAGATAATGCTAATATATTGAAATTTTGACTTTGGCTAATCTGCATTGCGTTGGCTGAATTGGAAGCAGGTGCAAAAATATCATTGGTCAATTAAAAACAAATGAAATCCCAATGCGCAAAATTGACTTTCCACTTTGCAAAAAATGTGATTATCAATATGCATTCACATTCTCATTACTGGGCTGTTGTGAACCAAAATCTTGTATGTTGGATTGCTTCCCATTCTTGTTTCTGTTTTGGCTATCCTTCTCGGGCTATTGTGAATCAGCTTTAAAAATGCAAAGTATAAGTCATTTAAAACCAAGCTCTTATAAATGGCAAAGGTTTTGTTTTATTATTATTGCTACAACAAAAATATCAAGTACTTACCATGATGTATAGTTTGTTTTCTTGTAAAAACCATCCTCCTTGAGACCAAATGAAACATAAGTTGATTCCACAAGCATTCTGTTCAGTTGCAATTCATAGTATGCATACATCAGCGTATTATTCAAATGAGTAGCGTGATTACGGATTTTGCCTGCGCCATATGTGTTGGTTTCTGTGGAGTTGACGAGGCCTTTCTCTTTTGCAACATATGCCACAGGGCGCCACTGTAGATAGCCTCCTCCCTGACCATCAACACTTGATGGGGTCTCGATATCTATAAGCTGAGTGAAACAGGAATTATTGTTAAGCACATAATCACAAGCATAAGTGGAAGAAATAATAGTAATATCACATAAAAGATTTAATAGCATTATATACCTACTGTTTCAAAAGAAAGAAAAAAAATCCGATGCAATACATTTACATGACATTCTCTACCCTCTATCTTTATTAGTGAGTATACATACTATTCTTACTAAAGCTTATTTTTCTATCTACTACATTTAATCCAAAAAAAAACCTTTGCAAAAATAACTACAATCCACATTTTGTTATAAATACAAAGAGAACAATGATAGTCAAATGTTGAAGAACTGGACGCTATATGTTGGCCTTAAAATTCCACGCTGTTTCCATGCAATCACGAGAAACAACTGAAAATCGATAGGACTTCAAAAAAATTACAAGTATTCAGCAATTTGAACCTTTAATAACGGATATCTCAGAAATAGCTTATGCCACAAAAAAAAACTTATTTTAAGTAAATTGTGTGTTTTAATGAGATCTACATTTTTTGTGTGGTACGCTTTCGTCTATCACTTAATGTTTACAAGTTATACAAGATTATACAAAATTTCTTCTGGATGAAGAGGTCTTCCTAGGCTATTCCCAGAAAATTCAATATCATGTCAATATCTTTCATATACAGTATGTTATTCAAAATCATCAGAGACATTTTTTAGAAAATCAAAATTTTCAAAAAGTGTTCTATGTAAAGAGTAGTTGAGGGTGGGGGAATTATGTTGAAAGTCTTTGTGTTGCATCCTTGGAAGATACTAAACTCAAATACCAAGTTTGGTATTTATCTGACTCTATGTTTTTGAGTATGCTGTTCACAGACAGACGCACACATGGACATATTTTCAAAAATACTTTATTTGGATTGAGAGCACCTCAAAACATGTATTTCCAGTGAAATTTCAGTACCAAATTTTTGGGTGGAATGCAAAACTTCCCCTACTTACTATTATGTAGTAAAGAAAGTAAAAAGAGTTAAATTCCGATGACTTTCTCTACCCAAAATAATTTATTTTTATTCCTCTTCTACAAACTACTCTTACAAAAATTTATTTTCCTATCTACTTCTTGATAAAGGAGATAAACATTTGCAGAAATGGTTATAGTACAAGAGGCATAAAGCAGGCTGAAGTGATATAAGTCAAATCTTTAAAAAAAATTGTTATATGCTAGCTTTGAAATTTTATATTCTTTGCAAGGCATAACAAACAAAAGAATCATTAAAAAGCTAAGCGATACAGCTTGTAACATTAAGAAGCCCCCCTTTTTTAAACAGCATTTAAAACCTGATATTGCATTTGGCACCACAGATACTGGAAAATAAATGATAATTGGGAAGAAAACATTCCAGGCCTAAATTTAGAGTAATTGTGTGGCATTTTCCAGCTATGAGGACTGAAGAAAACTGGAAAAAAATCTGTCAGGAAGGATGACAGGATTTCTACTGCAGATCTCTAATCAGGAGTACATGCCTTAATGACCTTCAACACCCACAACAGCACTTCAGCTTTCATCTTTTAATCTCATTTCTACCTGTAAATAGATAATAATGACTTACTGTGAACACTCCAGGGCTGTTTTCATCATCCAAACTTTTTTTGGCATTTATGCTCAATGCTGAATCGGCCTTGTCTCTATCGCCTACTACAGTAAATTCTGCAGCAAAACGTGAACAATTAAACTGTGAGCCAGTATCCACATTATCAAATTCCAGTTCCACTTGTGTGCTGTTCTCTGTATGCAATAGTCTTGGAAGTTCTTCTGAGTGATCCAGCCAACCAAACATTTTAAGCTACAAAAATACAAAATAATTTCATAATGTTTCTCAAAATCACATCTACACATTTAAAAAAGCTAAAATATACTTGTAAAGCTGCATTCAGGGGCAAAGCAGAGTTTATGTTACCTGTTATAAGAAATTTTACTCTATGAGGGTGGTCTGAAAAGTTTCTGACCTCAACATGAAGATGGCAGCACCCGTAAATAAAAGCTAGTGAATTTCGTTGTTCATCTGTGACAGTTACTCACCAAAGTTTCAGCCATTTTGGACACTCAGTTGTTATGTAGCAGTCGTTTGAGCGAGGTGATGTGAGTGTTTTTATGAAAATGGACAAAATCGAGTATCGAGCTGTCATTAAATATTTGTTTTTGAAAGGCAATACGCCTACGCAAATCAAAGATGAGTTGGATTCCGTGTATGGGGACTCTGTACCATCATTTACCACAGTGAAATTTTGGGCACCTGAATTTAAACGTGGCCGTAAGAGCTTGGGAGATGAACGTTTGGAACGTCCAAAAATTGCAACTACCGACGAAAACATCGCCAAAGTTCACCAAATGGTGCTAGACGACCACCGAATTAAAGTGAGAGAGATAGCAGAGGCTATGAACATGTCAAAAGAACGTGTTTGTCACATATTAAATCAACATTTAGACATGAAAGCTGTCTGCGCGTTGGGTGCCGCGTTTGCTCACGTTTGACCAAAAATGTGTTCAAATGAACATTTCCAACGCTCTGTTGGCGCAGTTTAGGCGCAATAAATCCGAGTTTTGGCGCCGATTAATTACTGTAGATGAAACTTGGATACACCATTATATGCCCAAAACAAAAATACAGTCCAAACAATGGACTGCAAAGGGGGAACCGGCTCCAAAAAAAAGCAAAAACTGTTTTTTCGGCTGGGAAAGTGGTGGCGACTGTTTTTTGAGATAGTCATGGAGTTATTTTAATCGATTATCTTCAAAAAGGAAAAACCATTATGGGAGCATACTACGCATCATTACTTGACAATGTGAAGGCGGAACGTGTGGAAAAACGGCCACATTTGCAGAAAAAGAAAATCCTGTTTCACCAAGACAATGCACCGTCTCACACCTCAGCGGTTGCAATGGCGAAAATCCACGAATTACGGTTTGATCATCTGCCTTACTCACCAGATCTAGCCCCAAGCGACTTCTTTTTGTTACCTCATCTGAAAATTGCGCTCGGAGGACAGAGATTTTCGTCAAATGAAGAGGCAATCACCTTTGTGAACAATTATTTTGCAGAGAAAAATGCTGAGTACTATTTGGACAGGTTACAGAGATGGGAGCATCGCTGGGAGAAGTGTGTAGAGTTACAAGGAGACTATGTTGAAAAATAAAAAAAAAAAAAAAATTCTGAAAAAGTGTCTTGTATCTTTATTAGGTCAGAAACTTTTCAGACCACCCTTGTATTCCTCTGATGTTAATGATCAAAATTATATTAAAGGATTTATGTAATTTGGCAGACCAGTATGGAATTAACATCAAAGAGATAAATTTCCATAAAATGCAGCATTTACAACCAACGCGGTTACACATACAAAATTGTGGTGTCAGTACTACATGGCACATCACGTGTTGCTAAACAGTTACCTTATTAGGCAAAGTATAAAAATCAGATGTGCTACATTCACAAGATTTGTTCTACCTACTATCTCTTATTTTTATACAGCTTCTACAAACTATTCTTGTGAAAGCTTATTTTTCTACCTACTTCATGCTAATCCAGATAAACCTTTACAGAAATAGTTTTAATTACAGTTTTTGTTATAGGTACAATGGGGGATAGAGGAAACCAAAGTGATATTCAAATGTTTAAAAGCATATCGCTATATGCTGGCCTCAATATTCCACACTCTTTCCAACATCACTAGAAACAAGTGAATATTGACAGCACTTTAAAAGAAATGACTAAGTATTGCAATACTCAAACCAATAATAATGAATATCTTGGAAATGGTTGGTGTCACAAGAAAATCACATTATATCCAAATACTTAAATTATTACTTATTTTATTTTCGCTAGATAGTTATAGAAAGGATTGCAATTAGACTAGAAAATTATATATCAATATATCCTTTGAATATATAAAAAACAGTATTTTTTAAATACCTGAGGGAGAGAGAAGGTGGAAAGATAGAAACACAAGACAAAACTTGAGGCAGTATTTTTAACACTTGAATAATTTCAATTAAATTATATAATATGTAAATTCAATAACAGCCTGCCTTGAAGCAATATGTGATTGTAATAATTTGTAAAATGTATGTAATAGTCATTGCAAATGTTTATATTATTGTATCCATGTATAATAATGTTATGTGAATACATTACATAATTTAATAATGTAGGAGCTGTGAGAATAATAAGTTTAAAGTTGCTAACAATGAGGTAACAATCAGGTAACCTTGAGACAATAATGAGTAAGGCAGTTTAAATACTACTAGTCATTATTAGAGCAGCAATAATGTAAATTTTGAGACAGTTTAAAAATAGCCAATCAACAAACAGAAAAAGCTTTAGTTAAATGCAGGTATTCTATTGGAGTAGGATTAGCCAATCAAAGACTTGAAATACAGAATTTTACAAGTTTAGACGGTTGAAATCAAGCCAGTTGCCTGCAGACCATGATAGTAACCGGATGCAAGATGCGTCCTCTAGAGAAATATAATACGTATTCGTGTGAGACGAAAAATAAGTGTACGTGTTAAAAGTACAAGTAATTAATTAAAGAATCTCACAGCTCTCTATATCAGTGAAGTGCTATTTAATTTGTGTCAAGGATTAATAAAAATGAGTGAATTAAAACTTAAAATCAGTGTAAGCCTACATTCTTCAGTCGCACCATGACCTTGCCAAGATATCCATGTCTCTAAAATAAATATTGACGCAGCCGAGGCAAACATAAACATAAATATTTAAAGAAACAGTTTAATTACAAAGTTAATATTATTTTTAAACTTGGGGCAACTGCCACCTGAAAATACATTTGGGGCGAAGGCTACCGAAAAATGTTTACTATACATGCGGTTACAACTACTACAAGTTCAGTTCCCCAACAGTTGAAATATAATACAACTCCTACTTCAAATTGGCTTTTCATACGTAGCAGCAACTACCCACTTCAAATTGGCATCCATACATGGAGCTAAAATAAATAAACAACAAACAAAACTACTTCTTCAAACTGTTAAGTGGAATAAGTGCCAAATTTCATCCTTAAGGCAGGGACTGTTTAAGCGTGCCATTCAAAGATTTTCAAGAGAATACCTTTTGTACAGTGCCATCTGTTTAAACGGGCTTGCCCCTCGTGGCACCATGATACACAGCGCCCGTCCACCAACACTCCACTCCCCCTGCGGCCGGCAGTAGAACTATTTTGTACCAGTGAAGCACGTGCAAGGTTGACTAAGGCAGTGGAGCATTGGTCGTATTGCTGATAGGTTGTGTAACAGTGTATTTGCTTGAGTCATGGTGTGATTTAGTACTGAACAAAGAATATTCATTTGTAGTCATTTCATAAAATACACATCACCTGCTCAGTGTCATAGAGCACTCAGGGAAAGATTTCCAGACACTGATCTGCCCAACAGATGTACAGTGCATAAAATATCCCACAAATTCAATATTACATGATCATTATTAGACCAGAAAAAAAGTGCTATGGATCAGCAAGAGAGCCAGAAAATGCTAAAATTGCAACCATTCAAAACAACAGAGATCCAAGCCTTAAAGGACAGAGATCTCCAGACTAGAATAAGGTATTGTGCCTGGTTTCTCAAGTCCGTGCTTGTTGGTATCATAAACCTGCAAGCAGTGTTATTCAGTGACAAGACACGATTTCATCTCAATGGACACATTAACATGCAACATAATCGCTACTGGGCAACAGTAAACCCAGGAAAGTGCACTACATGATCCTAAGGTTGGTGTATGGTGTGCCGTGAGTGCGACAAGAATCATTGGCCCTATTTTCTTTCATGAATTCATTAATGCAGAATGACACCAAGCCATAATTTTGAAACAGTTTTTCACTCAATTGGCTGATGAACGAACACACACATGGAGTGTTTCAACAAGATGGGGCTACATCCCATACAGCTCAGACTTCATTGCATGCTATTGTTGGCGTGTTTGACAACAGAGAATTAGTGAAAGAAAGTGGTCCCCTAGGCCCCCATATCTCACAACCTGCGATTATTATTTGTGGGGCACTTTAAAAAACAGTGCATATAAAACAAATCCCTGAACATTAGATGAACTGCAACATAACATATTGGAAGAAATAGCCAACATCTCACAAGAAAAGTTACAAAGTGTGAATGCAAACCTCTTGAGACGCTGTAACGCCTTTCTCGCAGCATAAAGAGGACAGTTTCTTTCAACATCTTCTTTGAAACAGGTAAGCAATGCAGACACACATTAAATGCTCATAATAATGAATACTGTTACTTATGTTAGCCTTCCGCGTTCTACTGCCGGCCGCACATGGTGTGGAGTGTCTGCAGATGGGCAGTGTGTGCTGCAAGGTGCAGACCCATTTAAACTGATGGCACTATGTAACTTCAAAGCCATATAGAATTTACTACATAAAAAAAATTACAGCACATTAAATTACACAATTTCTTTCAAATAACTTTTTTTTTAAATATTATCCACTTCCAAAATATTCATTGTTACAGATACTAAGATGCTTCCAAGTTGAACTGCGATGCAGCATCATTCAAAACATGCTGCTCTTTAACCTGCATAGGCTTAGCAGTTTACTTCTTACATAAAATAGGCAAAGAAAAACTTACAAAATTACCTAATTCATGAAATTTGCAAATGCATTGCTTACTTTATGTGAACTTCAGCCTACTTCATGAAACAGCACAGTAAAAGCATTTGGTTTAACCTATACAACAAAATCTGATGGGTTACGTTCCCATGACTTTCCCTACATATTGTTTATCTTTTTACACACTCTGCATATTAGTTTTGCAAAACCTTATTTTTTCTAACTACTTCATGTTAATCGAGATAAACATTTGCAGGAATATCATTACACATTTTGTTGTAAGTACAAAGGTGATACAAGAAGCTGAAGCAATAATGGGTCACTACAGGCTGGCACTAAAATATCATATTCTTTCCATGGCATCTCAAGAAACAACTAAATAGTAACAGCACTTCAAAAAATGACGATTGAAAATTTAAAACCAATAACAAAAATATCTCAGAAATGGCTAATGCCATAAAAAGAATAAATTGTGTATTTTAAAGAGATCTACTTTTTTTTGGTGTACTAAGTTTTTGTTATCTCTCATGTTTTACCAGCTACAGAAAATTATACAAAATTCATTCTGAATGAGGACTTAACAGGCTATCCCAGTAAATTTATGACAGATGCTTTATTAGTCATGTAAATGTATAAAATGCCATTTTATTAAAAATCGTTAGACAATTTGTAAGAAAAAAACAGCAAAAATTATTCCATATAAAGGGTATTTGGGGATGGAGAAGATGCTGAGCTTAACTAGACAGTTCGGTATTTATTCAACATTTTGTTTTTGAGTTACGCTGTTTACAGATAGACTCACCACACACAGCACCTTTCTCTAAAACTGCTTTTTAATTTCTCTAATATGTATAGTAAGTAGGGGAAGTATTGTATTCCACCCAAAAATTTGATACTGAGATTTCACCAGAAATTGTTTTGAGGCCTCCTGAATCCCCCCCCCAGAAAAGCATTTTTAGTAAAAAGGTCCATGTGTGTGTCTGTGAACAGCATAACTCAAAAACAAGAAGTCGGATAAACACCAAACTTGGTATTTAGGTTCAGTACCTTCCAAGGACACGACAAAGATTTTCAAGAAAATTCCCCTACCCCAAACTACCCTTTACATGGAACATTTTTCGAAAATTTTGGTTTTCTCAAAAATGGCTCTATCCATTTTGGTTAAAATAACATATGCTTAAGATACTGTTAAGGCAAATGAAATGTATATCTTTAATTTTTTGGGAATGTCCCCAAAAGTACTCTTCGCTCTGAATGACTTTTGCATAATTGGTAAACCATATGAGATAGACAAAATTTTACAACACAAAAATGTAGATCTCATTAAAACATACAATTTATATCATATGCATATACATTTTTTTTCCCCCAAGTGAACCATTTCTGGAATATTCGTTGTTATTTGTTTGAATTTTCCAATACTTATACTTTTTCTCAAATGGATTTGTTTTTTTTTTAAATGTCCTGCAAATAGAATGAAATGATTCACATAGCAACCAGCACTTAAAACATTTGACTATCGCTTAAAGCCTACCATATTCCCCTTGCACCTACAAGAAAATTAGCAATAAGATAGTTTCTGCAAATGTTTATCTAGATTAACATGAAGTACGAGGGCTGATCAACAAAGACTGAGACTGATTTTTTTTCACAGATGTTTATTACTCCAATTCAATGTTTACATGATCTTTTTCAAAGTAGTCCCCTCCTACTTCAATGCACTTTTTAAATCGTCTCTGCCAGTCCTTGAACACGTGCTGTAGACCATTCTTTGTCAGGTCCTTGAGAATCGCCTCACTTTTCTTGAGCACTGCTTCAGAGTTCTCAAATCGAATACCCCTAAGCTTTGCCTTTAGTGATGAGAATAAAACAAAGTCACAGGGTGCAAGATTGGGGCTATAAGGTGGATGTGGTACACAGGTAATGTTGAATCGAGCCAGAAACTGCATGACTTCATTTGCGACGTGAGGCCATGCATTATCATGATGAAGTCGCCACCCAGTCCGAGAAAGCTCTGGTCGTTTCCTTTGTAATGTGTTCCCTCAGTGTAGCCAATACTGACGTGTAGTATGCTGCTGTAACAGTAGTGTGAGGGGGAACTGCATGCTGGTAAATCATTCCATTACAGTCAAAAAATGTGATCATCACTTTCCCTGCAGATGGAACAACTTTTGCCTTTTTTGGTGTTGGAGAACCTGGCGATTTCCACACTGTGCTGGCTTGTTTTCCTTCAGGATCATAATGATGCAGCCATGACTCATCACCGGTGATAATCAATTTAAAAAAAAATGCATCTCCTCCATCAGCAAAGAGATGCAGCACCTCACGGCTTGTCCCCATTCGCACAGCCTTTTCTTCGGGAGTCAACAGACGTGGCATCCAACGAGCACAAACTCGGGTCATATGGAGATGGTAATGCATAATTGTAAACACATTGCCATATGAAATTCTCAACACTTCACTGAGGTTACATAATGTTATACGCCGATCCTCTCGGACAATCACGGCAGCTGTGTTGATGTTGACTTCAGTCACAGCAGAAGCCGAAACACCAGGCCCACCTTGCTTAACACTGACAAGTCGGCCTTCTTTGAAGTCCTTGAACCACCTAATACTGTTGCACAAGGTAGTGCATCTTCACTGTACGCTTGCTTCAGCTTTTCATAAGTTTCGATGGCTGTATGGTTTAAACAAAAACAGAATTTGATTGCGCTGTACTGCTCCCGTCGCGTCACCTCCATTGTCTGGTATGCAAAATGCACGTAGGGTCTACAAAATAGAGCAACCTACCAATACGACAGTGCTGCCCCTACCAACATTATACATAAAAACCCGCTCTTTTCAAATATTTATGTTACAGATACGAAACTATCATAGAAGCTACAGGAAAAAATCAGTCTCAATCTTTGTTGATTAGCCCTCGTAGATGGAGAATAAGCATTTGTAAAAATAATTTGTTCAAGAATAGAGAAAGTCATGTGAGTGCAACACATTAGATATGTTTTAATTCAGGAGTCCTCAAAACTTGCATTTCCAGTCAATGCAATACTTCCTCTACCTTCTATAAGTAGGTGCCAGAGAAAGTAATCACCTTAATAAATATATTCTTTGTATCGATGTCAGTGGTATACAAAATATATACAAGAACAACTACATGTACTGAAAATCCAACTTCTTGGTAGGTTTCAAAAACTGTTTGTGTAAAGTACAGACATTTTTCAGTCAAACACTGGTGAAAGCTAGACACTTGTCTTCTTCATTCTTCCATCTCCATTTCAGCAGTAGTAGGTGATGAATAATAGAATACATTCATTTCAGAACGTTTGGAGAAATAACCAACATGCCAACAAAAATCAGCTTAATTCGGAACATAAGAGAATCTCTTCCTTCCTAAGATGAAGTAAGAGATTCCAAGAAAAATACTCTGCAGTTTCTATCAGATGGCATAAAAAAGCCATGTTGTACATAGACAACATTGGATGCAACAGAGAAAACATTTTATGATTGTTGTGTGTTTAAAATACAATATCTTAACTCTGGAGAATCGAACAAGCCCAAGAATTTCCTTTCTAACCTAAACATTTTTACCATTAGTACATAAATATAAGGACACTAGTTGCAATCGTATTATTTTATTGTAGATGCATTTGCTGTGGGTATACCCTCCTATATCAAACAGGCTTTATAAAAATGCAATTAAAATAAGGATACGAATTAACTTTCCAACTCCCAGTTTTCACAGCTCAGTCAAATGAGGAAATGAAACTTTGGATAAGGTCTGTAGCATAAATATCACTTTATATACTTCAAGAGAGTACCTCCCCCCAGAGCTTCTTAAGGGACACTGGGAGTGAATTTTTAGGTGAAAATTACAAAATTTTCGATTTTGGAATTTTATCATATACGTAATCTACAGACATTTGTGAATCATTTTGGCCAAACATTTTGCACTATCTGCCATTTTTAAAAGCCAAGCTACATGTTTAAATTGAGGCAGTATTTTAACACTAAAATAATTTCAGTCTAATTATATAATATGTAAATTCAATAACAGCCTGCCTTGAAGCAATATGTGTATGTAATAATTTGTAAAATTTAGTAACAGTCATTGCATATGCTTATATTATTGTATCCATGTGTAATAATGTTAATTACGTAATTTAATAATGTAGGAGCTGTGAGAAAAATAAGTTTAAAGTTGCTAACAATGAGGTAACAATGAGGTAACCTTGAGGCAATAATGAATAAGGAAGTTTAAATGCTACTAGTCATTATTAGAGCAGCAATAATGTAAATTTTGAGACAGTTTAAAAATAACCAATCAACAACCAGAAAAAGCTTTACTTAAATGAAGGTATTCTATTGGACTAGGATTAGCCAATCAGAGAATTGAAATACAGAAATTTACAAGTTCAGACGGTTGAAATCAATTCAGTTGCCTCCAAACAGTGCTCATAACCAGACGTGTTGCTTCAGTGCTCATAACCAGACGCAAGATGCGTCCTCGAGAAATATAATATGTATTCGTGTGAGACGAAAATAGTATACGTGTTAAAAAGTGCAAGTATTAAATAAAAGAATCTCACAGCTCTCGATATCAGTGAAGTGCTATTTAATTTGTGTCAAGGATTAATAAAAAGGAGTGAATTAAAACTTAAAAATCTGCATAAGCCTACATACTTGTCACATCACGCCCTGCCAAGATATCCATGTCTCTAAAATAATACTGACGCAGCCGAGGCAAACATAAATATTAAATATTTAAAGAAACAGTTTAATTACAAAGTTAATATTTTTTTAAACTTGGGGCAAAGGCCACCTGAAAATACATTTGCGGCGAAGGCTACCGGAAACTGTTTACCATACGTGTGGTTGCAACTACTTCAAGCGTTCGGCTCCCCGACAGTTGAACTACAATACAATTTCTTCAAATTGATGTCCATATGTGGGGCAAATAATAACAATACAACACCACCATAAAATTAATCTACTTCAAATTGGCTTCCATACGTGGAGCGTAACAATTCAACTACTTCAAAATCACCCGTGCGCTCCCTTAAAACTCCACTGGACCATATGTTTATGTACCATATGCAGTACTGAAAGCAAATGGAGTGACTACACATTAGAGAAAGACATGGTTTTGCTCAAAAGTTCAACAATACCCAGAAATATTCCAGTCCTCGTGTCATTAACCCTTTCAAGGATACCCAATGAGGTGAGATGTATTCCTCTTGGAGTAAGAATAAAAATTAAAAAATTTGTTACTTTGGGGCGCGAACCTCTGACTATGTAACATAACCATATCATGCCACAATGCCTTAAACCGCTCAGCCATCTGAACACATGATAGTTGCAGCATTGTTTGCTCTGATTAACTGTGTAATATTGTGAGTGATTTTTTTTTAAAAAAAAAGGGTAAAATGCATATACGTGCATTCAATCAAAACCCGTCAGCATCCAACCATGCTGTCACACCGCTTGCTTTATTTGGGCCCTCCCCATCCTTTTCCACAGTTTTAATTGAATGCCGAACATGCATTTTACTAGGTTCTGATCCTACGATCCTTGGTTTTGATAGGTTAGCTATTCCTATTTTGCCTTAGACTGCATGGCCATAAATCCTGATGTCGAAGTAAAGAATTTATTTATGTCATCATCAGGCACTGCATGTCAACAGACGACAAACCCCAGCATGGCAAATGTCCCATTGGCACTGACTCCTGGTGCTTTTACAACAAAAGTATAGCTACAGCTTTCTGAGTCAACTGTTTCCAAGATAATGCCTATCTACCAAAGACTAGCCTGTGATGAGCTGCTGCATAAATGTGTAAGAGATATTACACAAAATCAACATGAATCGCTAAAGTATAGGAAAATGTCACTATCATACTTCTCTGACAAATTGTGAATGCGCATGCTAGCTTGAAAACGTTTTGTTTGCTAATGAAAAATATTCAATTGCATTATCTGAGAAACTATTTGAGCTAGAGCTTTGAGCTTTTGCACAGTCATTTCTCTATTTACCCATTAATTAAATGTACCAATTTTCCAGTAAATAACTTTCAAAAAAGTTATAAACTTCAGTCCCAGTGTCCCTTCAACATCAGTCACACCTTGATACAAACTCGACTCTACAAGAGGTGGAGGTTTGCTGCTACAGACAGGAAAGGATCTGCAGGTGGCAAGCACAAAAGTGCAGAAAAAGGACACAAAGGGAACTGCAAAAACACAGGCTTATAAATCAGGAGAGTTCTGATATGCAAAGCATACAATTCACTGTTTCCCAGCATAATATTTTATAAATCAGTGTTTTTCTCAAAACTTCATTTTCACACATTCAAGATGATGCTTGCGCATGAGGTTTTGTTTAAATACAGCTAAAATTTCTCAGAATCTGCAGAAGTATCCATTGTAACATTCTATGTGACAAAAATATGCCTAACACTAATAATATTTTTTAAAAATATATTTTTCATGAAAAAATTGTGAATTTTAGAGATTAAAATTTCTAAAGTATTGAAAAAATTATCTTAATTCACTCATCAAACGTTATTGAGCTTTCTTCACATAATTTTTTTGTAACTGATTCAAAGCTTCAATTCCAGAAATGACAACCAATTTTCTGAACTTTTGAAGCGCGTGGATAATTTTGAATATGCAATACATTTACATATTAAAATTTATGAAATAATTAAAAACTCACAAAGTATTTATCCAACTTGAATGAAATTTGGTATTCACATTAATCTAACAGCAATAGAATCACAGTAAAAGTTTCAGAAATATCCATACAATAATATGGAAATTTGAAAATTCACTCCCAGTGTCCCTTAAATCAATGTTTTGCTGTTAAGTACAATTTGAAAGGTTCTTGGAATGGCCCACAAATTGCAGCACCATTTCCGAAGCAGTTTTGTTTTTGCAGCCACCAATATTTCATGAAAACATTTGTGCAATAACAAAGATAGTTCTAGACACTGTCTGTTAAAATAAATTGAGTTTTATTTATGGACACACTTTTTAACTACAATGGTGCTTAGCATCCCATTCTATACTGAGCGTGAAAGACCGGAAATTTTGCTCAGAAGCCTCTTAATCAGGCTTGAGGGTCTTTTACATACCGTAAATCTATGACACGGGACCACTGGCTTTACTTCCCTTCCAAAAGAAGCCATGCTAAGGATTTTGACGCCCGAAAAAATCCATCATCGGATTTGAACCTGCAACCTCAGGAACTATAGGCTAGCATGGTATTCCTAGACCATGGAGGACGACACACTGTTTGTTGCAGTGCAGATGTGAGTATATAGGAAACATGACAAATATCAACTATTGTCCAGTTATAAAGTACTTCATAAGGAAGGTTATGAATGCAACAGAAATTCATAGCAATATTATAAACACTCTAGGGGACTCGGCATCATAATTTTTAATCATTTCCAAGTGCATCTGGGGGTTAAGATATGGGAGCACCTCGGTACAGCAGTGCTAATTTATTTTTAAATATATGGTTTGTATATTGTTTGTACTTTGTTTGAGTTATAAACAAAATATTCACAATCATTTCCATGTGAACTGGACTTAAAACATGGCCAAGAAAGTTGGGAAGATGACACATGTAGCAGAAGACCAAAATTTTCCATAACAGAAACCACAAATAAGTGGTTCTTCAGGATAGCCGAATGAAGGTGTCCAAAATTCTGAAGCTCTGAACATTTCAGAGGAACATATGTTTCACATTTTGAAAGAAGAGTTGGGTGTGAAAAATTCTCTACAAAATGGGCACTGCGACTGCTGACTCTGGTTCAAAAGCTCTCTGAGCAGGTTTGGTTTGTTTTCAGAGATCCCCCGACTTAATGCACAGATTTGTAACAAATGCAACCTGAAACAAAACAACAATCTAAGCAACAAAAGCACCAAGATTCCCCACTGAGGAAGGTAATGTGTGTAAAATTGGCTGGAAAGATCATGGCGTTAGTTTTCTGGGATGACAAGGGTGTACTACTAACTGATTACATTCCCCCCGGAAAATCCATCATTAAAGCATATTATGCCAACCTTATGGACCAACTGAAGACCAAAATATACAAGAAAAGGCTAGGTTAGGCAAAGGAGAAAGTCATCTTCCATCAAGACAATGCTTGCCCTCATACTGCAATTGCAAAAGTTAATGAAGTAGGGTATGATTTGCTGCCACATCTACCTTATTACCCCAACTTAGCTCCATCAGACTTCCATTTGCTCCCTAAACTGAGAAAGTTTCCTAAGTGAAAAGAAATTTTCATTCTGATGACTTACATCATCTTGACTTCTGTGATGGGATAAAGGAGAGGGAGCATCATCACTGGACCAAGTACATTGATGTCAAGGGAGACATTGTTGAAAAATAAGAATAATCTCAAAACTCTGTGGCGCCATTTTGTGCTTCATTCCAAGAACTTTTCAAGTAATAAAGGCAGCAGGCATTTGGTCGCATACATGCCACATCGCAGGACACACTTGAGTAATGTGGCATGTACCATATCTGGTTGACAGTTAATTGTCCCTATACATCCTGTACACTACCATCCTAGTCACCATGTGAGAAACATACCAGAAATAGCTGTAAGTGACACTCCACCAATCAAGATTATTATTGCTGTCCAGCAGCTAGATGAACCATTAGTTGGAGGAGAGATTTCTGTCAACAATCAATGACAATGATACCTTGACTATCAGACTGCTCAAACACTCATATTCTGGAAGATTCAGTGGGCACGCAACCCAGGAAGTGTATCCCTACAGGTTGCTTTGAGATAAATGGTGGACTGTTGTTGTAGAGGCCACACGCCCATACTACAGTATAAGTCACTGGTTTTGGTAATGAGCACCATTTGATGAATAGACTCTTTACGACTGTTCCAAAGTTATCGGTATTGGAATGTTGCTTCCTACAGTGTTGATTCTGGAAGGCATTTTTCATTCATCCTATATACTTCTTTTGACATGCTCTTGGTTGAATTTTATATTGATTGCTTTGACTTCCATTCTTTCGGTTTTTGGACACAGATGCAATTTTGGAAATTATATGTTTTGGTTGTTGAAGTTGAAACTATAAAAGTTTTACTTGGTTCTTGTTGCAAATTCTTTTAACTTTTGCACAATTTTTCAACATAGAGTGCTATCTTTTAGCCATGAGCCATAAATTATTTATTGTTACTTTTATAACCCAGCGGCTCATTTTACAATTTGCTGCGTATGTAAAGTGTGTTGTTTGGAAACAGGGTAACGTGAGCAAACTGTTGGGGCAATTTGTTATGTTGCGAGAAAACTAAGTTACAGGCTACTGTTTCTGCTACTGTTGGCGTCAAACATACTTTTAGATGAATTTTAGGTATATTTTGGTGTGAGTAAGCTTTCATGTTTTTTTATTTTTTATTGTAATTTATTGTCATGCTTCACGTCGTAACTCCGTTTTTTATGTATTTGCTGTGAAACTTGAGGCTTTTAGTGTATGTTATTCCCACTAAATACAGCAGATTGTTGAAAGGCAACTCGTTTAAATGGCCAGTTGTTCCCGACCCTAATTTTAACTGAATGCTTTTAGGGCACCTGAGAATTTTCCATGCTGTTAAGTATTCTGGGTATATTGGCTGGGTTTCAAACTTCAACCATTCCAGTTCCAAAGAATACACTAATTTCCAAAAAGCCATTTCAAAATAATTGTCAAGTACATCCTTGAGCATTTATTCTCTATGCCTAAGCCTAAACTGCAAGTTACTTGACCGACAAGTTAATCTGCATCGTCATAATTCTTCAGTGTGTTACAAATATTGCCAAGCAACAAGACAAATCCACCTTTCTTATCTTTTCCCTTCCCATCCTACATTCAGCCATGCACATACAAATTTTTAAGATACTATTAACAATAATATGCTGCATACTTGTTATAATTACTACATACTTAACTCAAAGGAATTCACATACATCATCATAAAAACATAAAATAAATAAATAAATAATAAAAAAAATAAGTCATTCTCCATGGTCTAGGGATACCATGTCAGCTTCTAGTTCCTGTGCAAAAATCCTTAGCATAGCTTCTTCGGAAGGGAAGTAATGCCGGTGGTCCCATGTCATAGATTTACGGCAGGTAAAAGACCCTCAAGCCTGATAGAGGCCTCTCAACAAAATTTCAGGTCTTTCAATGAGATGCTAAGGACCACAGTAGTTAAAAAGCATCCATAAATAAAATTTTAAGTAAGGCTATCTGGCTGGAAAGCCTCAGGGAATTTAGAGTTATCAACATTATCATGCAATAACTATCTTTTTCTTTTATTTAGTTTTGCATATTTTAACCGGTTAGATCATATTGGACGATAACCAAATGAAATGGGTGAAATGATATTCAAATGAGCCCAGGATCCATAGAGCTTAAAGTTACCTGACATTCATCTTTTCAGGCTAAACAAAACCCCGGAAAAAACCTTACTCAGGTAACTCACCCTAACCGAGATTCAAACTTGGGACCTCTTGAATGTGAGGCAGACACACTAACTCCCACACCACAGAGGTAGGCTAATAACTAATCTTGTAACAGTTTCATGACAAAAATAACATGTTCCAAAATGGCATCTCAGGCTATTACCTTTCTTATGTGCAATGCAAGAGCTCAAGATCTAACTGGGTGCAGATTTCTAGTGGGAATTGACCTCTATTGGAATCTGAAAGCAGTGACTACCAAGTCTTTGATCATATACATACTTGTAACTGTTGAATTATAACACACAGTACTCTCTATGATCAGAGTGTTACTTCTGAAACTGGTTATAAAAATACTTGAATGAATGAGCTAGGAAATGTATAATTGTGCCTGTGGTATGCTTTCCTACCTCTACCACACACCTATGTGAGTTCAAATCCCATATTCCCTTGGAAAGCATTCTATATATATAGATGGAACATTTTATCACAACCAATTCTGGTTATACAGAGCATGAAACAGTGAAAGAATTAATATTCAGTCTTCTAGTACCCTATTTTTGGGAGAAGGGAAGGATCACATATATACAGAATGTTCAGTAAAAATTATTGGGGTTGCCTTTAGTTCCTTTAGTAGAGCTAGGAACAAGGAATAATTATGGAAATAATCATAAAATGTTGGTTCAGTTTTTTGGTAAAATAAGAGAGAAATTTTAAAGATATGCATGAATCAACAAAAGAATTTGGCAAGCACAAATAGCTGTGAACAGGGATAGAGAAAACTATGGAGAGAAAAGGAATAGGAGACTTGGAAACTAGAAGAAAGAAACAACAATGATGTTGGGGAATTAGTAATGAGCAGAATAGAAGACAAAGAAAGACAAGAGATATGGGGAAGCTCATTTACTTTCAGAAGAACAATAAAAAGAAATTGGAGAAGAAAACAATATGCTGACCATTGAAAAAGGTAGAAAAACAAAGGATTTGCATGGATGAGAATGGGGTCAGTCTTAAGAGGGATAAGAGACAGTGACACAGAAATCTGTGAATTGTGCGGTGAAAGGGAAAATATATGGGTAAAAAGTGGGACAAATTGGATTATAAAAATGTTAACAGGAAAAGAGAATCAGAAACGGAGGGAGCGGGGGAAGTTTAAGGAAAGCAAAACAAAAATGAGCCAGGAAAGTAAGGGATATAAGAAAAGGACAAAGATAAAAAGGGGAGGAAACAATATAAAAGGTTAACATTGGACAAAGGGCTATCCAGAGAGCTAAAAGGCCTGGGAACCGCACAAGCTGAGGTAGCACACAAAGAATAACCAGACAGTTTGTACGCTGTTTAAATAAGGCATATAGAAATAAATTGTGTATATCTCTATGTAAATTGAGATATGCAAATAAATTCAATTCAATTGAAATACACAGTGAAACCTGCCTAAAGTGGTCACCAGCCATCCTTACGAAAAGTGACCGTTAGTACAGGTGATCGCTAAATTGAGGTTATGAAATATTCAAAATCTGGTTCATTGCATGATTAACTACAGCAGGACCTATGGTATGTTATTAAACAAGACAAACATGTTCACTGAGTAATTGGTCCACATTTAACTGATGTACAATACAATAAACTATCGTAAATCCTAAAGTAGAAATATTACTGGTGTCGTAGAAACAATTAAATCAAATTTTCAAATGGTTCGGCAAGGAGTACCACAAGGATCGAAATTACGTCCTTTTTTGTTTCTAATATATATTAACGATATTTTTGAATTAGTACAAAAAAATGGAAATGTAGCAATTGGATATGCAGACGACATGACAGTAGTAATTAAAGGTAAATCAGCTACTGAGGTAGAATTAAAAGCAAATGATTTAATGAAAAAAATTAAACAATATTATATAAATCTGGACATGATTTTAAATACTAAAAAGACAGCCTGGATAAATTTTGAATTAAAAAAATGTAATCTAAATAGTATACAACTGGAAATAGATGGTGAAAAAATACCAGAGATTCAACACACAAATTTTTTAGGAGTTATAATACACAAACTGCTAAATTGAAAGCCATATATAACTCATATAAAAAAGAAGATAAATACAGGTTTATATAAATGAGACAGGTGAGGAAAACCATGGATGACGAAACACTTAAACTGGTATACTATGCTTTTAATTATTCACACATAAAATATGGAATAATATTGTGGGGAAATATTATAACAGAAGTGCAAAATGTATTTAAATTACAAAAAAAAGCAATTAGAATAATAGGTAATGTTAAAAATAGACACATGTAAATCAATGTTTAAATAATATGGTATATTCACTGTTCCTTGTATATACATTTAAGAGACGATAAAACATCTTTTGGAGGAAAATGAGCCAAAAAATGCTGGTATACACATGTATAACCTAAGAAACAATGATGATTATTTCAGAACAGCAATTAAAGGCACATTAAACAGACATAGTGTAAAAGATATGGGAAAAGAACTTTATAATAAGTTACCTGAAAAAATAAAATTGATAAAAAATGCTGATCAAACTGTGAAAGAAAAAAGGCACCTGCTAGTAAATGCATTTAAGTCTGGAGGAATTTAAGCGTGGGACTGGTAATCAGGAATTGTAAATAAATTGCATTTGTAAATATTGTAATTGTAAATAATTATTGTACTTGACAAATCCACAACATGTAGATGTTCTCATGGATGAAAATAAATTGAAATTGAAATAGTAATGTATATGAACATAGGCATAAGCAGTAGGCCATTTTTTTCTTCTTTTTTTTTTTCTTCTAATATTAGAAGTTGCTTTCCGACAAAGAATAATGGGACAAACATAGTATACAGAATCTTTTAAAATTACTTCTTTATTTACCTGCATCCTACCACATTTGAGAATTTCCACAAGTTTCCTTGCAGAAATACCTTTCTCACTTTCCTCCTTTTTTCTAAAATTAAAACAACTCTTGACTTATCACACATTATCCTTCTTAACACATTCAGTGATTGAATACAACTGACCTCAATCTGTTAAGAAGCTTAACAGTATAGTAATAATACACAAAAACATAAGTGTCAGCATGTTTGTTTTTCGAATGCCATAGAGAAAGCCGACCTAATGTGTCCCATCACTCTGTCCAGCATTTGCATGTTTGTGGAATCTGTAATATTAAACAGCACTTTATCTCACACCGCCTGACAGACCTACTGTGTGGCAGTCTCAGGGGTGAACAAAGTACTGTACTGTATTTGTAGTGGTTGCGAGTGTGACTGGCCATACAATTCAGGTCATTTTGTGAAATTTGTGTGGCCACTGGACATGGTATGAGGTGGCCATTAAAGGCAGGGAATATTAACACAGGGTTTATGGGCAAATTAATTGGTTCCAAAGGAAAAATGACCATTCATTGTGGCAACCACTAAGTAAAGGTAGCCATTCAGGCAGGTTTGACTGTACTAAGCAATGGTTTCATTTTAATAAATGCAATATCAGGTCACTTACCTTCATTCTGATGTTACCACTTTTAAGTGAAGTGTTTGTCTGCATAACTATTGAAGCATATTCATCATTGTGTGTCTGGTTTATCAATTGCCACCTAAAATTTTTCATAATTTTCACATAGCTTGGACTGCTGTTATGAGTATTCAGGATTCCTGTATCATTTTCATCATTATACTCCAAAATCTGAAAGTATTAAATAGACACTGTTAAGTGTGTTCCTACAATTTGACTTTAAATCATTATACATTTCAAACTTACATTAAGATACAATATGCATGGTTTCTATAAGTGAAAACAAATATCATTCATTCACAACTGAGAAAATGCTGATCAAAATTACTTTTACAAAAAAAGCATTACAGAATAAGAGGCATGTGAATGACATGATTTCTGACCAGAAACTCCCTAATGTACAATGGCAAAGACTGGCATTATTGCCATTTAAATTGTGTGAAAAATCACTGAATGAGAAATCTTTTGCCTCCAGCTAATTAAATATGATTAATGGCAGCTATTATGGGCACAGGTTTCCATAAAATCTCATGGAACTGAAAAGATTTTAAGAATCTTATTATAAGGGAAATAATTGTATGATAGCAACAGTCAAACCCTTCAACTGAAAGTAAAAGTATTTGAGGAAACCTCAGGATTTTGTTCACATTGATTAATGTCCACATAATATAAGAAAACTTAATTTTAGATTTGTTCCAAATTCCATTACCAATCTTCCAATTTCCATTGGCTGGGAATTGCAATCCAAATATTCAACATTTAAGGCTAGTTCACAACCAACGAGAACAGTAACCAGAACGAGAATGAGAAAGTTGAAATACATGTATTCAAATAGGAGTGTTCACAATCGACAGGAAGCCTTCCCAGGCCCCGGGAACGGGAAAGAAGATCTCAATTATATAGAATTTTGAATAGAATCCAACATTTCCTATAACTGCTATGGGTAAGTAGCAGGGAAAGCAAAAATGCTAGTAGCTCTTTAAATTCATATTATGTTTCTTTATAAAGAATGAACTACACTTGACAAGAAATGGTTCATATCAAATATACAGATAAAACCATGCTCATTTAACTGATTTTTAGGGAAACTAATGATAAAACTTTCAAAACATACATGTTGGCATCCATTCATCATTTATTGCTAAGCCTGCATTATTTCCAAAACCACTACATTAGTTCAACACACCAAGCGGACTTTGGCAGCTAGTTCTGTTTAATTAAAGCATCTATTGATAAGCATTTACATTATGTTTGTTAACATGGCTTATTTATAGGGTTTGTTCTTTATATTACTGTCATTTTCATTACCACTCCACTAAGGTCAAACCTTTAACCTATCTGTCTATATGTTTTCTATTAACTTTGACACAGGGCTGGCCCCAGGAGTTTGCTGCCCTATGCAATAATTGCAAGTGCCAGGCCCCTCATGCTTTTAGCTGCAATGTCACTCCTCCACAACTACTTATTCTCACATAACGCGCACACACACACACACACACACACACACACACACACACACAGATGGGTGATCAATAAATAAAACTCAAGAAAAAATACATTCTGTGGTGAAAGAGCAAGATTGTTCTGAGCAAAACATAAAAACAGGCAGCCCACTAAATATATTCAATATTTCGGGTTTACCCCTTCATCAGGAGATTAAAGGATCAAAACATACACAATATGAAAACATTTTTGATGGTCAACTACAATGGTTAATGATCATCTTTATTATAGGGATATATAATGAAGGACAGCTTGTGTACTGCAACTTATTAAAGATCTATTGCACCAACCCCCCCCCCTCCCAGAAAGAAGGGATACAGTGGCTTGAACCACCTTCCTGTTTATAAATGTGATGCTTATTGTTGAATACTGCCACATTCAGGATGTTTTGACGATAATCATCAATAGGGTCACATCCAAAGTGACCAACTCTGGTACTTCATTTGTCAGCAGTTTCATAAAAAATCTCCAGAAAGTCACAAGAATTTAAGCATGATTTGTAATTCCATCCTATTTTCAAATACCTTGTTCATGTCTTAAGCTTTTGCAGCCCTAGGGGGGCACGACTCAAACCCCCTCCCCTTGATCCAGCCCTGCTTTGATAGCATCTGAGGATATTTCTGTACTTTATTTCTCTCCTGATTGTTGGTCTCACCACGTGCCAGTACTTGTCATATATTCATCATTTGCCATCCTTTCATACATTTTTACAAATTATGAAAGATGTTTCATTTAGTTAAATCCAAGATGCTTCAACTCTTGCCCTAAAACTGATATACATTTTAGATCCAGATATTTGGACCCATATACACTATCTATACTTTTTTCACTTTAAGTTTAAAGGAGTTGTAAACAAAACCAGGTGATAAGGGCGCGTCTCATTGGCTGGTGGGCAAACAACAATTTTTCCCATTAAGCATGTCATCTCTTCCTCTATGCAAAACAGTTCAGTTCAGATCATTATATTTTTTTTTTATTCTTGCACAGATAAATTTAAAAAAAAAGTTACTGTAACAGTTCAATTTAAGATTATTACATTTATAGATGGACAATGCTCATACTAAAAATGGTAATCTGGCATATTACAGATCAACAATCTACCTTGCAGAATATGGGAGTTCCTCTGGCACAAATGACCAATAAATGTCTCTTACGCTGCACTTTCTGGGAAGTTTGCAAGCCATTGCTCTCAGACAAGGGTGAATAGATAAACATTAGTACATATACACAAAAAACACAAAAAGTAATTACTAGGTCCTCCAAACATCTTGTGACCAGAGTTACGTGATGAGCCTCAGTTGATAACAGCAATGCGCTTATATGGGCAAGGGGTAGCAGTGTGTAGAGATAACGATTTATTCAAAGTCTCGCAACACAGTTTGCTCTGTTCTTTCTGAAAGTATCCCGTGAAGTGAAGTGAGAGTAATGGCAAATAATAGGCCTACTTATTATTCTATTTCACATCAGGTGTTTATTTACAATTCATATGTCCATTTAGAATCCCCTCATGCTATCAGGAGATTATTTGAAATGAATTTCCCAAATGTTCAAGTCCAAGTCGTGGGATGATTCATACATTAATTAATAAATTTCAGAAACAGGAAGCATTCTTGATAAGCAAAGATGGCATCATAGAGTGATCACAGAAAAAACTTGAATACATAGGTCAAGAAAGCAATCCAATACCTAGACGAGCAGGCCATCCAAAAAAAGCTATAATTAACATTAATTATATGTAATAATAAAACATAACATTTGCTGCTTCATACTTCGCTTAACTATTTGTGTACCCAGGAATACAGTACTTGCGAATTCATTGAGATTGCTATTTCTAAAGTGAAATGCCTTGGTGGTCTATAAGGGAAAAAACTCGAGTCCGTTGGGGAATTCAAAGTCCTAAATTCTAGGATACTCACTCAAAAAATTAAAGCAAAACCATCTCTTCCATATTCAATATTAAAACCTGAAATTAATTCTGATTCTCCTTCTGGCGTGTTGTCATAGTAGCTCAATGATTAGAGTAACCACATGGAAAGCAGGAGAACCATGTAGAAATCCCGGCTACGACATTGAATTTTTCAGCTGACTCTACATCAAAAACAATCCCTAGCTAGGCTGGTCATTAAAAAAATAAATAAATAATTATACATAATTTTACATAACAAAACACAACAACATAGGGCAATGTTTGAAAAATTCCCCTAAGAAATCTCTTAGCCATCTTTCTCAGCAAACATGAATTTCTTAGTTTTGTACAATGGGCTATGAAATTACTTGGGTTAAACTCTACAAATATTAAGCGCTGCAAGAATTTAGACCAGGTAATCCTGTGTGTAGAATAAGATTTCATGAATGGATTTTGAATAATGTGCATGATGGACAAGTTGGTCCTAATCTCATTCTCTTTTCGGATGAAGCATAGTATCATTTACGTGGGTATATAAATTATCAAAACTCCTGACAATAGAGTGCCAAAAAACCTAGTCTGCTTCATGAAGAACCTCTTCATGATGAAAAAGTAGCCAAAATTTATTGGGAAATCAGTCTAGCTTCCTAAATATTGGGCTCTCATATTGCCCAGGCCAGCAGGAAGCGATAGCTTACACTAGTCTGCATTTTCAAACTTTTTGTCAGATGATTTCTTAAAAGTAGGTGTTCTTGAATCAAGTTTTTATGCTGATTCCAGAAATAACTTCTGTTTTTTTTTCTATCACGTCAGGTTTTTACACAAAATAAGTAATGTTTTGACAAGTTGACTAATGAGCGTAGAAAAGTATTCAAATACCATTTCACACAAGGTAAGTTTTTATTCAAGAAACATTTTAAGAATACTCCCCTAATTTATTTCATGACATTTTAACAAAACAAGAAGCCAAAGTGTTTCATTTAATTTTTTTCAAACTTTCTTTTCTTTGACTTCCTGCAGATCCTTGAAGATGACTGTCCCTCCTCAACATCCAACAGTAGTCGGCCATCATGGTTTCATTCCATCTCCCCTGGTACCTCCTCTCCATTTCCTGAATATCTTGGTGAAAACTTTCACCGTGCTCTTCACTATAATGTCCCAGATTTTCTGGAAAGTAGTCAATATGTGAATGCAGAAAATGCACCTTTACACTCATGTTACAACCATCTTCTTGAAATTTTCCAACATTGTTTCGACAATGGCCTTGTAATTAGGATCTTTGTTATTGCCTAAGAAGTTTTCAGTAACTGATCGGAAGGCGATCCATGCTTTTATTTCTCTCTCATTCATTGTCTTCTCAAAGTCTTCAACCTTCATCAATTTCTTAATTTGAGGACCAACAAAAATTCCAGCCTTTAATTTGTCTTGTGTAATGAAGGGAAATTTTTTGGAAAGGTACCTGAAGCAGGGTCCATCCTGTGGTAGAGTCCTTACAAATTGCTTCATCAAGCCCAATTTTATGTGTAGTGGCAGAAGCAATATCTTTATATCTCTATATCTTTGAAGTGAAACTGTACATGATAGAAAAAAAACTAAAAGCAGTTCTGAAATCAGCATAAAAAAGTGAGCCAGAATCACTTATTAGTTTTCAGTCATCCGATATCATGCAGACTAGTGTTATCAACCAAGTGGCACTCCACTTCAGCCAAGGTGCCGTGATATATGGATAACCCAATATTACAATTATCTGAGAAGCCAAATTATAATTGTATACACGCACTTTCATGCATCAACTAAGTTTCTGTATGTAATCTTCAACATGAACTGTATCAACTAATGTGTTATTTTAATGCATTTTCAGTACTTTCGTGCTTATGGCAAATATGGATTTGGAAAGCAAATTTTGGCCTAACAGTAGTGTACATTACATTTTTCGGTCATTATTCCGTATCCAGGCAGCAGCTATGAAATGTTACAAAAATTACGGAACCGTCATACACGCCTGTACAAAGTGACTTATCCTTTCTGGATGTTACAGAAGTGCATAATAATTCATAATGCACCAATTGCTTAACGTTTTCAGGACATTTATGAAATATATTGCAAGTTTTATTCAGTTTTCACAACTAACATACTTTTAGCAGAACACACATCTCAAATGTGGCAATCTTGGTGGCATTGCTGTCGTCATGATTCTGCTGCCAACATTGCAGTGAAAAATTAGCAGAAGGTAATATGTGCTGCAGCATCTGAAAGGGAAATGGATTACAAACAATGAGCTTGGACGTTACTACTTATTTAGGGCCCTAAGCGGCAAAACCTAGCCGAGGGATTTTTTTTTTTTAGAATGCGAGAGTACAGGAGCTTTTTCACAATGAAGATGGAAAGCACGCACTCACAAACTCATTTTCTTTGTTTAATGGTATTAATACAGAGAATCAATTTTAATGCACTTATTCTTAACGTATTTAAGGTCTGAAAATTGATGGATCTTAAAAAGTATAAAGCAATGAACAATTACAAACATTAATAAAAGATATTTTGCAAACAGCTGATGCCACAAAAGAAGTTACTTGAAGTAAATTGTGATTTTTAAAGAGATCTGCATTTTATTGTGAAGTGCATTTTTGTCTATCGCTTAACGTTTACCAGTTACACAAGATTATACAAAATTCCTTCCAAATAAAGAGGACTTAACAGACTATTTCCAGAAAATTCAAGATATACATTTTATTTGTCATGTAAAAAGTTTAATACATGGCATTTTAATCAAAATCGTTGGAATCATGGTTTAGAAAATCAAAAATTTCCAAAAATGTTCCAAGTAAAGGATAGTTTGGGGTGGGGAGTTTCTTGAAAATCTTTGAGTCACATCATTAAAAGATACTAACATAAATACCACATTTGGTATTTATCAGACTTTTTGTTTTTGAGTTATGGTGCTCACAGACACTCACGGACCTTTTTCTAAAAAATAATTTCTTTGGATTCAGGGTGCCTCAAAACATGTATTTCCATTGAAATCTCAGTATCCAGGGTTGGGTGGAATGCAATACCTTATCTACCTGTGTACGTGATAAAGAAAGTAAAAGGTCGAGAATCTGAAGTGATAATCGTTGCACGTCATGTTATTCCTCACTGTTTACGTGATCTGGTAATTCCGCAAATCTTATTCAATATACCCTTTATCACCTCACTTTAGCTACCTTTTATATTGCTTCGCAACATTCCATTAGCCACAATTTTTTTTATCACGTTGGCACTAACACCTTACAAAACATCAGCCATCGCTAAGTGGTCGCCAAGAAGGGTCCAATGTTATGAATTAATTAACAACTCCTGCATACTTTAAGAAGTCAGTGCACTACACAATAGAGTGTACATATAAAAAAAACACTGATTCCATAAGTTTTGTAAAATTTGATACCTTCTACCTGGGTACAGAATAATGTCCCATTTCTGTAACGTATAACTGCTTGCTTACTTAATGGTTTAATTACAGGCTTGTACTTTGTTCTGCGCTTACCTATAAAAAAAAACCTATCATTATTTAGTGAAAGCTTATTAGCTTCAAAATAATTTATTAACATTGATCAGTAGTTCAAATCTAGTGATATTAAAATTATGTAGGTAGGTACCTTACAAAAAATATGCGATTTTTACCTTATCCAGCACAATACCAAAGCTGTAATAGGGTGGTGCTGTGAAATTCACTGCTTTTGTCTTCTCCCCAGTCAGTTTACTCCATGATATATTTAGGTGCGAGGAAAGTGGAGTAACAGCTACAAAAATAGCCGGCTTTTCAGTGAAGTCCCAAATATTGTGTATTGTATCATTAGGACCATCTGCTTTTATGTGTGCTAGAATAAAAGTGTTGCAATATGGTTCTCTACAGCCTGGGTTTATGTCCAAACTCAACTGTAAAATAAAATTACATTAATTTAACTATTTAACTTTGTCATACATATAATTTATTATTGTACTCCATTTTACATTATGGCCACAAATTATCGATTGGATATCGACAAAAATAAGAAAGAACCCAGTGGCATTAAGTACTGATATAATTACATGGAGAAAACAAAACTAAAGCTTAACTGCTGAAATGGGTGGAATTATGCTTTTTCAATGAAAAATGTTTTAATATGAGGTTTAATTACGGAATACGTACCTTACGCTCTGAATAAGCACATAACCACTGTAACTCAAAAATTATGAATATGAGAGTTACACTATTTATGTTCATTATTTTGTTAGTAGTTATTCCTTCTGGAAATGGACCACACAGTACACTGTACTAATGCCTAGATATAGACTGTTATTTGATACTCGCCACCGTTTGCTTTCCGTCATGTGCTTCTGTATCTGCATTATTCGCTTGTCAGTTTATTTGCTCTTTTGCTCTTATTAGTCATCGCATCCGTGATCATTAAATATGACAGCTAGATAAATAGCCAATCCCAATAACGCCTCGAAGTTACAGTTCGCCAACATTACTGCTACAAATCCTCGTTAAGATGACGCTTTTAAACCGTGTGAGGCTGTAATAGTTGTAGTTATATTGGTTGGCGAAACCGAAAAATGTAAACAAACACATAACCTCTAAGTTATTAGTTTTCCCCAAGGGAAGTGTTTTTAATTGACATTTGCTCATGCATGTTTTGCTGTTGTGTATTTAAAATGCTGAGGAAATTAAACAGCACAAACCTCTGGAAACAGATTCAGTTTTCTAAATGTTATGTAAATATGTGTGGTTCAAGTTTTGCACATGGAAGACGTAAGGTTTTAAAATTGAAAGTAAATTATATACGTTTAGCTCCACTAAGCAAGTGTCTTTCGCCTAAACAATGGACATGCTGCGGAATAAGCTTAGTTTTAATTCCAACCAAGCTCTTGCCTCAGAAGCAAGAAATGGTGGCCCAGCACGCTCTCCAGGCGCTCCGTCCAATACTTGATCCAGAAACTGGAGGGTTCATTGGTTGCGTTGTTCGTAGTCTGTATTTCATTTGGGATGCAAACCTCACTATAATCCGTATGATGGTATTGGCATCCGTATTTTTTCCTTTAATGCTCCTATATCCTCTAACTTACATTAGGCTTTGCCCCCAAGAAACTTGGAATAATTTACTTTTAAGAAGTAAGTACTTATGGTAACTACGTGTGTTTTCTTACTCTCTCCCTCTCCTTACCGTTTACTGAACTGTTTGCAAATCTGCATAATTAATTTTGCTGTTAAATGGAATAACATGCATGTAATATTGGTAGTATGTAGCACAATTTATTTTCTGAAATAAATATTTGGAATGTTTAATCATTTTCTTTTTAAATTGCATCATATTTAGAGAGCATGTTTTTCAGCAAGGATATGCACATTTGCATGCCAACACTCCCCCCACATTTCCCCTTCCTACACTTGTTTTTAAAACTTTAGCAATAAAATAAGATGCAAAAAGTGTTTTACTTCCCAGCCTTACCATTGGAAATATACTTGCAGGTTTGGAGTTTTCTGGCCCAGTTTTTGTAAAATTGGGCCAGTGGGCTTCTACGAGGAGAGACTTGTTTCCAGAAAAGCTATGCAACTGCCTTTCCAAATTACAAAGGAGAACTAACTCACATTCTTGGTTTTATACTAGAAAAAGCTTGGAGAAAGCATATGGAAATCAGTGGAACAGTATATTTATTCATTTTGATAATGACATGCAGCCAGTTGGATCCGGTTGCTGTGCTCAGGTATGACAAGTAGGTAATTGTGTACATTATAGCAAAATTGCCTGTGGTAATTTCAATAGTTTATTAAAATTAATTTTGTTGGTACTATTAGTGTCACAAATTGATTTACGAAGCATTCATTAGCTTAGGGAGTTGAAGAGTTAGGTAAATAATTTTAAAAATAGTTTATAACAGACTTTCTTTTAAAGGAAACACAGTGAAGCTTCCAAAATATCAGAGAAACACTTTTTAAAATAAGAGTGATTTTGAATCAATTAATTTTAGGAACTCAGTTGATTTATGTATATAAAATATTAATGTATTAGCTTAAAGTGCTTTGAGCCATGAAAGAATTATGGAAGAAATTATTATATCCTCATTTTTTTATGTGTTTATTTGTGTACACTTCTACAGATCCACTGTGAGCGATGTTGTACCCAAGTTATTCTTCTCCATAATTCTTTGCCTTCTAATCCTTCTGTTGCATTTCACTAATGAGTTCTACCATCCATGTAATCCTTGTTCTTCCCTTGTTTCCTCTTCTTACTGATGTCCATTCCATAATTCATAGCAGAGTTTTCATCTACCTTCTGTGCAACTTGTCCTCACCAAGTTAATTGCTTATTAATTATTAAATTTTGGTTATCTATTCTACTCCTAATTTCATTTTTAACGCTATATTATTTTAAACATCGAGCATCTGAGGAAATCCATTTCTGTAGATTATAGTTGAGATATTACTCCTGAATTTAATACTCAAACTTCTGCTTAGGTCATCGCACAACTAACTAGTGTTTTACATATAGGTATTTATTTTTGTTGTTTTAAAAATGTGTTAATCCCATAATATTCTGCTTAACCTTTTTATCACTGATTGTTCTTTTGCAATTCTCACCTTCATTTCTGTTTTCCATGTTGACCATCTTTTGTAATTTTAACACATTTTAATATTCATTACAAGCTTTAATCAATTCGTATCATCATGTAAGCCACCAAAATATCACCCATCTAAAGAATATTTTATGAAGTAACTTAAATTTCTCTCACTCATCACCATTTATTCTGCTAGATGACTGAGGAATGTGTAAATTAAATTAAATTGAGTTTTGTTTATGGACGCTCTTTAACTACTATGGTCCTTAGCGTCCCATTCTATATTGGGCATGAAAGACCAGAAATATTGCTCAGAGGTCTCTTTAATCAGACTTGAGGTTCTTTTACATGCCGTAAATCTACGACACGGGACCACTGGCTTTACTTCCCTTTCGAAGAAAGCCATGCTAAGGAATTTTACGCCTGAAAAAATCCATCGTTCTCCGCCAGGATTGAACCCGTGACCTTGGGAACTAGATGCTAGCATGGTAACCACTACACCACCGAGGACGACAAGGAATGTGTAGTGTAATTATATAAATTATAGTGATATTTGCTTATGAAATGCAAAATTAGCTTTTCTCCAAAACTCCCAGACTTATTATTCTGTTGGTCTGAATTACAGGATAAACACAAAGAATATACTAGTAATGAAATGTTTTATTTAAAAATATAGGTATGTAAAACGGAACTAGTTCGTAAAGGATTTCAATTTTTTATTCATTTGTTCATGTGGTTTTTGAAGATAAAAACTTCATGAAGGGAAAACACTGTGCTCACACTCTTATTTGTTTATTTTAAATTAATGTTACGATATCTTGCCATCCAAATGATATTTGTTGATGTCAAGATAACCTTAAAAATCTAAAACTTCTAACATATGCATTAGCTGAATTTTAAATTCACCTTTCAAATTTGTAGGTATACAAAGCATGGATTGATCTGAAAATGTTAGAATGCCAAGTCTCTAAGAAAGTGTGGAGTGATAGATCATTAAACTCACATTTTGTGGAAGGTATGTATGCACTTATTTTATTTTTGTATGTTGTAAGTCAGCAATGCCAGCCATTCCATACTTTGCAAAGTATACTTACTAGTATATTTTTAAATAAAAAAGTCTTTAGAATGGCAGTTATAACTGTTTAGTACTTTCATTTATTTTGCACTATGTTTATAGTACTGGAGATGATTGGTGTGAGTTGGCTTCTGGATATGAACAAATCAAAGTTGAATGCATCAATGGAAACAAAGTTCAAGGACAAAAGGAGAGAAGGTAAGCATCTCAGTAGAAATTTTCTGATACTTGAATCACATCGGTCATAAATTACATTTGAGCGCAGTACAAGCCTGGAGTTGTTTGGCACTTCTGGAAATCAACAAATAATTGGTTAAGCAATACATTTACAAGGGTTGTTTGGAAAGTTCTGTGACCGAGAAAAAAAAAAATACAAGAGTTTTGACATACCGTCAACTGGGGTGAGATTGGTCCTGCAGGGTGAGATTGTTCCATTTTGGGTAATTTTAATTATATTTTACCTGCCTCAATATCAGTGGGGAAATTTGGATTGCGTGGGTTCCCATGTGTTAAAGAACATATGTTGGCTACATTGAAACAAC